>JAUPFZ010000012.1:17045000-19445000 GCA_036937285.1 Euphydryas editha | reverse complement strand
GTGGGTATAATATTATATATTATACTACTGGTATATTTATAAATAGGTATAATTTAGTAAAAACAAACAGCAATAAAATATACTTTTGTAAGTACCTACGTATTACAAAGAAATAATTTTTTTTTTTGTAAAGTATCAAATTAGTTCATTTGACTACAATAATTCTCGAACCTAACCGTGCGTACTGCGTCGTACGCTTGTGTGTGTGAGTTGTGTCAATGTAGTAGTTCGATTCTATACCCATCAATTTTGTAAACGCGTCCTTAAGGTATTCTGATAAGCATACTCTCTAAAACTTGTGAACAGGTGTATGGCTTCATGGTCATCTGTTAAAAATACCTTTAGGCAATTTTCACAGTCACTGTTTCTTAGTTTTTTTTTTAAATAAAGCCACACACATATGCACAAGCTTGTGCTTCTGGCGTCGCCTGTTCCACTGCTTCAACCGCATCGCCTAAAATGACTTCCAGGTCTAGATTAGCAGAATTTTCTACAGTCAGATTTTCAATAGCAGCATGTTGCATTTGTTGATAATCTGCCGCTAAAAACGTTGAAAGATTAATTTCTAAAATGGCAGTATCATCTTCACAATTTTTTTTCCCTGCATGCCGTAAATTGGTTTAAGCCGTTTTAACCCTTGCCACGAATTGTTCTATTATGGGATTGTAATTGCACCCACAGTTATATCTGATGCAGCCGAAACAGTTTTCCAATGGATCTTGATTTAGGCGACGCGTGGAAAGGCTCTTAATAAATTTGACCTGTAAATTGTTCTACAACCTTTCTATGGCATTTAAGGTGTGTATCCATCCTTGTTGAGAAGTAGGATTTGTTTTGCTCCTCAGGTATTTCATAGTAGAAATAAACCTTCTCATTTCATTGAAAAGGGCTATATGTGGGCTCCGTAAAGTCAAGTTTGTGGAATGCCTTTTTCCTCTACGCAGGTCAGGGCTGTCTGCACAAACAGCTCGTCTAATTTTGAAACAAAACTTGCAGTTGCATGTGCTTTATTTGTAAGTTCATCTGCAAAGAAATTGCTTGTTAAGAAACATACAAATCACTATATACACATATTACAGTTATTCATAAAAAAATATTCATAATACGGGAGTATTATGAATATTACAGTATAGTTACAGACAGTCATACCTCTTCTTTATAACTTTTCAATATTTGTTTCATTAAAAACTTCACTTGGATTATATGTACATTTAAAAAGAAATACCCAAAATGGTTCAGCCATTCTCAAGTGATGTACTTACCAAGAACTAAATTTTTATTTTTATAATATAGATTGAATTGGTTAACTCACTTTTTGCTATTTTTACTAATAAACCAGCTGCAATGGAGTAGCTAAACACTTGTGCTGCAAGCTTCACTCTCATCTGTTGTTTGACGTTGAGATGAATGTGTTGGTCTGTTAGTGCAGGTGCATAAACAAACTTTGGGTTGTTTTTGTCCAGATTATAAAATTGTTCAATGTGATTCCATTTCACTATGCCTAAAACAAACAAAAACACATCAAATGACACATGATCTACTTATAATAAAGATCGATTCAGTGTAGATAAATACACAATTTCTATGAGTAAAGGGTAAAAACGGAACCCTATTACTGAGACTTCGCTGTCCGTCTGTCTGTATGTCCGTCTGTCACCAGGCTTGTAGGGCTTTCCAGTGGAAATATTCCCTGTCTTTATAATTATTATACCGTGTTTATTGCAGGTTATACATAAAAAAGAAAAGGTTAATTTTGTCTCGGACGCACCGGCCATTTATTCATTGATATTACAAAGTAGTTTAGTTTTTTGACAATATAGCATAGATAAGAAAACCAGAGATAACAAAAAACTGTGTTGCCAATACCCAACAAGGCTGTATCTCATGAACCGTGATAGCAAGACAGTTGAAATCTTCACAGGTGATGTATTTCTGTTGCCGCTATAACAAAATACTAAAAACCAGAATAAGATTTAAATAATAAAAGAACAGAATAAATATTTAAAGGGGCTCCCATATAACAAACATTTTCCCCGTTTTTATATATAATGGTACGGAACCCTTCGTGCACGAGTCCGACTCGCACTTTGCCGATTTTTTGATACACACAGTCTGCAAGGCTCCTATAAAAAAATACAGGCCTGTTTTGGTAATTTTATATGCTAGTCATCAAATATGCCCATAAAATGAAAAAAAAAATTATTACCTTTGATAATCTGGTCACTGAACTGAAAACCAGTTGTGCACTCAACATCATGTTTCATTAAGAGAATTCTAGTAAATTTCAGCAAATGTGGAGGATCTAAAAGTGCCATAATTTCCCGTCTAGCAAGTGAACAATATGGTTCTCAATTGTTGCTCCCAGGATTCTGAGCACTTTTATATTGACTGTTGGGAGGTCACACACAGTAGAAACAACATTAATCCCCGAATTGAAGCATTCCATAGGTATCTGAAATTAATTGTACGTTACATTAGCATAATTAATACAATCTTTCATCAAGGCAACATTTATGGAGACAATATTTACCTCTTTTAAAAGCACAGTCATTACATCAGTTGTTAAAGCATGTGAAAAATATAAAGCGATAGGCTCCTTCCACTTTTTTCGCAATCCAGTAAGCTTAAATACTAGTGCCTTTGTCGCAATTTGCTCATTTCGGTCATGATTACCATGATTTCGGAAACCCTGTATCTGCTCTAATTTACAATTATAATGTAAATGTTTCCTAATAGACATTTCATCAAATATCAATAAAGAAATATTATCTTCATCCGTTTGCTTCTGTGCCATTTTCTTTAAAGATTCAAACAAATGTTTGTTTATACCTGGTTTGAGGGGCACACAATTAAGTAGTTTATCAAGACAACTTTGGCCTGGCAATGCAAACATTCGCCTTAGTAGCCTGTAACAGGCTGGTGACTTTTTATAAATCACTAAGTACATTAGTTTTTGCTCTAATGTGTACCTTCTTCCTTTCGGGTTTCTAGGGCAATTTCTCATTTGACTTTGCAGTAATGCAACAAAAGCATTTTATAGTATTACAAAATTAAAATAAAATTAGTTAAAAATTAATTTAGAATTAATGTGAGCGTGCGGCCGTTTGCTGGTAGGATGCGATCCGGACTAACCACTTTTCACTTTTTTACACTCATCGCGAGTATGACCACCTTTACGGCAATAGACACAAAAAAGTTTTTTAATACCTCTGTCTGTTTGAATTACCATAGTTGGCGAGGGCGAAGCACTATTCGTAATATTTGACGAAGTCTTATTCACCGTTGCACTCGTCGCGTTGTCCTTGATAACGAGCGGCGGCGCGGGCCGACATTGAGGCGGAGGCGGCGGCGGCGCTAGAGACGCGCGCGCGCCAGTGGTGGGCAGTTTCGCGCGCATCAGACATTTCAGACAGCGAATCTTCAATGTTTCGCGCCTTTTCTATTAAACTTTCCAGGTTATCGACAGATTCACGGGTAACTCGTTTCCTTATGCGTCTATGAAGTAACCCGTAAATGATATCCACTTCCATAGCGTTTTCAATTCTATAAGGAAGTTTTGAAATCAGCGCCCGCAGGCGACCGACGAAGATTTCCGTGCGTTCGTCGGTTTGCTCGGCGGCAAAAATATCACGAAATAGTTTGTGTGGTGAGCGTGGCACACCGAACATACCACGAAGTTTATGAAGTGCGTCTTCCCATGACGTCACTGACGACTTTATTCCCCGATACCACACAGCTGCTTCCTCTTCTAGAAGCATCAGCAGTCCACGAAGCGCATGTTCGTCACTGATACATGTACACTCTTTGCAAAGCTTCTGTATATTCTCATCCTCTGAAATTGGTTCGATTATATTCATCTTCTTTTTTTTTTCAATTGTTTCCTTAGTTCATTATTTCCCTTAACCTTCTTTGGCACACATGGTATAATTTAACTTTTCTCGTAGTCATTTGACTAATTTTGTAACATTCAGTGTTTGTAAAATGCTACGATTTTTCTTAGGTGTGACATAATATGGCAAAGCGTAATCTTAAGTGGCACTTCTTGATGCAGTTACCAGTCTTGTTGTTATTATTTATTATGCACTAGCTTTACCAATTTTTTTTCTTATTTTACTAAAAATATGCTCCTTCATTTTGGGGGTAGGCTGTGCACAGCAGTGAGCGTTATGACCGATGTGATACTCCATAAAGTTTTTGCTTAGGTTTTACAGCTGGCTGCCTGCTTGATACTAACCCCGTATTATAATGCTCTTAGTTTGTTAATCCTCCACCATTTGGGTGCCCTGTGGAGCTCAGAGATAACATAAAAAATTATACTTACTTGTTGTTGTATAAAAAATTATACTGTTTGACACTAACCCTGTTGGGTAATGTTTTTGGTGGTGGTTTACCCTCCACCATTTGGGTGCCCTGTGGAGCTCAGAGATATATCGACGTCCAGCCCGAGCGCCCGCACTCTAACCACCACCTGAGCCACGCCGGCCGTGGCGAGGCGGCCAGCTTTGCGATGATCGTCCGCGCTGACGTTGACGAGAGTGTCGTTGGCGTAACACATGACGGACACTCCCGACAACGTGGCACCGCGAACCACCCAGTTGTAACCGATGTTCCACAAGAGCGGCCCCAGAACCGAGCCCTGTGAAACACTGCAAGACATGGACCGCCTCGCCCATTCGCCACTGCATGTCGGGAACTCGACTGCTCTCCCCTTGAAGTAGTCGGCGATGATGCGACGAAGGTATCGCGGGATATTGTAGTACTTCAGCGCGGCCTTCACTGTTTCCCAGGGCAGAGAGTTGAACGCGTTCAAGATGTCCAACGATATCGCCCACAGAACTCCGCCCCGGGAAACCGCCGCCTCGGCGAGGTCCTTCAGCTGCACGATGGCGGATACGGTCGACCGTCCTCGACGAAATCTGAATAAGAAGAATAATCTTGAATAAGGCGGGCCGCCAACACACGCTCGAAGACATTGCTGATTTCGTCGAGGAGGACTATCGGTCTGTAGGCAGAGGCCTGTTCGGCCGGCCGCCCGTCCTTCTTCAGCAGCACCAGTTTGCCTGTTTTCCACAGTTGTGGGAATCGGCCACTCGCCAGGCACGCGAGAACCACAGAGACCGCGTCCTGTGTTCCAAGCGACCCATCGCGATGTTTAGCACCTTCCCCGACATGCCGTCCGGGCCCGGGGCGGTGCGTTTCGACTTGAGCCTCGCGATGGCCGCAGCGAACTCCTCTTCCGAGACGGGAGATGCCTCGCATTCCGGGCGGCGCGGCTCTGCGCCTCTCATGGGAGGTGGGCGCCATTCGTTCCTCTGAGGGAAGGGAGACCCGACGACACGCTCCAAGAGCTGTGGCTGCAGACTACCCGTCAGGGGCGGAGCCCAGGGCCGGAGTCTCTTGCGAACCGCTTGATACGGCCTGCCCCAGGGATCGCTGTTCAGTGTCCCCAGCCACTCGTCCCAGCATGACTCCTTCGCTCGTGCAATGGCCACCTGCAGGTCTTTACAGGCGGACCGGTAGGTAGTCGTATAGAACGTCCTCTTCGGCCTGGTCTCTCCTTCTCCTCCGCCTGTAGTGGCTGTATCGGCGGCGTGAGCTCACGCAGACGTCTCGCACGTGGCGGTGGCTCGACGTAGTCGGTTCCTGGGAGCGGTGGACCCAGGCCTCCACTAACGCTGCTTCCTCGGCGATCGCCGCGTCCAGCCGACCCAACACCCAATGTGGGCCGGTATCGATCGGGCGGTTCGGCTCCGACGCATTCGGCCGTGCTAGAGAATGTTGAACCGCACGTATCGAAATATATTCTTGCGTCCCACAACCTGCATCACCGCGTCTGGGGTTGGAGGGTCTTGACAGACGCCGAGACCCTATCCGACCACCGATACTGTACCAAGTATAAATCCACTTTTACGCTGACTAGAAACTAATGGTACACGAATCATAATTTCCTCATTTTTTCGTCTGTCAAATTTTTCTTCAATTGTGTATAAATTTAAGAGGTATTTTTCAACAAATTTCATAAAATTAAAAAATTCGTGAGCATTTTCATTTGTTATTGGCTTTTTAAAACCTATTTGCATTAAGTTTCTAGAATTCAACAAATCAAATAAGTCATTAATCACTTTTAGAAAATTACACGTACTATCAACACCACTAAATTCAGGAATATTGAGACGGTTTGCACAAAAATCTAACGCCCTAGATACGCTTCTGCTGAGTAATTGTGATGCTAATTTAACTTTCAACATCAACAACAACAAACTTTATGTAATTATGAAAATTTAAATGTTTTCCTTTTAATTTGTTAGCTAATGCAAAACCTTCGTCTTTTTGCACTTTTTCTAATAATTCCAAATAACTCCATTTTATAGGCAAATCATCACTGTCGTATAAAACAGACTTAGCCTGGAAACAAATACGAATCAATTTCAAAGCATGGCATGCATCCACAAATATTGCGATCTCTCGATTAGTTGCGGGATCTGTAAATGTAGATTTCATATTGTTAGCAGATAAATTACATCCGAGTGATTTAGCCATATTTAAATTTGATGGGCAAGCATCAAATGTAATTGAGATTACTTGCACGCCAGTTTCTTTTAGAGAATTTAAACATTGACGAACTAAATTGGCCCTCTGCTCTCCGCTAACGCCATTCACTAAAAAGTATCCTACTGGTATTTTCCAGTTAGAATTAATAGAAACTATTAGAAACACTAAAGCATCTTTTGCTTCTTCTATATAATCACCTTCTACATCACCATTTAAACTAACATAATCGTGAAAGTTGTTTCCGTCCCACTCAACAGATTTTCGTATCGCCATTTCGTCTAACACTAATGAACAAAGAATAGGATAATTGCTCGACTTAGCTTTGTTTTTTAGCGCGTTCAACGATTCTATTGTAAAACCTGGATTACCGTCTATATTTTGATACCATCTAGAAATCGTACTTGTGTGGGGAAGACAAGACTGAAATGTTCGTCGCACATAGCTGTATGCCCTTGGTGCCAAGTAATGTAATGTTAAAGCGAAAGACCTAAGATTTTTCGAGTATTTCTTTTCATTAGGAAGATTTTTACTTTTAATAATCTGTCTTTTCATTATTTCAGCACTTGTGATATTGATGCAGCTTAAAATGTCAACATCGGTTTTGTTTATTAAATCTTTTTTTTTTCAAGTCTTGAAGTAAATCCCCCATGCGGAATATTTTACGCTTCAAACGCCTCTGATTGCACTGTAGGCGTTTTATTTTTAATAAGCGTTGATGCGATGTACGTTCCAAACATTGTATACGTGATTTTAGTTTTTTTTGCGAGGCGTATCAGTAATCGTATCTGATACAAAACTAGTTGCGACTTCAACGTCCATTGGAGTTTCTTGTTCAGTTTGCTCGATCTAAAATAAATACAGTGAAAATTAAAGTAAGTATAGATTTATAGTGACTCTAACCATGAAATATAAATTATTATTTTTATAAAAGTACTCACAACAAGTTTTAACGTTGGTACGGCATTTGGTAATAAGTATCGCCTTTTCTTGCTCAAATCAAACCACGATTCTTCAAAATGCTGAGAACATATTGTAGTACGAGGCCCTGGAAACCAGCCATCTTTGCGAACTACATCTATCCATTTCTCTTTTATCTTTGGGTCTTTAGGAAAGCTGTAAGGTCACAAAGAAACTCACTAAGCAAATTTCTAAAAATATCCAAGTAAATAATAATGACTTAAATAATATAAATATTACATATCATTAAAATAATCGAAAACATTGTTATTTATCAATTGTTGTTATTATCACAGGACAAATTAATTTTCTTTATTAGTTAATACTGACTGAAATGCGTGAACAGACTGAGCGTAGGCACGGGCGTCGAGGAAGACATACATGAAAAATTCATGTATGAGTGGTAAGACAGGCGAGAGCGTTACGCGGGTTCTTTACTATATTAAACTGAATTCGTAATTCTATGGCGCTAAAGCTAAAAACTTATCGATAATTATCGGATCAAAATTATCGAATAACAGTTATCGATAATTATCGAATGAAAAATTATCGAGTACTTACGATTTATCGATAATTATCGCACACCCCTAGGTTGTGGTGCCTCCAAGATAGCCTTAACATGCTCAGGTGTTTTGTGAACTCCATCTTTGTCAGTAACATGTCCACAATATTCTAATTGTGAAGACATTAGCACTGTTTTATCTTTATTTATCTTAATATTTAATGTTCTTAGTTTATCAAAAATACACTCTAATGTTTTTAAATGACTCTTTTTTTTTAAATAATAAAAATAAAAATAATTTATTTCTATAATCTTTGTTACAATTTATCACCGAGTCTTCCCAGTAAGTTGTCAGAGACACTTGTATTTTATATCGCATGATGCAACTAATATATCATCAATAAAACAATACACATTTGGCATATTAAAATGTTTATCCATAAAATCTTGCCATTCTTGAGGAGCTGATGCCATTCCAAACATCATGAAAGTTGGTCGATACAACCCCCATGGTGTGGTCAATGTCATCCGCTTCTGCGCCTCTCCATCCATTCTCCTATTCATGTAGGCTTTTCTCAAATCTATTTTACTAAAAACTGTCTTAATATTATTATCATCTTATCATCATCTTTAATTTAGCAAAAATATCCTCTATTACCGGGATTGGATGATGTGGCATCTCAAGATAAGGGTTAATAGTAACCTTATAGTCACCACAAATTCTTATATTCTTAGGCCCTTTTATGATACTAACAATAGGCGTCGCCCATGTCACCTCATCTCGTTGATCTACCTTACACATTTTACCCTCATTACATAATTTATCTAGTTCCCCTTTTTACTAGATTTTCTAACGCATAAGGAATACGCCTAGGCTTATAATATATAGGGGTTACATTTTCTTTCAATTTTAAAGTAGCTACTGTACCTTTAATTTCCCCAGGGACCCCTGAAAATATGTCCCTATACTTATCCACTAAGTTTTTAATTTCAGATTTCTCCCTTTCAATACTATAACACTGTTTCTTACAACTATTCCAATCTATTTTTATTACACTGAGCCAATCTCTACCTAACAAAGGTTTCTTACCTTCTTTCACAATTATTAATGGAGCCAATAATCTTTATTTTTATTTTTAACTAATACTTGTGTTTTACCAATCACTGTAATATATTGACCTCCATTACCAGTTATTTTTGAAAAACAATTTGATACTTTTACATTTGGCAGTAGTGATTTGTATAAAATCTCTGGCATTAATGTTACATCTGACCCGCAATCAATTTGAAATAAAATATCAACATTATTAACATTTAGTGAAATATTCCAGGGATCTGGACACTTTTCATCAATTAATGTTACCTTATTAACCTTCACATTATCTTCATTTTGATAAAATAGTAATTCTAACCCATAATCATAATTTTAATTTTCTGAATACACACTGTTTTTAACCTGTAACACTGAAAATTCATCATTTTTAACCTGTGACACTGAAAATTTGTCTTTATTTACCTCCTTTACTTTTCTTGACGGAAGCCTCTTATGTAGATTAGCCTGAGCTCGGCAGACACTCGCTATATGTCCCTTCTTATGACATTTGTAACATTCTTCTTCTCTGAACTTACACTTCGGTTTCATATGTCCCAGCTTACCGCAACAATGACATTTCACCTTCACGGTGTCTTTATATTCTTTTTGATGAGACACCTTCTGCACCTCTACTTCTTCTTGGCCGTTTGTAATCAGCCTCGTCCCTTTCTCAGCCAGTTCCATTCCTATAGCTATGTTCACCGCAGTCGTAAAAGTTAATTTATCTTCATTAAAGAGTCTTTTTACAATATTCTCATTTCGTAAACTATGAACAAATTTATCTCTTAATGATCTTTCCAAAAGTGATCCGAAATTACACGTTTGGGCAAGCTTTTTAAGGGCCGCCACGAAATCTGCAATGGATTCATTAGGCAATTGTACTTTTTTCATAAATTTGTATGTTTCTGTAATTTCTGACTGCGCTGGTTCAATATGTGTTTCAATGAGCTCAACTAATTGTTTGTAGTTTTGCTGTCTAGTGTAGACGGAAAACATATTTCTGTCAGCAATGTCACAATATCGAAGCCTTTACATGAAATTAAATACTGGGGCCATTTTACCTCGTCAATATTGTGTATTCTCATTTTGTTTTCAAATACTTGCTTGTATACATTAACTGTACACTTAGTCGTGGAAAACTCTTGAAAGTATCATTGCACTTCCCCACACTAATCACCGTATATACGGATTGCGGACGTGACACGCAAAAATATTATTATATTGGTGATCCTCGTCGCCATTGACACATAATTTGCTACGTTATGTGCTTAGTTCTCTCTTAGGTTTTTTGATAATATCGGGAGCAAAATGAAACTCAACCTATGCATGGCCGCTGTCGAACCAGAGAGAGATCTTTTATTCTAGAAAGACCAAGGAATTTATATCATAACTGGAACGCTCACTTAATTAAATTATATATTCAAATATGCACCTTAATATATAACATAAATATTAAACATAAGGTTGACATTGGCTTATAACATGTAAAGTGAAAAATCGTTCCGAGCATTTAGTTGAGTACTGGTATTTTGTCTCTTTCTTACGAGAGTTGCCTTGAACTTATGGTAGAAAGCGATGCAATCCCGGTTGTAGGCACGTTTTTTGAGTGCACGTGAGCATTCCAGTTTGTATATAAATTCCTTGAGAAAGACTTATTCTATAGACAAGACCCCACAGACTATATTAAATAACCATAGACATGACACATATAACAGTAGCTATCTAATTGTGTAATAAAAAAATAGTGATAGTACGAGTAGATAGATATGCTTTTGAAGTTTGCCTTGTAACAAATCTTACAAATATTGGTCTTTGTATTTCATTATGATAAAATTTGAAATTTTTCGCTACTGGGAACTGTTGATGGTTGTAATCGTGTGATCTTAGATTTTAAATAATTAATTTCTACGTATATTAAAAATACATAATTATACTTAATTTAAAAAAAAATGTATTCACATTATTGTTATTATGTACATGAAATGAATAAAAAAAAGCTATTTAAGTTGTACTTTTAAAGTTACAATTATATATTTTTAGTTAATTTATTATTATATTTGTTTCATTATTTGTATTGCATCATTTGTTATTTAAGTATTCTAGTTAGTATAGTTTATTTAAGTTTAACAAAATGTATATATTTTTTGATTATTTATATTCAAACAATATGTGTATATTTGTAAGAATGTAACCCCACCTCAGTAGTGCTGGAAGGTAGCAATCGCTTTTATAGTAACTTCAAACTTGATGTAGAACTATTTATTTAAGCTTGATAAGAATTTTTACATAGATATTATTTTGATTGATTTTGATACTGTAAAGAAATCCGTTACGAAATAATTTTTTATCTATTCTTGTAAATAATTTTAAGTTTTCTGTAAAATTTTCTAGAGTGTACAAAATGTCAATCTATTATCAGTAGGTATTTATATCCAGAATGTAAATAAAAAAATGTTTAAGGAAAAATTCCAAAATAAATCGTATTTTAAATGTAATTTATGGTTTTATTACTATGACCTATTTGTATAAGTATAAAATAACAGTCATAGTAACTCAAATGAGTTAGAATGGTTCGGTACTGTTATTGTATAAATTATTCGCCGCCGCAGTGGAAGAACCCGCCATGATGCCAACGAAATGGTACTATTATCAATTTTCAACTTATTTATATTTCAATAAATAAAGATTTCATCAAAATAGGTACAGTTTAAAAAAAAAAATCTAAATTATGTATGAAGTGCTTTTATATTTTTCTATCTTTGGTTAAAAAGTTTTATTACTCCAGAAACATTACTGAGTTATATATAAAATATATGCCTACTTATATTCTTGATTTGTCATATTATGTTTTAAATTAATTGCTAGGTATAATAATAAAAATAAAAAAATACTATGTTGTATAAATTTATTTAAGACACAATTATAACATCCTAACAGTATAAATCCAATACGATGTTATAAGTAGATAAAGGAAAGCATGTTGCAATTTTACACAAATTATATACATTATATAATTTAAAATAAAAAAAAAAATAAAAATCAGCTAAATAAAATTTGACATTCACTAATTTATTCCTCCTTCTCAAGAACGAAGTTTCGGCAGGTTATGGGCAAAGATGTCTATATCGTTATCTGATAGTTTATTCAGCAATCGAATAACGCGTAGCATTGGAGATGCATTTAGCAGCTTTGTTTTTGAAGACGGAAGGCTGAGCATAGCAGGACGCCGGCGGAGGCCCACGTAATTATCGGGGACCCGCAGCTGCAGTGCCGCCAGAACCTCCGGGTGGTGCGGTTCACGCGACACACGTATTTGACCAGCGCCATATCTCTCCTGACCGACAGCCGGTAGTACCCTACCATACCTAGCACGAACTGGCTTGGGTACACGTGCGGATAGCCCGGGTACACTCCGTACTCTTTTAAATAGAGATAACGCGTCAATTTGTTTTGTATTTTTTCTATCATTTATGTGTACTTAACTTCGTGTGGGTTCCAAATGATCGAATTATATTCTAATTGATTTCGTACCAGTGAATTGTACAATACTTTAATAACCTTTACATTATAAGATTTTGGAGTTTGTCTTAGGATAAAACCTAAATTTCGAATGGATTTCGTCCATAGATTATTAATATGGGTACGGTATGACAAATTGGGTACCATCTCCATACCTAAGTCGCGCACGCGAGCCACTCGGGGCATCCCCGCGCCCCCGACGATGTACTGGTGCTCCAGCGGCGCCCGCTTCCGACTATAGCTGATCATGCAGCATTTTTCCACATTAAAAAATAATTTATTGGCCTCACTCCACCTAACCACTCTATGTCCCGTTGAAGACGCTCACAATCAAAGTGTTTTGGACCGTTCGAAATAACTTTAAATCGTCAGCAAAAAGCGAACATTTTGATTCTTTTACCACCTCGGGGAGATCATTTATCATAATGATAAATGCTAAAGGTCCGAGGTTGCTCCCCTGACTTACACCCGACCAAGTATTGTACGATCGAGAGTGGTATCCCGCATATTTGACGTACTGTCGACGATCACCAAGGTGTGAAGCCTATCGCGGAGAACTTCCTTAATAGTACATCATTATCGACAGTATCGAAGGCTTTCCGAAAGTCGAAGTACGCAGAGTCCACCTGGAGCCCGGCGTCCACGGCCGGGGCCACGTACGATACGAACGACAGGAGGTTACTCCCCGCACCTCATCCCGGTCGAAAGCCATACTGATCGTCTGACAGTCTCGCACTTACCTGCGAGTAAATACATCTATGCAGTGCTGCTTCAAATATCTTGGCGAAAGCCGACAGCACGGCGATCGGTCGGAAGCCGCTCACGTCCGATCCTTTACCCGGCTTGGGTACCGGAATAACTCGCGTCGTCCTCCATCGGTCCGGATAGTGGCGCTCTTCCAGGCATAAATTAAATATATACAATAAAGGTTTCTCAAAAACCGCACGACAGTCCCTGACGATATAAGGGGGTACCTATACCGTCAGGTCCTACCGAGTGCTTTGGCTTGAGTTTCCGCAGCGCGAGGCACACATCGGCAGCAGTCAGTTGCCCGACGTGCACGCGCGCTGCGTCTGCCCCCGCATCCCCCGTCTGCTGCGCCTCTCGCGCGTCCGGGCGTGGTCGGCCCGGTGTACACGGAGTGAAAATATGACGCAAAACACTCAGCACATTCATCATTACATTTATTATTAACATAGGTCCAAAAAGACTTCGGGTCGTTCACAAAATTAAGCTCTAGATTTTTTTGGTAAGCATCAAAATACACTACTTCCTTTTGACTATAGATCTAAATTTTGAAAATAATTTATAGTCACTACTCGCGCCAGATACTTTAAATAACTTATGGCAACGCCACTTGCGCCTGATATCACGTATCAAGTCGCTCGTGTACCATTCCGGGTACACACGTCGCGACGTATTTAAGTTTGGACGTCTTTTAGGCGCGCAATTACTGATAGCACAATTTATTAATTCATAAAAGCAGATAAGCTTATCTTCGGAACTTTTAATATCGTACAACCTGTTCCAATCAATACTCTCTAAGTTATTGTATAAGAGATTAAAATTACATTTATGAAAGTTCCAACGATTGCAGTTGGAGGAGGCATTCCCGTCGGAAATTGGTTCAGTAACGTTCTGTTGGGCGCTTATCACCATACGGGCAACGAGCGGCGGATGGTATGCGTCTATGTCCACTAAATGCTCGGCCGCTAAATGAACCTCCAAGTCACTAGTCGGTAGTGCCGACAATACTAAATCTAGGACATGATTACTAACATTAAATATATTATTTACCTGCCTAAAACCACAGAAAGCTTTCACATATTCCATATAACTTTGTACCTCTTCTGAAGCCGACGGCATATTAAAGTCACCCATCACTATCACTTTTTCGAATTTAACACATATAGTTTCTAAAATATAAAACAAGTGCATATATTCATTAACATTCGATTTAGGAGGTATGTAAACGACACAACACATAAATAATAGAATATTTTTACGATATACCGTCGCACAGATTATTTCAAATAAGGCCGCGTCCACATTGCCGATAGGAAGGCGTTTCAGTTCGTATCGCGGTGATGCCGCAAAAAATACACCTCCCAGTTTACGACCATCCGCTCGATCACAACGGAGTATATTAAAATTTGGTGAGATTACTTCACCATCCTGAATAGAACTATTCAGGCCAGATTCCGTTATTGCAAATATGTCGTAATCTGAAGTCATATAAGTATAGAAGGTATTCGTTCTCGTTCGAAGTCCACGTACGTTCTGGTATTAAAGCTGTATAAAAGTACTATATATAAAGTACATATTTTAGTCTTAAGTTTCAATAAAATCTCTTTTAGGAAATTTCTCTGTCGACGCGCGACACGAGTCGTCTGCCTATGATACTGATGAGTTACTGGCAAGATATCTATTACTATTTATTTAAAAAAAAAACAACATTTCGGTTAAATAGTTGTAGCTATGGTAGGAAAAAAAATGGTTGTCTGTAAAGTCGGTTTACGGACGATAATTTTTACGTGATAACGTCATAAGAAAACATTGATGAAAAAGTGCATACTTTTAGGAATGGAATTGAATTATTATCACTGAATTATCATTATTTTGTATAATATATACCTATTTATTATATCTACCCATTTGCAAATGCAATATTACCTTCACTCTCAACTTGTCTAGCAGAAATTGCTCTTTAGCAATAAGACCGCCTGGTTGTACAGCTTATAATGATGTTTGTGTCCTTAATTTAGTTCTGTGTTGGTGTGCAATAAAGTATATTATTATCTAACTGTTTCACTCCGCCTGTTCAATAATATATATAGATAAAGGTAATTAATACTTATTATTATTATATATTTCTTATTTAAAATCAGATAGCCGGGAAGTTGATGGCATGGGCCAAAGCCAAATGTACATAAACGGCGTAATTAAAACCTTTGTACATCTTTCTTCTTTTCATTACAAATATTGTTAGTGGTGTGCAATAAAGAGTATTATTATTTACCTGATTGTTTATTTTTACTGAAATGTAACAAATATATATAAGTATAAGAATTTATGTTTGTGGTTGACCACAGTGATTGAGCTTACATTGAAGAAATTTTCTTACTGAACTATATGTATTCAGTAGGTACTACTGTTTTTTGCAACATGTGATAAGTGCTCGCTGGTAATTTAAGCATTATTTTGTAAGCAATTTTTTTAGAAATAAACTTTAATCAAATTAATGTTAATAGCCGCGTCCAAACCGACCGAGCACGGCCGGCAATTGGCTCCCGAGGCAGCCTCGCTAGCCAATGGCTCGGCCGCCGGTGTGGACGGGGCTCGGGCTGCCTCGGGCACACGTTGGCTCGGCCGAGCGGCGCTCGACCGCGAGCCATAATTTGTCGCTGTATATTACTTTTCTCTATGATTTGTCGGTTTTTGGCGATGCTCAAAGGCGCCTCAGTCTGAGCATATAAGTGTATAATCTATGGTATGAGCTGCTCGGGCGGTGTGGACGGATATAACGACGCTCGCGGGCCAGTGAATTAAAAATGAATAAATAATACTTTATTATTAACTTTGACATAATGTAATTTAATTATTATTAATTTAAATTGACTGACATTACCTATATTGACTTACATGATTTTATTTAATTCAATGTTAAATTATATGTTTTTTTTTTATTTATCTTTGCTTACTTCTGCTATAATGTTGTTGTATTTTATTTTCTGCTTTCTGTGTTCTACTTGTGACTCCTACTGTAAAATAATGTTGATTTTTATGGACAAGAAGTCCGAAATAAACGTTTTATTTATTTATTATTATTTATTTATTCGCTTAATACCAATTTACGGAAGTTTCAAAATGTTGTGGGTTTCAAAAGACCCACATAATTTAGCAGCTGAAAACACGTGATTTATCATCGTATGCCGGAAAGAAACTAAATGCTTAAAATGGCTCACCTTGGCTCGCGAGCCACGCTCACAACCTTTCAAATTTGCCTCGGGGCCACGGCTCGCGAGGCAAAAGTCCGAGCGTGGCTCGCGAGCCGTGCTCAGTCGTTCTGGACGCGGCTAATGAAGTTTTAATTTAAAACGATGAAATTGAAACCATAAATTAGTCATGAAACTGATGCTATTGAAAAGCCTCCCAAAATCTGCTTGATATAATAATATATTCCCTTGCAGTGCGTTAAGTTGTCATTAAAATATAAATATTTTAAAAACTATGGTTATAAATAATTAATTTTTGATTTTCAAATATTAGGTATTTAGTTTTTGCAAAGGATGGGGTCAGTCAATACGATAGGTGTTTTTTCCCCTGAACAATTTTGAGTTTTTATAGATGTATATAAGCTACAGGTAATTGTATTTAATTTAAAAGCTAAATAAAGTTAAATACTTTGATATGTAATACAAGAAATATTCGAGTTTAATAAAGAAGTTAAAGTTAGCAAAACAAATTAGATTATCATTAATCACTTATGAAAATTGTAAAAATATACTAAATAAAAGAAGTTGACTTTTTATATTATAATTATATGAGTATTAATAAGTTTTAATCAAAATTGTAATATAACCTAATATTACTGCACTCGCCGACCGATGCTACTTTTTTAATAATCAAATAACAAAGAAATGAAATTATATCGCTAATCAAATACTTAAAATGCAAGAATTAATTAGCTTTTTTGCTGCAATTGTTGTTGTAATAAATTAAGAGAACCACATTAACTTTTCACTATTATAACTTTAAAAACAATAAATTGACGTTACTTCAATATTGACAAAACAATTTGCCGCCATTTGCCGCTGTCATTTCTATTCGGACGCGTCATAAGTTAAGCCGAACGCTTTGGCCCAGCCGATCGTGCCCCTCTCGCTTGTTCCGCGCTCTCGCCCACTAATTGTGACAATGACGTCATGTTTTTCGGACATGCACCAAGTAGCTTTCATCAATTTACTAGACGTTATCACGTCAAAATATTATTAAATGAAAAAGACAAATACTTGTAACAGTTTATTAGTAAATTCATTTTTCCATAAAGAGAAAATGTTATGCTTATATACAAATATAAATGACACACCGCGAAGTAACGAATTACTTATTTCATGCATAAACTAATTCATTTCAGTTTCAAATCCACTCCGAACGAACATAACATAAAAACCTATATACTATTTTAGTAATATATAGAACGAATCAGGTAAAATGTCTTTAAAATCAGGAACCTATAAAATACCTATTTTTCTAAATAAAAGTATTATTTGGTTAAATATTCCATCTGTTTTTTTTCTACTAGTGGTTTATTTTTTTTTTATTTCGTGAAACCATAGATAAATTACAGACCATTTATCGTGTAATGTATAACAAAATATCAACATATTAAATTTTTTTTTTGCACAAAAAAAGTAGTGTTGTTTTTTTCAAATATTTTAATTTATTTTTATACTTATGGTTCCTGAAGTGGTAGTCACCGTTAAAAATGAGTCTACATTAGTTCCAGGCTCCAGCCATCCCACATATAGCCAGCCATATGTTATAACCATACATATCTAGTAGCATATAATATTAAATTAAATCATATATTAAAAGTACATTTTGGTGCGGAGATCTACATTAGTTGACCGTGAGGTTATGCTCAAACAGGATTTGAATTTTTTTATGTGTAAATGTATTGTAGTTCATTCATTTCATTCGATAGAATAAAATACATTTAACAGCGATATTTAATTAAGGATATTGTGAAAACTGCACAAATTCGTTTATAATAAAAGTTCTTTATTTAAATAGTGTTTTGTTATTTTCCCTTTTATTGTAAAAACTGTAAAAATTATAAACTTTACAGTCTTTATTTCATATGTAGAGTAATGCCATTGAAATAAATTAGTTAACAAAATTCATTTTAGATGTTTTTATACTATAATAAAGTTTCATGCAAAAAAATACTACAATAACTGTAGTAGTAGTTCAATAAATTTTGTACCTAAAAAAATTATAATTATAATTACGATTAAAGTTTAAAAAACCTCAAATTTACGATAATCATTATTGACAATAAAACATATCCAACCCATAAAAAATATCAGACAGATAAATGCAGTTTTCACATTAAAAATTTCACTAAACAAAAAACCAAATCTGCTCTTTCACATGTTCTCAAACTGTCCATCTTTGTCCAACATGAGTATGTTGGGATTTTCTTTCTCAAACTCTGTCGGTTTTCTGTCTCTCTGTTCGTCAGTCCACTCTCCCTCTCCCTTGCCCCATTCTCCTACTTTCTCTCCAATTACATCAATTTCTGCTTTGGCTCTTTGTTTCTCTGCCTGGAAGAAAGAGTAAGTAGTAAATTATCTTATTGACAACTTATAGTAAAAACTAAATATATAAATGTAATAAGAACATCAAGATATTGTTTAAAATCGTTTCTTTTTTTAATTATTTTATTTTTAATAGACATTGACTCTAATTTTCAAACACCAGAGTTGACTTGATTTTATTACAATTTAAAGTCAGTAATCTGTCTTGTATTATAATGAAATAATTTTTACTTTTAAGAAAAACACCTGTCAAGTCAACTGCTGAAGTGAAGAATTATTATCTTATTACAATAAATAATAAATAATAGGAGCTAAGTTCACAAAATAGCTTCACTGTAAAGTGGCAGATATAATATATATTTTCAAATTTCTTCCAAAACATAATGCTTCTATTTATCGACAATGTTTTCCTGACTTTGAGCTAAACAAGAGATGTAACAATAAATAAATAAATGTCTCACACTCAACGTCCCCCAAGTAGGATGTTTATCCTGTGTTAGGGGTCCGAAAACACACAACACACAAGTACAAACGCCCAGACCAAAATAAATATCCGAATGGCCTATACAGATATTTGTCATGTGCGGGGATCGAACGCGCGACCGCTAGCGCATAAGCCAGTTGTTGTGACAACTGCGCCAACGCGTCGTATTATGGAATTAGGGGCTTGAAAAGGAAATAGCGCAAACCTAGATCTCATTTCACTCAACATCCAAATATTCTATTCACTAGGCAATCTCGGCTGTTTTTTGTCATTTTATAACTTGTTTATATATGTGCCTCCAAGTCAAAAACAGCAAAAATATTACCTGTGTATCGCGAATCGCAAACTTATCGAACATGTTAGCGTACAGTTGCTGTTCACGTTTCTTCTGCTGAGCGATTGTCTTCTTACACACGATTACTTGGTTTGCTGCCGCCTGATAAAGAAATATTACATATAATCCATATGACAGCCATAAATATTATATAGTCCATATAACAGCTAACCTAAGTTAATAAACCAACTTTTAAATGGTAACATTAAAATAATCAGTTATGTATTATATATGTATTTTTTATGTAAATGTGTGTAGTTGTATATGTATGTTTATGTGTATGTGTAAGTTTTAAATGTTTGATGTTAAAAACTAAATGAACCGTTTGCCATTTCCTTATTACCAATGTGTTCTATATAGACAAGGGTTGTCTGTAAGAAATCACTATCAGTGATAAGACCGCCTTTGCGTTTGCACTCTATTTTGTATATTTTTTTATGTATTATTTAGTGTGCAATAAAATATATTTAAATAAATAATATATATGTATTCACGGACTTGTATCTGCAACTCGACGTCTACTGTGCGCCTATTTTACGTTAAAAAAAAAAAAAATAAAAAAATAATGTCACCTGCATTAAACGACCACAGTGCTCTCATTCAAGTTTGATAATAAACCAACTAACCTTTATCTCACTAGAGTTAATTTTTACAAGTAATTAAAATGTGAAAGATAACATTATGATTACGAGTTTTCGAAATTAACGCATGAAAACAGACACAGACTCTTCTGAATTATACTAATATTATTATAATAAATATTGACATTACTTAGGAATATATGTATATTCCAATTACATTATTTTCTATAGATCATTTTTATGAATTTAATCCAACCCTCCACTCCACTTTTGAATATATAAATAAAAACTTTATCAACTATATAACATCCTGTACACTTAATTTGTCTTCTCTTACCTTGTTCTGCGGTTCCAGTTCCATAACTTTTTGGAAGGTTTGCAAGGCTTGTTCTGCCTCACCGAGACCCAACAGTGCTTGTCCCAGTCTGAATAGACCCTTAACATTCTGTGGTTCAAACTTAAGGGCCTTGGAGGCATGGTCTTTGGCTTCATAGTGATGAGCGGGAGATACTTTAAGATACACTAGGGATAGATTAAGATGCGCTGAGATGAGCAGCTGCTTCCCTTGTTCCTTGATTTCATCTGTTTCACCGGCGTCTTCAGGTAGATCTGTTAATGAAGATTTTTGTGTTTTAACAATTTACATCTGGATAAAATACTAAAATAAGCTGTTTAGAAAGAAAGTTGACCCAACTTAAATGTCATAAATGTTTTAATTTTATTCTATATCTTACTGTTTACAAAAATTTAATTATATTAAAAAACAAACTCATTTATAATTTATATTAAGAATCAAATATTTTATAATAATATTTTATTGAACAATAAAATAATCAAATTCTCTCCTTGAATTGAGATGAAATCGTTCATTAATTATAATTATTAATGTTCAATAATTATAAATTATAATCATTTAACTAATTTAATATTTTACATAAATAGTATAGTGTTCAACAAATTTTCAAGACTTATTACAACTTTGTTAGTTAACAAATAAATAGATAAACTCACCTTCCAACAGCGTCACGACCTTCTTGTATTTTTTGATAGCGAGCTGAAATTTGTTCGACTTGAAATAATTCGTTCCCTTTTCCTTTATTATTTTCGCCTGCTGTAATTTCTCTTCCCCGTCCATCGACCAGGGCTCCTTGACTTTCTCGAAGCTTACCAACTTCACTGTGTACTCCACCACCGAATTGGGAGGTACACCCATTTCGGTGTTCCCCTCAGATTTATAAGCATATTTAGGTTGCAAGGTTAATCTAGACTTCTCCCCTAGGGTGAACTTTTCCAGGGCTCTTTCGATGCCTTCGCAGATGTTGTTCTCGCTACCTTCACCTAGCGTAAACGAGACTGTGCGTGTGTCGAAAACTTTCCCGTCTTGAAGCTTACCCTGCAGTTCCACTGGAATAGGGATAAAACAATAATTTTTCAAGTGTACCAAGTTGATATGCCTACGCTTAAATAACAAATCTGAAGGGATTTTTTTTAATTAAACATACTAATTTAGATTTTTGTATTAGACTATATGTTTATTGGTGAAGGTTATAATAGGTCATATAATATTATGATATGCACTGCTAGGCAAGGGTCTCTTCATCCATAAAGGGATACGACAACAGGTCAGCGCAGAGGTCTCAGCAATTGGCTGTTTCGCTAATGATCGCTGGTGCGATCCCCGCTCATATGTTTAGGCCTTCTAGGCGGTCTTGGCGTTTGTGTTGTGTTTCCTTCCAGACTACGGACAAAGAATTTTTATTCTAGGGGCCGTTGGGTTCGAAAAATATTTTTTTTGTTTTAATATAATATTATGTAAGCATTTATAGGATAGAAACATTGCGAATTTTATATAAACAATAACAAAATACAATAAGGGAAAGTACATTTACAACGTGACCTATTGTTTACAATTTTCTATCCCCTCCTCCCCATCGGTGACTACCCGTAGTATTTACTAAGACCGCCCCCTTTAAATTTCACGTAGTAATTCATAAATATGTTTTTGTAAACATAAAGTTAAAAAAGTGTAGTCAATAGTAGTAGTAGTAGTGGTGGTAGTGTAGCGTAGTGTTGCCAACCGACTTTGAAAAGTGCTAAACGCTGCGCGCCATATTTAAATATAGCTCGAAAAAGCGTGAGATTTCTCTAGGGATTATTAACTACGTGACGAAAACCTATGACTACCATCCCGGCCCAGTGACCAAGTGTTGTATTTTTGAAGACCCCCCCCCCCCTTCCCTCTGAACGGATCACGTAATATGGGTACGTTTCCTAAATCGTCACGACAAGCGTGAAAATAAAAACAGAATAATTTGTTTGTTTCAGCCAAAACAACAGTTACAACTTGAAGAGATTCTTTTATTGGATGGAAAACTTGTATTAGCATTTCAGAAAAACGTTCAATTAAATGAAACCTAAATGACATAATTATGTAACATACGTTTCTTACATGGCTTTACGTTTGATAAATTCATATCTTCGATTATGCGTTTGTGAATTCTATATTAATCAAATGATCTTTAAAGTATAGATCTGTAAAATCGTACCATTCTCTATCAGTAAATAAGGGAAGCCTTACAAACAAAAAGTAGGCATCGTGTCGGAACACGGTGAGTGGCGAGACAATTAGATTAATTAAAATTATGTTAAGAAAATTCGAGGCCTATTTTTTAGCGAAAATTTACTCTTCAATTAGGAAATATCGTGAAGTATATACGCATATTTTTGTTTTATATAAATATTATGTAAGCGAGGTTTCGTCGACTTCACTAAATAATTTTACTTGAAATCGGTACAAAGAGTTTTATTTCGTATCAAGTATTTGTCGAATAATTTTGCATATTTTATTTTAATTCTAATTCTAATTCTTTAATTCACATACACACACACACACACGGTATTCTGCTCCTAAGGTAAATTAATGCCTGTGTTTTAGATAACAGTCGACTGATATACGTATTTTTTTTATTTTTTTTTGTTAATATACATATAGATACATAATAAACAAATATTACACACAGACTCGGGGTGGCCATGGAGCGGAAAGCAGGCTCACTGCATGCTGCACCAACGGGCCAGTTATTGGCCATCAATTGGTAATCAATTGGCGGGTCGGCACGGTGGCAGGTGCGCTAGCAGTCGCGGATTCAATCCCTGATCATGAAAGTTGTTTCTAAACGCCACACGATGTTTTTCGTCGTCTGGACGTTTGTTTTGTATTGAGTGTGAAAAACACAGAAATTTTATTCTACTCGGTGCCAATTTTGATGCATTTACCTATTGATTGGGTCGCTCTGGAGGTCGATGGGGGAGGCCTACGTTCAACAGTGGACATCCAATGGCTGATATGATGATGACAATGTTTATGGGTAAATTTCACTGGTTGCGTATAAAGTTTTAGATAGTTATCTGACATATAAACGGAAGCCCACAGATAAAAGTTACTTATAAATTTTTTATGTTCAACGAACTCCACTTTAACTGTCAGATATTTCTATTAGCAACTAATAAAACGAAACTTATAGTTCATTATGCGTAAGATAAGATAAACATTATCAGCATTCGGTGAAACTGGTTCTATGTGTTGTTTAATTATTTTAACAATTAAACATTTTATTTAAGAGAATATGATTAATTAGATAAAAAACTCAGAACTGGTACTCTATGTAAAAAAAATAATTGTTATTCTATCAAGTTGTTAGTCCGCACCTACGAGTCCCTCAAGTGTTCTCAATTAAACAGAACGTGTTAATATCGTCAAGTGATGGGATCTTTGTGTCATCGTTTCATAATATTTTGCAGCAAGTTCATAACTTTATTGACATGACGATAACGCTCAAATTCGTATAAAATGACGAACAACTTGACTAAGAATTTTCAGTCGTACTTTTAAACAATATGTCCATTATCTATGAAGCATCTTGTGTTCCTATAATAAATCTCTAAAGATCAATTCTTTACATTGAAGATATTCTAAAAAATATATATTTATAGTCTGTTCGCATTAAGAAAATAGTGACTCATCGTTGTCACTCAGCTTAGCCACGCCTCTTGACCAATAAGATCACATTAAATTATAAAGTCGTGTTCAATTTGAACAGTTGAAACCATTCAGACAGTACGCACGTGTTCTTTGCCAATTTTAAAAATGAATACCTCACCTATTCTTAAAAATAATAGTGGATCAATATTACATAGCGGAGAAAGACGAGTGATTTACAATGTTTTTAAGTACTTTAAACAGTGTGGTGACCAAAACGTGACTATGGAGAGTATAGTAGTGAAAAAGGCTAGTGAATGCGGTGTTTCTGAAAATACGGTTCTGACGATTCTAATCATTTTTTTAATGTAATAACTACTTAATTTTAATAATTTAAAATACTGTCATAAAAACTTTGCTTTAATATTAATGGTTTAATTTTTACCCCAGTATGAATACGCCTTTACTTTGATGAGTCACTATTTTCTTAACGCGAACAGACTATAGTTATTGCGGATGTTTTACTGAACAACCATACAACTGTATATTGTATGGACAATTTAGTAGATAGTTATAATTTCATACTGTATATGGCAGTGATTCTCAACCTTTTTTTTTTATTGCGGCACAGTGGTTGAGAATCACTGGTATATGGTCTGCAATGAATTTTTTGAGCCTCGCAACATGTATGTAGTTTTGTAATTATAAAGACATTGTTTTTATCCAGTAGGTAGGTTGGTAATTTTGTTTTTATTTTTAATACAATGTCGTGAAAACTTATTTGTAATTATTGTCATAAATGTTGCAAATGTAATTTATTAGTATTCCTAAATAATTATTAAAATAAATATAGTACCTATCCACAAACCACCATTTCTTTTGTATGTACTTTTCGCATCATCAAGATAAATGTGAAAAATTTACAGAACTTAACTTATCCATTTAGTAGTTACGGGATAACATAGGAATGAACATAAGATATATATATTTAGAACATAACCCCTAACCTTCAAAGTAGTCGGGTCAAAAGTAAAACGCTCACCTGTGACTTGAGCACCATCGTTGGGGTTGTCGGAGCCGGTTCCCTGTTCGATGACGTGTCTAAGTATACCCTTGTTCTTGTTTGGACTCAGGTCTTCAACTTTCCAATCTATCATTTCGACCTATTAAAAAAAAGGATGAAGTTTAATCATACGAATATTATAAATGCGAAAGTAAGTTTGTTTGTTACGCTTTTACACGAAATTTACTTAACCGATCATCATGAAACTGTACACATATTCTTGGAGGTATTAGAAGTAACATAAGATACATTTTTTTTGGTCGCGATAACTGACATACACGCGTGCGAAGCCGCGGGCAGAAGCTAGTTAATAAATAAATAAATTCATTTTCTTTGTTGTATACATCCTCGAAACGGTAACGAATTGCTCATTTATTGCTCTACGAACCAGCGAGGCGAGGCAGAGGCGAGCGGATTGTTCATGTATTTCTTTAATCTCGCTACAAATTGCAAGAACTAGCTGATACTCGCGACATCATCTGCGTTACTTATTATATTAACAATGTATTTTATGTGCAGAGGAAAAAACAAAACAAAAAAACTTTATAAATTTATATTAAATGAAGATATCGCTGTATCTTTTAGACAAGGGCCAAGAGTTTATTAGTTGAGGTAAGACATTCTTCAAGAGCCTGTTTTACCGGTTGGCGATAAAGCTATCTGACGTATTATGGTATCCAACAGATAAGTTTATGATATATTCTTTATCACCATCCTCCACTTTATCTGTCAGATATATCTTATTCGCAACCTGTGAATCCTTTTTTTTACAATGTGAAATTATTTACGCATCCCGCCGCCCGCAGGCGACGGGTATGTGGGTACTCGCTGGCTACGAAGCCAGAATACCCACTAAAACCCATAGACGTCTGCGCCGTAGTGGGGCGCCACGGGATCGCTCGCGCATACAACCGTGACGCCCCGACGCTTGGCCCGGGAGGCCCCTCTGCATGTGTTGTGAAACCTGTGAATCCTAGACTCTAGAGGTATAGTTTATAAGTTGAAGTGGAACAGGCACTAAGGGTCTGTTTTACTTCCTGTTGATAAAGCCTATCAGGAACTTATGTGGTAGATAGACTTTATCAGAAACCGGAGAAACAGGCCATTAGGAGCATGTTTTACCCCAACTAATAAACTACGTTCGTTCTACGACGACCGTTCCGGTGTAGTGGTACGAGTATTCGCCTCAAAGCGCGCGCCAGCGATCGCGGTTTCGATTCCCATTCGAGACAAATATTTGTTTCCGGTATGGGTGTATGTCTTTATGGGTCTCCCCACCGTGACTCGTAGAGCACGTAAAGCTGTCAGCCCCGGTTGTTATCATAGACACTTGATAACGATCGTTACTCATGGTAGGCAAATTGTTTGCCAACCCGCATTGGAGCAGCGTGGTGGATCTACCCTTCTTCTATATGGAGAAGAGGCCTTCGCTCAGCAGTGGGTTGTTTACAGGCTGATACAGAATAAACTACGACAGTTGGTTTCGCAAGTTGCGATTAGAAATATCTAAGTGAAGATTAACATTAATTCAGCGTGTACGTAAGCTGTGCACGTTTTTGCTATCATATACCACCGCGAACACATGTGACAGCCTTTTTGAATAAAAACAACCACTTAAAAATGACATTTCGTAGAGATTTACACCAAGCAACGCTATTATTTGGAGTCATAAAGTTTAAATCACCCAAATACCTATTTGATAAACTGTCATGGCCACGAAATTTTCTTACTCATTCTCGTGCAGCCTCTTATCGTCTATCTATTCCGAGACATAATACAGCAGCTTTTAAGGGTTGTTTCAGGTATTCGGCTACCAAAATTTGGAATAATATACCGCATCCCTTTCGAAATTTGAGTTCTATCCAAACATTTAAAAATAGTTGTAGAAAGTATTTACTTCTTTACCAAAAGGCACTTTAGTCGTACCGAAACGATTTTTTTTTGTCATTTGATATTTATGTGTTGTCTTTAAAATATTGTTTATTTATGCTATTTTTTATTTTTATTTTTAATGTACAATATATAAAAAAAAATTGTGATGCTTTGATGCTTGCTTGGCATGCTGTCACTACGTGTTGGAAACTTAAATAGGTAGTTATTATTATTTCAATGTACTCTTTTTAATATAAATGTTTGTTAATTTAATAAGCTAATTAGAAACGTAAAATGTATGTAATAAACCTAAATATAATTTAGTACTTAACCTAAGTCTGTTAATACATGTATTCAGCGTGTCACCTTTCAGGCGTCAGCTGAAAATCAGCGCGTCTGCCATTAGTGCAGTCGCACCTGCTGAGCTGACTTCCTTTTTGACCTTATTGTGTATTCTATTCTTTCATATATATTTTTTTTTTGTGTTTTTATGTGTCAAATAAAGTTTATTCTTTCTTTCTTTCTTCTTTCTAATAGTGAAATGGTAAAAACATAAAAAATGCATTATGAACCGGTGAAACTGGCCAAAACAATTAACTAAAACATACCTCGAACTGCAAGGTAGAATTGGGCGGTATTTTCGGCGGGCTACCGGTAGCTCCGTACGCGTAATCAGGCGCGCACGTCAACACGCAAACCTCTCCCTTCTTCATCGTAGCCACACCGATGTCCCATGCTTTTATTACTTGGCCTAATCATATAAAAATAATAAATGGTAAAGTAAGCTTAGTGGCGAGATAACTACGTATCGATGAATATAAAACATGAATCGATATTGAATGGACTAGCACGGCCGACTTCAAGAGCCTCATGAACGATTGTGAAGAAAAAATGTTAAGGAAACTAGCATGTCTTAGAATAAAGCCTGAGAAATCAGTCTTTGCCTACCCACAGTGGAGCTACATGGTGTATTAAGATCTTTCATATGTTTTTTTAAGCTAATAGAAGAACATTTACAGGCAAACAGGTTTTATAGTTTCAACAGTTCTGATGTAGTGGTGCGAGTAGTCGCCTAAACGCCAGCGGTCGCGAGTTCGATTGCCGCTTGGGGAAGATATTTGTATTTGGACAATTATTTGTTTCTGATCTGGATGTACGACTTGTGGGTCTCCCCACCATGCCTCGGTGGTACATATATAAATATTACCAGACTCAGTGTAGGAATTGAACCAATAAGTCTAGAACAGAAAGCCAACTGGGTGTCTGAATGCACTAATCATTCATTTATTAACCAAGAGCTATTACTAAATTTATATTATCTGCATCATACAACATTGTACTACAGGATACACAATTACAGGAAGTTTAGTCTCACAGACGAAATAAAATAACAGGCAGTATGTAACCAAATGTTTTCTTATCAAAACAGAGACCAATATTGAGGATGGTGTGGTTAATATTATGTGTAAATATTATAAAAATTCACATTAGATTCATATTTTAAATATATATTTTTTCTATATATATTTGATTTTTCAGTAGTATAATAAAACTGAATAATAATTATTAAGAAATTGAGTATTATCAATATACTCATTGTCTCCTTTTAACACTGAAAAAGAAATTATATAATGTATTATAATATATTAACTTATGTCACTTTTACTTGTAACGTAATATTATTTTCTTTTATTGGTATTGGTCTTAAAATTTTTAATATTCTTTTTTTTTTGGTTTTTTAATAATTTTGTTCATTTTGTTAAATTTTTAAATTGCTTATGCCCAATGTTTTAGTAAAATGTGGAAACTTGATTGATTGTTGTAAATTACTACAACTTATTTCGGGTTGTCGGGAAGAAATGTCTAGCTAGCCATAAGACCGCCCCTTCTACTTCACATTTTGTAATTGTCATAAACTTATCTTGTGTTTATATATTTGTGGTGTACAAAAAAGTGTAAATAAATAAAAAATAAAATTTGTGTATAATTTAAATACTTTAAAAGAAGAAATAAACTGGTAGCCCGAGGACAACATTGCATCTGAAAGTCTCAGAGATATCATCTGAGAGAGTGTTATTACAGTAGCTTAAGAGTTCTGTCAAAATATAATCAACTATTATATGGCTTTCACTAACGACAAGAGAGCACAGATTACTTCGTCGATGCCGCGAAGAATGGACGCGACATATAGGAGATCGATTGGTTAATGTTGAAATAAAATGTGCATTATTTATATATTTTATATAATGATGTTCAATTTTTTAAAAAGAGTACTGATAGTTTTTTTCCTCCGGCTTTTTTTCCCTCTCGGCCAACACTGACATTAGATTAAGTTATTTATTGTAATATTTAATAAAGCGGATTATATAATAGTAATATGATGTCTACCGAGACCTTAACATGTAATAATATGATGTATATTTTTTAAATGATTTTTTTTGACGTTCATTGTGTTAAATTACCCTATTAAAATAAATATTTTCATTTCATTTCATAATCAACTATTTAATAAAAACATTTATTAAAAAAAATTGTAAAGACATTACAGACATAATAGATGCCTAGTTAATTTATTATATATATATAAATTCAAATTAATAATAAAATAGATTACATAAAAAAAAAACCAGAACCTGTCAAATACAATCCTCTACGGATATAAGCATTCTATATCAATATATTTGTCTACCTGTACATAGGTACTTTACAGATAAGAATAAGCCATTAGGCTACAACATAGTGATCTTTTAAGTTATATATTTATGTATTGAATATTCATTCAACATTTAACTCTAACTGTTAACTCAATTAACCATAATTTAATTCCATGTAATTTTTTTTTGGACTTTTTTTTTATTTCTGTTAATTTATATTTGACTAAATTTTAATAATTGATATAAGAGTAAAATACACTTAAAATTACTTTATATAACAGAAGTTTGTTCAAAAGAATTTTAAATGGTATTACTCATGCGCAGAAGATTTGCCGATGACTACCCCTCCCACTGCAGATGACCACGTCCCTCGCTCGTCTGATAGGTACCGCTAGCAAAGCAGCCGATACGTATGTGTAATTTTTTGCTTTCGCTCTGAATTAATTCATTGTTATTTTGTTAGGTTTTACTTGTTTTTTTTTTTTGTTAGTTATTTGTTTTCGTTGTTTGGAACCATTAAACTATTATTTTACGGCTTTGTTTGACTAAATATAAGTACATAAAAATATATAATCTACGTAACAACGTACGTACGTACAACAGCGTTTTTTATTTACTATTTATAATTACACAATTATAATAAATTTACAATTGGTCGAATTAACAATTTTTTATTAGTTTGATGTAAAATATATACAATAATAATCTAGCTTTATGTGACCTTTTTTTTTTTAACCCTACTATCGATGCGTGACGTCACGAGGCCATCGGCAAAGCTTCTGCGCACGGATAGTACCCGACTTAAAACTCTTAGTAAATAGGAGCAATAAAGAACCAAAATTAATGCGGATAATTATAATGCAAACTGAATTCAATTCGTTCAATATTGGGACAATAATACAGGTTAGGGAGAGGTCGGGGACATCAATTGTTATTTCAGTAAAATATGTAAAATATGGAATAATAAATAGTATTTTAACAATATATTTAGACTTTTTAATGGAATTATATTCTCTTATTTAAAGAAATATAAAAATGAGTTTTATGACAAGTTTCGCTACAAAAGATGCAACAATTAAAATCTAATATGAAAACTTATTACAAAAAATTGGGTCTGCAGTGTAGTTTCTGGAAACTAGAAGGCATGGTGTTCATATGCAAAGAAAATTATTTTCCGCTTTCATTACATTTGATAAGGATTTAAACATTTTTACATAAGTATTACATCGATAGAAGAATGAACTCCAGTACTACGACCGACTGATTAATTTACTTCTAAATGTAATTTTTATTATTTTTTAGAGACTAATTAACAAGCAAAAGTAACAGAAAACATTAATCGTACCTTTTCCTAGAATAAATTCGAAAGGCTCATTTCTATCTTTGCTTGAATCGAACTTTGTGCCATCTAACAGTGTACCGGTATAATGTACTGTAACCTGGCAGCCGGCGTTAGGAGTGTCTTCTCCTTCACCTTCTTTGATAATTCGCTTCAGCACACCACGGTCGCCAGCCTTGGTTATATCAATTCCTTCGTCAACTGTCATTATAGCAATTCCCAAATACTTATTAAATGAGTATAATTTTCAGAGGAATTCCAATTAACAACGAGCACGTTAGAACGTCAGTTAATTGTACGCAATTATAAAACTTTCTGGAAAACTAATACACGAGGATCGAACCGGCAATCAGTAACAAAATCGGAATGATGAATGAATATGAACGTATGACTTGAGTCTTACTAGAACGGAATGGAATGAACAAAAGCGGAATGAATGTAATGAATGAGTAGAATTTTCTAGACAGTAAAAAAGCTACACAAAGTTAGCACCCCATGGAAGGATTTTTGAAATCAAAATGACCTTAATCAATAGATCTACGTTAGGTCTGTATAGGTCCATCAAAATTTTTGTTAGGTCGCCTATAGTTTTTTTTAAAATATATTTTTTTTTAATTTTGTAAAAAAAATACACAAATTTAGCACCCCATCGAAGGATTTTTGAAATCAAAATGACCTTAATCGATAGGTCTACGTTAGGTCTGTATAGGTCCATCAAAATTTTTGTTAGGTCGCTTACAGTTTTTTAATTTTTTTTTTTTGCAAAAAATATGCATCTTAGCATCATTTAAAAGGAAACTGATTGATCTTTATATTTCAGCATTCTTTATCGTTAGGTCAGTATTGGTCTATAGTTTTTGCTTTTATATTATTCATTTTTTTTAATTTTTTTTATTAACAATTATAAATAATTTATCACTCGCGCATGCGCTAACGCACATAGCATGGCGCGAAATTCAAAGTTTCCCTGTTCCGTTTTCATCGCGCCAAGAATGGCCACTCACGTTGAACTTCAAGTGTAGCCACTCACTTTATCTACAATTTATTGCGATGATTATAGGCATTGACATTTCCCGTTAGTGGGGCCCTAGTATAAAAGGCGTTCTAAATTAAAAGTGGAACATTAAAAAAATATGTGGTCTAATTTTTGACTTCTCGCTAATAAAATGATTGATTATTAAGAAATCGGGAAGTTGTTGGTTTTACGTTTATTTACATACGTGTAAGCAATAAGTTCCATTCTCATGAGAAATAATTAGAGAGCTTCATGCGAGCAGTTTGTATTTTTTTATTGACGCGATGAAAACGGAACAGGGAAACTTTGAATTTCGCGCCATGCTATGTGCGTTAGCGCATGCGCGAGTGATAAATTATTTATAATTGTTAATAAAAAAATTTAAAAAAAATGAATAATATAAAAGCAAAAACTATAGAATAATACTGACCTAACGATAAAGAATGCTGAAATATAAAGATCAATCAGTTTCCTTTTAAATGATGCTAAGATGCATATTTTTTGCAAAAAAAAAATATTAAAAAACTGTAAGCGACCTAACAAAAATTTTGGTGGACCTATACAGACCTAACGTAGACCTGTCGATTAAGGTCATTTTGATTTCAAAAATCCTTCGATGGGGTGCTAAGTTTGTGTATTTTTTTACAAAATTAAAAAAAAATATTTTTAAAAAAACTATAGGCGACCTAATAAAAATTTTGGTGGACCTATACAGACCTAACGTAGACCTATCGATCAAGGTCTTTTGATTTCAAAAGTCCTTCGATGGGGTGCTTAATTTGTATAATTTTTTTTGCAAAATTAAAAAAAAATATTTATTAAAAAACTGTAGGAGACCTAAAAAAAATTTTGATGGACCTATACAGACCTAACGTAGACCTATCGATTAAGGTCATTTTGATTTCAAAAATCCTTCCATGGGGTGCTAACTTTGTGTAGCTCAGTAAAAACGAATACTCGTACAAGAAAAAAACAGTTACTATAGGTTTTTGTAACTTGTACTTGTTCCGGAAATATTTTTAAGCAGACACTATTGAAAATAACCAGTATCGGTGCTATAGTTCGTTACTTTCTCCGCCTAGTTCACCTACGTTAACGTATTAATTATATTGTAATTTTGGTTCAAATGTACATATATTATCATAAAATATTTTTAAATACAAATCAATCATATTTTGTAATTATAATTTACACCGACAAACCATATTATATACACATATTTGACTCTGGTTTAGGGGTGTTCATCGAAAAAAATTATCGATAATTTTATTATCGATATTATCGATAGTTATCGATAATTATCGAATGAACACTTATCGATAATTATCGGATAAAAATTATCGATAGTTGACGATAGTTATCGGTGAAATTTTGGGACGACGAAAAAAAAAAACCTCATCCAGCCTTCCGTATGGACATTATCCTCCGTACCCTATCCGAATACCTAAAAAAAAAGGTCATCCGGCCTTACGTGTGTACGTTATCCTCCGTACCCTATCCGAATAACTAAAAAAAAAAAGGTCATCCGCAGTTCAATAATTATAGATACTTATCGGATCCAAAAACAATTATCGAATACCACAATATTATCGATAATTATCGGATGGCACAAAATTATCGATAATTATCGGATCGCAAAAAATTATCGATAATTATCGAATGAAAACTTATCGATACTTATCGGTAATTATAGAATAAACAATTATCGATAATTATCGAATCAAAATTATCGAAAAACACTTATCGATAATTATCGAATCAAAATTATCTAAAAACATTTATCGATAATTATCGAATCAAAAATTATCGAGTAATTACGAATTATCGATAATTATCGCACACCCCTACTCTGGTTTATTGTGTTCCTTAATTCAAAAAAAGGGCGTCGCCAGGCGTCGCGATCTCACACTTATATTACTCCTGCCGGCTATATACTCTTTAATACGTATTCGTATTCCCCAGACCGACGTTGTTTACTCCGTCGAGCATGTGTATTCCTAAAAAAAGGTCATCGCCGCTCCATATTACTAAAAACAAAAAAAAAAAACGAAGTCTCTGTTGTGGGGGCCCCTCTTTTGTAGTGACCTGGGGCAGTTGCTCCGGTTGCCCTCCCCTAAATCCAGTCCTGCTAGTAGGATAAAAAGCGGTGGGCGCGAAAGCGCAGGAGGGGGATGACTCGCTCTCCCCCTCCATTCGGTGGCGCGAAAGCGCAGTGGTTGGGCGCGGAGGCGCACAAGCCACTGGGCCCCTGGACCAGCTGATGTGCGGGCCCAGCTCAGGGGTTTCGCTGTCTGGGGTAGCTGGGGCGCGAAAGCGGGGAAAGAGTGTTGGCACAGGAGGTGCGGCCGGTGAGGGAGTGGCGCCGAGAGGGCGCGGAGATTTCGGTGGTGGAGCCGCTCCTGGTACTTCTCTGAATTAGCAGAGTAGACCAGTCGAGCGGCTCCAATCACATGCGGAGGGGCCTCCGGGCCAAGCGTCGGGGTGTCACGGTTGTGTGCGCGAGCGATCCCGTGGCGCTCCACTTCGGCGCAGACGGTCGATGGGTTTTAGTGGGTATTCTGGCTTCGCAGCCAGCGTGTCCCACATACCCGTCGCCTTTGGGCGGCGGGATGCGTAAATGCATTTCCCATCGCTAAAAAAAAAAAGGAGCGAATCGGACGAAGTTAGTCTTATTGTCTGTCTATTCCAAGGGATAAGACATATACCTAAGTCCTTACATTACACAAATACACACCTAGAAAATTTCAACGAAGAACTTGCTAGTGGCAGGAAACGTGAACGCATATCACTAATTCACTATATAGGTAGGTAGGTAGAGGTACTAAATACTAATAGGTAGCAAGTAGCAACTCTGAAAGTATAACGAATGTTTACAATATTCAAATAATAATTTTTCTTGTTGAATAGAAAATGTGTACATGATAAATATTTTCATTTGAAAAAAAAAGTCTTAATTAGTGGTGGGAATGATTGTACACCAACCAGAAAGGTGATGATCAGCAGTGTCACCATATCCTGTCACAACACACTGCACTCTCCACGCACCTGCCAAGTGTGGCGATTATTGACGGACACCCCAGAAGTGATGGAGAGGCATACGTTCAGCAGTGGACATACAACGGCTGATGTGATGGTGCATTTTTCCATTCTACCTTCAAATGTCTAAATATATTTATATCAGCGGGATGAATCAATCAATCAAAAATACAAAAGTAGAAAAATAATTTTACATAAAATTAAAGGGGTCCTACTTATAAAGATATAATAACCTAATTGGTCACTCTACTCCAACAACATTAATGAATAATAAATTTTAAACAGTATAGAGAAATATAAAAATACAAGTAGTTGTTTATTTTTTATTTTTTTAAACAAACAAAAAAGATTCAAAGTTATAACAATCTGCTGCTGCCCTAATTAAGTCTTTTTGCTGTTTTTAATATATGGAATACTTTATAATACAATAATTAAGATTAAGACTTTTTTATTCTGGAAAAATTACATTATGGGTTTATTATTTAATTATAGGAAATATTTCTAGAAGTTTTCAGTCTTTTTTATAATCTTATTAAAAGTTTACAGACTAGTCAGGACCCATAATTGATACATAAATATTTATTGCTAATGTAAGCGAAAAAAGAGTATAAATTGTATTTACAATACCATAAATAAATAAAAAAAAAAAAAAAAAAAAAACAGAAGACAGATGGGTCTCGAGAACAAAATCTTATAGGTAAATAGAATGACATCTATTTTATGTTTTATATATGCAATAATTTTGAGTATTGTTGATTATATTTCAACAAAGCTTTAGACTGGAGATTTTGTTCTTGGAGACCCGTTGAAATTACACATTAAAAATTGTTGCAAGTTAATCTATCATTGGCTTTAAAAAAACATGAAGGCATTAGTATAAATATACCAAAACTAGCTGTTTTATCTACAAAGAAAGATAGTTGATATGATTTTTATGATTTAGATAATAATAGAGATATATTCTGCCTAATAAAGTTGACGAGTTAGCAAATCTAAACTAATTGTATTAATTTATCATGTTTTGGTTCTTCTCACTAAAATATACGACTGCCACAAGTTTTAAGTATCATATATTTACAGTTACAGTAAATATTTACAGCCTTCTCAAAAGTATTGAACTATTTTATCATTTGTTACAATTATTAGGGCACTTGGCTATGTAATATCTATAATGTTTTTCTGAACCCTGACTCAGGAGTTTGTCACTTTTACTGTGCAGCCACTCATCAGAACCATCGCAACAATCACATATACCGTCGTTTACTTTATTCGATGGTATTGATAAAACTACCTTTCTAGGGTATTGTGTATCACAGTAAAAGATGCCATCAGGACATGCAGTTGTGCTCGGTTCGTCCGTTCCATCTTCACAATCACAGTAGTCATCATTTACTTGATCGAACGAGATCTTCTGATGAGTTGTTTTACATTTAAATTCTTTGTTTGAATCCGGCCGGTAAGTCTTCAGGTCTGTGTAGTAGATACCACGTATCATTCCGTGTTCGTTTATGTATTTGTCGTCTTCAGAACGCATGTGTAGTAAGTCCTTAATACTTTCATGATCCAGCACTGGCACTACGATATTATTGTTAGTCTCTGATGTTATTGTAAAAAAAAAATACAGCTGGTACATAATGAAACAAGCAACCATACAAAATGATATTACAATAACGTTTTTCTTTTTCTTGAGACCCATTTCTCTGTATTCTATAAAATCTTAGTTCTTAAATTTTACTTTACATACTACGTTATATTTTGAATTTGATGTTATTAACTTATTACCTACTTATTGCAATTTAGGTGAAAAACAAGTTAAAAAAGTCAAATATTGTAAATAAATTCATAGACCATTTACATTTTACTTTTTTTTTTTTTAATTAATTTGGCATCACACGGTTTGCGCATATGCCACTGACAAAAGCAGGGAAACGTTTATCACGATTTAAAAGGACATTACTCACGGAATTGGAAAAGGATCAGATAGGATTACTATGATAGAATAGGTATAAGGATTTATAATTTCAAATTATTATTTAACAGGAAAATAGATAAAGCTGTATATACAGAATGGTCAAAAAGTCGTGGATCAAACGAAACAGTGAGATAGAGCAGGTAATTTCCAACAAAAAATCTTTCTACAACTTCTTTGCACGAAAAGTTATGAATATTTTTGTTTTTTTCAATGAAACTACCGACTTTTTTAACAATTTAATCAATAAAAAATTAAATTGATTAAAAACAATAAAACAAAAAGTGTTTTACTATGACTCGATAATGTATCAATACAAAAAAAAAAATTGTATTGCAGCTCTTGGTACCAAATTTAACGAGCAATGATTTTTTTTTTTCGTAAAAAAAAATCATTGCTCGTTAAATCGTGCCTCGGCGAGCACGTAAAGCCGTAGATCTCGGTTGTTACCATAGCCTGATAACAATCGTTACCCCATGGTAGGGAAATTATCCATCAACCCTCAGTGGAGTAGCGTGGTGGGTTAAGCTTTATCCCTTCTCCTATATGGAGGCCTTCGTTCAGCAGTGGGTGATTTAGAGACTGATACATACCTTTAAAAATAAAACTAATACTAGTCTAAAATCTTATAAAAGCTAAAGGTGCAACGCGTCAGACGCTTACGCCCTGTGAGCGCGCTTACACCTCGTTTTCATCGTTCGACTTGGTGCTGTGAGCTGTGAGCTTGTGAGCGTCAAAAAAGCACGCTCATGGATGAGTTCGTAAAACAGACATTGCGCTCACAGACGCTTACGCAACAGAGGTAGGGCAGCAAAAGCGTCAGCGCCAAATTCTGCTTATTTATAAATATTAATTATTAAAGCACTTACAATCCCACAAAAATGGCAAGCAATAGACCACAATTATTTTCTATTCAGCTAGCTAACTGATCCAGAAAGTAACAAAATTGACACGATTATTGTTACCGACGATGAATTCAAGTAATTAGAAGCAGGTATATAAGTAAATCAAATTATTAAAAAGAAATATTCATGTTTTCCATCACTTTTGGTTGGGGATGAATTTTTGTTTTTAATTTGCATTTATTATTTGATGAAAATTTACCAAATTCGCCATGTTATTGCTAACTGACGCTCACAGTATCCAAAACGAACGATATATAATTATAGGCCAACACGAACACTAAAAATTAGTGCGAGCGCTCAAAGAGTAAAGGGTCCAAACTCCAACGCGAATGCACCCTAAGTAGGTAGGGACTACACTAGGATGAAGTATACTCATAGTATACGTCTTCATCCTAGCCGGACTATTATGAAATTGCTGTCTTTGATTGCTGTCAAATGTCAATGTAAACAAAGTATCTGTCAGACAATCGTGGAAATTGAAAAAAAATTTTTAAAATAAAATAATCGTAAATTTTTTAGGAGATAATTTGCTTATTTAATTAAGTATTTAAGATAAATAAATACTACCACTATGATATTGATACTCTGATACAGAAATTATTCACAATAAAATGAATTATTTAACAGTGGATTCCGCAACGACATCGACGAGCCCTGACAAAAATGATGAAGCAACCAATAACGAAGATCTCGAAGTAATTATATAAATTTTCATTATTTTTTAGTTTATTTTTTACATATAAGTATGTCAACTTAAATAATTACGAAAATATCACTGACACTAAATACGACGTAGTTATTTCTTTTTAATATAACTCGACTCTATTTGAAGACTAAAATATTTATCAGCTTATTAATGTATCTAGAAAATCGTGTTGAAAAATATATTTTTATAAAAATTAATGTAAAGGTGAACACACATGCCTTTACTTTCTAATGAGGGCTGCCTTATCTTTTTAGAATTTTCGTTATTTGTCTTTTGTTATAAAGGATATTTATACACATTAAGTTATTAAAAATTATATTAATTTTATGTTGTTGTGTGAAATTTTGAGTGTAAATTACATTATATTAAAAATTAAGTGGCTATTTAAATAGTATATTTCGGCCGTGTTCCGATATATACTGGAGCACTGCCCCAGTGCTCTCAGTACTGAAAATTCGTTCCGTTATAGACTGCCAGTACGCTGCCGCAGTATATGACGTCATGAATCGCCGCCATGTTTGTACTGAGAGCACTGGCGCTTTCGAGGTAAGGTGCTCTCAGTACTGTGATCACGTGATCAAAAATATGACAGCGCGAATGATTGTTATTATTATTAATTAATATTGTTATTCAAAAATGTCCACAATATTCAAATAATAATTTTTCTTGTTGAACAGAAAATGTGTACATGATAAATATTTTCATTTGAAAAAAAGTCGTAAAATGAGGATGATAACAGTAGTCCAGTGTACTGGACTTCATTCCGTTATAAACAGTAACCAGTATAGTGCAGTATAGCAATCTAAAAAGGAACGGCATCGCAGTATACTGAAATGACGTCACACCTTGCAGTGCTCCAGTATATATCGGAACACGGCCTTCATTTTAACAGTAGTTCCTTTTTTATCTTTATTAAAAGATTGAGTGTGTGCTTAATGTCTCAATTATATTTCTGTACAGGTGGATAACTCACAGAGTGTTCTGCTCAAGATAGCAACGCTGTATGCAGAACAATTGATGAGTGATTTGATCTTAGAGGTGGGAGGAGTTGGGTACCCCGCCCACCGGCTGATACTATGTGCAAGTAGTGAAGTATTCCAGGTAGAATAAATGATAACTACTTATTGAATCACTTGTCTTTTATGAAAAGTATGTTTTGAAGTTTTCAACTGGTTACATTATATACATACACTAGCGGCCCGCCCCGGCTTCGCACGGGTATTTAACTAAAATTTTAAAAATTATAAAAATAAATTTAATTTATACTTTAGCCTCAACAACACGTGGTAATTATGCTGTTAAAATGTAGCTTATATGACACGTTCGTAGATTTACCATAGCAGCGCCATCTATTGATTACTTACTCAACCCAGTCGAAAGGTATCGACATCTGTTAGAATCATTTGGAGTTAACAGATAATTGTGACTGTCAAATAATAACAGACAAATAATTAGCAATAAATTAAAATTGCGACTATAATTTGAGATTTAAACTATCCTATCTCTCAAGTTGGATCGAACTGCACATGGTGTGCGAATTTTATTATAATCGGTTAAGTGGTTTAGGAGTCCATTGAGGACAAACATTGTGACACGAGATTTATATATATTAGATTATTTCTGAGACGTACAATGGGATATTTACCATGAGTATTATTGGTCATATTGAGTTCCTGACATTTCGGCATTGGTGTAAAAGTCATGATCTCGGGTACACTTTATATCCTGCTGATGTAAATGTATTTAAATCTTTGTAGGTAGAATAAAAAAATCCACCACGACATCAGCCGTTAGATATCCATTGCTGAATGTAAGCCTCCCACATATCTGGGGTGGGGTTTGACTACTTGAAGGCGGGTTGGCGAGTTTAGTGTATTTTGGCAGGATTTGGTGATGCCTTTGAATACAATTATACTAACCAAGCACCTATTTAATTACAGGTTTTGCAAAATAGAGCTAAAGAAAAATTACATCTTTAATAAAATTATGTTAAAACAATATGACTTATGAAATTATAATAACTTATTGTATAGATATTATTGTAACTGATTTCAATTGTTGTTGTAAATTGCCCATGTTGTTGTAAATTCCCCACAGCTTTGTTACATATGAGGTTGCTCTGTTATTAATAAATGTAAATTCATTTGTTCCAGGTGATGTTAATGAATCGTGAGTGGAGTGAATGGCGTGAGAGTCGCATAGTGCTTCAGGAGACCCCTACAGGAGCATCTGTCTTTCCGCACTTCTTAAAGTACTTCTACACTGGCCAAATTAGGATATCTCACCAAACAGTGCTTCCTGTACTGTCATTGGCTGATAAGTATAATGTTAAGGTAAATATAATAAATATTTAATATCTAAATAATAAAAGCATCTTAATGCTGACATAAATATATATTTTTTAAATATTACACCCAGACTCGGGGTAGGGTCACTGCCAATGACACCAACGGGCCAGTCATTGTATGGAGTGGAATATGGGAGTAGCTATGGTTATTATATGCAGGGGTGGATAATGACCTCTAGAATTGTCTTCTAGGATAGACATCCTAGATTGTATTACTAGTATAGATGCTTCAAAGTATCTTGATGAACTTGTGTGTTGGTGTTCTTGTGTGTGTCTAAAACTGTAAGAACTGTATATGTGTGACAAGAAGTACAGATAACTTTTTAAGCATTTTTATTTTAACTAGTGGTCGCCCAGTGGTCGAAACTCGACCTAATCTATAATTAATAGCATTGTTGACATCATAAAAACATGATTGCGCATAACATATTGAGCATATCCAGCAGTCATTGAACCTTATCTGTGATAAAAAAATTCGATAAAAACATTAGTTGCAAGATCTGTATTTAAAATCATGTTCGAAAAAAAATTCGTTCTAAGACGTGTATTTAAAACCATGTTGACAACAGATTTTGACAATACAAAACAAAATTTTTGTATATATGTACGAGTACATTGTACATGTGTGTGTGCTGTAGTGTGTGTAGTGTTTTTTGTAATTAATTTAATGTATTTTTTGAGCATTAATATAAAAAATATTAGCATTCTGCACTTCTTCTCCATATAAAGTTTAACTGTGCCAAATTTCATACTTCTCCGTCTGCATAATTTTCGTAAAAAGGGGAACAAAGTTTTTGCTTCAATCTATATTAGAATATTAGGATTTTTTACTTATTTAAGATTTTAATAATTTTAAAAAATATTCATGCATATGAAATTGTATTAATAATCTAATATGTCTTCATGTGTTATAATATATTGGATTTTCCAGATGATTCACGACAAAATGTCAATTTAATTATATAAAAAATCTATGAAACTAACCATACAGTAAATAATAATAATAAAAAAAAATGATCCTAATTAGGTTTTTTTCTGTATCAAAATATATTTTTGATTATTATTTAAACTAAACTAGACTGTGATTCTCCCACAGCTAAGTAAAGCCTTCTACTTTTTATATAGAAGAGATGGAGCTTAATCCACAACATTTTTCCTTTGTGGGTTAACGGAAACATTAAAAAAAGTTTTTTTTTTATTATTCAATTTTTATTTAACAGGATCTGGTAACACTGTGCCTGAGTTACATGTCGCAGCACATCGCACAAGCAGCTAAAAGAGGACAACTCATCTCTTGGATGCAGTACACTATGGCCTGCGGACATAATGATGTTGCTAAGGTGACTCAACTGTTTTATTTTTTTAATAAAATTTTTGATGTTAATAAATTAAATTTAATGATGGCTTTACGTACTCCGAGGCACAATGAAACAAAAGAACCAAAAGGCCCAAAAAAAGGGCCCAAAAGAACCGGAAACAAATATTTGACAAATACAAATATCTGCCTGAGCGGGAATCGATCCTGCGACCGCCGGTATTGAGATGACTATTCGCACCATTACAGAACGTTTTCTAAATATTAGTAATTAAATCAAATCGAGACATAGACAATCAGAGACTATAAACGACATGAGCGAATGATGTTATAGATTGTAGTCTACTTGATTTTACATAAGTGGTAATCTAAAAAAAAAGTATATCAAACATTGAAATATTTATTTTAAATCACCGGGAACATGTATATAAGATTATAATTTACAATAAAAAAATTCCAGGCGTGTCAAAACTTCGTGAAGTGGAACATGGAGTGGGTTATGGACAGCGAATTGGCAGAATTGGAAGATGACACCCTTCTGTCACTGCTGCAGCACAGTGATCTCGTGCTGCACAACGAGATGACACTTTACCAGTGAGTATTAAGCTAATTTTATTTACTGCCATGCGTATAATTTGAGTATCTTTAAGAGAAGAGTGAATTGGCATTTTTTAGATCAGCATACTTCAATCTAGATATCATCACTGCTTCCCATTAGGCAAGATTTTACTTTTGCGCTATACTATTTAGTATAAAAAGAAATTATAATGAGGTACTCACATTGTTTATGTTATTTGAGCTTACTCAACTGAACTTAATCAGCCTGTAAATGTCTCACTGATGGCCAAAGGCTTCTTTTCAATATAGAAGGGTTCGAGGTTAATCCACCACGCTACTCTACTGCGGGTTGGTGTATAATATCCCTATCATGAGTAACGATCGCTACCGGGATCGACGGCTTTATGTGCTCTCCGAGGCAAAGCAGAGAGACCCATAAGGACATAGACCGGAAAGATATATTATATTATATTATATACATATCGTTGAGATGAGTACTCGCAACACTACACCAAAACGGTCATAGGAATTTAAGGAATCCGAAAATTTAAATTTAGGTTTTCGCCGCAATAGAGATTTTTCCAAAAATTTCCATGGCAAGAATTATGCAATTGATTCTATCCATATGGTTTTCAATAGCAACAGTGCTGCAGTTTAACAAACAGCGAACTAAAATATGAATGACAGTTGTTATCTAGCGATTAAGCATACTTCTTTTGGAGCTAGTTACTATGCAAAAGATTTATTTGACAATTAGCGAACGATCAACTGTTAACATAGAGCAATCGATCGTTAATGAATACGCGATTATCGCAATAAAATAATAATTTAATAAAATCCCCGTTCAATTTTAGTTAATATAGCTATAGTTTCTTTTTCAACCTTAATTATATTTTTGAAGTTATACTTTTTTTGGCGCGTTAGGGAAAAATGATGAGAGTAAATTTTTACGATGCGCGCGCACACTGTGACAAAAAACCGACACCATGAAGTTAGCTAGTAGACGCCGCGCAATTGCGCTAACTCACTTCACTGCGCTGGATATGTCACTTTTTCAAAATGTTTTGGGGCACAGCGCAACGACGGGATATCTTTAACGGAGTTGAGCTGAGAGAAGTAAAGCATTATACGAGTCTAATTTAGTTCATTTTTATAAATTGAAGATTTATATTTACCTAAAATATTATTAATTTATTGATAAAATAAAAAATTAAAAATTTAAGAGAAAATTGTAAGATATTAAAATTGATTTCCACAACCGCCATCTGTCGCTAGTTGCTAACAATTACGTTATGCTACAAGCTTGTAAGTGAAAAATACAGATGGCGCGCACTACGCATTAACTCGGCGCATCGTTTTATTATAAGTATAACTTGTTACGTGCGTACATAAGCACACATACACTTTTTATTTCAAGGTTCGTGGTGCGGTGGTTGAACAAACAGAAGGAAAGATTGAATACAAGCGACTTATCTGAGACCGAGTTAAAAGCCCACTGGGATTCTCTTGTAACTACTGTCTTTTCACACGTCCGGTCAGTATAGTATGTTATAACCTTATAAATTAACTTAATTATTATTAAATCCATTTTCATACTAATATTATATATATAAAATAACCCTTATCTGTCTGTTTGTGCTCATATTGGACTTGGACAAACTTAGAATAGTAGATACTTGAAATTAATGTGACGGACAGACGATGTCGCGTCGTCGGAACAACGTTGTCTATTTTAATAGAAAATAAGATTATCTAATATAAATATTATAGTCGGTTATTCATGAGCGAAAACTTCAATTCAACCTTTTACAAGTCCATTGTTTATTATATTTGTTTATGTTAATTACAATGATCATTCCATATTCCCACTTCGATGTGGAATCGTCGTTCATAGGATTTAATTTGTAATAAGTTTTTATATATAATTAATGTTAATTTCAAATAATCATTAAAAATAATGTTAATTTTTTAATCCGCTGTCTGTCGCAAACGTAATTTGTTATACCTATAGGTATTATGTATCTTTATATGTTATTTTTTATTATATATGTATGTTATATACATTTATGTGTATGTGTGTGTGTAGTAAATGTTTGTATATTGTATTACATATACCTTAATTCCATTATTAATTTTAATATTAAATCGAGCAATAAAGTAGCATTATTTTCACTTATTAACATTGTTAATAATATTTCTAATTTTTATTTTGGACCTATAAGTGGTTGTTACGTTGTCACTAGAATAATTGTAATGTATAATATTGTATACTATCTGTACTAGTGTAAGCAATTGTTGGTGAACCTTAAAAATAAATTATTAATTGACATATTCAGTTGAAGAGCATTTAAGATATTTTTTTGAGGTTTTGGAAACCTGAACGTCTACAAGTCAAAATAAGGCAGTTTAAATTAATGCTTTCTAATAAAAGCGCCAAAACTAAAATAAAATTTTTGATTTCTGAAATATTATGAGCAAATATAACTATAATATATTTTAAACTTTTAATTTCTACAATAGTTTTTTGGGTAAATCATGTCAGTTATATATATTTTATTGAGATATTTCCTTTCTTGTCAATGATGTTTCTATCAAGATTTTATTTCAATTATCATTTCAGATTTCCCATGATGTGTCCGAACCAGTTAGCCAAGTTGCTATTATGTCCGTTGACGCAGGAACACAAGGAGTTCTTTATGGAACGAATGGCGATTGCTATGAGCTACCAATCTGGTATGTTTACTCAATCAAGTCAATTATTAAATTTTTATAAACAAGAATTATACATGCATACATATCGCTAGTGACTATTAACATCTTCGGAACTGCAAAATCGATTTTTTATGATTGATTTCATAAAACGTTCCTAAATAACTAATTAAAAAAATATTATTTTATGCATAGTTTTCTAATCACTTAATTTCTAAATGTCAATATTTAAAAAAAAAATATGTAAATAGACGCATGCAATTCACACTTTGCATCGCTCTCCTGTAAAGTTTTTTTTTCATATCCGACATTTTTAATAGTCATAGGCGATGTGTACATTATTTTATAAAAATACAGAAAAAAAAATTGAATATTAAATTTTTTTTTTAATTTATAAATTACTACTAATCATTTTGAACGGTGTAATTATAATATAAATGCGAATTTTTGTAATGAGGATTAGATATATGGTCTGGTTTGTCACTTTTTCGCTCGAAAATTACAATATCGATTGGTGAAAACATGATATGTCGGTAATTTGAGATTCGGAATACCAGATTTTGTCCTTAAAATTTCCTCGAGGAGGGTCTTAAATTACACACGCACACGAAAACGCACACGCACGCACTCAAGCACGCACGCACGCGTACACGCACACACGTTCGGACACGTATAAAGCGGGACCCGCCCGCAGGCCAGTACGAGCGCGTGTGCGAGGTGCAGCGCTGCGCGGGCGGGCGGCTGCTGTTCACGCCGCGCCTGTACACGGAGGACACGTGGGGCTCCGTGCTGGCCGTCGACAACTTCCACGGGCTGCCGAGCTACCACACGCGCACCTTCATCTTCTCCACGCGGCCCTGCATGGCGGACGAGGCCGCCGAGCGCCTCTCCGAGTGGACCGTCGACCTCTACCCCAAGGGCGTCTGGTTCCGGAAGAGCATGCTCATCGTCTGGTCCGGCACATACGATGTGACTCACTCATTATTGTATTTATCTTATACCATGCTTTAAATCCTCTAGTACCCGGATGACCGAGCTTTGCTCGGTTAAATTATATTTAGATACATTACATATTGATGAAACATAAATAATATTTTCGATCTTACCGACATAAAAGTAAAATAATAGGAACTGGTTATTAAAATAAAAAATAAAAAGAGCTCTTAATTCAAAAAAAAAAAAAAAATGAAAAAAAGATTGGTCTGTAGAATCCTGGATTCGAACTCAGGTTTTCTGGTTACGAATCCGCCCGATTCCTAACCGAGCTAATAGAAGCTTGTCAATGACAGCAAAATTTACCTTCGTATTCTAATGGTATTTTTTAATTGCGTAAAAAAAGGGATAAAACAACATTTTCTGAAAATAAATCCTAGCTAGATCGATTTATCGCCCCCGAAACCCCCTGCATACTAAATTTCATGAAAATCGTTGGAGCCGTTTCCGAGATTCCGATTATATATATATATATATATATATACAAGAATTGCTCGTTTAAAGATATAAGATAAAAGATTCTGAAACAGTTAACTTATTGCCAACATTAAAACACCCAATGTCCTAATAACCATTATATCATCCAAACGAATGATATAATGTTGTACTGAATCTCATAATAACACTCCTTTGTTTTTTTTTTTCGATCCCTTCTGCGCAAAGGGCTTACTCAACAGACAGCCACATTCTTACGGCTCGATGCGTGGTATCTGTATGAATTACACAAAAGAACATTGTAATTCACGCGGGTTTCTCTACCAGAACGCCGCGCGCCATAAAAAGAAAGTAGGTTATTCGAATCCCCGCCATTTTGCTTCGATATTTTTATTATTTTGTTTACAAAAATATTAAGGGTAAAGTCTTCTATGCAACTGTAGATAATTAAGGTAGTTCCAGCATGAAACCACTTTTCGACAGATTCGGCAAAAAAATTTTTTTTTAATTTCTTGACATATGATTTTTTTTTGGTAGAATGATATTTTAATATATTTTAATTATAAATACAGGTACCAGAAGTGGTTCTTCGCACGGTTCGCATCTCCATCACATGTCAGAGCTGTCCGGAGCAGGCGAATAGGTACGAGTATGGGGAGTACAGCGAGCCGGACGTCAGAGTAAAGGTAGTTTATGTCTATATATATAATTATAACTTGGATGGAATCCAAAACTATAGGGAACAATATTTAAAGGATTCTGAAGACCGATTTGTTAAAAAATTAAATTATATAATTGGATATTTAATAAAATAATTATCTTAGCTGTTAAAATCTATATCTGTAATTTTACCACTTAATAGGTCCTGAATCAAATATTAGAAGAATCATCAAAATCTGTACACAATAAAAAGTTATGTGTGTAAGTTTGAAAGCAGTCGAAGTAAAACTTCTTTCACATTGTGATAAATGACGCTTAAGTTAAAAATAATATGTCATGTTAGAATTTAAAAAGATATATTGATAATATAACAACAGTAATATATATATACTTATTTATATCATCCATTATACATAATAAATACATTAATTTAATTATCATTATACTCAAAATATTTAAAAATCAAATTATATATGAACGCGTCATATCCGTAACGTGTTTCCGTTGCATTGTCGTCATCCAAAGCATTCAGTTAACTTTTAGTCGCGCCTAAAGAAGTTTTACTTAAAATAAAATAAAAACTACTTGTGCGTCTCGGGCCGCCCGACAGAAGTCATAACTTACTATATATATCTAAGTCGAACTAATATTGAAATTGTTTATATTATTATATTATTAAAAGCGTCTGTTCGAAATACGGTTAGCGCTGTGGGTTAGAATGAGAGAGCCGTATGCGTGAGAGAAAGGGAAGCCAGACAGACTGGCGCCGTTACACGTTACGTAAGAAAGCGGTTTACCGTCCCATAAGAATTTTTCACTTAAAAAAATACATTAGAATTGAGAATCTCCTCTTGGTTTTTCGAGTTGATTAAAATAACATGTTCTCAGTTGTTCTGAAAATGTAATTTATACCTGTTTCCCTTCCAGATAGGTATTCTAGTGTGGGGGGTGCAGAACGGCGTCGAACATGTGGCCTCTGTCGTCGAGCGCGTGCACCGGTTCTCTGCGCAGAACAGGTGACTTGTCTCATATTGATTGCTAACTGGAGGTCATTGGCGCCCATTTGGCTCATTGGCGCAGATGGCACTGACTCTGCTAACTACTTAACCGATCATCATGAAACTTTGTACACATATTCTTGGAGGTATTAGAAGTAACATAGGATACTTTTTTGTCGCGATAACCGACATCCACGTGGTCGGAGGCTAGCGGCAAAACCTAATATATATATATTACAAAAAAGTATATCAGTCGGCTGTTATCTAAAAATATATATTTATTCTAAAACTGAAATTTTTTAATACAAGTAATAGTAATAAATAAAATGATCTAAAAAATCGCTGTGATATCGTGTGTTAAATTTGTTTTGAAATTTAATTATGTGCTCGGTGATGAAACGTTATAACGAGAGGGAGGGATCTACATGTTTCGGAAGATATTCTGAGACACGTGTCTGGCAATCTATATAAATATGAATTTGTGTCGTTTGTCTAACACTCCGTGTCGACTGTCCCTCAGGGTGCTGAACATTGACGGAGCGCTGGACTTCGACGAGCTGAACACGCCGCTATACTCGCCCGCCGCCCCGACCGCGCCCGCCGGCAAGCAGGGGTGGGTGATGGACATTCTAATTTACTACTACACTTGGCGTCAAAAAAATCGTACCTTTCAAAAAATCTATTTCAAACAACTTTAAACCGTAATTGGCATGAACGATGTGTTTTGTATACTTATTTGTTTTTTGTGCTCTTCCAGTAAAATAATAGTTATTTATGCATCTGTTGTATAATAAAGGGTATTAAAACACAAATGTGGGATTATCAGACGAGGCGAAGCCTAGTGTGATAATAGTATCACATGAGTGTTTTAATACCTAATTATCAACAGTTGCATACAAGACTTTATCTACTCCAATGCTTTAAATCCAAACAAAACAATAAAAATATCGAAGAAAAATGGCCGAGATTCGAATAACCTACTTTGTTTTTACGTTGTTGTTTTAAAATTTATCCCTAATATGAAAAGGCAAAGGAATATAGTCCATACAGCCTAGTCTAAATTTCTTTTTTTTTATTCAGCGCGCGACTTTCTGGTAGTGAAATGCGCGTGAATGACAATATTCTTTTTTATACAGATGTAATTTTTTGTAATTCATACAGATCGCATCATCAACGCATCGAGCAGTAAGAATGTGGCTGTCTGTTGAGTAAGCCCTTTGCGCAGAAGGGATCGAAAAAATAAACAAAGGAGTGTTATTATGAAATTCAGTACAACATTATATCATCCGTTTGGATGATATTATGGTTATTATGACATTGAGTGTTTTAATATTGGCAATAAGCTGTTTCAGAATCTTACAGAGAATTTAAAGCAAGGGAGTAGATAAAAATGATTAATTGAATTGTTTTGTGATCTCTATTTCATTGCCTTTCAAATGAAATGCAACATTACCCTCATTATTGATGCCAAATGGTTTAAAATTGTTTGAAATAGATTTTTTTAGAGGCGTGATTTTTTTTTGACGCCGTGTGTATTATTTATCCTTACAGTACTTTGTTACACTACCTAAACCACTTTTACTATGAAGAGTCTTATACCCAAAGTTTGTCTGGAAGAGATCGTTCTTTTAGCGATAAAACCGCCTTTGTCAACTACATCAAACACACCGCTACATCAAAACGGTCGTCGTTTTACTAAGTAAACTATAAATATTAAGTGCTATTCAGATTCAATTATAATATATTATATGAAAAATAATTTAATTATAAAAATATTATTTTACTAAGTTTTCGCTGTGATTGTACGTGTGGAATATTGATTTAAACATCTACACACCAATGTTAATAATAGTGTGATAATATAAAAATAGCGACAACAGCGAATAACTGATCCTAAGTTAGATCTTTGAGATCAAAATTGTGAAAACTGTATCCAATTTAATGCAGAAGATTTTACGTGATACAGGAACAAACATACACGGACAAGAGAAAAATCTAAAAATAATTGTTTTGGCTTCTATTGATCTCATAGAACGATTTTTATCAATCAACGAATCATAGGGAGTCTCCCAATTAATCAACGAATTATAGGGTGTCTTCGTATAATTCGTTTCTCCAAATTATATAATAAATTATTAAAATATATTTATATAAATATATTTAAAATTATAAAAATATATTTATCATGTACAGACATCGGTCGGTTACAGTTTTATCGTATCGTCGCTGTGAAATCAAACCGGCATATCTGCAAAATGCATATACTTCACCTGAGCACTTTAAAGTTTTATCATGTGATATTTTCCATTTAACGTCCGTTTGGTTCACGTCAATGCCACTTTATGCATGAATAAAATTTAGACGATTACTGCTTATTGAAGTAGTAGTTGCAAATAAATCGGAAATTGATTAAATTAAGATAAGAGAGAGATAAGATTTTTGCACATATGCCGGTTTGATTTCACAGCGACGATATGATATAGATCAGGGATGTCGAAGATACGGCCCGCTGACCGTATCCGGCCCCGAGTCGAGTAATCGAACCGATACGGTCGGAGAAAGATTTTAGTTAATTTAGTTGTACTGCGACTGCGAAGTAGTGATTGTGAAGTCCAAGAGGTTTTTTTTTAAATTCGAATTAGGCTTGCCTCACTTTCTAAATTTAATATATTGCCCTCTGCAAAATTGACTTTGACACCCCTGTTGATAGCTAATAACCGAGGTATAGATATCGTGGTGTTGATACGTGTGGTGTGGTTGTTGTCGACAGTCGCTGCCAGAAGTGCGCGGACGCGTGCGACGGCCGCGAGCCCAGACATCTGCTCGGACCGAACCGCGACCAGCTGCGGGTACGTCTCACACGCACACGCACACGCACACGCACACGCACACGAGCACGTACACGAACACACACACGAGCACGTACACGAACACACACACGCACACGTACATGAACACACGCACACGCACACTATTCGTTACACAGTACTTTTCGTATTATTACAGACAAGTGGTATCTAGTACAAAAATCCAAGGATTTCATAAAAGCTTGTGAGAGAGCCCTTGGTTCAACCCGGTCACAAAAATCCTTTTTTAGCTAATCCCAACTAACAAATTATCGTCGTACAATAGTTTAGTAAACGTTATCTTATTACCACAGCTAAGTCACACTAACGTTTTAATAACGTTTGCTAAACGCGAAAAGGGCCCCATTTATACGACGTACGTTGTTGTATTATCGTCATACAATAGTCATAAGATGACTTCGTTGAAGTCATTTAAAAGTCGTAAAAACGTTAAGAAATTACCATTTTCATCGCACAGTAGTTTCATTATAACTTTACAACGACTAGTTCGTCACATAGTGGTCATACAGGTGATTTGAATGACTAAAACGGTTTATTAGAATCAAGTAACAACACCTATATGACTGATTTATATTTCTTGATATAGTCTTGCGTGTTCGTGGCTTTGAAGGTGCAAAATAAATAATTACAAGGAAATAAAAGGTGTCGAGTGTTATTTAATTTTCATATCTTGCTAACTGTGACTGTTTCTAATTCCGTTTAGTTCGACTGGGAATTTAAGTTTTATGATAATATACCTATGTAAATACTATTCATATTTTCATGCCCCTTCATAGTTTTGTGTTTGAAACATTATATTATTATGAATAACAATAGTGTTTGTTTCTAAAAATGCAAGACATATTGCTTTTGTCGTACACTTATCTCTATGTGACGTTGTAAAGACACTAAGTCATATTAAGGTTATTTCAAGACCTTGTATGGTCTTGGAAATAACCTTTACGCCATTGCTGTTAGGGTTCCTCAAAAAACTAAAAATAATTTTTAATTTAGCAATATAAGTAGTAATTTCAATAATCTTTACCTAAATTTATTTCAGGCATAAGCTGATTGTAGTAAAAGCGCAGTGCAGATTACAAAACATTTTAATTATTATTCATATTATTCAAATACCCTACCTATATTTTTCGAATTAAACAATGGTGTTAAGAGTGTAACTTTTCGTTAGTATGGCGGCCAAGTCGCTTAAAAGTAAAAACTTGTCTCAAATGCGACAACAAGGCTGGTTAAAGTCAGGACATGACCTTTAATCGACATCTTGTTATATAGAGATCATATTTAAGTCAAAATGAACAACCAAGTCATTCAAGTGTCTCAAATTAACTGTTGTAAGACAAAATGGGGGATTGTTTTACAAACGTCATTTTCAAAACGTGTGTACAACTGCTTCATTATATAAATGTCACATACAGGTTTTTCTATCACCTAATTTGGTTAGTTGAAACCGTTTATTGGACTGTAACGTTAGTATGACTATTGCATTATCGTACTAACGTTATAGTTAAAACTGTAATATAACGTCGTGTAGTTTAGTCTTGCTGACGTTGCTATGACCAGTTTATTATGACATATAGTCGCACGACTAAGAAGTTAAATGGAAGACGTCTATAGGACCTAGTAGTCATCTCTTTACTATTGTAAGACTGCAATACAACTTAAAGTCGTACAAGCCTTGTCTTATATGACGTTTTTGTTTGTTGGGATGTCTCCTACTCATAAACTCTAGACTTGCTAAATTTCAGGTCGGTACCTAGTACAAAAAAAAAAAAAAAATAGAACTTTACCATAGAACCCTTAGATCTGCTTAATCCGGCCCTGGCGCAAAATCCGTTTTTGCGAACGTCTACTAACTATTAACTACCTCTCTCCAAATTTCAAGTTTGTAGTACAATAAATGAAGGACTTTCGTATATTCTTGCGAGAGCCATTAGATCCCCTTATTCCGGCAGTTATGTTTTTTTGTTGATAACTTGAAAAAAGAGGAACTTTACAAATCGACCGTATTTTTGTGTATCTTTCGCGAATTGTTTAATTCTATTTTAATGATTCATTTTTTAATACATAGTGTTGTACTTCAAGGGGTATCCAGGACCTAAGGATTGTAAATAAAATCTATCTTTAAGGTAAAAAAGTCAAGCGATTTTATTAATAAATAAATAAACGCCTCACCTTCAACGACCCCCAGTAGGATGTAAATCCTGTGTCGAGGGTTTAGACAAACACGAAAAACAAACATAATCGCCCAGACCATTACAAACATCTATATGGCCTATACAAATATATGTCACGTGCGGGGATCGAACCCCCGACTGATAGCGCATCAGCCGGTCGCGTGACCACTGGGCTAATGCGTCGTTATTATTGAAGTATTAATCGTGTTTCTCTTATTTTTCCAGATACAAGTAGTTATAGTTCCGCTGACAGATTTCTGTCACGTAGGCGGCTCGGAATCGAACGGATGACCGCTCGAGCGGACTTTTTCCACGGACTGAGGCGAACTGACGGGGCGCGCTTACTTATATTGACTATTTTGTTTTTTATTTACAGTAGTTTACGGAAATGTCGAAAAAATATCACGAGACGTTACGATGAATTAAAAAACCTGAATAATTAAATATTTTAATACTAGTAATACAGCATTTTCTACCTAAGATGGCGGGTTGTCAATTTACTGCACATATAGTTGTGCTGATAATTTAATATTACTAAGTTCAAAAATGTTATGAAACTGTCAAGATTTTTTTTATTATTAATAAAGTTACAATGATTTGATCATATATTTGGAGGATTTTGTTCACAATAATAAAATTTATAAAATTTATGCTAATTTATTCAGAATGTTACAATAATTAAAATTTTAGTTTCGAAATATTTTATCAATAAATAATTTTTTATGTATAATATAAAGTATAAAAACCAAAATACAGTAACCGGGTACTGGGCAACTTTTGTTGCAACTGGCTACCGATAAGTCTGTAAAAAATTAACGATTGTGTCAATCTAAGTTGCGATGTGTGTGCAGCGCCTTAAATTCAAATTGCGTGTATAAATGAGTGCTGTCAGTATATTTGTGTGTTTTAACTTTCTAGTCTTGTAATTTTCAAATATTTTCAGGTGTTAAATGTATTCGTCAATCGCTACATAATTTTGTTTAACCCCCGTAATAACATTACGACGTATCTCCGTAATGTATGTGACGGATTGGACAAATGTAATTTTAGCTAGGGAGCTGGTGGCAATTTTGATATATGATTTCATCATCGTTGATACCAAGACGTAATGTCGTCTGGACTTATGTTAACTAGAAAAAAATAATTATTAAACTGTAAAAAAAAATATTATTTTTATAAAAACTGCCAACATCCTGACTTCTGACAGCTTTAATTTCATTATCTATGAAATGTATTTAATAAGATATCATTGATGGCAGAAACAATAATATAATTTTGACAGTTTTTTTTTCGAAATTATTTATTTAAAAAAAAATCAGAGCTACCTAACTCGCCACTTATTTTTTCTTGTTAACATTAGCCCAGACTACATTACGTCTTGGTATCAACGACGATGAAATCATATACCAAAATTACCACCAGCTTCCTAGCTATTTATGTTACAAAGTGTTTTAGGTGTGACGTTTCCTCTGTTTAAAAGTTAAAATAGAAAGTATTTTTCTTCCATTTTCGAAAACAGGACACGTTCAATTATTTTTCACCAAGTATTAATTTACATTCAGCTATGATCGAGTATAAAAAATCTTTTGGTTGTCAGTTTTAGGAGTTATTCAAGTTATATGTAATTTTTTTTGTAATGTGCCTATGGGAAATATTTTTTAATTCCTTTTATTGTTATTACCATTTTGCCTCTTTCATATTTTAAACATTTAAATTTTTTAAATTCATTTTTATGAAAATCACTTGAATAGCTCCAAATAGTTAAAATCGGTCTTATACACAGGTCTTGCAAGGACAGTAATGGCGATACGCCCCCTTAATGATAGCTGTTCTTTTCAATTTACGGTCGCCAGAGGCATGACTATAGACGGGTGTGATGCGCAACGAAGTCAAATCATGTCTTGAACAATGTCAAATCCAAAAAAACAAAAAGGACAACAAAATCGCAAAATAATTATAAAATAACACAATGCTTGGGAGAGAAAAATATATGCCGTATGATCGATAATAAGAAATGAGACCAAGTCGCTTATAGGCACTTGTCACTCAAGCGCCCCGCACCCATCGATAGCAACGTCGTACAGCGGCGTTGACGTGAAAGAAAAGTTATAAACACGATTGTACTAATCTGTCAGTACTGAAATTGGCCTTCGTTGCAAGACCTGTATTAAAAACCGTGGTCAATATCTTTATATGCTTATAAATATGTGGTTATTTTTTCGTAAAAAAAATTATAAAGTAAATGTTTTAGGGGCCGTTCATAAAATACGTTCGCATACAAGGGGAGAGGAGGGGTCTGGCTGAGTGTGACAAGATATGACAAGGAGGGATGGGGGGTATACGGCAACGTGACGTTCGCCGTTTATTATTTTTTGACATGAGCGCTAGTTCTGTGGCGCGACTCTAGCGGCGTTGCGATCCGTCACAACGGGTTTCTTTGTTTTTCCAATACTTGAGACAGTAACGTTTCCACGTACCCTGCGCTCTCGATTCAATAACAAATGAAAATACTCTACTTCCAAAATAACTAAATAAATATTTTTAATTTTCAGAATTTGTGTACTATCATTTAGAATTTATCATACAAAGCAGGGGGGTGGGGGTCTTAGTTTTTGTGACGAAATATTTCTAGGGGGGGGGGGGGGTCACAAAAAGTGTGAAACAGCGTGACAATGGGGGAGGGGGTAAAAAAAAGCTGATTTTAGTGTGACGCATTTTATGAACGGCCCCTTATATAATGTAATCATAATAATTAGTGTTAATATTATGCAATTTGTTTGTTTTTTTCTTTACAAATAATTAATAACTATGATAATAGATTGTTTTATCAATACTTAATGTAAGAAATGTGCATTAGCGTCTAATGTTTTTATTCAATTTGCCATATATAATTATTTTGTTTCATTTTGTCTTCGGATGGAAGTGCTATAACTTGCGCCAATATGGCGTCATATTGTTACATTTGATTATTAATAAAAAAATATTGAAATTTTAATTTTTTATTTATTTATGTAATGATCTATCTATTCTCGTGTCTGTTCATAACAAGATACGTATCTTAAATATGTAATTTTAAAGTTTAGTTTCATCACCAAATAGTAATAAAGAAATATGTTTAACAAACACACACGGTCGTCTGTTCCTAATGTAGGAAACTTACGGCGAGTTGCACGAAACCGTCGCTAACTTTCCGTTAGTTAAGTTGCAATTAATCTTAAAATTAGTTGATCTCATGATTAATTTAAAGCTGTTGGAATTAATCATCCGTTAGATAGGTCTTTAATTAAACTAAATTTTTTTGTTAACTTAATCAGATGTAGGTTTCGTGCAACAGATAATCACGATTCTTGTGATTAAATTAGTTTAATAAACACTTAAATTTAAAATCTGTTTCGTGCAACTCAGCGTTAATCAGATGTAGGTTTCGTGCAACAGATAATCACGATTCTTGTGATTAAATTAGTTTAATAAACACTTAAATTTAAAATTTGTTTCGTGCAACTCGGCGTTAATGCCTGTTTGATTTAACAGCCGACTGATATACGTATTCATATATATTTTTAACGTAAATATAAATAATACATTCTTAAGTATTACGCCGAGTCTCGGAGCGGCAATTGAAGCTACAAATCTGGAGCGGAAAACAGGGTCACTGCCAACTGCGCTAACGGGCTACTCAAATACCAGAGTGAATTAAAAACAAGTAATATCGCGGGCTTCAAGCCAGAGGGGCGTATAAACAAAAATGCGTTTTTTTTTATTACGTCAATCATTTCTAAAGTTTATCGATGCACCACCTCTGTTTTATTTTTAGGCGTATAACTGATCAGATATTATTTTCATGCCAGAAAGTCGTACCGTGTATCGAAGCGAGCTTGAAGCCCGCGATATATATACAGGTGACTGGTGAATTACTATCAATATTTTAAGGAGCATACTATGTACATGATTCTCATTCGAATTATGTGAAAAAAATAGATAAATATTAATAGACTTCTAAGTTACTCAACAGTTATCTAATTATGTATTTACTCGTCGTCTGGACACCCTAGAAGCTAGTTGCACTGTACAAAAGGATTTCACCAGTCATCTTGTAAATCTAAAATTAAATTCAATTAATGAATTTAAAATTTGAAAAAAACTTGTATGAACATAAAGTGTAATCCACTACACTGCCCTCCTGAACCTAAAGTGCAGTAACAGCAAAAACACGAATTCGAGAAAAGCGCTCCTAAAGTTTAGAATCCATAAAAATATATCCAAAAGATACTTTTCGATAAAACTTTGAATGCAAGGTGAAAGGATATGTATAAAACTATAATACTAAATATTGTTACGTTAGTTTTTTATACAAAAAAGTATAATTATGACCATTTTTATGTTTTTGTTCCTATTACTACACACGGTTTTTTTACAAAATATTGCTAAAAACTGATTTAAATGCAGTAAATCTTGTTATTACTGCATTTTAGATTTTTCCCCCAGGATTGTTACTAACTAAAGTGCAGTAATATTACGAAAATACTGCTATTTAATCTGTTTTTAAAACAAAACACTGAAGTTCCACACATATAGTAAAATAAAATAACCTTTTATTTAAATAAAAATTTGTATTTTCTTAAACAAATTTACTTGAAAAGTCATTTATGGCTATGCCATCAAAACTATTTATCAAAATATTGTACCTTATTACAATCTAATAGGGCAAATTGTTTTCTGTGGGTAACGATATTATCAGTCTTTACAAGATTTTGATAATCCTAACTAGTAAATGCGCCATAAAAGGTAAATCACAGGTATTTATCACGCTTATAAATTAACAAAATGTGTGAGATTCACTTTACCGAATGTTAAGTTGGCTACAACCAGTATCAGGATTAGCGATAAGGAAATAGAATTGGTCGATCAGGCTGTCTTTCTGGGTATAACCTTAGATTCAAAATTACAGTGGGGTCCTCATATTGGGAAGTTATCTGGCAGACTCAGCTCCGCAGCTTACGCAGTAAAAAAATACGGCAGTTGACGGATATCAAAACCGCGCGATTAGTATATTTCAGCTATTTCCACAGCATCATGACTTATGGTTTACTGCTGTGGGGAAACGCTTCTGATATTCAATGTATATTTATTTTGCAAAATAGAGCTGTCAGAGCTATCTACGGTATGGGCACCCGTGAGTCTTTACGAAATAAATTTAAGGAAATAAAAATACTAACTGTTTATTCTCAATATATTTTTGAAAATTTATTATACACACATAAAAACAAAAATAAATTTGTCAAGAACTGTGATAGACATAATATAAATTTAAGAAATAAAAATAAATTGGCCATTCCTAATTTTAGGCTCCACAAAATAAGTAACTCTTTTGTAGGTAACTGTATACGCATGTACAATACACTGCCTGGTAATGTGCAAGACTTGTCCCTAAATAAATTTAAACACTTCATTAAATCCAAATTATGTAGTAAGGCATATTATAGCATTAAAGATTTTTTAAATGACAAGGCTGCTTGGCAGTGACATGATTTGCTCGTTCTTTGTGAATAATTTTTTTATTTTGTATGTACAAAATATGATATGTTAAAAAGAGTACCGAGAGTTTTTTTTTCCTCCGGCTTTTTTTCTCTCGGCCTACACTAGGAACATTATTATATTATTGTAATATTTAGTAAAGCCGATGATGAAATAGATGATAAAATAGATGATGAAATTGTAGATGTCTACCGAGACATTTTTTTGACGTTCGTTGAGTGTGTGTAATCACCTTATAACGAATAAAATATTTTGATTTTGATTTTATTATTATCACGTGTTCAGAATTGTGTAAATTAAAAGTTTCGCACATCTCGCATTCCTCAGCAAATTTATTAGTACTGCATATCTTTTGGTTTTTCACAAAAAAATACAAAATTCCGCACAAGTTAATGTGTAGTATGTAATGTTAATACTGCACTTTAATAAGTATTATAAATAAAAAATATTTTTCCACAACTTTTGCAGTATAATCAATTTGTATGGCGTCGAATAATACTGCACTTCAATCAGTTTTTTCTTTAATCTTCTAGAACAAACTACTATTTTAAGTGTAGCTAAATATGTTAAAATACTGCAGTTTAGTTAGGAAATAGAAAAAAGTCTTGTGCAGTATTAATTTTACTGCGGTTTAGCTGGTAAATATTAAATAATTTTAATAGATTTGTCACATTATTGCTGTTACTACATTCATAAAAAAATAAAATTAAAATACTGTATAGAGCTACAAAAATAATAATTAATTTGACTGATAGCTTATAAAACGGGGATTCAGAATATATATTTAAGTCAAAACCTACCAAAATGTCTATTACTGCACTTTAGGCTCAGGTGGGCAGTACAAGTAAAAAAGGGACAGTGTGAACTAAAAGTAGAAATTGAAAAAAATACCAAATTACAGTGATATTCACATTGTTCATGGTATTTCGTATTGCAGTATGTTTTATATATTACGGTAAAGGACTATAAAATAAAACTACGATATATGACAATACATTTATATAATGCAAACAATTACATAACGGAGACATCGTTTATTACAAATTTAAATGCTAAATCATATCATGAAACTTTGTTTCGAAATGCACCTTAAAACGAGCGAACTTAAATTACAAGCGAATAAAACTAATAAGGACCTTTAAAATTGAGCGGATTTTTGTTATTTTACATAAAAATATGTACTGTCAGCAAAAATATACTTTTCAATGAATTAATATTTATTTTTTAATATAGTCGGTAACCTAATTGTTGTTCTTGAGCTGTAATGCTGACTATACACACACATATAGTATAGTTCACTTTAAGAAATATTAATGCTAAGTTAGATCCAGCCGATTTCTATTAAAATAATTATTTTTAAAATATACGTAAATAGATTTATTTATATATCATTTAAAAAATTTTAAAATCTCTTTAAAAATCTTCAATAATTAATTTCATAAAACTTTTGTTTAAGAACATGTTACACAATCACACAAATGTTTTTTATTTTCTAAATATACCTTATTGTTAGTCATATTGATAAAAAAAGAATTTATATTATCTTTCGGTGGTACGCAACATAGTACAAAAAGGTTTTATTACATTTATAATTTTATACATTTTAAAAAGTTAATTTTAAGGAAAATGGAATGATTTTTTTTTTAATTAAATAAAGAAAATAGAATGCAACATTTTTAACGAAGCACTTTGATATTGAACAAATTTCGTTCTGGCTGGATCTAAATTTTAACATACAATGTATGGAAAAATTGACAGATCATTTTACTATTTTTAAATTTATGTTATATTTAAAAAGTTTATATCTTATAATACCAGGTGTTGCCAGTATAAAATACTTCTTTAAAATAGTTTATTACAGATGTAATAAAAAGTTTTTATATATAATATTCTTACAAAACGTTAAGTACTATACTGCATTAAAAAGGGATTCACAATGATGTTTTAAGTACATGATTTTTGTTTAGAAAAAAATGTCAATTTTAATGGTTTAATTTTTCGTTTTTCTATGGATGGAATTTTGTTTAAATTTTAATGAGTCGTTAAATTTGCTGAATAAAGTATAGTGACTTGCTTTTTGGTATCGCCAGTCTTTATTCATTAAGTCTATCGTTAATTCTGATGTTAATTTCCGATTTATATACAAAATACTCTGACCGAACGGTGGACAATTTCTATGTCCGTTAAAATTTTGTTTATCACAGTACGGAATTTCTTATTAATACAATTTCAAACCCTGGATAGTTTGGGACTTTTCTGCCCTATTGTCAAATATTTTAGTGTTTCAAAGATAAACTCGACAACTTTGGGTAACATTTAGTTTTTTTTTAAAAAATAAAAGTTTTAAGTACTTAAGAAGTCGTTACGAAGTTTAAAATTATTTCGATAAGGCAGCGAGGGTTGTCGACTTTCTACTTTATAAATGCTTAAATAATTTCTTAAGTTAATGTCTTTAGTTAATATAAGCTCGGCTCCGCGGCGTCGCCTGAGCGTTTTAAAATATTTAATATAATGGAGCATTTCGTAAGCTTTTATAAAAATACTTTTCACGCAAATTATTGGTGACGAGGTGGTCATAGGAGGAGTTCCTGAGGGAAGAGATTCATAGAAGCGTAGTCTTGAAGAACCTGTAATTAAATAAAAGAATTAGTTTTTCATGGCATAAAAAAAAACTAACACTTTATGAGAAGATTCTTTATTGAACAAAAACTTCTATATTGTGTTAAAATAAAAAAGGTTAATTTTGGCAGGACATTTCCTTGGTTGTTGAGTAGTAGTCTCAGTCATATTCAAGGGCATATCCAGCCAATTAATATGTTGTACTAGACTGTAACACTTCACCACAGGGAAAGGCTAACAAAATGTCAACGTGCCATGGAAAGAAGCATGCTAGGGCTAAAAATCAAAGACAGAGTCAGGAACGTAGACATAAGAACAAGAACAAAACTCACAGACATTCTGACCCGGATAGACGTCCAAAAGTGGAGATGGGCTGGACATATGCTGCGCCACCCCATTAACAAATGGAGCAAACAAGTCACCCTTTGGCAACCAAGAGACGGCAAAAGGAGTAGGGGTCGTCAACTCAGGAGATGGGAAGATGACTTGAAACAGACAGCGGGACCATTCTGGTTGAGAGTAGCAAGGGACAGGACCCACTGGAAGGATTTGGAGAAGGCCTATGCCAAAAGGCACACCGAACTTAGGGACCTCTTGTAACCCTGTGGTTAGGAATAAGGCTATTATTTGGGGTGCTACAGTCGGTGACCTCCGCGCGGTGCACCCTGGAAACGTAGGCAGCAGCAGCTGCACAGTTGCGATTGCGGAACTGCTGCTGCCTACGGCTAACGACCGACTCGGGGGGACGCCGGGTATGCGATTCAGCGCTCCGGGGACTCCTCTGTTACGCAGAGTTGCCCCGTTGAGCGGCCGCATGGCGTCAAGGGGACAGTCGTCTCCTCGGGGGCTCCGGTGCCACCGCGCTCGCGCGTGGTGAAGCAACGGAGAATGGACGGGTCTGATGTGCACTCAACTGCCTTCAGACAGAACGGCTAGGCTTGTCTTAGTCGTTCACCGTCCTCTCGTAATCTCGCTACGTGGTGTCGTGGTCATGTCTCGCGGCCACGTGCGGGACCGAGGGTCTTGCCTTAACCGGCCGGACCGCGAGGAAGAAAACCTCTATAAAAAATCACCCCGAATCCCAAGCGGCGACGCGGCGCGAGGGGATGCATGGCTGACGGGTGGATCAGTCTCGACTGCGATCCTCGTCCGGGTACCGGCCGACACCCGCGACGAGTTACGCTAGGCTTACCCAGGTACAGGGGGCACTGCCTGGGTGGACCGTCTTTCCCCCATACTCGTGGGAACAAAAATGGAAGATTTAAATTTAAAATTTTGTAGAAGCAAGGATGTGGACGGGGAGTCGACTGCCATCGACTCCGACGACTACAGTTCGGCAGCGACGGCTGGTGAGATCAACTGTGGCCAAACGAGGAGTGGCAAGCGGTTCCGCAGCAGTCCGCGGTCGACCGGCGAGGCGAGCGTGATCCTCGCCGGGTGTAAAAAGCGCATTTTAATGCGGGAGGAGCCCTGTACCGAGGAGGATCGAGCCATGGAGGAGCAGGTGCGAGCGGCCGAGGAGGGGCGCAGGGCATTAGGTTTTGACACCGGCGACCCGCGCACAGCTGACGCTCTGATGAAGCAGGCCAACGCTGAATTGGAGTTGATTTGCGAGGTGGCGACGAAGTCGTCTAACCTCAAGGGCACATTCCAACGTGCCCTGAAGGATGCGGCGGCCTCCATGAGGTCTATAGCGGAAGCCCTCAGCGAGCGGTCGGCCTCAAACGAGATGCGTAAACTCCAACGGGAGAACGCCCGTCTGAGGTCGGAGATGGCCGAGCTTAGGCAACATGTTGCCGAACTCCGACAGGATCGTGAGAGAAGCTCTCCTCTCTTGCCCTTACCGGCCGGCAGAGAGGACATCGAGGAGCGGATGACGGCCTCCATCTCGGGGACTGTCCAGCGCATAATAGATGCGCGCTTCGCTGGCCTTGAAGACCGCCTCCTGCCGGCGAAGACGCTCCGTCCACCGCTCGCGGCGGACAGACGGAAGGAGAAGACGACGCAGAAGGCGCCGTCTTCTAACGCAAAGCCCGCTCCGGCTAGTAGAAGGCGAACGCATGCGAGCGAGCGAGGTGTCGACACCCGCAGTCCAGACTGGCGACGGGGAGTGGTCTACCGTCGCCAAGCGGAAGAAAAAGAAGGCGCCGAAGAGCTACGCTGCCGCTGCCGCCGCCACTCCGGCCCCAAAGGGACCGCAGCAGCAACCGCCGGCGAAGAAAAAGAGGAAGGCCAAAAAGCCTAAGCTGGCTGCCCCCCGCTCTCCGGCAGTGCTCGTCACGCTTGACGAGTACGCCGTGAGTAAGGGCGTCACGTACTGCCACCTGCTCAAGCGGGCGGCAGATACGATAGATCTGGCCGAACTCGGCATCGTCGGTGGCCTCAAGCTGCGGCGCGCCGCGACCGGGGCCAGGTTACTGGAGCTGCCGAAGGGGCAGACCCCGGAAGTGGCGGGACGCCTGGCGGAGGCGATGCAGTCTGCATTGGGCGAAATGGCGAGGGTGGTCCAACCCATGAAGCTCGCGAGTCTGCGAGTTTCTGGGCTGGACGACTCAATCAGCTGCGAGATGGTGGCCGCTGCGGCAGCGCAGGCTGGCAAGTGCGACGTCGGCTCTGTTAAAGTCGGCGCAATCGCGGTCGGACCGGGTGGGTTAGGCTGCACTGTGGTGCGATGCCCGATCCCAGTCGCAAAGGCCCTGGCCGAGGCAGGGCGACTCTTGGTCGGCTGGAGTTCGGCCAGGGTCCAGGTTTTGGAGCAGCGCCCCATGCGCTGCTATAAGTGCATGGGTATCGGGCACACTCGCCCGACTTGTCCAGGGCCACATTGCCCGTAACTGCACCGGGGCACTGCGCTGCGCCGTTTGCGCTGATGCCGGCAAACCGGCGTCGCACATTATGGGAGGACGGGAGTGCCGCCCCCCAAAATCGAGGGTTAGAGCGGTCGCTAAGGCTCCGACCGCTCCCCAAAGTTCGCATCAGTCAACGGAGGAGACTGCGGCCATGTCATCATGACCTGCCGCAGTTTTCCCCGTTCGCCGGTCTCTGGTGCAGCGGAGATAAAGCGCTCACGGTGCCCGCGAGCGCTTTATGACCGAGGGCGGCCCGCGTAGGCGAGCCAACCGTCGGGGCGTCACGGTGGCATGCAACCGTGATCCCGTGGCGTCCTTGTACGACGAAGAGGGCACCGCTGGGTTTTAGTGGGTATTCTGACTTCGCAGTCAGCGAGTCCCACATACCCGTCACCTTCGGGCGGCGGGATACGTAAACGTATTTCCCAGCGTCAAAAAAAAAAAAAAAAAAAAAAAAAAAGGAATAAGGCTATTATTTTAAATTGATACACTCCACCCGTTCAAGATATACACATATAAATAAATATAATACAATACTTATATAAGGAATATAATAAATTTACATAAACTTACTTAGATAAATATAAGCGGGTGGAGGATTACGCCCCGGCAGGGAGATCAAACGGCCGGGGGTTAGGGCTGTAGGCTGAGAAATCGGCGGACAATCCTAGGCGAGTCGAGTAATACCGCCTTCTACATCCTGGCTGCGAGCGAACCGTCACGGATACCTCAGTTGGCAGATACAACGATAGGGATGATTTCAGTGGAATCAACACCCACATGTCGACAATCTCGTGCGCCAGATCCAGATATTTACGTTTTTTCTCTGTTTCGGCTTTCACGAGGTTCTCGTCATGCGGGATGGTAATGTCCACTAAAAACACCCTCGACTGTGCCCTATCCATCACCACGATATCAGGCTTGTTCGCCAGTATCGTCCTGTCCGTGGCGATAGGCCGGTCCCAGTAGAGCCGGACTCCGTCGCGTTCGAGTACTGGCGCCGGTGTGTACTGGTAGTACGGCACCCTCTGTTCCAGAAGACAATACATTAGAGCAAGCTCTTGATGAAGAATCTTGGCCGCTTGGTTATGTCTGTGTAAGTACTCAGTGTTGGCAAGCGCTAAACACCCCGAAAGCACATGTCCGAGTGACTCGCCGTGATGACGACAAGCTCGACAGAAGTCAGGAGTGAAAGGCTATTATTATTATTATACTGGACTGTAACAGCATGTTAATGTTCAAAAGTGTGGCAAGTGGCTTCTCCCATGAAGATGGTTGCGTATTACCATCTAAAGGTTCTTAAGGAATGTACATAATTCTCAGTTTGCATTATTCTCGCTTATCCTAAAAGTGCGCCTACGAAGACCATGTTATCACTCATTGCGTGCATCCGTTAGCTTGCTTGTCTCGCTCGCCCCACAACGCGTCTACATCTATCTCACTAGCTCCACAGTGCGTCTATACCCATCTCGCTCACTCCACAGAGCGTCTACACGCATCTCCCTCGCTCCACAGCGCGTCTACACCCATCTCGCTCGCCCCACAACGCGTCTACACCTATCTCGCTCGCCCCACAACGCGTTTACACCCATCTCGCTAGCCCCACAACGCGTTTACACCCATCTCGCTAGCCCCACAATGCGTTTACACCCATCTCGCTCACTCCACAGAACGTCTACACCCATCTCCCTCGCTCCACAGCGCGTCTACACCCATCTCGCTCGCCCCACAACGCGTCTACACCCATCTCCCTCACCCTACAACGAGTCTACACCCATCTCGCTAGCTCCACAGCGCGTCTACACCCATCTCGCTCGCCCCACAACGCGTCTACACCCATCTCGCTAGCCCTACAGCGCGTCTACACCCATCTCGCTCGCTCCACAGCGCGTCTACACCCATCTCGCTAGCCCCACAGCGCGTCTACAGCCATCCCGCTCGCAGCTCACCTGGAGCAGCGAGTCGCGCGTAGGCGCGGGCACAACCGGCGGCAGCAGCGCTTGCAGGCGGCTCCCGTCGAGGCACAGCTGCTTGTTGAGCAGCAGCTCGGCGCCGGCGCTGGGCTCGAGCGGCGTGTGGGACAGCGAGTACTTGCGGCAGATGTCCGCCCACGCCGTCAGGTGCTTGTCGTTCGCCTCCTCGGCCACCGATGCGATGTCGGTCTGAGGACATTGGGACGTTACAATCATACTAATATTATAAAATTAAATGCGAAAGTAAGTTAGTTTGTTACGCTTTTACACGAAAACTACTTAACCGATCATCATGAAACTTTCTACAAATGGAGGTATTAGAAGTAACATAAGACATTTTTTTTTGAACGCGATATACGACGACGCACGCCACGCGGGCGAAGCCGCGGGCGGAAGCTAATTTATAATAAAGCAGAAAGGACAATGGCAGATCCCCTAACAAATTTTTGTTGGCATAAATTTCTAGCGTCTACTAATGAAAAAAATGTAATAATATAGTACTTAAATTCCTGATCACTTTTGCCTAAAGAAGCACCACCGAAAGAAGTAATGAATTAAAGATATTCCAGGTTGAACATTAAGAGGTTATGTTTCGACAATTTGTAGGTACCTAATCAAAAACTTAGTCAAATACATGTTAAATATAGTCCGAAACTATATTTTAAATAACTAGATAGATTGATTACAAAACATTGTAGTAGGTATATCTAGACTTTTGACGCACTCACAGAAAAATAAAAAAATAAAAAATTATTAGACGCTTGTTTTTAACCCTCAGGCCTAAAATATTTCATATTCGGGGATTTTCTTTGTTACCTGTCCTTGGGTATTTCCTACTTAGGTACATCAGCGTTAGCTGAAGATGATATAAAATTGACGATTGACAAAGACGTTCATCTTCTTAAATCATGGGCGCTGTAGGTCAACAGATCTAATAAACCCTGCTCTTAGAATTTCTAGACCTAAAGGTGGTCTGTCTAGATTCAGTCAGGCAGCATCTGCTTAGATTTTTCTGTAACGAAAATCACCACAGATAGTTAATTACGGGGACCATACACTTATCGTGCCCTTTGCAGCATGGGATCATCTTTTTATCAGATAATCAGATGAGCAGCCCGCAAGGTCTTAACCAAATAAGAAACAATTTACAATGGCACATAAAATGGTTGTTCCCTGCAAAAATGAAAGTGCGGCCTCTAGGTTAAAAAGCAGACTCTAGAAACCACTTATCTACAGATACGTGGCATAAAGACAGTGGATCTCATTTATATAGTCAGAGTATCTGCTCATTTTTTCTAATAGAAGAAAGGCATGTTTATAAAATAAAACATTATTTTCTTATTACGAATTATTATGGTATTCATGAAATAATTGGGATTAGTAAATAAATAAATAACGCGTTATTCTTTGTAATAAAACAAGATTTCGGATTGATACAATATAAATCGTGTAACGTGATGCAATATAATACGTGTAACGTGTAATATTTATTTAAAGGCAAAAGATGTATGTTAATGAGAGAAGATTTATTACCATCTGGCAACATTCAACGGAACTATCGTTAGGTACTTCATTCCAATGAAATGTCAAATCATTTTTACAATAATCAAATGTTTTTTCATTAAAAATGATATTTTTCCTAGACTTACACAGATCTTAAAAATATATTGAGAAAACGTAAGAAATTATTTTATTTACATTAGTCATTAAGACATTTATAAAAGCTTGGGAATATTCAACGGAACTATCGTTAGGTACTTCATATTCAAATGAAATGTCAAACCATTTTTACAATAGTCAAATGTTTTTTCATTAAAAATGATATTTTTCCTAGACTTACACAGATCTTAAAAATATATTGAAAAAACGTAAGAAATTATTTTATTTACATTAATCATTAAGATATTTATAGACGCTTGGGAATTCTATCAACAACTTTTTCGCCATTGTCCTTTATTTGCTCGATTGCTAAATTCTCAGGATCTAGATTCTAGTATCTAGTCGTCTGATTCTAAAAAATATTTCTGCATTAGAAAGTATAATTGTCGAGAAAAATGAAATCATTATCAATAAATATTATCATCTTAAAATATGATAGATAGCTGTAAGTAACTAAGCCGGTGAAAATGTACAGGTCGTCTAATTATTCTATATTTAATCTTGTCCTATCCTCAAAGGAGATGGGGACTTTTGGGCCAAAATGTAATAAGTAGAGATATGGTTTAAAAAATTGGTTATATTTTTTTATCTTACAATATAAAAAATCAACTTAATTCTGAATCTGGGAGCGAAGAAAAATGAAAAATATTGTTTTCATCAAATTATTCGAGTATCGATTCAACTAAAATCGATTACAGAATTAAAAAAAGAAAGATTTCTACTAGTTAATTAACTCAAAGTATTTAGATGCACAATATTGAAATTGTAAACGATAAAGTTCATTTAAATAAAGTTACATTAATAGCGAAAATATCATTTAATAGTTGACAATAATATCGATTTCGTATTGATTTAAAATAAATCATATTTTTAGTGACAGCTAACAACTCACTGACATTGATACTAGCCGTTTATTTTTTACCTACATTTCCTAGATGACATTTTAATAATAATAGAAGAAGAATTAAGTATGAAATACATTCAAAGGTTTTTTAATATTCTGAACAATATTTATTAGTGTTTCAAGTTATTGATATTTGTAATGAGTTTTCAAACATACTTCACTAAATGTAAGAAACATTAGTGCTTTAAGAACTTAGTGATCGGGTTTTTTAATAGATATTGTAACATAACCTCATTTTTACAAAACGTTTAATAACTCCGCTCTCAGATAGCCAAAATATAGAGAATTTTCAGCGAGGGATCTATAAGCCTGAATGCATTAATTGATACCATTTTCATTTCATTACATTTTGGCCCAAGAATGTATGGAATCTTATCCATCTCCTTTTGTAACATTATATAAATCAACACCCTCGAGACTGAATTGCTCTTGTAATGACAAAACTTTGGATACAACATTTATAATATAAAAAAGGTTTTGATACCTTAGCTAAAGTGGAAATTGCAGTTCCATAATAATCATGATTGATCTTAAATATGTCTGAGACGAGTTCGGCCAGGCTGCCCTGGGTGCTGTTCGCTTCGTCCACAACATTGTAAGTCTTCCAGTTTGCTTCGGGCTTGTTCCCGAGGAACCATATCGCGCGGCAGACATCGCTGACGTGCACCGTATTCATCTTGAGATCTGCTGTCCAGAGCAACTTCATGGTTTCCCCTAGATGCTTGTATATACCTCCATAGAGTAGGCGAGGTGCTGTTATAAATTTTAATTAAATAATTAATAAATAAATGCCTCGAGCCAAGCCAACTTTAATAATTATAATCATAAAATTTTTAATAACTATTATAGCAATTATACAGGATGACTGGTAAATTACTATCAATATTTAAGGAGAATACTCGGTACATGATTCTCATTCGAATTATGTAAAAATTTAACATAAATGTTAATAAACTTTTAAGTAAAGTTACTCAACAGTTATCTAATTATTTACGCGTCGTCTGGACACCCTAGCAGCTAGCTGCACTGTCGACACAAAACAGATAGTTTACCTACGTTGAAACGCCGCCACGTGTTAACAGGGTAGCAGGCTACCTTTGATAAACAAGCATGATCCAATCCCCTTTAATATTTTAATCCTGGCTAGGATAGGCAAAAATACTAAGATATTTTACTCGTTTAACGCCGAGTTGCACGAAACAAATTTTAAATTTAAGTGTTTATTAAACTAATTTAATCACAAGAATCGTGATTATCTGTTGCACAAAACCTACATCTGATTAAGTTAACAAAAAAATTTAGTTTAATTAAAGACCTATCTAACGGATGATTAATTCCAACAGCTTTAAATTAATCATAAGATCAACTAATTTTAAGATTAATGGCAACTTAACTAACGGAAAGTTAGCGACGGTTTCGTGCAACTCGCCGTAAGCAACAAATTTGTTGACTAGGTAAATGATGTGAACTTTGGTAATTTTTAGATGTGAACAAGCGGTACAGTACAACACCTGTGCACGCGCCGCCGCCGCCGGCATGACTGGAAAAGTGTCCACACTTCATTTATTTGAATTGAAATTAATGGAAATTTGGTCAAAAATTTAGTACCTATTTTTTTTTTTTTTTACAGAATATGAATGAGATTCATGTACCGAGTATTATCCTTAAATATTGATAGTAATTCACCAGTCATCCTGTATATTTGCATAATATTGAACAACTTACGATACTTGATGATGACTCCCGTTCTAATGTAGTGGTGCTAGTAGTCGCTTCAACGCCGGCAGTTGCAGGTTCGATTTTCGCTCGGGGCAGATATTTGTATTTGTGAAAATATTTGTTTCCGGTCTGGGTGTATGTCCACCGTGCCTCAGAGAGCGCATAAAGTCGTCGGTCCCGGTTGTTATCACGGACACCTGGTACTGATCGTTACTCATGGGTAGGGATATTATCCGTTAACCCGCAGTGGAACAGCGTGGTGGATTAAGCTCTAACCCTTCTTTTATTTATGTAGAAGAGGCTTTTGCTCAGCAGTGGGTTGTTTACAGGCTGATACAGTACAGTACGATACTCACTTAAACTTCTTCTATCTCCCACGCCATAGACGATAGCCGGTCTGAGTATAGTGTAGTTCAGTTCCGACTGCATGTTCTTGAGCTCCTGTTCCACGAGACTCTTCATGCGACCCTCCACCGTCCATGGTTCTATCGGGCAATCTTCTTTTTGTGGCTAAAATAGATTAAGATTATTAGTAAACAATAGGCATACTGTTCTCTTATATTTACGCGAATTTTACTCATTTGATTAAAAGTCTATACCGGATTTTATCGCGTTTATTTAAAACTTTATAGTTTTACAATATTTTAAATTATTTCCCGACGTTTCGGACCCTTTACAGCGTCCATGATCTCGGGGGACTGAGGTGGTGGGTGTCCGAATAATGAATTAATTGTTACATACCCCGCTTTTTATACAATTTTAAATTATTACTATAAAGTTTTAAATAAACGCGATAAAATCCGGTATAGACTTTTAATCAAATAAACAATAGGCATTTGATATAATGGTCTCCTCTCACAACTATACCAAATAGGTTTAAGATTATAGATGTTCCATATCAGGGCACGCGGTTCTGTGTGCTTTTTGGTGATAAGAGTACAGTAAATTACTTGTCCTTATAGGGCGTATCAAGCGAGTTTTTAATGGTTATACTCGTATATGTCAGTTTCTACTTTTTTCCAAATTTAATAATTAATATTCTGCGTATATATTCTAGTTTTATTTTCACCACCTTGCTTGCTTATAATAAAGTAAACGAGACGTGAAAACACGTTGCACGAACGACCGCTGCCGTGTCACCGTCACATAAATCAAAGTGACATTTTTATAAGCACACATACATAGGTACATCCTCATTCCTCACACGTAATAGGTCGGGAAAGTCTTATCGTATTTTGTACGTATAAAAATTGAAGAAAAACCTCGTAAAGCAAAAACGAGCTATACATATATATTATAATTAAATGTAACTAAACTTTGAAAAAAAAAATGTCTTGAATTTGTATATATATGTAAAATACGAAGAAATCTTTTCCACGACCTACTTTAATTCTGGCAGTTCCATCAAAAGAAAAAGGAATAGTGACATCGGTTGATGTTAATGATTGAATCTTTTGTTCCATCACAAAAACTTATTATTACAAAAATCTTATACGGCCCAAACGAATGGCGTAAACTTCTTGAATACTAAATACATTTTGGAATATGTTCATTATTTTTGGTTTACGACTAGACTAAGACATTGGCTAGTACAACGTATGGTTTGAGGTTTTAAAATTAAAATTTATTATTTCTAACTTCAAATAAAACTAGTTGTCTCGTGACTTCATTTACTTTGGTTATTATATAAACAATATAATTTTATTGATATGCAGAGGAAAAATATCAAAAATAGTAAAATCTGAAGCAAAATATACTTTTGCTTTAAAAATTTCGATGTAAAAACACGTAGTGCTGATAAACATCGTTGCCTCTTAAAAATATATTGAAGCGATATCTTTACTAAATATTTTATTAAAATAACTTTATATTAAATGAAGATATAACGATATTTCTTAAAATAGTTTTTTTAATGTTAGTTGGATAGGCAAACTGGCAGACGTTTCCACCTGATGGTAAGTGGTCGACGTCGCCCATGAACATAAACTAGTTTACCTGGAACTAGCCCAGGCAACTCATTTATGTGTTGCCTATTCTGAGAAATAAGGTGTTAAAGTCGCGGTGCCAGTAATTACACTGGTTGTATTTCTCTTCTCTCCGAAACACAGCAAAGCTGTTTCACGAGAGAAACAAGCAAGCAAGATGGTGGTACCCACGCAGCCGGGAGCGCGGCACAGCGCATCCCACCCACCGGTAGTGCGAAATGTCTAAGAAATAAAGTTTAGAAGACTAAATTAAAATCTATGCAGTAGTTTTTAGGTGATGAGCGCACAATGACTGACCTCTATCATTTTATTTTTATATGTAATACATATTTATTTATTTACATATTTTTTAATTCTTAATTAATAAGAATATTTTACGACTTAGCAGATGTCTATTGCCCTATATGGGATCTAGATCAACATATTTACTTACAATTATATTCCATAATTAACAATTTTACAGGAAGGAAAATGCACATCATGATAAATTACGTAAACATTATTATGACGACCGTTCTGGTGTAGTGGTGCGAGTAGTTGCCTCAAAGCCGCGCGCCGCGGCGGTCGCGGGTTCGATTCCCGTTCGGGACAGATTTGTACAAATATTTGTTTCCGGTCGGTGTGTATGTATTTATGGGTCTCCCCACCGTGCTTCGGAGAGCACGTAAAGTCGTCGGTCCCGGTTGTTATCATAGACACCTGATAACGATCGTTACCCATTATAAGGAAATTATCTGCCAACCCGCAGTGGAGCCGCGTGGTGGATTAAGCTCCAACCCTTCTTCTACATGGAGAATAGGCCTTCGCTCAGCAGTGGATGGTTTACAGGCTGATACAGTAAACATTATTCCTAAGCAGTTAAATTTTTATGACAACAGTAATTAGCTGCTAAAATAATATGGAGTGAAACATTTAAAAATAAGGCTCGTCTTGAATAGCTTCACAAATTAAGTTCAATTTTAATAATCTGTATTCGTTTCAATTGGCCAATTTCTAGACATTCTGGATTTTTATCTAATTTTTTTTACTTTTAATTATGACTTATCAATTATTATTATTAACTGACCCGTTGGCGCAGTTTGCAGTGACCCTGTTTTCTGCTCCAAGGGTTGTGGGTTCGATTCCCGCCCCGAGTCTGGGTGTAATATATGTTTATTTATATATGTATTATTTATAAGTATATTTATTTAAAAAAATGTATATCAGTCGGCTGTTACCTAAAACACAGGCATTAAGTTTAGGAAAAGACGGCCTTGTGTGTGTGTTAAAACATATTTCTAAACATATTTATTTATATTATTTATGTAGACTGACTCGTTGGCGCAGCTAGTTCTGCAGTAGTAGCAGCAGTTCTGCTTCTGGGTTGTGGGTTCGATTCTCTCCCGAGTCTTTTTATCTAAGTAATCTAAATGTATAATTGCAATGTAGTTCCCATAAAGATTGACCAGTGTCTTTAACATTAGAGATACGCGCGTGGCTAGCGTCTCGGCTCGACCGGAAAAACGTCAATGCGTCATAACGTGTATTATTTAGACTCCGTTCCTATCCGAAATTATTCGAAACTTTTATATCGGATTCTATAAAATTATAATCGATCCATCTTTATAGATCTCTATCTAAAAAACCTCTAAGAAAAACAACCCTCGTAAGAGCGATCGTAATAAAAATATCTTTAAAAATGTATGTATGTCTGTAAGTTTATTGTCATATCACGCAACAAATATACTAATTCGATCCAACTCTTAAAGTTGTACGTAATCTATGTATTCATTTAGATATGTAATTCCAATTGTCACGCGTGCGATGTCACCGCCTAAAATAACTAAATATATAAGCGAAATAAATAAGGTATTTAATTAAATATATTACGAGGGAAAACCGATAACTGCATGTTTGTTCAGTAATACGAGAAACCTTATTAAGGTCACCCCAAATTAACCGAAAATACGTCTTAATTTCGCTAACAAATTGAGTGGTTCTGTCGCGTGTGCTCTTACCCGTAGTTCACAAACCATTAGAGCTACTTACATTTTCAGTACATTACAAATATATTTAATTTGTAAGTATACTCTCTAAACATGAAGTGACTATTCATTTTTTTATCAATGTGAGAATCGTACCACGCAGAATTAGTGATTATTCGATGTATGAATATGTGAATATCAGAGTCCACTGATTTGATCATTGAAAATTTGTGTGTATTAGTGAATATGCACTAACTTGGTATTGAAATTCACTAATATATAGTGAATACGGCTTCAATAACGTAATTAATGACTACACTCATTCATGATTAGAGAGAACGAACGATGTAACTAAACAAGTGCTTGAATTTAATTTTACTATTATTATAAATAAGTTTTGTATGGATGTTTGTCACTCAATCACGGCAGAACTGCTCAACGGGTCCAGATGAAATTTTGCACAGAGATAAGTTATAAGTTTGAACCACTACACCTACATTTTTTATGTGAAAATAACTTTCATTCATTATAATGGCTTTCAATGGTTTTATGAAATAGGTAAGTTACAAGTGTGAACTACTACACCTAATTTTTTTATGTGAACTTTCATTAATTACAATTAATGGCCTTCACTGGTGTCAAGATAGCACGGATGACATCGTCAATGTCACGTGGAGAAGACAGGAGATTGGTCGGTGCGATAGAGATTAAAACCTCAATTGAAAATAACTTCGTTCTAAAATTTTGTTTATTTATTATAACAAATTCTTAAGACATAGAACGGGATATCAGATATCAGAATAATCTATTGAAAAATTAAATAAAACAATTCCCGTTCCCCTTCCTCATTCACCCTAGTGTTATGTAGATTTAAGAAAGTAGTAAAGTAAAAAAAAGCCTTTAGTTTGGGAACTTACTCTGAGTGTGAAAGAGGACGGATGAAAGATGACAAATAGTATGAGAATAAGCGAGAGCTATGTATATATATGTATGCTATGTAAGAATGAGTCGAAAAATTAAAAAAAAAAAAAACGTAAATAATAGTCTCCGAACCATCTAACTCGGAGGGAAATGTTGAATATGGCAATGTTTAACATTTAAAAACGTAGTAACGTACGCTCCGTTCAGTCAGTCTCAGTCGGTCTCAAGTCTTAGTCGGATAGGTGTATAACGTAACTCGTTCTCTTAGTACTCTGTGTAACGTAGGTAGTCAAATAATAAATATTCTGTGCTCGTGAAGATTTCTCTTTTATTTAATAATCACATCAGGTTATGGGCCCAGACACATCATCGTATTAATATCGTCGTATATAATTATCGTCGAGAAGGAAAACTTGTTCTGGGTTTTGAACGAGGTCGGAGATGGAGAACAATAACGTCAACGTACTCAAGCTGGAAGGTTCCAGAAATTGGAATGTCTGGAAATTTCAAACAATGGTGTTGTTGAGGGGCAACGGTTGGCTGGACATTGTGGAGGGAAAATGTGTGAAGCCCGCTAATGCTACTGAAAAATTGGCATGGGAAACTAATGATGCTAAGGCGCAGACATTACTAGTTACACGTATGACGGAAGAGGTCATGTTACACGTCATAACATGCACAAGTTCCAGTGAAATGTGGAGAAAACTTCAAAGCGTGTACGAGCAGAAGACAGAAACTAGTGTACATATAATACAGCAGAGATTTTTTCAATATAAATACGAGAAAGGCACCGATATGTCAATTTTCTTATCTAAGATACAAGAAATGCAAAACCAGTTAAAACAGATGGGCGAAGAAATATCTGATAAATTTGTTATAACAAAAGTGTTAATGTCATTACCGGATGAATATAAACATTTTGTATCGGCATGGGAATCGGCACCCGACAATAAGCAAACTATTGAAAACTTGGTGGCCAGGTTATTAATTGAAGAGGAGAGGGTAAAAGAAAAAGAATCTCAGCAAATTACATCCTCATCCGCGTTCGTCGTGAAAAATAAAAGAAATATAAAGTGTTATACATGTGGTAAATTGGGACATTATCAAGGTCAATGCAAGAGTGTTAAAAATAGCAATGAACAAATAGTACATAACAAAAATAATGATCATAACTGTTACTATTGTGGAAAAGTCGGACATTACAAGGCGCAGTGTCGGTTTAGAAAACAAAAAGCTAATAAGACTGAGAACAAAACGCAGAGTAATGCATTTGTAGTGTCTAATTCGTCATATGAAGTGCATAAATCAAGATGGTTAGTAGATTCTGGTGCTAGTGAACATATGTGTCGAGATCGCGCATTGTTTGCATCGTTTTCGGGTACTTCACAAAAATCTGTAATTGTCGGTAACGGCGTGGCTATTAGTGTCCTTGGCTGCGGACAGATGGCGGTACAAGTGTCAAATGGGACCGAATGGATTGACACGATCATAGACAATGTATTGTATGTCCCAGAATTAGAAATGAATCTGTTTTCAGTAAATCGCGCCACAGACAAAGGATACGTTATGATGACAGATGACAGGTCATGCAAATTCTACAAATGTAAACAAGTTTGTGCAATTGCAGAACGGATTGGAAGTTCTTATTATTTGGAAATGCGTTATAAACGCAAGTGCGAGATTGCAAGTAATGTTAAACTGATGCAGAACGATTTAAATGAGTGGCACAAAAGACTGGCTCATCAAAACTTCACATACGTAAAAGATATTTTGCAGAAAAACAATGTCACTGTAAAACAAACTTCTAAACCAGAGTGTGAAAGTTGTTTAGTTGGAAAAATACATCGATTGCCATTCTGCAAGAGTAACTATGTTAGTACAAAGACATGTGAGTTAATCCACGCTGATACTTGCGGCCCAATGGAAGAAGCGTCTGTTGGAGGGTCGAGATACTTTGTCATACTGAAGGATGATTATTCAAATTTCAGGAGTGTTTACTTTATAAAAACAAAAGATGATATCAAACATTGCATTGAGAATTTCTTAAATAAGGCTGAAAACATAACTGGAAACAGAGTGAAACTGTTTAGAAGTGACAATGGTCTAGAATTTGTGAATAAAGAAGTGAAGGAAATGTTTTCCATACGTGGAATAACACATCAAACTTCAGTGCCCTATACCCTAGAACAAAACGGGAAGGCTGAGAGAGAAAACAGAACATTGGTGGAAGCGGCAAGGACTATGTTACATGAAGCGAACTTACCAAAGAAATTGTGGGCTGAAGCGATTAACACAGCAGTGTTTGTCCTGAACAGAACTGGGAAGAGTCATGAAAATGGAAGGTCTCCATTTGAAGTATGGACTAATAAAAAGTTTGATATTCACCAGTTGAGAGCATTTGGTACCGAAGTGTATGTTCACATTCCGAAGGAAAGAAGGAAGAAATGGGATAAGAAAGGTGAAAAAGGGTTAATGGTTGGCTATGAAGAGGATGTGAAAGGATATAGAATTTATTTTACACAAACGAATAAAGTTGAGATAAAAAGAGATATTGTTTTCTTAAACAAAGACTGTCAGAATGAGAAACTTCAAGTGCAGGAAGGTAAGGAAAAACAATCTACGGTGTCTATAGATTTAGAAAAGGACTTTGTGCAAGACTATAACCGTGAGAGAGATGTAGATGAGTTTAACCCAGTCAGGTTGGACGAAGCAACAGAGGTGACCCATACATTCAGTGATGTAGATGATGGATCAGAATGCGACAATGGTAGTGAGTACTTACCATGCAGTGATGAAGAACATTTAGTAGAAGGTATTAGTTCACCTAGAGAAGAAAGAAGCAGGCGTGTAAGAAAACAAACTTCTTTCTACAAGTGTAATAACGTGCAGTACAAGTGTCATAATGTGCAGTTGGACAAAAGTGAGAGTGAGCCTATTACATACAGTGAGGCTATGCAAAGAAGTGATTCTAGTAAGTGGAGTGAAGCTATTGCAAGGGAATTACAAAATCTAAAGGACAATAACACATGGGATTTTTGTAATGTACCATTGAATGTGAAAACAGTGAGCAGTAAATGGGTTTTTAAGATTAAAAATGTAAATAATGTCAAACAATATAAAGCTAGGTTAGTTGCTAGAGGGTTCGAACAACAGGATGTATTTGATTTTAATGATATATATGCTCCAGTTGCAAGGTTATCCACTTTTAGACTGTTTGTAGCTGTAGCGACTAAGTTAAATTTGCCTATTTACCAAATGGATGTAACAGGGGCTTTTCTCTATGGAGATATTAAAGGAGACGTGTATGTTAGTTTACCAGAAGGGGCTTATACAGGAAATAATAATATTGTAAAGTTAAATAAGTCATTATATGGACTGAAAAGTTCACCTAATTGTTGGAATATTAAATTTAATTCTGTAATAACTAAAATGGGCTTTTTGAGGTCAAAATGTGATTCATGTTTGTATACAAGGTATAATGGCACAGATAAAATTTTTGTATTGTTATATTCGATGATTTATTAATTTTTGGTACAAATGTACATGAGATTACAAAACTAAAAACTGCATTGAGTAATGAATTTAAGATGAAAGATCTAGGCTTAATTTCAGAGTTTTTAGGAATAAATGTAAAACAGAATTTGAAAAATGGCACAACTGTATTATCACAAAGAAATTACTTAGAAAATGTACTTAAGAGATTTAATATGGAAAATTGTAAACCAATGATGACTCCTATAGATAAAAATTTTAATACAAAAATATTTAATTCTAATATTAATTGTGATAAAAACATTGAAAGAATTTGTAGACAAATTATTGGTTGTTTAATGTATGCTGTTTCAGGCACTAGGCCTGACCTATGTTTTGCTGTTTCTTTGTTAAGTAGATACCAGACATCCGCAAATAATGTACTGTTAAGTGCACTTAAAAGAGTGTTGCGTTATGTAAAATATACTTTGGATTATAAGTTGATCTATAAATGTAATGATACAATGTTGCAAGGTTTTTGTGATGCTGATTGGGCTGGTGACCAAAAGGATAGAAAGTCTACATCGGGTTATTTATTTCTTTTTGCGAATTGTTTAATAGTATGGTGTTCTAAGAAACAGTCTTCTGTAAGTTTGTCTTCAACAGAAGCTGAATATGTCTCAATGAGTATAGCTGCCAGTGAAGCATGTTGGCTTATTAACATGTTACATGATTTTGATTGTCTGTACAGTAAACTTATGGTGTGATAATCAGTCAGCAATATTAAATGCCTGTACTGAGTCTATAAAACGATTGAAACATGTGGATATTAGATATCACTTTGTTAAGGAATTGATTAAAAATAATAAGATCTGTATTAAATACATAAGTAGTTGTAATCAGCTGGCAGATATGTTAACAAAACCTATTAGTAAAGAATTAACTAGAAAGTATTTAAAACAATGTGGCGTAGGTGATGCATAATGGACTAAGAGCTATTATTGTCATTGTTAATTAGTAATTTGATTTTTTTTTAAATGTATAACATTGAGGGGGAGTGTTGAATATGGCAATGTTTAACATTTAAAAACGTAGTAACGTACGCTCCGTTCAGTCAGTCTCAGTCGGTCTCAAGTCTTAGTCGGATAGGTGTATAACGTAACTCGTTCTCTTAGTACTCTGTGTAACGTAGGTAGTCAAATAATAAATATTCTGTGCTCGTGAAGATTTCTCTTTTATTTAATAATCACATCAGGAAAAATAAAAATATATATATTTAAAAAAAAAGCAGGATATCAGCGGAAGACCACGGTAACTGTTATACGTAAACGAAACATGGTAAATATCACATTTTACGTCTAAATAATAATAGTGTTAGGACCAAATATCTATAACATCCTCCTCCTCATCGTGCTAATTAAGTTATCAGCAGTTAGTAAACCAGGCTGTTTCGTCTCTACTAATAAATTATAAGTTTTGGTTTCACAGATAAAGAGGAGCCTAATAGTGTAACTAGAAAAAACCTATTGAAACTTTTATCTAGTACATTCCGTTATATGTCAGATAACTATCTGAAAGATGACTGCTGAGATATCAGCAACCGTTTGATTCTTAGTGACCATGAAAGTTTAAAACAATATTGATTGATTGATTCAGCCTGCTGATGCCTGATGCAAATGTATTTAAACCACCACCAGCCGTTATCACATCAGCCGTTGGATGTCCACTGCTGAAGGTGGGCCTCCCCCATTATCTATGGGGAGGGAGGATATGCCGATACTCGCCACGTTTGGCAGACGGGTTGGCGAGCGCAGTGTTTGGCAGGATATGGTGACGCTGCTGCTCATCACCATCCTGGTTGGTGTACAATTGTTCGCACCACTATGGCCTTAGTCGCCTTTTACGACACCTTGGCAAGAAAGAGGTCGGGAATATTCTTCTCTGCCGATCACCGCATGGCGCAATAAAAATAATATTAAAACAATTCAAACATAATACCTTATCACTGCTGTACATGTGCCCGCTTGATATTTCAACCAGTCTCGGTACCTTCAGACTGGCGCACTGCTTCGCGACGTTCACGCTGAGTGTGTAAATACCCTCCGTGTATACAGCCTCCATCTGACCCACGCGAGTCTCGCCCGCGCAGTTTGCGACCAGATCCCATTGGGAGCCGTTCGGTTCTAACGCTTTTGCACATGACGCTGGAAATTAAGGATTACTAAAAAGATTGACCTTACTTAAATGTAACTTGAAGTATTCAGTATATTGCAGGACACATCTATACGCATAATAATATAGTATTTTTCAGAATATTTTGACGAAATTTTTTGTAGAAGTCTAAAACAATAATTATACATATTTCTATCGTTTTTACAAATGTCCGTCTCTCTGTTTGAACTCGAACTCGAACGATAATTGGTGAGACGCATCAGGGAATAGCATCATAAAGCCTCGTGAACGTCAGCTGCGGTTCCGTTGGGGGGATGAGCGGCGGCACCCTCCCACGCACGAAGAAAAAATACATATTCAGTAATTTCCTCCTAACTAAAAACTTTTTAAATTGTAGCTAAACCAATATCTCGAAGCAATAAAACAAGTGAGGGAATAATACTAATTGATTACAAAGAAATGCGTGGCTTCGAATCACTAGTCCACCCACCCTACAGTCCAGATCTGACCCCAAGTGATTTGTTTCCCAATTTACAAAAAAGACTTAAAAGGAAGGAAATTTTCCGACGACAATGGGGTAAAGGAGACAATTTTGGCTCATTTTGAAAAAGGCAAAAGATATTTTATTTTATTTAAAACACTTCCATTCCACGAACTTTTGGAACTTCCTTCGTAGTATTTAAGTAACATAATTTTTTTATTAGATGCCTATCCGAGGCACAGAAAAAACATTATTCAAAACATCACAATATCATAAATATATATATATATATATATATATTAGTCGACTGAACCGTCAGCGCACAGATTAAATTACAGAAATATGAAATTTGTACTGCAATTTCTTTTACACGAGTACGACTCAGCAAGACGTAATAAATTTAGCTGTCTGTGGATATATATATTTATGGTAATGTATGGATATTTGCTCGTAATTCGATATACATTGAGTTACAGCAGTCTCTAATATCCCAAGGTTGTGTAAAATACCTACTCCCAAATACAGTAAAACGGTTGAGCCTAATCCGTAGTATCAATAATTATTGTAGACATGTATTTAATTCAAATTATTGTTTTTTATTAATTTTTTACGTATTTATAGTTTTAAATGTCAGTCACCGTCTGCGTATTTGAAAGTGGCAAATATTACTCATCGTATGAAATAGAATATAGAAGAAAATAAACAATACGGAACCAAGACTTACAAATGACTCAGACACAATCGGATCAAATACTTGACGTGTAAATAATCCATCTCTATTAGTGTCAAGTCCTAACTAAACCGTTTATTTTTCGGGAATAAAAAAGAAAAAAAAAACAAACAGATTGTTTCTTTAAAAATATTATTTCTAGACGTAACAGATATTTTTGTTTTTTTTTTTAGTTTATCTGTTCATAAATTTTTTTTTTAGAATAGAATAAGCTTTTATATATATTTAGTTATATAGTATAGTAGTTGTATACTGGAACATACAATAAAAACGTAAAAAAAGTAATATATGAAAAAAAAAATCTGTTCCTTATAAAAGTATTGTTGTCACCTTTAAAGCTGTTAGATGGAGACTATTATCTATAAAATCCCTCTTAAATGAGTTTCTGTATTACATAAAAAAGTTACTAATATATTACTAGACGGTAATGTTAACAAACTTAGAAAAAATAAAAAATGATAAAAATTATAATAGACTGAGTTTTACAATCTTAAATTTTTCATTAAAATTTATTTCTTCGGAGATGTAGGGAAGTGTTAGGAACCCAGCATCTTTTGAAACAAACTCTGAAATATGTACGTATAAAGTAGGCTAATTTTGCTCCAACATTAAATCCTTCGTATTAAGGGGCAAGACAAGATGTAACCGTGTTTATCGTCGATTTTTACGTCTTCATTCGTGTTTCGCTGCTGTGAGCCCTAGCGCGCTAATCAAAATAGCCTATGACACTTCTGAATAATAAGGTTCTCTTATGTTAAAATAATTATTGAAAAAGGTGCAGCAGTTTAACAATTAAACGATGAAAAATAATTTTTATACTATAACATTGGTCAAAGTCAACATGTACCTAGTTAAAGTTGTAAAGTTCGCCACGCTGCTACAATTAGGCCTCGTTCCCACTACGCCGGACGCCGGATTGGTGAAACTACCGGAAAGGCATACATTTATATGAAGCTGTTCACATTTAATGTGAATACCTCGTTACGGGATCCGGTTTCCGGCGATTTCGCCGGTCCGGCGTAGTGGGAACACGGCGTTAGAGTTATCTGTCTGACTAGAGGAATGGTGGTGAAATTACTGACGGGTCCGCATTTTTTACATCAGATGCACAAGCATGAAACAATTCTTCAAGACCGTTTCCCTTTCCTCCTCTTTCGCTAAGTACAAGTTTGTCCACCTATAGTCATATTCATTTCCGTAATCACCAGTTACGATCCACATGTTAAATCCATTTAGACTCTAAGGGCCAGTTTCACCACTTGCTATTAAGTTCCGGATAACCTAACTGGCATTTATTTTGACAGATAACCCATACGATTTCCTGTCAAAAAAGTGTCAGTTAGGTTAGCTGGAACTTAATAGGTAGTGGTGAAACTGGGCCTAAATATACACAGATTATTAGTTAGCTTCGCTTTCATGGTTTTGTTTTAAAATAGAAGGTTAAGAGTTCGTATAGAGGTCACAAGGCAGTCTATCTCTGTATAATCTCCGATTTGAATCTGTGATGACGATGATATTTGGTCGTGTTCCGAAATATACTCCGAGCACTACCCAGTGCTGTCACTGGTGAAAAATTCGTTCCGTTTTAGACTGCCAGTACACTGCCGCAGTACCATAAAGAAATACATAACGTCATAAATCGCTGCCATTTTTGTGCTGAGAGCACTGGCGCTATCGAGGTAAGATGCTCTCAGTACTGTGACCACGTGATCAAAAAATATAACAGCGCGAATGATTGTTTTTTTATTCAAAAATGTCAACAATATTCAAATAATATTTTTTCTTGTTGAATAGAAAACGTTTACATGATAAATAAACTTTAACGGACAAGTGGCAAAACGAATCGCAACGGACAAGTGGAAAAACGAATGGCAACGGACAAGTGGAAAAACGAATCGCAACAAAATCTATCAAGTAAAACCGGTTTTCAAATTAGACATGTACATTAACAATCCGCGACGGTTACAAGTCACACAAAAAAAGTATAAAATAAAAGCATAAAAGTTTTCATATAGAAGTGATAGATTATTTTTATTGGCATGTATTTTTAAACCGTCATTAAAAGTGCATAGTCTCACGCCCGCGACATTAGCTCGCGCGAGCGTCGTAATTTATTCACAATATTATTGTAACGACTATTGTGTAGGGCGGCCATTGCTAGCGGCTTCTTGAATACTAATGAATTTTATTGTCTTTCCTATGCAATTTTTTGGATAAAACTCCCCCTTTGCTGTATGAATTATATGATTAAGTTTTAAACTTTTGAAATTATTGTCCAAGAATTATATTTTGTTGATTATTTATTAATTGTTTTACAAGTAAACTTATAGATTTTTTATAATATATATTAAAATATTATAAAAATAACTATTTAAAAATATTATAAGATTCTTTTGAAAAGAAACAATGAAACGTGAGAGACCTGCTATTCTTCTTATCATTGTTTCTATTGAGACAATATCTATATATATTGTGCTGTTTTAATGATAGTAAAAATAGCATTTAAATATTGTTTTAAAAAATAAAATTAACTAAATTTAATAAGAAACGATTGAAGTGTTTTTTTAACACTCTCTTTTCTAGTATTTATTAATACTATAATTTATTATAATAATCCTTTTAAGAATTATGTTCTTTAAATAATGAAATAAAAGTTTTCCAGTGGCAGTATCATTCAAAATAAAACTAAACCAGTTACTTTATATATATTTTACCAAACTTTTAAAAGTATAATTGCATTCAACATTTGTTTGCTTTAGATAATGTCAATTCGACGACGGAAACTAAAAAAGTTCCGGATATCCAGTCTGCTATTCAAGAATTACCTTATCACACGAGATAACAGTGTTCAGTGAGAGTGATTTGTGTATTATCACATACAAATATTTAGGGGCCTGATTATTATTATTTTTTTGGTATATTTTTATCATGAAGGTTATATTTCTTTCGAGGTCATGTCAGTGGGAATGAGAACGTGAAACTAACCCAGAAAAGATGAGTCAAAATTAAATAAATGTTAATATATTTCTTACTTTAATGTATATTGTTTTATATCAGAAGTTATAGACTAAAATATGGCGGTTGTAATCTTAACCATACTGACTAAACCCTTTTGTGTATTTTCCATCCCACAAGGAATTGGTGAAATTAAATGTGCCATTTTTGTACTGTTGGAAATCATTAACGAAATGAATAAATAAATGAATTCAAGTGTTATTAGTTAAAAATTTGAGATAAACATCCCTACCTATATTATAAATGTGAAATGTAAGTTTGTTGTTTATGCTTTCACACGAAAACTACTTAACCGATCATCATGAAACTTTGTACATATATTCTTGGAGGTATTAGAAGTAACTTAGGATACTTTTTTTTTTTTTATCGCGATAATCGACATCCACGCAGGCGAAGCCGCGGATAGAAGCTAGTAATTTATAAATATATATTTCATATATTATCATATCAAATCAAATCAGTTTATTGCCACACAACATTTCTTAGTCTAGTATATGCAATGAAATTAAACAATTCATTGAAAAATTTATTAAAAATTAAACTTAACCTTAATCAATTATAACATAAAGTATTGTAAATAATTTTATTTTAAAAGCTTTTAGTTGTACCTAACAGAACAGAATATTTCGGCAATGTCAACGTAGGATGGAGAAGACACGACAGAGATTAATTTATACAGTTGAGATTATATTTTCAATTACATTTTCTTTAGCTATATTCTAAAAATTAATTATTACATTTTTACCTAATTGTTTTTGTTAATACTTGTTATTATGGATATATTATTATTAGTTTTAAAATTAGGTAGAAAAATAGTAGAAAGAATAAAGTTTATAATGAAATTCAAGTGAAACTTATCATATTTTAGTGATATTTGTATCACATTCATCTCTTAAAGTTAATTTAACTCGAAATTAGAATTTAATTTTATAATTTTTTTTTTAACACAATATCTGGAGTTTTTGTTTTTTGCAATTTTTCAGGGTTTTTTGGAATTCACTCAAACTTTTAATGGCTTGTGGTCTAAATAAACTTCAGATAAGTATTAAGCGAGTCAAAATACATAAAAATCATGCTTAGTTTAGATCAAAACATTTTTTAAAATCATTTTAAATTGCCTAAATTGCCGATTTTTGTCATTTTTTTCGGTTTTTCAAAGTTTTCTCGAAAATTTGACGGTGTACGGGTCAAACTGACTTCAAATTCGGATTCAGCGGGTCGAAATACATAGAGATATATGGGTCCCATCAAAAGTACTGACAACTTTAATAATTGAATAAAGTGATTTCCAGATTGTAATAAAAATAAAGAAAATTAGACAGTTAGGATAGAAACTTAGTTATTAAGAGAAGAGAAAGGTTTATTATATTTAATTTCATCACTGTTTTAAAATCATAAGTGTATTGATATTAGCAATATGAAATGTATTCAAAGTCCATAAACACATAGGAAACTTGAAGGTTTAATGTAATTTTATTCACAATAACTTATCTTTATTATAAAATACTAGCGGCCCACCCCGGATGCACCTAGGGTATGTATCTTTATCTATTGGTGAAAACAGCATGAAAATCTGTACAGCAGTTTTAGGGTATAGACAGACAGACACGGTGGAATACTTTGTTTTATTATATGTAGTGATAATATAATATATTGAAAACAGTAGCATAACATTATGAAAATGATTCATAGCACGATAAGTTATCAAATATATATGTCAACGACACGTAATTAAAGCTTGGCTTTAAAGAAAATTTAAAAATAATTTAATCTGTTTACTTGTCTTATTATATAATATTCATATAATTATGCAATAAAATTTTTTTTAATACATTTTATACTAACTAGGTATATTTTAACAATAAAAATGCATAATTTTAGTATGAAGCAGTCAACTGAAACTAAATATACAATAAGGGCCTACTTTTACTTTTTTACATACTGAATAGGTGTTGGTGTATTATATATATAAATATATATATAGTGCTAAAAATAACAAACGAAATATAAAAAGGTAGAACAAAGTTTTTACTATTTTTTAACAATGCAATTATGTTCAATACTTTCCATATTATGTCATTAACTTTTGTAAATTAGATTCTTCGAAAAATCAAAATAAAATAAAAATATGTATAAATGTGTATATAAAAACACTTACTTGGATTAATAAGATTTGCACTTTTATATTCAACGCGGGGGTCTTCGAAAGCCTTCGTATGCGCCGGATTAAGGAAGGCAAGTTGTGGTGGAGTCTTGTCCACCACACGCAAATGGCTCACCAAATCATTACTTATTAAGTATTCGACCAGGTTCCGACCGATGAAGCCGCACCCTGAAGTACAGTACAGCACGATCAGACAATAAAAAACAGGTCACTCGATGACTAAGACTTTCAGAAACCGTTAGGGAATTTAAAAACACTATATCGTAAACACGGAAAATATGACCTCAACTTTTCAGAAAAGTTTTTAAAAAAATACGTTTAATATATAACAAGTTATCTACCTCCTAAAACAACTACTCGAGGTTTTGAATTATCGCCGGCGGAATCAGACATTTCGCTTGCGGTCTCACAAAACTGAATGACAGTTTGACATTTGCAGTGTGTGACGTTTTTGTTTAATGTTGCTATGAGAAAAACCAAGGAAAATTGATATAAACTTTACACAAGCAATAATTAAATTTTTCGTAGTTCAAGAAACACAAAAGTCAAAAAGTGATTAAATCTAATATTTTGGTTTTGTAGTTCAAATTTAGTATAACTTATGTTAATAAACATAAAGAGCTTGGGAATGTGGTTTGAAAAAAAATATTTGAGAAATAAATATTGGTAACTTTTTTTAATATATTATATTTTCAATTTCTTAAAATTGATATGATAAATATAATCTTTTTACACTATAAACGAGATGACAATAGGCGTGTTACTTAAATAACTACAGCAATAACTAAATAAATATTAAGACTTAGTCCTTTCTATGTCATCTCCTTTTCATAGTTTATCATTTGTAATGTTATCTTTGTTCTCTGGATTATCAAGAGGTAGAAAGAATGAAACCACTAATCCACCTGAAACAAAACTAAGTATAAAGTATAAGTAAATAATAATAAAAAATATCTCGTGTGTATGGAGTAGACATGTCAGAAGTGAAACATTTTTGGCAAACTCAATTTAAAATTTATTAATTAATAGTTAATAGATGTCAGAGACTATACCTTGTCCAACCGTTTAATATCTTTTTGACAGTTCGACATTAGTTACACCCTCACACGTTACTGATTCGATTTCAAATAATAATCGATTTTATTTAAGAAGAACTTACAATCGATTTAATGAAATATTTTTAGTTTAAATATTAATTATTCATTTCTTAGTTTTTCTTTAACGCGTGCATAGTTAGCAGCCGTCAAAAAATAAATAAGAGAATGAACAGATTCATTGTTTATTACTCTTGATTTGAACTGAACTTCCAAGATTTCGACTTAATTCCTTGCAAATAATGAATCTTGGAGTCATAGATACTATTTTTATTTCCTTTTTTTAAATTAATTTTACAGAAACAATACTTATATTAAGTCAAATTATTTTTATCATATGATCGATTCATCGATCGATATAAATACATCAAGAATTGTTTTATAGTCTGTGGTTGTTTGACATGCACAGGGCAATCACTATCCGTCTATAAAGTACGACATTACTGTAGTACATTATTCCATGCATTATTCCGAAGAAAAAAAACGTTAATTTATAGACGTAAGCTGTCAAAAAGATAATAAACGGTTGGACAAGGTATAGTAAGTAAGTAAGTAATGACGGGCTTGTTTCCGCAAGCGCAACTCGACGTCACTGTGCGCCTATTTTGCGTGTATGTCAGAGACTAAAGAATATATTAAAATGATATCAGCTAGTAAATTAATATATTATACTTATAGGTCTTTAGAAATAAAGTTAAAAAAAAACTGTGTGTCAGCTCCGACGCACGACTGGAGTTTATTCCTTAAGAACGATTCTCTAAATAGGCAAAAATAATTCGTAGGTGATAAAAAATAACACTTATTGCCTATTTTATAGTTTTTCGCAAAAATATAGCGCCGTTTAGATTTCTGAGTCAATAAATTATCCGTTATTAATTTGGCTTCATGATCAAAATTACGAATAATCTCGTCTTCGATAAGTTCAATGTCAGATTCATCTGAACTCATTGTGCTTAAACAAAAAAAAAAAATCCTTTATTTTGCAATATATACTTACTAAAAATAAGGACAATATATCCTGAGATCATTGATGTACAGTAGTTAGTTAGCAGACTAGCAATTAATTGGATGCTCAAAAATCCAAATCCACGCGCAACTACCACTGATAGACATGTTGCCATGCCCCTGAAATAATAATATGAAAATTGACTTTTTTATAGTATATCTAATATGACTTTGATAACAAATAATTTTTCCTCTAAACTCAGTTCAGAATATTTTTTTTTGAATAAACGTACACACAAATAATTCATAAACAAATGTAAGTAAATATTACAGCCAAACTCGGGTGAGAATTGGACCTACAACATTGTAGTGGAAAGCAGCGTCACTGCCAACTTTAATAATTATAATCATTAAATTTTTAATAACTGTTATAGCAATTATATATACCTATACTTGCCTCAAATAAGTCGGATTCAATTCCACAAGATAAGTATTGACATTTCCCAAAATGAGTGCTACATACAGGAATAAAAAGAATAACACAATACTCATAATTGGGATTCTAATGAACAGAAGAGCAATACCACTGATTAAGGCGACAGAAAAGACTAATACGGTTGTCCTTCTCTTGCCAAGCGGCCCGACTACGAATGTGAGCAGAATGTTTAGTGTACCAGATAGGCCAGAGTAGCAAATCACAGCGTAGAGTGTCATTGGCTTTATTATGTTATCGCAATCAGATGCAGTCTGAAAATAAAAAATACATTTACTTCTTTTTTAATATTGGTTCGAGGCGGCAAAGACGACAAATAACTTATGCTTGCAATGCATATAGATTTAAATTTAAAAACAATACGAGCACACGGCTAAGGCTCTCAAACAATGTACCTTTCCCAAATTTCACGTGGTCCGATTTTCAAATAAATATAAATAACACATTATAAAATTCTTTCAACTTTTTTTTAAAGATTTTTTTATTAGTTAATATTATATTTTAAAATAATTATAATGCTGAGATAGTTGGTTTAACCAAAAAAAAAAAAATATATATAAAACACGTTTTAAAATCGAACGACATCCAGTCTCATATAAAAGAGATATATGGTCCTATCCCATTATTCTAATCAAAGAATTAGAATTTTTAAATAAATACTACACACGCTTATTATATTATTATATATTGCCTATGTGTTATTTATGGATCTTCAGCTTCTATCTACATTCGAAGGTATACTGTAATCGGTTCCATAGTTTTTGCGTGAAAGAGTAACAAACATCCAACCAAATCCATCCAAATTTTCGCATTAATATAGGACTAAGAATTAAAAAAATCTTGATTTGTACCTACACTTTAAACAAACTTTCAAAGAGTATTTAATAATATAAGAACTTGTTGTTATTATTGTCATAAGAAATTACTGTGCTTTTTGAAGAAATGGCAGCTGTACTGGCAACTTCACAAAAGGTTTTCCCCGCACTATCTTCTCCGGTAAAGAAGGCGTTTGTCATCGTCGGTACCCACATCGTGTAACCGGTTGACCTGAAGATAAATCCATGTATTTTTACTATTACTACAAGATACTAACAATAAGACATTTACGTCAGTTCTTAAGTCTTTACAATTGAGAATGGTCTGTAAGTACCAAAATATTATAAAGAAGAAATATTTGTATCGTTGTACATGGTAAGCTCTAAAACTATTGAAACAGATTTTAATAATTCTTTAATAATCCGAACGTAGAGTTAGTTAAGTCAACTTAAACTGCGAGTGACGTTTTCTATTTAAGAACTCTAAGTTAAATGACAATATTAAATTTGAGATACATTTAGAGCAGTGTTTCCCAACCTTTTTAGGCCATGCCCCACCTTAACATTTCTAAATTTTTATGCCCCCATGCATAATTTTTAACTTTTAAAATTGTTTTGTTCCCTTAAGAAATATAAATGATAAGTTTTAGGAAAAAAATCACTATGAAATTGTTATCAAAACATCGTAAGTAAAATTTCAAAACATATAATGAAAAAATAAACTGAAATTCAAAATGTAGTACAATATTCCGAAAAAAAAGAAAAAAAAAAAACTGTAATTTATAGACGTAAGCTGTCAAAAAGATAATAAACGGTTGGACAAGGTATACCATTGCATTTAAATAACCCAAAGCGAAAGGGTTAATGTCGTGTCGAGTCCATGTTTAAATTGTCCCCCTTAACTATCAAATTGCCCCCCAGTGGGGCGTGGGTCCCACGTTGGGAAACACTGATTTAGAGTCTAAATTTTAGAACATAAGTTTTTATAAGTATTAAAAAATACGGTGAGGCACTTGATATCTTATTTGTTATCTCTAAGGCTCTTGAAAGGGAAGGGCAAGTGACCTTCAAAAATACAAGCTAATGCCATTTCCGTTGGTTTGAGTAGTGTTTTTACTGGTTGAAATTATTAAGCTAAGAGAGGTCTTAGATACAACCTTAAACTCAATTCTTAAGAAATCGTCTGGAATAACGTTAATTTAGTTAAGCTTATACTCGTATAATTGTATTTGTTTACTGCTAAAATAACCCCATGTTTTTTTGGTTCAGACTTTCCAGTGTATTCGTTCTGATTAGCGATCACATTAAACCCAAATGCTTATGCTGCTATTTTGTCAAATCTTAGTAGTAATTAAAATAATCTGTAATAATTTAGTACATGACAACTTAATGTATAGGTACTTACGTCATATACGCACAAAGAAGAATGTAGTAGAGTATCAGAGAGTTTTTAAGAAGGGGTGGTTTGAAGAGTGGCGCCGTTTGATTCCATATCTTAACTAAAAATGATTTTTTCGTACTGTCCTGTATCTCTGATTCTTCCAAGAAAATTGATTCGACCTAAAAAAATAATCTTTGTTATAGTTTTTGTTCTTAACAAGCTTTTCCTAAAATAATGGGGCTTCAGGGAGAACAGGGCTTATAGGTTCGTTGTTAACATTATCTCGGTATGTATTTGACGACCGGCTGGTCGAGTGGTCAGGCAACTGGCACTTTACGCAGCGGTCGCGGGTTCGAATCCCGCCAGGTGCAGATAATTTGTATGACGAATATAGATGTCTGCACCGGGTCATGGATGTGTATTTATGTATATATGTATTTATATAAATTTATTAAATTTATTTTCGTTCCTAGTACCTGTAACACAAGTTCTTACGAACTTAGCACGGGACTAGGTTAACGTGGTGTGATTGTTGGTTAATATTTAATATTTATTTATTTATTTATTATTTTGGACCCTGCATGTAACTAAAAATTTCAAAAATTTCCCAAATAATAAGAATTGAACATGGATCTTAACTGCGCACGGGTTTCAATTTTGGCAAGTAGCTATGAATTTTCAAGTGCTAAAGTCCAGCGGCGGCCTTAGGGGGTGGCAAACAGGGCAATCGCCCGGGTCCTCGCTCTTGCAGAGGCCTCGCGCAACAACCCAAGGAAGCCGCAAACATCAATTTTAAAATTTATCATCTCTATATTTGTTAATTTTGTAAATCTTTTAATGTAAATTCGTTTAAAACTCAAATCTTATTTATTTGTATAACTATAATTTCTCGTCAAACATGATAAATATCTAAACTAAATAACCTACTTTCGCACCACATACATTTCACGAAAGACAAAGGGCCTCGCAAAGACCTGCCGCCTGGAGCCTCGCAATGTAAGGCCGCCGCTGCTAAAGTCCGTCGCTAACCTACACATCTTTGAAGATTTTCTGTTATTTATATGTTGACAAATCCTTTTACATAGGAGATGAGGTCTTTTCCCAGGACTATATGTACAGATTATCACAATAAAGAAAAAGAAAACTTGAAAAGGAGAATAGAATTGGAATAATTAGAAAGCTTATCACGATCATTGGCGAAAGTCCGTAATAGTTGTATTTTAGCGATCAATCGTGATTTTATACTCGTATATGAAAGTATTTGGAAAACTTTAAATACCGTACTATGACTTACGGGGAATGATTTTTTACTTAATCCAGTATTCCATTTGCTTATAACTTTGAGAACTTCTATAGAAGACTCTTCCCTTCCTTTACTGAGAAGAAACTTCGGGCTTTCGAGCACAAACATCATCCCAATAGCTCCAATTATGCCGGGCAAGCTGATAACTTGTAGTAGCAGCCTCCAAGGACGGTATGTCATTGGTAACCAGGAGACATCGATAGAGAAAGACATACGAGTAACGGGTAGTGCGATTACTAAGTTAAGAAGAAAATTTATTATTACATATTTTAGGTTTCATTAATTAATCAAAGTATTTGTAAGAAGAAATTACCGATAAACAAACAATTATAATTAATGTATATAAAAAGAATAATTATATTTATACATAGTTCATATTACTAGATATATTCAAAGATTTTAGATAAACTATATGACTGCTTCCAAATTTGATTTGTTTCAATAATGAAATTCATCCACATACAGCTGAAGATGAAAACAAGAACTATTCTCGTTGGGGTAGTTGATGAAAGTAATAAAAATCTATAATATATATTTTGATTACTTCAATATTAATATATAAAACTTCTTACCACAAATAACAAATTGCACATACATGGTGGCACTCGCCATGAGGGACACGAACCTTCCTCTAAACCGAACGGGAACGCTTTCTCCGACAAGTACGAATCCAGCTGCGTTTGCTGATGATGTGCTGATATGGTATATTATATGATAGATATAGAAAACTAACATTTCTGGTTTCACCTTTCACGCGTTTTTCACGCGTCTACGCGTACCGACATCCTCTAATGATCTTATTGTCTCAGAGTTTGAGTTTGAGAGAAAAATTATTTGTAGGGTCATTTCATTCATTTATTTCAGTCTTATGACTGTTTTTGTTATTGATATTCAACTACGATAATTCGGTATAGTGTCTTTTTGTTTGTCGTTTGTCTCATATTCGAGGTCAGCTATTGTTATTAGAACAATAAAACCGTGAAGAATTAATTTCCTATTATTAATTTATCTATTATATCATTGCTTATAAATATTTGAGAGTAAAATTTAACTATATATAACAGTTACATATCACATAAAATTGATAACCAATGCGAATGCTATCACACTTAATGTAAATTATCTCAAAATATAAATTTCAGTATTATTAGGTCTATTTCTAGAGGTACTCACAAACTAGCGGAGAAAAATTTTAATACAGCTAAAGAGATGTAAGTGGGAGCGATGCTGGCGGCCAAGTTCAGGACCATACCGATTGGCATCGCAAGCAGAAGTGTTGAACGTCGACCGAGAGTGTCAGCACATAGACCCCACGCGTATGAGGATATCATCACACCTGTAGATAAGGGGCCGTCCATTAATTACGTGAGACAATTTTGGAGATATTTTGGCCCCTCCCTCCCCCGTTGATGAGATTTTGCTCGACCCCTCCCCCCTATCCTAATCTCGCGTGAGATTTTTGTAACTGCGTATTAGTAAGAAGTGTGATGTGCACACGAAAAAAAGAAAAAGGTCAACGCAGCCCCCGTACTGATATTTCCATCTCCAGGCAAAAAAAAAGGTCATCACCGGTACATGAACTCTATTTAATATATTTTTTTATTAATAAATTACGTGATAATTGCCGCGACCACTCTCCCCCCACGTGAGTTTCTGTGAGATTTCCTTTTTTTGATATTTAAGATTTTGATTTTGTATGTAATCTGCGGAAATTTTACGAAAAATTCATTTGACACAGATCTATTCATAGTCGATAACGTGAACAAAGAAATAAAAATGTAAAGAAAGAAATAATATTTAGAATTAAAATAAAATAAAACTATTAAATAAATTATTAGTATAAGCTATGGAGATTTTTTTTTAAATATTAATGTGTTCATTCGCACGTAATATTTTCAAAGGGATTATTCTGGTGTCTTTGTTGTCTAGCTGAAAAAATAGACTGGGGGAGTTTTTGACCTACATTATGCGTAAGCATTTAGAGAGGGAACTGGAGCGACACTCCTTTTAGACCTTATTCTGATGTATTTCAATAATAAAGCATACATATTGAGGATTTAGTTTTTATGGAATTTCTGGGAAATCGAGAAAACTTTGCAAAAATAACATGCACATGAGTTCTTTTATATTTTTTTTTTTGTTTGAAAGTGTACCTATACTACCTACTATACGTGGTATGACAGACACAAACATGAATGTGTGTATATGTGTATAATTCATTGTGAAGATTTTCCTTTACTTACTTCCTTTACTTTCTGAAGAACGAAAAGATTTTCCTGCTCCGCGTAGAACATAAGTGGAAAGCTGATATATGATCAGTTTACAATTGATTTGACGTTGTCAACAGAATAAGATATGTGTATTAACTTGACGCTTCTTGCGGTTTCATTCGTATTAATTTTAATAGCATGATCGGTTTAGTATACAGTTTATCGATTAAAACTATTTTCTATTTTATAATATAAGAATATATAATCAAAACATCAATGGTTGTTTCTTTATAGTAAATAAGATATTCTCGTCAATAAAAACAAAAAAATATAAATATGTTTACCATACATATACGCCCGAGTCGAAATTTAAAGCCGACATAGTTCCCTTAAGTTCCATATAGAGCCGATTTAGAGCCCAGTAGTCCGATATAGAACCGATTAAGAACCCAGTAGTCCGATTTAACGTCTATAGGCGCTAATTTTTATTCCATTTAGATCCGATTTAAGTCGTAAAGTGGAAAAAACGGAAATTTGTGCCTTTTTGCGTGCTAAGTCGGACCTAATTTAACATGGGTTAGGACCGACTTTGAGCCCAGAGGTCTGACATAAGTCCTACGGCCTACCGTAGGTGGCCCTAAATAGGCTTTAAATTTCGACTCGGGCGGTCGTCTGTTTCTAAAGTATTCAACTTAATGTCTTTGTTTTAGATAACGTCCGACTCATATACATTTTTTTATACCATAAATGTACATATAAATAATATAAATATCTGTAGTATAACAACTGTTCTGGTGTAGTGGTACGAAAATTCGTCTTACCGCCGCCGGTTGTGGGTTTGATTCCTGCTCGGAGCAGATATTCGTATTTGTTCCGGTTGTTATCATGACACCTGATACTTACCTGATACTATTGGAAAAATTATTTGCCAATCTGTAATAGGATAACGTAATGGATTGAGCTCATCCAACTCTTTTGTTGTATGTATGGAGAAGAGGCCTTTGCCTGGCAGTGGGACTCGGCACATAATTAATTTTTGTTCATTATTATTACATAGCGATAAAAACGCCTTTGTACATCTTTCTTCGTTCATTACAAATATTGTTATTTTTTAGTAGTGTACAATAAAGAGTATTTATTATTATTATTATTACATGATTTATGAATATTTCGAATTGTATTCAAATTTAAAATTTTATAAATAATTATCTAAAAAAAAAACAACCCTTTTCATATATGGAGAAGAAACAACAGTGGGACGTTCATAGGTTGATCCAGTTAAGATCTACAAAAACAACTTACCGATTAAAGGAATAGCCGAAAGGAAGCCTTGTTGGGAAGTCGAGAGACCCATATCACATGCAACACTCGGCAAAACCACGGAAAACCCAAATATATCGATATACATCGCCAAAATCAGCAGACAGCACACAACCAATAAGCTGAAATTGTACTTCCCAAAGCCTGAAACGAGAACACTCTAGATTACAATTTAGATTATTCAGAAACAAAAATTAAACAGTTTTAACAATTTAAGTCTATTTCAAATGATATTGGTGCACTTTGGATTTATATATATGTATTTGTAAATTATTATTTACAACGAATTCATAAAATTTTCATTGCTGAAAACCCACATAACGAGTATTTGAAACTTTAATTTTTATACTGTCTTAAAAAAAAATGCTATTTTACTCTTGAATTTGAGAAGCGTTTACTTACTCGTACGTCATAAAAAACATAAGCACTGCAAGTTATGTTGAAAAAAAATTATAATTAAAGAAAAAGCAGTTTATCACAATTTCTTCTAAATTTTATTAAAAAGTACATAATTAATCATACCGGTTAAATTTAGCGCATCTTCAAAACCAAACTTTTTCGGTACATTATTTTCATTAATTTCCATTTCTCCTATATCTTCTTCTTCTTATTAAAATATATTTAAATAATTGTGTTTTCTTAGGTATGTTGACCCTGTCAATTGTAAACCGATAATAACAAAATAAGTTAAGTAAAATAGTGAACAAAATTACAAGGTCTCATCACTAATTTATGTACATTACTTAAAATGACATGTTTGTCGAACTACAATACAAATGATTCACTCGAGACAATTTCTCTTATCGTTTTTGTAGTGATTTGTAGTGCACAGAGTAATTAGTTAGCAAGTAATAAATTTATAGTTTATTAAACAACATTATTTAAGGATTTATTGCTTTTTTTACCCGACTGCGACAGAAGGAGTGTTATGTTTTTCGAGTGTATGTATGTATGTATGTATGTATGTATGTATGTATGTCCATTTCTTTGGCACGCCCTTGCTTCGTGAGCACGCCCTACAGCCCAAACGGCTGGACGGTTTTTGACATATGATGTGTCGTTGGATTTATCTAAATTGTAATAGTGACATAGGCTATATAAATTTTCAAAATGGCGCCCGCAAATGGCGGAATGAGGGGGGGGGGAGTTGAATTTTTTTTCTTACTGTAGCAAAATGGGTATCAAATGAAAGCTAGTAAATTGTTTTATTCTTTTTAGTTTATAATAAGAGTTTTTACGCAGTCGGATTTTTTTGATTTTTTTAGTTATTATTAATATAAGAGGCTATTGTTAGTACTCTAGGCGTCTCTCGGGGATTTACCTGTGTTGAGTTTAGGTCCTCGACAGAACATTTGACGTTTATGGTCAATGAAATTTAACACAATGGCCAATGTTATTGCTTATACGTCTTATACCTTCCTATCATATCGATAACTTCTATGTTTTGTGAATCATTTGCTTTCTATCACTGAGGATCATCTTTTACATTTTGAATTACACATATAAACATATATCACTTTAATAGACATTAAGTTTTATTATACATTTCTTACTCAATATACGTTATAAGTATCAGGGTTATCATTTGGCTATCTACAAGTTGCACTTATTTACAATTGCTTATATCTTATGGCTGATTTAGATATTATGGCAGACTGCCGTGCGGTGTACGACCCAGAAAAGAGTCCAGACCTCTTTCTTGCCGAGGTGACGTAAAAGCTAATAAGGCCATAATAGTGTGAAGAATTGTACACCAATCAGTAATACCTACCGCAACACTCTGCGCTCGCCAAACTGCCTTCCAAGCGTGGCCAGTATTGACAAACCTCCCCAGCAAACAAATAGAACAATTATGGGGGAGTCTTACGTTCAGCTGTGGACAATCGATGGCTAATGTGGTAGTGGTATAGTCTTTTTATTTATGAGTAATCCAAGTTAGATGATTCCTTTTTCGATTATATATATTTGAAAAATCAGATGTGAAATAAAATAACATGGGATAATTCGATTTACATAAATAGTTACTTTTTGTACAGTAGTTTGTTAATTTATTTGTACTTCAATTGTGTTATGAATTGTATATGAAAATGATATAAACGTAAAAATAAGATAACAGACGATGATTGATTTTGTAAGAACTGAATTTATAATTCTTCTAAGCATAAGTTTATATCACGTTGTATAATTAAGTATATTTTTTTGGCAGACTCGGGTCGAAATCGTAAGAGAAAATAAAAAATGGATAACGTATTGAAGTTTTCATTTTAATAGATCCAAACAAAAATTTTGGTTGGATTATCTGAACATTTATTTTGAATAAAAAGAATATACACCAAAATTTCAACCCTATTAACAAAATTATATATATTTGACGATAATGTAAGTTAAATAACATGTAATAATAAATTATATGGATATATTAATTATAATAGATTAAACTTCATAATCATTAACACGGTTACATTGATGTAGTTGTAATTGCGAACAACGAAACAAGCGTTCGTTTGCGTATTCGACCCGTCTATTTATGAATTAAAGCTTAAAAGCTAACTAATAATATTAGTACAATCATTGTACGAGCAAGACGCAATATATATGTATATATATATATATATATATATATATATATATATATATATGTATAGTATAGTATAGTAGAAATAGTAGTAATACATAGTAGCTAAGTAAAGCTAGTAGTAGTAGTAGCTAAGTAGTAAAATATGCATTGATAAGTATATGTTATGTTTAATCGAAATTTATTTGTGTTTTTTTTTTAAATTTTACGACCTAAATTTGTAAAGATACCGGTAAGATATATTATTTATCCAATGTATTAAAAATCGAAACACGTACTGTAACTCGCATTAAGATATTTTTGAAAAATCATATTTTAGGTTTAAACCGGTTCCTTTAAAAATTATTGTACTACTTATTTGATTATGTTGATAATCAAAAACAAATTTTTTTTTGTTAAAAGTTATTAAAGCACCTATAGGTGCTTTTGTCTATACAAAAGAGAAAAAAAACGAGAGAATTACAAAACATATAATCATAATCTTTGAAACTCTGAGGTAATATTTTACTACTAATTATTTGATTTTGTTAGAAAAAATTTAATAAAAATAGTTAAAGATAATGTTTGAATAATTTGAAGAGTTATATTAAAAGTAATTATATATTGAACTAAATTATTTTTATGTATTTGAAACACGCTGTTTTAAACTGTTAAGACCGTGGCCGCATTTGCTACTATCTATATTTTCGATTATTATTTTGTGTCGGAGCTAAATAAGCAAACTGTGTACGAAGGTTGGTCAGGATTTTTTCTAATCTTAACGGCGTCCACTATCACTTCCAGACAGCGAACCCGGCCTTGCTCTTTTTGACCGAGACATAGATATCCTCTCCACCCAATACCTCGTATCTCTCTTATCCGGGTACAAATTAGAACACTTCTTTGTGCTGCGGGTTGGAGTTTGCGCGAATATCAGGGAGGAGGTCTACTCTCGTCGCCTCGGCAGTCTCGAAGGTAGGGATCTCTCCATCCTCTGGTTGCGCATAGACAGCGACGACCATCCCCACGTCTATACCTGCCTATATAGGTCTCATAGCGGTAATGACGAAACCGATCGATTCATAGAGCACATCCAAATGTCTGTGGTAGACTCTGTGCTACAACAAATCCCATCCGCAGAGATGGTGATGCTTGGTGATTTCAACGCCCATCACACCGAGTGGCTCGGCTCGCGAACTACCGATTATGCGGGAAGATCTGTTTACGACTTTGCTTCAGCATATGATTTTTTTTAAAACCTGGACTAGATTCTATTCAAATATACCTCGACAAAAGATATTAGCTGCTGGTCGACTCTTAAATTCAAATACGGTACATATAATAGTTTTTTATAAATAGGTAAAATTTAATCAAAACAATTGTTAAGTTAGAAGCTATTAGCTAAGCCCTATATAAGTTTAGACCTAACATCTATTTTTTTCATAAAAGTAGAAGTCTTATTGAGAAGAATGCCGTTAGGTAAGAGTCTTTAAGTTATATAGAAGCTGAGATACAAATATTAAAAATTAGTGAAAAATCGACTTTTTTAAAAATTCTCCAGAGACCGGATATACACATATCAGGCTCAAATTTTCAGGATCGTCTCTTTTTTAGGTGTACTTTTGAGGAAAAAATCAGCATCATAATAAATGACCCTAGTGCGCACATTTTCGTCGAGAATATATATGCCATTTTGTTCGACTTGTTGCCATCTTGTAGGTAGTGACATAATCCCGTTCCTGTAGAAATCTTGGGTTTTTGGATCAAAAAAATACGACAAGTAGTTTTGACAGTTCTTCCTTGATGTTAAGCTAACAATACCCAAAGAATTCTGAAGAGACCGAAACAGGTAAATCTGAGGCTGCAAGGTCAGGACTATACGGTGGATGAATTAATTCTTCATAACCAAGCTCTCTTAATTTTTGATTTGTGGACAAAAATGTGTATGGTCTGTTCTCGATTCTGATCTTTTGATCGATTTCAGACATTTTTTTAATTTCTTATTAGTTGTTGGAGATTCGAATCGATGGTTTTGCCCGGCGGTAAAAGCTCATAATGAACGATGTCCTTCTAATCTCATCATATACATAGCATCATCTTATTGCGTGCTAATCCGGGTTTTGCTACAGTCTGTGGAACTTGACTACCCTTTGACCATGTTCTTTTTCTCACGTTCTTGTTGTAAGTGATTCACTTTTTATCACTTATGATAAATCTTTTCAAAAACTGTTTAGTTTCATTACATTTCAATAGAGAATGGAAAATGAGTACCTACACGATTCATTATGTTTCTTTTTTGTATAGGCAGACTTTTTTATCGTCTTTTTAATTCTGTTTTTTTTTTTTGTTTTTTTTTTATACTAGTTCAGCTTAAGATGGATCAGTATCTGGCAGAAATTATGGCAGATAGTGGAATATATTTATTTGGATGATGATGAAATTTATTAGTCCAGTTTTAAATGTCTACTGAAATTTATCATTACGGAAACAAAAGAGTAAATTGAATTATGTTTACTATTTTTATATTTCAAGTATATTAAATCTAACAAATAGTACTCTGTACAAGTGAAATGGAAAATAAGAGTTTCACGTTCAGTTCCACTGCACTTGATTATATCTGAATTACCGTGGAACACACGCACTCATCTTTATCTCAGGAAATATGGAAAACAAGCAAGCAGTCAATAAGTTATTCTTCAATAGATTGTTTCTTTGACGAAGATAATTAATAATAAACTACGTAGAAACATACGTTGAAACGTCAAAAGATACGGTTGCGCACGCGCATAACGACTTATTATATTGTGATATAAATTTTTAAAAATAAATTCTATTGTTAACGATTTGAGACAAACGGATATTAGTTTAGAAAAGATATTTAGATACATGATTTAAACATGTATTTGTCATACCGTCATACACAAACATTCGCGAATTTTTCTTACTCGTTTTTTCGTATATCGATATAAAATATAAGTATCGTTGGTAAGCACATTTTTTATGAAGTAATTATATTTACAGTTTTTATTATTCTGATTTGAAGTTGTATTCCAAACTACATAATAAGTTATGGTTATATTAATTTTCATTTATGGGTAACAGAAATACGCAAATTGAAGATCATTTTATTTTAAAAAGGGCTTACAAACCTGAATTTAGTATAAATATTATATCCTGTTTTTACATATTATGTAAATGATATTCTAGGTATGTATGTACACGCTCACTACTTGATGGGGGGAAGGGACTGCCGCCCCCCCAAATCGAAGGGTAGAGCGGTCGCTAAGACCCCGGCCGCCCCCCTAAAGTCCAACGCACCAGGTCACGGAGGAGACTGCGGCTATGTCATCATGACCTGCCGCAGTTTCTCCCATTCGCCGGTCCCTGGTGCAGTGGAAATAGAGCGCTCACCAGGGGCGTGCGCTCCTTGTAGGCAGAAATGCAGTGCTTTACTTGCCATTTACAGATATTGTAATAAAACGTTCGTACACTTTAAATAAATGAATAAACAAAATATAATAACTTAAAAACGCCTAATATTTTATAAATAGCACCTATTTGCAAGCACACAAACATTATCTTTGCCATGCGTTTGGCGAAAGGCAAGCGGCGCTGCAAAATATTGTACTTAATCAACCAAGTCATGCCGTCGCGTCCCGCAGGAGATTTGTTCGCATGTGTGTAGAAATTTTGGTGTCCGTACACAGTTCGCAAACGCACACACCTATGAATATCGAAAGCCGTACCAGCCGCGACTCCTGCGGCAGGCTATAGTCTAAGATCACTATTAAAAAATCATTTATGTAATATTTTTATTAATATTTATATATTATATTATTAATATTTATATATTATATTATTAATATTTATATATTATATAAATAATTATAAAAAAAAATGTATGTAAATTTGAAGTATTTTTCATACTTCAAGTCTATTGTTAAAAAAAATATATTTTCTTGATATTGCAAAATTAAAACACAAATATTTTTTTTATAATTAATTAAAAATATCCTGTCCAGGATTATTCCAGTAAACCCATTTTTAATACATTTTTTAATATACTAAATTTATTATAAAATAGGTCTCAATCTATTATATCACACCGGTGAAGGTCGACTTAGGTTCGGATCTTAGACTACTACGAAAGTTCGGCCGCTGTCGGGAGTATTCGGAAAATATGTTAGTTACCTATAATCCGAGTAACCAATGTAATGTTTAATTGTGTTTCGTGGGGGCCATTTTGCTTTTTTTATGTGATAAGCATTGTTTACTATTTTATTTGCGCCAGTATTATTTATAGTTTTCTTAGAAGATTTTTCATTTTAACATTTGAAAGTGTGTACATTTAACAGTTTATTACTGAGTTTCTATAATAATTGTAGTGATTTGCTTTTACTAGTGCGTTTTTTGTTTGTTTTTAAATGTTATTTGATTGTAAGGTTTGTGTTGAAAATGTGTGTTTATTAAAAATTAAAAATAACAAGTTCTCACAAATTGTCATTCAGTGAAAAGATTCAAATTGTGTCTAAAGGTAGGTACAACAATTAAACCAGCAAAAAAAGGAATGTAACTCGAAAGTTTCATGTTATATAACTATAATATAATATTAATAAAAATGTTAATAAAATAAAAGTTATGAAACGTACAACTAGCTGTGTGGTTGTGTACACACGATTAAATTATATTGTTTTCCTTGCAAATTGTTTAGTAATTCTAGTACAGTGTGGACTGATTCGGGATATTCAGATTTAAATTTCTATTCCGCGGCAAAGAAGCAACGCATACAGAAAAACATCTGATCCAACAGGGATCCGTCGCGTGGCTGTGGCTATGCTAAAAATCTATAAAAGAATAAGTTTTTGTGACCGAGTACTCCGCCGCATACCCAGTGTCATAATCCTGTGCACGCCGCTGGCGCTCACGGTGCCCGCGAGCGCTCTATGTGCGAAGGCGGCCCGCATAGGCGAGCCAACCGTCGGGGCGTCACGGTGACATACGCGTGGTGGCGTCCTCGTATGACAGTGAGGGCACCGCTGTGTTTAAGTCTGTATTCTGACTTCGCAGTCAGCGAGTCCCATATACCCGTTGCCTATGGGTGGCGGGATGCGTAAACGCATTTCACAGAGTCAAAAAAAAAGTATCTGTGGTATGTATGTACGTATATAACTTTTATAAAACTGCGTTAAAATGATTTACGGTTTTTTGGTTTTCGAATTATGGTTCTGAACTGAAATGAATCAGCCTGTAAATAACCTACTGCTGGGTAAAGGCCTCTTCCCCATACATAAGAAAGATTGGAGCTTAATCCACCATGCTGCTCCACTGCGGGTTGGCGGATAATTTCTCTACCACGTCATAACAACCGGACTTTCTATGTTAATAACCGAATGAGCGAAGGCTTTACGTGTTCTGCAACTCAAGATGGGGAGATCCACAAGGACTTATACTTAGACCAGAAACAAATATTTGTACAATTACAAATATCTGCCCCGAGAGGTAATCAAACCCGCGCTACGCGCATCACTACACCAGCCTGGCTAGCATGCGCGCACGACAAAATGTTGTCTACCCCTTTTCTCGTGTTATATATCTATGTCTACAGTAGCTAACATGCGTGATACTCTTCTCGTTACGTCGATAGAAGAGATAACATTAAGTTTTAGATATCTGTGGTATTTTGTGGTATGTATCTGTGGTCGAATTTTGACGTGATTTGGACGTTTGAAAAAGAATATTATCGACGAGATAAAGTAATTAGAATTAATTTTCTTCGGAAGCGAATTTTGTCTCTCGTAGTGCGCATGTTATGGTAATCGAGAAAAAACTTGATGTAGAAACATTATCTCTCTCTCTCGTCAAGAGATATCTGCTACGCATGCTAGCCCGGCAGAACGGTTGCATTATGGTTCAATGTAGTTAAAATAATTTTAGGAATGCTAAAAATTCTAGTGTTGCAAATTCTTTCTTTTTATGTTGCTGTAAAGTGCTAGTAAGTAGAATGTTCCAGAAACTTTTCTTGGAATTCAAAGAATTTTTCAGGGTATTTTTTGATTGCGACCTTTTTTTAAATCAACAGCGTCAGTCAAGCAAGCGTGCGTAATTGTGTATATATTATATAAGCCGCATTTGTACAGATACATAATTTACGCTGCGTTTGCTTTAATTATTATGCTAGACGACACTCCGCCATGGAGTCGGAATTTTTTATATACAAAATACGAATGGATTTCCATTTCCAAAATTACGTTAATACAGCCTTACCCGAAAATGTTAAAAAAATGTTATTAATTAATATTAAGGTGGACATGCATAGGTCGACTTTCATACATTTTTATTTTTGATTGTTCTTGAAATGTATACATTTTTTTAAACATTTAATTTGTTTTATCATTTCTTTAGAGCTTTTTATATGGGCAATGTTCATGTCAGGCAAATATTTACATTGTTTATAGTATAAAATCGGCATTCAAAAAGTGACAGATTTACGTATGTGTGAGTTCTGAAGTTTACATTAGCATTGATAGATGTCGCCCGTGTCGCCCAAATAATCATAGACGTATTATACCTCTATGCAAATAATGCGTCGAAAATAATTTTTTTGCGCCACCTATCGTTAAAGTGTAAAAGTACTTCGCTGTTACATGATATAAATTTTATAGGAAAAGGTAAGGTTCATAGGTATCTTATAAGAGGATTGTGAAATCACATTCAAATTTCAAAATTATCAAATGGTTTGATAAGGTTTAAATTAATTTAAACTTTTTAATGGTAGGTATTATTTAAATGTGACCTGACTCTGCAAATATGACTCAATTCAAAAATTAAGTTTTATATTTATTTTATCGTTATTTATTATATATCGTTATTTTTTATTATATATACATATTTAATATCTGTATGACCAAGCTTTGTTCGGTATTTTTTTTTGCAATTTACTTATCAAATATAATTATTTAGATACGATTAAATAGTGATGAAATATGAGTAACTACCTAATATTTTTCGATCTTACCGATATAATAATAATAAAAAAAATATATATATATATATATATATATATATATATATATATATATATATATATACAGTCCGTGTCACTTAAATAGCCTCACCCTATATTTTTATAATATTTATATTTATATACATAAATATCATAATTATTTATTATATTTCGAGAGCATTGGAGCATCAACAAACAAACAACGCTCGAACGTAGACGAGTTTGCTAACTGCATACCGCGCGCGCTTAATGTATCTGAATCGGGTGTTTCACTTGAATAGCCTCAGGGGGCTTACCACAATCTTTAACAAAGTAAGCTTATTACGGTCGCGTTTTAATTCCGGCGTATTGTAATAATACTCAAATTCGTACTACGATCTTAACCGAGCATGATTGTTTCATTATTGCTGCGTGATGTGAAAGAACGAATGATTTGTCTATAACTTATTTAGAGGGACGGAAATAGCGTTATTTATTGTATAGCGTTATCCCTTTCTCGCTTCGGAACAAATCGTATTATCGAATTTTAACGATTAGACATCATTACTTAGCGCATGACGTACCTATAGTAACGTATAAACAATTATATTAATATTAAACATTAAAAAGTTTATATTTACGATTATTACGAGTTATTCGGGAACTATGTAACCAAGGTAAGATAAAATTAGTACTTGTATTTCTTTACATTGTTGATATTTTGTAACTAAAGGTTGTAATGTTTTGTTATCTACAGCCGTAGAAGTAACAGAGTTAGTTACCAACAATTAGAAATGCTTTGGGAGTTTCTTAAAAGGAACAGCGATATAGTTTCCTCATATAATCGCTCTTTACAAGCCAAGGAAAACTCTAAGAGGAAATGGAGAGAAATTACAGAAACTTTCAACTCGCAAACAACTTTTCAACTTTTTGCCGCCTCCAGTATAGGTATCATCATGGTCTTCCTCAATGGATATCCAGAATCACCTAATGATAAAAAATTTATTAAATATATTGAGATGGTAAAAGGTGCTGTTTAGAAATTTTTTAATTGATATACATACATAATTTAGATTGAGATACTTATTTTTAAGTGATCTGTCAAAAAACATTAAGTAGTAGTAATTGTTTATGTATAGCTTTAAGTGTATTTGTATATGCTGAACTGATGCTGTATGTATCTTATACTAAAGACATAAAGTTTTACTTTTTTTTAAGGTATAACTTATGTTATTATATTTTAAATGTTTAATTTAAAAAAACTAATTGCAATCATTTGCCTGTCTTATTACCAGTATGTCCTATATAGACTAGGGTTGTCTGAAAGAAATCACTATCAGCGATAAGACCGCCTTTGCACTCTATTGACATCTATATTGTATAATTTTCTTTGTATCTTTTTTTTTATATTTTACTTAAGTGTGCAATAAAGTATCTAAATAAATAAATAATGTTTTAATTGATATTATTAATATACATACCAAGAAACCAAATAGAGTCTGAATTTCTGAGTTCTTCTAAATGAGTTCTTAGTGGATGATTGGTCCATATGAAAGAGTCATGACTAGCACCACCATGACTAGCATCTACACCTATAATTTGCATTTCAGCAACACAAATCTGCAAAAATAAATAATGTTATTTATTTAAAATTATATTTTTAGGTAGTAATAATAATTATATTTAAAAATTTTTTTCATTCATGTAAGTATTACAAAATAAATATGCTAAATATTTTTATGTTGATTAAATAGTACTCACCAATTGAACATTCAAGGAGTGATAATGCTTTCTGCTATAGAATCGCTCTTCATTTTGTGCAGGACGAACTATTGCCACTTGGGTGCACTCAATGCAACCTAGCATGCCAGTGTATGTGAAATTTTGTATAAAATCTGTAAAAATTATAATACACTCCTATTAAATGTTATTTTTTAATAAAAATAATTACACTTTATCTGGCCACTTTGTTGTTACCTATTTTCTGATAAATTGATGTGGGGATCGCATTTCACACATATATGCTATATTATATCCATTTTTCACCCCACATCCATTTTATTTCATTTGTACTATTAAAATAAATACTTACTCTGCTTTAACTCTGTTTCGCTCTTCACCAGTCATGGGAAATTTTATATATTTTTGGCGCATTTGCTGGGTATTAAGGCACTTGGTAACCTGCGCAATTACAGAGGAGACAGTCTGTTGAGCCATAAAATGACCCTCATTATTACCTATAAGACATTGGTATGATCCAGTTGCATAGAAGATAATGCGATTAATATCTAAAAAAAATTATTAAATATGTATTTTGTACTCATACATGAATAGGTATTGATCTTATTCAATTTGTATTGAAGTAGCAATTTATTTTTCTATTAAATTAGTAAATAGCTACAAAATTTACTATAATTTAATACAATATTATAATTGTCTATTACTTGTTTAACTAGAAATATACGTAATTATATAAGTAAACAAATAAATCACGAGATGAAACATCTAATTTAATTTTTACTTATTAGGATAGGTATTACAAAAAGTGAGTACCTTCGCCTCTATGGACAAATCTGTGGATTTTTTTGTATCCTTCATCAGAGGTCTCAACTCATCGCATAGCTTACGTAGGTACTAAAGGTTTAGTAAGGCGATATCGTTTTACAAATTCTGCTTCACTTAAGTAAAACGGATTGCAATCCCTTCGCAACATCATGCGACGCCGTTTTTGTCTATTTTTTAATCTCGAATCACACGCATCAGCTTCCAAGAACTCAAAAATTTCGTAGGCGTTCATCTAAAATAATATTGAAAATTATTTTTTCAGGCACTAAATCACCAGTAATACAACTTTTTCGATATTACACTTACTTTATATGGTAAAAATATGTTTTTTTATGAAACATTCCACAAATCAATTATAAATCCGTCGCACGTTAGTAACTTTTTTAAGATTGCTAAATTTGACAGAAAGTAATAATGCTAGCTGTCAAAAAAGGCGTTGTGGTACCAAATAAGCGCGGATTGAACGAACAATATGAGATAACGTCACCAAAATCGCTCGGAAAGTATGATCGTTTTCAAGCTTATAGTAAGATTGTTTTAAGTACGTTGTGGTATGAAAATTCAATGTATGAATGTATTAATAATGCTATAAGAGATTGTGGTAAGCCTCCAGTTCCGTTTTAACAGCCATCGCGTTCGTTTGTTTTCGTTTCTCAGCGTTAAGCTATTCCATTTATATCGTATATAACGTATATATTATTTTTAAAGTGTTATCATTATTCTTTTCACTATGGGTCGTGGTCGCATGCTTACTGATATTGAAAAAGAAAAAGTACAATTTTACTTGGAACAAAAATTATCAAATCGCGAAATCGCGAAAAGGATTGGTCGTAGTCCTAAAGTTATTAATAATTATGTGAAAAATAAAGAAAATTATGGAAAAAATTATAAAGGTCGTACAAAATTTGCAACCTCGTCACGTGAACGCCGACTTATTTTGCGCGCTGCATCTAACTCTGCGAAAACAGTACGACAAATAGCTAATGATTTAAACACTAGTGTTTCGTTGTCTACAGTGCGACGTATAATAAACACATCATCATACCTCAAGCGCCGAAAAATCAGGAGGAAACCTGTACTACGTGATCATCATCAAAAAGCCCGATTATCATTTGCTAAAATACATATGTCCTGGACATGTCAATGGTATAATGTTGTTTTCAGTGATGAGAAAAAATTTAATTTAGATGGTCCAGATGGTTATTCATATTATTTTCACGATTTGAGAAAAGAAGAAAAATTATTATCTCGTCGTCATTCAAGCGGTGGTTCAGTAATGGTGTGGGGTGCGATTTCTTATTATGGAATCATTAGTATTTCGATTATCAAAGAGAGACAAACATCTAAGTTGTACATCGACCTATTGGAAGAGAAGATAAAAGAGATTCGTAGCATTCTAAAAAGAAAAAAGGTGATTTTTCAACAAGACAATGCCCCCTCACATACATCGCATGAAACAAAAACTTGGTTTCAGCAAAATAAAATTCAAGTTTTAGATTGGCCTTCAAATTCTCCGGACCTAAATATTATAGAAAATGTTTGGGGCTATTTATCTCGCCAATTATTTTCCGATGGACGCCAATATCCTAGCAGCGTTGATCTCATACATGAAATTCATAAAACTTGGAATAATTTAGACGTAAATTACATTCGTTCATTATATGAATCTATTCCTAATCGAATTTTTGACATTATTAAGAGTAATGGAAAGTACACGAAGTATTAAAAGTAAATTAAATCTGTTATTTTCTGTGTTTTATTGTTCTGAGGCTATTCAAGTGACTAACCCTATTTGTTATTTTGGTTTATAATTTTTATTATTTATTAGTAAATGTTAAAGTTTTATAACAAAGATGTAATAGTTACCTATTAAAATGTATATTTATAACATTAAATAAATAACTATTCATATAGAACTGGATCTATAGCTAATTTTGGGGGTGAGGCTATTCAAGTGACACGGACTGTATATGAACTGGTTATTGAAATAAAAAATAAAAAGATCTCCGAATAATAGTTTTTCTCACAAAAGAAGCAACTTGATAAAAAAGGGGGAAAAAACTGAACTGGAGACAGGTGAATTCGAACCAGGGTCGCCCGAGTCGCCTTGAGTCGAGACCATCCCGCCTGAGCTATCGTTACCTAATAATTAATGGCGAATATTATATTCCTATTCTAATTATAGGAGTTTTTAATTGCATGAAAACAAATAAGACGACATTTTCTAAAAATGGATCCAAGCTAAATCGATTCACCCCGGAAACGCTCTGCACACTAAACGGGTTGGCGGATAATTTCCCTACCATGACCATGAGTAACGATCGTTATCAAGTATCTATGATAACAACTGGAACTGACGGCTTTACGTGCTTTCCGAGGTACGGTGGGAGACCCACAAGGACATACACCTAGACCGGAAAATATTTGTACAAATACAAATATCTGTCCCGAACAGGAATCGAACCCGCGACCGCCGCACAGTGGGACGAAACGCCAAACGGTGTTTCAAAATTCTGGATTCAACTGGTTTTTTGAGCTAAACGTCTGAAAATTTTTTTGGAGTTACGTTTCAATATATAGAATTCGAATCCGTTTCCCTCGCAATGGTGTGCGGTATATATATATATATGTAAAAAATGGCTGAATATGAGCTACTTTTATATATATTACTATAGAGAATCGCTCTAAAAAATTCAAAGTTATACTTGTTCATAAGTTATACTCCACTGATTTTTAATTTTCCTTACCTTTTGCACCATGTATTGTCAGATTTTGGATTTTGGGGGCTTAGTTGTACTGATAAAACAAGGGTAAATACCAATTTTAAGCTATTTTCATTCACATATACTCAAGTTATAATACACATAATTTTAATATAAATACACACACCTATATATGTATAGGTATATGTCTATATGTATATATATGTGTGTGTACATACTATACACACACACACACACACACACGCATATATATATATATATATATATATATATATATATATATATATATATATATATATATATATATATATATATATATATATATATATATTCGCTAGATAGGTTTTATGTACTGAAATTGCATTAATAAAGCTTGGGCTTGTTTATCGGATATATACATCATTTTTATTGATAAAAATGATATATTACATGTATATTACAAGTAGAAAAAAGATTTTTTAAGATCGGAAAAAGATTTTATCGGCATTAATATTTTATTTCCATGCTGCAGATTTTAAGCCTAAAAGTAGCTCATATTCAGCCATTTTTTACATATATATATACATATACCGCACACCATTGCGAGGGAAACGGATTCGAATTCTATATGTTGAAACGTAACTCCAAAAAAATTTTCAGACGTTTAGCTCAAAAAACCAGTTGAATCCAGAATTTTGAAACACCGTTTGGCGTTTCGTCCCACTGTGACGCACCACTACATTAGAACAGTCGTCAATTACTTTTTTTTATACTTCTCTTTTAGGAATTCTTTACATCCCATTTTATAAATCTATATCTGTAAAAACTACACATCATAAATAAAAAAGAAACAAACGCCTGTACGTAAATCGCTCCCGTCACAGTATAATATGGTAATGTGGTAGGTACTACGACAGTTTTCGTTTTATTGCATAATGGTGTTTAGAGTATTAATTACCATCTTGTATATATTTTTGTATTTTTTCTACGTATATTTATAACAATACACTAATTTCAATGGTACCGTAATGAACATACAATATTATTCTCATAAAATATAAATACAATTTTTGCACGAATAATACAATATTATTGAATTGTAACTTATAACTCTGCAAATAAGACTCAATTTCAAAATGAAGTTTTATATTTATTTTATTGTTTTTTTATTATAAGTATATTTAATATCTGAATGACCAATCTTTTTTTTGGTAAATCGTGTTTTGAGATATTATAAATAGATACGATTTACATACTTACTGATGAAATATGATTAATATTTTTCGATCTTACCGACATAATAATAATAAAATATGAACTGGTTATTGAAATAAAAAATAAAAAGAGCTCCAAATAATAGTTTTTCTCACAAAAGAAGGCACTTTAGGATAAAAAAGGAAAAAACTGAACTGGAGACACCAGGATTCGAACCCGGGTCGCCGAGTATCTCGACTCAAGGCGCGAGTCGCCTTGAGTCGAGATCATCCCACCTGAGCTATATACTATAATACGACATTTTCTAAAAATGAATCCAATCCATATGCTAGATATATACGTGTGTAATATTATTGAAACTGTAAAATAATCAAATAAATGACAATCTATTAGAGCTTTCAAACATAATATGTATATGTATGTTTGTCCTTACATTTCTCCGAAAATATGCGACCGCTCATTTTACTGGCTTACATTTATTTCAACATAGGGAACAAGTTTCATTAAAATAGTTTTAATAGTTTTTAAGATTTGGACAAGTGTTCGTTGTGTTGGATAGTCCATTTACAGAGGAAGGCTATAGGCTATATAACATCACGCTACGACCAATAGTAGCTGAGCATTCATAAGAAACATTACAAAAACGGGAAAACATTATTTTTTGAGAGATTCCGTTACGTAAGCTGCGCAAACAGTTAAAGTTATGCAAAAATTATGTAAGTACAACGGAATTGATTAACATTAAAAGTTCAAAAAAAAAAGTCCGCGACAGCATATATCTCATATATCTATCTCTTGAGGTTGACTCAATATAACCATTTTTATAGTAATCAAGTATGTTCTAAAATAATGTGTTATTTGCGAAGGTGGTTTTATAGACATGATATAAATCCTTATCCAAATAAATCTTCATCACAAATATGCCTTTTAGAACGAAATTGTCCTTAACATCATTTGATTTCAATGAATTATCTTAGAAGATATCATAGTTTTAAAATAACTCCGCAACGAAATAATGATCATAAAAAATTAAAAGGTGATTTTATTGCATTTGTATTAGCCAGGCATAATCCTTAGGAATACAAAAATACTTCATCAACGAGGCAACTATATGAAAATAAACTTTGTCTTTTATAGCATTTAATTTGAACGCATAATTTAGAAGATAATGTAAAATCATATGAAACTATGTAAGTCACGCCGCGCGCAGACACAAGTCGCCTGAGTTATCGTTTGCTGTAACAATTAATGAAGCACATGGACAAACATTTAAACATATACCTAGAAATCGATTTATGTCAAGACTTCTTTTCACGCGGAGAACTATAATATGTTGCCTAATCGAGATCAGAGTTGGTTGGTTAATATTGGTTTTAAAATATTTAAGTACGTTTTTCCTTCAAATTAACGCGGGTGAAACCGCGGGGCACAGCTATATTAGTAAATAAAAAACGCTGTTGTTATTGTGTAGATTATTACTGTACTGTATTGTATCTGCCTGTAAACAATCCACTGCTGAACGAAGGCCTCTTCTCCATAAAGAAGAAGGGTTGGAGCTTAATCCACCACGCTGCTCCACTGCGGGTTGGCGGATAATTTCCCTACCATGAGTAACGATCGTTATCAAGTGTCTATGATAACAACCGGAACTGACGGCTTTACGTGCTATCCGAGGCACGGTGGGAGACCCACAAGGACATACACCCAGACCGGAAACAAATATTAGTACAAATACAAATTTCTGTCCCAAACGGGAATCGGACCCACGACCGCCAGCGGCGCGCGGCTTTGAGGCGACTACTCGCACCACTAGACCAGAACGGTCGTCAATTTGTTTTTTTTTTAACCAATATAACCTATTGTAAACATTGTAAACATTTGGTAAATATAGTTTTTCTTTGTTAGAATAAATAATTAAACGTTGACTAGTCAGAAAATGCAGCTGCAATTGTCAGAACTTGTATATTAAAAATAATATTTCTTTATATTACATAATTACCTACTTCAAATCACTCAATAATATGGTATCACCTCAATTATAAGCAATTTCATAAATTTTAAGATTTCTTTTTCAATCCCGGGATTCCCGACCGATGTTTCCCGGGATCGAGAATGGATATTTTCCGAAACCCTAATCAGAAATCACAGACGTTCCGTAGGTACTAAAATACGTAAACTTCAATAATCTATTTCAAAGTAATTTATTGGTGGATTAAAAAAAAAATGCAGTGATTGATTAGTTTTGATCTATATTTTAATACCATTACGTTGAATATAATATTAACAACATCATAAAACTTCTCCAAGATCGTTATCATGTCTATGATAACAACCGGGACTGACGGCTTTACGTGCTCTCCGAGGCACGGTGGGGAGACCCACTAGGACATACACCCAGACCGGAAACAAATATTTGTACCAATACAAATATCTGTCACGAGCGGGAATCAAACCCGCGACCGTCGGCGCGCGACGCAGCGACTACTCGCACCACTACACCAGAATGGTCGTATATAAATTATTATATGATTTATATGTAAATAAATTAATATATAATAAATGAATTAAATGAAGACGTATAATAATAGTTTAAAATTAAAATCCATTAATCAGACATAACTGAATACACATTCAGTAAGTAAAACTTGTAAAAACAACAAAGAATTAATTCGGAGCGAAACTGCGAAAGTAAAACATTACACGTTCATAGGGCGCTTGTGCACTACACGGAACTTTACTGCCCGGCGTCCGATTTTTTACGGTCCGACATGGCACGCCATATAAATGTATAGAGCGTTTGTGCACTATCCGTAATTTTACCGTCCGACATTTTACTTTTCCCTATTCCGGACCGTTTTTTTTGAGTCTTAAAAAATAAATAATAATAAAATACAAAATATTTAAGTATTATATATAAGGAAAATTTATAAATAAATTGATTGTATTTTATTAGTTAATATTCGAATAAATAAACAAACTACACACATACATACGTACTGTTACACGGCCGACCCTGACTGTCTTTTTAAAAAAAACTACTTTTTCACCACAACTACTTTTATTAAAAGAAATTCACAAAATACTAATTTTGAACTTCCCAAATATTAGCGAGTACTCTAGTGGAGTACTATTCGCGACGGCTTCCAGAATCTAACTGATTTATATATGAAATAATAAATCGAATGAAAACTATAAAATGCTTAATAAACAAAACTATGCTAACCGCATGGAGACAATGCTGATTAAGGCTTTATTGCCTTGTAATAAGGGTTGTAACAGCTCCCCCTTTTTGACGAAGCTTTATCTCCCTAAGATGAAGCGAAGTGTAATAAAAATTCAGCGATAATATTTAATATTTAGGAAGTTTTAACATTATTTGATTTAATATTAAATATGAAAACTTGTTACATAAGTTAGGTAATAACCATTTACATATCCAATTATTTTTAATAGAAAATAGAAATAGGAATTATTATTTAAAATTTAACATAGAACAAAGCTTTAACATAATTTAGTAATATAATATTTAAAACATTTTAAAAACTATAGAATTGGAATTATTATTTAATTTAACATAGAACAAAGTTTTAACTTTAATATGATATAGTAATATAATATTTAAAACATTTAGAAAATATAAAATTGGAATTATTATTTAATTTAACATAGTAAAATTAAACACATAAAATGATATGAAATTAGAAATTTAAGTTTCTATTTGAAGAATATTGAACATCAGATTCATACTTTTGTTGCCGAATTGGCAAAGATTGTACTGATATCTTATCATCATCTGAGGATGAGATATTTGTCATTTCTATAGAATTGGAAATCTTAGATTTATTTTTTGTTGACTTTCTATTATGACATTGATTGAATATTTGGACACAACATCCAGAGTAAGTCGAATTCTTATTCTTAAGACATTTGTAAACCTTATACACAAAATATGAAAATAAACACACAATTAAAATATAAGTAAATGTAGAATAGTATTGACCGTATTTAATAAAATGAGATTGGTTTTCTAAATTATTTAATTCGTGTTCCAAATTATCCATTTGATGAGTAGCATACTTTAACGAATCTAAATTGATTTTACTCAAGGATATCGGCGATAAATGTGGCAAACTTTTATTAAATACGTCCTTTTTACAACAATCATCAGCTGTAATATCGAAACTTATGTCTAAAGGAGATTTAATCATAAAAGAATAGTAATTTGTCGGCAATAATTGAAAAGTTTTAGAATAGCCGATACAATTAGCTGTTAATTTTACAATTCCTGTGCCTTCAATAAAATAATCGTTAATTTGATCATCACAATGAACAGTCAATTTATTTACTTTTGACTGAACGAAAATCCATTTGTTATTTTGTAACTTTTGCCAAATATCGATATCGCCATATAAAATTCTGGCATTACATTCAGAAGGCAACGAAAGTGTGACCTCGGTTAACATCTTAGACTCACAATTTGGACTATTTATACATGAGTATATATTTGATAATTCACATATTGAATAGTTACTATTTATTATCTTACACTTATCAAGAGTGTTCAGCATAGCATAATGTAATCTATCGTCGCTTAAAGCGATGTATGAATTAGAAGGTTGAATTAAAGCGAAAGTATTGTGTGAGTCATCGTGAGGTGTAGGTAAAGGTATGTTTTTATAGATCGTGAACTTATCATATGTAATTAAAGGAATTTGCAATACAAATATGACTTTATTGTTATAGTAATAAGAACTAAGTTTAGAGATATCAATTAATGAATGAATTGTGTCAATATTTAGCGCGACTGGAAAGTCTAACCTTTTGCTTATTTGATTACTATGCTTAAACAATTCATTATAAAGACTTAAGGGACTAATTACGCTAGGATGTAGTATATTTATCTTAGAAAATAGGATAGAGTTTAATGTAGTATCTAGTAAATTAGAAATAGTCAATAATGAACCTTCGATAATATTAAGTAAGTTATTTAACTTAGAGGTATGAAGTAATATATTATCAATATTGGTAATTTGAGAGAGTATATCATTCATATTGTTTATTTGGGTATTGAGCTTAACTTCATTTTGATTAAGTTTGTAAATAGTAGTATTAAAATTATTTATAGTTGATTTAATTATATGAATGTTATCTCTCATTAAATGAAATATTTCCGTTTCACTCTTTTTACAAGATTCAATTGCGGCGTCATACTTTCTCGCATCATCCGCGTCTAAAGTGCCAAAGAAAAACTTTAGGATTTCGCCTCCGAATTCTAAAGATCGTTTAACCTTGTTTGTTTGGCGATTCGAAATAATGTGAGACAGCGATTGCAATTTAATATAATTAGATTGAATTAACACTTCAATAGGACTAGATATATCTTTACATGAGTTTAAATCTTGCGATTGAATTTTGTTACAAAGATTGAGGATATCTTGCAATAGATTCGATATTTTATTAAGATAAGGTTCTAGAGAGACTAAGTCGATATGTGTTACTATCTTCCAATAATCGTTATAAAAACTTATGTATGTAATAGGTTCAAAGTATATTCCAGGGCTATGAGAAATAGGTATAATGTTTGATTCAGCGCGGCTGTGGTATATGCCATGACAGCATAATATCCTGGAAAGAGATATAGAAAATAAGTTAAGATTTAGCAGGTTTTATCTCATTAGTATGATGTTTAACGTTCTTGCGACCTATTTGTAGGGTCACGTTATGTTTATTGTGTATTTTTATGATTTTATAAGGCCCTTTCCATATGGGCGATAACGCTTTACGAAGTCTGTGGTGGTGTTTTAAATACACCATGTCACCTGCTTTATACGTTATTTCGCGTGAATTAGTATCATAGTATTGTTTTGATCTTTCTTTACTATTAATAAGATTTTGAATAGCTTTTTCGCGACTAAAACGCATTCTGTATTGTAAAGCACGTATATATTCATTATAAGTAGTATTACTGGTGCTTTCATATAAAGAACTTGGAATTGAGGGTTTATAGCCAAATAGTAATTCGTGTGGCGTATAATTAGTTGAACAGTGAGGAGTAGTATTGTAAGCTAGAATTGCTGTAAATAGGTAACAGTGCCAATCATTTTGATTCTCGTTTACAAAGGATTTTAGATACTCCTTTAAGGTGGCGTGTGACCGTTCTAGAGCCCCGTTTGTTTGAGGATGGTAAGGAGCAGTGAATAGGGCTTTGATTTTTAGGATATCTGTAAGCTGTTTAAATAAATCGGATGTAAATGAGGTGCCTAAGTCGGTTAAAACAGTTTTAGGAAAACCGAATAGGGACATAAAATGTACGAGATTTCGAGCTATTTCGTCACTCGTCGATGTGACCATCGGATAGGCACTTGTAAATTTAGTAAGATCATCTTGTAGCGTTAAGATGAATTTAAAATTTTGGAAACCCGCATCGGGCAAGGGGCCTACTATGTCGAGAGCTAATCTCTCGAACGGCCTAGTTGATGTAGAAGTGATCTCCATTGGAGCTTTGTTTGATTTTCTTAAAGGTTTATTGATTTGGCAAAGTTTGCACCTTTTGACATAATTTTCAATGTCAGAACGCATTCCCTTCCAGTAATAACTGGCTTTAATTCGTTTATACATGCGTTGTGATCCTGGGTGACCGGCGATTGGTGAATCGTGGTTTTCTTTTAATATTTTGGGGACTTCCACTGGGGTAGGATAGATTAATTGATTTTTGTAAATATGTATTTTAATATTTGTGTTGTGGAAGATATATGAAATCATGTTGTAAATTTTAGTATACGTTAATTTGGAAAATGGATCGGAAAAGTCTGATATAGCAAGATCTGTTATATTTTGGTCATCGATTAGGATATTCCTAAGTTTAATTAATAAATTATAAATATCTCTAAAACGAGTTTCTTCGTAATGATGTACTTTTGTAAATAAGAAATAGTAATTTTTATTTTTATCATGAATACGTTTAATTGAAAAAGGCTCGCGTTCGGAGTTAAGAAGGTCACAAGTATCATCAAGCTGAGATAGTATCTCTTCACAATATGGAATAGAAGAGTCGAAGTCTAAAGAAACTGGGCATGCAATTGTATTTAATTTGGATAAATGTAAGCCTTGAATACATTCTTCGATTAAAGTATTAGAAATAGGAAGCTGGTTAGTGAACTGGTATTTAAAATATTCTTCGTAAGAGGCATTATTTAAATTATTAACATCAATCGCGTTAACGGGACATCGAGATAATACGTCGGCGTTGGAATTAAGGCGTCCTTGTTTATAAACAATCTCGTAGTCATATTCCTCGAGTTTCAAGCGCCAGCGAATGAGTCTGCTACCCGGATCTTTTACATTAAATAACCATACGAGTGGTCGATGATCCGTTATAATTTTAAATTTGTTTCCATATAAATATGGCCTAAAAGTTTTTACCGCAAATAGAATAGCTAGAAGTTCCTTTTCCGTGGTCGAATAATTTCCCTCGAGTTTATTTAATGTTCGCGATGCATATGCTATTGGTAGGTCCTTACCTATGGGACCTTGAGATAAGATGGCGCCTACGGCGTAATTACTAGCATCAGTTGTGACATTGAAGGGTTTCGAAAAATCGGGATATTGGAGAAGAGGAGCGGTAATTAACTTTTCTTTTAGAAAATCGAACGCGTGTTGCTGTTCCGTGTTCCAGGAAAAAACAGCATCTTTCTTTAAGAGACAGGTAAGCGGCTTAGTTAATTTAGCGAAGTTTTCTATGAATCGGCGATAATAGCCTATCAAACCTAGGAACGATTTAATTTCCTTAGGACTTTTAGGAACTGGGAATTGTGAGACGGCCTTTACTTTTTCAGGATTCGGAGAAACACCTTTGTCGGTGATAATATGGCCTAGGTAAGTAACTTCATGTCGTAAGAACTCACACTTGTCTGGTTGGAGTTTTAAGTTGAATTGGCGAAATTTATCGAATACAAGTTGTAATTTGACCATGTGATCTTGTAAATTTTGACTATATATTATGCAATCATCTAAGTAAATATAGCAGTGTAGACCTTGTAAGCCTGATAATACGGTATTCATTAGTCTTTGAAACGTGGCTGGGGCATTTTTCAACCCAAAAGGCATTCTGGTGAACTCATAGTGTCCAGCCATGCTTGAATTAGTGCTAATGGTGAAGCCTGTCTTTGAGGCATCTTTGGGGTCCATCCTTATTTGGTGGAAACCGCTAGTAAGATCAAGCGTCGTAAAATACTTGGAATGACCTAGTTGATCTAGGATATCAGTGATAAGAGGCAGCGGATAACTCTCGGAAACAGTGACGTCGTTAAGGCGACGATAATCGATTACTATTCTCCACTTTTGTTTGCCAGAAACATCTATCTTTTTCGGGACTACCCAAACTGGGGCGCTCCACGGCGAAATAGAAGGTCGGATAATATCTTGGTCTAACATCTTTCGAATTTGGGAATCGACTTCATCTTTGTGACACTCGGGAAATCGGTAAGATTTGACGTGGATAGGAGGTGCGTCACCTGTATTTACAGTGTGTTCAATAGCACTCGTGGAGGTTAAAGGCTCACCGTCTAGATGAAAAATATCTGTGTATAAAGAACAACATTCTAAAAGAGCTTTTCGCTCTTCATCATTTAGATGAGAACAGCGGATAAGGCTCAGAACCTTATTTGCACGATCGGATTTATTAGTCGAAATAGAATTAATATTAAAACAAGATTCTGAATTAAAACACTCACGCTCGAGTGGCGTTAACTCTACATGATAATTTTTTACTTCTATATCATTTTCGGTAGTATTTAAAATAGAAAGATTTATTTTCTTATTTGGTTTAATCTTTACTATGCAATTAGCGACATAAACACCTTCGCTTAAGGTATGATCTAATACGAGAGCTTCATTGTTATGATATAAGTCGGGAGAGTAATTTGATACAGTGCACTCGATAATGGCTTCGGCACGAGCCGGAATGATATAAGTTGGCTGTGTGTAAACAATGGGAATAGAATGATTCAATAAAGTTATAAATTTAGAGGAATAATTAATATTTGACTTAAAATAATTACAAAAATCGCTACCGATAATTCCGTCATAATTATTTAAATTAATATCATCCTTCGACACATGAAATTTGTATTTAAATATTTGATTAGATACGTTAAATTCCATTTGAAAGGTTCCTAATGTTTCAACAGGATTTTCGGAACTGTTGATACCCTTTAACTTGACAGTTTCATTTGATAGATTTGGAATTTTTAATAGACAAGATGCTTTTATAATACTGATAGTCGACCCTGTGTCGATAAGGAAACACAACTTATTTGAGGCATGTTTGGAATATAAGTATATATGAGGTAAAGAAACCTTTTTGCTATAATCATTAATTTCGTATATATGTTTGGATTTACGATTAGTATTTAAATTACATGTATTTTGACAATTTATTTTGTTATTAGAAATCGTAAAATTAGGTTTATTTGATTGAGACATAGATTTAGAGTAATTTGAGTTTAATGATATATTTTTAGAATTAGTAAAATTTTGACACTTATGGCAATTATTAATGCCATTAAAAATAGTAGGACTCGGCTCTTTTGGCTGAGATATAGATTTGGTAGGACTCAACGATTTTTGTTGAGATTTAAACTTAGTAAGACTCAACGCTTTCGGTTGAGATATAGATATAGTAGGACTCAACGCTTTTGGTTGAGATTTCGATTTATTAAGACTCAACTCTTTCGGTTGAGATATAGATATAGTAGGACTCAACGCTTTTGGTTGAGATTTCGATTTATTAAGACTCAACTCTTTCGGTTGAGATATAGATTTATTAAGATTAGTATGGAAATTAGAATATGGCGTGTCCTTATAACTATGATTGGATTTTGGCAGACACGGAACCAAAATCCTTTTTAATTTAAATCATGATGATGATGATGAATAGATTGAGTTTCATTTATATTATTATTGTGTTCATTTTCACACGTATGTGCCGGTGCATTATGGGAACTAGCATTTGACGTGTCACGTTGCACGGCGTTTATACGGCGTTTCATATTAAATTGACGTTTGCGACATTCTATAATCGTGTGACCAATGTGTTTGCAATAGTTACACGTTTTTTCATGAAAAGGATTAGAATTATTAGAATTAATTTTTGGACTAACGTGAAATAACTTTCGTGAATATTTAGGCTCTTTATTTTTGTAACAATCGGAGGAGCTATGTCCTACCTTATGACATATTGAACACAGTTTTTGAGATTTAGCATTAATTTTATAATAATTGAATAATTTTTCCTCGTCAGTTGCGTATTGTATCGCATCACTGAGAGTTAAGGGATTTTTACACCTAACAATAGTAGAAATTGAGGGGTTAAGCCCTAATAAAAATGAATTTAATGCAAGGTCTTCCATGGCCGCTATTCGTCCAGGAAGCTCACTTTCGTCCTTACAGCTGTAATGGATATCAGAATGTATTCGTGTTAAAATTTGCTCTACTCTTAGAGAATACTTTATAACATCTTCGTTTGGTAACTGTTTAGAGTGCTGTAAGTCAGATAGTAAATGCGTCGCGTGTTTTTTCTCTCCGAATGTGGATCTGAGAAACGCTTTTAAATCAGTCCAATTCGAAAACTGTTTTAAACTGCACGCAACCTGAGCTTTACCTTCTAATTGCGATATTATGAATTTGCACAAAATAAGTTGCTGCTCTGAGCTAGCTAAGGACATTGCATTCTCGCAATTGGTGAGAAATGCAGGGAGAGATTCCCTGTCACCACTATATGGTTTAATGAATTTAGTTAAAAAAGATAGTGTTATTTTATCAGACATTTCGCTTTTCTTTGATTCCGCCTTTAAAGACATTATGATTTATTATGATATGCTGAACTGAACTAATAATAAAATAAAGATATAATAAGTACAATTATTAGATTTAGGAAACAGTGACCATAGTAGAATTAGAAATGTTAAATTAAATTAGAACTAGAGTTTATACGATTTAGAACACTGATTTAGGAAACTGCACTTTTTTATCACTTTTTAGATTTTAATATTTTAGAAATAGCACAAAAACACTTACAGGAAAACGCCAACACACACTCGCATGTCGCGGTGTGAGAACCGGTGTCGCGTTGCGATGACGTCTCTCGTAACTGGAGCGGATGGAATTTTAGGTTTGATGTGGTGAGTTAGACCTGGAGGCTTGGTTGCACTGGAGCGGGCTCAGACAATATGCTGAGGCTGACCGTCGTCCTGGATAGGTAGCTGGAGCGGGCTCAGACAATATGCTGAGGCTGATCGTCGTCCTTTTCAGTGGCTGGAGCGGGCTCACGCTGAAGAGCGGAGTCTTACCGTCGTCCTGGTAGCTGACGCAGGCTTAACCTTGGGTCAAGTCTTACTGTCGATCAGAAGACATCAGGTGCCTTGGATTCAGGATACCAGCGTCTGCTCTATGACTCTACGTCGTCAGACTTCTCTGGTATCCCACTTCTGACACCAGTTGTTACACGGCCGACCCTGACTGTCTTTTTAAAAAAAACTACTTTTTCACCACAACTACTTTTATTAAAAGAAATTCACAAAATACTAATTTTGAACTTCCCAAATATTAGCGAGTACTCTAGTGGAGTACTATTCGCGACGGCTTCCAGAATCTAACTGATTTATATATGAAATAATAAATCGAATGAAAACTATAAAATGCTTAATAAACAAAACTATGCTAACCGCATGGAGACAATGCTGATTAAGGCTTTATTGCCTTGTAATAAGGGTTGTAACAGTACGTTTATACGTATATATGTTTTCATAACTACAATTTGTCTATCAACTTTAATTATAATGTTATTTACCAAAACGTTCTAAATTCTAGTTTATTTACATGTTTATGCACAGTTAAGTCTTTATACAAATATTTTATTATTATTTAACATTATAATCTTAAAGAAAATCACTTCTAAGCGCCATCTCGTTTGAGCGTGATTAGTTATTGATTGGTTTGAGTCTTAAAAAATAAATAATAATAAAATACGAAATATTTAAGTATTATATATAAGGAACATTTATCAATAAATTGATTGTATTTTATTAGTTAATATTCGAATAAATAAATATGTACATTTATACGTATATATATTTTCATAACTACGATTTGTCTATCAACTTTGTTATAATATTATTTACCAAAACGATCTAAACCTAGTTTATCTACATATTTATACACAGTTAAGTCTTTATACAAATATTTTATTATTATTTACATTATAATCTTAAAGAAAATCACTTCTAAGCGCCATCTCGTTTGAGCGTGATTAGTTATTGATTGGTTTGAGTCTTAAAAAATAAATAATAATAAAATACGAAATATTTAAGTATTATATATAAGGAACATTTATCAATAAATTGATTGTATTTTATTAGTTAATATTCGAATAAATAAATATGTACATTTATACGTATATATATTTTCATAACTACGATTTGTCTATCAACTTTGTTATAATATTATTTACCAAAACGATCTAAACCTAGTTTATCTACATATTTATGCACAGTTAAGTCTTTATACAAATATTTTATTATTATTTACATTATAATCTTAAAGAAAATCACTTCTAAGCGCCATCTCGTTTGAGCGTGATTAGTTATTGATTGGTTTCATTGGATTCAAAACTACAGGTATCTTATTGATATACAAGATGGCGCTATACGTATCTGCAGTTTTTTTTTTAAACTATAAAATAATTGTTTAATAAATTCTATTCTATCACAGAACACTATATTAGAATAATTATGTTAAATAACTACTCTAAAATCTCTTATCTTTTCAGTGATATAAAATTCGCAAGGGTACTACCGGTAAAATTCCGTGTAGTGCACAAACGCCTATTCGTGTTTTTCATTGCCAAATCGGACCGTAAAAAATCGGACGCCGGCCAGTAAAATTCCGTGTAGTGCACAAGCGCCCATATCGGCTGCGTTGCTATCGGCATCGACATAATTATACACTAAAATACCGAATAGACGAGCGCAGGACGCGGTATGAAGCGGGAGGAGTATTATATCCGAACTAAATTTAAAAAAATACGAAACAAAACGAGACAGTTTTTGTTGCAATGCCATCTAGTTCAATTTTATAGTAAACAATTCGTCATTTATGTAAGAACCACAGAATTTGGATAACAACTCTGATGTCAGTGTGTGCGTGAGTGTTGCGTATATACAGCATGGACGTAATATACAAACAGGACTGATAACTCTAAAAATTTGTATGTCCGAAAATGAACACTATCACAACGTATTAAAGTTTATATTCTGTTGCGTCTGACACAGAGGCTAATACGAGCCGACAAGGATAGTAATAACGGAGGCCGTGTGTCTCGTTCTTTCAACTTGCCAGCATAAAAAATATTTCTGTTCATAAATTTTTCCTGATCAAAAACTCATTGAAACACTTGTATTTTAATGTTATTTAACGACTGTTAATCAACAAATTATTTTTGGATTTCATTCTTTTTAATATATCCCAAAATTAATAAAGAAATCATAAATTATGATTTTGCCTATTTTATTTTTTCATGAGGTAGCCCTGTAAAGCATCATGTCAAGTTACTGTATGGTGTCAACTGTGGCCTGAGATTTCAATATCTGTGTTTGAATTATTAATGTTAGTCATCAAAATCATTCGATAAAAGGCGTTCTTTCAGTTAAAATGGTGAAAAAGTGTTGCGTTTATACTTGTCCAAGTGAATCGTATGGTGGTTGCAATATATCGTTCCACAGGTAAGCTTAAAATAATATTACCTACTGGTAAATCTAACAACTATGGTGACCATGAATTCTTGTAATGTGTTAATTGTGTGATCGAGTAAGTTCCTAAATATTGTACTATTTCTATTATTGCAGTATCCCAAAAAATGAAGAAATGCAAAAGAAATGGCTCAGCAGTATACACGTGAAGCAAAAAATTACAAAAAATTCTGTCGTATGCAGTCGTCACTTCGAACCTTCCTGTTTTTATACTTCTAATTCCCGACAATTATTAAAAGCCGGTAGCATACCAACGATTTCTCCCGTGGTAGGTAGATAGAATTAGTCATAAAAACATTATTTCTAATTGAATTATTACAAAAGTCATTATACAACTTAATTTGTTGAACTATATTTACTTGTCAACTGTATGTATCAAATATAGCATTAAGTTGAATTACTAAATAAATGCCTATACTATTTGTATTATTTATTTAATAATCCATCCCTTATCCCCCAGAATTTTAACATTGCTTATGTGTGTGTTTTGATACTGGTGTCAAATTTTTATAGTTGCCAAAAGACATCTGATATAGCATAGGGACTGAAATCTTACAATGACAGCAGGGAATCAACGCGCCTTTCGTAACACGATGAAACTCGAGATAATTTTTTTGCTACTTGGGTCACCCATCCAAGTGGGGACACCGCCCGGGGTTGTGTAACATGCGTAATCGGTTAAAAATGCGTACGTCCATTGGGCTATCGACCTTCTCAATGCTAATAGTAACTTCAGTACCTATGTGTTTATGTTAAGGTATTGCTAGGTAGATTGAAAGTTTGACACCGATTCCTACTAAGGATGATTCGCGAGGCTATTGAAATAAAAAAAAAATTCCTAATTTCAATAGAGAGGATGGTTGGAACGTACCACCAGCTTGGGAGACAGTTCTGAAATTAATTGAACCCAAGGAAAATAAGAGCACAGCACGACTTTCAGACACAACAAGTTCATTCTGTGTGAATAGAAACGGTTAAAAGTAATAATTTATAATTGTATAAAAAGCGGGGTATGTAACAATTGATTCATTATTCGGACACTCACCACCTCAGTCCCCCGAGATCATGGACGCTGTAAAGGGTCCGAAACTAATTTAATTTAATTAAAAATCGTTAAACTGTAAAGTTTTAAAACAAATAAACGCGATAAAATCCGATTTAGACTTTAAATTAAATTAATTAAATTGAAAGTTTGAATTTGTCTCTTATAGTCAAATCTTATTGTCACCCTGTTAGAAAGGGACACGCGGCCTCTATACTACCTATCTCGGTCGGCTCGCTTTTTAGCTGCTAGTACTCGGTCCTGTTTGTATATTACGTCCATGATATACAGTAATCGATATGACAGATATTATTATTAGACTATTTCACTAAATGCCTCCGTTTTAAAGTAAACTAATGATGTGATAAAATAATAGGCATTGATATACATCCGCTAAGTGTAATATTTTTAAAATCTGTGCATAGCAACATTGCAAAAATATCAAAAACCTGTCGAAAGCCTGAACAGCGCCATCTAGCGGGAATATGTCCATGAGGAGACGTTGTAATGACCCTTAATTTTAAAGTAATTTCATAAGTATTCTACTTTTGTAATATTTTGAAGAAATTTTGAGTGTTAAGTGTCAAAATTTTTGCTGGGGAATACACTAATCTCTTGGTAACAAAAAAAAAAAAAAAAACTCAATCACTCTGTCTAAGTATGTGCTCCTAGTACACTCTTTTAAATTGGCGGATCGATCGTCGTACACGTCTAGTGATTCACGTGTGTCGCCATGATCCTTGGGACATAACAACAGGTTTATTTTTGTTATGAAAATTTGATAAAATAAATTGAAATAATTGGTTATGTTTTGCTTGTAAATTCTTTTGTTGTTGAAAAATAGCTATTAAAAAAATTATCTCCCAAGAATTCTTATTGATTGCTTTTCCAACTCACCTTAACCGAACAAGTTTTCCTGACATCCACGGTACCAGGTTATCATAAATAACGAAGCAACGAACGTTGAATAGTTCAAATTCTTACAAAGATGGAGGAAATTGCGCGATGCGTTGTAAATATTTTTATTTTCTGTCATTTAATAAAAAATAAAAAAAAAATATATTACTTATTAAAAATATTTTTTCCATATTAGTCATGAATAAAGGCCTAACTTTGCTCTAGTAAAGTCATTCGGATAATAATAAAAATAAGAATAATATTTAAGCAAAACACATTTTGAAGTTTATTAAAATCAACGAAAATTAATGTTTACTAAGTTATTAATGATAAATGTTCATGCGTAAGCATACATTTTATTAAAATTAATAACAAATTGCAACCTCATATACTATCAAATTCTTTATATTAATTTATACTAATATAATAAATAATAATCAAATTTAATAAAAATTGTGGAAGATTACCATACGACAGTTAAAATACTGAATACCGAAAAGCCTTGAATGTATTATGAAGACTAGGGTGACTCTATCGATATAACACAGAATAGAAGCGTTTTTCCTGAAATAAAAACGCATATTAAATACTTACCTTATTTGAAGCTTACTGTTTGAGATAGGCCCTGTCTGTTTTCCGGTTATTTATGTCCTTCTCCTTCACTCCTATACATCTGTCTCGCTTGCACACTCCCCACCAGGCAGGCCCGAGCGCAGTAGGGCGCCTCGAAGGCATTCTCGAATCATTGAGTCGAAAATACCAGGCAGAAATTAATTGTAAGCTTCAAATAAGGTAAGTATTTAATATGCGTTTTTATTTCAGGAAAAACGCTTCTATTAAATCCCTGACCGTTATTTGAAGCTTACTGTTTGAGACGTGTTTGTTATCGCCTGGTGGTGGGGACGCCAATGTGAAGTAAGTTTGATTGACTCCAGGAGAATAATCTATACCTATGGATTAAGCGATAGATATTCATTATTTGGAAGATAAAACAGCTTTGGAGTGTGCAAGAAATAAATACAACAAAAACCAATCATTAACAATTCTGTAATCACAAAAGTCACTTTATTAGTATAATCTGTATTCCAAAAACAATAAATATAGAAGATAAAAATTTAATCAGCTGGGTTGAACATTCTAGTAATGCTGTTGCTAGCAGAGGCTGGCAGTATCTCTCGTCTGTAGAAGCGTGTAAAAGTCTCTTTGGACTTCCAATTTCCTCTGGATAAAATTTCATCCAGAGGTAAGTTATCAGACCAATTTTTTGAAGATACTGCTGATCGTAGACTTCCAGGTGTAGCGGGTATACCAGCCTCTGTTAGTACAGTTTTAATCCATCCGGCAATCACAGTGCGAGAGGCCGCCTTTGCTTGTCCTCTGATATTTATAAATAAGTTTGGACAATTACCCGAATCTCTTCTATCTTTAAGAAGATCAATTAATCTTCTGACCCAAAACACAGGATCCAGATTTTTACTACTCGTATTAGGCAGTAACTTCCATCCCGATTGTCTATGAGTGTCACTGTCGGTTTTAGAGCCAAATACTGGCTTTAAAATAATGTTACTGCCGTCATCGATGCAATGCTCTGAGTCCACTAGCAGCAATGTCAGATCGTGAACTCGTCTGCCTGAGCACAGGAGGAGGAGTGTTGCTGTATGTCGAGAAGTGGCAAAAGGGTTGTTTTCATCTACAGTGTTTGAACTTAAAAAGGAGGTTAGGGTATCTAAATTCCATACAGGAGGCTTGTGGGTGACAGGCCTCTTTAAAGCAATAGACTTTAAGACATGTTTTACTAATGTATGTGAACTTATTCGTCCAGCGTCTTCGGCATTGCATAGAGTAGCCACCACTGATTTGTGAAGCAAAATAGTGTTATAAGAAAACTTGTCGACTAGATGTAGGTCCGCTAAATATCTAGCAACGATGGGCCCTGTTGGGTGAAAAGGATCCAAACTATATTTTTTCGACCAAGATACCCATCGATCCCACGCCACCTTATAGGTTTTAAGAGTCGACGTACGCCACGAGGATTTAAGTAATTGTATTTGATCTTCATTCCAACCCGTCAAACTCTTCGACCACCCCCACACTTCCAGACTTCGAGAACCATCTCTTGAACCTTGGGGGGTGGCAGACCGGTCGTGGTGTCTATTAGATTCTCCTTGAGATTGGTGATCGACCACGGAGCTGCTACTGCTCGAGCTTTGAGATCGGCCCGCCAAAATACTCGACACCACCGGGGTACAATTAAAAGGTACAGCCCGGTCGCCGAGTTGAGGTGGGCCAGCACCTTGGGTATCAGGTATGGTGGTGGGAACACCCACGCAAGGTGGTAGTTCCACTGCCGGGAAAAGGCATTGTGGAATAACGCTTGGGTATCTGTTAAATCCAGAGACACGTAGTTGGCTACCACGTTTGATCGACTGGACGCAAATAGATCTACTACCGGAGTGCCAAACTTGTGAAATACCTTCTCCGTGCAAGCGGGCAGAAGGTGCCATTCTGGTACTTGTTTGTGCCTGGAGAGGTGATCCGCATGTCCGTTGTAAATGCCGGGTATATAATTGACTGTCAGATTTATTTGATGATAATCTAGTAAGCGAAACACTCTGTACGTTACTTCCATCAGAGGTGGCGATCTCGTGCCGCCCTCGTTCCGCAAGTGGGCCACAACTGTTCGATTGTCGCACTGGAACAGAGCAGTGGACTTGCATAGTAGAGAACCGTGGGTTTCGAGAACCTTTAAGATTGCCAGCATCTCTTTTAGGTTGCAATGTAGATGTTTTTCTTGAGCAGTCCACACACCTGACACTGCGTAACCGTCCACCTGAGCTCCCCAAGCTAGATCGGAGGCGTCTGTGGTCACAAAGTGAGTTGGTGGTGGTAGATGGATTGCAGATGTTTGGTGGCAGTTGTGGAGCCACCACTGAAGATCTTCTATGACTTCGTCTGGTAAGTGGATCTCCTTCCTGACTGGCATATTTAGAGATGCATTTAGGAATCCGAGCAGAGACCGGTGATGTAGTCTGCCCTGTGGCACCACAAAACTTGCAAAGTTTAGCAGGCCCACTAGGCTTTGCAATTCTTGCAGGCAAGCCTTGCCTGAGTTCAGCCTTGCAGAGACCTTGTCGATAAGATTTCTGACCTTGTCTTGCGGCAGAGATTTCTTGTTGGCCCAAGGATCCCAATGAACTCCCAAGTACACAAGACTCTTTTGTGGGGATACAACTGATTTCTTTAGATTTACTTGCCATCCTAGATATTCTAGACGGTTCAGGAGAACACGAACATGAGTTTGCAGAGTGTCCTTGTCCTGGTGAACTACCAGGAAGTCGTCTAGGTAGACAATTATGCGCAAATTCTGTTCTCGCAATGTTTGAGCGACCCAGTTGCTCAGAGAAGTAAACACCTTCGGTGCTGTACTGAGGCCGAAAGGCAAGCAGGTCATTTCCAATAGCTCCCCTTGGTAAATGAGGCGCAAAAATCTTCTGTGTGCCGGAGATATTGGTAAATGAAAGTAAGCTTGCGAAAGGTCTACTTTGCAAAGCCAGTCGCCTGGCTGGAGGAACTCGGGTATACGAAATACATTTATCAGGCTGAAGGGTTCCGTGATTACATAGTCGTTTAAGGCTCTTAAGTTGAATATTGGGCGGTCGGAGCCATCGCTCTTTGGCACAAGGAACATTGTTGACAGGAAGCTCGGGGAGCATCGTACTGCTTCTAATACACCTTGGTCTTTCATCTGACTGATAAGAGCCGACATCGATTCGGATTCCTGTGTGATGTAAGGCCCTTTCCTCAAATGTGGCAATATTAGAGGTGGTTTTAGAAGAAAGGGTATGCGATACCCTGTTATTATGCGCAGCAGAAAGTTTGGAGCTCCCATTTCCTCCCATCGATTGTAAAATAGTGCTAGTCGACCCGCCCTGAATTCTGTCGAGTCAGTACTTACGGTTTTTGTTCCCAGAGTTGTAGTCTGAGGAAACTCCGAGGCGTTTACGGTTTCCTTTGCCCTGACTCTGAGGCTTGTAGCTTTGGCGGCCACCCCGCGAGCGAAATGAACCTCTGTTGTTGCTTGTAGGCGCCGTGCGACGGTCACTCTGGTTGCTCTGTCGTTGAGAGCGTTCATGATAGCAGTCCTGCGAGGACTGGCGGTATTGATAATGTGGATGAGACACAGAGGCGCAGCATCCATGGCTGGTACCCTGCGAGGGTCCATGATAGTGAGCTGACCCCTGCGGGGGGTAGCGTGCAGTCTTGCTTGGTCCTGCTTGCGAAGCAGAGCCGCTTGTAGGTTTAGCTAAGGGCAAGAATGTCTTCTTAACCCCACCCATTTTTTCCAGGGCAGCAGTAAACGATTCGCTTTCGAATAAATGGCGGTCGGATGGTGGGATCTTGCGTAGCGTTGTCTTTATTAAAGGATCCCGAACGTGTTTAGTTATTCCATCTCGACGCATTTGTATAACTTCAGCCCTATGTCCACAAATAAGCTGCAATAAATCTGAAGACGCCTTGTGGAAATCACCTTTAGAAAAAACCTCCGTTATCTTATCCTGCAAGCTATTAAAATTTAAACCCTGTTCTGCATAAGCCCAGGATAGTAGTTCTGACAAGGTAGATGATAACGCCTGTCTTTGTTTCAGCGCACAAAAAGTAAGAGCGGCGTAAGCCTTGTCAGCATAAGCCAAATGGCGCAACTGATCATACGCACGAATCTCTTCATTAGCTTCTAGGTCAATAAAACCAGGCGTATGACAATATGATTTTTGTACTTCAGAGTACCTGACCTCACTCCATTCACTTTTATTAAAATATTGTATATCCTGAAGGGCTTTCAATAAATCATTGGGTGCTTTAGGAACCGCAGGCTCTTTCAGTTTTGTTTCAATATCGAAATTGAACGGCAGTTGAACCTGAGTAGGCTCACTTGCGCACGCATCACTACCATCATTGTACAAGATGCCACTAACACTGTCATCAATTAACAAGTCGTTGTCTATAACTGACGCGGGCTCCGCACCGCCACATGGCACTGATGATGATAAAGCGATTTGATTACGTAATGCACTCACCTCTCGGAATAACTTGTGCCACTGCCGATTTTCCTTCCGTGATTTGTGACTATATTTGCCTCCCCTTCTTTTGTGGTGACGGCCACGTTTCTTCTTTCGTTCGGAAGAGCTCTCGGAATCCGTGGAATCACTTGACGAAGAAGGGCTGCTACTAAATGATGAACTCCTAGCTGAGCGTGCACGTTTCCGTGGCACACGATCCCGCGATAAATCATGTCGCGGTTCCTCAACACTCGCGTTTACACATGTACTATTTTTATCTAAATCATCCATCCTAAAAGTAAAACACTTTTAAAAAGGTAGGTATTTGTAAAAAAAAAAGGGACACAAAAATTTACAATTAGGACACAGTATAATTAAGACACTTTATACTGAGATTAGGAGAAAGGACAATAGGTAAATGTTTCTAGAAATAAAAAGAAACTAAGAAAAATAACGCTAAAAATACGTTACATACCTGCGTAATCAATTTGAATTATAAACGTTAATATCAAATCGACTTAAAATACGAACGGTAATACCGTTTAAATATGAAATTAACTCACGCGCAGGTGATACTTCTATTTACGGTGAAGACAACCGTACTCGCCGGAAAACAAGACGCCAATGATTCGAGAATGCCTTCGAGGCGCCCTACTGCGCTCGGGCCTGCCTGGTGGGGAGTGTGCAAGCGAGACAGATGTATAGGAGTGAAGGAGAAGGACATAAATAACCGGAAAACAGACAGGGCCTATCTCAAACAGTAAGCTTCAAATAACGGTCAGGGATTTAATAATTAATTATTTTATTGACTTATTTATTGCTGTAATATAATCTACACTTATATCAAATGATGTATATGTATATATGCAGTTCACAGTCAAAACACTAGGATATTAGAGCAAAAGTGCAAAAAAATTCTAAAAGGATTGACCTGACGACTCATTGCCTCTACCGTTGACAAGAGGGTTGGTGAATTTTTTGAATAGATAATCGGTATTGCGATTCAACGGGGAAGAGCTGTTATTCTGTTAGCATTCTTGGCAGTACTCCACGCGGACAGATTTATACCACTGCTATGTAAAAAGAATTAGTTTTTAAGTTTTGAATTGTAAATATTATGTAATATATTGTAAAATATCGAAATGATGAATATTATGAATAATATCACGAAACGCGATAATAATATAACGTTATTTATTGCTGAAATAATAATTTGTATACTGTGTAATTGAATCAATTTCATTCTTTTTTTTAATATATATATATATATATATATATAAATTGTCGAGCTACGTTAGTTATAATAAAATAGCTTTTTGGGTAAAAAATAAATAAATTGTTGTGTGCCACATCCATACTTTTATTGGTCACAGTGTTTTAAGAAGGGTGCAAAATCAATAATTTAACGCGTGCGTAGAATATTGAAACAGAGTTGCTTGACGACCTCCTACATTACTTGGGATCCTAGTACAGCCGCCCACAAGTCAGACATTTTCCTGCCCTCCTCCAGGTTTTCCCAGAAGTTAAGACCCTCTACTTCCGTTCTGTAGGGCGGCAAAGACAAGGACTTCCGCCTTGGGAAATTTTCCAGCTAGGAAAATACTGTGATATAGAAATTTCATATCTTGAGCTGGTCAGACATGACGTTGCAACGATTCTTTGCGCATGTTTTACGCGCAGGCGTGTAATCAACAAGTGTCAGTAACGACAGAACCAAGTTAATTCATATCTACCTATATAAAGTTTGATTTTATATAAATGATAAAGTGAAACTATTATACTAAGAAGATGAAAGAAAGAAAGAAACACATTTATTTTGGACATTACACAGAATCACAGACAACAACAATTAAATTAAAAATAAAAACAAACTTGTAAAAGAGAAAAAAAAAACATAAAAATCAAATGTTAAAATATTAAAAGCAAAAAAAAATTATCTATAAAAAAATACACAATCAAAACATGAGAAAGAAAAAAAAAAAATGAGCCGTCACGGGACGCCTGGCAGATGTGAAACATCGACATTATTTTGTAAAAGTAATATGCAGAAAAGAACATATTGTGATAGGAACTAAATATGTCATAATGATAAAATAAAATAGTACGATTTTTTTCCAGATAACGATGACTATTTATTGAATAAACATTTATTTTCATTAAATACAAATATTTACGAATTTATTTCAAATCGTGACTACTTAATTCGTTTAATCAGCGACTTCGATCGATTGCGCATGGCGACGCGTCGCCACACCGCACACACTACTGCATATAGACTGTATATATATACCATCGTATAGCGTGGTATCGCCACGGCATGCGTCGCCACGCCAGAGATCGGTTTTACGTGCGGCTATAGATGTTTCACAACAAAACAATAAAAAAAACTCATAAATCTGTAACATCGTGTTGTGCCCCAAAAAGGATTATTTATCACTCAGTATTAAGACGACTGACGTTCGTTGAGTGTGTGTAATCAATCACCTAATAACGAATAAAATATTTTGATTTTGATTTTGATTTTAAGTTGGGTTTGAATAAAAAAACCCAACACTGATTTTCAGTGATAACCTATTAGGTTCAGCGCGACAAGTATCAATCCTTTTTATAAACAAAAAAAAAGTACATTATATAGTAATATACTGAATATTAATACTAAATACTAAATATAACTATAGGATATACGCAACCATGCCAGTTCGCATATCCCAAAATTACCACAATACAAAACGAAATGAACAAAAAACTACTACTAAACAGTGTAAAAAATAATACTACTAAATACTGTAAAAAACATATAATACTAGTAAACCCGGCGAACTCCGTTTCACCACCAGATGGCTTCGTTTTTTGTAACATTTCGTTTGGGGATTAAAAGATGAAGTAGTACATGCTATGTATCAGAGATGGCGCTGTATGTGAAAAATGATTTTCCCTGTTTTCCTGCTTTTCTGTTGAAATCTTCCTGAATTTTGTTTGCTATAAACCTTACGGAGCCCGAGACCTTTCCAACGAATATAAAACCGTGGAAATCGGTTCGTGCGTTCTGGAATTATAGCGTCAGGAAGGAAAACCCGACTTATTTTTATATTATAGATAACATTCACCTAATAAATAAGCTGAACTGAACTGAATCAGCCTGTAAACGTCCCACTGTTGGGCATAGGCCTCTACTCCATGTAGGAGAAGGGTTGGACCTTAATCCACCACGCTGCTCTACTACGGGATGGTGGATAATCTCCTTACAATGAGTAATGACCGTTACCACCCGAGTCGAAATTTAAAGCCGACATAGCTCCCTCAAGTCCGGTCGGATCCAGGTACTATATTTAAAATACAGTACATTAAAAATAAAAATACATATTTTAGTATATTGAAATGTTTATTTATGTGTTAACAATCACTTATATTTTATCTTATTTTTTTTAGTTCTGAGATAAAAGTTTTATATATATTTTTTACTCCTTATTAAGTGTCTCTAAAAAGGATATTCATTTGTACTAAATAGTAGGTAATTTGATGTTGATTAATCTAGATACTAAAATCCTAATATTTGTAGCAGACAGATCAGAGGCATGAAAATATTATCAATTAAATTCGTTGTTAATAAAAAATAAAATTAAATAATGTATATCTAATTTGCTACTTCTGACTTGCTAGCAAGTTACCGACATGAACACGTCGACTGTCCCAACGTACAGTACCGAAACTGAAATTTTGCGATTTTTTTTATTGCACTAAGAAACTCCTTTTTATACATATATGTTTTCATACAAAAAAGAGAATACGCTAAAAAATACATATTAAACCACATTTTTCATGAGTATAATATCGATACTTAACAAATAAATGACAATTTTGTACACAAAATTAACTTAAAAGTGCTCTCCTGTAAAGTACTTTTTTTCAGTTTCGATAGTATACGTAGGGACAGTCGATGTAATAACGTTTACAACGTACATAAAAATTTGATTTTACGAATAAAATCATTAAGCTATTTTATCTTTGTAAAATTTAACCATTCTATAAGAAAGTTCAACATTTAATAGTACAGTGTTTGTTTCATCGGTTGCTGATAGATCTATCTGACGTATAACGGTATCCAACAGATAAAAGTTTACGATATATTCTTCTTTTTCACCATCGAATTCCACTTTATCTGTCAGATATTTCTTTTCGCAAACAGTATATACAAAAGTTGTAGTTTATTAGTTGAGGTGTCTGTCTTACCCACCACTGATAAAGCGTATCAATAACTTATCGGAGAGATAAACATTATCGGCAACCGGTGAAACAGGCCCTAAAGTGTCTGTCTTACCCACCACTGATAAAGCGTATCAATAACTTATTTGAGAGATAAACATTATCAGAAACCAGTAAAACAGGCCCTTAGAGAACTTCTAAAAGGATAAAGTACAAAAGTACAAATAACAAATTCATTATAAAAGGTAATTAATGAGTACCTATAGTGAAAAGTAAAAAAAAATATGGTGAAAGAATACCGAGATTATTTTTTGATAATAAAGCGATCTCGTAATAATAAGGAAATTGAAATTTCAGATAGTAATATATTGTAATACATATTTAATCATTATACTATTATGTAATGATTAAATATAATGCTCTTCATGGAGCGTAAAAGATTGGCAAAAATTAATTTATTCGTACTTTTATAATATAATTTAATGTAAATACTGGATAAACGATTTTTAAATATAATGGTGTACCTTCAAGTTTATTTACATATAAAAATTAATTTAATTCAATGATTTCTAATTGAATTAAATAGGTATTTACTCATCTATTTAATAGCTTAATAATTGTCGATACTATTTTTTTTTACTTATATAAAGTAGTTTTTATTTATTATTATTAATTATTTTTACAATTACAATCTAACTTAATCTGTATAAAAAATGATCTAAAACATCTAATAATGCTTTTAAATGAAAGTGAATACGTTTTTTTTAATATTTGTCAAAAAATAAAAACGTCATTCAATCAGCCTTGTCGAATAGGCTTTGTCGAGCTTAGCTCTCTCCTACAATAAGCGTTTTTAAAATTAAGATGTTTTACATGCGAGCCTCGCGACCGTTTCATTTTAAATACGGATATATACTATAATTTTACTATTTCAATTTTATTTACATTTGAAACACAGCCTAATATAGGAAATCTTAGGTTAAATTCGAGTTTAAATGGCAGCTTTATGCTGGTTCCTGAGCTTCATTTCTAGTTTCTTCATCCGTAGGTTTTGTCACTATTGGTCCTTTGTTTTTTCCAGGGAGAAACAGACAGCTTAACGAACACACTGTGAAAGGTAAATGTATATATTTTATATATATTATAATAGGTAAATGTTTATATTTGAAATTAACTATTTTGTGAATAATAATTAGGGAATGCAATCTCGTTGATCTCGGCCTTTTTTAGCGAGATTGATCTCGGACGAAAAAAGGGCGTGATCTCGCGAGTTTAACGAGATTGCACTATAATAACATAAATATAAAATTATTACTAAAAGATTTTTGTTTGATATTAGGCGATAAGACTGGTTGTTTCTTTCATTTCTTATACAGAATATAACTATAGAAGTTTATTAAAAAATTTTGGACAGATACCTCAAACAAATTTTGACGCATAAAAGTCTATTGAAAAAAATCATGAAAATAAATGTTTCTTATAATACTTATAATTTTTATTATTTTTTTCAAATATAGTGATTATTTGCAAAAATAAAAATTGCCAATATCGCGAGATCTCGAAATTGGCGAGATCTCGCAGTATATTATTCATCAACTCGCGCAATTTCGCTTGAGCCCCAATCTTGTGAGATTTGCATTCCCTAATAATATTACGTTATTATTGTCTTAAATCTTATGTATAAAATAGTAAACAAGTGGATTATTTTTTTTTGCCTTTCAAACTAAATATATTTTCTCAATTTCCAATTTTTGCACACCTACAAACTTTCACTCTTGTATGTCTGAAGGTTGGCTGGCAGAGAATGATTTTAGCATTAAGCCCGCCTTTTGTACAATTTCAATTTTGTGTTGTGCAATTAAGTATAAATAAATAAATAAAATATTAAAATAAAATATATCAAATATTTACAATGAAGAGAAAAAGGAAGACGACGATGATGAAGACATTGAAAGCATAACGTAGTACATTACGGCTAGAAGAATTGTTATGGGGATTGTCGAAGTAGCTTTGAATGAAGTAGTATACGGAAATGACACTATCATAATTATGTGACTTAAGTCACGTGGTATTTTTGTGACTTTCAAGGTTTTGATGGAAATTTGCGTGCATAATTTCCAAGAACATCGATCTTACGAATAATGATGCCCGCGAAGAGGTAGAAGCTGACCCCGCAGTTTGTGGCGAGGAACAGCCCCACGAGATTGCTACCGGTCATGGACCCCACTCGACCCATCATCATGGACAGGCAGACGGCCATCGCCCTGTTATATACAACATACAATCAAATTTTTTATATGATCTTTAATGTTTTATTCACGCTCTTTATTTTATTAAAGGGATCGTCCATTAATCACGTGAAGCTGGAAAGGGGGAGGAGTTCGGAAAAAAAAATCACAAAATATCATAAGGAAGCGGGAGAAGGGGTGTGCGGTAATGAGATATCACGTGTATTTATTTTTCCTAAAAACATCTGTCTGTCTGTCTGGACATTTTTATCACAAAGCTTAAATTTCCAAAATTTAATCAGGTTATACCTGTATTTATAGATAACATTTTGAAAATTTTAATATACATTATATTTAAAAAAAAATACATGTGATTTTGGGTATGGGGGTATTCTAAAACCTCACCTCATATCACCAAGGGGGGAGATGGTTAAAAGTTGCAAAAAACATCACGTGATTACTGGACGACCCTAAACTTATACAAATTATTTAAAATAAACTCTTAAGATGCAGAAAAACTGACATCTGTAATACAGTAGGTATACACAAAGGAATTTATATCATAACTGGAACACTTACTTAATAAAACTGTATATTTAAATATGCACCTTGAAATAATTACTGACATAAGGTTGACATTTGTTTCCAACATGAAAAGTGAAAAAATCGTTCCGAGCATTTCGTTGAATATTGGTATTTTGTCCCTTTCTTACGAGTTGCCTTGAATCTATGGTAGAAAGAGATGCAATCCCTCTCTTAGGAACGTTTTTTTGAGTACACGTGCGCAATCCAATTAGTATATAAATTCCATGGTATACACTAGTTTAACTGTCAACGTTAACTTGTTTTTATTTAATTTATTTCATTTTCATTTGTAAACCGCGATTTGTCCGTTTAATATGTCAATAAATTATTATAATAAAAAATGTAAGGATCTAATTATCATTCACTAAGCTGAGGATGTAAGAGTCGGCGCAGTGGTCATGGCAACTGGCTGATTCGATAGCGGTCGCAGGTTCGATCCCTGCACGTGAAAAATGTTTATATAGGCCATACAGATGTTTATCGTGGTCCAGAGGCTTCGGCTTGTTTGTTGTGTGTTTCCGGACCATGAACACAGGATTCACATCCTACTGGGGACCGTTGTGTGATAGGCGTTTATTGAATTTAAAATTTCATTTACTTTTAAAAGCCTGTTATTTGAGAAAGATTATATCATATCACGCTGAGACCTAGAAGTAGCCATAAGTTTGTAACTGCAAGCTATCTTCTTGTTTAAATAAAGTAACCCAGACGTGTGACTTTCAGTTGTACACGTTACATTAAAAATGAATACCAAGAAACTTAGTAATAACTCTTTTAAAAATGTTTTAATATTGTCTTTAAAAATGCAGTACAATAAATGCATAAGTTCATTTAAATTCGAAGGTTTGTTCGACTTACCGGTATTTAGTCGGGAAAAGTTCGACCGTAACAGCATTCATGAGACCAATACACGCTCCGCTCATCATAAGTACCGCGAACAGTACAATCGCAAGGTGTTGGTTATAGGCGAGATGAGCTCCAATCCCAGACAGACCTGTACCCGCCAGTAACACCACGAGGATTAGTTTCTTGCCCATGAAGTCGACCAGGAAACCGACTATGATGTACATTGAGCAGAACACCAGGCCCAAGTAGATGGAAAGTTCGAAGGTGGTCGTGTTGATTACGTCATTGCAAACTACCTGTGATCAAAATATTGTCTGTTTTGGTGTAATTTGAACTGAATTAAAAGAGCCTGTAAGCGTCACACTGATGGGTAAATCAAAGTAAGTGGGCTATTAGCCGCTCCACTGCCTGTGTCAACGACTAGTTGACAAGAGTTTACAAATTAACCACAATAACCGCAATCGCCCGTGTCAAGTAATGGTCGCTATGGTTATATTGCCCATATCAACTTTTTTTTCGACACAGACATTAGTACGCGAAGTGCATCTGTCAACTACATGTTGATTAACGTATATTACATTATCACCGGTAGGAAATTACGTAACAAAATGTGAGAGGCCTTGGGCAGTTTTGTGTACTTAGTAAACTAAAAGGTCATTGCCCGGACACTCAAGCGGTTAGAAGGGTTGGAGCGAAGGAACTGTGGGTAGGCGAATATTTTTTTAATGTGAGTAACGATTGCTATCAGATGTCTATGATAATAACCGGAACCGACGACTTTACGTACTCTTCGAGGTATGGTGAGGAGACCCAGAACGAAATACACTCAGACCAGCAACAAATATTTGTACAATTACAATTAATATCTACCCTGAATGGGAATCGAACCTGTCAGCGCCGGCGTTTGGCGACTACACGCACCACTATATCAGTACGATCATCGTGTAAGGTGTAATTTGTAATATTTAAATTATTAAAAGATAGTGAATTCGATGTTCTTAATGATAGTAAACTTAATTGAGTATGTCTTCTTAAAACCATTAATTTTAATATAATTCAGACGATTTTCATAGACATAAATAGTAAATCAATTGAAAGAACGACATATTTAATATACATAAAAAAAGTACAGAGGCACAATAATGTAATCTATACTATTATTATAAAGCAGAAGAGTTTCTTTGTACGTTTATTTAAACGCGCTTATCTCGAGAACAATAGTTGGTCACTTTCAGTTTATCGAGGAAGGCGAATAAATATGCGATATTACTGATATCGAAAAATTTAACCTAAATGATTTTCTAAGCTAATATTGTTTATGAATACCTGAGTGCTATTAGCTGGTACTTGGGCATGGACAGCATCCATCACATCGCAGATCCTGGTTTGATTCCCTTCATGGCTTATGAGAGAGTTCAAGATAGTCGGAGACCAAATGAAGAAGCCGTTTGTCCTAGAATCCAAAATTTATGAGTAAGATTCTTATGCAAAGAAAAACCCTATTTATTCTTCTTTTGAAGGTACTCAAATTTATAATTAAAATTTTTGTCCTCTTATAGTATTTGATGATTTTTGTTCCTTAATAAATAAATCATGCAATATTTTAGTAATGGATTTTTACATAATATTTAAATGGTTGCGGATATGAAGTTACATAAAATGTTTTATGAAAGCATTGTTTTAAGTATCAAGTATCAAGTTTTGAGCTTACGTGGCAAATATTCCGAATTGAACGAAGCAAGTGAGACAGGTCCACGGCAGGAGGGGCAGCTTAAACAGCGGAGTTGTTTGTTCTTTCATCGAAAAAAGTATCGCAGCAATTCCCGTGTTTTCATTAGCTTTACAACTATGTGCCTCGGGTATTAAAGCCTTTACCTGAAATTAAGATAATATTATTTGATATATACGTGCACTTTTCATAAGTCTGGACTTATTTAATGTATAATTTCAATCCAGTTATTGTTATTACGCTATTTTCCTGGAAAATATTGTTTTAAGCTTAGATTTTAAGTAATTCAGTAGAAAATAATTTACATAATATAGATAGGCTATATGACAAATATAACTAATATATATATAATCATCAAGCCTTCGGGAGCTACTTATTTAAAACGTATAGCAGTATCGAAGTAAACTTGAAGAAGTTAATATGGGATAAAACTTTGCAAGTCATTTCAAATACTTTCATTATGTTATATTGCCCATAAGGGTAAAACCTGTCGAGAATATAACAAATAACTTTATTATATTGAAGGAAAAATTTATTTAAGATTGTCTCTATTTGTTAAAGAGACAAAAATCATATTTAGGACTGATGTTTTATAATATCATAGTCAAAATATATTACAAAGTGATTTAACAACAACGACTAACGGTAAATAAACATGTCCGTTAATTATAATTGATTCAGATTGTCTATAAATTATCCGACCACATGCAGGTCAATTAAGTTCTAACCCTTCTCCATAATTAGAAAATAGATGTTTGCGCAGCACTGAGATATTTATTTATACGTTGTTTCAGTTTAATCAGTTCAGTTATTAGTTTTTGTTCGTATACTTGGTTCTATTTCAGAACACACCCATAATCTCCTAGGCATTTGAGTTTCTATTGCGCGTATGTGACCACCGATCTCATTTTACTAGAAGCCGCTGAGTGTAAATTTTTTATTTGTATATTGTACTCACTGGATACGTATCTTCAGGTAATCTCCTGTTAATTGTGTACATCTTCCTTAGAACGGCCAAACATTCTTCAAATTTTCCAGAGGCGCAAAGAAACTTTGGACTTTCAGGTGCCAGCATCAAGAAGACGGTGCCGATAATGAAGGGCAGTGCGCAAGCCACTAACAACAGCCTCCACGGTCGGTAGTTAATACCCAAGAATTCAATTGGATAAGTAAACTCCAGTGGTAATATTAACCACGATATTGCTGGAATGTTAAAAGTGAAATGTTACGAACGGTTTTAATAATGTATTTATCTATAATATTGCTTACTTAGCGATAGATTTCTGTAACGTTTCTTATGGAGTTTTATGTTAAAATTATGTCTCTATATATAGTAAGTTAAATCAAGTAACGGTACGATATTGTAGCTGGCGGTTAATCATAAATGAAATAATCTGTTATTAGATTATCTATTATATATATAGCAGTATTATATTATATTAAATTACATTACATTAAGTTACATTATACAATTGGATAAGTAAACTCCAGTGGTAGTATTAACCACGATATTGCTGGAATGTTAAAAGTGAAATGTTATGACCGGTTTTAATAATGTATTTATCTATAATATTCCTTACTAGCGATAGATTTCTGTAACGATTCTTATGGAGTTTTATGTTAAAATTATGTTTCTATATAGTAAGTTAAATCAAGTAACGGTACGATATTGTAGCTGGCGGTTAATCATAAATGAAATAATCTGTTATTAGATTATCTATTATATATATAGCAGTATTATATTATATTAAATTACATTACATTAAGTTACATTATACAATTGGATAAGTAAACTCCAGTGGTAGTATTAACCACGATATTGCTGGAATGTTAAAAGTGAAATGTTATGACCGGTTTTAATAATGTATTTATCTATAATATTCCTTACTAGCGATAGATTTCTGTAACGATTCTTATGGAGTTTTATGTTAAAATTATGTCTCTATATAGTAACTTAAATCAAGTAACGGTACGATATTGTAGCTGGCGGTTAATCATAAATGAAATGATCTGTTATTAGATTATCTATTATATAGTACCTGGATGACCGAGCTTTGCTCGGTTAAATTATATTTAGATACATACTGATGAAACATAAATAATATTTTCGATCTTACCGACATAATAGTAAAATAATATGAACTGGTTATTAAAAAAAAAAGAGCTCTCAATAATAGTTTATATCACAAAAAGAAGAAACTTGAAAAAAAAAAAGAAAAAAAGAAATGTTCTGTAGAGACCTGGATTCGAACCCAGGTTTTCTGATTTCGAATCCGCCCGATCCCCATCCGAGCTATTATAAGCTTATCAATTTCAGCGAAATTTACCTTTCTATTCTAATGATATTTTTTAATTGCGTAAAAAAAGGGATAAAACGACATTTTCTAAAAATAAATCCTAGCTAGATCGATTTATCGCCCCCGAAACCCCCTGCGTACTAATTTTCATGAAAATCGTTGGAGCCGTTTCCGAGATTCAGATTATATATATATATATATATATATATATATATATATATATATATATATATATATATATATATATACAAGAATTGCTCGTTTAAAGATATAAGATATAGCAGTATTATATTATATTAAATTACATTACATTACATTACATTAAATATATATGTAAATATTAACCAACAATCATATATACACATCCATGACCCGGTGCAGACATCTATATTCGTCATACATAATATTATCTGCACCTGGCGGGATTCGAACCCGCGACCGCTGCGTAAAGTGTCCAGTTGCCTGACCACTCGACCAGCCGGCCGTCTCATTATATTATAAGTATTATATCATATTGAGCACCTAAACACTTTTTACTTTCTTGCATATACCAAAGTTGGCTGTTATGAAACACAGCAGCGTTAAACAAGTTTTTTGTGTACAATTGTGGAAGTTTATGGTACAATAAAGAATACAAAAAAAAAAAAAAAAATTCAATTCTATTAAAGTACAATGTGTAAGTTATTCTGGTTAGTTTCAAAATAAAGTAGTTTCAAAGTTAAGATGGACAAATATTTAAAAAAAGGCCACTCACCCGGTAACACCAAAGTCCCAATACCCACGAACGATGAACCAAATGCGACGATCTTGTCGCGATGACGAATATTCGTGAACTCGCCTAAAAACGTGTACACGACCGCCGATGGACCCGACATACTGTGGGAATAAAAAGAAAGAATGTCTAAAAAAGCACCTTATAAGGTTTCACCTTTGTGGAGGAATTAAGATACCTGAACTAAATAGAAATATCATTCAAATATAGGTACAACGACTAGGCAAAGATTGTCTTGTATATTAAAAGGTTTGAAATTTAAGCCACTCAGATTCACTGCCAGTTAGTTGAATATCTAATTCACTAAAATAAATTCTGTAATAATAAAAGTAGATAAAGAACTTGCATAGATATTCCACACCACCATCACATCAGCCCTTTTAGTGTCCAATGGTGAACGTAGGCCTGCTTCATCATTTCTGGGGAGGGGAGGTTTGCCAATAATCGCCACGCTTAGCAGGCAAGTTAGCAAGAGCAGTGTGTTGTGGAAGGATATGGTAACGCTGTTGCCCATCACCATCATGATTGGTGCACAGTTGTTCGCACCACTATGGCCTTAGTTGCCTTTTACGACACCTCGGCAAACAACAGGTCGGGACTATTCTTTTCTGCCGGTCACCGCACCGCAATTGTGCATAGACATAGCATAGACATCCACAAACGTAAAATATTAAATCTAAATAGTTATAACAAAATCTCTTATAAATCTCTGATCGACGGTTAGAACACGATTAAAGGAGCAGAATTTCACGCCAGGATTTTTGTATTTGTCTACCCAGAATGTTGTATTATAGGGAGAGGTGGAGTGTGAAGTCTTAAATAAGCTAAACTAAATACGATACAAACTATGTACTTTAAATAAGCCAGCTAAAGATGAGCCGTACGTTCAAAGATTTTTAAGCATTCCGAGTTTCAAGTTATTTCGACCTTATAGGTTATGATTTCTCTAATTTTTGAACTGTCAAACTAAATAGCTTGAAATAGTTATGAGACATTCCTTATAAATAACAAAATTTGTATATAAGCTTTGGAACAAAAAAAATTGGTTGTCTGTAAACTCGCTTTACGGACGATAATTTTACGTGATAACGTCATAAGAAAACATTAAAAAAATCATACTTTTATGAATTGAATTGAATTATTATCAACGAGTTATTATTATTTTGTATCAAAATCAAAAATCAAAATCAAAATTAACTTTATTCAAGCCTAGCCCTAAGAGCACCTTTGAATCGTCATTTTACAAATTAAAAATTTAAATTTGATTATTATTTTGTAATGGTAAAGCTACAACCGATTCGGAATGTAGATTCTGCAGAGAAGAATCGGCAAGAAACTCCGCAGTTACTCTTTTGAAAATGATATATAAACTGTGTTTTAGTATAAAATTAGTAATATCTTGCATGAAATACAGCGCCACTATGTCCACACATCTTTATCGACTAAGTAATCCTGCACCGAATAATAAGCTTTATCTATTAATTTTTTTTAATAAAATCTTTAAATTTATTATGAGACAGTTCCAAAATTGTTTGTGGGATTTTATTATACATGCGAATACCATAACCCAGAAAAGAGGCGTTTACTTTGCGCAGTCGGAAGCCTGGAGTTACAATTTTGTTATTCCTTCTAGTGTTTACAGTGCGATTAATACTATTTATTTCAAAACAATGAATATTCTGGTGAATATATATAATACTGTTATAAATATTACAACAAAGAATGAGTTAATTCAATTAATTATATTTTTTTCGATAAATTAGCATTCGACTAATAAGTAACAATGTGGTATTAACAATTTATTTACAACCTATATACATGTGTGATATTTAAGATCCTCCAATCTGCGTTATTGTTTTTCATTCACAAGTCGAATCGTGCCTCTGTATCGCTTGTTCCGCACTCTCGCTCGCGACACGTGACACTTCGTGCATGCAGCCGGCATTCATCGATTTACAAAACGTTATCACGTCAAAAAAGAAAACTTTTGAACAAACAACAAAAGGTTCTTAATTTAGATGAATTATGATAATTTTGTCTCCGAAAAAAAACCCACTAACGCCGAGTTGCACGAAACAATTTTTAAATTTAAGTGTTTATTAAACTAATTTAATCACAAGAATCGTGATTTTCTGTTGCACGAAACCTACATCTGATTAAAAAAATTAGTTTAATTAAAGACCTATCTAACGGATGATTAATTCCAACAGCTTTAAATTAATCATGAGATCAACTAATTTTAAGATTAATTGCAACTTAACTAACGGAAAGTTAGCGACGGTTTCGTGCAACTCGCCGTAAGTCCTTTTAATTGTTAATTTTATTTTACGTGTTACGTAAAGCTGCAAATCGTCGACGTAAAAATGATAAGAGAAGTCTGTGAAAGATGCGAGTAAATTTATAAGAAGTGAGAAAATAAGAGGAGACAAGATGCCACCTTGAAGAACGCCAGTTGACAGCTCAATCCAATCGGAAGAGACATGATTAAATAGAACTGCCTGCTGACGACTGCGAAGATATGAAGAGAACTAATCCAGAACTGATGATGGAAACTTTAGGTGTTTAAGTATGGCAAGAAAGATATCATGATCAACCATGCTAATTGCATTGGAAAAATCCATTAAAACTAGTATGATGATTAATCTACTTTCCATGCCTACCCGAGTAACTTAGTAACCTTCAGAAGAGCGGTAGCAGTACTGCAACTAGATCTAAAACCGGATTGAAACGTACTGAGAATATTATTTTTATACACAAAGAAAGAAACTTGTTTATAGACACATGCTTCTAAGATTTTCGAAAAGAATGAAAGGATGGAGATAGGTCTAAAGTGATGAAGGTGGCAAGGGTCAGAAACCTTAGGGAGAGAAAGAACGTAAGCTTTTCTACAGAGTGCAGTAAAGACCCCGGACGCAAGAGAAAAATTGACAATATGGGTTATGTATCAGCCTGTAAACCACCCACTGCTGAGCGAAGGCCTCTTCTCCATATAGAAGAAAGGTTGGAGCTTAATCCACTACGCTGCTTTACTGCGGGTTGGTGGATAATTTCCCTACCATTTTTTTAAATGCTGGGAAATGCATTTACGCATCCCGCCGTGGAGAGGCGGCGGGTAAGTGGGACTTGCTTTCATGCTCCCGTTCCGTAGCCTCCTTCAAAGTCATGACCTCCTCGCAAAAGGACGTCACGGCCGACCAGAACCTCTCGCTGCCGAGCATGCAGCGGATCACGCTCGACAACGAGAGGTTTCCGCCTATCACGGCAACCAGGGCATGGTGCTGGGGCCCCGAAGCAGCGCACTCCTCGAGAGTGTGACGCGCCGTGCCTATCGGTGCGCCACACTCGTGACAGGCAGGTGTGGCTTCTCTTTCTGAAATTTGATGCAGGTACTTACTAAAGCACCCGTGCCCGATAAGTACCTGCGTCAGTCGGAAGGTCAGCACTCCGTGCCGCCTTCTGACCCGGTGACGAAGATAAGGATGTATAGCTTCCACTGTTGCTAGGCCCACCGCTGGGGACTCCAGGTCCTCCTTCCACCATTGGATCAGGGCTCTCTGAGCCTGAGCCCTGATCGGAGCCATCTGGTCCGTACTTGGGACTTGTCCTTTAGCTTCTTTCTCGCCCGGGCCGTGAGTAAGGTGTCATCAGCATAACTGATCACCCTCAGCCCGGGCGGTATAGGCAACAACCAGTCGAAGCCGACTTTCCACAGGAACGGTCCCAGGACGGAGCCCTGTGGAACGCCGCAGCCGACACGACGTCAATATGGTCGGCCGTCGCTCCCCTCCCAGAGGACCTCTCTCTCCGGACTCTCTCTCTCCAACAGTCTCTGGAGATAGTGGAGCACTCCATGAAACTTCAGTGCCTCCACAATCGTCTCAACAGGAATGTTGTTGAAGGCGTTCGCCACGTCTAGCAAGATGGCCAGCAGAACGTCTCCACTGGCCACCGCTTCCGAGGAGAGAGACCTCAGGGCGTTCAGGGCGTCCAGTGTGGAACGGCCCCGACTCTTCAAGGTGCTGAACGAGGCGGGCAGCGAGAATCTTCTCAAGCATCTTGGCCGTCTAATCCAGCAGCATGATTGGCCTGTACGCAGAGTGGAAGTCAGATAGTCGTCCCTCCTTGCGTAACAGGCACAACCGGTCCGTCCACGGCCTCGGGAACTGTCCGGTGCTGAAGCACTTATCGAACAGGACCCGAAGCCGCCCTCTCAGTTGTTCCAGGGCGATGTTCAGTACTCACCCTGGAATACCATGCGGCCTATAATAATATGCACGAACTGGGCTTAAACGGTAATATCACTCTCTACAGTTCTACACTGACGACACATGCCTCTTTTATTTAGGTTCGTCAATTCGTGACCTTATATCTCAGGCCCAACACAATCTTGACGTCCTTCATGAGTGGTTTCAATACAGTCTATTGACTATCAACGTTTCTAATACTCAATCACACACCTATCACAATAAATAACAGACCTTTACAAGAAAAAACTCATGAAAGATATCTTGGCCTGCACATGTATACTTATTTAACATAGAATGTCCACATTAAACATTTAATAAGTAAATTAATATCAGTCCATGCCTCCTTGCCGATTAATGTTCGGTGCATACCACGTAGACTACGTTTCACAATTTATAATCTATATCTATACTAATAATTAATCTGTTAAAACCTCCGTTTTATTGATACATTATATATCATAAAGAATAAATTTTAATAGCGCGATTTAAAACCAATGTAAATAACTTTAATACATAAAAATTAAACATAACTCACAGTAACATTTAGTTTTTGTTTCATTGTAATTAAATTTAAAAATAAATATTTAAGAAAATAGAAATAGGTACCTTATGCAACGCCATCTATTAACAGCTGGCAATCTAACGAATCGTAACAAGATAGATGGCGCAGTATACAAAATATAATTTTTTTGAATCGCGCTGTCCAAAACTTCGGCCGAAAGAATGAGCCTCGCCCATATTTAAAAAACGCTTTTTTTTTGCATTTAATACCTTAGTGTACTAAGGTCTTGGTTGTTTGTTTGTTGTTATAATATTTGTTCGTTATTTGTTTATTGATAGTACAAAGTTGGATGTTATAGCTATTTAAGTTGTAATCTTAATTAGGCTTGGGCCTAACCGGTCACTACAGAGAGCGCTCAATTTAGTTCATAATCCAAGGATGAACTAGTTCGCTCTATTAGTTCATTAGTTCTTTTTTTGAAATAATTTAGTAAGAACAATAAATAAAGAAAAAAATATAGTTATGATTATTGTAAGTTTTGTTTATTGTTATTTAAAAAATAGAAAGTATTACATGAAAATTTTACACGTCCATTTATGTAATATGAAATTTTTTATTTATTATTTAGTAAAAGTAAATAACTCGGTTGGTCACATAGCACCACTGTCTAGTAAAGTGGACTCTAACAGAAATATAAAAAGAACTGAAAAGAACTAAGAGCGGGATTTTCAATGAACTAGTTCGCATAGTTCACCTAAAGGAGCGCTCTTCCCACCTAGGTCGTTTGCGAACTACCCAAGACTAATCTTAATATTTTTATATATGCGAAAGGTCACTCACTCACTCACTCATCACGATATCTCTAGAATTTTAAGACCTAGAGACTTAAAATTTGATATAAATATTCCTTTTGCCGAGTAAAGATCACCTAAGAACGAATTTTACAAAATTCTACCCCTAAGACGGTGAAAAAGGGGGGCAAAGTTTGTATGGGATAACGTGATTCCTTGGTCCAATCTACTTCAGATTTTGCATAAATATTCTATAACAGAACTGATTAAAGACGTGTTTCGTATTTTATCAAAATTCATCCTCTAACGGTGTTAAAAGGGGGTCGAAAGTTATTTGCTTCAAGTTGATATCAATATTCAGTGCTTTTTGCAGTTTGAGAACTCAATCAATCTATTATAAAATATTTTCCAGTATCGACGCAGGTGTAGGTGATAAAAAATATAAATTTATAACTTTTGAAATTTTAGTTAAATACCCGTGCGAAGCCAGGGCGGGCCGCTAGTTCCCTAATAAAACCACATTTGTTATATCTAAGAGTAATCCAAATCTGGGGAAGTACTGCAAAACACGATTAGACAAATTACAAGTCCTACAAAATAAAATAATAAAAATGTTATTCAATTTTGAATTTCAAACATTTAACAAAACAATTATATATTTACAGTACCTGTATTTTCATCCGTAAAACCATTAATAATAATGTTCACACCGAACTACAATTTAATAGGGGCAAAAAAGTTGGGTTTTGCCTAAAATTCGTATCAAGTACGGCAAAAACGCAATAACATACGACGTTGAGCGTCTTTATAAAAAATACCCTCAGACGTCAGACATAAGAAATTTTAACTCGTTCAACGTATCCAAAAAACGACTCTCTCGACTTATCTTATTACATATTTACGAAAATATCTGTATGAGTATGTAAAAAGGAATCATAGTTTTCAAAGCATGGTTATCTGTAAACCGTTTTGATAGTCTGTTTTTATTTTTTGTTTTTGTTAACTGGTCCAAGGTAACCAATTGGTTTCTATTTAAACTTTTGTATGTTCTTTTCTCTTTATCAAAAATGTAAGTACGGCAACGAATATATGTTACCTATTTATTTCCTTTTGTAATTATGTTCTCATGTAAGTCATGTAATGTCTTGTTCTCTTATATTTACGCGAATTTTACTCATTTGATTAAAAGTCTATACCGGATTTTATCGCGTTTATTCAAAACTTCATAGTTAACAATATTTTAAATTATTTCCCGACGTTTCGGACCCTTTACAGCGTCCATGATCTCGGGGGACTGAGGTGGTGGGTGTCCAAATAATTTATTCGTTAACTGTAAAGTTTTGAATAAACGCGATAAAATCCGGTATAGACTTTTAATCAAATGTAATGTCTTTATGAGAATATATATATCTTTAAACCTAATAATTAGTTTAGTATGTTTTGGTGTTTGAATTTTACAAATTCAAAATTAACTCTGTCTGTCTACATAACTCGGCAAACATACTAAACATAGTATATTATAATTAAGACGTACATTAAGATGCAGATTGCCATGTTGTTGATAATTATTCTGGGTTCCTGATATATCAGCACAGTTGCAAGTGTAATGTTCACGTGTACGTTTTACCATAATAGTGGCCATGAAAGATTAAAAAGTTATAGGACGTCGTTTATAATTCGAGGTGACACGTAAACATAAATTCTAGAAAGTTGTGAGCGATCAATAGTCAATTATACTTACAAAATAGACGAAATGAAAGATAACACAGCGAAGGAGTAGATCTCAGGCGCGAAACTCGCCAGAGCAGAGAAGACGGCTGAGATGATCATCGAGAACAGCATCACGAAGCGTCGACCCCGCGTGTCCGCGATCCAGCCCCAGAAGTACGATGTTATAATTATAGCTGGGAAAAAACAAAGAAGAAAAAAAATAGTTCAATGAATGTTCATTAGTACTATATAATATATAATGAATGGTGTCCGAATAATAAATTGATTATTCGGACTCCCACCACCTCAGTCCTCCGAGACCATGGATGCTGTAAAGGATCCGAAACGTCGGGAAATAATTTTAAAAATTGTTAAGCTGTAAAGTTTTTTTAAATAAACGCAACAAAATCCGGTATAGATTTTTAATAAAATTATATAATTTTTTAACATAATCTAATAAAGTTCTTTGAGCAAAAATTACGATGATAAAATATTCAAGATACTAATCGAAATATTATTTGAACCACAATAAAAATAATCCGTGGTAATTCCAAATTTAACCTGAAACGTGTGCGTGCATATCCAGCATGGTGAGTATTGGTAAACCCCCAAGAGATGATGGGGGATGCTTACTTTCTGAACTGAACGGAACTGAATCAGCCTGTAAAACACTTCTGGGCAAAGGCCTCTTCTCCATATAATAGAAGGCTTACGTTCATTAGTGGCTATCCAATCGCTGATGTGGTGGTGGTGGTTGTGTTTCACTTATGATAGAGGATTCATAGGGTACCTAGTAAAAGGAGATTTTTGGCTAAAAAAAAATTGAAATTTTTCGTTGGATTAAGATGAAACTAACCTATGAAAGGTATAGCAGAAAGCCATCCTCTCTGGGTCAGATTGAGATTCAGGTCACACTGTGCAGCCGGCATCACGTAGCCCATAACCATACTCTGCATGATCACGCCCATGAGGATGAAACCACTTAACAGCATCTGAAGTATGTTGTATACACCGAATCCTGAAAAAAAATAAAGCAACTTAATCAAACAAGACGATATTATGCTACTAATTTATTTATTTATTTATTTAGATAAGGCATACCAACTAAGTACATACATCACATTAAAACAAAAATTTTTCATTGGTTTTTTTACATATGCACTTAAATTACTGATTTGCACAACATTATATAAACTTAATAAAGTCAGTTGCTTTAATTACAAAGTTCCAAAATAAAAATAAAAACATAAAAACACTCAAAAAAATAGATAAATCAGGCCGAAACGGGTCCAGTAGACTTAGAAAAATATATATGTATATCTATAACAGTAAATGTATATTATATAAAACACATAAACTATGATAATAATAAATATAATCTATAGCATAGAGTAGTTTTTTTTTAGTTTTTTCTTAAACTGTCCTATTTTATCAGCAAAGATATCAACGTCTTTAAATATCTAATATATATAAATCTCTTGTCACGATGTTTGTCCGCGATGGATTCCTAAACTACATAACCGATTTAATTAAAAGTCTAAAAACGGATTTTATCGTGTTTATTTAAAGTTACTGTTTAACAATTTAATTTAAATTATTTCCCGACGTTTTGGACCCTTTACAGCGTCCATGATCTCGGGGGACTGAGGTGGTGGGTGTCCGAATATAATTATAACCACTTATATTACTTATAACTTATAAATTAGATAATATGAAATATTAATAGCTTTGTTACTCGTGTCAGCAAACGTGTAAAAATTAATTAATGTTATTAAGACGAATAGCGAATGATTGCAAGTGGGGGCCATACACAAAGGATCATGCACAGCATTTTGAACTTAACTGAAACCCCCCCCCCTTTCGTTTTTCTTTTTCTTATAGGGGAATCTTTGTAATAGAATTCTGATGGATAAATCTTAAAAATTACCCAATTATTTAATAAATTCATTACAATACAGCAATAAGATAGTGTAAATTAATTTATGCCCGATAACATATATGTCGCTGCGGAGGCTAAGGGGGCTTCAAAATGTGGCCCGATTTTATAATCAATAATAATTATATTTGTAAATTTATTAGGCTAAGATTAAACATTTAAACGTTTTAATTAATTTGCGGAATATTAGTAATTTCAATATTCTTTCTGTACATTTTTGAAGTAAGTACCTTTTTAGTTCCTATTTATTTTATGTAATGATTTTGTTCTTCGAATTGCTGAATAATTCATGTTAAAACGTTATAATAATTTTAGAAGCTATTTCTATGTATTTTTATGTTGGTTTAATAATTTAATTTTATAATGTAACCGTCCAATCACGTGCAATGTCATTCAACCAATCAGAGTGAAGTATGACGATGGCGCCATACACTGCATATTGGTGGGGGGGGGGGGTAGACGACATGGACACGGGCTACGCAAAGTTAGCACCCTATCGAAAGATTTTTGAAATCAAAATGACCTTAATCGATAGGTCTATTAAAAATATTTATTAAAAAAAAATAGGCGACCTAACAAAAATTTTGGTGGACCTATACAGACCTAACGTAGACCTATCGATTAAAGTCATTTTGATTTCAAAAATCCTTCAGTGGGGTGCTAACTTTGTGTAGCTATGGACACGTTTGCATCGGAATGAGGGACAGAATCCTTTGGTACGCGGTAGCGAACGGTAGTCTTTATTTAAAAGGGGAAACTCTGTCCGATTTCTGTATTGAATTTAGTAATTAATTTTCATTTGTAATTTAAATCAGTAAGAATAAAGATTTAAGCAATTAGAGTTCTCATTTTTTTTTAATTTGCAATAATTCCTTCCATGTGACTGTCGTTTAAGAAGAAATTATAAGACTACCTACGTAAATTATAATCGTTAAATAGTTCTATTAATATTCTTAATTTAATTCCCATTTGCTTTTACCCTCATTCTCATAATGTGGATAGTAATAGCAGAACCGAAGACCTAAATAAGGTCGACGGTTCTGCCGTTTATAAAAATATTAACGAGACCGCTAATCCGATAAATACTATCAAAACATTTGTGGAAATTTTATAACAATAGGGTACTTTCGGTAGTGAAAAGTAAATTATGAGATTTGATAACTATTAAAATTTATGTAGAAATATACTTAAATATTCTGATTTTGAGTCATAAAAGCACATTATTGTTTTATTATATTGAAATAAAAAGTCGTAATTTTTAATCTGTATATCACGTGATCTAAAACACGAGCCGCCATGGTGTGACGTCGTAAAGACAATGTTTCCGATGTACACTGCGAGCACTCCTCATTACTCTCACTAGTGAAAAATTCGTTCCTTTATTGAGTACCAGTACACTGCCGCAATACCATATAGAAATATATGACGACAAAAATAGCATAATTTTTGTACTGTTAGCACTGGCTCTTTCGAGGTAAGGAGCTCTCAGTACTTTGATCACCTGATTAAAAAATATAACAGCAAGAATGCTTTGTTATTCAAAAATGTCAACAATATTAATATTAATAATATTATTAATTAATAATTTATTTTTGAACAGAAAACGTTACATGATGAATATTTCTTTTGAAAACAATGTCGAAAAATTAGAATGATAGTATACTGGACTGCGTTCCGTTTTATCAGTAACCAGTATAGCACAGTATAGCAAACTAAGAAGTAACGGCTTTGCAGTATACTGAATTGACATCACACTTCAGAGTGCTCTCAGTGTATACCGGAACACAACTTTACGCATATTACGTCACCAAAATAGGTGACCGCGTTTTCGCGGGAATTAAAAAGGTTTAAAATTTAATTTAATTTTATGGCAAGAAAGCGTGTTTATTTTGCCGAAATATTTTTTTTTGTGGCTTTTTATTACGAAAATTAACATTTTGAAGTACTTTTTAAAACATAGTAGAATACCCTATTACTCTGACGCTTGATGCTGATGATTGCTCGTATTGAGCCTAAATGATTTATATCTTTATTAGCTGTTTTGATATAATCTTATCTAAATTGCAAATATTATAAAGCCGAAGAGTATGTTTGAAAACGCTAATATCAGGATTTATTGGTATGATTAAAAAATGTATTTTTGCTTTAGTAAAACATTATTAAAAGGAAGGTTATAGGTTATAAAAAATAATGCTCATTCCTGTGAGCAATAACTTTAAACACAGATGACACTTTCCGTCTTTCGAACTTGGTGAACGGAATTTAAAAAACTGTCAGTGGAAAAAGAATTTTTGCACAAACAGGCACAGGCCCGTAAACTAACAACGGATTTTTAAAATTTCATCACATAAAAGTGTCATTTATATTTGTATTTATTGTATTATCGACATCAGTCGTTGACTGTCGAGTGTAGGTCTAGAACGAACGTAGGGTGGGGAGGGGGGATTCATTTTGCCAATAATCGCCACGCCTAGCAGGCGAGTTTGCGAGCGCCTTGTGTTGTGGCAGAATATGATAACACTGTTGCCCATCATCATCCTGGTTGGTGTAAAATTTGTTCGCAACACTAAGGCTTTAGTCACATTTTACAACACCTCGGTAAGAAAGAGGTCGGGACTATTCTTCTCTGCCGGTTACTGCACGGTTAAATATTACCATTAATTAATATTATTTTTTAGTATTTGTTGTTATAGCGGCAACAGAAATACATTATCTGTGAAAATTTCAACTGTCTAATTATCACGGTTCATGAAATACAGCCTGGTGACATACGGACGGACGGACGGTCGATAACACGATACGATAATTATCTATAAGAAAATTATCGATAATTTTTTCCGATGAACATCCCTAACAGAAGCACTCATAACTGATATGACAAAACCTGTGAAAATGATGATTTAAATGTGTTGACATAAATCTATTCATTCATAAAGTTCATTTCAAAGTTCTAAATCTATTCATTTCTAAAGTTTAAAGTTAAAAGTATTAAGTTCTAAAGTACTGTTTATATTCTGTATACTTTGATGTGAGTGCAATAAAGTGTTTATCTATCTATCTAATATTTGATTATTTGTGAGATGTGTCTTTACTGCTGCCAAATGAAGCGATTTCTACATTGTGATTTTTTTTTGATACAACATATCGCGCGCTTAGTAATAAACCGAAATAAGTCAAAATTTGTTGATTTCTACTATTTCTTCTAATAAAATTAACTTACTCAGCTCAAAGAATAGCTACAATCTGGTTGCCACGCGAAACAGAGCAAAATGACCGATTTAATGGATCACAGAGACGACGTAATGCCTCCAACAAGAAGAAGAAGAAGAAGAAATATACTTTATTGTGCATACAAGTTAAAATACAATTTTATCTTAAAAATAACATACAATAATAATATGCACAAAGGCGGTCTTATCGCTAGGTAAGCGATTTCTGCCAGACAACCTTGGGGTAGAGGAGATTTAAAAAATAACACAGAGTAGGTTCGTAAAAAGGCAACAAAAATTATAAACCAAAATGAATCCTATAATCTAAAACAAATAAAAAAAAATAAAAAAAAAATATATAAGATAAGTATATAAATAAACAAATCAATAAATTATACACAAATAAATACATACCAACTACATTATGATTTATCATAGTAAATACACAAATAAATATATACCTATTATATTAATTATTAAGAAGGTAATGGTTTATCAAAAATATAAAATTAATTAATCTTTTATAGCACATTAATAAGTATCCAAAATTTCTAACACAGTCCAGGTCTAGCAATTCAGGTAAGAATCTTTGATTAGATTCTTAAAAGTGTTAAGAGTTTCGGCCTCCCTAATACTATTTGGTAAAGCATTCCACATAATTATTGACTGCACTGTAAAAGAGTATTTGTAGAATGCAGTATGATGGATAGGTATATGCAGCGTAGTTGTATCATTCGAGCGCAGTGCCCTATCAGATTTACGTACTATGAACCTTTCTCTTAGATACTCTGGAGCCCGGGGATTTTTAAGTACACAGTAAAGTAGCGACAGCATTCTTGTATTCCGGCGAAAACGGATTGGCAACCACTTGAGCTTTTTACGATAATCGGAAACGTGATCGTATTTGCGCAAAGAAAATACGAATCTAATAGCTAAATTTTGGAGCCTCTCAAGTTTTGTAGCATGTTTTGTAACCGTCTTAACGAATGCCAAGTTGAATACATTTTCCTACTCACTTCTTTAATCTGCGTTGTCCAGTTCATGTTATCGTCCATGTAAACGCCAAGATTTTTAACGCATTTACTATATGGTATAGTAGTATTGTTGATAAGCACCGGAGGTAAAGAAGCCCAGTCAATCCTCGAAATAAGACCCCGACTGCCCAATATTATAACCTGTGATTTCACTGGATTTAATTTAAGACCATAACAGCGACTCCATTCAGATACAATAGCAAGATCCTTATTAATTGTAGTAATAGCCTTAGGTAAGTTTTCGAGTTCAGACTGAGTATAGATTTGCAAGTCATCTGCATACAAATGGTAGAGAGAAGATAAGTTATTTGTGATGTTGTTGATGAATATGGCAAAAAGAAGTGGTGATAAGACGCCACCTTGAGGCACACCGACAGGCAAATTAGATCACGCGGAAAGATCCAATGCGATCTTAATTCTCTGCCGGCGCCTCTGTAGATAACTACGAAACCAGCCAATCACTGATGGAGATATGTTAAGTGAACACATAATACTAAGAAGTAAGTCATGATCTACCGTATTAAAAGCATTACTGAAGTCTAATAGAGACAGAACAGTTAGCTTCTTGTTATCCATACCATATCTGATGTCCTCGGTGACCTTAACAAGAGCAGTAGTCGTGCTATGTCCCGCTCTAAACCCCGATTGAAGTGGATTAAGAAGATCATTTTTGGTCATATATAAAGTAAGTTGAAAGTGGACTATGCGTTCGAAAACTTTGGAAAGAAAAGGAAGGATAGAGATTGGTCGAAAGTCAGTAACAGTAGAAGGATTCGATTTTTTAGGTAAAGGAATAACATAAGCATCCTTCCAAGTATCAGGAAAAATGCCAGAATCAATAGAGCTATTAAAGATATGCGTGAGAACAGGGAGAATTACATCGAGGATAGGTACCAACATCTTACGACTAACATTATCGCAACCAACGGCATCAGACGATATGGATGATATGTTCTTCTTAACATCACATTCAGTAATTTGGCTAAAAGAGAACGGAGGATGATCAGGTAGAGGTTCAAAACTTTGACAGCGATTTCCCACAATAGTGTTTTTTGACTTATTTCGGTTTATTATTAATTGAGCGATATATAAGTAAGATATAAAGATTCATCTTGTAACCTCGCCCGCAGAGATAATTTAATAAATAATATAAAATAATAATATAATAAATTAATAAAATAATTTTCTTCTTGTATTATCCATTACGTCGTTAGTCTCTTTGATATTAGCGAAATCATCTGCATTTTCTTGGCACCATTAAGAGCCATTATACCAAATAAATGATGAAAAAAAGAAAAATCACTAATTATATTTGAAACTCTTTTAAATATATAATAATTATGTAGGTATAGATTGAAGTTCTCTCCAATAAATAATCGTTCTCTAATAACTCATTGATATTACATATAGTTAATAAAACAACATTAACGGGCCGGAAATAAAATCAAATTGAAAGCTTTGTTGGAAGTGTTTATAAATATTTATAAGGCTTTTGGGATTAATTTTTTTAAAATCAAAAGCAGATCAGAATATTTCAAGCGTATACGAACCGATTATCCATATATACAAGCTAATATACCATCCCAAAGTCAGATATTTGCATGAAAAACCACAGACACAACACTTACTGTTACCACTTTGTAAATTTAAAACCTATATTCAAACAAATTATTAATAAATAAAACTTATCAAAACTTAAAAGACTATTTTTACGATTCAAAAGCCCCCTGTAACTTCTAAAATAAGAGAATGATAAAACTAAAAAAAATATATATGATGTACATTACCATGCAAACTTCCACCGAAAATTGGTTTGAACGAGATCTAGTGAGTAGTTTTTTTTAATACGTCATAAATCGTAATCCGCAATTTACCTTTCATTCAATCAACTCAAATATAAAACAACGAACTACAAGAACTTTTATGTGATAATATTTACTGCTACGGAACCCTTCATGGGTGAGTCCGACTCGCTTTTGGGCGCTTTTTATTGTATACATAGTTCAAGGGAAGTCGATTCGCAGAGCCGGATTAACCCTGTCAGGGACACTAGGCAATGCTATACTCGGGGCCCCTTTTTTTACTTTTGTTTTTAATGTTAAGTGAATAGGCAAACTGGCAGACGTTCCACCTGATGGTAAGTGGTAAGTCGTAACGTACTTTACCTGGAAGTAGCCCACTTATCGGTTCCATTGTTTTATTCCATTGTTATCGGTTCCATTTTTGGACGACGAAAAAAAAAAAAAAAAAAGGTCATCCGCCCTTCAGTATGGACATTTTCCTCCGTACCCTATCCGAATACCTAAAAAAAATAAGGTCGGTGGCTACGTGGAGTCGACACAACATGATTTCGTCTCTGTCATGTCATCTCTGGTGCCCCCCAAGACGGGATGCCCTAAGCAATTGCTTAAATAGCTTATAGGCTAATCCGGCACTACACATAAGGTGTTAAAGTCTCGGTGCCAGTAACTTTCTTTTCTTCTTGTCGCTTGCATGGGGCCCCTAGTGGAAGCGGGGCCCCTAGGCAATTGCCTACTCTGCCTATTGGTTAATCCGGCACTGTCGATTCGTCTATAAAAAAAAAAATAGGCTATCAATGTATGTGAACTTTACATGCCAAGAATGATATATATATAAGTATATAAAGAAACAGCAAAAAACCAGTTTGGGATTATAATAAATATATGATATTTAATTGTTCATCATAAAAATATGCTTAATTATGTCGTAAGACGTCATTATATGTATGAGAATATTTAATTGAGTACCGGGAAATTTACGATAAAAAAATAAAAACGAACGCCATAAAAACAGTTTAAACGGTAGTGATTTTTGTTTTAAAATATGCTTGTTGCTTTTTATATGCTTTAAATTCAAATTAAACTTTCTTATTAATACACTTTTTTTAAAGTGATAACGTCTTGTAAATCGATGAATGTCGGTTGCACGCACGAACAAGTGTCACGTGTCGCGAGCGAGACCGCAAAACAAGCGACAGAGAGGCACGATCGGCCTAAGCTTTCGGCTTGTTGCGCATGTGGTCTGTGGAATGCATAGATAAAAAAGTATGAAGTACGCATGCGCTCCTATAAAAGTGATGAATTATCAATTAGAAGAGGGCACGCGAACGTACACCCTGTTTTATGTTTTTTTATCTTTTTTATTTATTCTATTTCAATGGATTTGATCGTTAGATATACGAGATGTGACGGTTTTACCGGTACTGTTAGTAAACTATCATGTGCTCATTTATCGATAAATTTTATTTTGTCTTTTTTACTATCAAGTCAGGGCCGGATTTAGGGGAGGGCAAGCAAGGCAACTGCCCCGGGCCCCCACATAAGAGGGGCCCCCACATCCACAAAAGAGGGGCGTCCACAATAAAGCCAACCTAGTTGGAGCGGTCCGGAGATGGGATGACCTTTTTTTTTAGGAATAGGAATAGGTGATAATCTTTTTTTTGTATCGGTGACGACCTTTTTTTTTAGGAATATGTCGCCAATGATAATATATTGGCGTGAGATTGCGACGACCTTTTTTTTCGTTGTTTTTCTTTTTGCAATAAAAAAAAAACAATTCAATTTCAGATCAAGGGGCCTCCACTCCTCCATTGCCCCGGGCCTTCACAACTCTAAATCCAGCCCTGTATGAAGTCATTAAAACAGTACACAATAGTAATCGATTTTGAGAATAGATTTGGAGTCGGAATCGAGAAACGATTCTTTGTGAAATCTTCCATCCCAATTGCTCGCAATAGTTTCGCTGTGAATTAATTTATATTTAGGTACGTGTAGTTTTATAAACACGAATTTAAATCTATATATTATTACGTGAAGCAAAAACTTTGTTACCCCTTTTTACGAAAATTACGCGGACGGAGAAGTATGAAATTTAGCACACATTTTTATTTAACATATATTTATTTAATTAATTTAAAAAAAACACTACACACACTACGACACACACGCATATGTACAATCTACATATATACACAAATTTTGTTTATTTTCAAAGTCCGTTGTCAACACGGTCTTAAATACAGGTCTAGAACGAATTTGTTACCAAATTTTTTTATCACAGATCAGGTCCAATGACTGCTGCATATGCTCACCATGTTATGCGCAATAGTATTTTTATGATGTTGACAATGCTGTCCATTATAGATTAGGTCGAATTTCGACCACTGACTGGGCGACCACTAGTCAATTTAAATGCTCTAATTTAAAGGAAAATTTGACTAACTATGAAATTCTTCAAATAATATTCAGTAGTTATAGTGTTGCACAAAAATTAAGCCTTTCCTTTTTCACCGACTTCAAAAAAAGTATATTCTATGTACAGTCTTATGTAATATTTTTTTTAGGTTCCTTGATATCATCGCTAATTATGTACCGACATGTATCCTTAAATTCTGATGACTGAGGATAGTCATGAGGAGGCTTGATTGATGAATAATATTGTTTGTTATTGTTTGTGAGATAATATCATATCTGGTAATATTACATCATATGACACTGCCTAGGGGGTCTATAAGTTATCAACAGTTCTAGATTTACGAAAATAAATCAATATTAATAATATAATTACCGATTATTGTACCTCGGGTCGCTCTAATGATATCGATAAATGCCACCGTATACATAACCCGAGCAGATGTCTGTTCTATTTATTTTTAACCGAATTAGGAACAGAAGAGTGTCATGAGTTCGATTGATTACGTAATGTTTTTCCCGATTGTGTACTAAATTTTAACTATTATAATTATTAACTTTGTTGTTACTATGTTATTAGTAGTAGCGAAAATTAAACTTGTCAGCGTTGATGGATCTTAGTTCCCGTATTCTACAATAATAGAATAACAATCGCGTCACAATAATAGATCAGTGGTCTGATAGTTCATAATTATATTCTCATCGACAGGTTTAGTAGAAAACTATTTCAATGTGGTTATAATGACATAATACAGATGTTATAATTTTTTTACTGGTCCATTGGCGCAGTTGGTAGTGAACCTGCTTTCTGCTCCAGGGTTGTGGGTTCAATTTCCGCCCCAAATTTGAGTGTAATATATATATATATATATATATATATATATATATATATATATATATATATATATATATATAGTACCTGGATGACCGAGCTTTGCTCGGTTAAACTATATTTAGATGCATTATATATTGATGAAACATAAATAATATTTTCGATCTTACCGACATAATAATAAAATAATAGCAACTGGTTATTTAAATAAAAAATAAAAAGAGCTCTCACTAATAGTTTTTCCCACAAAAGAAGAAACTTGAAAAAAAAAGGAAAAAAAAAAACTGGTTTGTAGACACCTGGATTCGAACCCGAGTTTTCTGATTTCGAATCCGCCCGATTCCCACCCGAGCTACTACAAGTTTATCAATGACAGCGAAATTTACCTTCGTATTCTAATGATATTTTTTAATTGCGTAAAAAAGGGATAATATGACATTTTCTAAAAATAAATCCTAGCTAGATCGATTTATCACCCCCGAAACCTTCTGTATACTAAATTTCATGAAAATCGTTGGAGCCGTTTCCGAGATTCAGATTATATATATACAAGAATTGCTCGTTTAAAGATATAAGATATATATATATATATATATATATATATATATATATATATATATATATATATATATATATATATATATATATATATATATATATATAAATTATACATACGTATATATATCACAAAAAATACCAGTCGTTTGTTATCTAAAACAGAGGCATTAAGTTGCCTACCTCAGGGGCAGATGACCGCGTGTATATGTGAAGTAAATTATTTTATTTTATGTTATACAGAAGGAATTTTGAGACGGGTCAGTAGGTACGAGTCGGGCAGGTACCTTAACCGTTATCGTTACAAGAAAACGTTCCTAGGAGACCATCCATAACTTTTTAAGATATTCTCAACTGCATTCACAGATTTTTGAGAAAATGTACAGTCAGCGAAAAAAGTGCTAAAATCCAAAAAACAAAAAAAAATTCTATGTTTATCGATCCTACTTCAAATGGGGATCAAAAGACTCTATGGGACCATTTAAGGTATGAGTACTAAAAATGTCAGAAATCGCCAAAAACATTTTCCATACATTTTGTACTGAAAAACGATAAATCAACTCGTAATATTCTTTATCGCCAAACAACCTTATTTGTTCCCAATAAAAAAGTAAAAAAATTATAAAAAAGAAGTTCGAAGACTTACTTTTTGGAGATGGCTTAGAGGAAAAATAAGTACAGATCATGATTTTTAAAGTATATACTATGGTCTGATGAAACTAATTTTTGCAATAACGGTATGTACAACCGAAAAAATTATCATTATTGATCTAGAGAAAATCCTGTCAGAGTAAGGGAAAGCCACAATCTGGTTCGATTTTCTTTTACAAAAAAGAAATCAACTTTTAAATCAACTAGTAATATTCTTTATTGCCAAACAATACTATTTCTTACTGCCATGAAAAGATTATTTTAGGCCTACTGAAATTTAAATACAAAAACTACGGTAAGACACAACATGCCACACAAACTTAAAAATAGTAACTGTCAATATAGTATTCAATTCTTAAAAATTCATTCATATGTCCTGCATGAAAGACAGTGCCACTAACAGGGCCGGATTTAGAGTTGTGGAGGCCCGGGGCAACAGAGGAGTGGAGGCCCCTTGATTTGAAATTGAATTGTTTTTCTTTTTATTTTTTGCAGAAAAAAATGACGGTGAAAAAAAATTGTCCTCGCGATCTCACGGTTTTTTATTTATTTCTTGCAGAAAAAAATGTTGAGGAAAAAAAAAGTCGTCCCACCTCCGAACCACTGATTCTTATTTCATTATATATATTCATAAAAAAGTCACCGATAAAAAAAGGTCATCACCTATTCCTATTCCTTAAAAAAAAGGTCGTCCCAATTCCGGACCGCTCCAACTCGGTTGGCTCTATTGTCGAAGCCCCTCTTTTGTGGATGTGAAGGCCTTTCTTTTGTGGATGTAGGGGCCTCTCTTATGTGTAGGCCCGGGGCAGTTGCTTGCCCTCCCCTAAATCCAGCCCTGGCCACTAAACCCACATCTTTATCACGTATATTATCTTGTTCAGAGTAATATGCCTTGACTCTTAGAGCCTAAGCACACTGCGTATTTTAAAAACGCAGACGACGCGCAGATGACGCGCGTATAGGCGCTTCAAACTAGATTCGAACGCAACCTTGTAACCTACGAACACGGGGCGAGCATGAAACGCGCTTCTACTGCGCGTATACGCGGTTACAGCCATACAGACGTGCTGTAGTCGTTCGTAGCTTCCCTGCGATTGGTGAGCGCGCGCCTCTCCTCTGCTCTTTCTCCGCCCTTTTGTACGCGCGTTTAAAGCAATATAAACGCAACAATCAGCATCTACGGTGCCGAAAACGCGCATACCTAAAACGCGCGTCGTCTGCGCGTTTCAAATACACCATGTGCTATGCCTTTTAAAGATTTTTAATAAGCAATTGTAAAATCGATTGTGTAACGTAGCTGATTTCCGTATCGAGGCAGTAACCAAAGAGAGGCTAGAGACAAACGGAATAGACATTGTACACATTTAACAACTGATATCAAAAATGTAGGTAAAATAATAGGAGGTATATAGTATAACTTACAATTTGTACCGCACTAATCATTATTATGATAAAATAACCATAACTACTCTTTATATTACCATAAGCTTTTTTGTTATCTGTCTATAAAATGATATTAGAAAATTACATGACACTAAGTATAATTTAATGAATCGAGACTACATATGATTATATCATAAATAAATTTCACATAATTGCTTTCTTCTTAATTTATTTATAACCAACACCATCAATACATCGCCGTTGGATGTCCATTGCTGCACGTATCACTGCATCATCTCTGGGTTTTTTGCCAATACTCGTCACGCTTAGTAGGCGGGTTATAACTGCATCGTTGCAGGATATAGTGACGCTGCTGCACATCACCATTCTAGTTGGTGTACAGTTGTTTGCATCACTCTGGCCTTAGTCGCCTTTTACGACACCTCGGCAAGAATGAGTTCGGGACTATTCTTCTCTGCCTTCTTCTCTGCATGGCGTTATTTATTACAAACCGTTTTTAATCTTACATATATTATAAGTAATCATTCTTGTAAAAATTTGTTTATCAATTTATAACGTTATTAATTCGTTTTGACGACGCGTTGGCGTAGTGGTCCAAGCAATGACTGTTGGATTAGCGATAGCGGTTTTAATCACCGCTCGTGACAAATTTTTAAATAGGAAATACATTTTTTTGTGATCTGGGCGTTTGTGCTTGTACTGTATCAGCCTATAAACCACCCACTGCTAAGTGTAGGCCTTTTCTCCATATAGAAGGAGGGTTGGAGCTTAATCCACCACGCTGTTCCACTGTGGTTTGGTGGATAATTTCCCTACGATGGGTAACAATAATGAGCAAGGACCTATGACAACAACTGGGACCGACGGCTTTACGTGCTCTGCGGGGTACGGTGGGGAGACCCCCAAGGACACACCCATACCGGAAACAAATATTTGTACAAATACAAATATCAGTCCCAAGCCGGAATCGAATCTGCGACTGCTAGCGCGCGGAGTTGAGGCAACTCCTCGCACCACTACACCAGAGCAGTCGTCAAAAATGATAAAGAATTCCAGTGTGTGTGAAGTGGTCCAGTTGCAGCGTGAGAATTCTTTATTATGAGTGAGGCGTTTTATTTATTAAATAATAATATCTAAATACTAGATGACCGCGCGGCTTCAGTTGCGTTGTTATTTATGCTTATCGTACATCCTTCCGGTTTACGCGTACGTTCTCGAAAAATTAATATGTCATATTATCTAGGTATATATTATTTAAAGAACTTTAATTTAAATGGAAATTTTTTAATTCTTTAATCTTGTACAGATAAGATATTAAAATTATGTCATAGAAAATAGACAGTCTTATTTATTAAGTGTAAACAGCTCGCTTGTAAACACTATGACGATGAGGTAAATGATGTCGCTAAAATATTATAAAGATAAAAAATAATAATAATAAGTCCCAAACAGGTAAATATATATTTAAGTTATTTTCCTGTTTTTTGTTTTAAAGAGTTATTGAATTAAAAACGTAAAATGTAGTTATTATTATAATTGGTTGCCTTCAGTCAATTTTACACAACTTCTATGTAGTTTATTTTATAATATCAGTTCTTATTACATTTAATTATAAAGTTTTACCCTATCTCAGACAATTGAAATGAGAAGGACGTTTTTGAATAAATGAATATTCAACTAAAATAAAATACTTGCACTCTTAAAACCGATTTCAATTTTCATTTTTCACCTTTCGAATTTTGATTTAATCCATCCATAAGAGATCACTATTAGTGATAAGGCCGCCCTTGCACCATTTTCTTTATTTCTTTTTTATTACTGTGCATTTCATTATTTTGTGTATATTTTGATGTGAGTGCAATAAAGTGTTTATCTATCTATCTATCTATATGTACGTAAGTTAAAATTGAAATAAAATACATTCTCGTACATTTAAATAACGAAATTATCTTTTTCAAAGAGTAGTCGGTTTCTCTATTTACTATGCCTGGGTCGTTCTAGGATAAAACGTCATATATTTGTGTCAGTCATCCAAGACATATCTTACTATTATGTCATTCTACAGTACCTTGGCCTAGGTCCTCGGTGCATTCAACTTGCACTTGTTTTACTAGTTTACTTAGAACGACAGTCACGTGACCTCGGCCGCGGTGCTTTAACTCATTTAACTAGTAATTGAAGATGTACATGATTTACGACCGGTCTCAATAATCAATCTGTCTCTGATTTTGTTTACCAGAGATAGGTATCTAATACGATTAATGTGGAGTTTATATATATATTAATTAGTTTAAGTTTTGCATTGTACCAATAAATTAAAAAAAACAGTAAAATTTTACAATAAAAAAAAAGAGATAAAAACGAGAAAAAAGTTTATATTAAAATTATCTCTAGTAAACAAAATCAGAGATACGAATATATAGATAATATTGAAACCGTTAATGATTTTGCAGATTCAGGTTTACAGTCTGTCGTTTTATGACTTATTTACTAAATTAGTAGGTACCTGACTAAACTTCTGGCCTACATCACAACAAGCCAATAAACTTAATATGAGATAGTATGCTCTATAATAGAATTTTTATGATTACACGTATCGCGATGTTGACGATATCATTGTAGTCAAAAATTCAAAATCAAAATTATGCTTTAGTAAAGTCGGCTTCAAAAGCTTATTATTAATTTAATTGATTATAATTTATATGATTCTACAACTGGATCGGAAACATAAATCTGCTGAAAAGGAGCGACAAAAAACTAAACAGTAACTATAATACCGTATACTATTAGATATACTATTAGGGTGCATGTCCACTGGAACGGAGGGAAGATTTTTTGCAATCCTATTGGTTAATATTTCTTCATTTCTCCGCTCCGCAGCTTCGCTCCGCTTCAATGGACAGACACCCTTACAGTCGTGTCTCATTGAATGATTGGTTGATGTATAAGTGCATGTTGTTTTTGACAGGTTTGGAAATCTTCTATTTCAATTATATATATATTATAAAGACGCTATGATGTAGTTGTTTTTTTTTTCGAATGGGAATTTCGTGAGAAGAATTCAAAAAACGTTAATCTAATTAAAATGATAATTGAAATTTTATTTATAAAAATGCGCCAAATAAAATAATAAGACGCAATAACAGATAAGTGTTTTTATTGCATTAAGTGTTACTTAAATAAAATCAGTAGTCAAGTGATTAAAACATTAAATAATTTTACAGTCATTTTAGAATTAGATCAACATTAATTTACATCAAATATTTTATTTTTATTTTTATTAAAACACATAATACAAAAACAATCATAAGTAATTCAATATCGTAAGAAATTCAAAGGTTCATAGAAAAAACAAAAAAAAAAAAAAAAATAAGCTTATGATTGATATACACAGTACAATGTAGTTGTAGATCTTGTCTTGTAAAAAAAAAACACTTACCAGTTATTAACATAGCCTCATCCAAACTCACTAGTGACAGGTCACTTTTGGCGCCTTTATCGACTTTTCCATTCACAACCATGTTGACAGTCTATAAAAAAAATATTTTTTCATTCATTAAACAGTTTTTAATTAAAAAATAATAGAATATAAAAACGATTTTGAACTAAAAGCGCTTTTTAAAATTTTATTTAAGGTCACTCTACCCTTTTCAATAGAGATACACTAATTAGGCTTAGCTTACAGTAAGCAATCTTTGCCACAAGAAATTGCGAAAATAATATTGTGATTTAAGAAAAAAATCTTCTTTTCGTACTAAATTGTAACTGAAAAAGTATATTTGTATAACGAACTGTGTAATAATATTTAATTTCAATAATAAAAAAAAAATTATTTAAAATAGAATTTGATATATATTTACGTTATTCATTTATTAAATTATTAAGTATTATTATTTAGTAAAATATTTTTATTATTTAAATATTAAAACTCACATAGAGCTTCATAATAAATTAACCACTTTTAATTCAGTTATTTGTAATTCTAATTTCGCGATCACACAAGTGTCTACGACCAGTAACATTAACCAAATGAAAACATCCAACAGCTAAAGGGGAAACTATTTCTAAACGATATCTTTTAGATATTAAGATTATACGATTTTCACACCGTTTTGCATTTTTACGATCGCATGAATAAAATTAAAATTTACGATTTTTCCTGTTTGATTAATTATATTTATATTATATATATTTTTTTTTTATTAAGTAAAACCTCTTTCGACTTTAATATTTTATATTACGTGAAAATTGGTTGTTTTAAATTTCATTCTAATATTTTCGTTTATCGATTGTATAAAAAAGATATTTGTTTTATTAGATTATATAATAATAACACGCTTATGAGTGCATTTAAATATTGAGTTTAAATATCTAGTATTATGTTAATATATTATTAATCGAGAACAAAAAATATATGAAAAACGCTTATTGGAAAATATCTAACTAAAAAACTCTACTTGAAAATATGTCTCTCTTTATATGTACATAACTAAAAAAAAATGGTTAAGTGCAAGTTAGGTTTCAAAATAAATAAGAAAAAAGTCGTATTGATAACCAATACTTACAAAGATCGAGCGTAAAATTTGGAAAAAAAAACGATTTTTTTTTTGCAATAAGTGGATTAATTTAATTTTTAATTTATTTTCCTGGAAAAATCTACCGTTCTCGCTGGTTTTTGTTAATAGAGCAAGGTATCGACAAAAAAAGGGATCGATATGATTTTTTGCATAGTGGTAGTATAGGGGCAGAATAACACAGGCTATTTTTAGGGTTCCGTAGCCAAATGGCAAAAAACGGAACCCTTATGGATTCGTCATGTCAGTCTGTCCGTCCGTCCATACGTCACAGCCACTTTTTTCCGAAACTATAAGAACTATACATAAAGTGATACACGAGGATTGGAGATCCCTGCATACTGTTGAAACTTGGTAAGTACATGTATTCTGTGACCGCATAAAGATTTTCACACAAAAAAAGAAAAAAAAAAACAATAAATTTTGGGGTTTCCCCATACTTAGAACTGAAACTCAATTTTTTTTTCATCAAACCCATATGTGTGGGGTATCTATGGATAGGTATTCAAAAATGATATTGAGGTTTCTAATATATTTTTTTTTTAAACTGAATAGTTTGCGCGAAAGACACTTCCAAAGTGGTAAAATGTGTGTCCCTGTAACTTCTAAAATAAGAGAATGATAAAACTATATATACATATATATATATATATATATATATATATATATATATATATATAATATATATATATATATATATATGATGTACATTACCATGCAAACTTCGACCGAAAATTGGTTCGAACGAGATCTTGTAAGTAGATTTTTTTCTTTTTTTTTATATAAAAAAAGTACACTATTATTTAAATATCGATCAAAGATACAATGAACTACAAGAACTTTTATATGAAGTTACTTGCTGCTTCGGAACCCTTCATGGGCGAGTCCTACTCGCACTTTTTTAGTTTTTTTTTTATCCTGACATATAAAAATGCAAGATTCCTGTAGATATATAGTAAGATATAGAGCATATGGAATATTCAACGCAAATGGAAACGCAGTGAACAGTTAGTTTAAATAAATAATAAATATTAACCAACAACCTTTGAACCCTGTTTTGTTATTTTTATCTTTTATCGCGTTTCATTCCTTAAGTTGCATTCTTTGCATTATATAATCAAATTGTTACCGGCCGTCGTCTGTACGACGACCTGACGCTGACGGTCGCGGGTTCGATTCCCGCTTGGAGCAGATATTTCTATTTGTGCAAATATTTGTTTCCGGTGTGGATATACATATGTCCTTGAGGGTTTACTCACCGTGCCTTGGAGAGCACGAAAGCTGTCAGTCCCGGTTGTTATTATCGATACCTGGTGACGATAGTTACTCATGGTAGAGAAGGAGGTTATCCGCCAACCCTCAGTGCAGCAGCGTGGTGTAATAAGCCTCAACCTTTGTTTCGGTAAGGTCATTCAAAATTGGAAATTATAGTTACATTAAAATTCATACATATAATAAAATTGTAAATTTTATTATAACGCGTGTCGGTTTTTTTTAAGAATTTTTTAACGAAAATTGTTGTAGGAGTCTAAAAACATTAATATCGTTAGACTAAACGTAACACTACGCGCAGTTCATACATAGCGTAATAATGAATAGAGCAAGATCCCAGGGCCGCCAGACGTCACGTATTTTCTGACGGATGAAATGTGGACGATTGAGTAGTGTTAGTATGTACTATGATTGTATGCCTACCTGCTAGCTTGGTCAAACGGCCAATTTCCAGGTATCAGGTAATCACAGTACATAAAAACATTACTTACTTCACGTAAATTCTCATGGCTGATTTTCATATATGTTTCCGAGTGTATAGTTAAAAATAAATTGTCAATACTCCCAGACACTTTCCGTCGGCCATATTGCTTGGCAGACGCTTTAAGGGTCTCAAAATATAATAATTAGTTAACTTCACGTAAATTCTGACGCTCCATTTTTATATATGTTCATCCGACAACTATTTTAAAACCTTTGACAAGAAAACAGACCGATCCAAGGGGCCAATCATCCCCTAAACTAAATTTTAATATCACTGTGAGTGGGAGCGCGAGAGCATTATTTACGCGCATGAGTCTGAGTGAGACCGAATGAGTGAATTTAAAAAAATTATTAAAAAAAAATTTCATTTGTCAAAAATTTGAAAAACTATGTGTTATTTTTAAAAAATATTTTTTATTTCTAATTAATAAATTGAAAAAAAAAATAAAATTAAAAATGTCGGCTAACTTTAGTATTATTTATTATTTAGCGTATATATAGCGTATATATATAGCGTCAGAATTTACGTGAAGTTAACTAATTATTATATTTTGAGACCCTTAAAGCGTCTGGCAAGCAATATGGCCGACGGAAAGTGTCTGGGAGTATTGACAATTTATTTTTAACTATACACTCGGAAACATATATGAAAATCAGCCATGAGAATTTACGTGAAGTAAGTAATGTTTTTATGTACCTTGATTACCTGATACCTGGAAATTGGCCGTTTGACCAAGCTAGCAGGTAGGCATACGATCATAGTACATACTAACACTACTCCATCGTCCACATTTCATCCGTCAGAAAATACGTGACGTCTAGCGGCCCTGGGATCTTGGACTAGAAGAACTGTGTGCGGAAGTCTCAAAATAATGGATCAATTAAAAAAAAATGAATTTATTTAATTTAATCCAAACATATACATTATTTAGAAAAATCCATGTTGTTTTTTTTTAGTTTTATTAAACTTAAGCTTTTGTAAACGTTTAACTTTTAACTTTTTTTTTTACGTTTAACTTTTGTAAAAAACGACATTTTAATCGTCTTCTATACATATTATAAAATTGTGAATTTCACGAGTCTGTTTGTATAGAATTTTCGGACGGAAATTTTAATTTTTTGGCGTCTTAAAACATTAAATATATATATCTACCGGTTTAATAAATGTCGGTCTATCTATTCGATTGAACACGTATCACTGCTAGAGTATTAAGTGTAAGTTAAAAAATCAGCATGAAAATCATTAAACATATCCTGAGGTAACATTTACTCTTTATTTCATCAAAATCGCTTCGCTCTGTCAAATATTGTATTTTGTATTTTGAATGTCGGCGTTAAAGATGAGTAGGCGTGTAATACATTTAATGTGATCCAAAAATGATAGAAACTTTGTATAAACAATGCTTTATATCATTTATTTAATGATAATTAATATTCTAAAAAATTGTGTGTGTCAGCTCCGACGCACGACTGGAGTTTACTCCTTAAGTACGATTGTCTAAACATACGCAAAAAGAGTTTATCCAACTGAAAATAAGATTAATACCATATGAAAGGGTAAATTAAAAAATTAATGAAAATAATATACATATATAAATATATATTTATTCATTTTATATACATTTATTATAACTAATCGGCGAAATATTTTACATTAAACTTTTCACAATAGTCAATTTCAGATGTGCACAAATATTTCATTAGGAATGTTGATAAATTATGTAATTATTATAATCTGACAATTATCATTTATCTTTAAATATTATTTTTCAATATTAATTAGAGCAACATTACTTTCGCACCGCACCATAGGTGCGCGCGCACCGAAAAAGTAACGAGGTCATTCATTAGTAGATTTTACCTCTCATATTTTTCTCATACCGGGCGCCTTATATATGAAAATCGATTCTTAAGGAGTAAACTCCAATAATAAATAATAAATGTGTTTTAGGTAACAGCCGTCTGATATACATTTTTTTTAAATAAATATACATATAAATAATACATATATAAATAAAAATATATTACTCCCAGACTCGGGGCGGTAATCGAACCCACAACCTTTGGAGCAGAAAACAGGGTCACTGCAAACTGCGCTAACGGGTCAGTCAAATATTCATATTCAAAACTCAGTAAACGTCATAATCTTGGATTGGTATGATATAATGATAATACTTATCGTAATACAGATGATTTCGCCAATGTCACGTAGAACGGAGAATACACAAAGGAGATATAATAGAGGTCAAATACCGAATACCGAATATCGAATATTCGGCTACGCTTTTGGCCGAAGCACCGAATATTCGGCGACCGAATGTTCGGCAACAGATGTGTGCATTTCGTGCGTGACATGTTACCACTCGTCTCATTGCCATGCATTTATTCATTATTATATCATTGTGTGTTACTTATAGTTCTTAGTTACTGCTTACTACTAAAAAGTATGAGGATGCAGATAAAAGTTCTGTGGCAAATGAGATTGATTTTTATTTGAAAATTGCTCGCTTAAATCGGATTGCGGACTCTTAGACGGTGGTCAGCAAACGAAAAACCGTATCGAATTCTTACGAAATTCTCTAAGATTTATCTATCGTCTCCTGGCAGTAGTGTATAAAATAAGCGTGTATTATTTATGAAGAAAAGAGCAATCGTTTGCTATCAACAAATGCTGTAAAAATGTTTTTATTCATCACAACTTGCCACTGATAGATTTTAAGTATTAAAATATTTTTTGAATAGGTCGAATACCGAATAGTAGCCGAAAATTCGTGGCATCTCTAATATTTACAACAACACAAAGAATATTTAAAACTTAATTTTGTTACGTTAATTGTATAATTACATAAAAATTTACAATAAGTACTAAACACAAGCATCAACAAACATTCAAACAGGAAGGCATATTTATTAAAGTGTTACAATTTTTATGTAACATAACAAAAATTAAATTTAGAAATTGTAATTTTTTTTCAAATGAGGTAAATGGATGGATGAGTACTGCTCAAGAAAAAAAAAATCTTCAGGTTTTACAATTATAGGATAGATGTTTATGCGGTGGTTTCGATAAATAGTGATCAAGTTTCTATATTCGTAAACTTTTAGACGATTATCACATAAAAGTTTTCCTTATTTCAATGTCTTATTCATTCGTAAACATACTAATATTTTTTATATTATTTTTAACTCGTGTTAATCGATATAAGGATCCTAACGTTAATACCTCGTTCAATGCTAAATCCGTTTTGGGCATTTAAACATCATTAAACCTTACATTATTATCAATTATTGTGTCTGATATGAAGTTGTTATCTGTGCTTGTAAAGTATACACTGATTACCTATAAATATTACAGGAGATTAACAAATTAGTCATATTTTATTTGTATCTGTGTATATAAACTGAAGTGTTTGTTTGTTGTTGGTTTGTTGCTTGTTGCTTTTTTTTTTTAAATACTTTAATAATCACAAGAGCATGGCGTTTTTGGTTATTTCTCGAAAGTCCTAATGTTAAATGAATTATTAAAATCTGTTCTGTGTCTGTGTAGTGTCACAATTGTAGATCAATGGTTGATAACTTCGTAATGTTTACTTTTAGTAAAGTTTAGTATACAATAATGGTATGGTGGTATTTTATTTGTATCATATTTACGTCACAATTGTACTATAATTATTTTTGATGGAGTATTGAATCTAAAACTATAAAAAACCAAACTCGCATGAGAAATGTCACTGTTAGGTAATTGGAACACGATTTGAATAACAGAAGTGCATCTTTAATCTTATTTAACCGTTTACAGATAAACTAACGACCAATTCTTTATGATAGTCATATATATACAGTGGACCCCCGGTACTCCGACAAACGTTTTGCAGGGCAGTGTCGGACTATCGAATTTGTCGGATTATAGAGTACTGCCTAAGACCCCCTATAGTCCGACATTTTTTTACAAACGAGTACCTTGTAATCCGATAAATTACAGATCCAATGATAAAATTGTATATGTTATACTCTGGAGTACAAATCATACTTTATTTCTAAATTCGACATACTTTATTATGTGTGTCGAATTTAGAAAATTAAACAACACAATAGAGAGTACAGATTAACGTCATTAATGCTATAGAACTTACAAATATAATAACTGGCGCGTATAAGTTGTAACCTGCTCAATCATGCATTATCTACATTAGCGAAGACAGTCAAAAAAATATTCAATAATAATTAGCTCATGACTCATGTCGGATTACAGAGTGTGCCGGATTATACAGGAGCCGGATTACCGGGGGTCTACTTCATATATAACATATATAACAACACCTAACACAGGAATTAAGTTGCCTTAGTAACAGATGACCGTATGTGTCTGTTAAATATTAAATTATTAATTACCAGTACATGACAGGATTCAAATTACCGAAGTAAGTCTATATAAAAATTTACTATTCTAACAAGAAATAAATAAATTAACCTCTAGTGTTATCTTTAACTTATTCATGAAAATATACAACTAACAAAAAAGGTTTTTCATTAAACGCACACCTATTATTTAGCGACAAAAGTATTTTAGCATAAATATTCATAAAATTCGTTATTATCTATCTAGATTATAGATATATAATAAAACTGTGTGAAGGTCTGTCGTTTCAAGTGAATTGACTGATAAGTCAGGTATGGCTTACATAAGTGGTGAATACGCGAACCTGGGGTTGTGTGTTCATATCGTGGCTGGTACCGCTGAATTCAGTCCGTCGACGGACAATACAACATGTAATAATTTATATTTTAATTAATTGATTGATTCAGCCTGTTAATGTAAATATGTTTTAAAATAGGGTACACTGGAAAAATCCACCATTACATCAGTCTATCAATACAATAAAGAAGTAGTAGCCGGACGAAGTCTGTGCATAATTAATATTTAGGAAAAACGAATTATATGGTCTTATGGGAGCTACAGAAGCCAAAACAATTATTTTTTTATTTGTCTGTCTGTTTGTCTCTGTCTATATGTATGTGTGTATTTCCGAATCATGTGAAATCTGCTACTCGAAATTGGAAGTGGTTTTCACTGGTTGAGTGGTCAGGCAACTGGCACTTTACGCAGCGGTCGCGGGTTCGAATCCCGCCAGGTGCAGATAATTTGTATGACGAATATAGATGTCTGCACCGGGTCATGGATGTGTATTTATGTATATATGTATTTATATCTTAAATTTATTTCCGTTCCTAGTACCTGTAACACAAGTTCTTACGAACTTAGCACGGGGCTAGGTTAACGTGGTGTGATTGTTGGTTAATATTTAATATTTATAATTCTGGAGATCTATCTTTAAATCTAGCGTAGGTTTAATCTTGTTACACCGTAATAAAGTGGAGTTTTTCTTTATAAAAAATTGTAGTGAAATCGTAAAAAAGTTTTTTTTTTCTATATACATAATTTTCTTTTGATATAGACTGCTGTTGTCTTTACTCAAATTAAAAATACAAATACGCAATTAAAAAATATTTTCCTGTCTGTGTGTGCATCTCTCTGTTCACACATCATAGAGAACTCGCTACAGTTTACCTGTGGGAGGGATGCGCTGTGCCGCGCTCCCGGCTGCATGGGTACCACCATCTTGCTTGTTTCTTCCGTGAAACAGCTTTGCTGTGTTTCGGAAAGAGGAGCAAGACAGGCAGTGTAATTATTGGCACCGAGACTTAACATCATATGTCTCAGGATAGGCAACACATCTCCTGCCCAACGTAGGAGGACCGGACTCCCTTTGCCGGCGCTTGTACGTCGGCATAGTACGGAGTATGGCGCTGTACGGTGCATCCATTTGGTGTGACGCACTCACCGCTCGGAACAAAGCCCTCTTGAGGAGGCCTCAGAGGGTCATAGCGGTGAGGGCGATACGTGGATACCGTACGGTGTCATGGACGGCGGCAACACTTCTCGCTAGTGATCCGCCCTGGGAACTCCAGGCGGAGGTGCTCGCGGAAGTGTACTGTATCCGGTCGAGCCTCAGAGCTAGAGGACAAGTCCCAAGTGCGAACCAAATTGCTCCGATCAGGGCTCAGGCTCAGAGAGCCCTGATCCAATGGTGGAAGGAGGACCTGGAGTCCCCAGCGGTGGGCCTAGCAACAGTGGAAGCTATACGTCCTTATCTTCGTCGCTGGGTCAGAAGGCGGCACGGGGTGCTGACCTTCCGACTGACGCAGGTACTTACCGGGCACGGGTGCTTTGGTAAGTACCTGCATCAAATTGCGGGAAGGGAAGCCACCCCTGCGTGCGACGAGTGTGGCGCGCCGATGGACACGGCGCGTCACACTCTCGAGGAGTGTGCCGCTTGGGGGCACCAGCGCCATGCCCTGATGGCCGTGATAGGCAGAGACCTCTCGTTGTCGAGCGTGGTCCACTGCATGCTCGGCAGCGAGAGGTGCTGGTCGGCCGTGGCCTCCTTTTGCGAGGAGGTCATGGGCTTGAAGGAGGCCGCGGAGCGGGAACGTGAAGCAGACGTTAACGCTGACCCGCTCCGCAGGAGACGACCGGGGGGAAGGAGACGCCGCTATGCGCTCCTACACCCTCCGCACTAGAGTGGGAGGGGCACCTATAATCCTCCCACTCGCCACGAGGGCAATAGAGCGCTCCCGGTGCCCGCGAGCGCTCTATAAGCGAAGGCGGCCCGCATAGGCGGGCCAACCGTCGGGGCGTCACGGTTGCATGCGCGAGCGATCCCGTGGCGTCCCACTACGACGATGAGGGCACCGCTGGGTTTTAGTGCGGTATTCTGGCACGTTCTGCGTGCCAGCGAGTATCACATACCCGTCGCCTTGGGGCGGCGGGATGCGTAAATGCATTTCCCAGGGGAAAAAAAGGATAGGCAACACATAAATAAGTTGGCTAGGCTAGTTCCAGGTAAACTAGTTTATGTTAATGGGCGACGTCGACCACTTACCATCAGGTGGTACGTTTGCCAGTTTGCCTATCCAACTAACATTTAAAAAAAACATAAAACAATAAACCTAATAGGTTTTGGAATACAGGCCGCTACAACATCCGTAATTCCATGCGAATGTTGTAAATGTTCCGAATATAGTTCCGTCTATATATTTGTTAACTTTTCACGTTTCGATTGCTGAACCGTTTTGGGAAAATTTTGGTATGAAAATAGTTTTAGACCCTAGAAGATAGTTTTCTTCCCAGAAATCGTCTCGTAAAGAGGCGAATAAATGGGGAATCAATAATTTCTCAGTTAAGCGATATAAAATTCAACATAATTATAATTTCTGTATGAAATAAAGAATGTTACTGCGTATTTTACCAATCAAGTTAGTTCGGGGATGATTTTAAGTTTTTAAATACTTTTTTTAAATTTAGTCTACCTACCTAACCAATAACCACCGATTCAGAAAGCGCCATTAACGCCATCTATCATGATAGTGTCGTTCTTCTAACTTTATCCTTTAAGTAAAAATAAATCACGATCCGACATTTTGAATTTTTTTTCATCTTTTTTTTTTCGTTCGTACTGAGTTTTGAGTATAAATATTAATTATTATAAATTAAATGCAATAAAACATTGTTTAACACAAAGTTTTACCACTTTTTGGATTAGAGTAACTTGGAATACTTCGATATCTAAATCAATATAAATACCATTTGTGTATTTTTGTCGTAAGCATAACGTCATACGAGACATGAAGCTATTGAGTATTAAAGGCAGGATGCAATCTTGACATTCCGGCTACAAACCCCAAAAGAACGAGACGCCTGATTTAAAAAATTATTTGGCAAGAATCCAATCAGTGATAATCATTTACTGTAATACTTTAAATCTTTATTATAATTATTTAAAATGTTAAGTGACCTTGTTAGTATACGATGTTACTATGATTCTGTGAATATTTCTAGAATTAAAAATGTGACATAGAATTTTAGGTTACGATGATATGTTGTTAATTTGGAATAGGTACCGAAAGTGAGTGAGTTCCATTCTGGTTTTTTTATTTTTTTGAAAATGACAACATTTCACAAATATAAAAAGAGAAAGAGGTGAGAAAAGGAAGAAGTGGCCGCTGCTCTTAGCGCTATTAGAGAAAAGAGAAATGGGACACTTAAAGGCAGCTAAACAGTTCAATGTTCCTAGGTCAATACTTTTTCGGTATTTAAATAATAAAGACTCTCCGATAGAATCATCCGATAGTTTTTTAAACAAAATAAGGCTATTTTTTTAATTTATTTAAAAAGATTGATTAGCTATTTAGCTAATTAGCTATTTGGAATAAATACTATATTCCAAATTACCTGCACCTAAAGTCAAATCCCGTTTTTGGAGTTTTTTAGTTTTATAGGCATTTTGATAAGGTTTTTGGTTTTTGTTATGTTTGATTTTTCTTATTATTAAAGTTTAATAATTTGACAATAATTTAGTGTATTTTTTATTGAGCCATCCCGTTTCTCATTGAATATATTCTCAAAAAACAAACTAGTATTCCAAATATGCTGCAGTTACTCTACATTTTAATGTATTAACTTACATACTCTTCTTCTTCTTCTTCTACGGAAGAATCGGCATTAAAGATATAAAATTTAAAATGCATTAAGTTTTGATTTTGTGGAAATAAAAAATAAATGGATATGACACCTCAGGATATGAGATAATATCAGGATATTTCAACTTACACTTAGTAATTAGAAGTGATGCGTGTTCTAACAGACAGACAGATTTCAAAAAATGTTTTTAAGACCACAAAAATTAAAATTTTCTTTCAAAAATTCTGTAAGAACAGACACTTGAAATTTACAATTTTATTATATGTATAGAAGATGATTAAAATCTGGTTTTTCAACTTTTAAAAAAACTTATTTTTAATAAAACTAAGAAAATTAACATAAATTTTCCTAAAAAATGAATATGCTTACATTAAATTATATAACAATTAAATTTTATTTAATTAAAAAACTTGGAATATAAAAATAACGAGACTTCCGCGCACAGTTCCTTATTCTTAGGCTATGTATTCACTGGACGTAGTATTACGCTTAGTCTAGCGACATTAAAAACACGTACACTACTACTGAGAAAGAATCTAGATGACGCTTTACATGCGCTTCGAGTAGCATTTAGTTAATCATGTGATCATAATATACACTATATGTATGAAGGATAATACAAGTGTGGCGTGTACAGGCAGGATATAAAAAACTATAACTTAAGTTTAGAACATTTTTATATTTGTCATGTGTCAGAAATTTGGTATATAAGTCGATTAATTTGTAAGAATAAATCAGTTGTAAAATAGAGTTGTAATTAATATATTATTGGAAGGAAATACAACATAATTTACTTATTTGAGGATTTTATTTAACCTCCTGACCAACACTCGCACTACACCAGCCCGGTGCCTTTCCCTTCCAAACAAGAAGGTTAATTAATTAAGGAAGGAATATTACGTCCACGGGCGAGCACCTTTTAAGGATAGTGTAAAATACGCTGGTTCGTGAATGAGTCATGTAGCTTATGCACGTACTATGAGTTGAGATAGTGGGAATTTTATTGATGCACCCACTACGTATGATGTAACCACGTTTGAACGTATAAACTGAAATTAACAGCAGCAGTCTGAGCAATTCCCACTGCTGGACATAGACCTCTTTTATATGTATTGTAAGGGTTGGAGCTTAATCTACTACGCTGCCCCTTGTAGTTTGTAGATCGATTTACGTGCTTTTCAAGGCACGATGGGGAGACTTATATAAACAAACACACATACCAGAAACAAATATGTTGATATATATCGTCAATCATCATATCAAGAAAATAATTAAAAAAGTTGATGGACATATTGAACGTCATTAAAAAATGTTTTCAATCTCTAATTCACGTATAATATGTAATCAAGATTATATGTTTTATATTACCGATTTTCTTATTGCTTATATTGCTTTTAACGGTGATACTAATTCTAAGATTATTTTTTTATTATGTAATAAAAGAGTATGTCTGTAAAAAAGAGTCCTAAGACTACTATTGAAATTGTGTAATAAATGGTCGAAAAGTGATAATTGACTTTTGATAATTTAGTTATTACTAGCGGCCCGCTCCGGCTGCGCACGGGGTATATGTATGTACCTAAACTTCCTCATGAATCACTCTATCTATTGGTGAAAACCGCATGAAAATTCGTGCAGTACTTTTTAATTTTATCGCGAACAGACAGACAGACGCGGTGGAGGACTTTGTTTTATAATATGCAGTGATATTGATATAGTATTATTATGGCTTATATATGTATATTAATGTTCACTATATGACCATTCTGACACAGTGATCACACATAGATCATTCTTACTCATAAGCGGACGCGATAAACGCACAGTCTGTTCATAGCTTATGGACAGAGAGCTGAGTAGACGGATTTCTTGTTCTAGTAACTAGTAAAAAACCTGTTTATAATATTTTTTTTACATAATAGTACTACGCAGTCATTAAAATATTTTTTTCTTAATTCTGCGCATACATATTTATGTACTAAATTATGTATAATTAGATCATGTATTATTAGATTGGAGTAATAAATAGTACCTGGATGACCGAGCTTTGCTCGGTTAAATTATATTTAGATACATTAGATACTGATGAAACATAAATAATATTTTCGATCTTATCGACATAATAGCAAAATAATAGAAACTGGCATTTAAATAAAAAATAAAAAGAGCTCTCAATAATAGTTTTTTCAAATTATTAATATAAATATGTTTAACACACACACAAGGCCGTCTGTTTCTATGGTAGGCAACTTAATGCCTGTGTTTTAGGTAACAGCCGACTGATATACATTTTTTAAAAATAAATATACTTATAAATAATACATATATAAATTAACATATATTACACCCAGACTCGGGGCGGGAATCGAATCCACAACCCTTGGAGCAGAAAACACGGTCACTGCAAACTGCGCCAACGGGTCAGTCAAATTGAGTCATATATCCTGCATGAAGGATACCGCCACTAAACCCAGATATCCTAGTCATTTATATAATCCTACACAGAGAAATATACTTAGGCTATTAAATACTTTTTAATATAAAATTTAAATGTATTAATCGACGATTATAAAATCGTATGTGGGATGGTCCATAAAGGAGACTTTGCTAAGTCGGAAACTTGGCGTTACAGTTTTATCCTTCCATCTCGTATTTATACTACGTTTGTGACTGTTTTTCTCAAAGTATTAAATATTTTATGAATATATAATATAATATTGTTGTAAATATATTATAACACAAATGTATGTATGTCTACCTTTTTAAAAACATATCGAGCTCTAAGATTAAAAACGCCGCGATTAGCTCTTTTTTGCAAATAAAAACAATTAATATCTAAAGCGTTATCCCAAAAAAAAAAAAAAATACTAATCGAGCAGTAATCATGAACTTGTTTTTGTTTTTTTTTTCGTTTGAGTTTTTTTTGGTTGTTTTTTATTTGTTTCGACGATTTTTTTTTAAAATTCATACTTGAAACAAATTTAATTTATTCGCCATATAACACCCTTCTTCCTTACTTGCGATAGTAATTAACGTAAAATAAATTAGAATAAATTATCAATAAAATTACGTATATATAACCGTCATTACTCTACCTATCTAGTTTTAATTATAGGTATACATATACATAGATAAAGATCTGTCGTTATGCGCGCATCACGGAAATCGACCCTATTGATTACAATAGGGGATCGGACAGTAATCAGATTAAAATGTAAAATGTGGTTAGATAAAATAAATATACTGTTTTACGATTATTTACCTAATAATAATTTTATATAATTCATTTAAATATTTTTAAATGAAGAAATAAAATGTTATTTTCAATATTTTTAAACAGTACTGAAACACCAATCACAGTGCGTGACGTCATCTGTGGACAATCATTGACTGCATGGGTACTATCTACTTAGTTTACTCAGTTATTTCCATAATTTTGTTGAAATTATAAAAGTTGCTAAAAGATTATTGATAAATTAGGATACGGTAATCGATTTAAAAGCTGTCACGTGATGTTTAACCAGTTTTTTTCTAATGAAAACAGGATTTACGAAAGCCGACAATCGAAATCTTCCCAGAGTGAATAGAGTAACTGCAGCATATTTGGAATACTAGTTTGTTTTTTAAGAATATATTCAATGAGAAACGGGATGGCTCAATAAAAAATACACTAAATTATTGTCAAATTATTAAACTTTAATAATAAGAAAAATCAAACATAACAAAAACCAAAAACCTTATCAAAATGCCTATAAAACTAAAAAACTCCAAAAACGGGATTTGACTTTAGGTGCAGGTAATTTGGAATATAGTATTTATTCCAAATAGCTAATTAGCCAAATAGCTAATCAATCTTTTTAAATAAATTAAAAAAATAGCCTTATTTTGTTTAAAAAACTATCGGATGATTCTATCGGAGAGTCTTTATTATTTAAATATCGAAAAAGTATTGACCTAGGAACATTGAACTGTTTAGCTGCCTTTAAGTGTCCCAATTCTCTTTTCTCTAATAGCGCCAAAAGCAGCGGCCACTTCTTCCTTTTCTCACCTCTTTCTCTTTTTTTATTTGTGAGATGTTGTCTTTTTCAAAAAAATATAAAAAACCAGAATGGAACTCACTCACTTTCGGTACCTATTCCAAATTAACAACATATCATCTTAACCTAAAATTCTATGTCACATTTTTAATTCTAGAAATATTCATAGAATCATAGTAACATCATAGACTAACAAGGTCACTTAACATTTTAAATAATTATAATAAAGATTTAAAGTATTACAGTAAATGATTATCACTGATTGAATTCTTGCCAAATAAGTTTTCAAATCAGGCGTCTCGTTCTTTTGGGGTTTTTGGCCGGAATGTCAAGATTGCATCCTGCCTTTAATACTCAATAGCTTCATGTCTCGTATGACGTTATGTTTACGACAAAAATACACAAATGGTATTTATATTGATTTAGATATCGAAGTATTCCATGTTACCTGCAGTATCCCAAATATGCTGCAGTTCCTCTACGTTTCTGATTTGCAATTTCTTTGCAAGTAATTCAGACTTTTGTGACAAAATTGGTGTTTTGAAATGTGAAAACTTCTGTATTACTATTATAAATATATAATAATATATTATTTGCCATAAATACCTAAGTACTTGAAAAAATACCTCCTTGAAAAATAACCTCTAATATTACACAATATATGTATTGTACTTACTGTACTATACTAGCCTGTAAACCACCCACTGCTGAGCGAAGGCCTCTTCTCCATATAGACAAAGGGTTAGAGCTTAATCCACCACGCCGCTCCATTGTAGGTTGGTGAATAATATACTACTATGAGTAACGATCGCTATCAGGTGTATATGATAACAACCGGGACCGACGGCTTTACGTGCTCTCCGAGACACGGTGGGGAGAACCACAAGAACATACACCCAGACAGGAAACTAATATTTGTACAAATACAATTAATTATCTGTCCCGAGCGGGAATCGAACCTGCGATCGCCGGCGCGGGGTGTTGAGGCGACTACTCGCGCCACTACACAAGAACGGTCGTCGCAAGTAGAACACTGTCAACACTATATCGCATTCTTTAGTGTTACAAAAAAAAAATTACAAAAAGAAAAAATCTATAATAGTTGACCGTAGAGAGAAAACAATATAATATATTTAGTAAAGTTTAATTTAAGCAAATTTCATTCTATTTATTTGTAGTAATTAATGTATATTTACATGAAAATAATCTTCACAAAAGTAATTATTATTAAGTAATTAAAATTGGTGAATTCATTTCGTTGCATTTTCTACTCGCTAAGTCTAACCATTTTTTTCGTTTATCTGCTTTTCTTGGCACATCAAATGAATATTTTATTTGGAGTACTTTTTGATGTGTTCGTACATTGAGGTACTGCACACCAACGATATTTTTTGCGTTCCATAAGAACAAATAAAAAATCTACTCCACGAAACAAAACTTCTCGTGAACTTATGCTCTTGCAGCTGTTTTGTTATAACCTCGGATGACGTCACGCGCTCTTAGATGACATAGCGTGGCGTTTTGGCGGGATTTTTAAACAGACAATATTAAAACATGATTTTGAGTACTTAAACGGCTATAAAAAAATAAATTTTTAATTTTTATGGGAATAAGTATCCATGAATACTATATATTAAATAAGGATCCATAAAGATTAATTTAAAACACTTTCTGAAAATTTGTCCGATCCCCTATTAGGTTTTCTAGCGATATATTAGTTTAATATAAAGTTATGTTACCTATATGAATTATAAAAGGTTTTTTGATTTCAAACAATTTTGTAAACCAAGTTTGTATATATATTTTTGCTTTTGATCTTTTTGATCGTGGGCTAGTGTGATGTATTATGAACTGATGTAAAGGAAACTGTATTAATATTATAAGAGTTGATGAATTTTGTGGCTTTTGTTTTGTTCAAATCAGTAAAAGTATTGCTATTATTATTATTTCGAAGTAAATAATAATGTTACTTATTTTAAGACATTACGAAATAAATAGAACTACAATAATGATTTATTAATAATGAATCATTATTAACTGATTCTACAATATACAATTATTAAAAAAATAAATAAATAACAAACCTTTTCCAATTTCCCACACGATGAAAAAATGTCTGATATAAAACCTTGTTCGTTTTTTTATCAGTAAAATTTGACTAAAAAGTTTGGCATTTATTTACAGATAATATAAAATAAATGAAATTAATTAAAACAAAAATAATAATATTGCATTTAAAAAAAAAAACAGTTTTCACGCACGAACACGAAAACAATATTTCCGCGACTGATGTAAGTTGTAACTCAAACACTTGTAAATATATTCTTATTGTTAAAGACGTGTTATATTTTATTAAACTATTTTTTTGTGTTGTTTTGTCAGTGATAAGGAGTCGTGGGAGTTAATCGAGGTCATAGTTTATTATATTTAGCTAATATTAAAACTAGATTAGATAAGTTAAAAAAAAAAAAATTTAGTAATTGATAACATAGCACAAAAATAGCGTATAATATGGAATTAACTTAATCATACTGTAAATATCTCACTGTTGGAAAAAGGCCTCTTCTCCATATAGGGGCAGTGTTGGATCTTAATCCACCACGCTGCTCCGCTGCGGGTTGGTGGATAATTTCCCTAGATAGTAACGCTCGTTACTAGGTGTGATAACAACCAGAACCGACGGCTTTACGTGCTCTCCGAGGCACGGTGGGGAGACCCACAAGGACATACATCCAGACCGGAAACAAATATTTGCACAAGTACAAATATCTGTTCCGAGCAGGAATCAAACCCGCGACCGCCAGCGTTGAGGCAACTACTCGCACCACTACACCAGAACGGTTGTCAAACTTTTATTAATTTTTTTCAACTGTGATTGCAGTAAAAAAATGTTTAAAATAAGTAATTGACTGACCAGTTGGCGCAGTTGGCAATGATCCTGGAAGGAGCTTCAGCGGCCGCAGTGCATCATTGCAATACGCGTGATTAAAGAATATCGCACCATATTGTATGAAGCAGTGTGCGTTCTCTCTGGCTTACCTCCCTGGAACCTTGAGGCAGAAATACTGGCCACAGTATTCCATCGACGAGCGCTATACCAAGATCAGGGCATTAACTTCTCCATCTCGGATGAAAGACGGTGGAAATTTGAGGCTAAAACATTGATATTTGGCAAATGGAAAGAACGCCTAGCCCAACCATCTGCTGGTCATATGACCATAGAAGCGATCAGGCCTGTTGTAAGGGAGTGGGTTTGGCTGCAATGCAATAACATAAAACACGTATCAATTATTATTTTGGGTAAATATTTAATTCTTTTTTTTTATATTTTTTATTATTTATCTTCTTACAGTAAAATAATCTAAAAAGTCTTCAATAGTTAGGATAATATTGCTTAAAACTATAAGGTATTTTTACAAATAATGAAAAAAGAAATATACAACATAATACATAATATCGGTGCTCGAGACTCGAGAGTTTTGATAAAATAGATATATTTACAATTACATCACAGTATATTTACAATAATATTATGCATATCGATAATAATATTGATTATTTTCACAAAACATTAACAGTGACAAACACTTAATTGAAACGAGAATAATGATAAACTTAGGTATGACACAAAGTTTTTGATTCCGTAAAGTCAATATTTCATTGCAGGAATAGATTTTGTATTATAAAATACGCCAAACAAATTCTCAGTGGTCTAAAAATGAAATAAGAGTTTTTATTTTAAAAAGGTATTTTCACAGTTAAAATTAGATTTAGAAAATAATTTTAAAAATGATTGATAAACGTGGATTTATATCTTCTAATATATATAAATCTCGTGTCACAATGTTTGTCCTCAATGGACTCCTAAACCACTTAACCGATTATAATAAAATTCGCACACCATGTGCAGTTCGATCCAACTTGAGAGGATAGTTTAAATCTCAAATTATAGTCGCAATTTTAATTTATTGCTAATTATCTGTCTGTTATTATTTGACAGTCACAATTATCTGTTAACTCCAAATGATTCTAACAGATGTCGATACCTTTCGACTGGGTTGAGTAAGTAATCAATAGATGGCGCTGCTATTGTAAATCTACGAACGTGTCATATAAGCTACATTTTAACAGCATAATTACCACGTGTTGTTGAGGCTAAAGTATAAATTAAATTTATTTTTATAATTTTAAAATTTTAGTTAAATACCCGTGCGAAGCCGGGGCGGGCCGCTAGTATTTATATATGTTTAATATGACACACGGTCGTCTGTTCCTAAGGTGGGCAAATACAAATATCTACCCCGAGCAGGAATTGAATCCACTATACCAGAACGGTTGTCGTTTCCAAAGGTTACCATATATTATGATATACAGACCTTTAAACGAAGAGTATTTATTGTGGTTATGTCGGTGTATTACATTAGGTTACAGAACGCCTAATATCTCTGTAAATATTTGTATATTTAAAGGAAGCCTTAAACTGTATAATTTAATGTAAAATGGTAATTAATAATAATGTAGTGGTAAATTTAAGTCAAATAAAGTATTTCTATATTTTATATATTAAAATAGACTTTTTGCACCATTTCCACCAGTCTAATTTTTATTTAATCCATCCATAAGGTTGCCTGTAAGTAATCGCTTTTAGTGATAAGGCCGCCATTGCAATATTTTCTTTTTTTATTGCTGTGTATTTCATTATTTAGTGTATACTTTGATGTGAGTGCAATAAAGTGTTTATCTATCTATCTATTTTTTATTCACTTTCGTTCAGCTCAGTTATTCCCAGTAGAAGAGTTTGTGCTATCTTTTGTAACACTTAAAGCCTGTAAGAGTACCAAGCGTAGTACCGCCATGCTGCTTGTTGAATGGGCCTGCGCGCCCGGGGAAGTACTTCGCTCTCACTTAACACCGACGTGAGTGACGGCACTGTCGTCGTGTTTTGTTCGGTTATGAGGGATCCGGTGACCCATCCCTTCCCTTCCCTCCACAGATCCAGTGGAACATCCCTCCCCTCTCTAAAGGCCAGCAACGCACCTGCTAATCCTCGGATGTAGCGGGTGTCTATGGATGTCGCTTTTACTTACCACCAGGTGAACCGACTGTCCGTTTTCCCCCTCTAATATAAAAAAAAACATCAACTTTTGAAGTTCTATATGTTGTAATTATAAATATTTTATCAATGTACATATTATTTCTAATTATATTTATTTTGTGTTATTTGATATAATTATGCACCACCCTCCATTTTACTCCGGCTATGTTTCAATTCCTCACAACGTAAGGTTGTCTGGAAGAGATTGCTTATTAGCAATAAGACCGCCTTATTGTGCAATAATATTTAAGCATATATCTCTGTAATTTTGTTTCAACAGTGGTGTACAATAAAGAATTATAAATAAATAAATAAATAAATATTTTATTGTGAAAGTCAATTAAAATAATAAATTGACCTCCGCGAATCATAATTACTTTTAACTTGCTGCTACCGATACAAATGCCTTTTTTTCTTTTCTATTTGTTATCGAAAGGACTTTCACGTAATAGGTTGATGAATAAAATGTAAATGAGACATCGTAACAATTAAAAAATGTAACTAGGTTATCATTGTTATCGTAGAGAAATTACAACAGTAAATACTTCATTGAATCAGCCTGTAAGTGTCCCACTGCTGGGAAAAGGCCTCTCCTTCATATAGAAGAAGAGTTGGAGCTTAATCCACCACGCTGCTCCACTGCAGGTAAGCAGATAATTTCCCAACGATGAGCAACGATTTTTGTCAGATAACTACCGGAACCGCCTAAGTGTTGTCCGAGGCTCGGTGGGGAAACGCACAAGGACATACACCCAGACCGAAAACAAATATTTATACAAATACCTGCTCCGAGGGAGTATCAAATCCGCGACCGCCAGCGTTGAGGCGACTACTCGCACACCAGAACGGTCGTAAATAGTTAATACTTCAAAAATTTTACATAATTACGGAGGTCATAACGCAAGGATGTATTTTATACTCGTTTGTAATCTGTGAGGAAGAGAAATGTTTGATTGTTTTTAAAATTCATAATTATGGAATTAAAAAAAATGTATTCTATAATATGATGAAACGCGGTGACGTGGTATGATGTTGGTGGTACCACATAAGAAGGTACTCAATCGCTAATAATAATAACTCTTTATTGTATAAAAAAAAGCAACATAACATACAAAAAATAGGAAATAAGTACAAAGGGCGGCCTTATCGCTAAAGAGCGATCTCTTCCAGGCAACCTTAGGGCAGAGGAAATGGTATGCTAATGGTATAGGTGTACAGTTTTATTTTATAACATATACAATATATATAGACAATAGAAAAAAAAATTGATAAATATATATTCGGCGGCCGGCTGGTCGAGTGGTCAGGCAACTGGACACTTTACGCAGCGGTCGCGGGTTCGAATCCCGCCAGGTGCAGATAATTTGTATGACGAATATAGATGTCTGCACCGGGTCATGGATGTGTATTTATGTATATATGTATTTATATCTTAAATTTATTTCCGTTGCTAGTACCTGTAACACAAGTTCTTACGAACTTAGCACGGGGCTAGGTTAACGTGGTGTGATTGTTGGTTAATATTTATTTATTATTGGTTAATATTTATATATACGTACATATATAATACATATAGATAGATGTATGCATAAAAATTATTATAGAGAGTAGTAGGTTAGAAAACTATTTCGTACTATGTGTAGTGAAGGAAAGTTATGAAAATTTTATATACATATATCTAAATCTTTTAAACAGATATATATGCGCGTTTGTTTGTTTATATCGTTCTGGTGTAGTGGTGCGAGTAGTCGCCTTAACGCCGGCGGTCGTGAGTTCAGATATGTAATTTGTTTCTTGTCGGGTTTACGTCCTTGTAAGTCTTACGATCGTGCCTCGGAGAGTACGTAAAGCCATCCGGTCCCACTTGCTATCACAAACATCTGATAACAATCGTTCTTTATGATAGAGAAACTATCCGCAATCCGCAGTAGAGCAGCGTGGCGGATTAAACTCCTCAAAACTCAAAAAATATTATTATCTATAAATCAACAAATCCAAAATTTTAGTATTAGGCTAGTAGTTTTAAATTTGCAGAGGCGAAACCGTGCAGGATGTCTAGTTTTTAATAAAATATAGTATAACAACTTATAGCATAACATCCAGATAGATAATTTTGGAATTTAAAATTAAAATTCTTTAAATGATTAAGACAAATTTATTCAAATATACATTATATAAAATGTGTCCCAATTTTTTAATGGATATGTTATTCAAATTTACGTTTACGTTACAATTTGTACAATATATTTTTTAAGATAACTATATTAAAAATCTATACAAATAATAAATCTGTTAAAACCTCCGTTTTATTAATACACTATATATCATCAATAATAAATTTTAATTGCGCGTTTTTTTTGTATCAGCGCCATCTCTTATCGTGTTTTTCTGTGTTCACGTATCACATAAAAAGTACAAAACTAATGTAAATAACTTTAATACATAAAAATTATTCATAACTCACAGTATAATTTAGTTTTTGTTTCATTGTAATTAAATTTAAAATTAAATATTTAAGAAAATAGAAATAGGTACCTACGCCGCCAACGCCATCTGGTCTAAGGAATCTTAAAAACTCACAAAACTTACTTTTGAGTTATTATTTTGTTAAACTTAAAAGTTTACTAAATATGTCGGATAGGAATAGAAATCGTTTTAATATTATAGATAAACATCATTTTCAATTAATATAAGTACTATTATGTTAAATGTCACTAAAAATAAAAACGATATGCTTCCATTATACGATAGATGGCGCATGTAGGTGATAAAAAATATAAATTTATAATTTTTAAAATTTTAGTTAAATACCCGAGCGAAGCCGGGGCGGGCCGCTAGTCTATAATATAAAAATAAGTCGGGTTTTCCTTCCTGACGCTATAATTCCAGAACGCACGAACCGATTTCCACGGTTTTGTATTCGTTGGAAAGGTCTCGGGCTCCGTGAGGTTTATAGCAAACAAAATTCAGGAAAAATTTCAACAGAAAATCAGGAAAACAGGGAAAATCATTTTTCACATACAGCGCCATCTCTGACACATAGCATGTACTACAAACCAATATGGTTTTACAAAAAACGAAGCCATCTGGTGGCGAAACGGAGTTCGCCGGGTTTGCTAGTATATTATAATAATATGTATATGAGTCGGCTGTTAACTAAAACACAGGTATTAATTTGCCTACCTCAGGCACAGACGACAGTGTTGTGCGTTTTAAAAATATAACTTAATAATGACATACTACAGTAAGACCTCTTTTTTACTTGAATCAAAAGAGGAAAGGATACCGACCCTTTCTACATACAAACGAAGTCGACTGTTTCCTCCCTGGATAATGACACTAGATCAAATATTTTTGTAACATAAAACCTTTAACTGCCATCACCATGACCTTGTCTTGGTTTTTTTCACATTCTTATTATCATAAGTAGACTCCTAGTCTTCAAAAACTAGAAATATTGCCTAATTTTTTATACATGGTCCGACACTCATTAAAAAAAAAACACATATTTACAAAAAAAAAAAAAATGAGAACATAGAGGCATAGCTGAATGTTTTATTTAGTTACATTTAAAAAAATATATATTTTGGGGAACAAACAGTCGACTACGAAATGCTATTTTGGTTAATAATTATCTACCTAAACAGTCTGAGTTGCAGTTGTCTCTTTCTTGCTGTTTGTGGATAGGTCTGGGGGAGCGAGACAGGAACATTTTATTCAAATAACTTTTTTTCAAGTATCTCCAGTAGGTACCCTTTCCTCTGAATTTTTCATGTTGAACACACATTATGAAACATTTGTATTCCTGTTTGTAACATCTAAGAGGACTTCACTGATTGTTATAACAATTTAAATCTTTAAGAAAGAATACATAATTATTCAACAGTCAACATTTAAAAGAAATACAGTTTTGGACATACATTATAATTACAATAACATACATCTACGATACTATGTCTTCACATAAAAATAAAACAAACGATAGAAAGGTGGAAGTATTAAGAACGATGTCATTTTATCTAAGTTAATAATATAAAAATAATCTAAACGTATACATATCAGATCAGTTTCTAGATATCCTACGAATATAAACAATTTCTTCAATATTAGCCCTGCCAGGACTAACGTATGGACGCTCCTCTGAACAAATTAATGGGAACATAATATAATGAAATATTGTCCAAGGGCGAAATTGATATTTATTACTATGATAATTGTGTAGAATAGTTTAATGAATGTTTACTTATTATAAATTGTAAATATAGTTGAAGTGTTAACGTTGTTTTGAAATTTAGTATTAGGTTGTAATGATTAAGCACTCTTTTATTAATATCAATTCCATACCGTAATTTGTTTAATTGCACACAAACTTTTGTAAATAAAATGTTGTATAACGTCTATAAATACAAATCATACCGAATAATATGTGTAAATATGTAATACCTACAATGTGTGTACATGTCGTAGCCACGAAGGTCGTAGCCATATCGTAGAATTGCCCACATCATGAAACGCTCGAAAACTTCATGAAGTGGTCATGATGTGGGCAATTTTATGATATGGCCAGGACATAAGATAGTGTATCTTTGAAATAAATAAATATGAACATACATTACAAATCAAGAAGTAAAAAAGAGCTAATAAAAATAAAATCCATGGGAGAGCACGGTGTCACCAAATATATTATCGTGAGATTTACATAATTCTAAAAATTCTAGCACATATCTATATTTTCACCTATACTTAAAATATTGCACCCAAGACTTTTTAATAAAATTAATTACCATAAAGCTAGTATATCAGTCTTTACAAAAATTCCCCTATTTATATAAAAAGCCGTTAACACATGTAAAGACGGGCGTGTCGGTTAATAGTCTTATATAAAAAAATTATCAGGGTTGATTAAAATGATTAATATACATATTTATAAATTTAATTGGTTCACCCTTAAAATTCACATTACAATTTGTCCAAGTACCTACCTACACGTTGTTTTTTATAATGAATTAAGAATAGCATACAGGATACGACTTCTATGTTTTATATCATAATCCTTTATTTTAATTTCAATAATTAATTAAAAAGATATCAAGAAGAGGTAGAAAGAGCTAGAATTAAAACCCACATGTCATGTCGCTGCACAAATGTAGCAATTTTAGTTGATGTTCAATTTTAGTCGACAACCGTCTTATTTCATTCGTTAACGATTGCGATTTGAAGCAATAAAGTTTCCTAATTTACGGTTACTGTAATTTTATATGAAAAACGCCATTAACAAGCTACTCCCTAACTAACTACTCCCTATGACCTAATGAGATCTCTGCCCAATATCTTAAAATCATAGAAAAGAGCTAGAAAGGTTATCATTCAACTTCACTTTGAAAACAACATGAAAATGTATAAATATTTTATTATAATATATTTTGATATTTTATCCTACCTACACTTACTACTAATTAATAAAGTCAATAATTGCCTTTTTAGATTCTTTTAATATCATATTATTTTTATTTTATTTCGACAATTTTGTGATCACACGTGACGTTGCTCGCTGGTTTTTCGTTTGGTAGAAGTAAACTAAGACAGGCGCAAACTGAAAAAAAAAAGTATTTATTATAGTTTCTGTATCAGCGGGTTATTAAAGATTGATTTAAGATATTTTTCTCAATATTAGCTATTAGTATGATCCAAGAAATTTATATACAAACTGGAATGCGCACGTACACTCAAAAACTTTCCCAAGAGAGGGATTGCATCTCTTTCTACCATGGATTCAAGGTAACTCGTAAGAAAGAGACAAAATACCAGTAGTCAATGAAATGCTCGGAACGATTCAACATTACATGTTGGAAATAAATGTCAACCTTATATAAGTTATTTCAAGGTGCGTATTTGAATACACAATTTTATTAAGTGAGTGTTCCAGTTATGATATAAATTCCTTGATATGATCACTCATCGTGATCAATAGTAAAATCTAGGAAATTACATATCCCTTTTCATTATACATATAAAAAACTATTTTAATTCGATTTATTTTCATTTTATTATAATCGTCTTAAATATGAAAAGAATTCTTATCTTAACTAATAAATTGAGAAATAAATTCTTGTTGAAAAACAGCCAATATTTATACGTAATTAAATATTGATTTTTATGCTGTATTTTCCTTCCTTGAAAAAATTATATTTAATTTATATTTAGAGGTCATAATTATGGATATTTTTCTTACAACAGATAACAAATTATTTTTGTTGAGTTTAAAATAATAATTTTATATTTTTATAATTATTTTATTTTTAGCGTTATTCATAAAAATAATATAAAATATCTTATAAAATATCTTTGTTTTTATTATGTAGGTGGTTTTCCAGTAAAAATATTTAACGAGTCGAGCAAGTGAATGGTCATTTATTATTCTTTATTCTACGTGATATTGACGTATATATATCGGACAAATACATTAACGAAATCATCTGTGCTCTTTCTTTTCTACCTTTAGAGTCATCAAACCAAATTAAAAATGGGTGAATGGTGATTTTTTACGTCACCGTTTAAAACTCATTTTGCATTTGTCCGGATAAACTCTGAGACATACATCAGTCAGTATACATTAAACTAAAATGTAAATTAAAACTTTAGTCTTATAAATATACCTATTAGACTTTTTATTTCGCTCAATTACGATGCGTTGACTCAGTGGTCAAAACAACTGTCTATTGCTCTGTCAAACTCACTTTATATCAAGGAACTTATATACAAACTAGAATGCGTTCACTCAAAAAACGTTCCTAAGAGAGGTATTGCATCTCTTTTTTTTTCATTCACTTTTTTGCATCCATGCACGAAGCAATTACAAAGAGGAGGTGTTGTAATCAATGTAGTCTAGAGTCCACCAATGTAGTCCACACATCAAACCGTAGTAGATCTACTTACCACCAGTTGTCGCTTTCGTCAGTACAGCTGTCGTTGCCGGACAATTAAGTTGCTCTCGTGACTAACTCCTTTTTATATATTTAAAAAATATTCTCGACCCGCGCACGTTGTGAACATGAAGTGGTGTGTTGTATCGTGTAGAAGTTACACGAACAAATCAAAATCAAATGGAATAAACATATCTTTCTTCTCGTAAGTAATATTTAAATTAAATATATTATTTATTTTGTCTAGAAAGTTCGGTGATTACCATGCCTCTATCGGCAAGTAGCAAAACTACTGGTCTAGCCAGGGCCGTACTTAGAATTGAAATTTATCTCTACAATACGATCCCAGATACTGTTCAAAAGCTTTCAATTAACAAAGTTTAAAAAAATTGTCAATGAGCGTATGTGATGAAGATTATTACAAAATAATTATTGAAGATAGCTCACTCACTCAGCGAATAACCGCTCAACTGCCCGTCTCGACTACTAGTTGACAAGAGTTTACAAGCTAACCACAATAACTGCAAGCGCCCGTGTCATGTAATGGTCGCCATGGCTATATTGCCCATGTCAACTTTTTTTCGACACGGGCATTAGTACGCAAAGTGCACCTGTCAACTACAGGTTGATTAACGTATACTACATTATCACCGGTGGGAAATAACGTAACAAAACGTGAGAGGCCTTGGGCAGTTTTGTGCAGTTGGTAAACTAAAAGATCATTGTCCGGACACTCAAGCGGACAAGGTGTTCTTCCGAGGCAATTTCAGTCGAATTGTTGTAGTGAAAATTCTAATTATGTAATTTTATATTCTGGGCTAAGGTTCGAACCTATAGTAGTTGGTTTTGACGTTCAATATTTGAATTTGAATAATCTGATCTAATAAAAAATATTCTTTCTTGCTATAATAAGAAATCTATCAGTATCTACAATTTATAACTGTTGTTTATGAAAATAAAAGCATGTTATGTATCATATTATGCAGCATTATTCCATTTTATTTACACTACGTCTGGCTTGGGAAAAGGTTTACCAATTTTGGTGTCCTTTCCGTTTTTTTTTAATCACTCCGATGATAAAAACTTTATTGCATATGCAAAAGCAAACTGACTTTTAGTACACAATTATCGACAAAAAGGTCGATAATTGCGTATTGAGAAAAATCTCAAATCGATATTACACATGGCTACATAATATCAAGCTTTAATTTTCCAGCATAGGATGACGATCTTTCATTGCACTAAAATCCTACAAAGCGAAATCAGCTTATCAATACAATAGTAAATCATGATAATATGATATAGCAGTGTGTGCCATCCAACTTCAAATTACATATATGCTTAACTAAAAAATTCTGAGTACGGCCCTGGCAGACACCTAGTGACATATAGTAGAACAATTATAACGTCTGTCAATTTAGTCAATTACTTGATTTAGCTACTGGTCGCTAGATGGCTTGCCGCTATTTGAAGCCCCTCGCACCCCCGCGCAGTTGCGACATTACATTATATGAATAAAGTTTCTTATGGCACCTCCTCTTTGTAATTGCTTCGTGCATCCATGGATTCAAGGGAACTCATAAGAAAGAGACAAAATACCAGTAGTCAACTAAATGCTCGGAACGATTTTTTCACTTTTCATGTTGGAAACAAATGTCAATCTTATGTCAGTTATTTGAAGGTGCGTATTTGAATATACAATTTTGTTAAGTGAGCGTTCCAGTTATGATGTAAATTCCTTGCTTTACATGGATATAGGTTCATTCCTCGTTATCTGGATCTATCTATCTATGTAGGGTATGAACATCATGTAAAAAAAGCTATTGACATTTTTATCGATATAATATATCTTATCGTGTTATCCATAGTTTGCAATATATCGTATGAAAAATAAATCGATAATTTTTACGATCCAATATATCGGATAAATACATCGATAATTATCGAATGAAATATATTGATAGTTATCGATAATTATCGGATGAATTATATTGATATTTATCGATAATTATTGCATGAATATATCGATAATTTTCATATCTCGGAAGTGTGAACTAAGTACACAGTAATTATCGAATGCATATATCGAGTATTTACGAATTATCGATACTTATCGCACACTCCTATCTGGATGTAATGTACGTATTTTGCGTTTCTGATCAATAAAAAAAAATTATTCTCGATTACATATAAAATAATATATCAATCACTCACGGAACAGAAGTGCTGAGAAGATGTAGAAAATAGCTGTGCAGGCTCCGGCGAGGAAGATTCCGGAAACATTAGCGCCGACCACAGATCCTATCCGACCGAACATTAAAACTGCTCCGACTGCTGTCGCCCTGGTAACATAGATTTATTTTGGGACTTTCCTTACTAAAATTTATATTTTATTTAACGTATATAATAAATACGATATTTTATTGCTTAAAAATAATTATTGTACAAATCATGTCTAGATGAAATGATATTAAGAAGGCTACCGGCATTTCCCCATTTAATCAGAATTAAAAAAAAAATCATTTCGCCTATGGAGGCTTAAAGGACTCGGAGTAATTTACATAATATTATAAACATATTTTTTTGCACATTATCTCTTATCAATAAGGACAACATAATATGGAATAAATATTATTCTGTTTTGTTCTATCTTATATTATATGAGTCAAGTATTATGAAAAAGTATAATAATTTTGCATTTCAATTTCATTAAAAGCTGTTTTTATATAATTAATATTTTCAATATTTGTAATTAATAATTAAATATAAATCTTTTTAAAAATAGATTTATTGGTCGCCTTATTATCATAAATCGACATATTCTAATTCTTATATTTTCATGATACTAGTGGTCGTCCAGTGGTCGAAGTTCGACCTAATCTATAATTGACAGTATTGCCAACATCATAAAAATATGATTGCGCATAACATGGTGAGCATATGCAGCAGTCATTAGACCTGATATGTTATAATAAATTTCGATGAAAAAATTCGTTGCAAGACCTGTATTTAAATCGTGTTCGATAAAAAATTCGTTCCAAGACCTGTATTTAAGTACCGTGTTGAGAACGGACTTTGACAATAATCAAAATTCGTGTATATATGTAACATTCTACATAGTATGTGTGGTTGCCGTAGTGTATGTAGTGTTTTTTTTTAATTAATTCAAAACTTAAAATAATTATTTACAAACAGTTTTGGTATAAATCATGTCCGCGTGGAATGGTGCCAAGAATACTAGCAGCATTTCCCCGTTGAATCGCAATTTAAATAATTTTTTAATTAATTGAATGTATTTTTTGAGCATTATTATAAAAAATACTAGCATTCTGCACTTCTTCTCTATATAAACTTTGACTGTGCCTAATTTCATAATTTCCCGTCTGCGTAATTTCCGTAAAAAAGGGGTACAAGTTTTTGCTTCACTTAAATATATAGATACTTGTTATTTGAAAACATATAAATGGGCTTTCCAGAGATATGTCTCAAACTCAACAATAACAGTCGTAAATCGTTAATATACCATAATCTATGTAAATAATAATTGCTCTTTTATTATTTAAATAAAAGCAACAAGTATTATTATCGTTATCATCCTTATATGCGTTCCTTCTAATTATGAAATGTTATGCGTAGTTTGTTGTAATTTTAAGTAACTTCAAATAAAGGCATTCATAATTCGATATATTCGACATAATTTTTTTTGTATTAATGAATTGATTGACTGAAACAGTCTGAAACTACCATACTTCTGAAAGATCTCTTATATAGGAGAAGGAGAAGATTTCGAAAGGGAATCGAACCCGTGAATGTCGGCGTCATTGAGACTTTCGTTACTACTACACTATAACCGTCGCATTTTATATGATAAGTATATGTACTATGTATACATGTATCAGTGGGATTTCACTAATTTTAAGTGAGTATTCACTTTTTATCAATGTGAGAATCATACCACGTAGAATTAGTGACTATTCGATGTATGAATATGTGAATATCAGAGTCCACTGATTTGATAATTGAATATGTATATATGTATTAGAGAGTATACACTAACTTGTTATTGAAATTCACTGGTATTTAGTAAATTCAGTTTCACTAACGTAATTAGTGAAAATTTCACTGATTCATGTTTAGAAAAACGTTTGGTATATAAAATCAATCCGTGAAAAAAAATTAATTTTTACATTCAATGGAAGTTTTAATGTAGTGGAAATTTGTTTTTGAATTACATATAGGTATAAATATGTGTAGTAAGAATATTAGATAAGACGGTTTCCCCGCTCTACATCAAATAACAAACTGATCCATATCATAAAGACGTAAAAGTTTGTTTGCACGAGTTAATCTTATAAGATCCTATCCCAGTAGATACTGGTCCTAATTGAAAAAAATATTTATTTTTGTCACTATTTATCGAGTGTTGTAGGCTATAAAACATCAAGTTATGTATTTTAGGAGTCAAGCTCTATTTTCACTATACTCTATCAGACTGTATACAACGCACTGCTAAGAGAAGGCCTCTTCTCCATATAGAAGAAGGGTTGGAGCTTAATGCACTTCGCTGCTCTACTGCGGTTTGGCGGATAATATCCCTACCATTAGTAACGATAATTACCAGGTGTCCATGATAACCGGGACCGACGCACGGTGGGGAAATCCACAAATTTGTGGGTTTCCCCACCGTGCTTTGGAGCACCTACAAACACACATACACCTAGACCGGAAATAAATATTTACATAAGCACAAATATCTGCCCTGAGCGGAAATCGAACGCGCAACCGCCGGCGTTGAGGCGACTACTCGTACCGTTACACCAGAGCGGTTGTCATTTTTACATATAATATACATTGATATCTATTTAGCTGTACACGCGACTTCGCTTGCGATTATACATTTTAGTTGCATCCTCTCCCAAGGGAACCGTACTATCTGAACATGAATCAGTGGAATTTCACTAATTTTAAGTGAGTATTCATTTTTTATCAATGTGAGAATCATACCACCCAGAATTATTGACTATTCAATGTATGAATATGTAAATCAGACTCCACTGATTTGATCATTGAATATTTGTCTGTGTATTAGTGAATATTCACTAACATAAAGACTTGTTATTAAGATTCTCTGATAAGTAGTGAATACAGCTTCACTAACGTAATTAATGAAAACTACACTGATTCATATTTAGAGAGTACTGATTTCAAGATGAAAAGTATCCAGTGTCCTAAATCGTAGCAGCATAAACACAAATCGTGAAAAATTCCATTAAAATCCATTCAGTAGTTTCGACGTGATGCATGGTCAAGATATAGACTTACAGAGACTGACAAAAGTGAAAAACAAAAAAAAACAAAAAAACTGATTATGCTTCAGTAGGTTTAAGTTTTAATCGTACATTGAACTAAAAAAAAAAATCTTATTTCTTCTATGTACAAAATTGGACCTGTAACAGTATTATTATAAATACAGATAAATATTAATTATTATTAAAATTGGTCTATGATATAAAAGTTTTTTTTTTTTTTAAAGTAGTTACACAGATAAAATGAGCACATTATCACGACACGCGTGGTTTTATTTACCTTAGATTTATTTACTATTACTTTCATTGTTTAAAATATTCGGGCTTTCCCACTTAACAACGTAAAATAAACATTTGCTGAAACAATATTTTGATACATGAGAATAATATAATAAATATATATAATACATAAGTCAAGTGCGTAAAAGTAGAACATAATGTTTTCTCTAAAGAGTTTGTTTAATTAAGGATTTACTAATTCTCTTTTTTTTCTTTTCCTGTATTTTGTGTTTATAGTAAGTGATGAGTTATCTTTGTTTTCTTTTAATGAATGCAGTATCCCAACGACTTATATAAGCTTTGGGATGAAAACTTAATGGAGTTAGTTCTTATACGGAAAGTGATTGATTGATTAATTGATTCAACCTGCTTATGTAAATGTATTACATATATTTAAATATTTGAAGGTGAAATGGAAAAATTCACCAACACATAAGCCGTTGGATGTCCATTGCTGAACATAGGCCTCTTCTATTACTTCTCTTTTTGCCAATACTCGTCTCGCTTGGCAAGCCCGCTGACGAGCGCCGTGTATCTTGGCAGGATATACTATTGCTACCAATTACTATTCTGGTTGATGTATAGTTACTATGACCTTAGTCGCCTTTCACGACATCTCGGCAAGAAAGAGGTTGAGAGGTTACAGAAATATTTTTATGAATATAAAATGTAGATTTTTTTAAATTATGTATATATAGCAAACGAATCGAATTGGATCGGTTTAGTTTCCATTAATTGGAACCACTCGTTTACATGAGTTATGCTGGGTTTCCTTAATTAATTAGCTTCTTCTTGTTCTTGAGTAAACTTATTTAGTACTGCTTGATAGAAATTTGTCTTACCTTAAGCTGGTTGGGAAAAGTTCCACCGAGTAGGCCGTCAACGGGCCAATACCGAGCGCAGTTAATTGAAGAGCTGACATGGACACACCGGCAATTATTCTAGAAAAGAAAATTAATACTAACGTGTAATGTTTCTATCACGAGCTTCAATTAAAATAATATAATAACATAATAAGTCTTATTACGGAATACATCACAAGACGTAATTGTGTGGAGTGCATACAGCTGCAGTGGTTGTTAGTATCAAGATTTCTACGTTGTGATTCACATTTGTAGCGTTCGATGATTTAATTTTTTATGAAAAAATTATAAAATACTAAGCATAACTAACGGTTTGAACCACCTTGAGTTTGATGATGGTCAGATTATATCAGTAGGTCAATAGGCACTAAAATATAATGCTCCCTTCATATAAGAAGTACTGTGCTACCCTGAAAATTAGGCACCACTGGCACCCTGCGCTGGGCATAATTATGTCTATTCTCTTGTGACAGAGAAGGGCAGGGTTAATCTGCGTAATCTTTACATGCGAAATTGAAAATAATTGGTAACCCCTATATACCACATGACAACATTAAATATCAGTTGGGACGCTAACCCCTAACGGTCACAGTGTTACAATCGTTTAGAGGAGCTTTTTAATCGCACGCCAGTAAAGACCATAAGGAGAGTTATGTAATTTACGTGCACAAGGGCTCCTCGTATCTCTGGTTCTTTGTATAATAAATAAGTTGACAAGGTAGCTATGTCGGTCGTTCAATTGAATGTCTAAATATTAAGACGGTTTTTGATAAAAATAATTACTTAAATGTAACAACCCTAAGGGCGTTTGTGCACTACAAGGAATTTTATTGTCCGGCAGTCCGGTTTTTTACGATCCGATGTGGCATGAAAAAAAAAGAATGAAAATGAGATAAAAATGAATGGGAAAACGTAAAATGTCGGACGGTAAAATTACGTTTATTGCACAAACTAATATACATTTATATGGCGTGCCATCGATATGGTAGTCCGGCAATCCGATTTTTTACGGTCCGATGACCGTAAAAAATTGGACTGCCCGACAGTAAAATTCCTTGTAGTGCACAAACGCCTTAAGAGGTAATACCTGTTAGTCGTTATTGCAGATACGAGGCAAGCGACACCGACGAGAACGAACATGCCTATTAGTGAAGTCTTCTTGGTGAGGGGACTAAGACTGACCAGCATCACTAGGATACCATTGATCAGTGACGTGACCACGGTGATCGAGAAGGTTCTGTATGATATCATATCCACACAGTTGTCTGATGACGTCTGGAAGATATGTTAAAGAAATTTATTATTCTGATCTTAAAAGATCATGAATGATAAATAAAATGTAAAGTATATTCTCTTTTTTATTTGTAAAAACAATAACAATGTGTAAGTGTCCTGTTTTTGGGCATAGGCCTAAAATTTTCCTTTTACACGGAAGACTTAAAGCTTTATCTACCACGGTGTTGATGTATGTTAAAAAATTCTAAGACTCAAAATGGAATGAGTGTCTTATAAGTTTTTCTGACACTTACTGAACCTCGCTGGAGATGAAAGGACAGACTTTTAATACAAGAGAGTACTAACATTTAACTTCTACTTTACGATATTTCGCTAAAATGTTTTTCGTTGGACCTTTGAGTCAGTGGAATTTCTTGCCTATCATATAGGGAAAAATTAATTTTAGTTAAGTTGAGATGGTAATTATTTGGTGGTGATTATAACGTAAAAACAAAGTAAATTATCTTTTAGATGTTTTAGTGTATCTAAAACAACAAAAACTGTAATAAAAACTAATGTCAGTATACTTATCATCTGTGATATTAATGCGATCTCTAGTTTTAATTTATATTTGTTTATATAAGTGAATTAATGATTAGTAAGTTAAGAAAGAAAAAGAAGAAGATGCAAAATTACCGAATTTCCAATCTGGTTCATCAACATACAAATCGTGACGGACTTGTCAGATGGATACGTCATAACTTTGTTGACAGTATCAGGAGTGAACAGAAACAATCCGTTTAATCTGAAATACATAACCACGAAGTACATAACATATAATATTCATGTCGTTGAACTTTAACAATATTATTATAGTAAAAATAACACACATAGAAAATAAAAACTAATGATGGTTCACGCTTAAGATGTTTCCAAAAAAAAAAATTGTGTTTTAGTAGCATAAAAAATTAGCTTAGGTTACAATTTAAAAATTATCTAAATTTTATCAAAACTGTTTTTGAAAAGTCAATGAACCTAATTTACATAATTTTAAAGACAATACATGAAATAACCGTACATAAGGCCGATAATATATGTAATTAAATTGAGGGTAATTTCGGATAACGGAGGTTATACAAGGTTAAAATTGTTAAAATGTTTACCAATCAATTTTATGCCGTTTGCATGTGTTATTATGATAATTCACATGTAATAAAATTTAATCAATTGATTAAAAAAACGTTTTATATGTATATATAATACTTACAACGAAAATAGTCCAAACATTAAAAAACCGGTCAACGCCAGCCAATTCACATGTGGTGGTCTGAGAAGCGCAAACACTGAGTTCGCCATGATTTTATTACCGACTTTGCAATTTCCATCACTAGACGATTTAACACTGTCTTCTTCTGAAATTTTCAATGATCTTACCTGGAATATAGACATGTTTAAAAATCTTAAAGTCAAGAGGCTGTTACGTTAACGGTCGCGGTTTTTGGCGCTCGGTGGTGATATTACGAAACTTGCACGATCGCGAGAAATCGCTGTGATGTTGAATTTCAATACTAGTTGAGTCTCAATTAGTACTGAAATTCGACACCACAGCGAATTCTCGCGATCGCGCAAGTTACGTAATAATCCCACGGACAAATTTTTATTTAGCCCAAGGTATTTGTCATTTTATAGGCGTTGAGCCCGTTATAGCGTTTGTAGTATATTTTACTGGGAGCCGTTGCGTGTGAGGCGTTAATATAATTTAATTTTTTTTTTTACTCTATACAGCCATAATTACACTGATTTCTGATTCTGAGTTCTATTTTTTAAAAAATTAATTATACTTAAAATATATTAAATTTAAAGTAATGAAACAAATTCAAATTTGACATAATGACGTTCTCATTCTTACTTATTTAGAGGTAGTTCGTCATGAAAAACTGTAAGTTATTGAACAGAATATCAAAATAATACTTTGATTTGATAAGAATATTCATTTAAAATGAGATACGCGTCATAGTAACATAATTATCTCGAAATCTAAGGCCATTGATTTTTATATAATTTTTAATTGTACAAATTTTTTATTATATTTTTAATATATTTATTAGAATTATTCGTATATATGTAATTATAGTAGTTACTCATTCTTACTCTTAAGACTTAAGGACGCTATCACATTTTTCCACAAATATCAGTGATTTTCAGGTACCATTTTAATTAATTAGGAGTCACACTGCGAGGATATCTTGGTTTCAAATGAAAGATAATATATTCATCTCCAGAGTAACACCATAAAAAATCTATAGCCCCATACACATTTTTTACACAAATTCGTTTTAACCATCACAGTAATCGCAAAAAATTAAAAAAAGAGGGGTCTGAATAGGAACCAATATAGCTAAATAAACTGCACTAAGAAAAATAAATATACTAAGAAATTGTTGCTTATTTAGTCCTCTGTACGAATAGCTAAATATATTAAATAAAAATAAATAATATTTCCATTTATGAGAAAAATAAGAAACGCTCTCAAATTTCTTCATACCATTTTTACTCCTGAACAATCGTCGTTCGTCATTCTGCGCCCAAACGCGCTCGTGGAAGCACGGGTGTATCGCTTCAGCGCAATTAATAATTACGTAAAAAAGGGCGTGCCTTGTGTATACTGTGCTTGAACGAAACTGATACTTTTTCGGACCGAAATAAAATAATTGTCTTTGCGATGCATTTGGTTTATATTAAAAAATAATAGTTTTAAATAGATAACCGAATTTATGCTTTTGTCCTCTATTGGTATCTATTCTATTGTAATCTATTGTCTTAGAGTATTAGAAAGTAAATTAATAATAATAATAATAATAAATTAATTTATTACGCAATACTCAACTTCGCAACACTCTTTGTTACCTTTTTTTTTAATTTTTTTTTTTCGCTGGGAAATGCATTTACGTATCCCGGCGCCCGAGGGCGACGGGTATGTGGGACTCGCTGACACGGCAGAACGTGCCAGAATACCGTACTAAAACCCAGCGGTGCCCTCATCGTCGTAGTGGGGCGCTACGGGATCGCTTTCGCATGCAACCGTGACGCCCCGACGGTTGGCCCACCCACGAAGCAATTACAAAGAGGAGGTGCCATAAGAAACTTTATTCATATAATGTAGTGTCGCAACTGCGCGGGGGTGCGAGGGGCTTCAAATAGCGGCAAGCCATCTAGCGACCAGTAGCTATAACACGTAATTGACTAAATTGACAGACGTTATAATTGTTCTACTATATGTCACTAGGTGTCTGCCAGGGCCGTACTCAGAATTTTTTAGTTAAGCATATATTGAATATATTTGAAGTTGGATGGCACACACTGCTATATAATATTATCATGATTTACTATTGTATTGATAAGCTGATTTCGCTTTGTAGGATTTTAGTACAATGAAAGTTCGTCATCCTATGCTGGAAAATTAAAGCTTGATATTATGTAGCCATGTGTAATATCGATTTGAGATTTTTCTCAATACGCAATTATCGACCTTTTGGTCGATAATTGCGTACTAAAAGTCAGTTTGCTTTTGCATATGCAATAAAGTTTTTATCATCGGAGTGATTAAAAAAAAAAAACTGAAAGGACACCAAAATTGATAAACCTTTTCCCAAGCCAGACGTAGTGTAAATAAAATGGAACAATGCTGCATAATATGATACATAACATGCTTTTATTTTCATAAGCAACAGTTATAAATTGTAGATACTGTTAGATTTCTTATTATATTTATTTTATTTATTTATTAGATCTTCTTCTTTTTATTTATTAGATCAGATTATCAAATTCAAATATTGAACGTCAAAACCAACTACTATAGGTTCGAACCTTAGCCCAGAATATAAAATTACATAATTAGGATTTTCACTACAACAATTCGACTGAAATTGGCTCGGAAGAACACCTTATCCGCTTGAGTGTCCGGACAATGATCTTTTAGTTTACCAACTGCACAAAACTGCCCAAGGCCTCTCACGTTTTGTTACGTTATTTCCCACCGGTACAATGTAGTATACGTTAATCAACCTGTAGTTGACAGGTGCACTTTCCGTACTAATGCCCGTGTCGAAAAAAGTTGACATGGGCAATATAGCCATGGCGACCATTACATGACACGGGCGCTTGCAGTTATTGTGGTTAGCTTGTAAACTCTTGTCAACTAGTAGTCGAGACGGGCAGTTGAGCGGTTATTCGCTGAGTGAGTGAGCTATCTTCAATAATTATTTTGTAATAACCTTCATCACATACGCTCATTGACAATTTTTTTAAACTTTGTTAATTGAAAGCTTTTGAACAGTATCTGGGATCGTATTGTAGAGATAAATTTCAATTCTAAGTACGGCCCTGGCTAGACCAGTAGTTTTGCTACTTGCCGATAGAGGCATGGTAATCACCGAACTTTCTAGAAAAAATAAATAATATATTTAATTTAAATATTACTTACGAGAAGAAAGATATGTTTATTCCATTTGATTTTGATTTGTTCGTGTAACTTCTACACGATACAACACAGCACTTCATGTTCACAACGTGCGCGGGTCGAGAATATTTTTTAAATATATAAAAAGGAGTTAGTCACGAGAGCAACTTAATTGTCCGGCAACGACAGCTGTACTGACGAAAGCGACAACTGGTGGTAAGTAGATCTACTACGGTTTGATGTGTGGACTACATTGGTGGACGCTAGACTACATTGATTACAACACCTCCTCTTTGTAATTGCTTCGTGGGCCCACCTATGCGGACCGCCTTCGCCTATAGAGCGCTCGCGGGCACTGTGAGCGCTCTATTGCCCTGGTGGCGAGTGGAAGGATGTGGTGCCCTCTCCCACTTTATTGCGGAGGGTGGAGGAGTGCGTATTGACGTCTCCTCCTCCCTGGTCGTCTTCTGCGGAGCGAGTCAGCGTGTGCGGCTGCTTCCCGCTCTCGCTCCGCGGCCTCCTTCAGTGCCATGACCTCCTCACAATATGAGGTCACGGCCGTATACGTGGTGGCACAATATGAGGTGACAGCGAGAGGTCTCCACCTATCATTGCCACCAGGGCCCTGCGCTGGGGTTCCCAAGCGGCGCATTCCTCCAGGATGTGACGCGCCGAGTCGATTGGCGCGCCACACTCGTGGCAGGCAGGGGTGGCTTCTCGCCTAGCGATTTGGTGCAGGTACTTACCGAAGCAACCGTGCCCGGTAAGCACCTGCGACAGCCGGAACGTAAGCACCCCATGCCGCCTATTGACCCAGCGACGAAGGTGAGGACGTATAGCGTCCACCGTCACTGAGCCCGCCGCTGGGGACCCCAGATCCTCCTTCCACCATTGGATCAGTGCTCTCTGAGCTAGAGCCCTGATCCTGCCGACTTGGTCCACACTTGGACGTTCGCCATTCGCTCTCTGCCAGGACCGGAACTGGTACACCTTCGCGAGCACCTCCGCCTGGAGTTCCCAGGGCGGATCGCCTGCGGGAAGTGATGCCGCCATCCAGGACACCGTACGGTATCCCCGTATCACCCTTACCGCTATGACCCTCTGGGGTCTCCTCAGGAGAGCCTTGTTATGAGCGCTAAGGGCGTCGACCCATAAGGGAGCACCGTACAGTGCCATGCTCCGCACTATACCGGCGTATAAGCGCCGGCAAGGGGAGTCCGGTCCGCCTACGTTGTGGAGGAGTCCCAACGCAGCGGCGGCGTTCTGCAGCCTCGGAGCGAGCTGGTCGAAGTATGGACAAAAACTCCATCGTCCGTCCAGGGTTAGGCCCAGGTATCTCATCTGAGCCCGAACCTCCACCTCCGTTCCCTGGACGGCGATCCGCGCACCTCGGGGGGGCCTCTGCGTGGGCCATGGAATAGGAGGGCCTCTGTCTTGGATATAGAGATCCTCAGGCCCAGCATCTCGATACGGTCGACCGTTATCGTTGTGCCGGCTTCTGCTAAGCGGGCCGCCTCTTCGAAGCTCCTCGCCCGGGCCGTGAGCAAGGTGTCGTCAGCATAACAGATGACCCTCAGCCCGGGCGGTAGAGGTGCCCGCAGCAGCCAGTCGAAGCCGACGTTCCACAGAGTTGGTCCCAGGACGGAGCCCTGTGGAACGCCGCATCCAACGCGACGTCGATAGAGTCGACCGTCGCCCCCCTCCCAGAGGACCTCTCTCTCCTGAAGGTACGCCTACAACAGCCTCTGGAGATAGTGGGGCACTTCATGGAACTTCAGTGCCTCCACAATCGAACACTCTTTGTTACCTACTCCTACTCCTACTCCTACCTCCTACTCCTTTATCACCTAATTATCTACGTAAAATATAAGATGTTTAAATTATATATAACTTGTATGTGGTTCTGAATTATTAAAAATAAAGCGTATTATTATCTATTATATTTTATTGTATAGAGGGGCGAACGAGTAGTAGATACCCTGACGCCTTTAGACATCCTCATAAGGGGCCATTTATTTATTACGTAAGATTTTTTTTTGCTACAAATTTTGCTAGTTTTCGACCCTCTCCCCCCTATTATAAGAAAAAATAAGAATAGGCCAACCCCCTCTCCCCTGTTAAATATTTATTACGTAAGAATCAAAAGTAAAAAAAAAACAATAAATGTTGGTTTGGTGTTAATAAATGTTTAAAAATTTGTTTAATGTTTATTTTTCAAAGTAACAATTTTTAGAAGTGTTTATTTGTTTTAATTATTCATCTTTACCTACAATAAAAGAAGTCCATGCAAAAGTCAAAACCCACTCGGAAAGTGGATCTGCCATTGAAAAATCTCTAATCCGAAGAACATCCGAGAAAACATCGGCACTCGTGCGTTTGCCCTCGTTTTTTCAAAGAATAATTTTAACTTTGCGCATTTTTGTGATCTTACGTAAGAACTATCGAGACTCCCACCCACCCCCTTGTAAGAGAAAATAAGACATGGTCGACCCCCCTCCCCCCTAAATCGTGTTACGTTATAAATGAATGACTCCTAAATCATCAATTTATGATCTTTGAGGGCGTCGGAACAATCTGCCCTCAGAATATTCCACCCGTGCCCCTCTCTGCGATACCTTTAAAAACGGTGGGGTAAGTTAAATACTTACTATAGTCGGATCGCGGAGCACGAAGAATTTTGTACATTGACCTTTTACTACGGTCAATGTACAAAATTCTTCCTGCTTCGCGATCCGACTATAGTTAAATACTTTTACTTAATCAATACCAGTAAAATTAAAAATTAATACTTTCAAGTACCAAGATTAGTTACGTCAGTATAAAATCGAGCGTAAAGCGGTTTCAATGTGTGCGTGTACGCGTTATGTTATTGTGTTGCGATTTAGATACCTAAACTTAAGCGAGCTCAAAATGTAATAGCGTCCTTAAAGTATTTGAATGATATCATAATATTGGCATTCACTATAAATGCGTCCTTTTTGCAATAAATATGGTCGTTATTATGTAATTTTAAGCGTGTTCCAATGATCAACATTTATTATACGAATTTATTGACGTCAGTATAATTAAAAAAAAAAAAAAAACTTTTCCGCGTATGATAATTTAAATTACAAAATAGGTGCTCGTTGAGATCATGTGAGGGCATTAATTGTATAGTCTTATTTCCTTTGATTTCCTGCTGATGAATAAAATCCAAAGGCCACCTTACAAGATATGGGGAACAATACAGACTTGATATAATATCATTGTTAACAGTAGAAAAATTGCAGTCTATAGACTTATCTGTCTTACGTTTAGTTTAGTCTAAATTGATTTAAGCCTGGAAAGTGATTCGGCCAGATGAAGATGGGGGAATGGCAGTCAGTGGGCAATGCCGGTCACGTCAAAATCTAAAACTTCCAAAAACACTATGCAATCGCTACTATTGTCGCCATTTAGTATGCGGCCGGGTAAACTTATTTACCAACCGGCGTCATTTTTCTTCGCGCGCAGTGAGTTTAACAGCTGTAAACAGGTTCGGACGTTTTTTGTTCTAATAAAATCGAAAATTCGGTAAAAGGTAAGCTTAAAGTGATTTATACCAATCAATATCTTTCTTAAAGTTAATTAATATACATTTACAAGTATATCCCATGTGCTTGTTGGATTTTATGAAAGTTAATTACGTTTTTCGTGACTAACCAAAGAAACCGTTTTCGTATTTTGGGGTAATGGCAATCATTCTAAGCGGGCAATACCGGTCAGTGACCAGTATTACCCCGTATGGAATTATAAGACAATATAATATTATTTCTTTGTTTGTTAATATAATATGTGAGATATATTACACTTATTTTCAATTTTAAATAGATGCCGCGACTCAGGGAAAGAACCACAACGAAAGGAAAATAGACCAAAGAAGAGTTAGTAAAGGCTGTTGAAGCCGTTAGTGCTGGGAATTCTTTATGGTTAACTGCCAAGAAGTTCAGCATACCCTTCAGCAAGCTACAAGATTGCATCAAGAAGAATGTTACAATTACAGGATTTTCTCTAGGAAGACATTCTACTTTTTCACCAGAAGTAGAGAAGGGTATGGCTGAGAATATATAACGTCTAGCCAAACTTTTTTACGGCCTAAGTCCACTACAAGCTTGTAATGCAGCTTTCATTTATGCCGAGAAACATAACATAAAGCATAATTTCAACAGGGAGAGGAAGCTAGTAGGAAAAGATTGACTATATGGTTTTAAAGAGAAATCCTTCAATAACCTTCGCCAACCAGAGGCATGTAAATCGTGACAGCATTTAACATACATGGAGGATAACTTGTTTTTCCAATATCTGGAAGATGTTGTGCATAAACACCAGTTTATGGGATTTAAAGTGGTCAACATGGTTGTGACTGATGTGACCACCGTGCAAGACCCTGGTACAATTATTGCCAAAAAGGGACAGAAGAGAGAAGGGTCAGTGACCAACTGGGAAAGGAGGAAAAACAGTTCCTATGCGTCTCAATCTGTGATTTTCAAAGTATCAATATAAATAATTATTAATTTTTTTTTATATATATAAAAAAGAATTATTTTTGGTGAAAATATAAAAAAAAATTTGATCATTTTGTTTAAAATATAAATAATAAAGATAATTATTAATAAAATATTAATTTATTTCGTTTCGGTACATTTTAGAAGCAATCCTGTGTTAGTTTTGAATGACCGGTAATACCCCAACAGTAGACCGCTATTACCCGCATCTGCGGGTAATCGCGGTCAACGAAGGGTTTTACAAAATGATTAAAAAAATAAGAAAACCGTAATAGATTGATAATGTGCCTCATATATATCTATAGCCCACTAAATAAGCTATGTTAAAAGTCAGTTACCTATAACGTAAATCCCAGATATAAAATAAAAAATGAATTACTGCTTAAGTGACCGCCATTCCCCCATCTTCCCCTACATTACATATATCACATAACATACACAAAAATTATCTTTTGAGCATCCGCTGTTTGAGGCATAGATATGTTTCAAAACGTCCAGGGCGTCCTGGTGCTTGCCCTTCATCATGAGAAACTTGGGACTCTCCTGCGCCTGTGTGAGCCACAACGCAGCTAGTATGAGAGGAGCGACGTACATTACTGTTAACACTCTCCACTGACGTAATCTTAACGGACTGTTCCACCAATCGTAAGATAATACGCCCCATGCAATGACTAGAAAGTAAAAAAAAAAAAAAAGTTTGACCTCTTTCAAAAGATGTATAATATATATATATTAGACAAAAAACACCTAATACATAATATATTAATATTAATATTTTCTGTGTCGAAATTTAAAGCCGACATAGTTCCGATTACATAGATATTACATAGACATAGAACCGATTTAGAGTCCAGTGGTCCGAAATAGAACCGATTTAGAGCACAGTAGTCCGAATTAGCGCCCCTAGGCGCTAATTTTTATTCCATTCAGGTCAAGTGGTAAAGTGAAAAAATTAGAAAATTGTGCCATTTTTGGGTGCTAAGTGGAACCTAATTTAACGTAGGTTAGGACCGACTTTGAGCCCAGATGTCCGACATAAGTCCTACCGTAGGCGGCGCTTAATCGGCTCTAAATTTCGACTCGGGTTTTTATATAATAATCATACTTTTATGAGTTTTATAACAATGCCTCTACTATAAATTATAAATATTCTTTGACAGATGTACACTTACTGGGACACAACGATGCCACAAACATTAGAAAAGCATTACAGATCATCAAAGCGAGATCTCTCCGTCTTTTGGGCATCAACTCTCCTGCGTAAGCGAAACCTAGTGATGAAGGACAGGACAGACTGAAAAGGAATTATTGATATGGCCGAAAATATTTGTAATGCTTTTGATGGTTTGCTTTTTAATATGTGTGTATTAACTGTCAATAGTCCAGTCATTTAAGCTTAAATTAGGTAAGAATCTCGGAATTCGAGATACCCAGCTGTAAGTCTGTAAATACTTGTATATTGGCACCCTAAAAGTTGTCTCAAAACCTACATATGGTAGGGTGTAAGCAACTATTAAATTTCAAGGTCAAAGGTCACAAAAATCGGTTTTTTGCACTTTTTTTGGAAATATCTCATTTCCTATGGGTATACAGTACCTACAGTATTGTAGAATACAAAATTCTCTACAAATTTTGTTAAAAAAAAATTTCTACGGTGAACCGTTTTCGAGATAGAGGGCGGAGAGCGCGCGGTCACAGCATCACTTCAGTTCAACCGGTGCCTCCGGTCGAAAACGCGCCATATATATCTAGTTGATGAACTATCGATAAATCAATGATTATAAATATTTGTCAATTTTTATTAACTATTATATTATATTTTGTCATTTTCTTCATGCATTAAATCTATATTATATTGTTCTCAATGAAAATAATGTGAGGTTCATTATTGATGGCGGATTTCTTCTTCGAAGATACTTTTTCTATTATTTTTGATAAATACATGAATTATTTACAAAGGCATTACAGTTCCAAAATAATTGTTGTATTTGACGGATATTCAGACTACAGTAAGAACGTAAAAGCTATGCAGCAGCAGAGAAGAACTGCTGCACTTTCAAAAACGTATGAAGTCTGTTTCGATGAAACAATGGTTGTACCAGTTACTCAAGAAAAAATCTTATCAAATTGAAATAACAAAGATAAGCTCACTAAAATGTTAATTGAAAAATGCAAATATTACTACTAAACAAGCCAGAGATGATGCGGATGTTCTTATTGTTGAAACTGCAATTGAAGAATCAGAGTCTAAAAAAACTGCAGTTATAATAGGACAAGATATTGATTTACTTGTCATTTTAATTGGGCGTACACTGTCTTACGAACAAGAAATTTTCTTTAAGAAAGTTGGGAAAGGAAATGTAAAAACGGAGATATACTCGACTAAAAGTTTTGATGATTATCCTCATTCCAAAACACATATTTTATTTCTGCACGCATTAAGTTGCTGTGACACAACTTCTGCGCTTTTTAAAAAGGGAAAAAAATCATTTTTAAAAGTTTTTGAGAAACTGACAAATTTGGATGAACTAGCTGCAGCATTTGAGGAAGAAAATTGTTCGGCCCGGAGATTATTAGATAGTGGAACTCAAACCTTATTGGCAGTCTTTGATGCTCCGAAATCTGTGAAAAGTCTCGATCATCTTCATTATATGCATTACATCAAGTCTACAAAACTTAATAAACCTGTGCAGCTTTCAAATATTCCACCAACAAGTGCAGCTGATCATCAACATTTCAATCGTGTATATTATCAAGTTCAAACTTGGTTAGGACATGATTTGGAACCCCAAGTATGGGGTTGGGCAATGCGAAACGATTTTCTGGAGCCTATCATGACAATTTTACCACCTGCTCCAGAAGATTTGCTAAATACAATTTTCTGCAACTGCAAAAGTGGTTGTGGTTCGCGATGCGGATGCAGGAAAGCGGGCTTGCAATGTTCTTTAGCTTGTGGCCAATGTCATGGGCAAGCATGTCTCAATGCTCTACCATATCAGAGCGACATTAACGAAGATGGAACCTTTGACCCCGAAATCATGGAAGAACTTGAGACAAATGTCGTTGAAGACGATAATGAAGACCAGTTTGAAATTTACCAGCAGCCATCAGACGACGATGAAGAGGCAGAAGATGATTAAAATTATAAATTGTAGTTTTTGTACCCTTTATTCCATTTTTTTACTTTCAATAAAATAAATGTATTGAATGATATTTTTAATAAAAAGATTAATTCATAATTTATTTGTTTTTTTTTTTCATCATGTAAGAAGTTATTGCTACTAATTAGGTTAAAATTCAAATATAATTCCTATATTTTCATTAACAATTCAATAACAATATATATTTTCATTAACGATTCTGCAATTACATGGGCAGGTAAGTGTTGTTAAATAAATTAATACTGAATAAAAAGTGGATAGGTTAGGGAAAAAATGATAAAATATAATATAATAGTTAATAAAAATTGACAAATATTTATAATATTTGTCATAATTTTTGATCATTGATTTATCGATAGTTCATCAACTATATATGGCGCGTTTTCGACCGGAGGTACCGGTTGATCTGAAGTGATGCTGTGACCGCGCGCTCTCCGCCCTCTATCTCGAAAACGGTTCGTCGTATAAAATTTTTTTATAAACAAAATTTGTAGAGAATTTTGTATTCTACAATTTGATAATAAATATTAATAGCAAAAAAACCATAGGAAGTGAGATATTTCCAAAAAAAGCGCAAAAAAAACGATTTTTGTGACCTTTGACCTTGAAATTTAATAGTTGCTTACACCCTACCACATGTAGGTTTTGAGACAACTTTTAGGGTGTCAATATACAAGTATTTACAGACTTACAGCTGGGTATCTCGAATTCCGAGGTGAACTTACTATAATGACTGGACTACAACTGTTAAATGAATAAACGAATCAGCCTCTCGCCTCCTTTCCAGACCTCTTCTCCTCAGAGGAGAAGGGTCGGAGCTTAATCCACCTGCACTAAAGATTGACGGGTAAATTTCCTACTATGAGTAAGTATTTATTTCATAAAGAATTAGAATTCTTTTTTCAATAACTATAAAACATTATTTATGTTTTTTTTTTTGTATAATATGATCTAATCTATACAATAAATATCTATATAATACAAGCTTAAGAGTTAACTTGCCTAAAAGCCCAGATCCCCTTACTGAAATCAAAACTTAACGCGAGTGAAACTGATTTCGGATTAAGCTAAAATCACAGTCTAAAATGTTTCAGCAATTACCTATTTCGTTTGGCAACATGTCAAAATGACAACTAAAAAGCATCACGTGCCTACTGACTTGTCTGTATTATTTTGCCTAGTTATTCAGTTATCATATTATTATACTTACAAAAGCGAACCGAGTAACTTGCATAACGCATAGCTTAGTAAACCAGGCATAAAAGCAGCGGTCAAACAAATAATTCCTGACACAAGTGACGTGAACATCAGAACTGGTTTTCTGCCGAAGGTATCAGCTGCTCGACCCCAGAACGGTGCAGTTATTATAACACCTGTAGTCGATAGAATACACTTTATTGTACACCACTTTCAATTACACACAAAACTTAAATATACAAAGTATTTTAATGTAAAAAGACGATCTTATCGCTAAGTAGCGATTTCTTCCGGACAACCTTGACTACACAGAATATGCAAAAAAATGGTAAGTAGTGCACCATTGTCGGCTTCATGGCATATACATAAAATATAATTATATATATATATATAGTAAGTAGTTTAATAAGATGCTTTAAAAGAAATTTTTTTTTAAATATTACACAATATAATTTTACCTATATTAGGTATTGAAGTTATAATTCCCTTAATACTGTTAGACAAATCAAGGTCACAAGCTGCAGCTGGTAGTATGAAAGAACAACCAATCATTTCCAACATCGCAGCACCGAGGATCGCAACAATTAGTGCACAATGGAATACTTGATATTTTCCAGCTCCTGTAGAATAAAAATAGCAATATCTATGAAACCTAAATAGCTTAGATCATTTTAACAGGCGTTTTAAATAAGATATATGATTAAATATATTAATATAAATTAAAATATGATGGTTGCACAAAGATGTACTGGAGCAAAAAGATTTTTATTATTTACCAAAGTGGTTGTGATGAAATTTAATATATTAATAAATGCCTCGCTCTCAACGGCTTCTTGTAGGACGAGCACGAGAACACGAGGACGATAAGGTTTGAAATATCACACACAGTCTAAACAAAAGTCTAACAAATATTTGCATGGCTATAAAAATAAATCGTCAAATAAGTAGGAAAAAATTGCAGAAATCGAATAACACATAGGCTAAAGTAAGTCAGTAACTGCAAAGTAAAGTTGATAATATTCTGATATAATGTTTTTCTAGTTATCTTATTCGTATGACTACTACCGTTGTATTTAATGGTATATTTATTTAATAAACAAAATAATAAACCATTTCAGAGCTGATCTTTCTAGTCATATGAAGATTAGAGGTAATGAGAAATGCATTTTCATAAACGAGCTTTTGATGCAACCGTTCTGGTGTGACAACCGTTCTGGTGTAGTGTTGCGTGTGGTCGTAAACGCCTTAACGCCAGCGGCTACGGGTTCGATTCCCGCTTTGTTTCTGGTCTGGGTGTATGTCCATGTGGGTCTCCCTACCGTGCCTCAGAGTGCACTTAAAGCCGTCAGTCCCGATTATAATCATAGACATCTAATAGCGACTGTTACCTATGCTAATAAAATTATCCAAATCGCAGTGGAGAAGCGTGGTGGATCAAGCTTTTTGGGGGTGTCCCTTTTTTATATGGAGAACAGGCCTTTGGCCAGCAGTACCCACTGCTTACAGGATGTTTCAGTTCAGTTCAATTGATACAATATTTGGTACAAGCACAATATTTTCAGTGGCGTAACTACCGTATGGCTAGACGGTGCCTTGCACCGGGGCCCCCAAGCTCAGGGGGCCCTCAGAACCTGACCAACAAATTGAAATATTGAAGTTTGCTTGCGTGTAGAACCTGGACAGGCCCTGTTGTGCATGATAAAGAGCAGATGATAAAGTAGCTTTATACCTTTAAAATATTTAAACATAACTATTTATATTTTGGCTTGTATTGATAAAACTTAACAGTTTAGTTGGGGCCCTAGTTTATTTTTTGCACCAGGGCCTTTGGTTACCTAGCTCCGCCACTGAATATTTCGTAGATTAAATGTCACTTACCACATATTTCTAATGCTTCATCTAAATCCACATTCATGCCACTTCCTTTTACTTTATCTATAATAGCACTGTGGAGTGATAGTGCTTTGTTGTCTGTTTTCATTTTCCTGAAAAATAGAATAGATCGTTGTATTGTTTTGTCTACAACAACAAGTAAAAATGAACTTTTAACTTTGTGTTTTCATCTTCAATATATATTTTGACGACGCGTTGGCGCAGTGCTCACAGCACCTGGCTGATGCGCTAGCGGTCACGGGTTCGATCCCCGCACATGAGAAATATATAAAATAATATCGAATATATTATAGTCGTAATATCGAATATATTATATATTTTAAATATTATAGAATATTTAAAATAATATCGTTGACACTTTAATATAAAGTTATTAAAGTTTTAGATATAATTGGAATCTTTTTTTTAATAGTGGGATATGTACAGGCTGTTACAGATTTCATTGTTATTTAATTTTAATCACAATGTTTTTGTACCCTCGAATAGAACTCTAGGATGGAATTGATTTTTTATGAAATTAATTTGTTTAAAATGTATAAACTAAGAATAACGATCGTTTCCGTTGGTTATTATATCAACTAGGACCGACGTTCTCTGTGCTCGTGTTATCCAAGGCACGCGAAGATCCAGAAGAACAAACACCTAAACCATAAATAAATATTTGTACAACTATATAGAGCCAGATTAAACAATTCAATTTTCTCTATTATGTGTTTAATGAGATTTAGTGAAAAATAAAAACCTTTTTTGGAAAATTTTATGTTAGGAATACTTATGATTACTGACGTTTCAAGTTGTGGTATAAGAGCGTAGTCGCTGTGAGTGAAGCCATGGTAGGGGAAATTAAATCGACTGAAGCGTTCGCAGTGGTCACTTTCGGTACTACGGGGGGCTATTATTCCTAAAATTGTAAGCAAGTACACGTGAGAGTATTTATTTTGTTTTAATTTAAATAAATTAAAGAAAAATGAGACACCAAAGTTGTTGTGTTGTAAATTGTAAGAATACCAGCAGAAAAATTGAGTGCAAGTTTTATAAATTTCCGACTGCTCAATGGAAAAGAAATCAACGGAATCAGTGGATAGCTGCAGTTAAAAGGCTGAAGTAAGTACTACCATAACCTTAACTTTATCAATAACAATAATTCGGAAAATTTAAATGAAAATTAAGTTAGCCGACATCCAAAAATTTTAATAATTATTTTTATCGAAAAAATCATTACGAAAAAATTAAAAAAAATTAATTTGTAAAAAACTTGATAAATTCAAAGTGAAATTAAAAAAAAAATTTTTAGAAAATTTATTTAATTTTTTTTTACACACTGAAATCCGGTCTTTATAATAATATCCATGGCTTTTTTGTTACTAAAAAAAAATTACATTAATTAAATAAATATTAATATATTCCATTGATATAACTATTTAATTATTTTTTCTTCAGTTTAATTTTTTTCTTAGTATCACTTTTTGACTTTGATATAAATATCAAATAACTTAACCTGAATGTTTACTGCATTCTTTATTATTTTTTATCATTATACTTACTTGTTGTTGATTCGTTTAATTAAAAAACAAAACGGCAATCACTACAAAAATCTCACATATTTTTTATAACTTTTTCTTTTTACTATTATTTATAATATTTATTTATTTTTATTTTCCTTGCTATTGCCATACGTATAAAAACATTTTATGACAGCCTCCTGTAGTTCATATTTTGTCTGGCGCTGCAGTCGCACACATAGCGAAGAGACAAATGTCTCATAAGTTTCTTTCAATAACGTTATACGAAAAGAAATAATCATTGTAATATTTAATAAAGCCGATGATATAATAGTAATATGATGTCTCCCGAGACCTTAATTTTTTTTTGACATTCATTAAGTGTGTTAAATCACCTTATGACGAAATAAATATTTTCATTTCATTTCATTTAAATATCAAACCCTAAATATTTTAAATATTATAACAAAGACGATGACTTACCTTACACTTATGTAAAGTGTATATAGACAAAAATTATACTGTAAACAATTTTTTTTTTTACTTCTGAACGTTACAACTAGGTATCTTATCGATTTAATATCTTAATTACAGTTCAAATATTCAATGATGAAATTCTACCACATAAAGCACAAATAAGAATTTACATAGAAACTCATTTAATTGAAAATCTCAAACGGATTTTGTCGCGTTTAACTTTAAAAAAAAAAAAAAAAAAAAACTTTACAGTTTAACGATTTTTTATAAAATTATTTCCCGACATTTCGGATCCTTTACAGCGTCCATGGTGTCGGGGGACTGAGGTGGTGGGTATCCGAATAATGGTAAAATACATTTTAGACTTTTAATTAAATGATACGCGTGAATATAAGAGGACATAGAAACGTCAAAAATTCTCGTTATATACTTAAATATTGAGATGTAAATGATTGTAAAGGATGAAACGATCAACTAAAAATGGAATTTACTCGTTAACTAATACGTTGAACTAACATTTTGATTATGTGAATATGTAAAAGTAAATATTATGTACAGGCATACATGACCAATTGGATTTTCCCATCGGACATTCCTTAGAACAACAAGCTAAGCAGTTTGTTTGTTTGAAAGTGATCACTTAATAAAAAGAATCGTAGGTAAAATTGAGAAATATTTTTTTGCAAAAATAACTCATCTATTCAGAAAAATATGGATAAAACCTAAAAGGCAAATAGCTTGCTATGTGACTTATAGGAGTAGGAGCGGAGATCTAATCGAATCTATCAAGCTGTCTGAGGAGTATCAGAATTTAAAACAGATCAAATCATGTCAGCCAATATCACTGGAAAAAAACCACGACAGCATAACACATCTTACGATTTTTTTTCTTATTGAGATTGTAACCTCTTACAAGATGCATTCTAAAAAAAATATAAAACATGTACTCGTAGTATTAATTAACTATTACTGAGATAAAAAATGTCGAATACAAACTTTCATTCCCCATTTAAACCCTTTATAAATATATCTCGTATTTACAAAAACGTACCGGATATATTTATTTATTTTCAAATAGAAGCCTAAAACAGTGTTATGTAAAGCGGGTGTTAAAAATTGCTGAATTTCTTTCGACTTCACATTATGTCATTTTTCGTTTTTGAAGTTAAAATTTTTAGGTACGTCAACTAACTTTACCCGCGACTCTGTACGCAATTATAAGTTTAGGCTTTCATCTCCTCTCCCAAGGGAACAGTATTGGTTTCCGAGATAAAAAAAATACTCAGGACCTATTTAACCGCATGCAGATGAAGTTTATATCGTACATTAGTAACTAATAAGAAGATAGGCTTTATCAGTAGGAGATAAAACAGGCTCTTAGAACTATTGTCTCTTTTACTATTTACTATTAAATTTAAATATTTATGACACTCGATAAACGTGGATGTCAAGACGCGAGCCGGAACCAGAGAGGACGATTTTCCCTCTATGTCCACAGACACGAAAGACGCCGTTTGAGCGCAGATAATAAGAATGAGAGAATATAAATCGAGTAATTCATAAACAATAGATATACAGAGCAACCTGATTTAATAAACTACAACTTTTGGCTACAGATTGTGAATAGAAATATCTAGCAGATTAAGTGGAGTTAGATGGTGAAAAGAAAAAATATATCATAAGCTTTTATCTGTTGTAAAGTTCAAGTAAAATAATACTTTATTCTGCTGAACTTTTAAAGCAATTTCTAATCTGTAATTTTAAAAATCATTTCGAGTTCTAAGTGAGGCTACTATCGATTTGGAATACTGTTTACACTGAGAAAGTTACACTGAGAGAGTTAGCAAGAAACTCTGTGGTCACTTTTTTTAAAATTAATGTTTAAATTTGTATTTATTAGGTATATTGGGATGTGAAGTCCTGCTATAAAACTAACGAAGATTAAGCCCGAGCCTATTTATAATAATTATTATCCCATTTTCGTCCACTGTTGAACAGAAGACGATCGTTCTGGTGTAGTGGTGCGAGTAGTTGCCTCAACGCCGGCGGTCGCGGGTTCGATTCCCACTCGGGATAGATATTTGTATTAGTACAAATATTTATTTTGGATCGAGGTATATGTCCTTGTATGTCTCCCTACTGTGCCTCGGATACCATGTAAAGCCGGCGTAGCCATAGACACCTGATAACGATCGTTACTCATGTTAGGGAAATTATCCGTCAACCCGCAGTGGAGCAGGGTGGTGGATTAACTTCCTACCCTTCTACATGGAGAAGAGGCCTTCGCTCAGCAGTGGGTGGTTTACAGGCTTATACAGTACAGTACAGCTGAACATAAGACTCTCCAAAGTCATATAACCGAGCTCGATCTTCAGCTCATTCTCCAATCGCTTCCGTTTTATTTACCTAATGAATTATTTCACTATTGTAAATACAATAAACATTTTTTAGATTCTATTTTTTGAACTCGTTTAGGGGTTCCCTGTTTATCTGAATCTCTTGTTATGTGGTCACGGTCAATTGATATAATGATTGCTACTGATATACAAATCAAAAGCGTGAGTTTTTATCTATATTATTAAGGTCCATTTCACACGGATTATTATTTAAGAAATAGATTTTTTCCATGCAAATTATTCGAAACGATTTTTTGTGAAAAAAAATACACTTGGGGATAAAAATTGTCTAATGTGCTCATAGATTTACTCAAATTTTTATTTATGAGATAAATTTTGTTTTGTCTTTATGATGTCGGCTAGGTAGGCTTAACTAGTACTAGACTCGAATTGTAACTGATAATAGTAATAGGGCATTGATCATGGTAAGTTTTTAAATCTGTTGGTCCTGCACTTATTTTTGAAACCTATGCGGATTGAAGAATTACAAGCTCACAAGTATGATAATACATATTCAAAGTTCCATGCACCTGAAAATTTAGTTAAACGATAAATAAACAATTTTCTCTGCTTAGAGGAAGTTGTGGTCAATATGAGGTACTTAACAAATGCATAATTTCCTATACCATTAAATCGACTGTCCCTACGTATACTATCGAAACTGAAAAAAGGTACTTTACAGGAGAGCACTTTTAAGTTAATTTTGTGTCCAAAATTGTCATTTATTTGTTAAGTATCGATATTATACTCATGAAAAATGTGGTCTAATATGTATTTTTTTAGTTTATTCTCTTTTTTTGTATGAAAACATATATAAAAAATAGTTTCTTAGTGCAATAAAAAAAATCGCAAATTTTCAGTTTCGTTACTGTACGTAGGGACAGTCGAAATATCTTTAATAACAATACTACTCTTACTCTACTTGAATTTCGTTCGAAATCAACACAGTTAATTTGACTTTTCTAACGGGAGATTTTGACTACTAGGTCATGTCAGAATTGTCTTTAAACTTTATCCTGTCGAGTCATGTAACCTTCTAAGTGTACACTTCGGTTACTATCAAGGAATTTATATACAAACTGGAATGCGCACGTGCACTCAAAAAAAGTTCCTAAGAGAGGGATTGCATCTCTTTCTACTATGGATTCAAGGCGATTCGTAAGAAAGAGATAAAATACCAGTAGTCAACGAAATGCTCGGAACGATTTTTTCACTTTACACGTTGGAAACAAATGTCAACCTTATGTCAGTCGTTTCAAGGTGCATATTTGAATATACAATTTTATTTTGTCTCTAAATAAATTTATAACTAACCTACTTAATAATCCAATTTTATTGTTGCAAAACTGTAAATTATATAAAAAATGTAAATTATATGCAAAATTGTAAACCTCAGTGGTTTTTAATGCATATATAAATTAAGATTACTGTACCAACATTTGTAAAGTAAAGTAAATAAATAAAATAATTAAATTAGCGTTCCAGTTATGATATAAATTCCTTGCTTTAAGCTTTATACTGTAGAGTCATGTAACTTTCAATGCGTATACTTCGGTTATTATTAAGAAATATATTGTCGTACACGTGTCTAATATTGTTCGCTTTTCAAAAACGACGAGTAACGCCGAAGAAACTATTTTTACATGGGGACCTTCAAATAATTATATTTTATTTATGTTATTAATCATTTATAAGAGTATGATATCCCAGATAATATACATACCTTGAAACATTATAGCATAGTTGTGAGAAAATTGATACTTACTCGTAAGTATAGTCTTAAAAATCGATCACAAATTTCAAAAGTGATAACAGAATTATCAGAGGACATATATTTTTGTAAATTGTAAATTCACTATAAACACATTCTGACTGGCCAGTGTCTGCCTGTTGTTTGTTTACTATGTATTTCCGAAGCGTCTCTTATCCTCCCCTTTGACGAGATAGAACGATGCCCTTGCTATCTAGGTAATATTTTAATTATATGTTTTACATTAATAACTTCACCTAAAGGTAAACTTGTAATTGTAAATAGATACATTCGCTTCAACAAACTGGATAATTATTCACCTAATAAACCCTTATGTATACACATAAAAAAACTACCTAAACTAAGCTACAATTTTTTTTTGCGATGGCAAATTTATCACGCATCCTGGGTATGTTGCACTCGCGGCCAGATGCTAGGACTGCACGTCAATCCCAGCAGGCCGAATACCGCACTAAAACCCATACCGTCGTGCGCTGTAGTGGGACGCCATAGGGTCGCTTTCGCATTTAACCATGACGCCCCGGAAACTAACCTACCTAACTAAGCCACTTATACTATACACACACAGCTTAGAGCGAAATTTAGAACTGTGTTATAAGCGGAGGGTTCCGTTGTCATGTTTGCTGAAACATCACTGTACTGCTGTTCGCCCATCGGTCAGAGGTAGTGAGGAATAAAGCGGAAAAAGAATAGTTAAGAAATTTTCTTGTTGTATATTTTCTTTTTAAATATTTTATATTTAAAAATATATATATTTTTAAATATTTTGTCGCTGTCGTGTGTATTTCTAGCTTGTCGTACTACACGACAATATTAACGTGAATAGCCTCTGTAACACCAATTAAATACCAATCAATTGTTTACGATATTAATATATCAATTTTTAACCGATATGCATAACTTTCATTCTAGTATAATAATAACGATAATTGATGATCGTACAATGAACTCATAATGCTTTAAATTAATAACTTATTATTATTTATTATAATGATTTCAATTATTGACAATTATCGCAATGCATTTAAAATAATTGTTTTATTTTTTTAAATGTAAATCATCTATTACGAATTTACGGATATCCCTGGCACTGAAGTAAGCTTCCTATTCTCAAAATAATGTTTTAAATTAACATAATTTAAGATGACCAAATTAACTACCCTAACAAATAAAGTTAATAAAAAATACAAATAAATACCTAAAGCAGAACCCCTTCTACTCGATAAAAGAATATTTAGATATGAAAAGTAGATTATTTATATAATATACTAATAATTTTAAGTAATGTAATTACTGTTTAATATATAAAATAAATTTAACCATACATAATAATTCGGTGGTCTATTTGGTACGGGAAAAAAGAGGGCAACGCATCTGCATCCTCACACACACACACATATATATATATATATATATATATATATATATATATATATATATATATATATATATATATATATATACACACACACATATATATATATATATATATATATATATATATATATATATATATATATGTGTGTGTGTGTGTGTGTGTGTGTAATATTTTATGGCATATGAAATGGCATGTATATCTACACAGTTAAGTAGAAAATAAATCATTTCAATTTGAATTAAAATTAAATTTTCTATTTATTTATTTTTAGAAAATTAATTAAATTTATCTCTTTTTTAATCATTTTATTGTGTTTATATTAGAAATTGTTTTTGAAACATCAAAGTTTTTTTAGAGCTCAGATCATTCACTACTGTACATTCGCAGTTGACATGATGAGACTTATGAGAAACATAATTTATTTTAAAAACATGCAGCTTTCCTCATACCAATGTTTCATTCACCATACGAGATAAATTAATACATAAGCTATCCTTGAAACCTGAGCAGTTCTACCCGTGATTTGAATCTGGGATCTTTGATTGCGGTCTTTACCCTCACGCAAGAAGAAGCCTTTGAAAATTAACAGTTCTTTGACCTGTAAATAATTTACAGGCTTATTGGTTAAGAATTCAACATTTTCAACATAGCGAAATAGAACTTCACGCGAGAACAACGCCTCACAATATATTAGGTTCAAGTTCCAGCGAACGAAGCGTTTAGTATTGGTGTTGATTTTAAACTACTAAATACCAGCTCAGCATCTAACCAACGAAATTTTTTAGTTTAAAACACCATTGAATGTTGTTGAGTTAGTTTGTGTAGGATTTGTCGCTGGAGGGATCCTGTTGCCTGCAGATCCGGGACCCTCCAATTAAAGCGGCTGAAGGCTCCCGCAGGGGTTTAGTACTCCCAAAGTGTCGAGTCCGACATAGGTCTAGGACTGCCGACCCGGGCGTCCTGGATATCATCCGTAAATGGATTCACCTGCGTCACAAAAAAAAAGTTTGTGTAGGATATAGATGTAGGTTCCTGGAAGACGATGGTCTCCTTCTGCAAAACAGTAATGTCCCAGAAGGAGGCCGACGAGCGGGTAATAAAGGAGGCCGCCGACGTGGCCTCCATCTGGGGGCGACGAATGGGGGTGCGTAGGAGGCGCTACTTAATGTGCCTCCAGTAACGCCCCTGTGCCCGTGTCGGGCCGGTATGAGAACCCGGTCCTGCTAGACACGGCATCGTCGGGACTGATCAGAGGTGAGCCGGACAGTCCCCATTGAGGAGAAGTCTGGCCTTTTCGCCGAGGCCAGCCTGTCGCTGGAGGGATTCTGTTGCCTGCAGATCCGGGACCTTCCAATTAATGCGGTTAAAGACTGCCGCAGAGATTTAGTGCAGTATTGCACTCCCAAAGTGCCAATTCCGACATAGGTCTAGGGCTGCCTACCTGGGCGTCCTGGATATCATCCGTAAATGGATTCCCCTACGACACACAAAAAAGGATATAGATGTACGTGCCCAAAACTGCAGAACCTTGTTCTTCTTTCGTCTTTCTAAAATGGGATGGAAATAAGCCGTAAGGAGTGCCATCCCTATGTAGTCGATATCCCCACATGGACATCCACCAAACAAAACATAAGAAACATTTATCCATTATTATATCCATCCATATTATATATTTATTTTTTCGAGCAGTCGTATTGTCCAGTCGTATCGTCTCCGATGTATAACTTGGAGACCTTCAGAAGAAGAGTGAATAGACATGCTCACTGCAGTCAGACATCATTTCTGATTTCCATCAGGCTAGAATATGGACATACGCAAGCATCGTCTATGAAAATTTATAGCGTATCCTCCATTAGATCGCTTTGATCTCATATTTTAAATGATTTTCTGATACTGTAAAGTTTATCTCATTGAAGTCGATTAAACCAGGGATGTCAGACGTACCAGTTTCTTGGTACACATACCAGGTTTTAGGGTCGCGTACCATGTATCAAGATTATTAATCCTGGTACGCAAAAAATACCAAGATTTGGCCGTGGACCGACAAAGATATCTACTCGGTCGTCGATTCCATATTAGAGCTAAAAAAAAGGTCGTCGGTTCTACATATAGCTAAAAAAAAAAAAGGTCGTCAACTTTACATGAGACGAAAAAAAAGGTCGTCGAATCTATATATAGCTAAAAAAAAGGTCGTCAATTTCACATGACGTAAAAAAAAGGTCATCGGTTGTACGTATCAAAAAAAAAAAAAAAAAGACATCGCTTTTACATATCGATATATTATATCAATGTTGGCAACACAGCTCAGGCGTACCAGTTTTTCGTCATCAGTACCAACTTTTCAGCCTGCTCGGTACCAGGAATTTTGAGTGGCCGTCTGATATCCCTGGATTAAACTAATGTTTTTTATATAATTATAATTTATTTTTATTATTTATTAATACTAATTTTTTTTAAATTTAATATTATGTAAAATATTCGTTAAATGGGTGAACATTGATAGATTTCCAATATTTTTAAAAAACGGGCACGTTCCATATTACATACTACAACATAGTTATTGTATTGTTTAATGAATTTTCTATTTTAAAGTGAAACTTTTATATCAACATATGGGAGAAATCTTATAGCTATGATAAAATCAAAAATCGTCACACTACGATCGTCACATTTTCGGACCATATATGGTATTGTACTGAATTTGGGAACTCCGTACTATATATGTAATGAAACGACGCAACCCCATCGAGTTTCGGCTTGTTTGATTCGTCTTGACAAGTATTTTGTTTCAAGATGATTATCAGGGTCTGATCTGATGTCTGTAGCTGGAAGGTGGCCATAGGAACTTCGCAATAAAACGATATAGCCTCGTCGAGTTCGGGCTTGATTGAATCGTCTTAATGTGTAGTTTGTATTTCAATGGTAACCAGGGTCTGGTGATGGAGCTGGAAGATGGTCATAGGAACTCTGTAATGAAACAATGCAACCTCATCGAGTTCGGGCTCGATTGAATCGTCTCGACGAGTAGTTTGTTTTTCATTAGTAACCAGGGTTTGATGATACATTAATACACACACACACACACACAATTTTTTTATCTTGCAAAAATATTGTGGCCACCTAATGTTTTTCTATTTATATTCATAAAACAACATTCTTATCTATTACTCGCAATTATGACGAAAACATTAATTTAGCGTCATTTAAAAATAATATTAAGTAAATAGAACGACATTTCAAAATATGCGTCTCAAAAATCTGTAATCAGTCAAAGATATGGAAAAAAAATTATATAATACGTTCGTCGTAAAAAAAAACTGGAAATTTTTCGTTAGCAAAAAATAAAAAAAGAAGTCGCGTGATATTTTAGCAATTATCTTTTTACTTTTAATAGATTATTTCTGGAAATAACCGTAATAAAAAGTAAATATACACTATCTCGACCCCCCAACGACTAAATCTCACTTCAAACAGACTGTTCCCCTCAAGAACAAACTGTTCTTATCAGCTCGCGGAAGATTTTGCAAACATACATTATTATTTACTCGTCAGTCACAAATAATTTTTACAAATGTTGGACTAAAAAAATATTATCATGAAGATAAATATTATCAGTGTCTTTATTTGTAAGATTACCTAATTTACTTTTATTTAACTACTGGCGACCGGCGGTTGTTTCGCACGAGTGCAACTTACTACAATTGATGGAAATTACCCTGACTTTTATTCAGATATCACAAATCATTAGCGATGTTATCACAACTCTATAAATTTGTCGTTGAAGTAGTATCGTAAATGTTCATAGTACGGGCCAATCAACTAGTATGAACAACAAAGCATAAAGCACAATAAGAAACTAAAAAAACTCACACAATGAAATTATTTATATCAAACGTAAAATTTTAGCTGTTTTATAATAATATAAAGAGATTAAATACATGTAACTAAATAGTTTTCTAATCATTTTATAATGAAATGTGTTAAGCATATAAGTAGATAAGTATCTCTATCTATATAAGTATCTTATAAATTCGATGCAACAGCGATTATTTATTTATACATACATTTTATCTGGAATAATATTTTTTTTTGTTAATTTGATGACAACAATATATGTGGCTTAAATTATACACAACATTTTTTTTTTTGATGAGGGGCAAACGGACAGTCGGTTAGCCTGGTGGTAAGTCAAAGAGACATCCATAGACACCCGCTAGCTACTTGTACATCAGAGGACCAGCGGGTGCGTTGCGGCCACTATAAAATGTGGGTGACCATTGTTCTAGATATTTATACGTTTCTTTTTAATTTATAATTTTTATTTTTTACGTTGATATTCGGATCCTATGGCGTAATATTACATCTATGGTTACTTTTTACTTTTACTTGACGTTTGCACGGAGTTACATTTGTCGTCATCATGACGTTAAACTAAACATAATGGTTTTAATAAAATTATAATGTTCTTAAAAATTATTATATAATATAATAAAAGTTATTTTAATAAAATAATTCAGTTTTTAATTCAAATGTAATAAAAGGTTTTAACCGATTTCCGTTTCGATGACCGGTATTATGACAATCTCGTATCAATACTAGCAACAATTATAGTAGGTATTGAGGAACAAGTGAGTATCACTATCGTGAACTTAGCAGGAAGGTTCGCTATTGCCATCTTTAATACATCCACTGTTACCTCATTTTCATTAACTTATTAGCAATGCCGCCTTTATATTACTTTTGACACACTAGGCGTATCGTCGGGTACCTACTGTAGATTAAAAATAAATTTGTATCAACAATCTTAATTTCAAAAAAAAAAATGGAATTTAAGACTCGTTATTTTTATAAGCTGAGTGAAAGGACTATTTGATAAAGAATTCAAACGATAGTGATTAATCTCGTAAATAGTGACCAAGGGTAAGAAAGTATTTCAGTCAGCTGAAGCATGTGTAAAGCTATTAAAGATTTGGCTCAACTTAAGTTTTGATGATTTTCAGCAAGACCTGAACAAATAGGATTAAAATAAAGGTTTTCGTATCATGGACCACTGCGGCAGTTAGAGAATACCGAAGAGAATACCTGTGATAACCTGCAAATTTATATGCTTTATATTTAATAAAAAGCACATCCACTCGCTCTATTTGCCGGTGCCTTTAAAAAAAGGTTATGTACATTTTTTACACTTATCCCGAAGCGATTTATATACACTATACTACAGATCCGCAGTCCCTAGATCTGCACAGTAAAGACTGGAACGAAAAAGATTGGAACTGGAACGAAAAAGACTGGAACGTGGGTCGACGCTGACTACTTTTTTATTCGAGTAAATTTTAGGCCCAGCCACAGGCTTATACGGTTTTTTTATTAAACACACAAAATCAGATCTATAACACACTACACTTATACTCATAGCATTACATTATTTTCCTCTCTGTCTAAAGGCCTGGATCCTGCACCATCCGTGCAATGCCGCGCAATCCGTGCAATGCTGCAATTTCGCGTTTGTTTATACATAATTCTAGGATGTGCTCCAACACGGTCTACGTCGAGACATCCACCGCTCGGCTAATGCTGATTGAGTTACCATCGTCGTCGACAGGTGTTGGTGTATCTTGTTACCGCTACTAGATAGATGTGGAGCCTCTCGGTCTTGATCTGTACGATGACGACCTCGCTCATAGCTGTAAGTCTGTCCCTGTGCTTCATGAAGAAAATGAAAAATTCGTGGTATAATTATATATATGAAATTCGTTTATTTAATAAAATGTCTTTATTTAGAAGTTTAATGAAGTTTATGCTATGTATTATCTGTTGGCTTGTTTCTGGGCGAGGTTTCGTAAGAGAACTAAGGCCATAGTAGTGCAAGCAACTGTACACTAACCGGGATGTCAGAATATTCTGCTGCAACACACTGCGCTCGCCAACCTACTCGTACGTGCCAAGCGTGGTGAGTATTGGCAAACTCTCCGAGAGATGATGGGACATCTAACGGCTGATGTGGTGGTGGTTGATTGCATGTGAAAGCAGGAGTTTAAAATTGTATATCACATTTATTCCTCCATAATAATCGCCGATTTTTCCTATGGTTTTCTAGCCCTCAAACTTTCTGAAACAAAATACATAAAACTTTCGCGAGTGGCGGTCTTTCATACATGTTGGACAAGACGTGTTTAAATAGTATCAATTTTAAAGTGGGTTCTATCTGGCGATGATAGTAATTAACCCTAGAAGCCTAATCAACTTCGGACTTACACAAAGCATTAATATACGTTTCAGAGGCGTACACATATAAATTACAATCTGTATGCAAAAATAGCACTGTTTTAGAAATATTATTTAGCGGATATTGAAATTTGGAATATAAACTAAAAATAAAACAACACTGTTTTATATTATAACTATAATCACAGTTATTTTTTTACAAAGATAAAGTATATGCATAAATTGGAACAAAAAAATTTAACTTTTTCAAAATCAACTAAAACGTATAATTTTTCTTAGAAAATCTTTTTTTTAACGCTAATTAGTTACGCTTAGAGCAAACATTAAAAACAATTAGACTTTAAAGGACAAACTAAACTTTAAGAGCAGTCTATACACTTATCAATCTTGTGCACATTTTTTGCATTTGTAACACACTGATTTTGACATTCTTTTTTTTATAGGCGCAAAAGTTGGTTTCTTCAGAGGTACTAGATTCTTGTAAAGACGAAACGTATTCAGTCACATAATTATTTTCATCTTCGCTTTGAACGTCGTCGATAGTATGGTCATCCTCAACTTCTGAATCTGAATCTTACAAAGAAGGATTATCATCCTCGTTTAAGACTGCTAGAATCTGGTCTTCATGTAATCTTTTAGACCGTGACATATTTGTACCTAAAACAATGCCGAAAATAAACATAAAATGTACGAAAATAAACAAAAGTAAAATCACACAAACCTAGTTAAAAGTTACACAAAGCCTAAACATACGTCTCGCAGGCGTACTATACTTCGATAAATCAAAAATGGGGGGACTTAACGACACAGGCACCATACGCTAGCTCCTGTCGGCCACGGAGTTGGCACAAGAACACGATGCGCTAGTTTTAACCGTTACAAAGAGACAAACGATATTCGCTTGCGTGTACGCCTCTTAGACGTAGATTAGGCTTCTAGGGTTAAATAAATTTTAGTTAAAAATTAAACGTAAAAAAGATATACAAATAAAATCAATAATTTAAAATTTAAAATACCATTAATATTCATTTTCAATTGTTCTGTTGCTTGTTATGAAATTAATAAAATAGTTTAACTATGTAATATGAGGAGAATATATGGAGAAAAGGGAAATACATCAGGATATAAACGTTATCGGTTGAACAACTACATAGTTAAATACAAACATGTACATCCATACCAAAATAAACACCCGGGGGCGCCATAAACACTCTATTTATAAAATAATAAGATGCTGGTTAAATAATGATATGTTCATGAGATGCGTAATCTTGATAGCGGTTGCTGCAGAAACATCACTATACTTTTTCCATACTAATAATAAAAAATAGAAAAACAATGTCTGTCTGTCATTAGCTCACAAGTACAAGACAAGCTATTCTTGTAAATAATTATGTAAATTATACTTTCGATGAAGTTCTTGCAATTTTTTTTAATGATTTTGACAAAATCTGTGATTATCAGTTTTACGATATTTGGTTTAAAAATTTACGACTCATATGTAAATTCGGAAAATAAAAAAAAAATAGTTTTTATTGTGACGTTTTAAACTATGGTCTCAACTACAATCGGTATATCTGGTTTTTAAGTCACAACTTTATTCTATTACAATATAAAAGTTATTTGCAATTCCGTTATAATTGAATGATCATGGAAAAAATTGTCGTCGATTAATGTTTTGTTTTATGGGTAAGAGAAAATACGTGCGCCCAGCTACTAGTCTAATGTTCTACGCAAGGCAATGACGTATCCAGCTTCCGAGTATATAAAGATAGTATTTTCCAAAGATCGTTTATTATAAAAAATTTATTACATCAAGTCAATTAACAATTGGACGAGTGAATTTATTAAAAGTTTTTTTTTTTTTAAACTAATTATTTCTAGAACGTTTTTATTAATTATAATATTTAAAGGTAAGAATGAAATAAATGTTTTTCTTATAAAATTATTATACTAACTTTTGGTATCAACGTTTTATTTATTAACAATAATTTGTATTAATAATTGCAAACCATATCGTTATGATATTTGACCTCAAGTGTCACGGCTACGAGATTGTGTATTTAAGCGGCAACATTGAATTGATTAGTTTTGTGCAAGGTATAGGTACTAGGTATACGAAATTTGTTAAAAGTTTTCATATTATTAATGGAAAGATTCAAGTAAAGTAATATTATTAAAAATAGTTCAAGAATATAAAACTCTAATTGTAGTTAAAGAGCGTTAGTAATTTTTTTTACAATATTGGGATCCTTTTTAGGGTTCCGTAGCCAAATGGCAAAAAACGGAATCCTTATGGATTCGTCATGTCTGTCTGTCCGTCTGTGTGTCACAGCAACTTTTTTTTAAGAACTATACTGTTGAAACTTGGTAAGTAGATGTATTCTGTGAACCGCATTAAGATTTTCATACAAAAATATAAATAGTATGGCTAGGTCTTTAAAAATGATATTGAAGTTTCTAATATCATTTTTTTCTAAACTGAATAGTTTGCGCCAGAGACACTTCCAAAGTGGTAAAATGTGTCCCTGTAACTTCTTAAATAAGAGAATGATAAAACTAAAAATATATATGATGTACATTACCATGCAAACTTCCACTGAAAATTGGTTTGAACGAGATCTAGTAAGTAGTTTGTTTTTTTTTTTAATAAAAAAATACACTATTATTAAAACATCGATCAAAGTTACAACGAACTACAAGCACTTTTATATTATATTACTTGTTGCTACAGAACCCTTTATGGGTGAGTCCGACTCGCACTTGTTATTCCTAGATACCTACTTCAGAGTGGTTAGTTTTGACGGTTTTGATGATCATTTTATTATTTAATGGTATCGCAGTGGTCTCATTCTGATTTTCCAATGACGGTCGTATTTACTCGTACAATAATGAAACATTCTTACTAATTTTGATTGTAGTTTTTCGATAATAACTTTTGATATCACTAATTTGCTAATGTATTATATTTTTTCAATCAGTAGAAATAGTAGCAAAAAAAAAGTATTATAAAATTCCAACACAACTGCATTAAAATACCATTGTGAAGTTTAGATCATGAACTTATATTTTAATATAATTTTTTTTAACAACTTCGTCTGCGTTGTTTATTTCGGGTATATGACTTCGTTACGACTTTTGTACAATTGTATATAGAGTAGTAATCGCCCTTCTAAAAGGTGTATCAAGATGAAACCTATACCAGATTTTAAGTTAAATCTTCTGGATTAAAACTTTGAAATTTCATCCAACTTCGTGCAGTAGATTTGCGAACAAACTGACAGACAAACAGGCAGACAGAAACACAGATTCAAAAAATCTAAAAATAATAGTTTTGCTACTATTGTTGTCACAAAGACCCAAATAATTAGTTTTTCCTAAATTTCTTTTATTTTCAGATACCGGCAGCTTATAATTTTATTTTACGTATAGATTAATGGAAATGTAATGGCATAGTGTTGGAATAAAAATCGTGTAATAGCAAACATTGACCATAAGTTTTTTAAGACGTTCATCATTTCGTAGAGATCATTCTATTTTTTGAGTAAATGCGCTGGTTCCTATAAGTGTAACTTATATATGTATAATTTAATTAATTTAGGTACATAATTCTAAGCATGCGATGTAATTTTTATTATTAAAATATAAAATTTTTAAACAAAATTATTTATAGCATTGAATGCAAAATTGTCATAAATAATTACTCTTATAAATGACGTGCTCCTTATCTTATTTATATAATATTGTAAATATATTTGTTGCTAAGTTATCTATACGACACCATAACAATTTGGGGAATTAAATATTACTGAATCTTTATCTTTTACATATATTAATGTAATATATATGTAAAAGATAAATAAATATATATGTAATGCGTCGAGATGATCCAGTAGATTATAAATAGTATTTTAAATCTTAAGTAAAGACTGTAGATTATGTAAGAGTATCCTAATAAAATAAACAGCTGATTATTTTTTTGCTTAAAAAATTATTATTAAGAAAGCTATAAACAGTTTAAACTTTTTGCAATTGCATATAATCTGATACTTAATCTCATATACTATATCTTTTTTTTACCAGATCATAAGAACTAAAAATGCAGCTAAAACCAGAGAAGATCGATTCGGAGAAGAGTAACCAGTTACAAGGAGCGACAGTTGAAGAAGCACTAAATGCTACAGGTGAGCTCACACAAACGACACTTTTAGACAATGTAGCAGCGCTAAATAATCCTAAAACATTTATTTCACGACTCATAGCCATCACTGGTGACGGGAAGGTTGGTTAATTTTTTGTACAGTACCTACCACAGTCATCAACATCGTATTTATCGTTTCAAGCAGGATTACATAATTCGACTGTCCCTACGTATACTATCGAAACTGAAAAAAGGTACTTTACAGGAGAGCACTTTTAAGTTAATTTTGTGTACAAAATTGTCATTTATTTGTTAAGTATCGATATTATACTCATGAAAAATGTGGTCTAATATGTATTTTTTTAGTTTATTCTCTTTTTTTGTATGAAAACATATATAAAAAGGAGTTTCTTAGTGCAATAAAAAAAATCGCAAATTTTCAGTTTCGATACTGTACGTAGGGACAGTCGAATTGTGTCTCGTACTTGATTTACTGAAACGACATTAATATCATCTTTTTAATTTTAGGTACGAGCGAAATCCCAAGCCCATCCACGTAATCCCTCATTAAAAATGTGAAATAGTTTTGATGTACCGGTGATGACCTTTTTTTTATAGAAATACGTATAGCCTGGAGGTGGAAACATCGACCTTTGTCTTTTCGTGTGCACATCTTACACACTTCATGCTAATACGAATTTTCAAAAATCTGGGAGGGAGTCGAGCAATATCCCACGAAATCTCACCAGGTTACCCCCTTCAAAAAATAGGGAGGGGTGGGGCTGGGGTGAAAAAATTGAAAAAATTGTCTTACGTAATTTATGGACGGCCCCTTATGTGTAACTGTCTCCTTTGTTGGAGACATATAGAAATGCATAATAAACGTTGCTAGGCGGATAATATTTACAGTATGACTTATTGCATTAGTTACATTATTATCTTAAGATATGTGACAATAGATAACCGTAACAGCCATAAAGGATTTTTCAATTATTATCACTTATAAAATTATTATTTTTATTTTTTAAATATGCTCAACAATGTAAGAACACATTAATGACAATATAACCAAGTTTTGGGATACCTTTTAAAACTAAGCGAAGAGGTACGTGACAGCCTGACCTTGACCTTTACAGTCTGTGGCAGTATAAAACACGTAAAAAAAATATTATTAACGTTTTTTACGTTTTTTTTTTTTACTATTTATGTATTATTGGCGACAAATAATAATAATTAGAGGCTAATTAATGGTAATTTAAGTAAATAGTAAAAAAAAAAAACAAAAAAAAACCAGTTTCAAAATTATAAAAAATTATTATATCCCATCACTATCCCATTACGAGACTAGGCTCAAAATTCGTGTTTTAGGGAAGAGTATTTTTGAAAATTTAAAAAAAAAATCGAAGTATATAAACACTCTTAATATCGCTGTTTTAAGTTAAAAAAGGTCAAATTGATAATGAATAATTTTTGCATACATTTTTTTTCAGTTTCTCAAAAACACGAATTAAAAAAAAGACCCAAATCGGACAATTTTCCACTAAAAACAAAAATTCCCGAAATCATATATCAAATTTATCTCCCGATTGGCTGGATGAAAAAAATTGAAAAAGATCATAAAATCCTTTTTCTAGGGGTACAAAAGAGTGCCCAAATTTCAGCAAAATCGGAGATGCAAAATCCATTGGTAGGACGAATTGGCATGGAATGCCCGATATATATTATATTATTTTTTTCCTTTTAGGTTTTGGCAAGTACAACTTTGGGCTGTTACTTGTATGCAGTTGGACACTACAAGCTATGGGCATGGATTTGTTTGGTACTAGCTTCGTAGTAGCAGCAGCGGTATGCGATTTAGAGTTGACTATGCAGCAAAGAGCTTTGTTGACTGCCACACCACTTATTGGTAATTTCAAGTTATTATTACCTAATTACTAGCTAAAATTGTCATAACTATGATTAAAAGCATGCACCTTCTATTATTATTTATATATTATAAGCATCATTATAGGAGTGATCAACTGCGAAAATGAGATCAGATCGAATCACATTTTTTCTACATTCATTGATAAGTGCCTTTGGATATTTTTTTAACGTAGGTACTCACGCGTTCGTCTGCTCCTAAGGTAGACAATTTAATGCCTGTATTTTAGATAACTGATATACGTAAATATATTGTTTTTAGTAAATATACCTACATACATAATATACAAATATTACACCCAGACTCAGGGTGGGAATCGAACTCACGACATACCGAGTGGAAACCAGGGTTACTGCCAACTGCGTCAACCGGCTATATATATATTTAGTTATATAGTATATCGTTTATATTATTATCGTAGTCTCTAAGTAATTAATAAATCCTCATAGATGTAGTATAGTAGTCAAAGTTAGTCAACACATTGGTGATATTAAATTTTAATTAATAGATAATTAAATTTGATTAATTTTACAGGAGTTGTTCTCGGCGCGCAGTTATGGGGATACGTGTCGGATACGAAAGGTCGTCGGTTGACCCTTGTGCTATCAATGTCAGTAGGATTCATCTTTGCGTCACTCAGCAGTTTTGCTCCAGACTGGAAGACCATGGCGCTCTTGAAACTAGCGTCCTCAACCTTGTAAGTAATTTATCTTTCTCATCTCTTCGGTTGAACGATATTATGATAATCAAGTAAACTATAAATAACTAGCAAACCCGGCGAACTCCGTTTCGCCACCAGATGGCTTCGTTTTTTGTAAAATCATATTGGTTTGTAGTACATGCATCAGAGATGGCGCTGTATGTGAAAAATGATTTTCCCTGTTTTCCTGCTTTTCTGTTGAAATTTTTCCTAATTTTGTTTGCTATAAAGCTCACGGAGCCCGAGACCTTTCTAACGAATGCAAAACCGTGGAAATCGGTTCGTGCGTTCTGGAATTATAGCGTCAGGAAGGAAAACCCGACTTATTTTTATATATAAGATAATCTAGCTAATTGAGACCCTTATTAGATATTTTCCACTATCTATATATCTTGAAATTAGATAAACAATACAAAATATTTTACAATATCCAAGCAATTCAACATGTCTCAACTAAACTGAACAGAAGCAGCCTATAAAACCAAGTTCAGCTTCTGCAAGTTAGCGAATAATTTTGCAGCATGAGTGTAAAGATCGCTATCTTTTTGTGATAATAACCGGGAACGATGGCTTCACGTTTTCTCCGAGGCATGATAGGGCAACCAATAAAGACACACACGTAAACCAGAAATAAATATTTGTATAAGTGCAAATATCTGACCGGGAATCGAATCCACGACTATCGGCTGTAAGGCAACTTCTCGCACCACTACAGTTGAACGGTTGTCATATATTAAATATATATAATATACAGTTACTACATATAAGTCTATTAAAACAATTAAAAATGTTATATGTGTATAGCATACTACATTCCAATGCAATGTAGTATGCTAATGCATAATAGGTTATAATGCAATGATTGAATTATAACCTATAATAATTGAATACATTATAGGTAAAAAAAGTATGCTTAATTAAAAAAAATCAAAAAACCCGACTGCGTAAAATACTCTTATTATAAACTAAAAACAATTAAACAATTTACTAGCTTTCATTTGATACCCATATTGCTACAGTAAGAAAAAACAATTCAACTCCCCCCCCCTCATTCCGCCATTTGCGGGCGCCATTTTGAAAATTTATATAGCTCATGTCACTACTACAATTTAGACAAATCAAACGACACCTCATATGTCAAAAACCGTCCAGCCGTTTGGGCTGTAGGGCGTGCCAAAGAAATGGACATACATACATACATAGGTACATACATACACTCGAAAAACATAACCCTCCTTCTGTCGCAGTCGGGTAAAAATGCAATAAAGTATTTTTGAGCAGTTGTACTTCAACTATTTTTTAAAATCATTCACCAATTTAATCAATAAATACAAATAGAGACAAAATACTTTTAATTAAAAATTATATGCATAAAAAACGTAAACAAATTTATAATAAACGATATCAAGTACGAAGTATTTTTAAAACTTAAATAATATTCATTAGATCTAAAAATCTCATCGCTGTGACGTAATGGAAACATCAGATTACAGATCATGTCATACAAGTAATAAATAGGGTAAACATTTACATACCTCGACGGATCTGAGTTTAGATAATGATTAATGGGTGAGAAAATCTAAATAAAGAGAAAATACGGTTACAGTAAAATTATCTATTGAATTATGAATTCGTAATCAATATTATAAACTTATGCCTTCGTTAAATCCATGTGCTAATATATAAAGCGTTTCTGCAGATGAATTTTGTATAAACGAATTTAATATGAAATATCACATATCCTACAAGAAAGAATTACAGACGGTTTATTATTTTGTAATGATTAATATTTAATAAAATTTGCTTAGTATCACAGCATTCATTTGTAGTCAAAGCTTCCACAACATTCTCAGACGTAAAGAAATTTTTTTGTAATATTGTACATTATAGTTTTGTTTGCTTTCAGCGTATTTCCCAGAGAAAATCTTAAGCAAATAAACGCCGCGTCATTAGTCACATCTCGTATGATGTTTGATAAGTTTATATTAAAATAAATATTTTATATTTTCCAACTCGTAGTATTTGTACCAAAATAGAACTTGTAGCGAAGTTGTAGCTATGACATTTAGTTAAGCTAATAAATCTTTGCAAATAGTTTGAACGTCTTTTGTGTATTTGACTTTTTTTTTGTAATAGCATTCGATTGAACGGCCGTTTAAAACGTATGAGACGATAATAATAATAAATAATAAATATTAACCAACAATCACACCACTTTAACCTAGCCCCGTGCTAAGTTCGTAAGAACTTGTGTTACAGGTACTAGGAACGGAAATAAATTTAAGAAATTTTAAATAAATACATATATACATAAATACACATCCATGACCCGGCGCAGACATCTATATTCGTCATACAAATTATCGCTCCTGGCGGGATTCGAACCCGCGACCGCTGCGTAAAGTGTCCAGTTAGGCAACTGGTCAGGCGACCACTCGACCAGTCGGTCGTCAAACGACGATAAAATGTTTATATCTTTTTTTAAATTTGTAATCAACTTGTATATATGATTGATTAGTCGAAACTTTTATTTTTCGAATACTATACCTTTATTCCTTTTTACCCGACTGCGACAGAAGGAGGGTTATGTTTTTCGAGTGTATGTATGTATGTATGTATGTCCATTTCTTTGGCACGCCCTACAGCCCAAACGGCTGGACGGTTTTTGACATATGAGGTGTCGTTGGATTTGTCTAAAGTGTAGTAGTGACATAGGCTATATAAATTTTCAAAATGGCGCCCGCAAATGGCGGAATGAGGGGGGGGGGGTTGAATTTTTTTTTCTTACTGTAGCAATATGGGTATCAAATGAAAGCTAGTAAATTGTTTTATTCTTTTAAGTTTATAATAAGAGTATTTTACGCAGTCGGGTTTTTTCATTTTTTTAATTAAGCATACTTGTTGTGTTATTTTTTAAACCAATGTCAAAAGACAATACAAAGCATGCTTGGAACTTGTGGTCCTTTATAACGCAATTTGTGTAAAAACATCAATACATTGTCCACAGCACTTCGGCAACTAATTCTGGTGCTTACACGCTACTGGGGGAGAGTTGTTCGGAGCGCAGTCGAGGCAGGTCCATGTTGCTTTGTACTTGCTCACTCATGTGCTCCCAAGCTGTTGTTGCTCGTAAGTAATTTAAATTAAAAAATAGAAACAAACTATTATTTACACAAAAATTAAAATGAAATAAAATTAAATTTGAAAAAAAAAATAAAACAATACTATTTTGAAATTATTGCCCTTATTAGTAGTTTTATTTTGTTTTACAGTATTCGCGTACCCTATTCTGCCGCTCAAGTTTGCGTATTGGATTGACTTTCTGGGTATCAACTACCGACCCTGGCGTCTCCTGGCCCTCGTCATGGCTATACCATGTGCTGTTACCGCCTGCTTATTACAGCTGTTCCACGAGAGTCCTAAATTCCTAGTGTCCAGAGGACAACAAGAAAGAGCCTTGGATATATTGAAAAAGATATATGCGTGCAATACTGGAGACAAAGCTGATAATTTTCCCGTTAGTATGGAAATGAAAATGTTATTTTTTAACTAGTTACAATACATATCCTGATTTTTTTAAATTATATGTTACTGTTGAAAACCTGTGGAAAACTTGTTAACTTATTCAAAACTATTCCAGATTAAGAAACTGATAGACCAACCAGACGAGTCCTGTAACCAGGGTTCGTTCCTAAGGGCCATGTGGGAGCAGACTGCGGCCTTGTTCAAACCTCCTCTACTGAAAACCACTCTTAAGCTCTTCTACCTCATCACTATCATTTACATGACGTAAGATTCCTTATTTTTTTTCTAACCACTATTATATTTTTGTCACGGAGTAGGTTCAACGTGCTATTTCAAGGTTACACTAATAATAAATATAAGGAGGAAACAAAGTGCATAATGCATATATATATATATTATATTTATTTATTTATTTATTTATTTATTTATTTATTTATTTATTTATTTATTTATTTATTTATTTATTTATTTATTTATTTATTTATTTATTTATTTATTCATTTATTTATTTATTTATTTATTTATTTATTATATTAGAATATGACATAAATTAAAATATGAAAGCCTGACTAAAATTAGGCATAGGCCTCTCTAGCTTCCGGTATGTCAGTTACAATCTGGAAACACTAAGAATTATATTCCAACTGAAGTTACAACATTAGTATGATATTAAAGCCTATATTATAATATTACAGTGGCAGTGGCTTCATCCTATGGTTGCCTTACATAATGAATAACCTCTTCTCAGTCCTCGAAGCCGGGGGTGGAGAAGGCATGAACTTGTGTACCGTGATCCGATACTCCGCAGACTCCGTTGTTTATGCTGGAAACAATACGGTACGTATTATATGAGGAGATGACAAAGGATATTTTTAATAAGGATAATAAGGATATTTTTAATAAGGACAATAAGGATATTTTTAATAAGGATAATAACGATATTTTTAATAAGCATAATAAAGATATTTTTTTTGTTATATAATAATTTAAAATATACATGAAAGAAAAAAAAACGTATCAAACAGAATGCAATCTTATCACTCTCAGGGATTTCTACCAAATATTTGTTTAATAGATAACCCAAGAAATATTGGTAACATTATTTTATCCCTTTATAACATATGTTCAGCTAAACTGGTAGGCAATAATTATTAATTTTATTCTAAATTCTAGGTCATTCAGGAAGTCTGTAACGATAAAATCCAGGAAACGACTCTTATATCAGCTATGTCGTACGGTGCTTTAGCCAGTTCCAGTAACCTCGTGCTGTCTCTTACGTGTGGCTCGAGGAAGAGATTGGCAATGATTTGCATCATCACCGTGTCGGCCTTAGCTGCTATCCTTATGAATGTGGTCGCTATTCCCATTGCTGGAGGAGTATTCTTCTTTTTCTTCCTTCTCTGCGCACTTTCAATGGGCATTCTCAGCGTTTACTTCGTAGAACTGTATCCCACTTCGTTGAGGTAAGTTTGGTTTTCGGGAACGAAATTTTTACTAGATTTTTATACAATTATATTTTCTTTGTTTACATTTTTATGTAATACTTAAATAAAATTACTAAAATTTAATAATTATTTTTATAGGGGTATGGCATCATGTCTCTCAGTGATGCTGGGCAGATCGAGTGCCTTCTTGGGTGTCAACGCCATCGGAGCCCTTTTATCTGCAAACTGCGAAGCCACATTTTACGCCTGGGCTGTTCTGTTACTCTGTAAGTAAAATATACAGTCAGTTTGTTCAGATACGTGTACTTGTATATATAATTGCTTTTGCATAAGTTACTAGAAATCCCCCGCAGCTTTACTATCATTAAATTTCATATAATATATCAAGAAAAATATACTAAAAATAGTTTTTGGTTATAAGCGCAGTATCTCAATAGTTTGTTTTATGCATAAATTTTACTCGTATTATGTATCAATTCCTTATATACTAGGCTCCATGGATGTTTCCAAATTACTATATATTATATATAATATATAAATGATCTTGACAAATCTTAAAATATACATAATATATGTAATAGGTGAATAATGTTCAAAATAAGTTTCACATAAATCATTATTCATAAATCATCATACGCTGGACGAACTTAATATATTTAATATTTTCCTCCGGGATCGAGGAAATTGTTTATACGAAGTGATCGTATCTCATTCCTTTTGATTTAAAATCTCTGATAAATAGTTATCATAAAATTTTTATTTTTATTTTAAAATTACGTTAAAAAAATATTAGTCCCGCTGAGTTTCTTTCGCCAGTTCTTCTCAGGTCAGAGGCTTCTTCTTTCCGAACTGGTAGTAGACTCATGACGTTCAGTGAATAATTGTAATAATTTTATGCTGAATAAAATATTTTGACTTTGACTTTGACTTTACTATCTTGATATTATATATCTTTATAATTTATTATATATATTAAATTGTATTTTTCATTTATTTTTTTCAGCTGCAGTGGTCTTCTCGTGGTTCCTGCCAAAAGATAAGAAACCTAATAAATAAGCTTTTACAATGATAATTGAGCTATGGCTCTCGCAGGGTATTAGATCTGTCTGACGGGGTAAAGATTAACGAAGAGTATTATTACTTATTAACAATTAACAATAAATGTGAGATATTTGAAATCGTTAATTTAGAATTATGTATTTAATGTGATATTTGGGATGCCGTTTTCCTTGAGCCTCTTCTTGAAACCAAATATATAGAGCATTTTGTTTGTTTTGTCGATATGCCTGATAAATTGAGCCGAACCTCAACAACATTTTTTTTTTTATACTAATCATATAATTTTCTGAAAAATATCGACCTGAAATTCGCTTTACTTTATTTATACGCTATAGTATTATTGTTCGAAAATCATGTTGCTTGATTCAGATGCGTGAGTGTGATTTTGTATATAATGTGTGTATTATTTTTAATCCTTATCTAGTTTTCACCGGCTTATTGAGATTTTTTAAATGAGATTTTTAAACAAAAACTCATAAGACTAAATTGAGGCTGATTATTTTGGTTAATTTACAAACGAACGAGATAACGAAAAAGTGTTTTATTATTTTTAAGAGGGATTTGACAGGGTTTGGGCGAAGTGCTGCCAAGAATTAAAAATATTCAAATATCAACGTCAATAGATGCTTAAAAATAATAAAATTACCATCATTTCGCGGATGAAATAAATTTATATTTTTTATAATGATTCTCAACAAATACTTTTTTTTTATTTTGATTGAATTTCGATGTGCTTTGGTACACATTCTAAAGTTTTTTTTTTTCAGAAAATTATGCATTATATTATTGTTATTCAAGGCGACACTCGGTCTAATTCTTATCCAAAGACTGTCAATGACCTTTAGTATTAAAAAAGGCTGTATAATAATATAAGAAAAATATATTAGACAGTTATAGACTGCGTATAATATTTAAAATATTTTTAAATAAATTTTTCGTTGTGAAAAAAATTATTCATACAATATGTATATTTTATTTAATAAATTTAATTTAATTCAAATGATAACATAATAAATTCGAAAAATATTTTAAAAAATCGAAAAAAAATCACCTTGATTTGCGACAACTCTTACCTTTTTTGTAAATTTTATTGTAGGTATCTATTTATTTATATTATATCTATCATATAATGTCCGCGACAGTATTATATCAAAGTAAGAACCAATCTCGTAACAATGTCTAAATAATACCTTTGTTTTGTTGATATTGTACCTGAAGATATAAATGTAAAGTTTCAGATAAAAATGAAAATAATTTATTGATATTATCGATTTAGGATTACGTGAAAATACAATAATATGTTGAATTTATTTTTATTCTTAGACAAATATGAATATTACTAGTATGTTGTACTTAATTAGGATATTTAAACAGATTGTGTTAAGAACTCAAATTGTGAATACGCTTGTTAGAATTTTAACATTTAATAATAAATTAAACTTATGATAAATTTTTGTTTTATTTATAAAATCATTGCAAATATTTGAATAAATTATATATTAAATTAAAAATATTATTGTTTTTATGATAATACACAAAAAAATTAAATTGTCTGTTAATACATTTTTGTAAAAAAAATAAGTAAAATTAAATAACCAAATAGGTATGTTTAACATACCCACTCTATCGACTATTCCTAAGAAAAATTAATGCCCATATTTTAAGTAACAGGTGACAGACTGACGTGTATATCATTTCATTATATGTGTATACCTGGGGCCGTTCATAAAATACGTCACACTAAAATCAGCTTTTTTTTACCCCCTCCCCCCTCATTGTCACGCTGTGTCACACTTTTTGCGACCCCCCCCTAGAAATATTTCGTCACAAAAACTAAGACCCCCCCCTGCTGAGTATGATAAATTCTAAATAATAGTACACAAATTCTGAAAATTAAAAATATTTATTTAGTTATTATAATAACATTTATATAAATTAATAAATATCTTTCATAACGAACATATAAATAATAAATAATATTTCTATTATTCAGAAGTCCAAGGATTTTCTAAAACAAAGAAACCCGTCGTGACGGATCGCAACGCCGCTAGAGTCGCGCCACAGAGCTAGCGCTCATATCAAAAAATAATAAACGGCGAACGTCACGTTGCCGTATACCCCCCGACCCCCTTGTCACATCTTGTCACACTCAGCCAGACCCCTCCCCTCCCCTTGTATACGAACGTATTTTATGAACGGCCCCCCTTTTATTTCTCAAATATTGTAATTTAAAACCATGAAGTCTTAAGTTAGGATATTTGGATAAGATAAAGAAGCTAGGAGTAAATTTCGATCGAACATTGTCTTGGACTAATCAAATCAGTGAAGTGAACATAAAAATGTTTTTGACCGCAGGTTCACTGTGGCGGTTGAGTAACTTTCTTCTAACTTGTACCAAAATTTCATTAGCACATTCTTTTTTGCTTTTGATTTATTTTAGACTACACCGATGCCTGCTATCTTAACCTCACCAAAATATATCCTTCCTCAAGGAACATTAAATAAACTTGAGCGACTTCAAAACGTTACGATCTGTTTCATATTTGACATACGAAATTCTGAAATGTGGTTTTCAGAATTAGTTTTTGCGAACTTTTATTTTCAATGTGAATAACGTATTTAAACATGTGACGCGATAAGAAATATCTCATATCTATAAATAATAACATTAATTGTGGCAATAAAAATAAACGTTATTTACTGTTTAAATGAACAGTTGCATTTCGTCTTTTAAAATAGATATCAGTCCATATTTTGTTATGGAAATTTTACAATATTATACATATTTACGTTACAAAACTTATAATTATTTACAGACAGTTTGGGTATAAAACACATCCGCGTGGAATGGTGCTAAGAATACTACTATATTTCCCCGTTGAATCGCAATTCCAATTCTCTGGGCAAAAAATGCACCAGCCCTCCTACCCATCCATGATCAATGAATCATGAACAGTGCCTCCACCAGTGGTGGCTATGAGACATAAATAGATATTGAAAATATTCTTCAAATCTCTTTGTTAAGACCATATTTATTTTAATGTTTAATCTTTAATACGCAATAATAAGTATATTCTTTTATGAAAAACCAATTTGATAAAGCTTAAGTTTGTGTATTTGTTTAACCGCGCCAATTTTCTATCCGTTCGGTTGTATTGTTGACGAAAGATTCATCAACATTGACGGTCTGGTACGAATCCCTCCAAGTGTTTATTTATACAAAATATTGGTTTCTAGTCCGGGTCTTTGTCCTTCTAAGCTTTTTTTTTTTTTTTTTTAATTTTTACTGTACATCCACAGGCTTTATTTGCCCATGCCTTTTTTTATGATCATTTTTAGAATATTATTATTATTATCGTTAGTGCGTACTTATTTAAACAACGAGACTTAAACTAATCTTAGGATCTCTATATCGCGAGTCCTTGCACTGACCACAAATTTACTTATTTAATCTATAAATATAAAACTTAACTAAAACTTAAATAATAAACTATTTTTTTTTTTTTTTTACTTTCGTTTAGATTGTATTATGATAAAGGTACCTTACTTTCTATTTACATCCATTCCTTAAAATATTACTTACATGCTTTAAGTCTACGTTCCAGCCATCACATCTTCACCACCAGTCTTGTTTTGCGTTTCTTGTTTTAATTTTTTTTTCCGACTCCGTCCCAGCCCTCCCAGAGGGATTTCTCAGCTGTCCGAGCACATCCTCGATGACGGCGGTGTCTCTTTTTTGTATCGCCATCTTAAGGGTGTGCTCGAGTATTTCCTTTGATGTAGCCTCCACCGCCCTTTGGACAAAACGACCGATTGCATCACCACCGTCGTCGGTGTAGTAGACACAGGTCTTTGTGTGTCTAGTCACCGCTACCACAGCGTGCGGAATACTGTCATGAATCCGTAGCCTCCTAGTCTTGGTCTGGATGATGATGACTCCCTCGCGTGTCTGTCCTTGCGCCTCGTGGATAGTCATGACGCTCGAACCCCGCCCGGTACCATATCCCTGGCTTAACAGCGTCTTCTTCTCCTCTTGTGTGAAAACCAGGTATAGGGTCCCGTCCTGTCTTTCAGGGATTCGAGTGCCAGTGAATCTCTCCATTCTCAGAGAGCGGACAATGGGGTTTGAGGAATAGATGTTTTTATAGACCTCGTTGATGGCGAGTGCAACATCCTTGGGGTTCCAATGCGTGCAAGACAACCTTCCTTTCCTTTTCCTGTCCTTCTAAGTTTACCCACAGTGCTTTAGAGAACACCTACCACAACAACAATTATTTTTATAAGCATCTGAAAACTGTCATCAATCTGCGAAGAACGTAGCAGATTTAACTATAATGCTATCCCATTTGGAGTGGGCTTTTGAATAGCAGTGGAACAATTCCAAGTTGTGTCAATTTGGGTGTACTTCCGAAAAGCAGATACCGAATTTTCTCATGAAATTTGGCACGGACATTCCATTTGACTATCTAAGAGCCCTCTTAAAAGGGTTTTTGGCGACTCGCAATATTTTTTGAAATATTGTATTTTTTGAGTATGCTGCTTAGCACGCTTATAACGCTTCCCCCCGGACCTCTGAGGAGTTCAGACGTGTTTACGAGTGATCCGCTATTCAGTTTTATTTTAATATTTTACCAAAATTCACAAGTAAAATTGGGTATTTATAATAGGAGTGCATATATGCAAGGAGATCTCATTGTCAGCAACGTCGACCGCGCCCAATTTATGACTTATCATCCATAACATCAACGCCCAGCAACTTATTGTTCTCGCCTCTGGATGTGGTACAAAAAGTTAACAACGCCGACCGCGCCCACTTGGTGACTCATCATACACAACAGCAACGCCCAGCAGCTTATTGTTCCCGCCCCTGGAGGTGGTACCAAAAGTGAGTGACCAACTACACAACCCCGTGAGCGGAGTACATCCACAAACTGTAAGCGCATTCAATTAATATACGCTAAAGTATTTAAGGGTCTATTTAAACTAGACGGAAAGTATATTTTTGTATGACAACATTGATTAACACCATACTACTTAGACCTCTGTCACTGTAAAGTGAGTTCTTTCTATTTTGCACGATTATTCACTAAACTTGCTTGCTAAATATACTTATTGACGCTGCTGCCCTGGTACATTGTACGATATGCAGCTCGAACGTACGCCGCCGCCAACTGTGACATTGCCTGCTAATTCTGCTAAGGCAAATCGCGTTGAATTAATACCGCCGGCGACTTCAGTGACAGAATTTGAATTTCCTGGACGCTCAGTAAATACAATGGATGTCGAAACAACTCTTAATAAATCTGCCTCTGATACCGATTTGACTACTACTACACCACGATGGAAGATTCAATTTCCAATCAATTGGATGTTTTCAAAGATGAAATGCGTAAACTAATGATATCTTCTGCGGCCCAACAGGCGGATGAGCTTAGAAAAGTGAATACGCTTTTAAAAGACATTCAACAGTCAAACTGTAATATTGAAAATTCTGTTTCATTCCTTGCTGCTCAGAATGAAGAATTTAGACAAAAAATAACACAACTGGAGACCCAGGCTAAACAGGACCGAAATCATATCGCTTTGTTGGAAGGTAAAATTGAGGAATTAGAAATGAATAGTAGGAAGTCTAACTTTGAAATTAAAAACGTTCCAAAAAAGACAAACGAAAATAAAGATGACCTTATAGAGATGGTTTTGAACCTCTCAAAAACTGTGGACTGTAACATCACTAAGTCAGATATTAAAAATATATATAGAGTCAGACCACGATCAGCCGATCATAAATCGCCACCAATTGTAGTGGAAACGAATTCAACCTTACTTAAAAATGATCTTCTAAAGATGGCGAAATCATTTAAAATCAAACATAAAAGTAAGATCTACTCCAAGCACCTTGGGTTCAGAACTCAAGAAGATACACCCGTATACCTGGCTGAACACCTAACTCCAAAAGCTGCGCGCCTTTACTTTCTTGCTAGAGATTTGGTGAAATCTAAAAATTTCAAGTTTTGTTGGACTTCTTATGGAAAAAATATGTGCGAGAAAATGAACACACTCCGATTATAACTGTCAGAAACGAAAGCCAAATACACCAACTTTTGAATGGGCAACCTGTAACATCGCAGCTCCTATGACTGTTCAAAGAAAATTCAACACTACAAGATATATCATCCCTATCGTGCTTGTGTTCTCTGTTTTTTATTAATTTATTAATTTTATTATTTTTTATTAATTTTATTTGCTGTAAAACTACATTTTTTTTGCTCGTTTTAGTTTACAAATATTTTAATTTAAACTTTTTACTCAACATGTACTCATGCCTCCGATTGCACACTACTCAATTGCTGAAAAACATACATAGCTTACATATATACACATCATATACATACATCATTACATATATACTACAATTATTTCAACGTACACAAACTCATTATCACATGTATAGCAGTGCGCCCAAAATTTATAAAAATAATATGCCTATCTACTTCTGGAGCCTAGATTTAACGAATATATTTATTTTCGTTAATCATTTAATTCAATTAAGTAATCATCTTTATGAGTATTGTAAACCTGACACATAAACTTTTGACATTTGATTTTATGATTGCCTTAATTACTTGATCCTGACTATGAATCGAATACAAAATGACATTGATTCTTTCCATATAACCGAATCCGCTGTCTGTGATATTGAGGAGTGTCGGACTCGTATTCCAAATTCAAATATAGGCTTTAAAGTACTACAGCAAAATATCAGAAGTATAAAACGTAATATAAGTGGAATACTTCCATTAATCGTTAGAAGTGGTGTGAACTGGGACTGTATTGTATTGACAGAATGTTGGTTGCCATCTAATCCAAATGTAGCGGGTTTAACTGGATACAACCATTTTGCCTCAACTAATAATAAATCACAAAATGAAGGAGTAGTAATCTACTATAGAAACGACTTGTACATATCTATCAAAGAACCGCAACTATCAGAAGCAAACTATCTAGCAATGTTTCCTGACAGAAATACCGTCGCTCTGGCCATTTATCGGCCACCCGGATATAGAAATATAAACAACTTCATTAATTTCTTGAATGACCTATTGTCAAGTTACGCTAGTCTGCAGAATGTGATCTTATTAGGCGACATAAATATTGATATCTGTGAAAATAGTATGGACCCAAATTCCTCCATCTACTTAGAAATGTTAGCATATCATGGTATTCTACCGGCCCATACCATCGCAACTCACGGCAAAACGTGCTTAGACCATGTAATGCTAAGGACTAAGTTACCAGCTTGTAGCCTTGTATTTCATACATCTCTCACTGATCATAATAGTGTCGCTCTCTCTATTACAACTAGGCTCAGACATAAACCTATGAAAGTAATTAAAAGAATAAATCATCCAAATCTTGCTAAAGATTTATCAAATATGGATTTTAGTCACTTATACACGTTAAAAGATGCAAACGCAGCTACTAACTACTTTATAGAATCCTTACAAACATTAATTACACATAACACTATAGAAATCAAAACATCTTCACGTAAAAGACTATTGAAGCCATGGATTACGCCTGGTATTCTTAAATGCTTAAAAAATCGAGATAATCTAAATAAAAAACTAAAAAAAGATCCTAAAAATGATATTTTACAAGTTACTTACAAGAGGTACAGAAACCACTGCTCCAACCTATTAAAAAAACTAAAGCAGGAATATGAAAAATCACAGCTTCTAGGTGCAAACAAAAACAAAAAGAAGTTATGGAAGGTTATAAAAGAGATAACGTACACTGAAAAACTAAAAGATACCCCAAATGAGCTTATTAATACAAAAGACTCCTTACATTCTATCAACTTTGTCAACAATTACTTTGCGAATGTTGGTAAATCATTAGCTGAGCAGATAAAAAATACTAACAATAATTTTGAACCAACTGTTTTAAAATCATGCCCTAACTCTTTTGTACTTCTTCCTACTGATGAAGGTGAGATTGGAACGCTAATCGCTAATCTTAAGAGTGACAGTGCGACTGGACTGGATATGATCCCCGCTAACATTATAAAAGATAACAAAAATATTTTAGCCAAACACATATCTTATATTGGCAATTTATCGTTCTCTACTGGAGTGTTCCCCATAGCGCTCAAAAGGTCAAAAATATGTCCGATTTATAAAAGTGGCGATAGAAACTGTGTCGATAATTATAGACCTATTTCTATACTACCAACTTTGTCAAAAATAATTGAGCGAGTCATCAATAAACGATTAATTAAATATCTAGAAACTAACAACTTACTTTCAACTAATAAACAGTTGATTTATTACAAACGTAGTAGTAGTTGATTTATTACAAACGTAATAAATCAACATCTGACGCAGTGCAGGAATTAATCGATTTTACAGTAACTAACCTTGACAGTAAAAATAAAACTATTGCAATATTTTTGGACCTAGCCAAAGCTTTCGACACGGTTTCTATTAAAATCTTGCTAAAAAAACTTGAGTGTTTAGGAATAAGGGACCTTCAGTTGAAATTGTTTGAAAGTTATTTGACAGAAAGAAAGCAATGTGTAAAAATAGAAAATTTTACAAGTGAAGACGTCCCGGTCTATTTTGGCGTCCCACAAGGCAGCATCTTAGGCCCGACTTTATTTATCGCCTACATAAACGATCTATGTCAGTTAGTACTGCCTAATGCTAAAATTATTACTTATGCGGATGACACAGCGTTACTATTCAGCGGGAAATCATGGAGTGAAGTGTTTTCAAATGCACAAACGGGTTTTGACACTGTGATGAATTGGTTGAATGAAAATATTCTGACTCTCAATGTGGCCAAAACCAAATACATAACTTTCTCCTTGAAAAACGAAGAACCTGACATCACCTCACATAAATTAATATCCCATAAATGTACGGATCATAATAAATTCAACTGTTTGTGTCCTAACATCGAAAGGACAAAGGCAATTAAATACTTGGGTATAATGATAGACAGTAGACTGAGCTTCCAGCAACATATTGAACTGTTAGCAAGTAGAACACGGAAATTAATATATATATTCAAAAATTTACGACATGTTGCTAACAAGGAAATAATAAAAACAGTTTACCTTGCACTTGGTGAGTCCATACTCAGTTACTGTATTTCCACATGGGGTGGAACAACAAAAACGCTATTAATGAAACTGGAAAGAGCTCAAAGAGCAGTATTAAAAGTTAGTCTGTTTTTGCCATTTTTTCATCCTACCGTAGATGTCTATATGCGGAGTACTGTCTTGACAGTTCGTCAGCTTTACATCCTGCACACAGTCACTAAGCAACATTCGTTATTAATATATCAACCGAGGTTGATTGAAAAACGCCGCAGAAAAGATATTATCTGTTCCAAACCCTCTTTTAGAACTTCCTTCGCACATCGATTTTTCTGCTACCAGGGGTGTAGTTTATACAATAAAATAAATAGGGTTTTATCAATTTATTCGCTACCGAACACCAAATGTAGAGCTGTTGTGAGAGAATGGCTGCAAAATTTGGATTACGTTTCTACTGAGAACCTACTTCAGTAAAAGTTCCTACGAAAAATATAAAACTGGCATATTATATACACTTACACATACAAAAGCGTATGCGCACGCGCACAAACTCACTCACATACATACATACACACACAAACTATCATACTCATACATACATACACAAACTATCATACTCATACATACCCACTAATATATAGGGACACACAACAACATGCTCACAGACACACGCTTTTTCATATTCATGCATACATACACACACACACACACACACACACACACACACGTACACACACACACACACACGTACACACCCATATTTGTATGTTAATAAATTTTGTTCTGTCTCCGTAACACAAATATTTCACTGTAAATGATTTTCTTAAATTTACAGATGCAATTACCATATTGTTCTGTAACACATCGTTCCGTGGGGTGAGGACCTGGTGATCTGTAATACAGGTATACACCTATAATAGACACCAGCTCCGCACATTCGCAGGACTGTTGTTGTTTTTATGATTTTGAATTTGTATTTTTTTCTAATCGTCTTGTATTTGTGAGGAGGAATAAATAAACATTATTATTATTATTATAATATATCTATATATTTATCGCCACGTTACACACACACACACACACACACTACAGGTGTTATTTATACAATTATAATCAATCCGCTTTTTTATTTTCCCGAATACACACTATTTATATTTTGTAATAATTCATTGAACGGATTTTTGTTTAATTTTTTAACGCGACGACGCCATATAAACTCGCTTAGATGATCGGCCATGGTTTCACTACGTACTCCGCCATTTTTTTTTTTGAAGTCTGAGAAATTCATTACGCAGTTAGGGTTTTTTTTGAGGTTAGGTTAGATTACGATTTTTTTTTAAATCGTTAGCCTAGGTTAGGTTGTTAGGGCATTTTTTTTAATAGTTAGGGTTTTTTTAAAGGTTAGGTTAGATTAAGATTTTTTTTTTTAAATCGTTAGGTTAGGTTAGGTTGTTAGGTCTTTTTTTTATCGCTGTGAAATGCATTTACGCACTCTAGGATAGGTTAGGTTAGGTTTTTTTCCTTCTTTTTTTGATCGACTCGCTACCTTATACATAGATGTGCTAAGCAGCGTACTTAAAAAATTCAATATTTCGAAAAATATTGCGTGCCGCCAAAAATCCCTTTAAGGGGACTCATAGATAGTCAAATTGAATGTCCGTGCCAAATTTCATGACGGAATTCGGTATATTATATCGGTATAGTATCCGCTTTTCGGAAGTTTATCCGTCAATTTAGTCCAGTTCAATTTTATTATATAACAATCGCATTAAAATTACTTTTGTGTTAGAAAGCCTGTTTATTAAGGAGTATTAAAGCTATGTTATATTATGTAGTATGTAGCTGTGACCATAATTATATAACAGCGCGTAATTGTATATTTGAATTAATTTATTTTTATGATCCAACTATAAAGAAAATAAGTAAATTTAAATTATAATTATTTTTTAAAGTTGAGTTTATTTAACTTGTAAAATGACTTTATTATGTTTTAAAAAAATCTTATATGTAGCTTAATTTGTTTTATAATTTTTATAATTAGAAAAGACTGTTTGATTGTAAAAGACAATAAATTACTTATTATTAAGACACAAATACAAAAATAATAAACAATTTAACTATACGAGTATATTATAAACCAAAAAACAATTAAAACATGTTGAAACAGTTGTCACATTTCTAAAACTTATATAATCTTTTTATTTTTCAACTACTTGCACAATATTGACAACAACAAAAAAAGGAATCAGGTTACTATAGTAGTATATGTTGTAATTATTGTTTATATTCTCAAAAAAAAAAAACCTTCGCGGAAATACAAATAGGTATGTAGAGAATCTTACACTGAATATTTATCGATATCATCCTGAAGCGATTAACGATTTAATGTTGTTTGTGTATGAGTTGGTCGTGTGCTAGAGACCTCTCAGATATAGAACAGAGAGGTCGATAATTGTAAATATTTATCAATTACCTAAATTAAATTAATACCTAGTGTCAATAAGATGGGTGTTGCAGAGGAAGACAAAGTTACATTTGATGAAGCCCTAAACCGAGCAGGTAAATTTATGCTCTTAAATAAAATTTTAGTTTAATTAAATTATTTAACTAAAAACAATATAATATAAAAAAATAAAATAAAATAATATTCTCAATTTAGTAACAGTGATGATACGATGATGACCCAAGAAATTATTTATAAAGCAAAGACAGCTTTCAAAAACAGTAATGACAACGTCATTTTTTATTCATGTGTAAATAGGTCTATGTAGGCAGCATGGTCTTTGGTCTAAGCCTGTTCCAAAAGGAACGAAAAGAAAAACAAAATAGCTCTATCAAAAATGTCAATATTAATATGTAAATATAAAGGTAGACTTTGTTTTTTTTTTTAAATAATATTTTAATTTTTTATTCAAAAACGTTGTTCACTATATGATATACCTATAATATATATAAGTATTTGGTAATTTTTTTTTTTTAAATATTATAATACGTTTCATTATTCGATGAAATAAAATAATTGCGATAAATAGAAATCTATTATAGCGTACAACGTAAAAAATGCATCAAGGCTAACCACTGAAGAAAGTTATTACAACCACACGAATAGTGTATTCGGTGTAATATACGAATAATTGATAAATAAAACATTAACATAATGCACGAATAATAGACGCTAACGGTTTTTTGCATCGGATCGAAATAAAATAAAATACTTTAATTAATACAAATAAATATATATATTATGAATTATACAATTAGTAGTTATTGTAAATAACACTTTTAAAGAGATAAATTCCCTTGTACGAATTTCATATTTGTGTTTTTAGTAATGCGATGTAATAATTAAATCAAGCCACATCTGTGTTATTCATAGGTCTACTGTAAAAAATGACATTTTTAACAGGTGATATACATTAATGTTTTAGAAGGTTTTAGACTATAAGATCCTAGTAGGATGTTATGAATATGCAGTAATGTATTTCATGTCATTTGTAGTTCCGATCTCTCCCGATAATTTTCGAGAATTGACAAGTTTCAAAGTGGAAATAATCGTATTTGTACCTAACGTGAGATACGGACTAAATAGATTCATTTGTAAAGAATTTTTTGATATACTTATGAGTAAAATAAAAAAATGTTATAGGATACTTCAATGACAAAAATTTGTATGACACAGTCAACAGGTCTAAACAAGTTTCCTAAATAAGACATGAGCTCTGCTAGTATTAATACTCTTGTGAAACTGGGACCTTGCAGTAGCAATGGTTAAGAAAAACCTAAAGACCTAATTTCGTGTGTAATTACCTCCGCTGGTTGCATAAATGCTACGTTTTATTTTATTTCGATTCAAACGAGAAAATGTAATTAACGTTCTTAAAACTATAACACCACCACCACCACCACGACGACATCATTAGACCGTTGGTTGTCCACTGCTGAACATATGACTCTCCCATCATCTCTTAGGGTTGCCACTACTCACCAGCCCTGGCCCAGCCCCTTTTCATAAATATTTAAATGTTTTTTATTTATTTAAAAAAAATATTGGTCGTCTTTTTTATTAATTAGGGAAATGAGAAGTGCAAAAAAGTGCTTAACAAATAAACATGAAGTAATTTATTTATTTATTTTATTATCATAGTACCTCTTAAAATTAAGCAATAATAAAAAAAAAACATAAATCAGTTAAGTTTCCACTAATAAATAATACATTTATCAGTACAAATTAATAGTTCAGTGATATTATCGATAATTATTAACAAAATGGTAATGAGAAAATTACACTTCTTTAAAAAGTAAAACTAAACAGAACTATCTTTAAAACAAAACAAAACAAAACAAAACAAAACAAAACTAAACTAAACTAATCTAATCGCATGTATAATATTATAATAGTCATTTGTTATGAAAACATGTTACGAAGAAACTGTCAAACTATTTAGTTTTCATACGACTAAAAAAATACTTTTCACTAAATAATAATATATATTTCACTAAATAATAATAATAAATAATAATATCGACTAATATAAAATATTAGTCGATATTTAATTCAAAATATCCTGAAGCACGAAAGCAAAAAAAAAAAAAAAGCAAAATTGCTAAGCTACCGGTTCGGTTCGTAGCTCTCAACATGCAAATTAATCGTACTTATATTGATAAAGATCACGCTCACACAAGCAGTTGCTAAATGCAATAGACTTTGGACGATCATAAACTTTATGTTCTTTATCTTAAACATTTTTTTTTTAATTTGTGTTTTCTAATACCTATTTATAATTACGACTATAAACAAATGTTATAATTTCAGGTTTCGGCTTGTACAGCTACTTACTTACTACTTTGACGGGTCTCACGGTGATCTCATTGGTATGTACTGCGTATGGGAATACAATAATCATACCAGCCAGTGCATGTGAGTTGATGACCACGAGCGCTCAAAGAGGTTTATTGGCCGCGGCTCCAGTTGTAGGTAAATTTAGTTTTTTTTTAATTGTTTTTTTTTTTTAATATTAACAATAAACGCTATTACAATTTCGGAAACACAATCACCCATATCAAGAAACACACACAATAAACATTTATATCACCATTTATACTAAAAACAAGGACAACGCCATAAACATATGATTGTTGTATGTTAAGTACAACATGCAGTCAAAAAAACTCCTTCTTACCGAGGTGTCGTAAAAGATGGTGATGGGTAGCAGCGTCAACATACCCCGCCACAACACACTGCGCTCGCCGACCCGCCTGCCAAACTTGGCGAGTATGGCAAGACTCCCCCCCTCCCCCAAATGATCAGCAATATAGAGCCCAGGCGGTCGATGTGGTGGTCGATGGGGGAGTTCTATATTTGATAGTAGATATCTAATGGCTGATATGATAAACGTTAAGTGCCTATGACGACAGATGGACAGATAATACACTCGCAATGCATACGCTTGATGCAATCTTGAAGTTTCAAACGTGGTCAAACGTGGTCAAACGTGGTCAAACGTGTGCATTCCTAGAAATCTACGAATCAACTGTTGTTATTATTTTGTCAGGTTTAATTATTGGTGGTGTGTTCTGGGGCTATTTTGCCGATGTCTTCGGTCGCAGATTTATGCTGCTCATATCTTTAACATCAGCAGCGACGGTCAACGCACTGGCTAGCATATCTGTTAACTGGGTTATGCTTATGATTCTGCAATTCATTGCTACAGTCTTGTGAGTTTAAGATTCTAAATTTTTTTTTCCGTAATTATTTTCGCTTATATATTTTAGACAAAAAAATGGTTGTCTGTAAAATAGGTTGACGGACGATAATTTTACGTGATAACTTCATAAGAAAACATTGATGAAAAATTGCATACTTTTATGAATTGAATTGAATTATTATCACTGAATTATAGTTAATTTGTATAATACAAAGGAGTTAATTGAAAATTACATTTTTTTCAAAAAATAACATTTATTTTCATTCGTTAATTCAAATATTTGTTCACTTCTACTCGGACGCCTCTGTCGATGGAATGGGAGAGAGATAGACGCGTCACAAGCCGAACACTTAGGCCGATCGAGCCTCTCTATCGCTTGTTCCGCGCTCTCGCTTGCGGAACGTGACAATGAGTCATGCTTTTTCGTGCTTGCAGCCGGCGTTCATCAATTTATAAGACGTTATCACGTAAAAAAAGATTATAATTTAACGCTTTTAGTATATAATATTTATTATATAATATTTATTTTATTATTTTGTTTTATTATATATGACATTTTTTAGAGCATCGGGTCAATATCCTATGGCTATGACAATCCTTAGTGAAAGTGTTCCCATGGCAAAGCGAAACCTAGTCGTCCTACTTGTCGCTAGTATATTTCTCTTATCACAAGGAATAATGGCAGGTACAATTATTTCTTGATATGTTTAATATTTTTATACAGACGAAAATTATATACTTTCTCAGACACATGTCCTCGTAATCATTATTAAACCATTAAATTTACAATGCACTATTTTTTTTTCAGTGCTGGCTATTCCAATAATTCCACTTACCTTCTCATATGAGCTACCTAGTTTAGGCATCAACTGGAATTCATGGCGGACTTTACTTTTAGTATACTCAGCCCCGAGTATTATATCTGCGTTGTGGCTATTTTTCATGTATGAAAGTCCGAAGTTCCTTTTCGCTAAGGGTCGAGAAACTGAAGCCACAAAAGTTTTAAAGAAAATCCACAGATTAAATAATTTAGGCTCAAAGAACGAATTAAATGTAAGCCCAAAACTGTGTGACTTGAATATTTTTTTGTGATTTATTTCATACATTTACTGATTTTTTTAGGTTAAAGGCGTGCTGCTGGAAGCTTCGTCTAACACTGGTTCAAAATCTGCTAAGAATCAAATTTTGCCATTATTTAAACCACCGTTACTAAAGAGCACAGTTATTCTATCTTTGCTTTTTATATTTCAAACGTTGAGTAAATTTAGTTACTATTCTTTAATTAATATATGTATTATCTAAGATGAATATACTTCTATGTCGCAGCTAATTTTTTAAAGTAACCAATTAATTGGTCGGCTAGTCGCATCATTGAACAACAGCATCTAGTTGATTCCTTATATACTTTATAAAGTTCGACATTACGACTAATTTAAAATCCGTCGTAATGTTGATTTAGTTTGTTTTTTCGGCAACTCGGCAGTATTTTCTGTAAGTTCTGGCTTTTTTTTTACAATAAGTGGACAACAGTTAGATTTTTGAGTATTGTATAATATTATAATGTTTAAAAATGTATTGTTCAATGTTAAAAATTTATTGTGGTGTCCAACACAACTCGAGTCACGCATATTAAAAAGTCTAACAACAACGTAACGTAATATATCGTTTTTTGTAAGACAAATAAATGATGTTTGCTTGGTCTATTTTATATATAACTATTAGATAATCAGAATGAGAATTAACCGAGGTCTATGAAAGGTCTAGCCGTTTTATTGGACAGCTTTTTTAGCGAATTGGCTGCGACGTGTATAATTTATATACATAATGTGTTATACTTTCATCAATCACTTGTACAAAGGTACTAGAAAAGATTAATTCCATTAGCGATGAGACTTTTGTATATTTTTTATTTATTTATTATTATATTTAAATTGTGTTTACCTTATAAATACACAAACTCTAATACTAATTTACAAGTCTTAGACCATAATATTTTTATATAGGTATTTATATAATATATGTATATATTAAACTATTTTCAGAATCGGTTCATTCCTGGTGTGGTTACCGACTATTGCTAATCAATTCGTAGAAATATTAAACACAGGAGAAGGCTCAGACCTTACTTTTTGCGGTATTATTAGAAAAAGTATAAATACTCCTCCTGGTGTAAGTATTAGTATATACTCGTACTTAAAGCTTTAACCTATGACATTTAATTAAAACTACTTTTAACGAAACTAAATTAAAACAAAAATTAATTACTTCATTTTATTATATTTTGAACAAAATCTTGAAGTTATGATAAAAATCACAAAGCAAACGTATTAGATTTTAGTAATTAAGATATTTATTTGTTATAAAATTTCACTTTTTGAATATAAATGTAAATTTACCGTTCAAATTTTGAATCAAGTTGTTGAAATTCTTAAAAACATACAAAATAAGAAAAAAGCTTAAATCCTGTCATATCTTAATTTTTACTAGCCATTTATAGACAAATGGTTTTTCTAAAATGTATCAGTATTTCATTTTAACTGTCACTATATCAGCCTGTAAACAACCTGCTACTGATCGAAGGCCTCTTCTCCACATAGAAGAAGGGATGGAGCTTAATCCACCACGCTGCACTACTACGGGTTGGCCGATAATTTCCCTATCATGAGTAACGATCATTATCAGGTGTCTATGATAACAACCGGGACCGACGGCTTTACCGGAAACAAATATTTGTACAAATACAAATATCTGTCCCGAGTGGGACTCGAATCCGCGACCGCTGGCGCGCGGTTAGAGGTGACTACTCGCACCACTACACCAGAACGGTCGTCATTTTAATTTTAATTTAATTTTAAAATATTGTATTAATTATTACAGCCAGACGAAGTACCATGTTCGTTGAATATAACGTCCCTTCTGATCGTGCTTGCTGTCGGTGCCGTTCAATCCACGACGAATGCCTTCATAAGCTTAGTAAGAATATTATTTATTATTAAAAATTATCATGTGACACCAAAGAAGCAGAGACACACGATATGTAATCCTGCCATACTATATTAACAGATCACAAAAATGGATAAATTAATAATTATAGATGTGAAAGGAGATGAAATCTTCATTCAGAAAGTACCAAGAAATTAATTTATGTTTATTTTTACAGAAAATATATAAGTTGCTTATGTTTATAATGTACAATATGTCAGTAAATCTAAGCTGTAATAATATTAGAGAAAAAAATTTTTAGTAGTATATTCAGTGTTTTGTCTATGTAATAAGCCAAAATTAATCTTGAAACGGTACCTAACTAAAGCACCTCTATTATACTATCTAAGTATCTATATTGAAAAAACTTAAATTTACAGTTATAATCTATTTAAGTATATCTTCACTCGTACGAGTTAGGAGAGTCTATCACTAAAACATCAATTTTAATGTACCTAACGTAACTTTATAATTGGCGTATCTTTTTACCCGACTGCGACAGAAGGAGGGTTATGTTTTTCGAGTGTATGTATGTATGTATGTATGTCCATTTCTTTGGCGCGCCCTACAGCCCAAACGGCTGGACGGTTTTTGACATATGAGGTGTCGTTGGATTTGTCTAAATTATAGTAGTGACATAGGCTATATAAATTTTCAAAATGGCGCCCGCAAATAGCGGAATGAGGGGGGGGGGAGTTGATTTTTTTTTCTTACTGTAGCAATATGGGTATCAAATGAAAGCTAGTAAATTGTTTTATTCTTTTTAGTTTATAATATATTATTTTACGCAGTCGGGTTTTTTGATTTTTTTAATTAGGCATACTTGTTCGCTCTTTTGGAAATCCGAACCTAAATGTTACCAACATAAACCTATTAATAATACTTCATTGCTAGTCCGTCCGTATATCACTGGACTATATTTTTAGAACCACGTCAAATCATATTATATTCTATAAAAAATTAAGGCATTTTAAAGTTTTACAGAATATACATTACTGTGGATAATATTTTTGTTATTAGCTCGACATAGTGATAAAAGACCTTTGAAGACGGCCTCGCACACGAAGTTAGTCTAGTCGGTCTTTTCATTTTTGGAAGTATTTGAAAAGGAAGGATCCTTCGACCAGACGGGAGTTGCGTCTGGTGGGCTACGCGCCACTTAACCTTTGTTGTCGGGTTTTTGTATATATATATATATATATATATATATATATATATATATATTCAATCGCTTTGAAAACTTTGATAGCACGATGTAGGATGCGTCAGTTCGTATGTGGCGAGATAGTTGTCGCTACATCACTCTCTCTCCGAGACCGGAAGTCGATAGCAGGTTGAGTCGTCCATACATCTTGTCATGCTTGCCGGGCCAGTGGTATGTTCCGGTGAGTCGGAACCAGATGCCGCATAGTTCACGGTGAGTCGGAACTGTCTGCGGTGATACCTCATGCCCCAGTGAGTAGTCGGGGTGGTGCAGTGCTGCGTAGTGGCTGGCTGCTGCGTTGACCAGGAGATAAGTTCGTCTCTGCTTGCTGACCGGCCGAAGTGCAGTGTGCTGTACCAAGGTCGCTGAGAAGGCTGTGGGTGATGACCAGGAATGTGCGTTCGCTGCATGCTAGTGGTCAAGATAGCCGTAGTAGCCGTGGATGGTGGCTGGCTGTATGACTCGCTGCTCGAAAGCTTGAGATGTGATGTGATGATGACGTTACGATGTCGTAGCTTTGCGAAGGTTGCGCTGACGTTCAAATTCGGGGTCACCAGTTTGGGATACAGTGACGAACAAGGTGTAAAGTTCCTCATCCACCATTGAAAAGGAAGGATCCTTCGACCAGACGGTGTTGCGTCTGGTGGGCTACGCGCCACTTAACGTTCGTTGTCGGGTTTTTCTGTATATATTCAATCGCTTTAAAAACTTTGATAGCGCGATGTAGGATGCGTCAGGTCGTATGTGGCGAGATAGTTGTCGCTACATCACTCCCCCTCCGAGACCGCAGGTCGATATCAGGTTGAGTCGTCTATATATATCTTATAAATTTTACCAGATTAGATTAATCCACAATAGACCAGCGTAGTGAATGAGATTACTAACTTCTTTTTCAAAACAAGTCTAGGCCTGATGTCTATAAACGTCTCACACTCAACGGCCCACAGTAGGATATTAATCCTGTGTCGGGGGTCCGGAAACACACACAATACAGCACAAACGCCCAGACCACGACAAACATCTGTACGGCCTATATAAATATTTGTCATGTGCGGGGATCGAACCCGCGACCGCTAGCGCATCAGCCAGTTGCTGTGACCACTGCGCCAACGCGTCGTCACTATGTCCAGCAATAGAACAATTACAATACAGATCAGTATTAAAACTGAACTTTTTACCTTCTAGATAGTGAATCGCGTCGGTCGAAGAAATATTGTGATTTTCGTGACAGCACTGTGTGGTATAAGCGGCATCCTCGTCAATCTCGTACCGAACGCCATCGGCAGCGCTGTTTTGTTCTTCATTCTCCTCATCGGCATCGTCATAATGGGCTTATATACTGCCATGGCTGTCGCTTATTTCCCAACTTATTTGAGGTAAGTCTAATTGAATTACAATACTTGAGAATTCTTTTATGAAACCCTAAAACAGCTATATTTTATGAATATCTGACTTTAATATTCCATAATTATTAACACTACAATGTTCAATTCTAAATATAGCTGTGCCTTTAATAAATATGTTCAAAATACACACTGTCGATTGTTCCTATAAGGCATTAATAGTTGCTTACCTTAGGCAACTATTAACGCCCGTGTTTTAAGTGACAGCTTCATACACATATTTCTATATATTTTGGTATAAATGTACATATATTTATATAAAAATAATACAACAAGACTTGAAAGGAGAATCGAAACTACAACCCTAGAACGGAAAACAAGGCCACTGCTATCTGTGCAAACGGGCCAGTCCTAATACATATAAAATCAAATCAAATCAAAAACAACTTTATTCAAATAGGCCACACGAGCACCTTCGAATCGTTATTTTACAAATTAAAACTTTAAAGTGATTATAACCACTGATTCGGAATGTAGATTCTACAGAGAAGAATCGGCAAGAAACTCCGCAGTAACTCTTTTGAAAATAATATATTTAAACTGTGTTTTAGTGCAAAATTAGTAATATCTTGCATGAAATACAGCGCCACTAAGTCCACACATCTTTATCAACCAAGTATTCCTGCACCAAATAATACGCTTTATGTATTTTTTTATAATAAAAACTTTAAATTTATGTTGAGACAATACCATTTTCTCAGTTTTGTGTTTTAAATAACACATATAACTGAACTAAATTAAATCAGCCTTTAAGTGTTTATGATCTTTATGGTGATAAAAATAACAGCCGAGATCGACTGCTTTATGTGCTTTCCGAAGCATGGTAGGGAGACCCACCAATACTCAGATCAGAAACAATTTTTGTACGACTACAAATATCTAGTCCGAGTTCCAATTGCATCCGAGACCATCAGCATTAACGAAATTTTTTCACAACTAAACCAGTAAAACAAAACCACCATTATATATTTATGGATATATTATTATAAAAAACACTACAGAGAATTCAGGCATGACATTTTCGATGAACTTTTGTAATGGAACTCACTTAAAGTCTATACAAATACATACAAATAGGTAATAAATTTGTTAAAACCTCCGTTTTATTAATACACTATATGGGCGCTTGTGCACTACACGGAATTTTACTGCCCGGCGTCCGATTTTTTACGGTCCGACATGGCACGCCATATAAATGTATAGAGCGTTTGTGCACTATCCGTAATTTTACCGTCCGACATTTTACTTTTCCCTATTCCGGACCGTTTTTTTTGAGTCTTAAAAAATAAATAATAATAAAATACAAAATATTTAAGTATTATATATAAGGAACATTTATCAATAAATTGATTGTATTTTATTAGTTAATATTCGAATAAATAAATAAACATGTACATTTATACGTATATATATTTTCATAACTACGATTTGTCTATCAACTTTGTTATAATATTATTTACGAAAATGATCTAAATCCTAGTTTATTTACATATTTATGCACAGTTAAGTCTTTATACAAATATTTTATTATTATTTACATTATAATCTTAAAGAAAATCACTTCTGAGCGCCATCTCGTTTGAGCGCGATTAGTTATTTATTGGTTTGAGTCTTAAAAAATAAATAATAATAAAATACGAAATATTTAAGTATTATATATAAGGAACATTTATCAATAAATTGATTGTATTTTATTAGTTAATATTCGAATAAATAAATATGTACATTTATACGTATATATATTTTCATAACTACGATTTGTCTATCAACTTTGTTATAATATTATTTACCAAAACGATCTAAACCTAGTTTATCTACATATTTATGCACAGTTAAGTCTTTATACAAATATTTTATTATTATTTACATTATAATCTTAAAGAAAATCACTTCTAAGCGCCATCTCGTTTGAGCGTGATTAGTTATTGATTGGTTTGAGTCTTAAAAAATAAATAATAATAAAATACAAAATATTTAAGTATTATATATAAGGAACATTTATCAATAAATTGATTGTATTTTATTAGTTAATATTCGAATAAATAAATAAACATGTACATTTATACGTATATATATTTTCATAACTACGATTTGTCTATCAACTTTGTTATAATATTATTTACGAAAATGATCTAAATCCTAGTTTATTTACATATTTATGCACAGTTAAGTCTTTATACAAATATTTTATTATTATTTACATTATAATCTTAAAGAAAATCACTTCTGAGCGCCATCTCGTTTGAGCGCGATTAGTTATTTATTGGTTTGAGTCTTAAAAAATAAATAATAATAAAATACGAAATATTTAAGTATTATATATAAGGAACATTTATCAATAAATTGATTGTATTTTATTAGTTAATATTCGAATAAATAAATATGTACATTTATACGTATATATATTTTCATAACTACGATTTGTCTATCAACTTTGTTATAATATTATTTACCAAAACGATCTAAACCTAGTTTATCTACATATTTATGCACAGTTAAGTCTTTATACAAATATTTTATTATTATTTACATTATAATCTTAAAGAAAATCACTTCTAAGCGCCATCTCGTTTGAGCGTGATTAGTTATTGATTGGTTTGAGTCTTAAAAAATAAATAATAATAAAATACAAAATATTTAAGTATTATATATAAGGAACATTTATCAATAAATTGATTGTATTTTATTAGTTAATATTCGAATAAATAAATAAACATGTACATTTATACGTATATATATTTTCATAATTACGATTTGTCTATCAACTTTAGTTATAATATTATTTACCAAAACGATCTAAATCCTAGTTTATTTACATATTTATGCACAGTTAAGTCTTTATACAAATATTTTATTATTATTTACATTATAGTCTTAAAGGAAATCACTTCTAAGCGCCATCTCGTTTGAGCGTGATTAGTTATTGATTCAAAACTACCGGTATCTTATTGATATACAAGATGGCGCTATACGTATCTGCAGTTTTTTTATTTTAATTAAACTATAAAATAATTGTTTAATAAATTCTATTCTATCACAGAACACTATATTAGAATAATTATGTTAAATAACTAGTCTAAAATCTCTTATCTTTTCAGTGATATAAAAGGCTCGCAAGGTTACTACCGAACAGTAAAATTCCGTGTAGTGCACAAACGCTTGTCCGTTTTTTTCATTACCAAGTCGGACAGTAAAAAATCGGACGCGGGCCAGTAAAATTCCGTGTAGTGCACAAGCGCCCTATATCATCAAGAATAAATTTGAATAGCGCGATTTAATTTCAATCAGCGCCATCTCTTATCATTTTTTGGTCGTGCACGTATCACGTAAAAAGTACAAAACCAATGTAAATAACTTTAATACATAAAAATTAGAAATAACTCACAGTATAATTTAGTTTTTGTTTAATTGTAATTAAATTTAAAAATAAATATTTAAGAAAATAGAAATAGGTACCTACCTACATGCAACGCCACCTGGTCTAACGAATCTTAAAAACTCACAAAACTTATTTTTGAGTTATTATTTTGTTAAACTTAAAAGTTTACTAAATATGTCGGATAGGAATAGAAATCGTTTTAATATTTTAGATAAACATCATTTTCAATTAATATAGGTACTATTGTTAAATGTCACTAAATATAAAAACGATATTCTACCATTATACGATAGATGGCGCATGTAGGTGATAAAAAATATAAATTTATAATTTTTAAAATTTTAGTTAAATACCCGTGCGAAGCCGGGGCGGGCCGCTAGTCTATAATAAGCCTCGGTTTATTTTTAGGACACTGGCGGTGGCCTTCTTGATGTCGGCAGGTCGTATAGGATCATTTGTGTCAGTACAAATACTCAATATTTTACTGGAGGACAACTGTGAAGTCGGCTTTTACGTCTTTTCAGCTTTGTTTGCATGTAAGTTAACAAGCAATCTAACATCAAATCTTTGTCCTTACACTAAAGTTTTAAATAGAGTTTCACTTTAGATACGTTATTAATTATTTATTATACGTATTAATATATTAATTTAATAATATTTCGTTACAATAATATAGTGATTGTTTTATTTCAGTTTATATCTATTTATTTGTGCTGTGTTATCTCTCTGGGGTTTTTAACACTAGCAATAGAATTTTGAAGTAATAATTAATTTGTATCATTTATTCCAACTCTGTGTGTCGTAACATACAATAGTATTTATTGTAATCAGAGAACCTGTCTTGTCATTTAGTCATCTGAATGAGCAAAAATTAATTGTTAACTACAAAATTAACTATTTTAGAAGTCTCCTATCTCTCGTAGATGAAATACCTTATAGCTTTATAAAAACGGTTGTAAAATGATTTTTATTTTTAAGACAATTGTAATAGAGTTTAAATAGTATATTAAAATGTTGAAGACTATTATATAAGATTATACGTCCCTTACTTTTAATTTTGTGTTATTGCTATTATTTTCTTAATGTATTTTTATCTTTTCTACAGCCTCAGCTATAATAGCCGCTTTTCTTGCTGATGATCGGTACCCGCAGAAGATAATGGAAAATTCAACACTTTAACATCACTAATTGTACTAAATTAATCACCATCACCACCAACAAGACCTTGCAAAGTATATTGTTATAGAGTATTTTTTTATAAAGCAACGATAATTCTACTTTGAGACATCTAGACGAAGTGTGTCCTGATTAACAGAAATTTTAGTATACTTTAAAGTTAATAAACCATATAAATAATTTTTATTTTTAAGACAATTGTAATAGAGTTTAAAATAGTATATTAAAATGTTGAAGACTACTATAAACGATTATACGTCCCTTAGTTTTCATTTTGTGTTATTGCTATTATTTTGTAATAGAGTTTACCGGTGGGAGTCATGCGCTGTGCCGCGCTCCCGGCTGCATGGGTTGCCATCTTGCTTGTTTTTTCCGTGAAACAGCTTTGCTGTCTTTCGGAAAGAAGGGCAAAACAGGCAGAGTAATTACTGGCACCGAGACTTAACATCATATGTCTCAGGATAAGCAACACATAAATGAGTTGTCTGGGCTAGTTCCAGGTAAACTAGTTTATGTTCATGGGCGACGTCGACCACTTACCATCAGGTGGCACGTCTGCCAGTTTGCCTATCCCACTAACATAAAAAAAAAGTTTAAAATAGTAGGTATATTTAAATGTCGAAGATATACGATTACAAAATTTATTCTAAATTGAAGAAAGTTACAAATCATTTAATCCATCTCAAATATTTTACTTAATAATTTAACACATACTCAAAATCTTTAATCTATTTTAAGCTTAAGTTTGCTAATAAAAACTAAATTTATATATTTTTAACACTAGAACATAAGGGAATATGTAAATAAAGAGTCCTCAAATATATTATTTAAAGTATACGATCTACTTTTTTAAATAAGGGTGTTTGTAAATATATTATTTAATAATAATAAAAAATACCTAAATTTATTTCTTTTTTATTCCAAGTCAAATAGCAATAATAGTCGTCCACAGTTGGGTGTTAGCCTCGTGTATGAATCTTAAAACGCTAGTCGCTTGCCGCCGTTATATTAAAAATCTATAAAGCAGGACACTACAAACACTATTGAATAAAAATTACATTTTATACTAAGCAGAAGGGTTGTGGCTTAATTCGTGACAAAGGTCAGGCTAAAAAGTTCAAGAATATTGTTTGAATGGAATGATGGAGCTTAACCGCGAGCATTTGCGCGCTATGATATTTTATCAAATCAAATCAAATCAAAATATTTTATTCGTTTTAAGGTGATTACACACACTCAACGAACGTCAAAAAAAATGTCTCGGTAGACATCTACAATTTCATCATCTATTTCATCATCGGCTTTACTAAATATTACAATAATATAATAATGTTCCTAGTGTAGGCCGAGAGAAAAAAATCCAGAGGAAAAAAAACTCTCGGTACTTTTTTAATAATTAAAGTCATCATATTTTGTACATACAAAAAATGTATTTACAAAGAACGAGCAAATCATGTCACTGCCAAGCAGCCTTGTCATATAAAAAATCTTTAATGCTATAATGTGCCTTACTACATAATTTGGATTTAATGAAGTGTTTAAATTTATTTAGGGACTAGCTTTCCGCCCGCGGCTTCGCCCGCGTGGAATTCGGCTACATCGCGCGACATGGTAAGCCTACTGCCCGATACGCCCCCCCCTTTCCCCGTGCACGCTTTTTTGTCTTTGTCTTAAACAATTGAACAATCTTACATGATTTATTTTTATGTTTGACAATTAGGAACTTCTATACAAATTTTCGTCCCCTATTTCAACCCCTTCTACCCTTATTTTCGCGATAAAAAGTATCCTATGCCCTTCCCTCACGCGCACCCCAGCCTTGGTGACGCCCCCGCTCTTCGCAACGGCCCGTGCAGCAGAAATCGTAATATTTTAATTTCGCCATAACTTCAAAACCAAACGTCCAATTTTAATCATTCAAAGACCAAATATTATCTACATAAACTGTACTTAGTGATGAAATGAATTTATTTTGATAAGGATTAATAGCATGAGTAAAATAAACGCGTTTAAATGTAGTCCAAAAAATTCAAGAATTTTAAATAAAAAAATGGTTGTTGTGCCTCACTCGACATAGATAGGTATAGTGTGTCGCGGACTTTATTGTAGATATTTATAAGATCTACAATTAATTGGAACATTTTATGGATCTATCTTTTATAGTTTAGGCAGCGTACGCAAAATAAGTAACTTTTCTGGTTAATTTCTTACACCTTGTGTCCGAAAAACCCAAATATCTTACGGAACCCTATTTTTTCCAAAATAAAATATATCCTATGTTACTCGTGGATAATGTAGCTTTCAAATGGTGAAAGAATTTTTAAAATCGGTCCAGTAGTTTTTGAGCCTATTCATTACAACCAAACAAACAAACAAAGTTTTCCTCTTTATAATATTAGTATAGACAAGTCTTGCACATTACCAGGCAGTGTATTGTACATGCTGCGTATACAGTTACCTACAAAAGAATTACTTATTTTGTGGAGCCTAAAATTAGGAATGGCCAATTTATTTTTATTTCTTAAATTTATATTATGTCTATCACAGTTCTTGACAAATTTATTTTTGTTTTTGTGTGTGTATAATAAATTTTCAAAAATATATTGAGATTAAACAGTTAGTATTTTTATTTCCTTAAATTTATTTCGTAAAGACTCACGGGCGCCCATACCGTAGATAGCTCTGACAGCTCTCTTTTGCAAAATAAATATACATTGAATATCAGCAGCGTTTCCCCACAGCAGTAAACCATAAGTCATGATGCTGTGGAAATAGCTGAAATATACTAATCGCGCGGTTTTGATATCCGTCAACTGCCGTATTTTTTTTACTGCGTAAGCTGCGGAGCCGAGTCTGCCAGATAACTTCCCAATATGAGGACCCCACTGTAATTTTGAATCTAAGGTTATACCCAAAAAGACAGCCTGATCGACCAATTCTATTTCCTTATCCCTAATCCTGATACTGGTTGTAGCCAACTTAACATTCGGTAAAGTGAATCTCACACATTTTGTTTTGGATTCATTTAATAGTAGATTATTTACATTATTGGGGCGTAGTGGGGCGTCTAGTGGTAGTACCTTTCAGGCTTCGTCAGCCGACCCTCTATCTTTCGAGGGTGGTGAAGTCACACTGGTCCGCAGACGTTCTACAAATCTCTCACCAGTGGCTCCAAGTAGCTGTTGTACACGCAGCGGCCACACCCTGGTAAACCACGTCGGCTCGTGGGCTAAACCTGGTGTAGGGGAGTCTGCACACTTCGGTGGACAGACCTAGTCGCGGATGCCTCCTGCGTAGTGTACGAAGACTGGCTTGGTGAAGAAGGCAATCCACAGCAGATATGCAAGGGATATTGGCGGATTCAGCAAGTTAGCAAGGCCATGTGGAGGGCTAAGGGCAACAATAGAGGCCAATAGCGACTGTTGGCCAGAAACTGCATCTGACCCTTTCTCTGATTGTAGCAGTTCTCTGTTCCATCGGACCCAGGAAGGGAAGGACGAGAGAGTGCATCTGCGATAAGCGCAGTCGCCTATGCACTATAATATATCCCGCGCAGATGACTGCAGCTTTTGGAATATGGCTCAACGAGATAAAAGTCCTGTGGCGATGGACAGAGGTAGAGAGGTCGGGTCGAGATGCACACCCGGCTTTGTCTGATGTCTGCACATGGGCGACTTAGAGAGAGTGGTCGTTCTTGCGCTGCTTTTGGGGCAACAGCGTGGGTTGGGCAGCACTCTAAGTGACGAAGCAGCCCTGTTTAGGGAGGCACTGCTTCCCTCGCTCAGCCGAGGAGGGGACTAGAAAAGGTGTCCTAAACAAATGCTTGCCCCGTGATGATTGGGAGGTAGTAACCACGGCTGCCTATGCATCCCATATTTCGTGGTCGACGCTACAAGAAAAATAATAAAACATCCGTGATGATATTTGGTGCGTGGAATGTGCGCACACTCCTTGATCGAGACGCAAACCTATGTCCAGAAAGTAAAAACCGCTATCGTAGCTCGAGAACTGCGCCGCTACAATGTGGACATAGCGGCACTCAGTGAGACCCACTTGGCAGACGAGGGACAGCTTGTTGAGGATGGCGGTGGCTATAAATTCTTCTGGAAGGGAACGCCGGAAACTGAACCTAGACGCTCTGGTGTTGGATTTGCAATTAAAACCAAGATAGCCAATACACTTGAAGAATGTCCAAAATCCACATCAGACCGTATCATATCATTGCGTCTACATCTGGACAATGACAATTATATTAACCTAATCAGCGTATATGCGCCAACGATGAATAAGGATGACGAGACAAAAGGAAAGTTTTATGAAGAGCTCACACAGATACTTGGAAAAATCCGCCCAAACGAACAAGTATTATTGCTAGGCGATTTCAATGCGCGGGTTGGCCGCGACAGTGAAGCATGGCCGAAGGTTTTAGGCAGGCATGGTATTGGAAAAATGAACAGCAACGGCCAGCTGCTGCTTGACCTTTGCTCACAGTTTAATCTCGCCATTACGAACACGCTCTTCCGTCTACAAACTAAATACAAGACTACCTGGATGCATCCGAGATCGAAACATTGGCACCTTATAGACTACGCGATTGTTAGACAGAAGCATATCTCCCAGGTGCAGGTTACCCGCGTTATGCGTGGCGCAAACTGCTAGACAGATCATCGGCTTGTTATCACTAAACTAAAAATCCGACTGCATCCCCCACGTAGATCATGCAGAGCTAAACCAACAGGCATCAATGTCGAGAAGTTGGAGGCCATTGACACGCGGAAACAATATGCCCAACATTTAAGCGATAAAATCCAAGCGCTTAATCTAGATGATGGTGAGCTTGCTACTAATTGGAGCGCTCTTTCCTCTCAAATAGTTGAGGCTGGCACTGAGAGTTTAGGTCTTAGGAAACGTGTTAGCGAAGACTGGTTTGATGATAACGACCAGAAATTAGCGGAAGCACTACAAGAACATCGTGCTCTCTTAAAGAAACAAGACAATCGTCACCGTGACCAAGATCTGTCGGACAAAATCAAGCAGAACGGATCTGAATTAAGAAAGATGACAAGGGAGATGAAAGATGAGTGGTGGATGCAAAGGGCTAAATATCTGCAGTGGCTCTCGGAAACGAAGCAGCTGGGATTATTCTACGCGGAAGTGAGAAAAATCATAGGGACGTCACATATAAGCGCAGTTCCTCTAAAAACACGTGATGGTTCACACCATCTTACCTCTAAGGAAGACGTTCTCAAGCGTTGGTCTGAACACTACAGCGAACTGCTTAATGTTGACCGTTCAGCAGATCTTCATTACCTACCTATCCCGCAACTTCCTCAAATACCAGAGCTTGATGAGCCCCCTACTTTACAGGAAGTTACTGCAGCCATCAAAGGACTTCAAAACAAGAAGGCGGTCGGCATTAACATGATCCCTGGTGAACTGCTGAAGTACGGAGGAGAACAACTTCATACTGCGATATGGAAGCTTTTTGTACAGATGTGGCGCGAAGAGCAGGTTCCATCTGAGTTCAAGATCTCTAGTATCTGTTCACTGTACAAGAACAAAGGTGACAGATCCGATTGCAATTCATATCGCGGTATCTCTCTTCTTTCAACATCCGGAAAAGTATTTGCCAGGGTTCTCCTAAACCGTCTTATTCCAGTGTCTGAAGCTTTACTGCCAGAGACCCAATTTGGTTTCCGTCCAGAACGAGGGACAGGTGAGGCTATTTTCTCTGTTCGTCAACTTCAAGAAAAAAGTCGAGAACAAGGTCAACCAATGTTTCTGTGTTTTGTTGATCTAGAAAAGGCCTTCGATAGCATTCCCCGCGAGGCTATGTGGAAGATTTTAACAAAAATGGGCTGCCCTGACAAGTTCGTACGGATGATACGTCTTCTACATGACGGCATGACATGCTGTATATCAGTAAACGGCGAACAAACGGAGTTTTTTCCCGTCACCTGCGGCGTTAAACAAGGATGTGTACTTGCGCCGACTCTGTTTGCTCTTTACTTCGCCGTAGCTGTTAGTGATGCCATAATGAACATCCCAGAGGGCATCCGTATACGCTTCCGTACTGATGGTAAACTTTTCAACCTAAACAGACTTAAGGCACGTACCAAGGTTTCCTGTGACAGAATTGCGGAAATAATGTACGCGGATGACTTATGTTTTATGGCGGAATCCCCAACATCTCTACAAAGATTGATGACTGGTTTTGACGAGTCATGCAGAAAATTCGGTCTCAAGATCAGCGTGAACAAAACTGAAGTAATGTCTGTTGAAGCACAACCAAGCGATCCACTCCAAATATGTCTCGGTCAGGATGTTCTGAAAAATGTGGAGAAGTTTAAGTACCTGGGAAGTGCCATAACATCCAAATGTGACTTTGATCCAGAAATCAACGCCAGGATTGGTGCAGCCTCTGCAGCCTTTGGTAAACTTAGATCCAAAGTTTTCCGGTCGCATGATATTAAGTTGGCAACTAAGATCTCGGTGTATACGGCCATAGTAATACCGAACCTCCTCTACTCGTCAGAAACATGGTGTCTCTATCGGAAACAAATTCGCTGCCTTGATAGATTCCACATGCAGTGCCTCCGTGACATCATGAACATCCACTGGTCTGACCACGTGAGAAACACTGAGGTTTTACGCCGTGCTAACATATACGGAATAGAGGCATACATTATGCGAAGACAATTGCGTTGGTGCGGACACGTCTCCCGCATGCCGGATACAAGGGTTGCGAAACGTATCTTTTACTGCGAGCTTCAAGAGGGCAAGCGCAAGCAAGGCGGACAGCTTTTGCGGTAGAGGGACGTTTTGAAGAGGCACATGAAGCGGTGCGAGCTGGATCACTTGCAGTGGGAATCACAGGCTGAAGATCGCCAAAAATGGAGGCAGCTTATCAGGCAAAAAGTATCCTCCTTTGAAGACACAAGGAAAACTGACCTTGATACCAAACGAGACGAGCTGAAAGCCCGACCACCTGCGGCTATTAACTATAATTACAGCGGCGGTGTCCTAACGTGTCCCAAGTGCGATCGCACATTTCGTGCGAAGATTGGCTACATCAGCCATATCCGGGCGCATGAGAGGGCGGAGCAGAGAGATGCAGCTGCAGCTGAGCCATGCTGTATCACTGCGGTCGCTGTAGCCGAAATCGGCTAGGACCATCATCATCATCATTTACATTAAACCAGTGGATAACCTTAGAGAGAGCCTTGTTTACATCGTCGAGTGAATTTTGTCCACGTTTAACCTTAAACAGTAAAGATGTATCATCTGCAAACAAGACTATCTCATGATCATCTCTAACAAGATGAGGGAGGTCATTAATATATACCAGAAATAGAAAGGGACCTAAAATTGAACCTTGAGGTACTCCCATTGTTACAAGAGAGCCGGGGGACCGCTTGTCATTGATCACCACGCTTTGGGTCCTGCCACTCAAATTAGAAGTGACAAAATCGTGAGGGGTACCGCCCCGGATTCCATAATGATGTAGTTTTCTGATTAATGTCTGATGCTGGACACAATCAAATGCCCTAGAAAGGTCACAGAATACACCATAGGCATCGTGTGACTGATCCCAGGCCTCATAAATAGTCTCTAAAAGTTTAATTCCAGCATCAGTAGAAGACCGGCCGCGAGTAAAACCAAATTGTTTATTGTGTAAGAGTTCATTACTTTCAAAATGTTTTTGAAGTTGATTTAGGATAATTTTTTCAAAGATTTTACTGAAAGTGGGAAGTACCGATATTGGACGAAAGTTAGAAGGATCTGCGGTACTTCCAGATTTAAATAAAGGCATTAACTTGCTAAATTTCATCAAGTCAGGAAACACACCACTATCAACAACAACAACAACAACAAGTACTCTTTATTGTACACCAAAAAAAGTTTTTTTTTACAAATACATAGTAAAATTATAAGAGAAATGTACAAGAGGCGGCCTTATTGCTAAAGCAGCAATCTCTTCCAGGCAACCTTAGGTAGATAGGATATAAATAGAACGGTAGGGGTGTACAAAACATATCCATATAATATAATAGATACATACATGCATATACGTACACAAATACAAATATATACACATACACATTAAATATATAGACATAAATACAAATACACACATACAAATACATACATACACATACACAAATAGCCATATTTCTACATACATACGCATATACATATACTTTAATATATTCTGAAACAAAGCTATAGAGTTAGATAATATTCTTTTATTTTATTTTTAAATGACGTGAGAGTTTGTGCACGTCTCGCTTCGAGAGGTAAAGAATTCCATAAACGTATGGATTGAACAGTAAAAGACTTTGTATAAAATGATGTCGAATGGGGAGGAATTTTTAATACTAAATTTTCTTCTGATCGAAGAGTGTGATTATGAGAACAACCTAGAAACTGAAAATGCTCTTTTAAATATGGTGGAGTTGATGGATTGAACAGAATACAGTACAAAAGATGAAGAATATGAGTATCCCTGCGAAATCGGATTGGGAGCCACTTGAGTTTTTTACGAAATTCGGAAACATGATCATATTTACGAAGACCAAATATGAATCGAATGCAAAGATTTTGAAGACGCTCAAGTTTATTAAGATGCTCCTCTTTTAAGTCAAGATAACATGCATCGGCGTAGTCGAGAACCGGTAATAAGAGTGATTGTGCTAACAAAATTTTGGTAGGAATGGGTAAAAAATTTTGCAATCTTCGGAGAGAACTGACAGCTGCAAACAGTTTTTTACTTACCTCACTTACCTGTGGATCCCAAGACAGATGTTGGTCGAATATAATTCCTAAGTTTTTAGCTTTGCTACTGTATGGTATGTCAACACCGTCGAAGTGCACAGTGGGTAGTTCAGAGAAGGAAATTCGTGAAATTAATTTAGGACTACCAATAATTAAAACTTGAGTCTTATTAGGATTAATTTGCAATCCAAAAGATCTTGACCACTTTGATATATTATTAAGGTTATTATTAACGAAATTTATAGTGCGAGGTAGATCCGAGATTTTAGTATCAATACAATTATAAGAGTATCAATATCAGTATTAGAGTATCAATACAATTATTAAAAATTAAAGCCAGTTCTGGAGCAACTATTTCAATTAGGGAATTTATAAGGTGTACAGAAATGCTCCAGAGATCTGATGTTCTTTTTATATTTAACAATTTAAAAGTCTTTAAAATACAAGACTAATTATTGACATGACTAAATTTAAAGCCTACATTACATAGTGGTACGTTAGTTTTCAACAATGATTCTGCAATGGGAGTAGATGAGTTTAGAGTTTTAGTTAATTCTACCGGTATGCGAGTGAAGAATTTTTCAAATTCGTTGGCAATTTCTAGGTCTTCAGTAATGATTTTGCTATTAATATTAATTTTATAGTTGCTCTCATTACTTTTTAATTTACCCGTTTCCGCATTTATAATTTTCCAAGTAGATTTCACTTTGTCGACACTATTTAATATTTTATCACTAATATATTTCTTCTTTGCAATTTGACAGACTGCTTTGAATGTTTTTGAGTATAATTTAACATAATTTTGAAATTTTTCCGTTGTGTTAAACTGTCTTTCTGCGTACAACTCATACAATCTCTGTTTACTCTTGTATATACCTACAGTAGCCCACTCACTATATACTGGGGCGTCACAAACTGTAATCTCCTTGGATTTATATATGGAGTTAAATTCATTTAAAAATGTCTCAAAAAATATTTTATACATTAAATTGGGGTCCATGTTATTACTCAAAAAAGGAAGCTTATTACACAAATTTACTCTCATACAATTCAGGCGACTTGCTGTCATTGGCCTACATACTATTTTTCGTTTCTTGACCCTTTTTTTTCTACACTAAAACTTGCTAGTTGACCACAATGATTTTAAATTTGGTTTAACTGAAAAACTTAGCCTTCAACGATTACAATCAGCGTAAGAGGAGTCTACCCCATCTCGAGCAACAGTTTTAAGATGGTTCAATGAATTTAAAAGGGGTTAAACAAACCTCGAATATGACCATAGAAGTGGTCGCCCACAAACGGCGGTAACTGCAGAAAACGTACGTACGGACTACTGAAATGATGGGACGAGAAGACCCACGAATTACCTACTTACTCGGACATCGAGAAGATTCTTTTCGTTATTTTGAAAAGCATTAATTTTCGTTAGTTTGAGAAGCATTAACATTATTTTGCATCAGCATCTTGGAGTGAGGAGTGAACTTTGTTATTGGATCTCGCCTTTACTCTCAGACACTAAAAAACAGTCTCATGTGGATTGGTGCCACGAGATACGTCTATACTTTAAAAAGGAACGTGTTTCGGAAATCATCACAGGTGACGAAACGTGGATTTATCAATATGATCCGGAAAATAAGAGACAGACGTCAGTATGGGTCTTTACAGAAGGCAAGTTGCTGAAAAAACTGGAAAGACCTCCTAACGTCGGTAGTATGATGGCTATTTTTTTTCTCGCAGCGGGCATTTGTCAACAAAAATGTTGGAAAATCATAGGTCTGTTAACTCTAAATGGTATACAACAGTAGCATTGCCGAAACCAAAAACTGGGCTTCAGGGAATCATTCTGCATTACGACAACACTTCGTGGAATATGTTCCGCAGAAGAAAGGTGTTTCTTGAGAAATCCGGTGTTCAAACCTTGCCCCATCCGCCATACAGTACTGATTTAGCTCTCTGTGATTTCTTTTTGTTCCTGAAAATTAAGGAAAAAATAAACGGGAAATTTTTTTGGGGTGCCGAAGAGGCTGTGGCCGCCTACGAAGTCACAATTTCGGACCTATCAATCAAGGATCAAGACTGAAAAAAGTGTTTTAATAGTTTGTTTAGGCGAATGGAATTTTGCATAGAGAAAGAGTATTTCGAAAAAATATATTATACAATAAATATTGTTAATATCTTGTATAGTTTTGTCTTGTCTCAAAACTTATCGAGTTATATATATATATATATAATACCTGGATGGTTTAATTATATTTTGATACGAATTACATACTGATGAAATATAAATAATATTTTCGATCTTACCGACATAATAATAAAACAATAGGAACTGGTTATTTAAATAAAAAATAAAAAGGTCTCCTAATAATAGTTTTTATTACAAAGAAGAAAAAAAAGGAAAAAATAATCGGACTGGGGACATCTGTACTCGAACCGAGGTCTTCTGTTTTGAGACCACCCGATTTCCCACCTGAGCTATTATAAACTTATAGAACAAAAAACTTCTCCTTTAAGGAGAAGAGGCCTTTGCCCAGAAGTGGGTCGTTTACAGGCTGATTCAGTTCAGTTCAGTTGATATATCAGAATATAAGCGGTCAGTATGGACTCATGTCTCTAGACACTCACTGATGTACACGCAACTAATGTACGTCTAGACTTTCATATAACTTTTTTTTTTAATTTTTTTTTTTGTCGCAGGGGAATCCTTTTACGGATGATATTCAGGATGCCCGGGTCGGCAGACCTATGTCGGACTCGGCACTTTGGGAGTGCAATACCGTACTAAACCCCTGCGGGAGCCTTCAGCCGCTTTAATTGGAGGGTCCCGGATCTGCAGGCAACAGGATCCCGCCAGCGACAGGCTGGCCTCGGCGAAAAGGCCAGACTTCTCCTCCATGGGGACTGTCCGGCTCACCTCTGAATGACTTTCAAATAACTTACTGAACTCATGCCAATCCGGTTTTAGAGCGGGACACAGTACTACTACAGCGCTGTTAAAGGTAACTAAGGATATAAGAGAAGCTATGAAAAACAAGAGGGTCACAATTCTTGTCGTCAGCAGGCTATTCGCTTAGAACAGAATTACTCTGATTAGCGCTAAATACAGGCATTCCTCAAACACTATAAACATTAGATTATTTATTGTAATCTTTAAAAAAGCTGATGATATAATAGTAAGATTATGTCTACCGAAACACGACAGATTAGCATAATTAATTAAATATTGTAATTAACTTACGGTAGGTGAATAACATTGGGTAAATTACTGAAGTTTGTACTGTACCTAATCTTAAAATTTAACCGTTTCTGAATTGTAAATGATTTTGCTACGTATTTATTTCAAATGTAGTTTTTTTTAACATTCGTTAAGTGTGTGTGTGTTTCATATCTTAATTTTCACCGACAACAGCAAAATAGAGGTAAAGGTTGGAGATACCCAGAATTGATGGGAAGATAGTAGAGAATCTTGTTCCTTCAAATTTCGATTCGAGCCATATACTGTCTTTCAGTTAAAGATGTACAGAGCCTATACAGAGCGATTAACATGGCAAAGAAATCAAATTCGGACTCAATTAAAATCCAGGATGATTCAAGATCTTCCCTCGATTTTTATTTGAGAAGGCCATCTAGCCATCGAAATGAAAAAATGAAGAATGACGAAATGTAGGAGAATGGCAGAACAATGAGGTTCTAGCTGATAGCTCACGTAGGAACACCGGGCAATAAAAGAGCGGACGAACTCGTCGAACTCGAAAACGGAAGGGACGGGAAGAAGTACGTGCAGTGGATATTCAACGGCTGATGTAGTGATGATGTACAGTAATTTACGATATCAAATAAAGTATTTACCACTTCCCTTTACTTCTTTTCCAACAAACATTAGCCTATATGATAGCATAACAATTAATCTAAATTCACGACGTCACGATATTTATTATCTATATGAAAATTTTGAATTATCACGAGGAAATAGTGACAATAACACAATTATCACAATTTAATCGATAAAATAAAGAAATGCATCATATAAAATATTGATAAATTAAACAGTATTTTTACAACCTTGAATAGCAGATTCACTGATTATTATAAATTATTCCAACTAGTTGCTCCTATTTTGATACAGTCGAGCACTCGATATTCCAACTAGAGTACCACGGAGTCATACCAGGAGTACTTAGAGCATGAAACTCATGGAATAATAAAACCGCACATATTTTTCTAGCTGTAATACTTCTCAGGAATTTGTTGCTAATTAATTGCTCCTGTTCTGAGTCATTCCAGGTGTACCAAGAGCATGAATCTCATGGAATATTAATACCACACATATTTATCTAGCTCTAATAGTCCTCAGGAATTAGTTGGTAATTAGTTTCTCCTGTTCTGATACAGTCGAGCACTCGATATTTCAACTATTGTATCAAGAAATTATCCTAAAAGTATCTAAAACATAGAACTCATAAAAACATACAATAAATTTTCTAATTGCTTGCAGACTAGGGGTTAAAATCGTACGTTATTGTTTTCAAAAATAATCTTCCGTTACTTTGTCATAGCGCTTTAGTTGTTATTTGACATTTCATACTCGATTATAGAAACTAAACTCTTTTGCAAAAAAAACGGGCACTTAAGCAAAGAACTATTTTATAGTTACTATTAGTTTGTTTGATAATTTTAGGTATTGTTATCCTCAGAATTTTATAAATTAATTAGGAAGGAATAGTTTTCATCAGTTTTATCATAACATTTTAATTAAATTATTAAGAAATAATGTTTAAGCTCAAAACACTATGATTGTACCTGCTCGCTAAATAAAAATGAAACGCGTTAATTTCTTTGTTTTTCTTGAATACATTAAAAGCAGATAAAAGTTTAGTATTGAGTGTGACCCCCTCTTGCTGAAATCACAGCTTGCATTCGTCTGGGCATGCTAGTGAGTATATCTTTTATGGTTTCTTGGGGAATACGTTCCCACTCCGCGGTAATCACATTCTTTAACTCTCTGATGGTCTGCGGAGCCGGCTGCACTGATCTCACTCGTCGCTTCAGAACGTCCCAGACATGCTCTATGGGATTGAGGTCCGGACTTCTAGCTGGCCAGTCCAAACGACGAATTCCGACTTCTAGCATATACGCATCCACACCGCCAGACCGGTGGGCGCGAGCGTTGTCGTCCATAAAAATTGAGTTTTCGCCAAGAGCGGTTAAAGCGGGTTGTGCATAAGGAATTAGAACTTCCGTTATGTATCGGTGTCCAGTCAGTGTACCGTTTTCGATGAAGACTAACTCCGTACGATCCATAGAATTTATTCCTGCCCAAAACATAACAGAGCCCCCTCCATAAGGTGTGATTTCTTCAAAACATGCCTCTGCAAAGCGTTCTCCTCGTCTACGTAGCACTTGCCGACGTCGGTCTTCACCATGCAGAGATATCCTGGCTTCATCGGAGAACAATACCCTATCCCAGTCTTCATGAGTCCATGACACACAATTTCGAGCGAAGCTAAGCCTGGCAACTCGATGTCCACGGAGTAATTTAGGGCCGCGTGCCGGGCGATGACTGTGTATATTAGCAGCGAGAAGCCTCCTCCTGACCGTCCATAGACTAATTTGCACATTTCTTACTTCTTCGAGGGTGTTCTTGAGGTCCACATAAGAAGATTTGCGATTTCTCAACGCTTGACTAACTAGAAAACGATCATCCCGTGGTTCGGTACATGTCTTTCTGCCAGAACCAGGCCTTCTCTTGACGGAACCGGTCTCTTGATAGCGCTGCCAGGTCCTTTGAACTGTCGACCGACTCACATTTAGCCTCTGAGCCACGAAGCATTGACTGCAACCTTCTTCAAGCAGCGCAATGATTTTGCTCGCTTTTATCACTTTATCTACCATTTTCGAGATTGCTAAACAGCAATAACAATACTTTTAAATGTCAAGGACACCAGATAATTTAATAAAAATTGACAAAAAGTTAATTAGAGTCGATATTAACTATAGGGAATTCGCGCCACAAAATGTAGTTAAAAGTTATTTTCTTTGAAAACCAGGCTCAGTCAAAAATTTGAATTTGGAATGTACTCTTATAAACATTATGGCACTTTTATAACTGGCCAGTAACATGTTCAAATGATTAAAACCTTTTTGGTATTTTATTTTTTTCAGCCAGGAAGAAAATCGAAACCGCCCGTTTTTTTTGCAAATGAGTGTATTTTATAATATTCATGACCAGACTCTTATCAAGCAAATCAACTTTTATTTGAATATTATTAAAAAAAATTAGTAGGACTTACGACACGTATGTATAAACGTAGATTTATGCAGATTGAAATTGAGAAAAAACTGGATATTTAAAAAAAAATCATTATTTTATATCCAAAATGTTCTAGACTCCAGAGACTACTAAAGTAAGCATCCGGCACTTCAGTTGCTCTGTTTACAACTCTAATAAAATAAAATAATAGTTTACAACTCTACTTCTAATTATTATTACTATTCCTGAGGACTACTCTAACTAAGGATCTACTCTACTACTAATTATTAGTATTACTATTCTTGAGGACTTTTGGAGCTGGTAAAAAAAGTATTGTTTTTTATTTTATTTTATGAGTTCAATGCTCTAGAACAGGGGTGGGCAAATATTTTGATAGTCGGGCCACATCGCAGATGAAAATTTGACCCCGGGCCAAACAGTTTTTTCTCTTTTTTTTTTTTATTATACATACTGTAATTGTATAATTATCATAATTGCTTTATTGGTTAATATTTTATCTAAAAAAATTTATGCACCAATTTACTCGTGTGTTAGACAAAAACTAGGTAATATTTGTGTTTTTAATATACAATGCTTCAGGGGCCAGACAAAATGCTACCGCGGGTCGCATCCGGCCCGCGGGCAGCCTTTTGCCCAGGTCTGCTCTAGAATGATTTCTTGGTACACTAATTACACTTGTGAAATCTTTAAAATCATGAGAGTCTGTATCTTGAAGAATATTTTTACTTTCCCTACATATATTCATTTCAAAGGAAGTGGGGCAGTATTTCGTGGAAATATACTTTACATTATAAAGCATATATGTGCATGAGTTAGCACATTTTAATCGCAAAATTATCTAACGCATGATGTAAAATATCGCAAAGCCTACAATTATAATCAGTTATACTAAATATTATACTTATTACTTTTATCTTGCGACCTTTAAATTTTTTTATCTAATTTTATCTTTAGAATTAAACGTATAAATTAGACAACTCTATTTATGTGACTTTTCTGCTTTGCTTAATTTATAATTTTTTTTTTACATCTTTTGATTTTTTATTTTAATTATTCTAGAAAAATATTTGTTTTTTTTTTTCATTTTAATAAAACTAGCCAAATTCTATGGCTGTAAACTCGTTACGATACAAAGATATCGGACAGATATTATAGAAGCAAGGAGATGCAAATTCAAGAGTCCGCCGCCCAAATAATCAGAGTACTTCGATATTGGCAAAATATAAATTACATTTAGCAGTCTTTTTTTTAAAGTTAATTTACCGTATTATTCCGTAAAATATTTATCTTTATAGAATAAGATGTCATTAAATTATATTTTTTTTTCTCTACTCATAATATGTAATGTAGGTAAAAATGACTGGGTTGTAATAAAAAGAAAAAAAGGCATTATAATATAGGTTTTAAGAATTTATTCCACATACAAACTTAAATGAGATATAACATCATACTAATATTATATGTGAGAGTAAGTTTGTTTTTTTACGCTTTCACGCGAAAACTACTTAACCGTTCATCACGAAACTTGTACACAATATATTCTTGGAGGCATTAGAAGCAACATAGGATACTTTTTTTCGGTCGCAATAATCGATATCCACGCGGGTGAAGCCGCGGGCAGAAGCTAGTAAAACATAATATAGAAGAAGGTTTACAATACCTTTGCGACACTAACTTAGAAATCATGTATATAAATATAATCCTTAAACTAAGACTTCAATAAAATTAAACTGTTCCGTGATTATGACATTAACTGTCATGTGATTCGGCAACTTATTATAAAACTGTACCTCCTCAAACAACATGACTTCTTTTCGTAACTGGTGCGTGCGCTAATAAGCTGTAGTTTTCAGTATTTCTTAAATTGTGCGAGTAAGTTTTATTTAATGAAATTTTAAATAACGGAATTTGAAAGTATATTTTGGACTAAGATACATGTATAATAAAGTTATATTGTCGTCTATGTAAAAGCCGAGATATCTTTCTTGATGTGAATGCTGTAAACAGTGACCATTTTTCTATGAAGCTGTGACCCGGTACGTGCCTCGATATGTACAGAAAATTAATATTTTAAGTATCCTTTATTAATTGAAACTAGATTTTAACAATAGTCTAAAAGTGATAAAAGCTGCGGTTTATAATTGAATTTAAAAAAAATATTTTATTAGTAGTCCCGATTGTGTCAATATGATCAGTAGTACAAGTGAGTTAGAAAGTACCTTATTTTTAGGGAGTTTATTTTTGTTTTTTATCTACTACAAGATAGCTTTTTTTCTGTATTACCAATTTATTTAAAAAAAATTAATTTTAAATAATATTTTTAAAAAAATCCGTTTCTAATTATTGTGATTCTATTTATGTGGATTTAATATTAGTAAAATATCGTAAAACCTAAGCGAAAATCGAAAGAGTATCAAATTTCACATAATTTAAATAATAAAAACAATGGTGAAAACACCATGACAGGATACGATGCAAGCCACGCTTGAATATTGTCCTTGAGATTCTATTTGTTATTTTTTTTTTCAGAAAAAATCAAAAATCAAAAAAAAATCTAAGAACGTTTTTGAACCGTGTTAATATTCTTATGCTAAATATTAAAACAAAAAAAAAATGTTTTATTTGGAAATAGTAAGCGGATAACCTGATGTTGATTATCACCGCCACTCACAACTCCAAAGGTATGTACTAGGTATATTGGTCGAGTCAGGCGGATACGATCTGTAATTAGTACATATAGCAGTATAATTACAAATTTATAGTAGTATAACTAAAATTATTAATAACGTTGCAAACAAACGATATGTAATAAAATAATTTATATATCGATAAAGCTTAAATATACATATCGCAGAAATATCGAAACTCATTATATTTATCGATGTTATCCTAAAGCGATTAGTTCAATTTATAGATAATTTGTTGCTTGCCAAAACTCTGTCAGCTACAGAATCGAGTGGTTGAGACAATTCACACATCTATTTTGACTATCTACAAGTAAAATTAATTATTATTGGTGATAAAATGACTGTTAAAGAAGATGAAGAAAAAGTGTCATTCGAGGAAGCCCTCAACGAAGCAGGTAGTATTTTTCAGTCATTAAGACAGACAAAGTTAACATAACGTTTTTCTTTCAAGTAGGTATTTCACATTTTATAAGGACTTACATATGATTCTAGCCTAAACAATCTTATAATAATCAATCAGTCAGATATTTATACTATAAACTGTCTTGTCTCTCCAAAATCTCGAAGAAGACCACTAATGATATCTGATCACAAAGATTGAATTTTCTCAATCGGCCCATAGTTATAAATTTGAATTATGATGAACCCAAACACTTCAGATTAAAAGCACAACTTTGCGCTCTTGCTTCTCACATTTAGCGTTACAATACCGATAGTAATAACACCGGCAAACAAAAAAAAAATTGTCTGTACACCGGGCGCCACCTATCTACGGGCATGTTTTTCGACCTGCTGAATACGAATTTCAAGTCAGTGTAGGCTGTCCAGCCTTCAATTTTGGGTAAATTGCAAAAAAACCCCCAAAATAGCGAAAATTCGATGTTTTGGCAAGAAAAAAAAATTGAGATTTAAGGCAAGCATAATTTTCATGTATTTTGATCTGTTAAATACTAATTTCGATCGTACTTTAATCATAAACTGTTTTAAATATAAAAAAAAATTGTAAATAATCATCAATAATTTCAAAAATCGAAGAAAATTGGGATTATAATATAATAATAATAATAATAATTCTTTATTCAAGTAACCAGTGACTCATTATGGTTAGTAAAACAAAAGTATTCCTTACAGACTAGGTTAGTTGTATTTTTACACATATTTTTTTTGTCACGAATCACCGCTGCACCATTCCGTTTGCAACGGCACAGCAACGATTCATGTATATACAATCCAGTCTATTGGATATCATGCCCAGAATTCTGTTGGCACTACCTCGTACCCTACGCACCAGAGACCCACATCTTTTTCTCATGAGGGCGTAAAAACAGTCAACACGCGCTTCAGCGAACATCCCTGAGGCGCTGCAGTATCGAGGTAGCCCCAACAGCACCCTGAACGCGTTATTATATTGAACACGGAGAGCACTATAAGATTTTTGAGTATATCCTGCCCATAGGCTGCACGTGTAAAAAGATGTACAATATGCTCTAAATAATGTTATTTTAACGTCGGGTGAACTACGTGCAAACCTTCGAGCAAGCATATTCGCTCTCACCGACAATGCTCTCCGCTCCCGTTCAATATCGGTATCGTCTCTTAAATCAGAGGTCAGACAGTGTCCGAGATATTTAAAATTATCCACCCTATCCAGAATACAATTATTTAGTAATACCGGTGGTAACTCTTTGGTACACTTGCCTCGGACATTGAACACCATTATTTGGCTCTTTTTTACATTATAAATTAAGCCATGTGACTTAGCATACGACTCACATATAGACAATAATTTTCTTATACCACAGACGGACGCACTCAGCAGCACCATATCGTCAGCGTAGCTAATGTTATTCATACATACACCATCTATGTAACAGCCAACTCTGGTACTGCTGAGCTCAGCTATCAACCCATTCATATAGATGTTAAAAAGAGTTGGCGAAGTCAAACCCCCTTGTCTCACGCCACACTCCAGGCCATACGGGCGAGACAGCGTTCCTTCCCATCGTACATTGTTGACCTGGTTCCCATACCAATACTTAAGAATGTTAATGAGATCTATAGGTAAACCGCTTTTCTGTAGTTTCTTCCATAAAATACTGTATGAGACCAGGTCGAACGCCTTAGAGAGATCAAGGAAACAGGCAACTACTGGCGTTTCTCTCTTTACGTAGTAGGTGACAGCACTCTTAAGACACAGCACTGCGGTTTCTGTTGATAGACCTGGTTTAAAACCAAACTGATTGTCGTGTTGTTGAACGTACATATTAAGCTGTGTATTAAGAATGCTGTCAAATACTTTCGAAATGACAGTTGCTAACGAAATGGGCCTATAGTTATTCTTATCAGCGTTGTCACCCGTTTTATTTTTGACTATAGGAATCACCACCGTACGCATCATATCATTCGGCATATAACTATGATTTAGGCATAAGTTAAACAACATACACAAAACACGGGGTAAATGAGGACCAGCCGACTGTAGATGTTCAATGCTAAGACCATCATGACCAGGTGACTTACCTCTGGTCATTGACATTATAGTTTCAGCAATACTTTTAGTTGTTAATTTAGTCAACCTGTTCACTCCGGTCCCAGCATCCTGCACATGACCCGACCGACCAAGTGGCGACTTAACAGAAAAATGATCCATGAAAAGATTAGCAATCTGCTCAGGATCAGTCAAACCGCTGATGCTCACAGGGACACCCGGCTTCGGTTGCAATCTGTTAGTTTGCTTCCAGAAGGAACGAAAATCTTTCTTTGTATGATGTGATGCTAATATATCCATTTTAATTTGTTCTGCGTGGTCTTGGCACCATTTTAAACGCGATTTAAATTTTCTTTTAGCCTCACACATACTCTGATAACAAGAACCGTTTGTCGGCCTTCCCTGCAACACCCATAGCTCAAACTTTAGCCTGGCATCCGCACGAGCAGCAGCGACATGTTTATTCCAACCAGGTATTACGCGCTTGCCACCCCTCCTACGTACACAACTTATAATGGCAGATTCACTTAAAACCGCTACAATATTTTCGTAAAAGTTATTTATGATACTTCTGTGACTCGGATCACCGCAAATGATATCACCACACTTACGAAGTTCATGTGGGAAATCAATGATACTCAACTTTTCATTACATTCTTTCAAGTAAGTTTCAATCTGTTGTGGGTCCCTATCACCCCAAACAACTTTGCTGCATTTTATATTTGATTGCATTTTTATTGTTGGAATTACATTCAAGTTACATTCGATAATTAAAGGAAAGTGATCCGACCACGTCATATCATAGTTTACATATACTTTTTTAACTGATTGAGCGGCTGCTTTAGTCACTACACAATGGTCCAGCCATCGCTTAGAGCCATTAGCTTCACTAATAAACGTGTAGATATTAGAAAAAGGATTTAACATTTCAAAGTCTATGCATAACCATTCTTGATCATTACAAAAGGCCATAAGCTCATCATAGAATCGCTCGAAGGGGTGAGCGTTATAGTCACCAAGAATATAAGCACAATCCACATTACAACTGTCTATGATTGCACTTACCGAGCTCATAACGTCCGTAAAATCCGTTAAGTTAGTCAATGAATCCGTCGGCATATATAAACTCACTATTAAGATTGTCCTTTGATTTAACACCATTTTCACTGCACATACACGCGAATTATTACACTGTACGACGGTTACATTTTGAAATATCTTACGCCTCCACAGTAGGGCTACGCCGCCATAAGGTCTACCACGCAGGATTCCCACCGAGGTATCTACGGCTGACACGCCTGTATAACTGAACTCATCGCTGATGGTGTTCATAAAAGGTATTTCATCAGGCAACAGCCATGTCTCCTGGAGCGCCACGACATCAGCTGTTTTACATAAGTCACGGATATTATCTACAGATCTTTTTACGTTCTTACAGTTAAAAGTAGCAAACTTATAAATATTTTTATCTTTATCCATTTTGTATTTTTATAACTGAGCCGTTATTTCTATTTCGTGACACTTTAAAATTAATAAAGCGACGAAAAATAATCCCTTTTGGCCATAGACTCTCGTCCAAGAACAGAGGGACTTTACTTTGTAATACAAAAAACTTATATGCATTATATTCACATTCACGTTGTATAGATATTCTCTCAAGTTTAACGGTTTCTTGAGTTTTCTTATGTATATAGGTAGTGATATCCGATTCAGAGGTATTTTTATGAACATTAGTAATAAAAAGGGGTGTGTGTCGCTCTGCAGCTCTAAATTTTTCCTCCGCATCAACTACCACGCTCCCTGTTTTTCCTTCAATATAATTCCTTCTTTTTCGTCCTTTTTTTTGAACTATTTTCCACCCCTCATTTGGGTTAGGTTTCGCTTTCGACTTTGTGACTATCGCATAAGACTTGTTTTGCGTTGTCTTATCGCCATCACTCAGCTGACAGTCTTTGCTGTTGTGTGACTCATCGCTTACCGGTCGCACTAACGGACCTTTGCTCATAGTAATTTGATTACTACCGTCCACGCTTATTTTGTTTAAACTTTTAAAACGGGGACTATCAATATTTGGAACATTTATTTCATTTTCGTAACACCTTATAGCTGATTCATCAATATTTGTTAAGCCTATAGGACCACTATCTTGATACGCGCCCCTTTTAATGTTTATGTTAGCAGGAGAAAAAGGGGATAACGCATATTGATTCTTCAAAAGATCCCTCTTTACGGCTTCTAACTGATCGATGGATACATAGGAGGACTTAATAATATCAACTTCGCTACGAACCAACGCCAAATCCTTCAGGAGCTTAGATGTATCCAAGTGATCAAATAAAATTGGGGGCAGTTTTTCTAGGTCCCGCGCTACGAACACAGGGAGTAGGTCAGGATCAGTTACTTTGAAGAAGCTGATTATATCAATTAAAACACGATTCTCTTTTCCCTTCCCTTTTCTAATCGTTTTACGTTGATCTGTCGGAACAGATTCAAAAAGTAGCTCCTTGGACTTTTTTATTTGTTCAATGGAGAACGTCGAAGCACATATTTTTACTAAAGTCTCTTCGTCAGCTATCGATATTTTATTTTGTATATACGATAGTAGTTCATCTATCACAATATTGCAACTGTTACACTTTATCGTACACGACATTGTTACTCAGACACAACGTACACGCCCGGCGATAACGGATGCGCAACGTGAACTGCGAATTATATTGGTATAAAAAATTTTATGGACCCGGATTGACGAAGATTTTCATGTTATATAATCTGCTTGGTCTGATTTTGCAATAAATTTGGCCCATAGTTCTCTCAAACATTCATAAAATTGCAAAAAATCTATAAAATAGCAGAAAATTGCTGCTACTTTTTGGGTTTTTTTTGGAATTTACCCGCTAAAGTGACACATAGTGGTAATTCACAAAACTAAAAATCAGACAAACATTTAATTGGAATTTAAGAACATATTTATTTCGAAATTTTACAATGTTATACATATTCACAATTCAAAACTTAAAAACTAATTATTTTTTTAAACTAAACAGTTTTTGTATATACCATGTCCGTATAACTGCTATAAATATATAATACATTAAAATAACGCAAATATTAGTGAGACACGTAAGATTAACCTTTTTTATATAATAATTTCAGGATTCGGCTTATATAGCTACCTAATATCGAGCTTGGCCGGTCTCATGGTGATCTCATTTGTGTGTATAGCGTACAGCAATACTATGATCACTCCTACCAGTGCTTGTGAACTAGAAACCACAAGTGGACAGAGAGGCCTTTTGGCATCTATGCCAGTCGTAGGTAATATACCGAACCTCAAAAACATTCTTTAAATCTAATATATAATATCATTGTACTATTAGCTTTCAAGAAAGTATTATTTCAAGAAAGTATATGAATATACTAGGGACGACAGGGGTGTCGACCACGCGTTTGTTATACTTTATTATGCATTTAAGTGGTTGAAAGTAATCTTACCTATATTCCTAATTATTATTTTTTCATTTAGTGTTTTTTTCAATTTTAATATTAATTAATAAATATACAGAATGGTCAAAAAGTCGTAGATCAAAAGAAACAGGGAGATAGAGGAGGTAATTTTAAACAAAAAATTTTTCTACAGCATGCCCATAACTTCATTGCACGAAAAGTTATGAATATTTTTGTTTTTTCAATGAAACTACCGACTTTTTTAACAATTTAATCAATAAAAAATTAAATTGATTAAAAACAATTAAAAAAAAGTGTTTTAGTATGAATCGATAATGTATCAATACAACAAAAATTGTATTGCAGCTCTTGGTACCAAATTTAATGAGCAATGAATATTTTTCTGTAAAATTTGAAGCGATACAAAAAATTACTTCTCACTTTAAGAGCAGCCTGTGAAAAAAAAAATGTACTACCGAAAAGTGACCCTGTATTAAAATTTTTGGTCATTTAATGCTGATTCAAATGAGGTACAACACTTTACTGTTTGAGCTTTAGTTTTGGTTTTATGGTCGTTTTTTCATATCAAAGTGCAAATTTCATTAAATTTGCCTTATTCAAAATAATTTATTAGTTTATCATAAACGGCCAGTTTTTTGTACGTTGGAATGCTATAACTGTTCTGTTCTTGTCACAATTAGGGAACCGCTCCTTCAAATGTCCTTGAACTGAAAAAATGAGGCCGGGCGCCGTCTTGTTGCAGCCACATTTCTGAAAAATCTTAGCTTCGTTGATTATTTGATTCAAATTATTTTATGAAAAATTCAAATACAGCATCATGCAGCCTTGGTGACATTTCATGTAGCACAAACTGCTGGTCAATTGTTCTAGCCCACATGTTTATACCAAACAGATACTGGAATCGATCATTTCTGATGAAATGTGGGTTCACTCTGGAGTAGAAGTTTAAATTGTGGATGTTAAGAATTCCCATTCTTCTAAAATTTGACTCATCAGTCCATAACACTTTGTTGAAGAACTTCGGATCCTCTCTGTTTCGTCTAAACATCTCTCTGCAAAATCTCACCCAAGGTCCACAGTCAGCGGGCAACAAAGCTTGCACTCTTTGCACGTAGTAAGCTTGATATTTATTTCTTTTAATAATAAGGTGCACCGTCGATCTTCGAATCCCGAAATTTCCTGATATTTGGCGTTAACTAATACCAGGGTCCAGTCTTGTCTGTCTCAGTATTTGCTCTTCATTGTCAAATCGTACTCATGGTCTACCTGTTCTCGCAGCATGCTCACCGGCTAAGGTTCCCCCATGTACACATTATGCACGCGTATAAAGACCCTGTAGTCCGGGAAACGGTCTCAGTTAGTGTAGCTTTGTCGATATCTTCTGGCAGTAGCTCGAGTATTGCCTTCACAATAGCCATAGAGATAATGCATTTCTGCATACTCCCGTTGGGTGTATGCTCTCCTCGCAGCAGCCATCTTCCACTTATCTAGCCAATCCGTAGCGAAAGAGTGTCTGTCCATTTCATAAATCCTAAATGTGACAAGAACAGAACAGTTATAGCATTCCAACGTACAAAAAACTGGCCGTTTATGATAAACTAATAAATTATTTTGAATAAGGCAAATTTAATGAAATTTGCACTTTGATATGAAAAAACGACTATAAAACCAAAACTAAAGCTCAAACAGTAAAGTGTTGTACCTCATTTGAATCAGCATTAAATGAGCAAAAAATTTAATACAGGGTCACTTTTCGGTAGTACATTTTTTTTCCACAGGCTGCTCTTAAAGTGAGAAGTAATTTTTTTTATCGCTTCAAATTTTACAGAAAAATATTCATTGCTCATTAAATTTGGTACCAAGAGCTGCAATACAATTTTTGTAGTATTGATACATTATCGATTCATACTAAAACACTTTTTTTTAATTGTTTTTAATCAATTTAATTTTTTATTGATTAAATTGTTAAAAAAGTCGGTAGTTTCATTGAAAAAACAAAAATATTCATAACTTTTCGTGCAATGAAGTTATGGGCATGCTGTAGAAACATTTTTTGTTGGAAAATACCTCCTCTATCTCCCTGTTTCGTTTGATCCACGACTTTTTGACCATCCTGTATACCGTAATATATTATTTTTTATTCCGTTATTACCTTTTTTGACTTACCCACACTTCTGTCGTTAATTAATTCATACTCTCATCAACATTACCGTAACTTTTGATATAATAAACCGGTTTTAAGAAAATAAAAACTGAATGTTACTCAAGGATCTGTTTGTTGCTTATCCTTTTATTCTGATTTGCTCAAAATAATTTTGTCATACATTAATAGAATAACAAATATTTATGGACCATTTTTAAAAACTACAATTACTTACAGGGATGATCCTTGGTTCTTTAGCTTCGAGCTACGTCTCAGATGTCATCGGTCGAAGACTTACTTTGCTCATATGTTTGACAACGTCAGCGATCGTCAACGCACTCTCCAGTATATCTGTTAATTGGATTATGCTCATGATTCTACAATTAGTTGCTACGTTTTTGTAAGTTTACAACGTAACAATACCTCATTCCATATTTGACGAAGCGTTGGAGCAAGGGTCTCCGCAACTGGCTGATGCTCTAGCAGTCGCGAGATTGATCACCGCACATGACAAATATTTGTAAAGGCCAGAGACCATACAGTCGACGTGGTCTGGGTGTTTTGGGTGTGTTTCCAGAATCCTAACACAGGATTCTCATCCTACTGGCGGCTGGCCATTGAACGTGAAACGTTTATATATTTATTTATATTTGTTTCTCTCAGTAACACTTATCTAGTATATTTCTCTTTTTTTAGGTCAGCGGGTCAATATCCTATGTCTATGACGCTCCTCAGTGAAAGTGTTCCTATGATAAAGCGAAATATGGTGGTTCTTGTCGTGGGTAGTATATTTCTGTTATCACAAGGAATTATGTCTGGTACGAACATATGTATATATCAATTATTTACTAGTATTTCATAAAATATTAAATTAATAGATTTGTGGTCTGATTTCAGCACTGGCCATACCTATAATTCCACTAACATTCTCCTATGAGATACCAGTCTTAGGGATCTACTGGAACTCCTGGCGAACTTTACTTTTAGTATACTCAGCACCAAGCATTGTATCTGCGTTCTGGCTTTTCTTCATGTGTGAAAGTCCCAAGTTTGTTTTCGCTAAGGGTCGAGAGGAAGAAGCTGTGAACATACTGAAGAAAATTCATAGATTGAATCACTTGGGCTCAAAGACTGAATTTACTGTGAGTAAAATCATTTGACTGGATTGTGCTATGATCTCTAAATCCGTAGAAGAAATTCCGTTATATTCATTTTTCAGGTGAAAAGTATCGTAGCAGAAACTTCAAGTGAGACAACAAGTTCAAAATCTGCTAAAGACCAAATTTTACCATTGTTTAAATCGCCATTACTAAAGAATACAATCATACTTACAACTCTGTTTTTATTTCAACAGTTGAGTTATTTGTTTTATTTATATATATTATTGTTTCACGCCCTTATTCATAAGTTTTCTATTCCGTACCGTACCATATATACCATTTCTTTATATACCATTTTTAAGAAGTAACCTGAAACTGACACAAATTAATTAATTTAGGTAGATGTACATAAAACTTATTAATTAACTAAATATGATTAATTTGTATAATTTTTATTTTAACTTTTACTTTTTAAAATCCAAACATCGAAGAGTTAACACGTCTTCTGTGCTTAGGACCCCAAACCTGTTATTTCATTACTACCTAACCTTATAGTATATTTTAAAATAAAATAAATAACATGAAATAATACATATTTTAGAGTCTTGGCGTTCATTGTGTGGCTACCAACTATTGCTAACACGTTCATAGAATCATTAAATACTGGAGAAATCTCTAATCTCACTTTATGCCATATTCTTAATATCGACATCGATGCCCCTCCTGATGTAAGTAATAAGCAAAGTATTATAATAAGATACATAAATCGATAAGAAGCATGCAATTAATATTTAAAACTCGAGATAGCAATGATTTTAGTCAATTTAATAGTTAGTGTTAAACCTTGAAATTGTACCTGGTATTTTATCTAGAAGTGTCATAACACTTTACGAGAGACGAGTACCAGATGGAAAGGATGTTTTTCTAAATAATTATAAATGTTTATTTTAAACACTTAAAGAAGATATACATAACCGTATGACCACTTGTTGAATCTTAGTCTTTCTTCGAAATATCACGCTTCGGATCAACGGTAACATTTATATAATTTATATTATAGCCTGATGCAGTACCCTGTTCATTGAATGTACCGTCTCTCCTGGTCGTGCTCTCTGTCAGCGCGTTACTATCCGTAACAAATATTTTCATAGCTATGGTAAGATGATTTTATTTAAGTACTTGATTTTTCTTTATATAAGTAATGCCACAGTCCAAAGCTAAACAATTTTAGAACATAATTTATGATTTAAAAACTTCATATAGTAAGTAGTAATAACGGTAGTTATAACATTATAACCTTTCTTTTTCTTGTATATTTCTTGTAATGTAGTTCATATACCTCTTACCTTACCTTCTCCTATATAGAGAAGAAGCCTTTGCACTGCAGTGGGACGTTACCAGTTCAATTTATAAACCTGTATTCCTGTTTTTTCAAGATCATTAGACGTGTCGGTCACCGAAACATAATTATTTTCGTGACAGCACTGTGCGGTGTGTGCGGCATCCTCGTCAATCTAGTACCGAACGCCATTGGTAGCGCTGTGATGTTCATCGCTTTCCTCCTCGGCGCCGTTACATATGGACTTTATACTGCCATGGCTGTTGCCCTCTACCCTACTTACCTCAGGTAGATCTGACCTGTTATTACAGATAAAAATCTAAACGCAAAAGGTTTTGTACGTTTCAATGGTGTAATTTAAATAATTCAAGTAGTCTTTTGTTGCAAATTACTTTCAAATCAGTCGCTGGTGAAATATAATCCTATTCTCTTATTGTTTATATAAAACTTGGTACTATTAAACTAATTAATTAAAGGAAATATTTAGTCTGTATATTTCACGTATTATACAATATCCACTGTAGTATGACTGTTAACGACCTATTGTTTGGCGATATTACACTACATTCTACTAAGGCGTAAAAATTTTATCGACAGTCACATTATTCTTGTTAGGTATTAAATATTTTTGTAAACAATAAGAAAAAGAAGATTCTGTAAAGTTTTGTGGATTTCTTAATTTTAATTTTTTGTTTCAGGACGTTGGCAATAGCTCTGACAATGACGGGAAATCGTTTAGGTACATTTGCGGCAGTGCAAATTCTGAACGTTTTAATAGAAAGCAATTGTGAAGTTGGCTTCTATGTCTTCTCAGCTTTACTTGCATGTAAGTTATCAACGGAATAATCTTTACAAGATTTCTTTGTCACGTTGTTCTTCACGTTAACTTTCTGAATAATATGTAACAGATTTTCTTAATGAGTTCTCATTTTACCGGTTTTATCTTTAACGAATTGAAATAGTACAAACTTGAACAAAAGACTAGTTAGAATCAGAAAGAAAATTTCATATTCAAATATAAAGAAAACAAATAAATTATTTCCTTTGATGAAATTAGTTGATTTTTATTATGTTGTTTAAGTATATATTGTAAACTTTTTTCAGCATCTGCTATTGTCGCCGCTTTTCTACCTGATGATCGAATTCTACAAAAAGAAAATCAATAGACACGTGTTTGGTGGTTGTACTCAGGGATGCTGTCTTATTGACCTCGTGGGAGTTCATCTCATTATCCTATTAATATTATAAATGCGAAAGTTTGCCTGGATGCTTGTTAGTCTTTCACGCAAAAGCTACTGAATATATTTAGATGATAATAATATAATAATATAGCTTATACATCATTATAACACATAGACTACAATTTATAAAGATTTTGTGTAATTTGGCTTTTTGTGAGAATTCAATGCTACTATATCGTGTCCTATGCCCAAAGGTCTGCAGAAAGGTCTGTCTGGAAGAAATTGCTCTTTTAGCGATAAGACCGCCTTTGTACATCTTTTATTGCATAAATACTGTATTTGTTTATGTTATGGTGTACAATAAAGAATATTATTATTATTATTATTAATTAACCAGAATGGAGCGTCAGTCAGCGCGGCGCATACTGCGAGGCTAGAGAGGCGGTCCAAGTAATGACACACGTTCGCCGAGTGTGCAACCAGAACGCGTCAACGCGGTCAGACGCGTGAGGGCAGATATTATTGACGGTTGTGTTCATTTTGAGTTTTTCTTATAGCTTATTCGATTCTCAGAGCGATTTATTAGTACAGCAGTCATATTTATTATTTTTAGTTAGTATATTTTAAGTACAATTTAGATAATTGTTTTAATTATAATTTCAATCGTATTATGATGAATGAATTGTGTTTTTTTATTATTTGATTATAGGATTGTCGTTTTAGTTATTTAGATTGTATTTATGTAAATGTATGCTACTTTAAATTTTTTTTCAATAAAGTGTTTAAATAAATAAATATTTATAGGATGCATTCTGCCAAGGTCGGACTTTTTTTCGATGTATTACGAGGCTATTATAATTTATTTATTTTTGACTGATATTTAATTTGTAAGGTTATGACAAAAACACAAATGATTGCTATTTATAAATGCATGTTTTTAAGTGTTTTAGTTTTCTTATTTCTTTACATGTAATGACCCCTCAATTCCCCCCCCCCTACAATCGATCTCCCACTAGACCCCCCGATTTGGTCTACTTAACCCCCGCGGGTTATATCTCGAGAACCAGTTGAGTTAGATACCCCAAATTTGGTATCAATCAAATCTTTGGCTCCTACAGAATGCCTAATTTGTGCTTTAAGGTGAAAAAAAAAATGTTTAAAAAAATCAAGAAAATATATATAAAGATAATGGATGGGATGTTTTTATGCCACGTAAAATACAATTGTACAGACAGGCTGACTATGATTCCATAAACGATTGGAGGCGTACCTCTCCGATCGGAGGGTAGGCCTCGAGAACCGGTCGGGGTCCGTGGAGTGGTGGCGAGTCGGCTGCGGTGTCCCGCAGGGATCAGTTCTGGTTCCGATCCTGTGGGACATCGGGTACGACTGGGTCCTGCGAGGCCGTCTTCTGCCTGGGATGGGTGTCATCTGCTACGCAGATGACACCCTCGTTTTTTCCCGGGGACGAAAATACAAGGAGGCGGCGCGGCTGGCTGAGGTCGGACTCGACCTCGTGATCAGCCGCATAGAGAGTTTAGGGCTTCGTGTCAGGATTGACAAGACCGAAGCCCTGCTCTTCCGCGGGACCGGCCGTAAGGGACCTCCACCGGGGGCTACCCTTCAGATTGGAGAGGGGAGGGTCAGGATGAGCCCTCAAATAAAATATCTCGGGCTCATCCTTGACGGAGGGTGGACCTTCGGTCCACATTTTGCGATGGTGGGACCGAAGGTTGTGAAGGTGGCGAGTGCACTGGGCAGACTTCTCCCGAACCTCGGAGGACCCAGCGCCGCCTGCAGGCAGCTGTATTCCGGAGTCTGCCGGAGTATGGCGACGTACGGTGCCCCGGTTTGGGCGGATCGCCTCAACGCGAAAAATAAGGCGGCGCTGCGCACTGCGCAGCGAACAATCGCGGTGAGGGTGATTCGGGGGTACCGTACGGTATCGTGGGCTGCAGCTACTGCTCTAGCCGGCGACCCCCCGTGGGAGCTCGTGGCGGAGGTTCTTGCCGAGACCTACTCATACGTCTCGGGTAGGAGGGCTCTTGGTGAGAACCCTACGTTGGACGGGATCCTACGGGTGCGTCGGATAGGGCAGGAAGCGCTTATGCGGAGGTGGGGGGAGGACCTGGAGGGGCAGCCGTACGGCACACTCGTAACGGCTGCCATTCGCCCGGTCCTTGAGCGGTGGATGCGTCGAAAACGCAAGCCCCTCACCTTCCGTCTGACGCAGGTTCTCACCGGGCACGGTTGCTTTGGTGACTACCTGTGTCGGACGGCCCAGAGGGAGCCGACGACTGAATGTCACGATTGTGGCGCGGCGGTGGACTCTGCCCAGCACACCCTCGAGGTGTGCCCAAGATGGGCGGTGCTGCGTCAAGGTCTGACGTCGGTCGGAGGTCGTCGGAGGGGACTTGTCGCTCCCGAGCATCATCACCGCGATGCTCGGCGACGACGAGTCCTGGAAGGTGATGGTCTCCTTCTGCGAGACAGTAATGTCCCAGAAGGAGGCCGACGAGCGGGTGAGAGAGGAGGCCGCCGACGTGGCCTCCATCCGCGGGCGACGAATGGGGGTGCGTAGGAGGTGCTACTTAATGCGCCTCCAGTAACGCCCCTGTGCCCGTATCGGGCCGGGATGGGAACCCGGTCCTACTAGATATGGCGTCGTCGGGACTGTTCAGAGGTGAGCCGGACAGTCCCCATGGAGGAGAAGTCTGGCCTTTTCGCCGAGGCCAGCCTGTCGCTGGAGGGATCCTGTTGCCTGCAGATCCGGGACCCTCCAATTAAAGCGGCTGAAGGCTCCCGCAGGGGTTTAGTACGGTATTGCACTCCCAAAGTGCCGAGTCCGACATAGGTCTAGGACTGCCGACCCGGGCATCCTGGATATCATCCGTAAATGGATTCCCCTGCGAAGAAAAAAAAAATGATTCCATAAACGATGCTATACAGCGTGTTGACTGGTATGAAATTTTTGATAAGTGTGATACGTCTCGGGCCGTTGATACCTTCTATCGGGTTGTTAATTCAATAATTTCCGATCTTGTCCCTATTAAAGTTATAAAGCATTTTAATAACTTTCCATGTTGGTATTCCCGCGCTTTGATTAAATTGACTAGAGAGAAATTAAAGTATCACAAAAAATGGAAGGTGTATAGCAGATTAGCTGACTATGATACTTTCTCTCTCTTACGTGAACGCCAGAAGTTTATGCAGGTGACATATGAATTTTACATATTAAATGAGGAAAACAAAATTCGCAGTAATAATAAGTACTTTTGGTCCTTTATGAAATCAAAACAGTCTTCCTCTAACATTCCTAATAATGTATTCTTTTGTAACCGTATTGCTTGCGAAGAGAGGGAGGTATGTACCCTTTTTAATGATTATTTTAAATCTGTGTTTGAGACCCCAACCAGTAATCAGTCTGCGGTGCCTTTTCATGGAGGTGTTTGTAGTTTAAATATCGGCTGTATCGATCTATCTACGCTTACTGTACAAAAATATTTGGAGAATCTGGATATCAGCAAGGGTTGTGGACCTGATGGATTGCCACCGGTATTCTTAAAAAATTGTTCTAAATCTCTTGCTTACCCAATTTTTCTTTTTTTTCGAAAATCTCTGAGTACTGGTGAGATTCCACTGATTTGGAAACGATCCTTTGTAGTGCCCATCCACAAATCGGGTGATAAACATGATGTTCAAAACTATAGACCAATCTCTAAATTGTGTACGATAGCAAAGGTATTTGAGAAAATAATTTACGACCATATCTTTCCAATCTTGAGGCCTATTCTTATAGATGAACAACATGGTTTTATTAACAAAAAATCAGTTGAAACAAACTTGTGCGAATTTGTTCATCGAGTGATCACTGCTATGGAAGATGGTCATAGGGTTGATGTCGTCTATACAGACTTCTCTAAGGCCTTCGACAAGATATCTCATAATCTTTTATTGCAAAAACTGGATCTGATTGGTATACACGGTGACCTACTTCGATGGTTTTCGTCATACCTTCATAATAGAAGTCAAGCCGTTACTGTCAAAGGTTTTTGTTCCTCATTCGTTCCTGTGTCCTCTGGCGTGCCTCAGAGACCTCACCTGGGTCCTTTGTTATTTAACATTTTTATAAATGACGTTCGACCTGTTTTCAGAAATTCATCTATACTTCTGTATGCTGATGATATGAAAATATTTAAGATAATAACTAAACAGTCCGACAGTATACTCTTACAAGAAGATCTCAATGAGTTTTGTAGATACTGCAATAATAACCAGCTAAGTCTGAATGTAAAAAAATGCAGTTTTATTTCACATACGCGTAAAACATCACCAATTCTCTTCAATTACCATCTTAATGGAGATATTATCAATCGTGTCTCTGAAGTAAAGGATCTGGGTATTCTTCTGGATACCAAATTATCATTCAATTCCCATGTAGGCTATATTGTGGCAAAGGCTAATAAAATGCTCGGTTTTATTCTCAGGGTCGGTAGAGATTTTAGAAACAATTTTACGTTGCATCTTCTGTACATGTGTTTTGTTCGGTCACTTCTTGAATTTGGTTCAACAGTCTGGAATCCTCAGTATGATATATATGTAAATGCAATCGAAAGAATACAACGAAAGTTCGTTAGACACCTACAGTATAGGTTCCCTGTTCATAGCCAAAGTGCGCCAAAAATTTTTTCGTTGGCTGCTCGTCGCATGCACAAGGACCAGGTTTTTCTTTTCAAAATTCTTAATAACTATATAGATAGCCCATATTTACTAGAAAGAATTGGTTGCAAGTGTCCCAGATTTAATAGTCGCAGCCATGTTTTGTTTGACTTGCCTTTTACAAGAACAAACTATGCCCAGAATCTTCTCATTTGCCGTGCATGTAATAATTATAATAAGATATTTAATGATGTTGACCTATTTGATTGTCCTCTTTCAACATTGAAAAAGAACCTATATAATTTATTGTAATATAATATGAATTTATGTCACTATTAATTGTATCGTAATATAATTATGTATATAGTTTTTACTTTTTATTTTTTTCTACAATTTAATTGATTGTAATGAATTTAATTTTTTTTTAATTTTAATTTTTTGTTTTTGTTTAATAATCATTTTGTAAAATTTCTTAACTTTTTAAATTGCTTGTGCCTAAAGTGTTAGTAAATTGTGGAAACTTAATTGGTCTATGTATAATTAAAATTTCTTTTTTTTTTCTGTAAAACTAACTGTATGTTTCCCGAATAAGTAAATAAATAAAAAATAAATAAATAAATAAAAATAAGCCATATATATATATATATATATATATATATATATATATATATATATTGCGAATAGTGTTACTTTTATATTATTCAAAGGAACTTCGTTCCTACCTGGTTTTAATTATGATTATAACTAAAATCAATTGATTGTAAATAGGAAATTTTATTCAAGCCTATGCACTATGCCTAGCGCTTGAGACGTTATAGCCGTCCATAATTTTAACGACATCAAATGATCAACTTCAATGATCAATGATCCGAATAATTCCACATAATATACCAATTCTCTGAGACTCACGTTGCGGCTTTTTTTTTATACATGAGAGGATTCGGTTCGTAAACAAAGGTACAAGTTAACCTAATATAAGTTCTGTATTGTATAAATGAAAAATCGTGCAAAAAAAAATAGTAACTCGTGAAAGTATTTGACTCAATAGACTTTCTTTATACAGATTTTGTGTAGATTACGTTACGAAAAAAAAATAAATAATTATTTGGGTTCTAGTTGTTTTAGGTTGTTACACCTCAATATATAATTTTATTTTGTAAGTAGTAAAAAACTTTAAGAACAATTTTAATTATTTACCAAAAAGATCGGCAATTTTTATATCAGATTTCTCCGAAATTAGTGTAAGATCGGATGTCAGCATATAACTTTCCAAAATAGATTTGAGTAAATGGCATCAATGAAACATTAAATAAAATGATTATAGAGTTTAAAAAATAAATTAAATTAACAAAAACTTATCAAATATACGTAAAATAAAACCACGGAGAAGTCTGTATCGATGTGAAAGTTTGCAATATTGACTTTTTCGTTCAATTGAATGTATCACACCTATTATCAGTTAATAAATAGAAAATAAATAAATAGAAGATTTACAATACCTCTGCGATACTAACTTAGAAATCATGCATATAAGTATAAGTCTTAAGCTTAGACTTCAATAAAAATAAACTGTTCCGTGATTAATGGCAAGCGCTAGAAACACCGGGGGTAAACAAAAATACATATACCTATACACCTCATTAAGTAAAGTTTTTTTTTATGTTAGTTGGATAGGCAAACTGGCAGACGTGCCACTTGATGGTAAGTGGTCGACGTTGCCCATGAACATAAACTAGTTTACCTGGAACTAGCCCAGTTTATGTGTTGCCTATCCTAAGACATATGATGCTAAGTCTCGGTGCCAGTAATTACACTGCCTGTCTTGCCCTTCTTTCCGAAACACAGCAAAGCTGTTTCACGGAAAAAACAAGCAAGATGGTGGTACCCATGCAGCCGGGAGCGCGGCACAGCGCATCCCTCCCACCGATTAAAAAAGTAAGTAAAAGTAAAAAGTAATAATATATTTATTTGGGACATCATAAACATTACAGACACTTAATGAATATAATAAATACATACCTAGTTCAATAAATAAAAGGATTAATGTATACAAAAAAACAAAACACTAAATTATAAAGACAAAAAAGTATCTACTTACGTTCCTACGTCACGATTTTATCTAAATGAAAATTTTTAACTATCACGATTACATTGCACGATTTCATTTTACCTTCCTTATAACTACATAATAATACAATTATCACAATTTTATCGATAAAATAAACAGTAATTTTACAACCTTGGATAGCACATTCATTGTAAATGAATCCTACAAATTTAAATGACGTCTGAAATTATGTGTTGTGCCCCAAAAAGGTGTATCACTCAGTTGACAATTGGGTTCGAGTTGTTGGGTTGAGTTCAGTCATCAGTGTGATAGCCTCTTTATTTGTGACAGGCCGCGACATGTGCCAATATTTATGCATAGTAAAGTAAGTAAAGAGAAAAAAAAAAACAAAAAACAATTCTGAAGTGATTGGAATATTATTTAAATAATAATGATTAAACATTAAACCTCCATACAAGCAAACAAAATGATAATAATTAATAACCACGATAATATGTATATAATGAAACAATAGGATAAATAAATATATACAGAATGTCCCAGAAGTAGACGTCAAGCCGGATTCGGGTGATAGGTCAATTCATAATAGTTAACAGAAAAATATTAAAAAAAATCTTTCCTATGTATTTTAAAAATTACAGGCATTTGTAAAAAATTAAGCTTATTTTTCAACAACCATTAACCTATATGTTAATACAACAATTAACCTAAACTAGTGGTCGCCCCGTAGTTGAAATTCAATCTAATCTATAATTGACAGCATTGTCAACATCATAAAAATAATATTGCGGATAACATGATGAGCATATGCAGCAGTCATTGGACCTGATCTGTGATAAATCATTTCGATAAAAAATTCATTGCAAGACCTGTATTAAGACCGTGCTGACAACAAACTTTGACAATAAACAAAATTTGTGTATATATGTAGATTGTACATAATTATGTGTGTGTGTCGTAGTGTGTGTAGTATTTTTTAAATTAATTTAATGTATTTTTTGAGCATTATTATAAAAAATATTAGCATTCTGCACTTTTTCTCCATATAAACTTTAACGGTGTCAAATGTCATACTTCTCCGTCCGCGTAATTTTCGTAAAAAGGGGTCCAAAGTTTTTACTTCACTTATTAATGTATAGATTAATCTACGTACGTTCCTACGTCACGATTTTATCTAAATGAAAATTTTAAACTATCACGATTACATTGCACAATTTCATTTTACTTACCTTATAACTACATAATAATACAATTATCAAAATTTTATCGATAAAATAAACAGTAATTTTACAACCTTGGATAGCAGATTCATTGTAGATTAATCCTACATAGCTAATTTCTAAATATTGTGCAAAAATTTACAAAAAAAAAAAAAAAAATCGTTGAACATGATGATTTTCGATTCCATTACCGTAGTCTTGTTAAATAACGGTCATTTTCAACAATTTATCCATGGTTGTGTTTATTAGAAATAGAATATTAACATACTTAATCCTAAAACAAATACTGCTAGATATCATCGCTAGTTATATCGCATAGCTTCCAATATAGTGCTAGCCTAAGGATGCATGGCCATTACAGGCATTCTTTGTTATATTAGAAATAGTTTTATTTTTACTAAATAATTTTAAGTAAATATTGATTTTTTTTCTTGGGTCCTCCCGCTGTATCCTTCCTAACTCGCTAATAAGCACAATCGGAATTTTAGAAGTGAAAAAAAAATAGAAATATTGTTTTTCTCTCTTAATAACTCATTTCATGAACACAAAACTAAAAGTAATTAATAACTGATAGTGAGCAGTAGCGCAATGCTGCTTGCAGCTGAATGAATTTCCAAGCTCTCTCGGCCTCCAAAGCAGCCTTGGATACAGGCACTAACTTCTTGAGCCCGTCCAGGGAGTTTTGTATGGTCTCCTTATAGTCGGTCTTAATATTTCTAGACAGTATCAAGGCGGTCTTTGCTCGGGACACCAACGCTGCCGCCTCCCGCGCTCTCATTTTGTGGGCGGCCGTCGTGGGTGAAGGGACCTTCACTACCTCCCCGTTTTTCAGGCTATCTGTAGCTGTCTGGATGGCCTGTCGTTTCGGCTTAGAGGTGAAGGGGCGGGCTGCGCCTTAGTAGAGGCGGAGTCATTTATCGCCGCCTCCCACTTCTCCAAGCTCCGTCTAGCTAATTTTTTTACCTGTTTGGGGAAGCTGCCGAAGTGTAAGTTCATCTCCTCTTGTTCCTTAATAGGGGTCCGGATCATATTGGAGGTCTCGTGAAAATATAAAATAATAAAAAATGTCAAAATAAATATAAAAATAAACAAAATAACCCAAAACCTAAACGTCAAGTTTAAAAATCTGCAATAGCAGCTTTGTATAAAGACCAGAAGAACTGTTCCTGTCAGTAAAAACTGCTGTATTGTATAAGCCCTTAAAAATTCTTAAAACTACTTAAATCTAGTATATTATACATAACCGCAGTCGACTCTACAGCGGTCTCTACCAGGGCTCTGTGTAGAGTCTCCCTATTAGTATAGCCGTGTAGGCCTTCGACGGAGTCAATAAACAGCGAAAACCGCCTTGCACTGCAACTAACGGTTGCCAAGATATTGCGCCTTAAAGATTTCCAAAATAGCCTCCGCGCAGTTAGCCTAAAACTAGACTATGTTTTAAAAATTAATATCTCGGGAACCGCTGATCGCAGAACAGTGTGTGATGACTCCCCGGGCCGGCCCCTTTAAAATCTTTGTAGATCTAGGCCCTTTTTAATTTGAGGGTCAACTCTATAGAGAGTCCCTAATGCCCTAATAAATAATAAAAATATGGCTCTTGCTACGGCAATAATAACAGAAAAAAATCGCACGCTTCTACGATAAACCAGACGCGAGATATCACAGTTTTTAATTACTGCAGACGGCGGACAATATGACCGCCAAAATATTAGAAAATGACCATTTCTGTTCTATATTAATGAATTGTCCCTGTATTCAGGCTCAAAATTTCGGGCTTGACGAGCTATACTCAACAGACTAGCCTAAATATTTTTAAAATCAACCCCAAATTTTTGGGGTTGAAAATTTTACAGTAAAATAAAAATAAAAATATCAAAACTTAATTTTAAAAATCTACGAATAATTTACCTAACTAAACAAACTATATACAATTTTTTTAATGGGTTTTGGAAATATCGGCGCAAGGGTTGTCACCCCACGTGCACACCCTGAAATTTTAATCTATATGAAAAAAATCTATATGGAATGAAATGAAAATGAAATGAAAATGAAATGAAAATGAAATGAAAATGAAATGAAAATGAAATGAAAATGAAATGAAAATGAAATGAAAATGAAATGAAAATGAAATGAAAATGAAATGAAAATGAAATGAAAATGAAATGAAAATGAAATGAAAATGAAATGAAAATGAAATGAAAATGAAATGAAAATGAAATGAAAATGAAATGAAAATGAAATGAAAATGAAATGAAAATGAAATGAAAATGAAATGAAAATGAAATGAAAATGAAATGAAAATGAAATGAAAATGAAATGAAAATGAAATGAAAATGAAATGAAAATGAAATGAAAATGAAATTAAAATGAAATGAAAATGAAATGAAAATGAAATGAAAATGAAATGAAAATGAAATGAAAATGAAATGAAAATGAAATGAAAATGAAATGAAAATGAAATGAAAATGAAATGAAAATGAAATGAAAATGAAATGAAAATGAAATGAAAATGAAATGAAAATGAAATGAAAATGGAAATGAAAATGAAAATGAAATGATAATGAAATGAAAATGAAAATGAAAATGAAATGAAAATGAAATGAAAATGAAATGAAAATTAAATGAAAGTGAAATGAAAGAGAAATGAAAGTGAAATGAAAGTGAACTGAAAGTGAAATGAAAGTGAAATGAAAGTGAAATGAAAGAGAAATGAAAGTGAAATGAAAGTGAACTGAAAGTGAAATGAAAGTGAAATGAAAGTGAAATGAAAATGAAATTAAAATGAAATTAAAATGAAATTAAAATGAAATTAAAATGAAATGAAAATGAAATGAAAATGAAATGAAAATGAAATGAAAGTGAAATGAAAGTGAAATGAAAGTGAAATGAAAATGAAATGAAAATGAAATTAAAATAAAATGAAAATGAAATGAAATAATAAATCATACCTGCAGAACGTAGACCACGGAATGTCAAAAAATCCATAACTGTTTTAGTCTTACATCAAAGCAAAGCGTGGTACTGGTGGTACTGGAACTTACCCTGCTGTCATGATTGATGGTAATAATCAGTTACATTCCGGTAGCGATATGTGCAATACCTTCGCGACCTACTTCTCCTCAGTGGCTTCTTGCTCTTATGTTCCTTTTAGTACTGATACGCCTGATGACGTTGATGATATGACATTAATAAGAATCATGTACCGAGTATTCTCCTTAAATATTGATAGTAATTTACCAGTCATTCTACAGAATGACTGCGGCGATATACATATCGTCAATTTTACAAAATAAATTATTCACCGATTCGCTTCAAAACCTTCTTAGTCTAATTATGACAACCTTAGTCTCTAAAGTATCTAACTTGCTCAGCACTAATATATATAAATAATATATGTTTAGAGCCCAACCTGCGGATATCTCGCTAGCCCATCGAACCACTCTTTCGTCCATTTTTAACCGACTTCAAAAAAAGGAGGAGGTTCTCAATTCGACTGTATTTTTTTTTTTTATGTGTGTTACCTCATAACTTTATACTGGATGAAGCGATTTTAATTATTCTTTTTATATTCAAAAGCTAGTGCTCGTCATGTGGTCCCATTTAAATTTGAACGAGATGTGACTAGTAGTTTTTGAGTAATCCTTAATAATGTGTATTTTTGTTCATGATACCGCGCGTCGCGCTGCACACAATCGTTCCTTGTGACTTAATTTGTTTCGTAAGACTGTCACATGTTATGTTTTTTATGTTTACTACAAATTAAACTATACAATATTATATTTTGTTTCTCATATTACGACTCTGGTGTAGAGTTATGTTGCGCCGAACTATGAGATAGCGCGTTTCAAAGCACGTCCTGTATTTAAAAGATCATATCTCAATTAACTAGATAATTGTTTTAAAATTTTTAATTTGTTAAAATATTTAACAGACACCATTTTGCGTCATTTGTCATAGACTAAAATCTTAAATGTGACATTGTGTGTGCAACAAGTGTACCTAAGTATTAGTCAATTAGCAGAGGAATATTTTATGATGTCATCTCAGGAAAGTAATGACAGTTAGAATCTTGGGTGGCATTGAAATGAAATAAATAAACAACTTAAATTAAATAAATAATTTAACTTAAATGTTTATAACATAATATATAATATCTAATACCTAATGAAAGGCAGAAAGGAAGGCACATTATGACTTATGCCGTTGGTCTCATTACGTTTGCTTAATGCAATTCAATAGGCAGAATATAAACAATATACGGCGTAATTATGTCGCATTCTATGCCTCTCATACTCGGCCGCCTCACCCCGCGCGCACCGCACTGCCGCACATGTTGAACAGATTTTGTTCGGGTTTTTTGTTCTACAGTTCGTCATTACAACATTACGTCAAAGGAATGTGACAATGCCCAATTTGTTATCGATAAAGGGATGCCACTCGGACGCAGGTAATAACGATATTAATTTAAGTTGTATAACATAATATAATATATTGTATGTTTTAAAAGAGGATATTAAAAATACATCCTAAGAAATATTTTGCATTATTTTCTTAACCTTTCCTTGATTACCTGCTATTGACTATCGACAAATCCCTTCTTTGATGTTATTAGTAGATTCCAAATAAACTGATGCATGTCCACTTGAACGTAAACAATAGGGGTAATAAACCAAACATTCACAGAGCCCATTCATTATCTATTTTGTTGCAAACCAACCAGTGTTGATACTTTTTTCGAGGGTGGTACCTATAGCTTGTGAACTGTAACCGCGCAGCTTAATATAAATAAAATTAGTTATCGAACTACAGATTCACTAAAAATCAAGAAATAAAACAAAATTTTAACAAAAAATAAAACCGACTTCATAACAAAAAAAATTGTAAGTATAACAAAAATGCACTAAAAAGTAAAAAAAAATAATTATGTATTCTTTGTCTATAAACAAATTATTACGATAATATAATGTACAATTATTGTTATGTTTGGAGTCGGTGTCAGCCAAGGAAATACGATACGATACAGATACAGATTCACTCATTCACAGATCAAGAAATAAAAAAAAAATTAAGAAAAAAATAGAACGACTTCAAAACAAAAAATTATAAGACAAAAAATGCACCAAAACGTAAACCGCCCTTCCTGTCAAACCACCCGCGCTGACACCGACTCCAAACATAACAATAATTGTACATTATATTATCGTAATAATTTGTTTATAGACAAAGAATACATAATTATTTTTTTTTACTTTTTAGTGCATTTTTGTTATACTTACAATTTTTTTTGTTATGAAGTCGGTTTTATTTTTTGTTAAAATTTTGTTTTATGTAGAACGGTTTAGGAGAAAACTCGCCAATCTCGAATTTGTGTGCTCTACAATAAGTATAATAGATCGGTTGACTTACACAGCATGTCTCTGGCTAGGCTTAAAAAAGGTAATTGCTCATAAGCTGAATTAGTATTTTTTCTTACTTCTCATGCTGGGTATTTAGCACTTAATTTAGTTTGTATGACATAATTTTTATATTTTTTCTCCTCTTAATACATAATATAAAAAGCATGCGATGTATACCTATAATTGATAGTTCAATTAGAACTAATAATATAAGTTTTACTAGTAGTTTTTTTTAAGTTGTTAAGTTAAGTTAAAAAATAGTACACCCACAGGCTCTATTTGCCCGTGCCTTTTTTGATTAACATTTTTAGATTATCATTCTCTTTAGACAACGGGACTTAAACTAAACTAAGGATCTCTATATAACGCGAATCCACACTAACCACAGATTTACTTATTTAATATCTATACATATAATAAAATGGTAAAAAAGTCAAAACTGTACATTGAATATTTTTTTAAAAGAATACTTGGGGTGTGATCTACAATCGATACCGAAGCCAAAAATATAGTTTTTAGAATTTTTGTCTGTTTGTCTGTTTGTCTGTTTGTCTGTATGTATGGCCGGGATAAACTCAAAAAGTACTGCATGGATTTATTTTAAATTTGGCACGAATATTATTAAGAAGTCGGGTCATAACATAGGCTACATATTATCACGCTATCACCTACGGGGAACGAGCAGTGAACCTTTATTTCTTCAACGCATTCTGTAACAGCGTGTAATCTAACGATGCATATTTGAATGTTGTTATTATGTTAATAACCATGCTATAAGCTATCTTCACACTATAAAAATCACGAAATATAAGTAACTTAGGCTGATAAACATAATGAATGTAAGAATGAATGTAATATAAGAAATGAAAATAAGTATCTATGAGATTTCAATAACATCAAGTCGAATTACATGCGTAAACCCTTTTTGGATATAAATAATTTAAATTTGATCATGTTGGCGAGGTTGATAGTTGTTTTTAAAAGTCATAGATGGAGTTGTGCATTTTAATAAAAATTGTATCGTTAATTCGTTTCAGAGATGAGCAAGACAATTTAAAAAAATGTGTTTTAATAAGTTTTAAGCTGCTTCATCTATGTCTTATAAAATTCATCGAGTTTTTGTGTATGTAATAACAAACAGTACTCAAAAAGAATTGCATAGATGTATAACAAAATTTAAACTCGAAAACGGCACGCTATTGCTGTAAGCAATTTGAGCTAAATAACGAAGAAAGAGGAAAATTAAGCATGCCATATATATCATAAAGATAAGAAATGCTTACGCTTCTCCGGAACCTATTTCCTCCAAAGTTGTGTAACGGGACCCGCCTTAAAGTCATCTCGCTCCACAGACACACCATTGAGGCGGGAATTCTTACGGGTTGTGGCGTCGGCGAGGCAGTATTTATACCACGCATTCCCCTCATACCTCATAACTTCCCGTTCCAGTTCAAGCGCGTACAGTTCCCCGTGAGTGCTTACTTCGCGATGACCATCAATAAGTCGCAGGGGCAGACACTGAGAGTAGCTGGTGTCGACCTCAGGACGAGCTGCTTCTCACACGGGCAGCTGTACGTCGCTTGCTCCCGCGTCACCAGTCCTGACTCTCTTTACATTATGGCTGCGGAGAGCCAAACTACTAATGTTGTTTATCGAGAAATCCTATAAATATGTATTTTTACCCTATTCTGTATTCCTTATTTATTATTTTCTCCATCCGTTTCAGTCACAACTTATGACTTATTTCAGCAGAATCACCATAAAGTCATTTATTCAAAGCAGGCTAAAAAAAGCACTTTTCGAAAGTCAATTTTACAAAAGACAGTCTCCCTTTGTTACTGTACTTTTTGTAGATATAAAATGTAAGGAAGAAACGGGTAAGTGAATGTTATTTTAAAAGGTATAATCGTAGGTATTTTTTGTGCTGTATAGCGTTCACGCAGACGACGTCGCGGGCAGCAGCTAGTATATATATATATATATATATATATATATATATATATATATATATATATATATATATATATATATATATATATATATATATATATTTATTTATTTATTTAAGTCTTAAACATATATCTTGTTTTCTATTTACATGCATTCCTTAACTTATTACTTACATGCTTTAGTTTTTTTTTTTAATCTTAATTGTTGCATTCTAAACAGTCTACGAGTATATTCATCTATATTTCAAAACTAATATGCCAGATCATTAAGTCTAAGTTCCAGCCATCACATCTTCACCACCAGTCTTGGTTTGCGATCTTTATTTTAGTTTTTTTTTTAATCCGACTTCGTCCCAGCCATATCCATGGGACACCTTTTTTTTGTGTCTCCCTCCAATTAAAGCGGCTGAAGGCTCCCGCAGAGGTTTAGTACGCTACTGCACTCCCATAGTGCCGAGTCCGACATAGGTCTAAGACTGCCTACCCGGGCGTCCTGGATATCGTCCGTAAATGGATTCCCCTGCGACACAAAAAAGACAAAAAAAAAGGCTGCAGCCTGTAAGTAATATTGTAACAATCGTGTAATAAATAAATAAATAAATAAATATTATATCGTAAGTTTTGGGACGCTAAAGGTATAATTATGTTGGAGTACTTGGACAAAGGACCCACTAACTTAAGCTCACACTGTGCAGACCAAATAAAAAGATTGCTGCTTTACATTATAAAGCATAAATATGTATGAACTTGTACATTTAAATCTCAAAATTTCCTATCGCATAGTATAAAAATATCGCTAAGCAAACAATTATAATCAGGTATACTATATAGTATACTTAATACTTTTATCTTGGGACCTTTAAAAATTTTATCTATAGACTAAAACATGCAAATAAGAATCAAATAACAGACAAGTTTATTTCTGTGTTTTTTTCTGCTTTTCTTAATTTGTTTTTATTTTAATTTTTTATTTTTTAACATCTTTTGAATTTATTTATTTTTTTAATTTGAATTACTCTTGGCTAGACTTAGGAATTTCTCTTTCCGTTTAGCGTTTGATTATTTGACTTAGCGTTCTACATAGGGTACTTTCCAACTGCAGCCCCTCTTCAAGTGCTAGGAAATCAATCAAAATATCGCATTTATTATATTATTACGCAGGTTTTTTAAAACGATTGATTATATAGACCAGTGCCAATAATTTATGAAACCAAAAAAAAAAAAATAGTAGGATGAAACCCATTGAAAAAGGAAGTGAATATAATGAAAATGCAGGGAAAAATAAATTGCGGGCGATTTGACGTCGGGAAGTGGAAGGGAGGGGGTATAAGGGTAAAAAACGGTATATCGCGATTTCCAGCAAAACTACAAGTCCTATGGAAAAAACTTCAATGGCAAAGTTATAGGTTATAAAAAGATCTACAACTTTTATACTTCCATTTTTTTACATAATTTCAAAATTTTCTGAGAAAATTTACCATAGTAGTATAGTTACCATAGTATTTTGTTTTTTACACCAGTAAGTAGAAATTTCAACGAACAAAAAACCCACCCGCTTTTTAAAAAAAGCAAATATTTTGATTTGAGAATTATCGATTGAAAATTAGGGTGCTTTTTCGATATTAAGTCTAAATAAGGTGAAAAAATAAATATTTTAAAATTAAAAAAAAATTACAATGTGTTAATACACATTAGTTTGTCGTCTAAAGGCCGAGAGTCTTTCTTGATGTGACTGCTGTAAAATTTCTTTATTTATGGTTAGTGATGTGTGTGAAAAAATTACAAAGAACGTTTTTGAAGCCTATATAATTATATATATATATAGTTTTATGTGGAAATAGTAAGCGGATAACCTGATATTGATAATCACCACTACTCGCAGCTCCAGTGGGATGTACCACATCGGTCGAGTCAGGAGGATACGACCTGTAATCAGTACACATAGCTAACATTTAATAATTTAATTTACAAATTTATAGTAGTATAATTCAAATTATTAATAACGTTACAAACAAACAACATGTAATAAAATAATTAATATAGCGATAAAGTGTAAATATACATATATATCGCGGAAACATCACATAATATATTACATACAGCGATTTCAATTTAAAGACATATATATGCTTGCCAAAACTCTGTCAGCTATAGAATCGAGTGGTTGAGATTATTATTAGTGTTAATAAAATGACTGTTAAAGAAGATGAAGAAAAAGTGTCATTCGAGGAAGCCCTCAGCGAAGCAGGTAATATTTTTAAATCTTTAATTTAGACAAACTTAACATAACATTTTTATTCCTAGTAGGTATTTCACAATTTGTGTACATATGATTCTAGACTAAATAATCTAATAATAATAAAAGCTATCTTCTCTCTCCAAAATCTCGTAGAAAACCACGAATGATATCTGATCACAAAGATTGAATTTCCTCAATGAGCCCAAAAGCACAACTTTGCGCTATTGTTTTTCACATTTAGCGTTACAATATTGATAGTAATAATACTGTTAATTTAATTAGATACAAAATATACTAATATATATCTATAGATATATAGGAGAATAATTTCTATATGGTATAAAGTTATTTTGATATAAATACTCCTTAGTGCTTTTGATTTAAATAACAATTTATTTTGACACATGTTTGACAATCAATCCGTCTATTATAATATAATTTCCAGTATTGACGCAGGTGTAGGTGATATATTTTTTTGGGTGCTCCTGATGGAACAGGCAAGACTTTATATTAAACGTAACAAAATTGAGTTGTAAATATACCGTGTGATTGCTTTATTGTAAAATAGTGTTTTATATTATATTTTTTACTTCAATGTTGGTGTTGTGTTAAGTCAAGGGTTTAGGGCCAAAACACATAACGGCGTTGCGGCGCCGCAACGCTAAAATCGGCGGTGGCGTCACCGCCAATTTTAGCGGCGCGGCACCGCCAATTCCGGCGTTGTGACGTCATACTTGTTGACCATGATTTATTGACATTTTGTGTCTATTTTTATATTTTATTTTTTTGTGTCTTTATTAGACATGGGTATCTCAATGAATTTTTATGAACTGCAGATAAGCTCATGAGCCATATGCTTGAACCGGAACTGTGAAACGGCTCACAGTTCAGCTCAATTGTTGTTATAGGTATTGTTACTTTTAACCACTTTTAACTATTAGATTTACAGCTAATTTATGACTCGGTTCAAAAAATGACATGTATGATGTACCTAAATTATAAATATGTAATAAAGCAGCGTTTCGAAAAGTTATTATACTGATATTTTTTCTATCTTACACAATTATAGGGCAATGCGAATTTCATGCATATGATAAACGCTAAAGTGAGTTTCTTTGTTTGTTACGCTTTCACGCTTTAACTATTCACCTGAATTACGATCATCATGAAATTCTGCATACCAGTTGTCTGGGGTACAGAAAAGGACATAGAGTACCTACTTTACGTACCGACTACCGTTGGTGCCTTTACCATGCGAGCGGAGCCGCGGACAAAACCTATTTATTTATATTTAATCTATAAAACTAATATAGTAAGATATTAATTTATGTATCACTTTGTTTCAATTTTGTTTAGGCTTTATGAGACAAAAGTTGTTTAAAATTCTACCAGCATACAAACTTGATTCACAAAATTATTTCCGGTACAAAGGATTACTTTTTATGCATTCTACTAAATAACAACTTCACAAACAATAATTAACAAATTTCACGTGAACTATAATATTTAAAATAATTAAATTAATATCCACAATAAAAAATCACGAAGAACTGGTTACCCTACAACAACGCTCTTTTTCGCGGCGCCGCAACGCCGCAACGCAAACTGCCGATTTTAGCGTTGCGTCGCCGCAACGCCGTTATGTGTTTTGGCTCAAAACTAATTGACTCATCAGCAAGGCATCTGTTGTTCACAATGATACAGATATAGAAGACACCGAAGTGAACTTGGAAACATTTTTGAATTATACGGCATTCACACCCCAATTCGTACAGATTGGCACCACGGACTAATGTTGGAACAAGATCAGAAAACATTATAAATCATGTACCCATTTAACTTTATCTTACACTAAAACTAAGAAAGAGGAGATAAAAGCTGTCTTGGACTATTATTAAATATAAATATATGTTTGACATACACACACGATCGTCTGTTCCTAAGGTAGGCAACTTAATGCCTGTGTTTTAGGTAACAGCTGAATGATTTACATTTTTTATAAATAATACATATAGAAATAAATACATATTACACCCAGACTTGAGGCGGGAATCGAACCCACGATCCTGGAGCAGAAAGCAGGGTCACTACCAACTGTCGGGGCGTCACGGTGGCATGCAACCGTGATCCCGTGGCGTCCTTGTACGACGAAGAGGGCACCGCTGGGTTTTAGTGGGTATTCTGACTTCGCAGTCAGCGAGTCCCACATACCCGCCACCTTCGGGCGACGGGATACGTAAACGTATTTCCCAGCGTCAAAAAAAAAAAAAAAAAAAAAAAAAAAAAAAAAAAAAAAAAAAAAAAAAAAAAAAAAAAAAAAAAAAAAAAAAAAAAAAGGGTCACTACCAACTGTGCCGAGTCAATTAAAATTTAAAAAATTATTACTTGCGGGTTTATTCAAATCTAACAAAAGAGACAAAATCGTATTGACTTGTGGTGTAATTATATATATAATATACGATAAACTACGATACAAGGAACGAACACCGTTCTGGTGTAGTGGTGCAAGTAGTCGCCTTAACGCCTCGCCTCAATGGCGGTGGTCGTGGGTTCGATTCCCACTTGGGGCAGATATATGTATTTGTGCCAATATTTGTTTCAGGTCTGGGTGTATATCTGAGTGTATAGTGGGTTTCCCCACCATGGCCCGGAGAGTACGTAAAGTCCCGTTTGTTATCATGGATGCCTTATAATAAAAGCTCCAACCCTTCTTCTATATGGGAAAAAGGCCTTCGCTCAGCAGTGGGTTATTTACAGGCTGATACAATACACTATAATAAGAATATAAGAGTCCATCTAAGGGGAGATGTTACTGCCAGACAGTTCTCAGACCTGTTGCTTAAAATAGGAAATGGTGATTTCCGGGAACCATATAATAATATAATGTATGAGTGTATATGAGTATGTATTTACCATAAACAAAGCTTAAGGTCAAACTCTTACTGTAGCGGGAGTATACTTAAGCGAAAGCTGCTTCTCTCACAGTCAGTTGTATGTGGCATATTCCAGAAAAGCCTGGTAATTCTAGCACCCCGAACGAAAAAAAAAATTGTTTATAAAGAAATACTACGGAAGGTGTAGTATTTTGATTTCCTTGTAAAAAGATAATACCCCCGTGTAACTTCCTCCAGATCAAAGGCAGAGCATCTTGATCATAAAATATAACAATTTTTATTTTTATTTTAATGTTTATTTAAACTTTAAATCCCTCCTCTATAATAAAGATTGTTATATTTTATAAGTATTCAAATATTTTAATATAATAATTTATGTTATAACAAAATTAATAACGTAAAAAAAAAACAAATAAAAATCCTATTATAACCATTTTCGACTTCTACGCGGACAAAGTCGCGGGCTAAAATATTATGTTTGTCAACTCAATCCGTCTATTATGAAATATTTTCCAGTATAAACACAGGTGTAGGTGATAAAGAATGACAATTTATATTTTTTTAAATTTTAGTTAAATACCTAGTATATATATATATATATATATATATATATATATATATATATATATATATATATATATATATATATATATATAATGAAATGAAATGAAATGAAAATATTTATTTCGTCATAAGGTGATTTTACACACTTAACGAATGTCAAAAAAATTTCATTTAAAACTAATACGTCAAATTATTACAAGTTAATGTCTCGGTAGACATAACATTACTATTATATCATCGGCTTATATGTATATGTATATATATATATATATATATATATATATATATATATATATATATATATATATATATATATATATATATATATATATATATATTTATTTTATTTATTTATTTATATACTTTATTGCACACTTAAGTAATACAGAAAAAAAGTAACAAAGAGAAATATACAAAATAGAGTACAAAGGCGGTCTTATCACTAATAGTGATTTCTTCCAGACAACCCTTGTCTATATAGGACATCCCGGTAATAAGAAAGGCAGACGGTGCAATTAGTTTGTTTTTAAATCAAACATTTAAAATATTATAACATAAGTTATATCTAAAAAAACAATTAAAACTTTGTCTTTAGTATAAGATACAAATATATGTACAGCATACAATACACTTAAAGCTATACATAAACAATTACTCATACATAAACACATATATACATAAGCATTAACATACATATACATAAACAAACACATAACTACATACATTTACATAAAAAATATTTACATACGTATTATATCATATAATACATAAATAAGTACCTATTTACCTAAAACAGTATATAAATATCATACAAATTACTAACGATATGTAGATAAATAATGTTTTTTGACAGATCGCCTAAAAATACGTATCGACCCCTAGGTTACAAGGCCATCGGCAAAGTTTCTGCGCACGGATTTATAGTTATAGTTTAATGATTGACAATTGTTGTAAATAAGTATGATTCCATTTTTAAATACGTCGGAAATACCAACATAGGTAAACAATTCATATTAATTTTTGTCCAAAGTTCCACCAGTCATTCTGTATAATGCGTCCAAAATTTCGCATTTAAAATATTAGTAAATAAGATTAACCATTTTTTTTTTATAATTTATTATTTTCAGGATTCGGCTTATACAGCTACCTATTATCGGGCTTGGCGGGTCTCATGGTGATCTCATTTGTATCTATAGCGTTTAGCAATACTATGATCACTCCTACCAGTGCTTGTGAACTAGGAACCACAAGTGGACAGAGAGGCCTTTTGGCCTCTATTCCAGTCATAGGTAATATACCAAATATACTTAAAATCTAAAATATAATGTCATTGTACTAGTAGCTTTGAAGAAAGTATTTACTTCTTATATACTAGCCAAAACTCATTCATCGTTCGGAACCTATATGTACTACACGGACGTATACAATTTTTTTTTTTTTTCTGTTAGCGTAATAAATATGTTATACTATATTGTGTCGACCACGCGTTCGTTTTACTTTACTGTTCTGTTCTTCTTACTTAAGTGATTGAAGGTATGTAGATATCTTCAATGAGAAAACATTAAAGTAGTCCTACCTAAATTCCTAATTATTATTTTTTCATTCAGTGTGTTTTCAATTTTAATGCTAATTGATAAATATATACCGTAATATAATCTTTTTTTTTTTCTCTTATTATCTTTTTTCTTGACTTACCTACACTTCTCTCGTAAACATTAATTCACTCCTCATTCAAATCACACTAACTTTTGGAATAATAATCCAGTTTTAAGGAAATAAAGATTAAATGTTACTCAAGGATATGTTTATTGCTTGTCCTTTAATTCCGATTTGCTCAAAATAATTTTGTCATATATTATAATAGAATATCAAATATTTTAACGACTATTTTTTAAAACTAGATTTATTTTCAGGGATGATCCTTGGTGCCTTAGTTTGGAGCTACGTCTCAGATGTCTTTGGTCGAAGACTTACTTTGCTCATATGTTTGACAACATCAGCGATGCTCAACGCACTCTCCAGTATATCTGTTAATTGGATTATGCTCATGATTCTACAATTAGTTGCTACGTTTTTGTAAGTTCAGAGCCTAACAATACCTCATTCCATATTTGACGAAGCGTTGGAGCAAGGGTCTCCGCAAATGACTGATGCTCTAGCAGTCGCGAGATTGATCACCGCACATGACAAAAGTTTGTATAGGCCAGAAGCCATACAGATGTTCGTTGTGGTCTGGGCATATTTGTTGGTTTTGGGTATGTTTCCAGAACCCCGACACAGGATTCTTATCCTACTGGCGGCCAAACAACGTGAATCTTTTATTTATTTATTTATTTATATTTGTTCCTCTCAGTAACAATTATGTAGTATATTTCTCATTTATTTTTAGTTCAGCGGGTCAATATCCTATGTCTATGACGCTCCTCAGTGAAAGTGTTCCTGTGATGAAGCGAAATGTAGTTGTTCTACTCGTGGGTAGTATATTTCTGTTATCACAAGGAATTATGTCAGGTACGAACATGTCTCAATTTCTTACTACTTTTTCATAAACAAGTATGTTTAATTAAAAAAATCAAAAAACCCGACTGCGTGAAATACTCTTATTATAAACTTAAAAAAAACGGGCGCCATTTTGAAAATTTGTATAGCCTATGTCACTACTACAATTTAGACAAATCCAACGACACCTCATATGTCAAAAACCGTCCAGCCGTTTGGGCTGCAGGGCGTGCCAAAGAAATGGACATACATACATACACTCGAAAAACATAACCCTCCTTCTGTCGCAGTCAGGTAAATATTAAATAAAAGGATTTGTGGTTTGATTTCAGCACTGGCAATACCTATAATTCCACTAACATTCTCCTATGAGATACCCGTCTTAGGGATCTACTGGAATTCCTGGCGAACTTTACTTTTAGTATACTCAGCACCAAGTATTATTTCTGCGTTCTGGCTTTTCTTAATGTGTGAAAGTCCCAAGTTTCTTTTCGCTAAGGGTCGAGAGGAGGAAGCTTTGAACGTTCTGAAGAAAATTTATAGATTGAATCACTTGGGCTCAAAGACTGAATTTACTGTGAGTAAAATATTTGACTGGATTATGATATGATTTCTAAATCCGTAGAATAAATTCCATTATTTTCATTTTTCAGGTGAAAAGTATTGTCACCGAAACATCAAGTGAAACAACAAGTCAAAAGTCTGCTAAAGACCAAATTTTACCATTGTTTAAACCGCCGTTACTAAAGAATACAATCATAATTACAACTCTATTTTTATTCCAACAGTTGAGTAATTTGTTTTATTTATATCTGTTCTGTTACATTAACAAATATACATATATTATATTTTTTCTGTATTATACTATACTATACTATACTATACTATACTATACTATACTATACTATACTATACTATACTATACTATACTATACTATACTATACTATACTATACTATACTATACTATACTATACTATACTATACTATACTATAATATACTTGATATTAATGTGATACATTAATTATCACACCAAGAGATCGTCAGAGGTATTTTTCCACGGTCATCGAAAGTCGAGTTGGAGACAAAAACAGACCCTAGAAGATCGGCCTTCTTCGTGGTGTGGGCTAACTATTCGTCCCTCATGTGCAGTTATGGTAGGGATGACAAAAATTCTCTTAGACAGCCTTGGCGAGCGATCAGAATGCACGAGTTCCCGAAGGAAGTCGAACCAATCTCTCGCCAATTCTGTTCACATACTCCGCTTTTACCTCAGCGTTGACTCTTTTGAAGGACCTGGAGGCATAGTTATAGTCCGTTTTTAATGCACTGGTCTTTAAATCCTGGGACATCGAAGCATTGGCCCAGCTTTTCCGCTTAAAGCGTGCAGCCATTTGCAGGTTTGACCAAACCAGGGCTAGGATTTGCCGCCTATAGACACTGCAGAGCATGGAATGAAAAGTTCCATGGTTTGCAGCATCACTTTGGCAACAGAATCAGCAACGATATCTGGATCATCCAGCGAGAAGCAAATTCGAACCCATGAATAGGATGCCAAGAAGGACCGCATCCTATCCCAATCAGCTGACCTATAGTGCCAAACGTTTACAAATAATAATAATAACATGAATAAAACATATTTTCAGAGTCTTGGCATTCATTGTATGGCTACCAACTATTTCTAACAGGTTCATAGAATCGTTAAGTACTGGAGAAAGCTCAAATCTCACTTTATGCGATATTCTTGGGACCGATATCGATGCACGTCCTGATGTAAGTGATAAGCATTCTAATAATTATATGTTATCTAACATGTTATCCTAAAATACTATGATATATCCTAGATAGCCATGATTTTGGTCAATTTAATGTATACTGGAGACAAAATTACTTAGTGTTAAGCTTTGTAATTATATTATACCTGGTATTTTATCTAGAAGTGTCAAAATACTTTATCCCTAGAATTTTTCTAAATAATTAATAATGTTTATTTTAAGCTCTTAAAGAAGTTATACTTAATCTTACGACCGCTTGTCGAATCTTTGTCTTTCTTTTAAATACCACACTTCGGATCTACGCTAACATTTGTATAATTTATATTACAGCCTGATGCAGTACCTTGTTCATTGAATGTACCGTCTCTCCTGGTCGTGTTTGCTGTCAGCGCGCTACAATCCACAACAAATGTTTTCATAACTATGGTAAGATGATTTCATTTACTTGATTTTTTCTTTTTTTTTTTTAATAAATAATATCATAGTCGAAGGCTAAACAAAATTTAGAATTTTAGAATATAGTATTAACGGTAGTTAATAAAATAGACGTTTCTTTTTCTTTTATATTTCTGGTAATCTAGTTTTTGTACCCTTCTCCTACATAGAGAAGAGGCCTTTGACCTGCAGTGGGACGTTTTCAAGTCGATTCAGTTCACCAGTTCAGTTCATAAACCTTTATTTCTGTTTCTTTAAGATCATCAATCGTGTTGGTCAACGAAACATAATTATGTTCGTAACAGCACTGTGCGGTGTATGTGGCATCCTCATCAACCTAGTACCGAACGCCATTGGTAGCGCTGTGATGTTCATTGTTTTTCTCGTCGGCGTCGTCACATATGGACTTTATACTGCCATGGCTGTTGCTCTCTACCCTACTTACCTCAGGTAGATCTGATAGATCTATAGAGATATAGATCCTCTTCCTTCTTATTCATATAAAACTTGTTACTACTAAAACTAAAGCCAATGAATTAATAACACAGGTCTGCGATGAAAAAGTTTTTTTAATAATTTCACGTATATTGTGTTGATATTAATCTATATATTGTAAAATTAAGCTTTATTTGAATGTATCACGTCACATTTTTTTGCACTTAAGTTTAACAAATATAGTTATTAATTTAGTAAAGTCGCTAGTTTCTTTGCGACATTAATTGCATAATCAATATTAATATTCTTTTTTTCTCTCATTCTAAAGTCTATGATTAACCGTTTTATAGTTTATAAACACCCAGAGAAATTTAAAGCGTCTGAAAAAAAAGAAAAGAAAAGAGCGCCATTAAGAAACGTAATCACGTGTGATAAAAATATTATGTATATGTTCATGTTTAAGTATGGTTTCTAGGACTTGCAGAAATAATCCGAATATATTTTGCTACATATGTGGACAATATACTACAGTAAAACAAAGAAAAAATATAACCAACTTTGTAAAAAATGTTTATTACTCTTACTTTGATTTGAGGTTATGTCACCAAGACAAGGCATGGGTTCCGGATAAATTACGTCGATCATGTGTAGAAATTTTAATCGCAATAGTTTGATGAAACAGTTTTTAAAGGCTTTACCACAAGATGGAAATACTTTTAAGTATCTTTGCTCATGTTTCCCGTGTTTATCTGATGCTAAGTTGAAAGAGGAAATATTCACGGGAACCGATATGAAGAAACTTATCAAGGATGTAGAATTTGAAAAAGTGATGAGAACTCTAGAAAAAATGCTTGAAATGGCTTTGAAAATGTTGTTTCTAAGTTCCTAAGTACTATAAAACATCCTGAATATAAAAATATTCTTCAGTAAACGTTAAATGCCTATAAGAACTTAGGCTGTAATATGAGTTAGAAAATTTACTTTCTGACGTCTCACATGGATTGTTTCCCAAAAATCTTGGCGACTATAGTAAGGAACAAGGTAAACGATTCTATCAAGATATAAAAGAGATTGAAAGAAGGTACATATCAAGGTCATTAGGACGTTAATATGATGGCCGACTGTTGTTGCATGTTGCACAGAGATGAAACAAAAGTTCATAAAAGAAAACCAATAAATCTTAGCTTTTCATTAAAAAAAACAACGTTATTATTGATTGTTCTCTTTTAATATACTATTGTAATTTAATTTGATAGCAATAACATATTAAAAGTTTGTAAAATATTCTTAAATGGTTATTGTTTATTTCATCAAATGTTTACTCCATATATTTTTTATCAAAAATCTATACCATCTATATCTTGTAAATTTGACGTGATACATATCATTTGAATACTGTTTTATATTATTTTTAGAACATTTACAAGGAATAACAACATTATTTGAAAAAAACTTTTAGAAAAAGAAAATTCGCAGACCTGTGTAATTAAAGGAAATATTTAATGTGTATATTTCACATATAATACAATACCCACTGTAATATGACAGACTGTTAACGACCTATTGCTAGGCGATGGGTTGTAACGGAACGTTACATGACTTCGTGTTTTTACATACTAAAATAATTGTTTTATCTATATTATTTTAACTTTAAGCATATTTCTAACATCAAATCTATATTTGCAAAATTAATTTACTAACAATATGTAAAAATTTTAGTTACTAACTTACTAGCTAACTAGTCTACTACTAACTTACTAACTAAATAACTAACTAGTGAGTATTAAGACGTATAGACCGCGCGCGAGCTCCGAGGAATCTGTGGTTGAGGAGCGGGTGTGCGCGCCCGACGGTCACTTCATAGCCCGCACTCTCCCACTACTAGTGACAACCTTGGATTGAGAGCACGCTTATCGAGTCTTTTTGATGATGAATCCAAATTAATAACGGACAATTTATTGCCTCAGAAATCTAAAGGTCGCCATATTTTCGCGTAAAAACTGTAAAATATTCGATAAGTATTATTCTGTGTCACATACGAATTATTTGTGCCTATTTAGAGAATCGTTTTCAAGGAGTAAACTCGAGTCGTGGCTGACACACAGTATTTTTATTTATTATTATTATTTTTTTACAGGGCCTTGGCAATAGCTCTGACAATGACTGGAAATCGTATAGGTACATTTGCGGCAGTGCAAATTCTCAATGTTTTACTAGAAAGTAATTGTGAAGTTGGCTTCTATGTCTTCTCAGCTTTACTTGCATGTAAGTTATCAACGAAATAACCTTTACAAATTTCTTTGTCACGTCGTTCTTCACGTTAACTTTTAGAATAATATGTAACAGATTTTCTTAATTATTAGTTCTCATTTTACCATTTGTATCCTAAACGAATTGAAATAGTACAAACGTGAATAAAAGACTAGGTAGACTCAAAAAGGAAATTTCATAATCTCTAAAGAAAAAGATAGCAAATAAATTATTTCCTTTGGTGACATTAGTTCATTTTTGTTGCTTTGTTTATGTATATATAATAGATAAAAGTTAACTTTTTTTCAGCATCTGCTATTATCGCCGCTTTTCTACCTGATGATCGAATTCTAAGAAAAGAAAAGCAATAGACGCGTGTTTGGTGGTAGTGCTGGAGGACCTCACCGGAGTTTATCTCATTAGATTATATACTTCAAATAACTAACATGGGACATTAATAATAACATACTTTTCTAGTTCTGGAACTAGTTTGACAACTACATCTGGTGAATAGTGTTAGTTAGAAAAATGTAAAATAAATATAAATTAGAATACGACATTACTAATCATATGAGTCTTAAATGCATTTACTATATTTCAATTCCTACTATTAGTTCACACAGTCCCTATATTTATATATCTTGTACAAATTATCAATCTTTTAAAAAATACTTTTTTTCATCCACTCAAGTTCATATACACCTTATCACCTTCACCTTTCAGCTTTGCCATTTCTTGATACTTCTACTTTTATTCTTAATCAGCTTACCGAATGTGATATTAAGAACAACCTCTTAGATATTAACTCTAACTCTGTCGGATTTGACAGCATTAGTCGTAAGATGATCATTCCTCTCTTTGATATATTAACACCGATATCAACATCAATTTTTAATACTTCCATCACCAATGGCTCTTTTCCATCAATGTGAAAGTATGCCGATATTATATATATAATATACCTATCCCTAAAAATTCAATCCGTCCTCCTTATCCGAATATCGTCGTATTTGCATTCTTACATCTTATCCAAAGCACTCGAGCGCCTTGTGCATCAACAACTCAGCCGTTTCTTCTTGAAATATAGTCTTCTAAATCCGTTGCAATCCGGTTTTCGCCTAGGTCATAGTACGACTACTGCATTTGTCAAAATAACTAATAATATACGATCAAGTATGGATAATCACGAGGTTACAGTATTGACGTGATTTCAGTAACGCTTTCAATACTGTAGACTTTGATATACTATGTGATATTTTACAATCTTTTAACATAATATCTCCTGAGGCTACTGATTGGTTTCAAAGTTACTTGTGGGGTCGTTGGCAGAGGATTAAATTGAATGACTCATATTCTAATTGGTCAATGGTTAATGCTGGTGTTCCGAAAGGCGACGTGTTGTTCCCTTTTTTATTTTCAATATTTATTAATTCCATCTGTGATGTGATAACTTCTTTCTACTACCTCTATGCAGACGATCTCCAGATATACTCTCTCTCCACTGGGAGTAACTTACCTCAGTGTGTATCGTGTTTAAATAGTGATTTATTAGCAATTAGTACATGGAGTAAAACTTGCGGCTTAGTAATAAATCCAACTAAAACTAAGGCTATAATTATAGGAAGTTCATAATTACTTAGCAGTACCTATAAATAAATCTCAGTTACCTAGGAGGTAACTTTTGATGGATTTCAAATTCTATATAGCGAAAATTTGAAAAATCTAGAAGTTACGTTAAATCAACATCTTTCGTGGGCCTTGCAAATACGTGAGCTTAGTCGCAAGGTTTTAGCTTCGGCTGTTTCACTCCGCAGGCTGCGTAATTTACTACCTAATCCAACTAAAATTGCTCTTGCACATAGTCTCCTCTTACCAATTCTTGATTATGCTGATACATGCTATCTTGACATTACTGAGGAGCGAGAGAGGTTTTTTTTTTCACCGCGCGTCATAACAGGTTAGTAAACCTATAGTTACACATATGTAATAAAATTTTGTTATATTTGTCTTATTTAGTTTGTTTGAAAAAATATTTTTTTAGATTTTGATGTTAGGACTTATTTGATGGTTTTGGAATACTCCTATAAACTAGTATTATTCCCATTGTTATCAATTATAGTTGTATTATCATCCCCACTCTGTATATAAAAAATTGGGTGTCTGTATTGTCGGTTTATGGAAGATAATTTTACGTGATAGCGATAGCACTCGCGCTTCACTTGCGGAACGTGACAAGCGTCATGCTTTTTTGTGAGTGCAGGCGACGTTCATCTATTTACAAGACGCTATCACGTCAAAATATTTAACTATAAATGTAGACTATCCCTATTGATATTTAAACCATAGGGTGTATTGTGAACAAGAAAAGGGAGAATAGGAAAAAATGCATACGCCCGTTGCAAAATATTTGAAACTAACTTAAATGTAGTATTTGTAGATTTGATGCTAAAGTATTATATAAAATAAAAATGGTAAAATAGGATATAATATTTATTATTAATTTTAACTGACAACCCTATCGCTATTCAAACTTTACCGTTCTGAGTATACCCTAATGCAACTCTATTTATTTGCTTTAGCGTGTAGGGCGTTATTTTTATACAAAATGTTCTTTTTAACCCCCATACTATGTCTTTTAATCTCGTAACAAATCAAAATGACTTGGCTTCTGATACTTTAAAAATTTATGTTTTTTTTTTTTTTATTAGTTGGATAGGCAAACTGGCAGACGTGCCACCTGAAGGTAAGTGGTCGACGTCGCCCATGAACATAAACTAGTTTAGCTGGAACTAGTCTAGTAGTGGAGTAGTTGTCTAGCAACTCATTTATGTGTTGCCTATCCTGAGACATATGATGTTAAGTCTCGGTGCCAGTAATTACTATGCCTGTCTTGCCCTTCTTTCCGAAACACAGCAAAGCTGTTTCACGGAAGATACAAGCAAGATGGTGGTACCCATGCAGCCGGGAGCGCGGCACAGCGCATCCCTCCCACCGGTAAAATTATAAATATATATAAATCCTTGATATTAATGCTTACCTTTCTGTGAGTATATTTAATGATAAATTACTTGTAATTTAAACCTTTATTTGTTAAGTAAACACTAAAACTTCTTTAGTTGTGACTCAAGTTTTCAAAACTACTAAAAATACTAATTCGAATAGTTATGTTCAAATTTTTACCTTTTTTTTTTGCAAATTTCCCCTTTGTTTGGTATTAGCAAATAAAAATAAAATGATGAAAACTATGCAAGCATATATATTCTACTAAATGGTAAAATAATTCACATCAATTTGGAAGTTATTAATGTACCAAAAATCATTAGCGAATTTCATTCCCATTTCACCTCGCGATCCCTATTCACCCCATCTTATGGTACTTTCCCAACTTCGTGACATTTTGAAGTGGTAGCCCTAATTTTGATTCTTACAGTAACTATAAAAACATCGTGATTGTGAATATATAATTATCTGTAGTATAGTGACACCTGTTTTTAACATTTCTCCATGGAGTACCTATGAGCACTGAGGATATATTCTTTAGAGTATATCCTCTAGTCTATACCCTTATACATAATATAGGCATTATACTTAAGCCAAATTCGATATGGAATATTTACCAACAAATCGTTGCTTGGCAACCAACTATAGGCAGATGCTTGCAGCCTATTGGAAAATAATTATAATAATTATATTTTAATAAGTCAGAAAGTTGGATATATTTATATATTATCTATAATTATGTTTAAAATTTACTTGTTAACGTGTTTATACTAATTTCCCACTGAATGATTTCTAAATATTTTCATAAATATGTATATGCCAATATTAAAAACAGATACACTATCCCTGAATAGCATTCAAAATAAAACAACATTTGTTTTAAAATAGATTTAATATTATAAAAAATCTATGTTCAGACACTCATTCTCTTTTATTATTTATTTTACTTTACTTGCGTTGAATAAACATAATAATTGTAATATTTAAAATTGTGTATAAAAATCAATAACAATTTACCTTTAACAATGACTAACCCTTTGGCGCAGTTTGCAGTGACCCTGTTTTCTGCTCAGGGTTGTGGGTTCGATTCCCGCCTCGAGTCTGGGTGTAATATATGTTTATTTATATATGTATTATTTATATGTATATTTATTTAAAAAAATGTATCTCAGTCGGCTGTTACTTAAAACACAGGCATTAAGTTGCCTACCTTAGGAACAGACGATCTTGTGTGTGTGAGTTAAAACATATTTAAAACATATTTAAATATAACGACTGATCAAAAAAAGACCAAATGTTGCTTATCTGCGAAATTTTCCCGTCAGTGCAAAAAAATTTTTTTTTATTTTATTTAAGACACATTTATAACATCCTAACAGTATAAATCCAATACGATGTTATAAGTAGATAAAGGAAAGCATGTTGCAATTTTACACAAATTATATACATTATATAATTTAAAATAAAAATAAAAAATAAAAATAAAAAAATAAAATCAGCTAAATAAAATTTGACATTCCCTAATTTATACCTCCTTCTCAAGAACCCCCTGGACTAATTCCATTAGTCTCGGCAGGTTATGGGCAAAGATGTCTATATCGTTATCTGATAGTTTATTCAGCAATCGAATATCGCGTAGCATTGGAGATGCATTTAGCAGCTTTGTTTTTGAAGACGGAAGGCTGAGCATAGCGGGAAACCGGCGGAGACCCACGTAATTATCGGGGACCCGCAGCTGTAGTGCCTCCAGAACCTCCGGGTGGTGCAGTTCTCCGCGCAGCACGCGACACACGTATTTGACCAGCGCCATATCTCTCCTGACCGACAGCTGGCAGTACCCTACCATACCTAGCACAAACTGGCTTGGGTACACGCGCGGATAGCCCGGGTACACTCCGTACTCTTTTAAATAGAGATAACGCGTCAATTTGTTTTGTATTTTTTCTATCATTTTCGTGTACTTAGCTTCGTGTGGGTTCCAAATGATCGAATTATATTCTAATTGACTTCGTACCAGTGAATTATACAATACTTTAATAACCTTTACATTATAAGATTTTGAAGTTTGTCTAGATAAAACCTAAATTTCGGAAGGATTTCGTGCATAAATTATTAATATGGGTACGGTATGAAAAATCGGGTACCATCTCTATACCCAAGTCGCGCACGCGAGCCACTCGGGGCATCCCCGCGCCCCCGACGATGTACTGGTGCTCCAGCGGCGCCCGCTTCCGACTATAGCTGATCATGCAGCATTTTTCCACATTAAAAAATTATTTATTGGCCTCACTCCACATAACCACTCTATCTATGTCCCGTTGTTTAGGGTTTGTTTAGGGTTGTTAGATGTATATTAGTGATTACAAATTTGTTAATTTTAGTTATAAGCAAATTTTCTTGTATATAACGTATTTGGCGGTTAATTTAAGTTGTAGAAAACAATGTTAAAAAAAATTATTAATGTATAACTGAAGGTGGGTATGAACTGAAAGGTGGGTCTACGTAGTTGCGCCTACCGGCGTGCCGCACCCAGGCTCACAGTGTTGCCGCCCGCGGTGCCTAGTTCTGGAGAGCAGCGGGATCCGGAGAAACGGTTTTCCGCTGGCCGCCCGCCGATAGTAGGGAGCCCAATTGCAGACTAGCCACCTGCGAAAGGCTGCTCCGCCATCGCGCGCATAATCCCAGGGTTGCTTCTGTCGGGCCGGTTGGCAACCGGATGAGAGGCCTCGACAGCCGACACTGGGGGGGTCCGGGCGTCCCCGCGGTCTCCAAACTAGGTTTTTTCCCCACCGGGCGGCAGCATTGTGACTTCTGGTGGAGTCTGGCTGGCGCCTCACGTAACTGCCACTTTTCGCCTTACCTTCCCTCTTGCACTTCAAATGAAAACTAAATGAACAAAAGAAACAGAAAGTTGAGGAATCTGCAGCGGATGCACGGCCTCTCGCTTAAAGTGCACCTCACAAATATCCGAGGTCTGCACTCTAATCTCATTCCAGTTCACCACCATCTCGAGACTGCCAAGCCGCATCTGCTTTTGCTTACGGAAACGCAAATCACAACCCCTGCCGATACGTCATACCTCCACTACCCAGGTTACATCCTGGAGCACAATTTTCGGCCCAGGGCTGGGGTTTTTTTCTTTGTGCGCGATGACATCTGCTGCAAACGTCTCCGTAACTTAGAGGATCCCTCTTGCTCATCTATCTGGGTGCTTGTGGATACTGGCATAGAACAAATTGTCTATGTTGGTGTCTACCGTTCGCATAGCGGTGACGAGGAGACAACAAGGCTCTTCCAACATCTGAGCGAGGCCGCCGACGTGGCTCAACAAAGGTACCCCACTGCACAAATCGTCTTTCTGGGGGACTTTAATGCCCACCATGAACAATGGCTGTTCCCGTACCAGAAAACTGACCATGCTGGTAGAGAGGCGTACAAGTTTGCCTTGTCCATGAACCTCTCCCAGCTGGTTGACCAGGCGACTCGAGTACCGGATGTTGAGAACCACACTGCAAATTGTCTGGACCTTCTGCTGACGACTGAACCGGACCGATACCAAGTGTCTGTTTCAGCCCCTCTTGGGAGTTCTGACCACTGTCTGGTGAAGTCCGTCCTTACGTGTCCACCACCCGACTCCAACCCTAGAGGAACCAGGCGGGTGTGGCGATACAAGTCAGCGGATTGGGATGAGATGCGACATTTCCTAGCATCTTACCCTTGGCTGCTAGTCTGCTTTTCTTCAGGCGATCCGTCGAGCTGCGCTAACGCTGTTGCTGAAGTTATTAGACAGGCGATGGAATATTATATCCCATTCTCCGACCGGCCCTCTGGCATTAGAGCTCAACCTTGGTTCAATGCTGTCTGCTCAAAAGCTGAGGCTGAAAAACATTCAGCATACCACGCTTGGTTAGAAGCCAGAAATCGCAAAGCTCCGGATACGCGAAAAAAGAAGAAAGCCTATAACACAGCGGCTAAGTCCTGCAAAAAAGTGCTCAAAAAAGCACGCTTCAACCACATAGGCCGAGTGGGAACTAAACTCGCTTCGTACCCATCGGGCAGTAAGGCCTTCTGGTCCCTGGCGAAGTGTGTTGAAGCAAACTTTTGTCGCTCCTCACTTCCTCCTCTGCAGAAACCTGACGGAACACTGGCACACACGGCTGTGGATAAGGCAAATTTATTTGCCTCTCTATTTGCCGAAAATTCTCGTCTAGATGCTGGTAATAAAATTCCACCTCAGTTACCTCCTTGTGGATGCAAAATGCCTGTAATTCACATTTACCAAAAGGAGGTTCTCAAAACACTACGCAATCTGGACGTGAACAAAGCCAGTGGTCCTGATGGTATTCCTGCTATTGTATTGAGAAATTGCGCAGCCGAATTGTCTCCAGTCCTGACACGTCTGTATCGTCTTTCTTTACGATCTGGGATTGTTCCGAAGGCATGGAAGCTCGCGAACGTACAACCCGTACCCAAGAAGGGAAGTCGCACTGACCCTGCGAATTACCGCCCAATCGCGATCACCTCCATCAAGCAGCTCCTCCAGCATGCAAGGTAATGGAGCGTACTGTCAACAATCGCCTTCTAGCATACCTGGAAGATAATGATCTCCTCAGCGATCGGCAATACGGATTTCGCAAACGCCGCTCTACTGGGGATCTTCTCGTGTACGCTACACATCTCTGGGGGGAAGCCCTCGACAAATATGGTGAGGCCCTTGCTGTCTCACTTGACATTTCGAAAGCATTCGACAGGGTCTGGCACGATGGTCTTTTAGCGAAGCTTCCTGCTTATGGTATTCCCACTAGTCTATGTACTTGGATCTCTGATTTCTTGAGGGAACGGTCAATTCGTGTAGTTGTTGATGGCTGCTCGTCTGACCTATTGACTATCAATGCCGGGGTACCCCAAGGATCTGTTCTCTCCGCAACACTATTCCTGCTCCACATAAACGATCTGCTTAAACCCGGTATCTTTGGGTACGCAGATGACAGCACTGTCGCGGAGAGATACTTCTCCAGTGCAAGAACGAGTCAAACAGAAGTGAACGATCTTAGAGAAGCAATGGTCAACCGTGCCAATCTTACTCTTCAGGCTGCCTCCGATTGGGGTGATGCCAATCTAGTGAGATTCAATGCTTCTAAAACCCAGGCGTGTCTCTTCACCGCTAAAAAGAGCCCGTTTAACTTGGCTCCCACTTTTCGAAATGTACCTGTTCCAGTCACCAACCATCTTGAAGTTCTCGGTATAGACTTATCGTCCAAACTCAATTTTGGAAACTATATCGAGTCCAGGGCTAAGACTGCTTCAAAAAAACTGGGCATCCTCTCCAAGGTCCGTCACTATTTCACACCGGACCAGCTGCTAAGACTTTATACAGCTCAAGTCCGCTCCTGCATGGAGTACTGTTGCCATCTGTGGGACGGTTCCGCCCGGTATCAGCTCGAAACCCTGGAATCTATCGACAGGCGTGCCAGGAAACTCATCGGCGATGAGATGTTTGCTTCAATACGGCTCCAAAGCCTCGAACATCGCCGTCTGGTTGCTAGTCTGTGTGTCTTCTACAGGTTGCATTTCGGTGAGTGTGCACAGGAATTGCACGAATTGATTCCCCCAGCACCATTCCACTATCGGACGACACGACGTGGACGGGGATTTCATCCATACGTGGTCGACATTCCTCCGGTTCGCACCTCGCGGTTCGCATCTTCTTTCGTTATTAGAACTGCAAAGGAATGGAATTCTCTTCCTGCGTCGCTGTTTCCCGATACGTACAATTTAGGGATTTTTAAGGCAAGAGTGAACAGGCACTATTTGAGTTTGCGTGCTCCACCTTAGACTTCATCTTTGTTTACCATCAGACAAGATAGAAGTCAAACGCGCTCAAATTATTTCATAAAAAAATAAAAAAAATAAAAAACTAGGAAATTGGTGATAAATTACAATTTTTCATTACTAAAAGTGTGACAACCCTATACACGATGACATTTGGTTTGTTTACATAAATTCCACATCGAATTTGGCTCAAATATAGGTTATGATAGGTATAATTTCCTTGGTACCATGGAATATAGATAATGTCTATATTCTATACCTGGTAAAGTGCGTTCAACGAGACAAGATACCAAATGTAAGCAACGCCAATGAAATATGAAAATATAGTCTATCTCTTTCTATCTTGTTTGTTTGCTATCTGCTGCACGGCTCTCGGCTAAGGTCGGGCAAAGTCCAACGAGACTAGTGCGGGTTTGAAAACATTCGCGCGGCCTTTTGATTTCGTAGTTATTTATTTATTTTTATTTCATTCCGTTCGTGAAGCGCTCGGAGTGATACATAAAGGACAATGGCGAAAAAGTTGTTGATAGAATTCCCAAGCGTCTATAAATATCTTAATGACTAATGTAAATAAAATAATTTCTTACGTTTTTTCAATATATTTTTAAGATCTGTATAAGTCTAGGAAAAATATCATTTTTAATGAAAAAACATTTGATTATTGTAAAAATGATTTGACATTTCATTTGAATATGAAGTACCTAACGATGGTTCCGTTGAATGTTCCCAAGCGTTTATAAATGTCTTAATGACTAATGTAAATAAAATAATTTCTTACGTTTTTTCAATATATTTTTAAGATCTGTGTAAGTCTAGGAAAAATATCATTTTTAATGAAAAAACATTTGATTATTGTAAAAATGATTTGACATTTCATTGGAATGAAGTACCTAACGATAGTTCCGTTGAATGTTGCCACAAGGTAATAAATCTTCTCTCATTCCCATACATGAACTTTTGCCTTTAAATAAATATTACACGTTACACGTATTATATTGCATCACGTTACACGATTTATATTGTATCAATCCGAAATCTTGTTTTATTACAAAGAATAACGCGTTATTTATTTATTTACTAATAAGCCCAATTATTTCATGAATACAATAATCATTCGTAATAAGAAAATAATGTTTTATTTTATAAACATGCCTTTCTTCTATTAGAAAAAATGAGCAGATACTCTGACTATATATGAGATCCACTATCTTTATGCCACGTATCTGTAGATAAGTGGTTTCTAGAGTCTGCTTTTTAACCTAGAGGCCGCACTTTCATTTTTTGCAGGGAACAACCATTTTGTATGCCACTGTAAACTGTTTCTTATTTGGTTAAGACCTTGCGGGCTGCTCATCTGATTATCTGATAAAAAGATGATCCCATGCTGCAAAGGGCACGATAAGTGGATGGTCCTCGTAATTAACTATCTATGGTGATTATCGTTACAGACAAATCTAAACAGATGCTGCCTGACTGAATCTAGGCAGACAACCTTTAGGTCTAGAAATTCTAAGAGCAGTGATTATTAGATCTGTTGACCTACAGCGTTCATGATTTAAGAAGATGAACGTCTTTGTCAATCGTCAATTTTATATCATCTATAGCTAACGCTGATGTACCTAAGTAGGAAATACCCAAGGACAGGTAACAAAGAAAATCGCCAAATTTGAAATATTTTAGGCCTGAGGGTTAAAAACAAGCGTCTAATAATTTTTTATTTTTCTGTGAGTGTGAAAAGTATAAATATACCTACTACAATGTTTTGTAATCAATCTATCTAGTTATTTAAAATATAGTTTCGGACTATATTTAACATGTATTAGACTAAGTTTTTGATTAGGTACCTACAAATTGTCGAAACATAACCTCTTAATGTTCAACCTGGAATATCTTTAATTCATTACTTCTTTCGGTGGTGCTTCTTTTTGCAAAAGTGATCAGGAATTTAAGTACTATATTATTACATTTTTTTCATTAGTAGACGCTAGAAATTTATGCCAACAAAAATTTGTTAGAGGATCTGCCATTGTCCTTTTGTCATTTTCTGTTATTTCCTGTTAATATTTTCGTTAATTATTCTTATTTGTTACTAGTTTTAGTTATAGTCGTTATTTGTTGTATTAGTTGTTGTTTTTATTATTTGTTGCTGTTATATCTAATAGTTTTAAATTTTAATACTAGATCGTGGCCTGGGGATTTTCTGACAGTTCATTTGTCAGAATCAGCCTTTAAGCTGTCAGAGAGAGGCTTCTATTTATCTATGTGTGTCACAAAACTCACAAATAAAGACGTGATAACGATACGAATATCGGCATACCTATATCATTTATCAAAATTAAAAAAGATCAATTTAATAAACCTACTAAACGACACGATACTACCTAACTACAACCAGTATCTTTCAATCGAACCAATAATTAAAAGCGAAACATCAAATTTATGACAGTAGTAAACATAGTGTGATGTTCTATTAAGCATCGATTTTTCGATAAAACCCGCTAACTGATTAGTTCGTAGTCATTCGTAGTCATTAGAATAGACTAGTGCAGACTGCAGACATTTCACACAGTGCCCCACAGTGCCCCATAGTGTAAAGACTGTAAAGTTCAAATTAAGAGTGAATTTGTTAATATTGTTTATTTGGTAAAGTTAATACCTCTAGTATCAGTAACAAGGTTAATCTTTAAGGAATAATATTGTTACTGCTTGAAATCCGCTTCGTGTTATTTATTCGGTAAGTATTCAGTATTTAACTTACAGTATATAAAAAATAACCATCACAGCAACAAGTGGCAGTGTAACTTATCAATAACCTAAAATTACAGTCTTGATTCAAAGATGATCCATTTTTAGGAGAAAAATCATTATACTTAAAAATATATTTCTTTGACTTTTGACTTTCTTTGACTTACATCTATAATATTATTACGATATAAGCTAGCCTATCTGAAAAAAATCTAAAGTTTATATTAACATTTTAAGATTAAGATTAAATATTGATTTTGAAGTAGGTTTTAAAAGCACTTTTGAAGTGATATTTTAATTTTTTTTTTTTTTTTTTTATTAATTAATTAAGAGTCATGAAGTGATCAAAGATTTGGAATGTAGATTCCACTGACAGTAACTAGCAAGAAATCCAACATTTACACTTATAAAAATTGTTGTGTGTTTTTAAATTATATTTATTAACCTTAAACTGCGAATACCTTTACATAATTCTATAGAGACATTTTTGTTATATAAGCGAAATTGTAACTGCTTACAGGCTTCGATCTGGACATGTCCCGCTAAATAGTTTTGCCCCATTAATGGGAAAAGCTACGTCACCAAATTGTTTAGAATGTAATAAAATAGAAGATGCATTTCACATAATGGCTGAATGTGTCCGAAACGAAGCAGAAAGGGCTGAATTTCTTATCAGATATAATGTTAACTCTTATGATTCAGGAATATGGAATAGTATTCTGGCCTTTCCAACGTCTGGAGAAGCAAGAATGCTATATAAATTAGTGTTAATAGGATTAAGACGTCGACGTTTGTAATAAATAGATTGTATTAGAGGTTATTTGTACAGAAGCTGCTTCTACAGGGGTGACATGATCACTTTGTGACCAAACTCCTTTAATCAAATAAAGATTTAAAAAAAAAATGTTGCCTGGTTATGGAATGCATTGCCCTTTACCATAAGATGTGCTCAAAATATATTTTTATATAAAAAGCTTCTAAAAGAATACTACCTTAGTCAATAAATTATACCACATTTAAAATTTATATTATTTAATTATATGACTTTTATATATTGTTTACAGATATTTATTTGTTTATATATTATTATTATTGTTATACCAGCTGCCTATCTGCAAAATCAATATTTCTGTCACCCTCAGGTTATCTGGCAGAAATTGCTTTTTACCAATAAGAGCGACTGGTTGTACAACTTAAAATTATGATAACTTACATCTTTAATTTTGTTCTTTGTTTTGGTGTGCAATAAAGAACATTATTATTAACATGAATTTATGCTTACTCCATCATCATTATAAAGTCATTGTAAAAATTGTGGTAATGAATAAATAATAATTAAATTAAAATTAGTTGTATACAGAAAAAATTTGGTTTTGACCAAATATAGTTAGGCAAGGAAGGATAAGGGAGCGAGAGAGCTTTTTAAAAAAAAAAACTATAAAATTATTTAATTATTACTAGCGAAATGACCGAATAAACAAAACAACCAAACAACAAGTGCATGCTCTAATCAACTGAAGTTACAACTTAAAGATATTACATTAGAATTTTGGGTTCCCAGGACAAGGGATGATTTGTGTTCCCACTTAAAACACACAAAGTCTAATTTAGCGAGAACCCAAATAAATCCATTAGTTTAGCCGCTTGAGCCTACTTTCTAATGTTTTTTGTGATTTAGGATAGTATAACTAGTTTTTATAGTATATATAGTAGTTTATTATATGTACATAAACATAAAGCTACAAATGGTCATAGAATATTTCAAATCAATATACATCATAACTCATAAAATTCTTGTTCTCTCATGATATTTTTGCCCTTGCACCATTTTCTTGTTTATTACTGTTTATTTCATTATTTTCTGTATACTTTGATATGAGTGCAATAAAGTGTTTATCTATTTATCTATCTATCTATTTTTATAGATTTTTGAATATGTGCCAATCTAATTGATCTTGCTAATTCTGACAGTAAAAAACAAAGATTTAACTAACATGTCAGATTATACATTACCGAACTGAAGTAAATTAGTCCGTAAATGTCCCACTGCTGGGCGAAGACTCCTTCTTCATATGAGAGAAGGGACCTTATATAGAGAGAAAAGACCTTAAACCAACATGCTGTTCTACTGTGGGTTGGCAGATAATTTTCCTACCAAAAGTAACAATCGCTAACAGATGTATATGATAACAACTGGAACCTATGGCTTTACATACTCTCCGAGACACGACAACAAATATTTCAATTTTTACAATACAAATATCTGCACCAACCAGGAATCGAACTCTCGACCGCCTTTATTAAAGCAACTACTTGCACCACTACACTAGAAAAGTTTGTACATTAACACTTCACTAACTAAACTCTTAATACCTGAAAGTCGATGTTTTTTTTTAAATTTAATTTCAATTGTGTTAGATCATAAAAATAAAATAATTTAAGAGAATTTAAATACATTTTTCTGTTCAAAAGAAATTTCTTATTTAGGACTTCTATTCAATATTATGTCTTTGAAGATTCAAGAATCCTTAGGAAAGAGGATGCCTTATTAATGTACATCAAGTTACATGTAATCTCATTAAATCTAATTACCAAAATACTTCCTGGAAAAAAATATCACAAATTGTGTTCACAAGACATTGTCTTATATTATCTTAATATAAAATTGTATCTAGTAATTCTTGACAAATAGATAAATTTGAATTAATGTTAGATTTATTATTTACATTATCGATCTAAAAATGTCAGTAGAATAGCAATAGTAAATATAAACACAAATGAAAAAATATTTACATTATATTATTTTATTTTAGTTGTAACATGAGATGTAAGGAATAGATATTATAAGCATGTAACATATTAACGTATATGCCATGTAAGGATCCAGGAGAGAAATATACACTCTCCGGCACGGAAACTTGGCCAAGTATAAAATTTGTGATAACTTCAGTTTTTTTCAGTTTACACTACAAATTTAGGCCAATTTTGATCGTTGTTCATCCAATTAACGTCTTTAATCATTTTTAAGCATAAATAATGTTCTTTTTAAGTTTATAATGAAGTTTAAGCACAAAATCACATTTACACAAAATTAAACACTGCAGTTTTGAGCACTAGTAATTAAAAACTGTTTGATCTTTGGTAAACTTTTTAACTTTTTAATATCGCGTGTTTCCTCCTCTAGCCCTTATGACCGCCTGCATTCGATCTGGCATGCTTTGGATGACATTTTTGATGTCCAATTGCGATAAGTCGCGCCATGCAGTCAGTGCGGCATCTCGAAGCTGGCTAAGAGTTTGTGGTGGGTTCGATGCTGTTTTAATTGTCCTTTTTAGCTTATCCCAAATATGCTCTATTGGATTTAAGTCGGGGCTGCGAGCTGGCCACTGCAATTTTTGAATACCAACCTCTTGAAGGTACTCATTTACGATATGAGCGACGTGTGGACGTGCATTATCATGCATTAAAATGAATTGATCATATCCAATAAACCCTCCAAAGGGTACAACATGTTCTTGAAGGATATCCTCGATATATCGTGTTGCAGTTAGAGCGTTATTGACGATGACCAATTCTGTACGTGCATCAGAACTAACGCCACCCCATATCATTATAGAGCCTCCACCAAAACTCACTGTTGGAGTGGTAGTAATCGCCAGATATCGTTCACCTTTCCTTCTCCACACACGTTGTCGACCATCAGGTGCATTTAAAGCGATCCTGCACTCGTCCGTAAACAAAACTCTTGCCCATTGTTCATGAGACCAGTTAGCATGTTCGCGGGCAAATTGAAGTCGAGCTGCTCTATGCTGTGGGAGGAGCTGTGGGCCACGGGCTGGTCTTCTCGCTCTTAAATTAACTTCCTCCATACGTCTTCTCACCGTACGCTCACTAACATTTACATTCCTAGAGATTTGAAGCCGCTGCTGGATCTCGACCGCAGTAAGGAAGCGATTTCTTAAAGTCTCTAACACGATAAAGCGGTCGTCACGAGCTGACGTGCAACGTACACCACCACTACCTGGTCTGCGTGTACAGAGGCCAGTCTGTTGGTACCGTTTTAATGCATATTGCATTGAAGAACGTGGTACGTTAAGGATAGTAGCCACTTCACGATGGGTCATCCCTTGTTCCACTAATGACACTGCTTGTGCTATCTGACTTGGTGACAAAGGCATTTTTATGGATCCTTAGGCGCCTTTAGATGTTTATTTATCACAATAAAACCAAAGAACTTCGGCAACTTAACACTTACAAATTCCACAACACAATTCAAAATGTAGAGTTCGTCGGATAAATGACACAATTCAACTAAACTTCAGAACCCAAACCATAATGCACTTCAACTTAGTTAATTACCCTCTTAGGATTAACGTAAACATTATTTCTACCCACTTATACAATAAAAACAAAGTTAGACACACTTAAAAAAATTTTATCGCATGTTATGAGTTTGGCCAAGATTCCGTGCCGGTGAGAGACTGCTGAGTTAATACTGACTTTTTTTTAAATAATCAATTCTTAAATAGGAACGACTAGCTTACATGGTGTATACGCTTATATTTTACTAGCTTTCCGCCCACGACTTCGCCCGCGTGGAATTCGGTTATATCGCGCGACATGGTAAGCGCGCCGCTCCGCACCCCGCTTACCGCCCGATACGCCCCCCCCCCTTTCCCATTGCACGCTTTTTTTGTCTTTGTCTTAAACAATTGAACAATCTTACATGATTTTATGTTTGACAATAAGGAACTTCCATACAAACTTTCGTCCCCTATTTCAACCCCTTCTACCCTTATTTTCGCGATAAAAAGTATCCTACGTCCTTTCCCAAGTTCAGTTTTATCTTCATACCAAATTTCATCAAAATCGGTTCAGTGGTTTAGGTGTGAAAGCGTAACAGACAGAGTTACTTTCGCATTTATATATTAAGTAGGGATATGCTTATATCTTTTACTTACATCTCAAACACTAAATATTGTTGCCGACAGGAATTACATTATCTGTACTCACGTTTAACAACAGTGTTTGAAGTAACCAAAAGAAAAATAATAATATTGAATCTCTAATGGTCATATAAAGAAAATTTAATACATATATATAACAAAGTAGATATATAGAAGAACAACTGAACTAAATAATTGTAGGTGCATATCTTTAATACTTAAATAATTTAGCATCATCTGCATTTAAAAAAATTAGTTATGTAAGAAAATTGGATTTTATATACCTAATATGTTTTTTTTTTTTATGTAATCTTTTAGCACTCCAAAACAAATTTAAAGTATCAACATGGCAAGTGGGTCCTGGGAAGAATTCTTTGCTGTACATCTACCTCCGACCGACTTTGAAGACAACCGCTCACTGCTGAAGGAGTTTTGTAAGAGACATGACCAGTATGGAAATAAGATCGTTCTTGTTACAGTGAGTACGTTTTATTATTGTCTCTATAGGTTAAAACGTGGCTGAGTCTTATGAACTGGGAACAGTTTGGGCTATAATTTTATTATTTTTTGTGGATGTAAAAGAGGGATACCAGCATGATGGTTTTTAAATTACCGCTGTAATATATTTAATACCTGAACTAGCACTGCTGAAATTTTCAAGCATTAAATTTGCTTACGGTTCAGGATTCGGATTAAAAAAAACCGACACGAATATAAAATGGTAAATGTAAATATTTAATAAATTAAACTGTGTCCATGAAAATATTTAATAAATTAAACCAGTTGTTGCCAAATGTTTGCCAGTAGGTACCTAAAACTAGAAACCCTTCTACTCGATAAAATAATATTTAAATAAGAAAAATTTATTGTTTTTGTATATAATATACTAATAATTTTGAATAATGTAATTACTGTTTAATATATAAAATAAATATAACAATATATATAATAATTACTATAATATATTGATATTAGTGAATACAATATATTGATAATATGTTTAAATATTATAATATAAGAAGTGCCCAAAATGAAAATCTATTTTGCAGCGCCTGGAAATGGTATCTATATTTATTACTTCATTCTTAAAAAACCTTGTGTAGGTACACTTAGCAAATAAACCATTTTAATTTGAATATCCTTTTCGATTTAGAAATTCTAATGCATTTACAATCTCCAATGCTCAATGGAATCGCATGGCAGATTACTCTCAAATTCTTCTTGTTAATAGGAAGACAAAATTTAAGTCAAAAGTATAAATCATCAACAGGTTGTTACAGTAACTTAAACTACATGTAACTGTGGTATTAAAGGCAAGATATTTATTTTTAGAATTAATATTAAACAGGCCTTCTTAAATCCTCAGATTCTTAAATAAAATACCAGATTGTTTCTGAAACCCGGAGGGAAAAAAATAGAAGCTTTCCACGTTGTCTATTATAAATAAAAACAACAGTAAAGCCTGTAGTAATAAAAGAAAATTCTTAATAAAATTTACTACATAGCCTAAAATAGACACTTTTAAGTATAAATTAATTTAGCAATTGAAACTAGGGTCCTACTCGCCTTGAATAAAGGGCTCCGAACGTCGGATTACCTTAATTGGGTATGGATATTAGTTTGCTACTGCTACTTCTAATCCAAGCTGTTCCATTAAAAATTGGATACTGATAATATTTTTTTTCTTTCAGTCTGGTGGAACAACAGTTCCACTGGAACACAATACCGTTCGGTTCGTTGATAACTTCAGCGCGGGAACACGTGGTTCAGCCTCAGCGGAATACTTCCTCGAACATGGATACGCGGTCATATTTATGCACCGGCAGAAGTCTCTAGAACCTTTCACAAGGCACTTTAGTGGACAAAAGCTACTTGATATGCTTGATTTACAGGAACAGGGACCAAATACTACCATCACAGGTATTATTATTTTTTAATTTTCGTACATACCTATTCATAAATTGACTGGCCCGTTAGCGCAGTTTGCAGTGACCCTGCTTTCTGCTCCAGGGTTGTGGGTTCCATTCCCTAAATAAATATTAATTTAATTTTACGCGAATGCAATAAACTCTACGCGCGTCCCAAAGATTAGGTAAATAATGACCACGTACTAATGTGAGGGGAAAGGTAGGAACGGGGCGGCGCTAGCGCCTTTGAACTTGACCTATTTAGCCAGCCGCGGCAGTCGGCGGCGGGCGACTTTGATGCGCGCGCGTCATATGATTTTGTGTGCTACTCGTATTTATTTTATTCGTATCGATCGATGTATTGTACCTGTACTAAAGTTATTTTATAACCATGGTACCGCCGCTATTCTAATGTCGAATACACGGAAATGGTGAGGATACTGGCTAAGTGTGATGACAATGTGTCGGAAGCCTGTCGGCAATATGCAGCTAGATATTCGAACTTACCTACACCGAGCCGTGAGACAATGTCAACTCACCGAATCTGACAAACTAGCACGAGTAAATTTTTGTAACTGGTTCGGTTAACTAAAATAATTTGTGCGTTCAATCAAATTAAAACTAATTCGGAAGTGTTAGCACGTGTTAGTGAACAGCTGATTTTTAGGTGTTGTATGTGTGTTGGTTGTGATGGTGACTATTTTGAACGCTATCTGCGCGATACGCACCGACATGCGCGTTACTTTAACCTTAGAGGTAATATTTCGTTTGTAAATATTATTTTATTGTCAATTATTTTTAATTTTTTAATTATTGTAAATACGCTGATTTCACTTTTGAAATACTTATGCCCGCCTGTATTTAACAATAAAAAGTGAATAATACCTAGCTACCAATATTTGATATTAAATTGGTTTAATTAGACTTTAGTAAACGTTAAAGAATAATTACCTACGTTAATAATTTTCACATATTTTTTTATGTTCAGAATTCAGATACCTAATCTACATACCTACATTTTCGGGCATACGGACAGTCGAAGCCTTTTGATGACTAGGTACCGGATGTCTACCGCACAACTGGTTGTGCTGTAACCTCTGGAGGTTATGCAGATGTGTTGCCCTCCTATACATACGATTTATTTGTTTTTTATCGTTTAATATAGCCAGTTCTAAGCCTGGTAAAGTATGAAGGGATTGTGGACTCAGTTTACGTATTGCAGGGACATGACAAAACAGAAATTTGATTATTCACTTAAGTCACTGCGATATACATACTATGATACTGCCCACAAACCCACCAAGCAATTTATATTAATTTTATTAACTAGAATTATCGGGCAGAGAAAGTGTTATTACTATTATTATGCAAGCGCGCCCGAGCGTCGCGTCATCCTTTCGATAATGAATGAAACATAGACTCTAAATTTCAGAGCAGTACAATAAAAGCTTAAAAAATCATTTTTAATTAATGTATTGAGTTATGTCAAAAGTCGTAGAACAAATGTTGTTGTACATAATGTTAGCTATCTTGTCCTGCGAGGTTGCTGGTGTTTTAGAATTAACCCTGTATATATATATATATATATATTACAAAAAAAAGTATATCAGTCGGCTGGTACCTAAAACACAAGCAGTTGTTTACCTTAGGAACAGATGACCTTGTGTCTATGTTGAACCTATTTATGGATTTATTTTATTTATAAATATACAGGGTGGCTGGTAAATTACTATCAATATTTAAGGAGACTACTCGGTACATGATTCTCATTCATTGAATTCATTCATTCATGAATTATGTAAAAAAAACAGGTAAATATTAATAAAGTTTTAAGTAAAGTTTCTCAACAATTATCCAATTATGTACGCGTCGTCTGGACACCCTAGCAGCTAGCTGCACTTTCGACACAAAACAGGTAGTTTACCTACGTCCAAACGCCGCCACGTGTTAACAGGGTAGCAGGATAAACAAGCATGATCCAATCCCCCTTAATACTTTAATCCTGGCTTAGGATAGGCAAAAATACTAAGATATTTTACTCGTTTAAGCAACAAATTTGTTGACTAGGTAAATGATGTGAACTTTGGCAATTTTTAGATGTTAACAAGCGGCACAGTACAACACCTGTGCACGTGCCGCCGGCATGACTGTAGAGTGTCAACGCTTCATTTACTTGAATTGAAATTTATGAAAATTTGGTCAAAAATTAAGTACCTATTTTTTTTACATAATTCGAATGAGAATCATGTACCGAGTATTCTCCTTAAATATTGATAGTAATTTACCAGTCATCCTGTATAAGGACATCAGAATTACTGTATTTCAATGTAATTTGTCAACGATTTTTGTTCTTATAATCCTATACCATTTTATATAAATAAAACATAAGTCCCTTACCCTTCTTCTATATGGACAGGGATGGATTTAGAGTTGTGGAGGCCCGGGGCAACAGTGGAGTGGAGGCCCCTTCATTTAACATTTTGGTTCCGAAAATATTTGCACACGAAGATGAAAAAAAAAGGTCGTCTCCATCTGACACTGATATTTATCCTTGCTCCTAGACATTGGTTCTAGACATATTAAAAAAAATACCCCGTGGAGCTATGTGTATTCCTTAAAAAAAAGTGTCGTTCAACTCCGAACCGCTGTTATTTACTCTGTCGAGCTATATGTATTCCTAAAAAAAGTAATCTCTGAATTTCAATTTTTTTCCCGAAGTCTCTATTGTGCGGCCCCCTTTTTTGTGGAGGCCCGGGGCAGTTGCCCCGGTTGCCCTCCCCTAAATCCGGCCCTATATATGAAGAAGAGGCCTTCTCTCAGGCAGTGGGTGGTGTACAGGCTGATACAGTACAGTTACAAACATAAGTCATAAAAATGGATATATGTATTGTGGAAGTGGAACATTTATGACCTGTATATAATATAATAAAGTATAGATAGATATACTACTTATTCTTTATTGTATACCACTTTTTTCACAACTTACATAAGTAATTTAAACATATATATAACGAAGGCGGTCTTATCGCTAAAGTAAATAGCGATCTCTTTTAAACAACCTTAACATTGAGGAGAATATGTAAAGATAGGACATGCATCATTGTTACCAACATTAGGTATATATTCATAAAATAAAATTATATTCTTCAAATATACATGAAATTAAAATAAATACATAAATAAATATATATTATATACATCCCAAAACATCTAAATTAATTATTTACAAAATTCTAGATAAATATAATATAATAATATACTAGGTTGACCTTGACCTTGCCTTATGTTAGTACACATAAATTCAGTCTGAAAACACGTCTATCTCTTAGTTTCTATTGTTATAACATCAATTCACTAGACAAAGAAAGGCACTTGGGTTGATACTTCACTAACCTTGAACTACTTTTTTTATCTCTATAGTCTTGTTTAAACTATGAAGGAAAAGAAAATTTTATCGTATTTTTGTACAGTGCTTTTTCTTCTTATGGAACTTGATATATGATGACTTTTAGGATATTTAATGATTCTCGTTATATATTGAACGAACTGAACTGTATCAGCCTGTAAACGTCGATCTACTGGACGAATTCCTTTTCTCCGTGTTGGAGAAGGGTTGAAGCTTAAACCACGAGACTGTCCCACTGCGGGTTCACGGAAATGTCTCCCTATCATGAGTAACGATCGCTATCAGATGTCTATGATAACAACCGGTACCGACGGCCTTATGTGCACTATTAGGTACGGTGGGGCAACCCACAAGAACCCAGACCAGAATCATATATTTGTACAAATACAAATCGCTAATGACTATTAACATCGTCGGAACTGCAAAATCGATTTCTTTTGATTTATTTCATAAAACGTTCCTAAATAACCAAGTCTATCATCAGCTGAAAAGAAAAATATTATTTTATGCATAGTTTTTTAATCACTTAATTTATATATGTCGGTATTTAAAAAATATGTAAAAAGACGTATGCAATTTAAACTTTGCATCGCTCTCCTGTAAAGTTTTTTTTTTTTCATATCCGACATTTTTATTAGTCATAAGCGAAATATATGCCCCGAGCGGGATCAAACCCGCGATCGTTGTTGAGGCACATAGGCGTACCACTACTTCAGAACGATTGTCAATTAAATGAGACTACGTAAAATAATGCAAATGTTTGACCTATTTGGATACTTAATAATTTTGGTCGATAAATATTAAATAAGTATAAAGTATGGCCAGCTCCAACATCATAAAATACATAAATCTCAAAAATTCTTCATTTCGATTTCAATAAAACCAGACAGTGAAATCGCTACCGTCTTATTTATGTCACTCTGACGAGATGCTCAGACCGCTAATCCTCTTTCCGTTTCCGTCACCTTGATGTCAAGACACTTCTAGTTGAGCCAAGGATTCGAATTTAAGACCCATTCTAGCGCATAGTGAGAATAATTTAATACATAGTATCTGTTGGAACACAAACGTAAAATATTTTCCAGTATAGACAAAGAAACTAGTAGACAAAATATTCGCTATCTCTTTTTATCGCAGGGGAACCCATTTACGGGTGATATCCAGGACGCCCGGGTAGGCAGTCCTAGACCTATGTCGGACTCGGCACTTTTGGAGTGCAATACCGTACTAAACCCCTGCGGGAGCCTTCAGCCGCTTTAATTGGAGGGTCTCGGATCTGCAGGCAACAAGATCCAAAATGTTCTCTCTAGTACAATCCGTTCGAGTAGAATACCAAGCCTGCTACTATTAATGCGTTACGAAAAATTTCCATCACCACGATATTGGATAACTTCGATTCGTCTTGAGGATTATTTTATAGATTTTTCGCTGTTTCCATCGAACATAAAGTGCAAAAATAAATCTGGAATATTTTTGAATATTGATCCAGTGTTAATATTACTGGCTCGCACGTTTATTTCTAGGATGTTAGATTACTTCTGACGTACGCATATTATGTATAGGTAAGCAATTACATACAACCGTTCTGGTGTAGTGGTGCGTGTAGTCTTAACGCTAGCGGTCGCAGGTTCGGTTGTAACTCAGGGCAGATATTTTGTATTTGTATAAATATTATAATTTTATATATAATATTGTTGTGTGTTCTTCTTTCTCCCCACCGTGCCTCGGAGAACACGTAAAGCCGTCGGTCCTGGTTGTTATTATAGACATCTGGTAGCGACCGTTCCTCATGGTAGAGAAATTATCCGCCAACCCGCAGTGGAGCAGCATGGTGGATTAAGCTCCAACCCTTCTATATGGAGAAGAGACCTTTGCCCAGCCATGAGTTGTCCACAGGATGATTCATTTCAGTTCAGATAAGCAATTGTTTGATTTATAGTATTTTTACCACTCTAATTGAACAAAGAAGGTCCATAATTCTTAACAGTCCTATAAAATGTTCCAGTGAAACCAGACAGCGTATTCGCACTCGCTCCAGTACTGGCTCGGTACCAAGCGGCACATGCTGCTGGTGCACTATTGCACGTGTCGTTCACCACTGTGTCAGAGTACTTCTGGCTGTTACGGGCGGCGTGTGAGTGTCTCGCTCACACGGGAGCGAGAGCCTTGCTATATCTAGCGGCTGCTGTTTCCGACTTTTACATACCTAAAGATAGAGTTGTAAGTGCGAAATTAATTAATTTTATATCGTTTTCTTCTAATTATTTTGATTTATATAACTTTTTAGAAAAATTACAAATTTCCTTTAAGTTCTTGATGATGTTGAAATTATCTCTACCTATATTATAAATGTGAAATATAAGTTTAGTTTGTTACACAAAAACTACTTAACCGATCATCATGAAACTTTGTGCACATATTCTTGGAGGTATTAAAAGTAACACAGGATACATTTGGTTTTTTTGTTGTTGTTGTTTGTAGCGATAACCGACATCCACGCGGGCGAAGCCGCGGGCGAAAGCTAGTTAGATATAATCTAAAATCTATTTTATCTCACTATGACAAACTTAGATTTAAAAAAAACCTTATACGCACCAGTTTTGGCTGTGCAATGCTTGCCTGTTATTAATATTACATATTTGCTACATATATTGGGGTGCATCCACATCAAAGTTACTTTTTCCTAGAGGAGAAAAGGAATTCGTCCATAAATGACGTGAGACAATTTTGGCGATTTTTTGACCCTCCCTCCGCCCTTAGTGAGATTTCGTGAGATTCAGCTCGACCCCCTCCCCCTACCCTAATCTCACGTGATATTTTTGAAAATGTGTATTTGTGATACTAATGGAAAATATTATCGATTTTTATTAAGTGCACACGAAAAAAAAAGGTCAACGCGGCCACCCTACCGTTGTTTCCACCTCCAGGCTTTACGTATTCCTAATAAAAGGGCCATCATCGGTACATGAAATTGTTATATACATTTTTTTTTTCACCGGTACATGACATTTTTTTATTTACCGAGACCACCCTCTCTCCCCACGTGAAATTCTGTGAGATTTCGCTCGACCCCCTAAAACGCCTCCCGTAATTTATGGTTGCCCCCAAATGCCATAAAACATCGGTTGATGCAATATTGCAAATATTACTACACAAAGTAACTGCTATGTGGATGCGCTATTAGAATGCATTTGAACGTTTTATCTCAGTTTTTTTTTTTTTTTTTTGTTTTTGGTTGTTAAAATTTATTAAATTACATGCTTTAAAGTAGTTATTTTTTTTAATTTAAATTCTTTGCTCTTTTTTTCAGCCTACTCATAAAATGCAATCTGCGAGTGGACCACCTGTGATTCAACTACATTTAGTGCCCAAAATGTTAGCGCCTCTCGTCAATCTCTGGGTCCCCGAAGCATACGTAGTTTCCTTTAAATTAGAAACTGATGAAAATCTTCTCATAACTAAGGCTAGGGCTGCATTAGAAAAATATAAACATAAGGTAAGCATTATAGTGGAATTATTACCAGTAATCTATTCCATTTTAACTTGCATGTAACATGGTGGAGTCTAGCTGTAGCCAATTCAACTCTGATACAGCGGACATAAGCTCATTGTCACTTTTTTGTAAAGGAAGCTACGGTAGCTACGTTTAATCCGATATATAAAAACGGAAGGACTATTACGTAACTTGCGCGATCGCGAGAATTCGCTGTGGGGTCAAATTTCAATAATAATTGAGGCTCAGCTAGTATTGAAATACGACACCACGGCTATTTCTCGCGATCGCTCAAGTTACGTAATAGTACCACGGAATCAAAAACTATCTTTTTTTCCATTCCCTTAGAAATAAATTTTCCCCACTCTTAGCTTCCTACTGCTTTTAATCCGTTCGTGATTCTCATGGTACTGGATCTTTTGAAGACCGTTATGGTGAAGTGACGAAAGTTCCATCCATTAACACCAACAGCTGCGGTTTTATTCTCGCTTGGTGCGAATACATATTTCTAGAAATATTTTCTTTGGTCTAGGAGTTTATCCTCGTTTGTCTTCCAAGCGTGCCTCGGATAGCACGTTATGCCATCCATCCTAGTTGTCCTAGTAAAAATCTGATAACTATCTGTTATAAATAGTATTTGCACCCCTTTTCACACAACACGCATCCCTATTCTTCTGACTCAGTCATTCCTAACTCAGCCGTGAGTCCCAAGCATCCACTCATCAGTCTCGATCCAACATCCATACCCGACGGCTGTCTAACCAACTTATCCTGTATTTTATTTAATAAAGTTTTTTTTTAAACTAAATATCCTCGAGGATCTTACTAGATCGTTGCCGTTGCTCTTGACAAGTAAATTATCCTCCAAAGAATCACATAGGAGTAAGCCAGCTTTAGCTTACAACCCTTTTCCTAATATGAGAAAAAGTGCAGTCCTTTGCCCAGAAGTGTAACTTTTATAGTCCTTTTTACATGGTACTGCTGTTGACTCCTGAATTTTCATTAAATCACGTGACTCAATTGTAATTTAAATATTAATTAAATATTTGTATACTGCATTTGATCTGTTTTTTTACTAATATATTTTCTTCTTTTGTTTTAACAGATGGTCGTAGCGAATCTATTACAAACACGTCACCAGAGAGTGATACTAGTCACTTCGGAATCGAACCAGGAAATCGTCCTCACTAAAGAAGAATTACACGCAGGTATGAATATTTGATTTCAATTTTTGGACGAAAATTTATTATAATTTATAAAAATATTGGATTATATATTCTATAAAAATATCTATTAATAAATAAAAATATAAATACAAATTCGTGTGCTAAAGTTCGGTTAGAGGGAGCTGATTATAAATAACCGTTCCACTTAGTGGAGGGAAGGAGGAATTTTCACGTCTAGGTCTCAGTACTCGGCTCCCCCACCGGTGATGCTCTAAAGGCCACTAGGGCTAACAGTTATACCCAGCGGCTTGCCAGTCAATGATAATTGCATTAAAAGACGATTTTTATACGACAATTATTACATCAATATCTACCTAATCTGTCGAAGAAGAAATATTTACCGTAAAAAGGGGTTAATAGGTGCGAATACTGTATCTGTAAAATATAATTCATACAAATTTGGAAGTTCTTAATGTAATCAAAATCATCAATAATTTTCATTTCTCGTTTTATGCGATTCCTATTCACCCCATTTTACGGTACTAAAACTAGTGACATTGGTCATTAGAAGCACCATCTATCGACAAAATGAGCTTTTTTTATATTAGAGAAAAATTAATCCACCAAACTTCTTCACTACGGCCTGATGGACATAAATGTCTCAGAATTCTTCTGAGACATGGCAGATCTTCTCATGATGTCTTCCTTGATCGAGCAGTTTAATTTTAAATACAAATAAGATACTTGATAACTCAGCGGTGCTAGCTCAATTTTGATTCCGCGACCTTCTGGTGCTGAGTCACGTGTCTCATCCTATGAACAGCTTATTTACTAACCAAATTCATGAAATATGACATTAACCGTTTCCGTGCGGATGATGCCGCACAGGCACCATGTAAATCTATTCCGTATGGCGTATGGTGCCCGAGAGGATACAAAACTAAAACATAAAAAACTCGGCTAAAACTACATTTTTCAAAAGAGTCCCGTAAATAAAAGTGTCTTTATTTGTCACCCATATCATGCGTACAATGTTCGTTTCAAGTAATTTCGTAAATTAACAGACTTCAGGGGTTGTAAACCTTCAATCTAAGTTGTAAACCAAGTTGTCGAGTCACATTATATTATTGATTATAATTCTAAAAGCCAGCATTCTGGAATGTTTCTCAGAAAATCAAATGCTTTTGTCATAAGGTTCATTTTTGCCTCAAAACATGACGGGGTTACAAAGAGTGCGGGGCGACTTAACAGACAATGGGTTTTACCTGGGGTTTTACCAATTTTTTGTGCTGTTCGCCGTCCCTTCGCCTACGAAGTCCCGTATGCCCTTGTGTATACGGTTGATTATTGTTTAAAACTAAGCCCCGTTCATAATTGTTTGCGCCGGCGCATAATTTTTTCATCCCGCACTTCTGTCTTGCTACCCTTAGTAAACAGACGTGATCTTACTGCTTATATTATCGACGACATTCGCTTGTGCACTTGGACTCCGTGATTTTACATTTGTGACGACATTGGCTTGTGTTATTGGACTCTTTGTTTGTGACAACTATATCCTGTTTACCTGAACTCCGAGATTTGAGATTGCCTTTCACTAATTTCGCTACGTGCCGTGCATTAAAGGTAAGTTTTTGGTCTTATATTTATAATAATTAACGTTATTCACCCCAGAAACCTATAATTTATACATTTTACCTATTTATTGGTACCTCTATTTCGTAAGAAATTGCAAAAAAAAAACTTTTTACATAAAATGTATTATTTTTTATATTAACTTTGTTTTGAAATGTTTATAATCAAGGTTTATGCCCATTTTCACTCACACCACACACTGTACACACAGAAGGTACAGAATAAAACGAAAAATAAAAGCAATAAGTTCAATAAACACACAGTAAGCGAAACGCTTTTACAGTGATAGTCATAGTGATAACGTTGGCCGCATCACCCATGGGCTGGTCCGGCCGGCAAATTTCGTGATTTCGTCAAACATCGGCGGTTCTCGGTAATCTTCGAATCGCAAGAGCGCCGTTACGGAACTTAATTATCGGATACTTTCGAATTATCGGAGTTGAAAATTTTGGTGAATTTTGGTGCAGCCCTAGTAAGTAGCTTATTCTGGTATTTATTTTTCAGTTCCTAACGGAAATGGCTGCGAGTCCACCATCGGCACTATCTCCTCAACCTGGGCCGTCGAACTGGGATGTCTTGACTGCGCAGTTGTCTGCAACAATGTCTCCCCAAAATATTGATTTACAAGATATGTCAGGTTTAAATGTTGAAATAAGTGACGCTGATCTCTACGGGATTTTAGCAGACAATATGGACGACATCATTGACGAATGGGTCAATGAAAACCCAGAAGCCGAAACAGGCGACTATGACGAAGAATTGCCAACACAGATGCAAGAGAGCACGCCTGAAGCACCGAATACTTGGTATCCTGGTAACCCTACCAGTATGATTAAAATTCCTTTTACCGGTACACCAGGCCTTTTACCGCCTCATAACATGCATGGTAAAAGTTATATCGATTTTTTCTTTCTATTTCTTAATGAACATTTATGTAATTTAATTGTAGAGAGTACAAATAAGCGTGGCAACAAATTAAAAACCGAAGTAAATACCTCTCGCGCTAGGTTTGCTAAATGGAAAGATTTAACAATACCTGAATTAAAAGTGTTTATCGGCGTAATATTGTTTATGGGTACCGTTAAATTAAACAGAATGGCTGATTATTGGTCAACAAATTACTTAATGCGGCTTAGCCCACATTTATTTATGTCAAGAGACAGATTTTACTTAATTTTAAGGGCACTAAACGTCCAAACTGAAGAAAGACCCGAAAGCATTTTTAAAATAAAACCTTTGATTGATTTATTTAACCAATCAATGTGTTCCATTTATTACCCGGCAAAAAACATCGCGATTGATGAATCTTTAATATTATGGAAAGGTCGTTTGTCCTTCCGCCAATATCTTAAAGGGAAAAGACATCGTTATGGCATTAAATTATATATATTAGCTGATATGCATGGGATTATACAAAAAATACACCTTTATGCTGGTTCTGGGGATCAATTGGTGGGTGGCAGAAACCACGTGAATAAAGTGGTAATGTTATTATTGGAAAAATATATTAATAAGGGACATTCACTATATGTTGATAACTTTTATACAAGTGTGGGATTAGCAGAGGAGTTATTAAATAAAAAAACATATGTAACAGGGACTCTCCGGGCAAAACGCGCTGGCAATCCAAATTTAATGCATGATAAATTAAAAGCCGGGGAATCTTGTATAATGCACAATAGAAAAAATATTGTTGTTACCAAATGGTTGGATAAACGAGAAATCTTGTTTTTAAGCTCTGAACATGACAGTAATTATAAAAAGACCACTAGTCGCCGCATACGCAGTGTAAAATATAAGCCTGCGCCGCAAGTAGAGTATAACAAATATATGCGAGCACTTGACAAGCACGATCAACTCTTAAGTTATTACTCATGCCAACACAAAACGATGCGCTGGTATAAAAAAATTATTATACATATCATCCAAATATGCTTAGTGAACGCTTTTTTGTTCTATCGAAAAATTAACAATTCAACTCTAGAACTTTATGATTTTAGAAAGGCTATATTAGAAAATTTATTGCCAAATGTCCCAGAGCTTGCTCGATCTCCAAATGAAAGAATACATTTGCCTATACTACTCCCAAAGCATGGCGGAAGGGTTAGTAGAAAACGGTGTAGAATATGCTACAAAAAAACAAAGAAAAACAATCAAGTTCTTTATGGGTGTCCTGATTGCCCAGGATTCCCAGGATTGTGTCTCACCCCATGTTTCCGGGAATACCATAAATATTAAAAATGTTATATGGCTTTGCGAGGAATGTTTAATTGGAAACACATTTAAAAGATTACTTTTTTATTTATAAATTGTTCTCTCACAATAATCAGGCTTTTACATAATGAAAAATCAGTCTCTTACATAATTACAATAATTAACCTTATTCATAAGTATCACGTTGTACGTAACTAAAATATTAATAAATCTATATAAGCACTAAACCTGGTTTCATTTTACTCTTATTCATCAGCTCTATCCTCACACATTACTATAAAGTTGATAAATAATTATTTCAGAATTTCTATAATATTTTGCATAATTGCATATCTTTCATTTATACTAAATCGTAGCAATTCGTTGGACACGAATTCTCCAAAATATTTGCAACCATGCAAATCAATAGTTGTTGGAATCCGCCCCTCATCTATTTCTTCCCGGGTCTTTTCGGTGCTCGTGAAATTATCTTTTGTTAATTTTTCTGTGCATGTTGCACAATCCTTAGTTGTTTTTTTTATAGTTCCACCACCCTTATTCACTTCTGGTTCCCAATCGTGATAAGTTTGTGAATTCTCATAAAACACGTCGTCGTCGTCGCATTGAGTTTCGACTTCTGATTGAGGAATATATTTCATTTTTTTTTTCTGGGTAACTCTACAACAAAATAAAAAGGTGGTCAGTTAAACGCTTAACAAAAATTCACATTTTTAATAGATAGACAAAGATATTTTTATCAATATAAATACATTTACATTCTTATCCAAATAAAACACTTCTTAATCATGTAAGTGTTTGTAGGTACGAGTAGAATATGTTCGATTCATTAGAATTTCCATTCAGTTATATGTTCTATATTAGTGTTTTGTAGAGAAACAATTTTACCATCAAAATAGCGGATTTTAAAATTGTTTCCCTACAAAACACTGTATAATAAATACTCGCTGCAAACTCAAATGGTATAACGTGAACAAATACTATATAACACTCTTGAATAAATACATCCATAAAATAATGCAAAAGGTTTACAACACCTGATAGAAATTAGTCACTTACCTTCCATTTCGATAAAAACACACAGATCTCATCAGACACGCACTGAACGAATTTACTGACTGTTTATGTTCGATACACAACGGCAAATGACTCTGGAAGTGGAAATACGAGAACAAGCTAAAGGTTACAATTCATGGCGGATGATTCCCCAGGGGAATCATTAAAGTCTCTGGCGCTTGGTGCCCCAGAGGCATCACGGAATTTTTCTTTGACGCCAGGCACTAAAGATTGCTAAAAAGACCTCCGCACGGAATCGGTTAAGGGCCTGTTTCACCAGTTGCTGATAAAATTAATCTCGCTCATAGCCAAAATCAAAGTCAAAATATTTTATTCAGCATAAAATTATTATAATTTCTTACTGAACGTCATGAGTCTACTATCAGTTCGGAAAGAAGAAGCCTCTGACCTAAGAAGAACTGGCGGAAGAAACTGAGCGGGACTAATATTTTTTTAACGAAATGGTTTTTTTCCAAAGTTAATTGAAACTAACAATAATTCGCTATAAGTTGAAATAGCCTGGCGGCGATCACATCACTCCCAAGGCGTACTGTCTTCTAGAAAATCGTTTATCGAATAGTATCCTTTAGTACACAAACGTTCTTTCACAATTTTTTTTTTAAATTTGGCAATAGAAGCTTTTTGAACGTTTTCTGGGAGCCTGTTGTATAAGCGTATACATTGCCCATAAAAAGAATTACTGACTCGGCGTAAGCGAGTTACAGGCATTACAAGTTTATGTTTGTTCCTAGTATTAATGCTATGCATGTCGCAATTCCTGGGAAATTCGTGTATATTTTTATGGACATACATAACATTTTGGTACACATATTGAGAAGCAACAGGCAATATTTTTCTTTCTTTAAATTTATCTCTTAATGATACTCTAGGGCCTAAACTATAAATTGCATGCATAGCTCTTTTCTGCAGGACAAAAATAGTATTAACGGTAGCTGCATTTCCCCATAATAAGATTCCATAGGACATAATACTATGGAAATAACTGAAATATACTATGCGAGTTGTATCTACGTCAGTAATAAGTCTAATTTTTTTAACCGCGAACGCTGCAGAGCTGAACCTATTCGCTAACCCCTCAATATGGAGATCCCACTGCAATTTCGAATCTATAGTAATACCTAGGAATTTAGTGGACTCTACCGGTTTTAACATTTTGCCTCCCAATTCTACACCATTATCAACAAGTTTAACATTAGGTGTCGTGAATTTTATTAATATTTTTTTTTTTTATTATTATTATTATTTAATAAAAAAAATATTCGAATCAAACCAATAGACAACCTTTGAGAGAGCATCGTTTACATCGTAATACATCAGTAAATTACGTTTTACCTTAAAAATAAGTGAAGTGTCATCAGCGAACAATACTGTCTCATGTTTGTCTTGTACAAAAAATGGCAGATCATTTATGTAAATAAGGAAGAGAAATGGGCTAAAAATAGAGCCTTGTGGAACCCCCATATCTAGAGGAGCCTAGGAGATCCTTTACCATTTTCATCAACCCTCTGTATTCTATTACTCAAATAGGAATTCATGTGGTTGAGTGCCTTATTTCTAATCCCATAATGATGCAGTTTCCTGATCAACGTCGCATGATGAACACAATCAAAGGCCTTGGATAAATCAAAGAATATCCCAAGAGCATCCTGTGGCTTCTCCCATGCCTCAAAAATTTTTTAGTTAGCTCAAAAATCAAAAAATCAAAATCAAAATATTTTATTCGTTATTAGGTGATTGATTACACACACTCAACGAACGTCAAAAAAAAAATGTCTCGGTAGACATCTACAATTTCATCATCGGCTTTACTAAATATTACAATAATATAATAATGTTCCTAGTGTAGGCCGAGAGAAAAAAAGCCGGAGGAAAAAAAACTCTCGTACACTAGCATCTGCTGTGGAGCGACCTTTTGTAAAACCAAACTGTTTCTTATGTAGTAGATTGTGTGCATTAAAATGCGATAACATTTGCCCGAGTGTGATTTTTTCAAAAAATTTACTAAATGTTGGATTTACTGAAATAAGTTATAAGTTACTGATAAGCATTATCAGTAGAAGGTGAAACAGGGCCTTACTTTTTACACCTCAATTAGTAAACTACAACTTATGGATTCACACGTTGTAAGTAGAAATATCTGACAGATAAAGGGGAGTTTGATGCTTGATTGTGAAAAAGTAAAAATATGTCATACATTTATAACTGTTGGATAACACTATACGTCAGATAGATTTATCAGTAACCGATGAAACAGGCCCTTAGTTTTCATTTCTTACCATCATCGTCACTTGGATCGTTTTTGTAAAACCCCTTGGAAAAAATAAAATTACTGTTATTTTGTACTCGTTGTTGACCCTGTTTAATTTAGTGATAAAAATTCACATTTCCGTCTCTATCATCAGGTGTCGATATCGAGGCTACGATAGTGGCGGAAATCGTGCGTCTGCACGCTGACCACATAGCGGGTGTTGCGCCGCGCTGAGGCTCGCGAAACCGTCTGGTGCGGCTCTACCTAACCGACTAGACGGACATCGATATCAATATCGATAGTGATGTGCACTTTTTGATTATAAGACAATAGGTTATTAATTAGATCTGTTCTGTGGGTGTGGTTTTTTTTGTAACTTTCCGGGTGAATGTGTTATAGTTATGTCACGGACTATATATCGATAAAAGTGATGTGCACTTTGCAACTCGAATAAAAGAATCGACTGACTTGTTAGTTCGTTGGTGTTTTTTAGTGATATATATAAGAATTTTATCGACATTAATGAAATCGAAAAAAATATCAAACAATTTTTTCGTTTTTTTTTGGGTCGGTTTTTTTTTTGTGTGTATATTACTAATTTCTAGTAAAATATATTTAACGGTTTTTGGTTATCTGTTAAATTATTTATATAAATTTTTATATTGGATGTAAAGAAAATTATTTCCCTCATTATTGAATCGAATGCTATATTAAATAATTGAACATTTTATTATTAACTTAATATCAATTGTTTTTAATTAATTTGACGATTTCACAATAAAATTGAATTACTTTGACAATTCTTTTCCTACTCTCAAATTATCATTTAGTAAAATTTTCTCAATTGTTTATTATAACTTGCGCAAATTACTAACGCGCGCTGCCGTCATTTTGGTGACGTCAACGCTCCAAATAATCAGTACCGTCAGCATTTCTGGCCGGCCAGTTTTGAGTTGTGAACTTATCTTTTTGTTTGATAAACTTATAAAACTATTCAATTATTTAATTTTATTTGTTAGTTACCTATCCATATATTAATTTCTGTCATACTCATCTTTAAGGTGACCAACTATTTTTTGTTCAAAAAGAGTACACTTTGCAAGTATTATATTAAAAACAAAAAAATGGAAAAAAAAAAGTTCCCAAACGGTCAATTTTTGAAAAAGTTCTGGCAATTTATTGACGACAGTTATCGATAATTATTGGATGGACGAAAAAAAAAAAAAAAAAAAAAAAAAAAAAGGTCATCCACCATACCACCATTACCAATTCCAAAAACTATTATCGATAATTATCGGATCGCACTACATTATCAATAATTATCGGATCACACAAAATTATCGATAATTATCGAATCGCACAAAAATATCGATAATTATCGATAATTATCGAATGAAAAATTATCGAGTACTTCTCAATTATCGATAATTATCGCACACCCCTACCACAGATTAGAATATAATATGTAGGTCAAGACTGTTGTTCAAATCACTGTCATAATATTTAATTAATAAAATTGAAATGAAATAATCTAAAAAAATGTTTTAGAAATACAAATGCGTATAAAATTATACAAATGAGTACTTTCAGAGTACAGGATTTGAAAAGAGTACGGTTTGCGAAAAAAGAGTACAAAACTCAGTAAATGAGTACAGTTGGTCACCTTATCATCTTGTCAAAAATCTTTATCTTATCTAGAGGACCTTTATTATTTAGTACATAAAATGAACTACTGACTCAGCCTTCTGATATAATGTTTTTAAACCTTTGGAACAAAAGATTTGTCTTAATTATAATTATTGTAATAACATTAAATTAGTTAATTTTTATTATATTAGTTAAATTAAATAATAATAATAAAAAAAAATTATAAAAAAAAGTCGGTTAAAAATATTTGTTTGCTGACGGAAATTTTTTACGTTACGTGGATGTTAATGAGACATTTTTCCAACACAACACCAATTTGCAGGCGTTATATATAAAAATATGTTACCGAATATCTCTTTATAAATGTTTATTTATTAATTTTTATCTTTATTTTTTTTTTGTTTTAGAAAAACAGTATTATACTATATATTTCAAATATTACAATAAATTAATATAATAAATTATTAGTTTATTAATAAATAACTTTTTATTTGTCTAACACAGACGAAGAAATATATAAAACTTATTTATTTATATTATACTATAATCATTATATTAATTGATATATTAAGTTACTTGTCCGGATCTGTTGATGTGGGATCAGCTCATTTAACTAATATTACCTCGATATGACTTTGAATCAGCCTGTAAACCCCCCACTGTTGGGCAAAGGCCCATAACACATAACATATATAAATGTTGCTTTATTAAAAATATCATCCACTTTTACTATAGAATGATTACAGGGACTGCCTAATGGCTTTGCGCTACGTTTGATTCGTCGCAAGTCGCAGTATATCATAAGTATGTACTCGTATATGTTGAGCTCATGTTTTAGCGTGTTGTCGTCGCTTTTAATGTTAAATGTATTAAAAAAATATTTTGAAAACAAAGTTATATGTTCAAAAACGATAAAAAAAAGCTTCTTATGTAAATGTTTCCGTATTATATACACTCATTTGCAAAAAAAACGGGCGGTTTCGATTTTCTTCCTGGCTGAAAAAAATAAAATACCAAAAAGGTTTTAATCATTTGAACATGTTACTGGCCAGTTATAAAAGTGCCATAATGTTTATAGGAGTACATTCATAATTCAAATTTTTGACTGAGCCTGGTTTTTAAAGAAAATAACTTTTAACTACATTTTGTGGCGCGAATTCCCTATAGTTAATATCGACTCTAATTAACTTTTTGTCAATTTTTATTAAATTATCTGGTGTCCTTGACATTTAAAAGTATTGTTATTGATGTTTAGCAATCTCGAAAATGGTAGATAAAGTGATAAAAGCGAGCAAAATTATTGCGCTGCTTGAAGAAGGTTGCAGTCAATGCTTCGTGGCTCAGAGGCTAAATGTGAGTCGGTCGACAGTTCAAAGGACCTGGCAGCGCTATCAAGAGACCGGTTCCGTCAAGAGAAGGCCTGGTTCTGGCAGAAAGACATGTACCGAACCACGGGATGATCGTTTTCTAGTTAGTCAAGCGTTGAGAAATCGCAAATCTTCTTATGTGGACCTCAAGAACACCCTCGAAGAAGTAAGAAATGTGCAAATTAGTCTATGGACGGTCAGGAGGAGGCTTCTCGCTGCTAATATACACAGTCATCGCCCGGCACGCGGCCCTAAATTACTCCGTGGACATCGAGTTGCCAGGCTTAGCTTCGCTCGAAATTGTGTGTCATGGACTCATGAAGACTGGGATAGGGTATTGTTCTCCCATGAAGCCAGGATATCTCTGCATGGTGAAGACCGACGTCGGCGAGTGCTACGTAGACGAGGAGAACGCTTTGCAGAGGCATGTTTTGAAGAAATCACACCTTATGGAGGGGGCTCTGTTATGTTTTGGGCAGGAATAACTTCTATGGATCGTACGGAGTTAGTCTTCATCGAAAACGGTACACTGACTGGACATCGATACATAACGGAAGTTCTAATTCCTTATGCACAACCCGCTTTAACCGCTCTTGGCGAAAACTCAATTTTTATGGACGACAACGCTCGCGCCCACCGGTCTGGCGGTGTGGATGCGTATATGCTAGAAGTCGGAATTCGTCGTTTGGACTGGCCAGCTAGAAGTCCGGACCTCAATCCCATAGAGCATGTCTGGGACGTTCTGAAGCGACGAGTGAGATCAGTGCAGCCGGCTCCGCAGACCATCAGAGAGCTAAAGAATGTGATTACCGCGGAGTGGGAACGTATTCCCCAAGAAACCATAAAAGATATACTCACTAGCATGCCCAGACGAATGCAAGCTGTGATTTCAGCAAGAGGGGGTTACACTCAATACTAAACTTTTATCTGCTTTTAATGTATTCAAGAAAAACAAAGAAATTAACGCGTTTCATTTTTATTTAGCGAGCAGGTACAATCATAGTGTTTTGAGCTTAAACATTATTTCTTAATAATTTAATTAAAATGTTATGATAAAACTGACGAAAACTATTCCTTCCTAATTAATTTATAAAATTCTGAGGATAACAATACCTAAAATTGTCAAACAAACTAATAGTAACTATAAAATAGTTCTTTGCTTAAGTGCCCGTTTTTTTTGCAAAAGAGTTTATTATATTAAACATTGGCAGTTTATAATATAACAATTTCAAAATGTAAAAGAAAAGACCGTCCCTGAGTGGTGAAGGAAATCATAATTCAGGTATGTTATGGCTTTTTAAAGATTTGAGAGTAGATCGAGCAAAGCGAGCGTGCTATGGCAGTTGTCGTATATAATTATATACATTATACATTTATATCGTCTGTTACCTAAAACACGGGCATTAAGTAATGTTAAACATATTTATTACCAAGTAATAATTTGACTATATGCAATGAATAAATTATAATCTGACAATGATTAGTGATTACAATAATACTGTGACAGATACAAAACTTAAAGGGAATACATCGAAAATTGTTTATTACTGTACAAAAAGCCTGTTTGTTTAGTGTAATGAAAACTAAAGAACATACATACATGCATACATATACATAAAATCTAATTTTACGTGATATTGGTCTTACTGTGGATATTACAAAAAAAACTTATTTTTTAAATTAATGATTTTTGACACTATTTGACATATTTTGTGACATATCAAGAGCATTAATTTATAACACAAAGTGGATGGAGAGAAATGTAAGTTTTTTATAACGTCTAAAATGAAATATGTTCTGTATATTTTAATACATTGAAGATCAGTTAATTCCTTACATTATGAAACAAGTGTTCGCCCCATTCTTTTACAATATATCGTAATTTATAGTTATAATGATATTAAAAATATTGTCTAGTTAAATTAATTGTGTGTTAAAGAGGTTTTATATTTAAAAATGTGTATGTGAATGTAAAAAAAGTTTTTAGTGTATACTTTGTCTATATAATCTGTATAATAATTTATATTGTTGTTGGATATAAAGGGTATTTATATATAAATGTTTGGAAAACTTGTTATCATGTAATCCTTTTAGATTTAAAAAAAGAAAAATTTTCGATTTTCGAAAAGATTTCGATCTGATCACCGACTACAAAAAATAAAATATAATTTTAACAGGGAAACTCTCGAATATTTAAGATTCGAATTTAAAAAAATATTTTGTAACTTTTTTTTTTCATAGAGGTTTTATAAATATTTAATTGTATGTGTATCACGTGTTGAAATCATACATATTTTAACTTTTTAGTAGATATGTCTGCGACTGATGTGAAAAATGAAAGAAAAAAAAATTGTGTGTGTCAGCTCCGACGCACGACTGGAGTTTACTCCTTAAGTACGATTGTCTAAACATACGCAAAAAGAGTTTATCCAACTGAAAATAAGATTAATACCATATGAAAGGGTAAATTAACAAATTAATGAAAATAATATACATATATAAATATATATTTATTCATTTTATATACATTTATTATAACTAATCAGCGAAATATTTTACATTAAACTTTTCACAATAGTCAATTTCAGATGTGCACAAATATTTCATTAGGAAAGTTGATAAATTATGTAATTATTATTATCTGACAATTATCATTTACTTTTTAAATATTATTTTTCAATATTAATTAGAGCAACATTACTTTCGCACCGCACCATAGGTGCGCGTGCACCGAAAAAGTAACGAGGTCATTCAATAGTAGATTTTACCTCTCATATTTTTCTCATACCGGGCGCCTTATATATGAAAATCGATTCTTAAGGAGTAAACTCCAAAAATTTTTCGCACTAATACTTTATTTATCTATACTCAATATAAAAATTGTTTATATATCCAAAACTGACACTTTTTATTCCACTTCACCTCCAGGGGAGGTGTTACACACACCTTTGTATTTTTTTTTATTCTAACCATAGACATGAAATATTTAAACCAAAACATAGATAAAAAACTTGTTTAATAATAATTAAAAAGTAATATAATTATGTATCTCTCTATACTCTTAACTATAGCTTAGTTCTATATTTTATTATTATATTATTATTGTATTTTATTATAATATTCAATTAGAAAATAATGACTATTATTGGACCCCATAGAAATTATTTAAAAAATACATTTAGTTGAAAAAGGAAGTTAACAATAGACGCACAAAAATAAAAGGCGACCTTATCAATAAGTAGCGATCTCTTTCCGACAACAAAGTCAACGTAATATTTAACGGTACTGTTTATAACACTTATATTACATAAACAAACTTACAACTTACATAAAATATATAAAATACTAGTTACAATATCAATACATACATAAATATAAGGAATCTGTGTCTATGGTTAGAATATTAATTTTTAACCTGTGGAAAAAACTAAATTAAAATATACTCTGTGTACTTATCTGTGTATTTTCCATAGAGGTATTATAGATAGAGTAGGGAAGATATACGGCTGCCTGTAAGCGGAAACGTCCAACGGTTAGAAAAAGAGTACCCCCCATCTGTCTTTCTCCACTGACGCATGCGCAGTAAAGGACTGCTTATTATTATGACAACCTCGAAGAATAAAATCAAACCAACTTAAATACCTTATAAAGTTGTTTGAAGTAATGAAATATATGCACAGACAGGTACCGTGATCGTCTCTCTCTTTCTAACCGAGGGACAGCTGGAGGCGTGTCTCCCCTGCGCTATCTATAATACTTCTACGGTCTTTTCTGTACGTTTGTATATTTAAATTAAAATAAAACAAAAAAATGTCCATGTATCGTGAATTTTATATAACATTTACGATAATGTTTACTATTTAAATACTGAAACACATTCAATATCATCTTTCATTATTTTTTTTTTCAAATGAAAACATAATACCACGTTTAGTCTCCTGGATGTCATGTTGTGTTTCCAAGACAATAAGATCTTTAACTATTGGCATGTTTACCTACTTGAGTGGCCAATTGTTAGCTTGAGATTCACGTTAAATCATTCTTATGGTAATAATAAAATAAAAAATAATAAATAAATATTAACCAACAATCACACCACGTTAACCTAGCCCCGTGGTAAGTTCGTAAGAACTTGTGTTACAGGTACTAGGAACGGAAATAAATTTAAGATATAAATACATATATTACATATATACATAAATACACATCCATGACCCGGTGCAGACATCTATATTCGTCATACAAATTATCTGCACCTGGCGGGATTCGAACCCGCGACCGCTGCGTAAAGTGTCCAGTTGCCTGACCACTCGACCAGCCGGCCGTCAAATTATATTTAATAAATTATATTTAACAGCTCCGGATCTACAATTTTTTCGACCCGGAGTAAATACTGAATAATGGTGCAACGTCCCTATTGAATAAAAATCTCATAGGATCCGATTAAAAGCGACAAAAACCGCACAAAAAACTAACAAATATCTATTGGTTTCTATGCGGCTTTTATCGCTTTTAATGGGATCCTATGAGATTTTTTTCAATAGGGCTCTTTCTAACGTTTGAGATAAAGTGTTATCAAATATCTCATTAATCTATAATGAGTGATATTTTTTGTGACCTAAATTTTGATCGTTATTTATTTATAAAATTAATAAGTTATTGAAATTTAAAACCTGGTAAGGGAAGGGTACACCGAGCCGGTGTACCCTTCCCTAGTTCTGACGTCAACATGAATTAAAACAAATTTTTACAACGTAGTTAATTTTTTTTTTAAATAAAACCATTAAAGAAAATCTAAATCTACCATTCCTATACGCATTCCAATGCACTAATAGTCTATAGTGTCTATACGATCTACTTGACGCATGAGAGTAATTTAAAATACCATTAATGCGTAGTCGGTTTATGTCTTACAACAACAAATTACATAATATTTAATAATAATCAGTACAATGCATACTCTACAAATTATGTTATTATATAATAAAAATTAACTATCTGTTCTAAGAGAGTTATCTTGTATAGATTAATGACACGTGCACTTATTCAGTTTTTGTATACTTGTAATATCTTATCTTATTTCTTATTTATATCTTTAAACGAGCAATTCTTGTATATATATAATCTGAATCTCGGAAACGGCTCCAACGATTTTCATGAAATTTAGTATGCAGGGGGTTTCGGGGGACATAAATCGATCTAGCTAGGATTTATTTTTAGAAAATGTCGTTTTATCCCTTTTTTTACGCAATTAAAAAATATCATTAGAATAAGAAGATAAATTTCGCTGTCATTGACAAGCTTATAATAGCTCAGATAGGAATCGGGCGAATTAAAAATCAGAAAACCCGGGTTCAAATCCACGTGTCTACAGACTATTTTTTTTTCCTTTTTTTTTTCAAGTTTCTTCTTTTGTGAGAAAAACTATTATTTTACTATTATGTCGGTAAGATCGAAAATATTTATGTTTCATCAGTATGTCATGTATCTAAATATAATTTAACCGAGCAAAGCTCGGTCATCCAGGTACTAGAATTTATTATTTGTTACCATTGAAATGATTTAACGTCAACTTCAAGTGATTTCTATAATTATACTACTATACGTATACATATTTAGACGTTTTGTGCGCATAATATATATTGACGTAGCCAGTGTTTGTTCCTTTTACCATTACGACAGAAAATATCAATTATTAAAAAAAAATGTGTACTGGGACACATGTAGAAGTGAAACTTTAACGGAGAAGTCGCAAAACCAATCGCAACGTACAAGTGGAAAAACGAATCGCCACAAAATTTATACTTGATGTTTTACGGGCAGATAAAACTTCCAGTAAAAGCGGGTTTCAAATTTGACATGTACATTAACAATCCCCCGTCTATATAGAAGTTTCACTTCAATTTTTATTTTTTTATCTATTTTTTATTTATGTCACAGATTACATAAAAATAACGCCACTTTTTTTTTAAACAGGCTTTTGTAGAAATGGCTATACTCTGGCTACGTCTTTGGTTATATTGTAAAATGGGTATATCTTGTTGTGATAATGTTCTACAAAGATGCTGTAGTGTTAGGTGAGATTTTATTAGACTTGAATATATATAATCATTTTAACTGAGTGTTTCATTTATCCTATTGTAAATAATATCCTATGTTTAATTAATCTTACCATTGTGGTACAACCAAACATTTACGAATCTGCCAATTTACTGAAGACTGCATGGTCACAGAATATGATTTATTCCTTTAAAGATAATATGTTCTACTTTATGGCTACTTAAAAGTGAATTCAGTTATTTTAAAGTATAGGTAATTGATAAAATACGAAAAAATGTTTTTTTTTTTCAATTTCTTTAGGACTTCCTACCCATCATCATGCTACGTCGCAATTCTGCAACCTTCCTGTAAATACACATAAGCTTAACGCACCGTTCGTCTTTAAAAAACATATAATACTTATACGTACTAGACTCTAGTTAATTACTCTTTTGGACTACCTACTGAAGAGTTCGTCATGCTACGTCACAATTTCTACAGCCTTCCTGTAAATATTACGCCAGAAAAACTTAACATCTCCTTTTTCTTGTTCGAGAAAAAAAATAGTGAAACACCATGATAACATATTTTAGGTTAAGACCTATAAAGCTATATGGAATAAACAATTATTCGATAGAAAATCCTATTTCATTTTTCATACAGTGGCAGTGTAATTACTAAAAGACAAATTTCAATACTTATTTTAAACATAAAACCTATTTCAGTTCCCTACGTTATAAACAAATTTCTGACAGTTTCTTAGTTCAAAGTGTCATGGCCCGTCAGAATTTCACGTAAATATTAACAAATACTGAAAACGCTTTTTCGTGGTTACACGGCGGCTACATGTTGTGATTTTATCTAGTTTTTGTTCTAAATTTTAGAATTATGGTAAGTATAGTCTTAAACATAAAATATTTAACAGTGATACTTAGAATTTTCTAATCCGTTCTGTATATGCAAAGTTTATGACTACTAAGTTTTTAACTAAACGACAGGTATCTTAGGAGCTCGTGTCTATGTTGTAGGGGAAGGCCGGGTAAAGTGGATACCTTAAGATATTTGAGGTTGCAGCAGAAAAGATATAAGATATAAAAACAAAAAAACTAGCACAAATCAGTCTTTATTGATTGCTCTTACAAATACCATAATCAGTTAACTTAAATATTTAAAGAATTATTAACGCGAAATAAAATTAAAAAAAATACGAAAGTGTTCACTTTGCCCGGACCCATGGGTAAAGCGGATACAGATCTGGGCAAAGTAAATACCCATGTTAATATGTCCGAAAACGTGAGTAACAAACTTAATAAACTGAAATAAAACATTATTTAACTTCAATAATTAGTAAATTAAGACTGGCAAGTGTCACAAATATACTCTTGAGTACCATCGAAAGCGGAACATTCTTCGTGACACCATTGTTGACAAATGCCACATCGAATCCAATTTTCAATGGGATTATCATCTTCTTCAATATAAATTTCGCCGCAAAAAATGCATGAAATATCCTTAAATTCCTTAAATTTATTTGACTGTTTAGCTTTTTTAGCGGTTTTTTGGTTTTTCTTGCCAGTCTTAGTTTTCTTAGGAACAATCTTAATAGGAACATTTGCTGATTTATCATCCAGTCTTTTAGTAACCTTCTTAATTTTATTTTTCTCAAATTTCTCTTTTTGGTCTTCCTTGATCGGCGTACTCGTTAATATTTCCGATTTTTGTAAGTTTCGTTTACGAGTGGTGATTGATTTGGCATGATTTGGTATAGGTCTCAAAACGAAGGGACTATAGTGGGAGGTTGAGCATCCAGGTTTCGGGCTGGGGGATTTGTCGCGGCTCGTATTTCGTTGATTATCTTCTTCGGTCTCTGGCGGCATTGTGTCACTTTTCTGAGCGTTTGTTGCTATATCTAGATCAACAGCGGAGGCAATTTGGGAACATCCAGTTTTAGGTTCTGATGTGCATTCAACGTCACTACGAATCTTTTCAGGTGTTTTAAAATAGTCTATAATTGGCGTACCAGGGGCTTGAAGCACAGAAGGGGTAGCTCTGTTTTGAGATGGAATTACTTCTACTAGAGGATCCACGGGACTTGAAGGAATAAATTCTTCAAGAATTGAAGGAGAGGGGGTTGACGAAGTTTCTGCAAAAAAATCGGAAATAACCCTTTCTGGCTCTGGGGATTTTGTACCTTCTGTGCGAATATTCATGTTAGATGTGCCTGCAATCACAGCAGCTGGTTCGTAATCCTCATCACCAAAAGCATATTTATTCACTGGCCATATACCAGGTCTTTCAAAACCATGAACTGCATTTATAGCTACTGCACATTTCAGAAAAGCTGGTGATAGCAGTCTGGCCACATCGTATTGATTTATAATGCGTCCTGGGTGAGCCTTTTGAAAAGCATTTACCTCCCTTTCAAAATATGTTTTCAATGGGCCGTAAATAGCTACATCCATGGGCTGCATCTTATGCGTTGTATGTGGTGCCAAGGATAAAATTACGACGTTGTTCTTGCTAGCGTAATCCAAAGCTGGGTAATACTTATGGCTCTCGTGGTTATCCAATAGTAGAAGTATCTTTTTCTCAGGGGTAGGCCGAACATGTTCCACAAAGAAACGCATCCAATCAAGGAATACCTCTCCTGTAGTCCAACCATTTGGAGTACAAGTTCCTTGAGTACCGGGAGGCGCGCCATCAAGTAGTCTGGGTTGCATCTTTTTTCTGGCGAAGATTAGGAATGGTGGGAGAAACGAACCAGCGGCATTACAGCATCCGATCACCGTCGTTAATTGACCACGTTCTGCACTGGCAATTATGCCCACCTGTTTCTTTCCTTTTGTTGATAACACTTTAGGTGGCTTATTGGTAGTCGTCGATATACCGGTCTCATCCATGTTGTAAAATCTTCATGCATCAATATCATATTTTGCAGTCAAAGCTTCAAGATTTTCATAAAAACGTCCAACTTGATGTCTATTGAATCCTTTTGCCCTTGCAACTGAAGTTGCTTCTGGAGTCCTCAGGGAAATATTTTTGTGACGAGACAAAAATGACGACAGCCAGTCATCTCCTGCTCTTTCGTATTTGTCCCAGTTTTTCGGGTAGTTCAAACTATTTTTCTTAGCGTAGATGAAAACCAAGTTTTTGAACTCGTCTCGTGTTAGGCCAAAAAATACAGAATCCATATCCTTGAGGTATGTCACTAACTCCATCTCCTGATCTTCATTGAAAACAGGCCGGAATCGACCCAGTTTTGGAGCAGTGGCACCGGTTTTCACGTGCCTGTACAAGGTTGCATAGGCCAACCCATACTTTTTAGCTGTGCTCTTTATGGATTCTCCAGCTTTGCACAAATTAATAGCTGTTTCCATGACATTTTCATCCCACGAACCTTGGTTACTTTTTTTTTTATATTTATTAACCATCTGAAACAAACGAACAACATTATCAAAACACAAGTCAATAATCATAAAAGGCGGGCAAAGTGGATACCATATTCACTTTGCCCTATTCTCTTTGCCCGACTAGGTAACTTTTATGGTTATCAAACTTTATACAAAAACTAACAATTCTAACCTTCTGTGAAAGATACAATAAAAACCTACTTTGACATGCTACTGAATCAAAATATTCCTAAAGATCAAGAACTAATAACATTGGAAATAATACCAATACACTTAACGTGTAAAATCAATCTTTTTTTCACGATATCACAAATCTCCTTCCTAAAGACGGCACGTGACGCGGCCTCTCGCTGTAGTGTTTGCCACGCACTAAACAAGATGGCGGGACCCCACTACGGTGGCGTGATGAATATCGAACGAATAGTTTAGGAGTAGTGGGGACTATTCGCTTTGGGCGGGGTATTCACTTTGCCCGGCCTTCCCCTACCTAATGTTTATTACTCCCGCAAATTGCTAATACACGCGGCCGCTATTTTGTTGCCGTCAACACCTGACGAACGCTTTAAAGTTTAAATAATCGGTACTCCCTTAGCATTACTGGCTGGCCAGTTTTGATTTATGGATTCTCCATTTGTATTTTTTTATAACCTTTGAAAATTCAATTATTTAGTATTTACAATTCAAAACTTAAAACCTAATTATTTAGAGACGGTTGTATATTAAAAAAAAAAAAAAGTTTTTTTGTTACTTCCTGTAGTCGACCTCTTATTATATTAGTAGGTACTTTTATTCATAGTATATCAAAAGAGCTATTAATAGTAGGTAGTAGTTAGTTAAATAAAATGAAAGATACACTACAGAAAAAAATATACAAAATATAATATATTTATTAATTTAGAAATTGATTGATGAAATAAATTAATGATTTAATAATATAATCAAATATTATTTATAATTTTAATTTAATTATATTTTATGATGAGGATGACTATTTTTTTTTTGTTTGACATCATTAATTTGGATGACATCATAAAGACGTCGCGTTGATGCGACAAGGTTCCAGCGCATTATATTTTCTTTCTGCGCTATTTAAACATATTTTTTTATATAGCGTGAGTTATCACCTACTGCAAGTATTCATTTAATTATTTAAAAACAAAAAACCCGACTGCGTAAAATACTCTTATTATAAACTAAAAAGAATAAAACAATTTACTAGCTTTCATTTGAAAATTTATATAGCCTATGTCACTACTACAATTTAGAGACCTCATATGTCAAAAACCATTCAGCCGTTTGGGCTGTAGGGCGTGCCAAAGAAATGGACATACATACATACATACACTCGAAAAACATAACCTTCCTTCTGTCGCAGTCGGGTAAAAATATATATATCTTTAATTAAAAAAAAAAGAATTATTATGTATATTTATTTAATCTAGTCATTGATTTCATAGTCTCTAGTTTTTAGACGATATTAGTAGTAATTTACGTGACAATTTGTTACTCATCTTCCTTTTGTTTGGTCAGTTCAATTATATGAAGTCTCTAAGTCTTTTGTACTGTTAATCCATACTATGCGGTATACATTAAAATGTATATTATTTATATATAAGCTTCTTCATAAACAGGTTGTCTGACGAAAAAATAATTTTTCTAATCTTACTGATAACATATACAAATAAACATATTAACTTTACTTTAATAGTATTTATAATAATATTAACATTTTCTAGGAAGATGAAGTCGAAGACATTGTAGGTGACGTTAAATACACCGATTCCCAAAAAAGTGTAACCACGTCAGTCGTTTATTCACAAGATTTCACAGACAGCAGTTCAGACAAAAATAACTCTTCCGGTAAAGAAACATATGTCTTAGAATACGACAGTGACGATAGTGATAAAACGTTTCAGGTACATAAAAGTGAGAGTATCATAAATTTATTTGGTAAAGGATCAACGATAAACTTAAGTCGAGATACAAAACAAAATAATCAAATACGTTCAATGGATAGATCCGTTTGCACGAGCTTGCCGTTGTGTAATATAATAGCTCAGGAAATATTCACACAAACCAGTAAAACTATTATTGAATTAGCTCAAAATGAAATAAATAAACCACTAGGAAATCAAACATTGGAAACACAAACTTCATTCGTCTCTATTATAGAAAATAAATCAATTGAGTACAAAATACAAGTACTTGGGAAAAATCGTAACAATAACACCCATGAAATTAAAGATATGCAAGTAATCAATAATAGTATGCATAAATCTAATTTTCAACATGTAAACTTAATGCTAGAAAACAATCCCAAAAATAAATCACCTGATTTTTGTGAAATAGAAACAGAAAAGAACACTGATGGAAAGAGTTTAAACAATTCAGATGATGACGTAATCCATTTCATTGAAGATGATTCAAAGGAAGAGGCTGAAAATAAAGCTGTAAATAATGCAGAACATAATTATACAAGTGAATTTGAATCAACTAATTTTGACTCTGACTTTGAAAATGATTCCTTGATGGAAAACGAATATTGTTATAACAAAATTAAGCGAGGAGACGAGAACAGTGAAACAAGTGAGGTGCTTAATTCCGTCGATAGTGATGTTGAGGAGCTTTACAACAGATTATCAGAAAGTCCACAGTTATTATCACCAATTTTATCTGCAGAACCAGCTGTTCGAAACTTTGCTATATTGACTCCACTCACAGAAGAAACTGCACATAAAAAAGATAGTATTGTTGATTTAACACCAAGTGTTCGAACTTTAACTAAAGTTAGTGAGTTTACCAGGAACGATACTTCATTTGTCAATAATTCTGGCGTAAAAGTAACTTTACTGTCAGATAATGATAGTGAGTATAGGAATTTTAAATTGCCTCCTATTCACAAAAACCAATCGTGTCCGAACAGTCCTCACTTAAACTTCCTATTTACTTTAAATAATCAAAGACCTTTCGAAAATACGTGTATTTTGCCATCTTTATATGATAAACATAATGATAAATATCTCGACCGATGGGAGATTGGTACCAAAGAGTTGGCATCAGGTGAAAGTCCGCGTATTACTGCCAGAAACGGTAAGGACAACTTAGTAAAATATTATATTTAAAAGAGAACGAAGGTAGTGAATCAAATTTGTTTTGAATTTAAATATTAACCTTATATTAATAATCTAGATATTTTAGGAAAAGTTCATTTTCGTTTTAGATTTTCTAAAGATCTCAAAAAATCCCCTGCATTTACCATCGATTCATTCGGATAGTTTTACTAACGACGGTAACAGTAGTACAAATTATCCTAAAAATGTTTCCCTATCGTTGAAGCATTCATCATTCAATGATTCATGTGATACAATTAGTATTCAAGACAAAATAAAGGAGTTAAAGATTAGTACTAGAAAAACAAGGTTAGTATAAATTATACGAAAAGATGACCATTACAAAACGACCAACAAACAAACCAGTAACCATTTATAAATGTTATTCTTTCAATAGTAAACATCTATAAATGTTTCCAAAATACACACACACACACACACACACACATTCGTTACAATTTAAAAACTGAAATACTAAATAAAAACACACAATTTCAATCAGTGTATCTAGAAGCATTACGTGGGAGTTTGTGCTTTAGCGTGAAAGATAATTTGAAGAAGGAAGAAAGAATAACAGCTCACTTGAGAAGGAAATCTATAAAAACTCCTGAAATCATGTCTAGACGTCATTACGAAATACAACACGATTACGATACGACTTTAGGATTATGTGTTTAGTAATGAAATAACGCCAATTAGCTTAATGAATAATTTTAATTCGTTCGTTCAAATGATAAAACTAAATAGCTATACAGGGAAACAAAAATTTTACAAAATAAGTTGTAGGTACCCAAATGTAATGAATTTAAAATTAAATACCGTTACTTCACTAAATAGGCCCAAATTCTCAAGCAGAAGTGGATCGCCTACTAGTGTATCGTCTCCTGATGAAACCAGAATATGTGACGCAGCTGAAAAGGGATGTGAAGTTCTTTGTGTTGAACTATTACGTAGACTACGGTCATCCTCTTGGTAAAGTTTATGCTAAACTCGTTTTCAATAAATAAACAGCCATTTTCATTAATATATTTCATGCTCTCTATAAATATTGTACCAAAAAAAGTTTACGTTTTACTTTCGTTGAATTCCCTCCTCCTCTATAGAAGGCTTCACTCCTTTTTTTGCCTATTAGGATGTTTCAGTTCAGTTATATGACAAAATGTTTTAAACCTTGAAAACTATAATGGCACATTGCCAAAGGTGAGTATTGCAACAAAATTTCTTACCGAATTCAATTGATAGAATAAGATCAGAAGTTGTAATAGAGATGAGATGATGAAGATGTTTTACGTACCAAAAGTTCTGAATGATTCTAAATGAATGGAATTCGAAAAAAATATTATTAAATTAAGTCAAATATAAATAAATATATATATTTTTTTAATTATTTTAAAATAGATCGTACAAATAAAAAAATCATTTTTTTTATTGGTAGGTTGTTAGGATTTGTTTTTAATTAGTAAAAAGAAATTAAGATTAATATTTTTTTAAATAAATAAATTAATAAATATTAATTCATTTATTTATTTTTGACTTTATTTAATATTTATTTTTTATTCATACGACTGTCGTATGAATCGTCATCATCATCATATCAGCCATTGGATGTCCACTTATAAAAATGTTTTTAAAGTACAATAAAGAATGTACGTACCAATATCTTAAACTTCTTATCTTAAAAGTCTTACACAGTGTACCTTCCGACTCGTATTTGTAGTAGTTCTTATAATTACTATTGTCGGATTATTCAATTTCTTTCTAGGGTCGAAATATCAGAAACCTTGGAAGATTTGCCAAAAGCTCTAGAGAAATTTTGGTCGATCATTACGGAAAATCGCATCGCGGATTTGTTGAGACAAGTATGAAATATTATCCATATGATGTCTTTAATTACAGGGAAAGGATAAAAAGAACCCAGTCTCCTCGTAGTATGAACTCAAATCTTACTAAGTTTCATCCAAAACCATTAAATAGTTTTGACGTTTTGCGCGGCCATGATACAAAAAGACAGACAAAAAAATACAGTTTTAGTTTCAGTATTGATTACGAATTGTCCCTCAAAAAAAAAATTCAAAATACATACCTTCAATGTAAAGAATTCGACCTATTTATTATAGTTTTGGTATAAGTATAGACGAAATGCATATATATACCTACATATATATCATAATATTGACCAGGTGACTAGCCACATTGATTCACCACGAACGCAAGTCGCACGCGCAGCATGCAAAACACTCGCTGAAATATTAAAAAACACCAACTATACTAGAAAACCTGTAAGTAAATTAATCTTTACTAAACTACGGTAGAGCTGAATAGATTTTTTGCAGGTATGATCTCGCTCATTTCTCTAAGTACCAGTCCAATTATTTGATAAGATTTCTCTAGATATCCTTTAGACAGCTTGTTGAAAACAAAACAAAGTCTACAGCTTTTGGTGGTATGTACCCGTTTTAAACATAATAATATGTCTACAGCTTTTCACTCACAGATATGCGTTGCACGAACTTAAAATTTGACATAATCATACTACGAGTAATATTATAAATGGGAAAGTAAGTTTGTTTGTTACGCTTACACGCGAAAACCACTTGCCCGATCATCATGAAACTTTGTACACATATTCTTGGAGGTATTAGAAGTAACATAGGATCAAGGCCTTCTATGTACATAGGATACTTTTTTTTGGTCGCGATAACAGACATCCACGCGGGTCAAGCTAGTTCTTTATAATCCTGTGAGAACGAAAGACTGAATATTTTTGTTTCCTTGATGAAACTAAACTAAATGAAAATGAGTGTGAAAGTTCAACATTTTTTAATTTTTTTTTTTTTTGTTGGAAATATTATCAATTGAATTTTATTATTATTATCAATTGGAAATAATTTTCAACTTCTGCAAATATTCCGAGTAAACTCTACTGCATAATCAAACCCTCGATCAGTTTTACGTCTACTGCTCTTGTATATAATATATGTTATTTAGTCTTGATTTAATTTGTAGGACTTTCACGAGTGTATTTCCACGTTACTGACAAAGACCGGTAGTTACAATCGGCCAGTGCGACGAGAAGCGAACGTCGCCCTCGACGACATCGTGTGCAGTGTTGACGTTACCAACTGTGTCACTGCCATATGCGTATACGGGGTCAGGTAATGACAATCAATTATACTATACTCTGCGACAGAGTCATAATATTTTATTTATACCACGGACGACCATTTTCTGGTATAGCGGTGTCAGCGCGGGTTCGATTCCCGCACGGTATGTAAGTGTACAAATATTTGTTTCTAGTCTGGGTCTAGTCTTTCGTTGTGGATCTTCCTCAGATCACGTTAAGCCGTCGATCCCGGCTGTTATCATAGACACCCGATAACGATCGTTACTCGTGGTAGGGATATTGTCCGCCAACCCGCAGTGGAGCAGCGTGGTGGATTGAGCTCCAACACTTCTATATGGAGAAGAGGCCTTTGCTCAGCAGTATGTTTTGTGGGTTTTGCACACGAGGCACAGTGGGGACCACAAGGACATACGCCGTGATCGGAAACAAATATTTGTACAAATATCTGTCCCGAGCTGGAAACGAACTCGCGATCGCCAGTGCGCGGTTTGAGGCGACTACTCGCACCACTACACCAGAACGGTCGTCAAAATGCACACATACTTGTGACATATACACATATTTCAGTCATAAGAGCGTCCTAGTCCGTTGCGCGTCCGCCCGTCTGCTAGTGGTGTGCTGCGCGATAGCGGAGGGCGGGCGGCAGATCCTGCGCACGCGCCCGCCCTCCGCCGCCGCCGCCCGCCGACACGCGTTGCGCTCTCTCGCGGAGCTGCTACAGGATAAAAATAACGATACAAGGTATGAATGATAAAATTTAATCAAATCAAAATTTAGGGCCTGCTTTACCAATATCTGATAAAGCTATCTGATGTTTAACGGTATCCAACAGATAAAAGTACATATCATATTTTCCTTTTTCACCATCAAACTCCATTCTATCTGCCAGATATTTTTATTTGAAACCTGTGAATGCCAAAGTTGCAGTTTTTTAGTTGAAGTGAAACAAGTACTAAGGGCCTGTTTTTACTTCCTGCTGATAAAACCTATCAGTATATTATGTACGAGATATACTTTATCAACAACCAGTGAAACAGGCCCTTATTCGAGTTCAACAATACTTTAGAATCGTCACTTTGCAATAATATACATATTAAAATGAACCTACCGCTGGGTTCGAAATGTATATTCTTCTGAGAAAATAGGCTCCATCTAGTTAGCACCCCAAATAGTGAAAAAAAAAATTTAAAAAATTGTCCAAATTGGTCACGAAATGGTCATTATAGGTCAGTTATTTTTAGTAATTGGTCAATACTTTGACAATAGTTACAGAGGGGTAAAAATTTCAAGGACATCGAAAAATTTTTGGCACCCCAAATTAATCCTACAAATTGGTTCTAAAATTATTTCAATTCATCTCAAAATAGTCATAATTGGTCGATTGATTTTAATAATTGGTCAACGTTTTTTTATATAAAAATTTAAAAAATAATAAAAAATTAAATTAGCTTCATCTATTTAGCGGCCCAAATGATGAAATTTGACCTCTTAATAAGTAGTCCAAATTGGTCACAAAATGGTCACAATTGGTCAGTGATTTTTAGTGATTGGTCAATACTTTGAAAATAGTTACAGAGGGGTAAAAATTTCAAGGACATTGAAAAATTTTTGGCACCCCAAATTATTCCTACAATTTGGTTCTAAAATTATTTCAATACATCTCATATAATAGTCATAATTGGTCAATAAATTTTAATAATTGGTCAACGTTATTTAACTAATTATTAATAAATAATAAAAAATAATACAACTTTCATAAATAGCGGGGTGAATAGGAATAAAACTGGAAGTTTCACTATTTTATGTCTATTTTATCTATTATTTTTAGGTTTAACCGAAGGGCAATTAAAATCGACGTAAATGCAAATTTTTAAGCGTTTATTAGATTTTCAGAAACGTTTTGGTTAAAGAGATACGATTATTTAAAGTTGGAATGACATTGAAACTATTTATTTATTTATTGTGAGAAAAAGAGGGCAAACTCAAAATCTAGGTAGAATTAAAGGGCAGATTAATGTTTATAGTTTGGTATTTTTAATTAACAAATTATTAATAAATAATACAAAATAACAAAACTTTCATAAATAGCGGGGTGAATAGGAACTAAACTTAAAGAAACTACTAGCTTCATCTATTTAGCGGCCCAAATGATGAAATTTGACCACTTAATAAGTGGTCCAAATTGGTCACAAAATGGTCACAATTGGTCAGTGATTTTTAGTAATTGGTCAATACTTTGACAATAATTACAGAGGGGTAAAAATTTCAAGGACATTGAAAAAATTTTGGCACCCCAAATTAATCCTACAATTTGGTTCTAAAATTATTATAATACATCTCAAAATAGTCATAATTGGTCAATTAATTTTAATAATAATTGGTCAACGTTTTTTAACTAATTATTAATAAATAATAAAAAATAATGCAACTTTCATAAATCGTGGGGTGATTAGGAACAAAACTGGAAGTTTCACTATTTTATGTCTATTTTATCTCTTATTTTTAGGTTTAACCGAAGGGCAATTAAAATCGACGTAAATGCAAATTTTTAAGCGTTTATTAGATTTTCAGAAACGTTTTGGCTAAAGAGATACGGTTATTTAAAGTTGGAATGACATTTAAATTATTTATTTATTGTGAGAAAAAGAGGGCAAACTCAAAATCATAGGTAGAATTAAAGGGCAGATCAATGTCTATAGCTTAGTATTTTTAATTAACAAATTATTAATAAATAATACAAAATAACAAAACTTTCATAAATAACGGGGTGAATAGGAACAAAACTGGAAGAAACTACTAGCTTCATCTATTTAGCGGCCCAAATTACGGATCTTTCGATTTTTTTTTTACAAATTACAAATTATAATTTCGTGAAATATAATAGGGTTTTTCTATATTTTACTTTATTGACAATTGTAATTCAGAAACAGCTCAGTAGGTATAATTTAACATTTAATTAAAAAAAAAAACTAAAAGTATGTAATCATCGCAATGATATTTGTAAAATAAGTGCATACTTAGAAAAAATATAATTACATTATTGATAAATGTTCCTTCTATATAGTACATACTTAAATATTTTGGATTTTATAATTATTTATTTCTCAAGATATTAAAGTTGATTTTTATTTTTATTTTATAAGGGAAATCCACAAATTAATGACTCTGCATCTATGATAATTAGATGTCGCGCTCTTTGTATAACTCCGCGCGTTTCTTTTTGGTGCGCAATGGCAGAAACTTGTAATTCATGTAAAAAAGTATCGATATTTTTATCGATATAATATATCGTATCGTTATATCGACACTTTGCGATATAATATTGTATGAAAATATATATCGATAATTTTTGCAATCCGATATATCGGATTAATGTTTCGATAATTATCCAATAAATATATCGATACTTTTCGATAATTCAGATAAATATATTAATATTTTTGATGTCTCGGAAGTGAACAGGAAAAAAAAGGCATCCCGACCCCGTATCGATATTTAGATCTCTCGGCTATGTGTATTCCTAAAAAAAAAGTCATCACCTCTACGTATCCAATTTATATCGATTCTAAATTCCGCGTACTTCTAAAAATAAACAAAGTCGTCGCATCTACGTATATCGATATAAATCGGATATAATACTATGCTACTCGATTTATATCGACTGAAATACTATACTACTCGATATATATCGATACGAATACTAGATAACTATCAGATGAATACTACTCGATGTTTATATCGAATGAATATGTATAACTGACCCACTGAAAATTTACAAATATATCGATATTTATATCGATAATTATCGAATGCATACATGAAGTATTTACGAATTTTCGATATATATCGCACGCACCTAACTATGAGTGACACGTGAGGGCAGACGTCCTTGATGATTGTGTTAGAGATCTTCATCGGATTTTTTTTAACCAAAATAATATTTATTATGAGTTAAAAAATTTAAATATTAAAATTAAGCAACTAAAAAACTACTAACCACTAAAAAGTAGTCCAAAAAAATAGAAATCCAGAAAACCAAACCAGTCCTACTAACAAAATATGAAAACTACTAAGTTGGTAACACTGCTATAATTTTAAGGGGAGTCCCCTCCTCTTATTATTATAGCAGTGTTACCAGCCATGGCTGTGTCCCCCAGCCATGGCTCGTCATTACTGGGACCTAGGGTTGCCAAACATACTTTATAATAACGTATCCTACTTTATTTTTGGTAATTATACTTTATAATTTTGCAAACAAATAAAGTATGAGAAAATACTTTATTTCCAATCTTTACCGTGATGCATAAAACAAAACACTCATTATGGTTACTTACTTACTACTTATTTAGCTGTTCATCATCAAACACATCAATCACATGAATCAAAAATAGGATTAAAAAAATTTGACAAATCATCACCCGAAATACTTAATACAGTTATGTTACCAGTAATTTTTCACTTTTTATTGATATGAGCTTAAATTATATGACAAAATTGTTTGATTTTAGCGAAGATAACTTCTTCAAAATGGCACTTCGTTACATATCTTTGAAAAATTAGGTTAAATGTGAAGATTTTGAAATGGTAATTACTAAGGCCAAATTAAATATTAATATGGATGAAGAAATAAATTAAATAAATTAAGATTAAATAATAATTATTTAAAACAAGTATGCTTAATTAAAAAAAATCAAAAAAACCCGACTGCGTAAAATACTCTTATTATAAACTAAAAAGAATAAAACAATTTACTAGCTTTCATTTGATATCTATATTGCTACAGTAAGAAAAAAAATCAACTCCCCCCCCCTCATTCCGCCATTTGCGGGTGCCATTTTGAAAATTTATATAGCCTATGTCACTACTACAATTTAGACAAATCCAACGACACCTCATATGTCAAAAACCGTCCAGCCGTTTGGGCTGTAGGGCGTGCCAAAGAAATGGACATACATACATACATACATACATACATAAATACATACAGACATACATACATACATACAAACACTCGAAAAACATAACCCTCCTTCTGTCGCAGTCGGGTAAAAAAAATAATTTTGATTATTAAAAAAGATTAAATTTTGATTGTTAAAAAAGCTTTGAAACATTTAAAAGTAGCAAAAAATTATTAGCATGTGCTAAAAGCACACAAAAATACGTTTTTATGGTAATAAAAACATAAAATTTGAAAAATACTTTTTTTTTCTTCGGAATACTTCTTTTTTATTATTGAAACGATTTTGTACGTTTTTATTTTGTCAAAAAAAGTTGGCAACCCTCGCACTGACTAATAGTTAGGAATGTGCGATATACCAATATATCTTCATTTCATAATTATCGAGTAGTATCTATATATTTCACCCGATTATATATCGAGTAGTATCGATATAATTCATTCGATATTTATCGAGTAGTATAGTATTCTTTCCGATATGTATATCGATAAGTTGAAGCGATGACATTTTCCATTTTCTTTCGTGTGTACTTCCGACACATCAAAACTATTGATATACTTCGGTTAAACCTAAAAATAATAAATAAAATAGACATAAAATAGTGAAACTTCCAGTTTTATTCCTATTCACCCCGCGATTTATGAAAGTAGTATTATTCATTATTATTTATTAATAATTAGTTAAATAACGTTGACCAATTATTAAAATTTATTGACCAATTATGACTATTTTGAGATGTATTGAAATAATTTTAGAACCAAATTGTAGGAATAGTTTGGGGTGCCAAAAATTTTTCAATGTCCTTGAAATTTTTACCCCTCTGTAACTATTTTCAAAGTATTGACCAATCACTAAAAATCACTGACCAATTGTGACCATTTCGTGACCAATTTGGACTACTTATTAAGAGGTCAAATTTCATCATTTGGGCCGCTAAATAGATGAAGCTAATTTAATTTTTTATTATTTTTTTAATTTTTATATAAAAAAACGTTGACCAATTATTAAAATCAATCGACCAATTATGACTATTTTGAGATGAATTGAAATAATTTTAGAACCAATTTGTAGGATTAATTTGGGGTGCCAAAAATTTTTCGATGTCCTTGAAATTTTTACCCCTCTGTAACTATTGTCAAAGTATTGACCAATTACTAAAAATAACTGACCTATAATGACCATTTCGTGACCAATTTGGACAATTTTTAAGAGGTCGAATTTCACTATTTGGGGTGCTAACTAGATGGAGCCGAGAAAATACCCAAAAAACTTAATATTCATTCTCGACAATGCTGACACTTGTTATGTTAATTTAAATGAAGAACAAGTGAAAAACTAAATAAACTTGAGCGCTTACAAAATCTCTGTACTCGGTTTATATTTGAACTTCCCAAATATGAACACGTTTCTGAATGTCAATGAAAAAAGGGTCTTTTAGGTATAAAAGACCCTTTTTTTTTACCTAGTCTTAAACTCCAACGGTCGCCGTATAGACATCTCTATAGCAGGACGCACATTGTAGCATCGGAAGCGATGCGATGAATTTTGCGACACGCTAGAGGACGTAGGGGAGACCAGGGATGAATGTAACAATTTTCAAGTTTCTCGTAATATCTCAATGAGCTTTTTGAATATAAAAGTTCTTATAAGTACATATGATAGATTGGTCTTTTAGCTACCTTTTAACACCAGCATATATGCAACTGATATTATAGATTTTGAGAAAAACAACCAAATAAAGAAAAGTGGAGTTTGTTACAACCATCCCTACCCCTAGGGCTGGTTGTAACATAGTAAGGGGATGGTTGTAACGTTACAAATAACAAGTCAAAGTAATTTAAAAAACTAAAGAACTCGACTGCGTTTCTGTGTAATTTGAAAATGATTTTTTTTTGATATCCCAGTGTCACTCTCATTGTAAATACGAATCTAATGACACCTCTCAAGCTAAAATCCATCGATTCGTTCAGGTTGCAGAGTGACACAAACAATTATACATACATACATACATACTTTCGAAAAACATAACCCTTCTTCTGGCGCAGTCGGGTAAAAAGAAGTTACTTTCATATTCAACATTATTATTTATTTATAAATAATCAGCCTTTTAGGTTTTACATAAAGATCAATAATGTCAAGAAAAAATTAAACATTTCTAGATAACATAACAATCTTCTAAAATAATCCAATAACATTATTTACAAATGAGATCTTAATCAGACAAACAATTATGGCACACAACTCATTCGGTTTTTAGTGCAGTCTACATGAGCCCATAACTGACACTCTAGGCACTGCACCCACTTTTCATTGGACCTGCTGTTTTTCCATACAAACTAAACAGAAACTATTTTCGTTGTCTGAATTATCACTATCTTCTATTGTTTTATTTATTTGGTTTTTTATTGTTTTCTTTTCTGTCTGAAAAATAAGTTTCTTAACGTTTTTAGCTCTAAGCTTCCTTTTTTGTCGTTCTTCATTTTCAATCTTGTTTGGAGTATCAGTCATTACTACAGTTTTTCTACCTTTTCTTCCCTTTCTATTATTCTTTCTTTGTCCTGATTTTGGTAGGGGCTTAACTTCATAGGGACTATACGATGTTGTGACTTCCTGAACACTAGCTGAAGAGGTACATGGGGTGTGTAAATTATCAAATGATGTCGATGGGATAGCCACATCTACTGTCGAAATCGTTCTCGATGACAAGACTATTGCTGGTAAAGTTAATTTAGGAGGGGTTCTTGGCAGTAATAACTACCAAGCTACCAAGGATATTTGGTTGATCTTATTTGGGATGAAAGTAACAAGTTGTTACTTTCATCCCTACCTAAAAAAATTACCGAATTTGGCACACACATGCCTATAAATTAAAAATTTGTTAAAAAAATACAGTTTCGAATGCTACTATAAAAAGATGAATAGTCATTATATTTTACTGGCTCTTGACACGTAAGCTTTAACCTACTGCAATAAAAACAAACACAGTTGAAAAAAATGGGCAAAACTTACTTCGAAGGTATTTTTACAGCACCGACTCGTTACGTCAAGAACCGTCGGCACAGCGCCGTGAGGCTAACTGAGGTTAGGGGGGATTCAAAATTTGGGTGAAACAACCATTAGTGCAGCCAACATAACTTTTTCAAAAAATCGTTTGTTACATTCATCCCGTGTTACTTTCATCCCTGGTCTCCCTTAATTTTTGTCAAAAATAAAAAATTACAAAAATGAAATTGTAGGTCCAAACACACTCAACAAGTAACATCCGACGTAATGACTGGACTAAAAACATATAATAGAATTAAGCTGCTCGTTTCCTTATAAAAATTTCCAAGAGCCTTAATTGATATATCGGGAATGTAAGCTTATATTTTGTTAATTCACAAAACAGATGATGATTAATTATTAAACATGAAATTAGAGAAATTGAGCTTGAAATAGGAGAGAAAGAAGTTTATTAAATCTTTCATTGCGGCTAGGGCCTGAAAAGAGTTTAAATAAATAAATAAATAAATAAATATGTTTAACCCACACACACGGTCGTCTGTTCCTAAGGTAGGCAACTTAATGCCTGTGTTTTAGGTAACAGCCGACTGATATACATTTTTTTTTTAATAAATATACCTACATATAAAGAATACATATATAAATAAACATATATTACACCCAGACTCGGGGCGCGAATCGAACCCACAACCCTTGGAGCAGAAAACAGGGTCACTGCAAACTGCGCCAACGGGTCAGTCAAATTTTTTGTAATATTAACATACCAGAATAACCTAGATGATATACAAATTCTCAAAATCTTCCAAAAATAACTTCAACTTAATCTTGTAATTTTACTAGGAAATACGCTGAACGCCTATACACTATACTGCGACCGCTTCCAAACTTCGAGGCCTTTTTCCTGACCGATGTTGATGTGGAAATCGCTTCGAAACACATGAAGAAATACGACCAGCTGTTAAACAAATCTAAAACAAGGTGACTACTTGGAATAAACTTTTCAGAGTCACCGCCTACCCGTTTTATTTTGTTCGCTCATCTCTCAGACAAAAAGATTTTAATATTCTTTTAGACCTATATATACTGGCTATATTTGAGATATCTTCTATAATAAAATGTTTTATTAAACATCCTCTGAAATCTATTGAAAGATATTTAGGACTGTAATTTATTTTATACTAAATTAAATGTTATTATGTTAATTTAAATTCGATATTGCTTGTGGTTTAATTATATCTTCCGATAACTGAGGACGAAGATTAGGATGAGGATGATTATTTTTAATTCGTTGTAATTATGTAGAGTCCTACATAAATAACTTGTTCCATTAATCGAGGTACCATTACAAAAACAAGAAAATTTACCTGTCGTAATATTAAGGCCCAATTTTACAGGTTGATGATATTATTCTGATTTTTATTCCGACATCTAATCCAACAGATATATTTGTTGTTTATTCTGTTTCACCATTAAACTCAGATTTATCTGCCAGATATTTCTTTATATTCTTTACGCAACCTATGAACTTTTGGTAAGTTATAGTTTATTTCGCACATAAGCTATTAATAGACAATCAGAGACTTTAACAGCAAATAGACTTTGGTTTGTCTCTAATACAAAAGTGTGTACAAACACAGGAGTATAATTTATTAAAAATGCAACATACAAACAGATAATATTTTGTTTTCTATACTAATATGCTTCGATATAGTATTTCGGTATCATTTTCAATCCAATATGGAAGCATTCAGTACTAATATTCAATTCTACAAAAGCGTCATTTCCATATTATTTCTACATAATATGTAAATATTTGTTAAAAGTAAATATCAATGAATGAATGAATGAATGAATTAATTGACGTTTGTGATAAGATACGGCTTCTTGACTTATTGTAACATTCTTATTAATAAAATAAATGCGATGAGAGTTAATCTTTTTTAATAAATTGAAAGAAAAAAACTTTAGTGTTATCTTGTAAAATTATCATTTTAATAGTACGTTATTATAAACAAAGATTATTTTCTTTTTCAACTATGTTCGTGCATTATCGATAATATTTACGAACTAAAAATATTTTGTTAGCCAAATATTGATATATTTTTGATAATTGCATAATTGTTTACAATTCAAACATTTAAATTATGCGTATATCATATCACATGTTCTCGATACGTGTAAGTTATACAGTATTGATCGTTACGTAACATTGTTCAATGTTTTTAATAAAGGTAATTTGTTTTTAATAATATCGTTTTTTTTTCATTATGAAATACCCTAAATACAGCCTTTTTCTTTCTTACAATAAATAAATATCACAGTTAAAAATAGAGTTTATCAGTTTTAAATAAGCAAAATTTTTTTAATTAATTTCGCTTGTTTATTATAGTTTATCGATAAAAAATAAATGATCTTTTTTTAATATATATTGTTGATATATTTATGTTATAAAGTGTACTTAAATTGAATATTTTCTTTCCCGTACAAATAAAATTCAACGAAGACTAAACTAAGGCACGTGCTACGTAAATTTCGTAGCCGGCTACGAAAATAATCTAGAACAATACAGAAACATTGGTAGGAATGGTAGGAAAGTTATAATAAATATTAATAAATAAATATTAACCAACAATCACACCACGTTAACCTAGCCCCGTGCTAAGTTCGTAAGAACTTGTGTTACGGGTACTAGGAACGGAAATAAATTTAAGATATAAATACATATATATACATAAATACACATCCATGACCCGGTGCAGACATCTATATTCGTCATACAAATTATCTGCACCTGGCGGGATTCGAACCCGCGACCGCTGCGTAAAGTGTCCAGTTGCCTGACCACTCGACCAGCCGGCCGTCATTACATTAAATTTGTTATTGTAGTTATTTTGACGTTAAGAGTATGTATTGTTTACATAATATTTGACATAATAATATGTTTTGATCGTATTAGTTTTTATGCAGATACCGCAATTTTATTATAACTATAAAGATTGTTATTGTTTTCATATCAGTCTTTGTACTTTTCCCAAATATTAAATCGATAACGTATTTATGTATGTAAATTTTAATATGTATTGTATGTAGAACGAAACAATTAATACAATTTTGACATTACAATAATTATTTACTATTGATAAAAATATTTAAAAACGTAAATATTTAAATAAATCTGTATAATTTTTGTAATAAATTAGGAAAGTAGTAAATCTTTATCAGTTTATGTATTAAAAATGCATAATTCGATTAATTTCTGTAGTTCTTTTATTTTGAATTAGTTTATTAACATAATATGCTATCATATAAGTTCTCATCTTTGACGCCGCCAAAAATACATTAAGTTGTTACAACATTTATGATTACAATTACATAATATTTAATTTAGTAATTTTTTTTATATATTTAATTATTTTTTATACTGTCAATATCCTTTTAATAAATAAATATCTTTAACATACACGGTCGTCTGTTCCTAAGGTAGGCAACTTCCCAATAAACAATGTGAGATCTTTAAGAGTTCTTGAAGAAATCTCATTCAAGATTTGGACGTATTAATGATCTCCCAAATGATGTCACCACAACGTCTTTAGGATATCCGATGCGCAATCCGATATCAAGAGCACATCAGAACGTATTAAACAATCCATAAAAAGCTCTTTTTTCTGAGTTCGTGCAAAATAATTGGCCGAGTCTATGTGGGGCGATAGTGAGTCAACGCGTCTACTTTCCAAAAAGTAACCAATCTTATAGGCCAGATGGTTGACAAGCAATATTAGCTCATATAGGTACACTAATTAAAACAATAATAGCTAAGGGGGCGTCCATAAATTACGTGAGGTGTTTTTTTAAATTTTCTGTAACTCCCTCCCCCCCTGGTGAGATGTCGTGAGATTTTATTCAACACCTTCCCCCATCCCCCAATCTCACGTGAGATTTTTAATAAGAATAGTGGGGCGCGTCTTCGTGAATTGCACTATCTATACCGTAAATTCAGATTAAATTGAGCTATTTGGTATAAAACAAATATGGTGGTTTGACAGTCAGTAAATGTAGTACTCCCCGTGTAGGGACGGGCAGTAGAATACGATTTCCTACGGCCCGACAAGAAGGCCCGTCGTAAGAGCCGACAAAATTCTTGCGGTGGTAGGCTTCGGCCGTGGCTTGATTACCACCCTCTGGGTAGAGTCGCGCCGCCAAACGGCAACTGCCGTGTTCCGGGGCGGGTCCCATAGCAGCCATTTGGGGGATGTGTCTGGGTAGTTGTGGCACTCTATGTGACCGATTCTGTCTGCTTATCACTGCCGCATCGGGTGCCTGGCTTCGGAGGGTAGCGGGATCCGAGGCACGGTGCCGCCGCTGGCCGACCGTAGGAAGTTGGGGGCCCAAGTAGCAGGGTAGCCACCTGTGAAAGGCTGCCCCGCCACCTGACGAAAAATCCCAGAATGATCTACCTTGCCGGATGGCGACCGGAAGGGAGGACCAGGTAGCCATTCTGGGGGGGCTCGGGCGTCCCCGCGGTCTCCGCGTCAGCCTCCCTCCGTGCGGCGGTGTTGAGTTTGACACCTGGTAGGTAGGGTGCCGCCTCGCCCAGTTCGCGTTCCCCAGCACTTATTCACTCCCCATGATAGGTGCTGGGGAACGCGAACCCATGAAAGCACATAAAAAAAGAAGGTATATACAGCGGCTGCACGTCCTCCCATTAAAAGTGCACCTCTCTAAAATCCGAGGTCTGCACTCTAATCTCGAATCTGTCCACCACCACCTAGAAACAGAAAAACCGCAGCTGCTGTTCCTCACTGAGACGCAGATCAAATGTCCGGCTGACACGGCGTACCTCAGCTACCCCGGGTATTCTCTGGAGCACAGGTTCATACCTCGTGCCGGAGTCTGTGTGTACGTCCGTGATGATATTTGCATCAAACGTCTTAAGCACCTTGAGACATCCAGTTACTCCATCCTATGGGTTCTGGTGGACACAGGACAGGAGAAAATCCTGTATGCCTGTATCTACCGTTCGCACAGTGGAGACGTGGAAACAACTCAATTATGTGACCATCTTACCCTAACGGCGGATGAGGCTCGAGAGCGTTACCCTTCGGCACAGTTAATCATTCTGGGGGACTTCAATGCCCACCACCGGGAGTGGCTGTACCCATACCAGGTGACCGACCATGCTGGGAGAGAAGTGCGTAAACTAGCCTTGACGCTAGACCTCACCCAGCTTGTAAACTGTGCTACCAGGGTACCAGACGTAGACTCTCATACTGCCAACTGCTTAGACCTATTCCTAACAACCAATCCAGACAGTCACTCAATAACAGTTTCTGCACCACTGGGTACTTCTGACCACTGTCTGGTAAAATCTATATCCGTTTGTTCCCCACCCGAAGAAGCCCCATGTGGCTTAAGACGGGTGTGGCGATACAAGGCAGCAGATAGGGATGAGATGCGTCACTTTTTCTCGTCCTATCCTTGGCGAGAAATATGCTTTTCTTCTGATGATCCGTCGAGCTGCGCTGAAGCCATTACCGCGGTTATACACCAGGGTATGGAATATTTTATACCATACTCTGACGTAGCGTCGAATGGAAAAGCTCGCCCATGGTTTGATGCGGACTGCTATCGTGCAGAAGCCAAAAAACGGACGGCATACACTCCATTGGCTGAAGCTCGAGCGCGCAAGTCTCCGAATTCTCGGAATTTGAAGAAAGCTTTTAACCTAGCCGCCAAGTCATGTAAAAGGACGTTACGCAGGGCTAGATTCAACCATATCAGCCACATTGGGGCCAAACTAGCTTCTTATCCTTCTGGGAGCAAAGCGTTTTGGTCCCTGGCTAAAGCCGCTGAATCTAACTTTTGTCGGCCGTCACTTCCACCATTGCTGAGGACTGATGGATCACTGGCCCATTCTGCAAAAGAGAAAGCGGATTTGTTTGCATCTCTTTTTGCTGAGAACTCGCGTCTGGATGTTCCTGCAACATCCAGACGCGAGTTCTCAGCAAAAAGCTCCACCAATCTCAACTCGTGCTGACTGCTTTATGGCTGAAGTACGCATACGTCAAAAAGAGATCCTTAAAATCCTGCAAACTCTAGACGTGAACAAGGCCAGCGGACCTGATGGTATACCAGCGATAGTCCTGCGTACATGTGCCCCTGAGTTGTCTCCACCTCTTACACGCCTGTATCGCCTGTCACTTAAGACTGGCAAAGTGCCGAAGTCTTGGAAGCTTGCCAACGTGCAGCCTGTGCCCAAAAAAGGTAGTCGTGCAGACCCTGTCAATTACCGCCCCATCTCGGTCACGTCCATACTCTGTAAGACTATGGAACGTGCACTGAACAACAAACTCCTGGCCCACTTGGAAGGTAACGATCTCCTCAGCGACCGGCAATACGGTTTCCGCCAGGACCGTTCGACTGGGGACCTTCTAGTGTATGCCACACATATATGGAGTGAGGCCATTGACAAACACGGTGAAGCACTTGCCGTGTCTCTCGATATCTCGAAGGCCTTTGACAGAGTTTGGCACGCAAGCCTCATAAGCAAGCTTCCTTCATATGGTATTCCACCTGGCCTTTGCGCTTGGATTTCTGACTTCCTGAACGAACGTTCAATTCGAGTTGTCCTTGACGGGTACTCGTCGGACCAAAAGGCTATCGACGCCGGTGTTCCTCAGGGATCAGTCTTGTCCGCTACACTCTTCCTGCTGCATATTAATGATCTGCTCGTCCCCGGTACCTTTGGGTATGCTGACGACAGCACAGTGACGGACAGATACTTTTCGAGTGCAAGGGCTAGTAAGGATGTTATCCAGTCTTGTCGAGAGGATATGGTCAGCCGCTTGAACGTCGCCCTCCAGGCAGTCTCCGAATGGGGCGATGCCAATTTGGTCACGTTCAACGCTACAAAAACACAGGCGTGTGTGTTCTCCTCTAAACGGAGCCCTTTGTACCTGGCTCCGACTTTCCGAAATGTTTCTGTAGAAATTACCGACTCCCTTCAGCTCCTCGGTGTAGAGCTATCGTCCAATTTGAACTTTGGACAGCACATCGAGTCCAAAGCAAAAACTGCAGCAAAAAAACTAGGTATTCTCTCTAAGGTCAGGCGATACTTCACTCCAGAACAGCTGCTTCAACTGTATAAAGCACAAGTTCGGTCTTGTATGGAGTATTGCTGCCACCTTTGGGATGGATCCGCCAAATACCAACTGGCAACTTTGGACTCGGTGGAAAAACGAGCTAAGAGACTCATAGGTGACCCTACTCTGACAGACACCAAGTTGCAGAGTCTCGATCATCGGCGTAGGGTAGCTCGTCTGTCGGTGTTCTACAGAATATATTTTGGTGAGTGTGCGAAGGAATTGCACGATCTAATTCCCCCACAACCTTCCGCCATCGGGACACTAGGCTCGGTCGATCGTTCCATCCTTATGTCATTGATATGCCACCTACGCGCACAAAACGCTTTGGCACTACTTTCTTGATGCGCACGGCTAAGGAATGGAACTCGTTGCCCGCGTCTGTGTTTCCCGAACGATACAACCTGGGTGTCTTCAAGGCCAGAGTGAATAGACTGCTATTAGACAGGCATGCTCCACCTTCGACCGCATCGTCACTTAACATCAGGTGAGATAGCGGTCAAATGCCTGTCTATTTGTCATAAAAAAAAAAAAAAGAAAAAAAAGTATAACGTCGAAGTATAAATAAAATTATTTTCTTTCGAACGAGTTAGTGAATGATCTTAATCGTATTACGCGATTACGCTCAAGATTAAATCTTAAGCATGTACAATCTGGATTAAATGGACCAAAATAGTATAATTTTTTTTTGTTTCAATCAGAAAAAAAATTGCGTGATATTTGCCGAGACCCCCCCTCTCTCCAACGTAAGATTAGATGAGATTTGACTCGACCCCCTACCCCCCTTAAATACCTCACGTAATTTATGGACGCCCCCTAATCGGCTACAAATTATCGTCTAGGGTAGGGAAATCGCTAGCGTGATTTAATTACTGATAAATATTAAATTGATGCTCTAAAAAAGGGGTTTTTAAGACATCGTAGTTGGACATCTTATGAAAGACTCCCTCAAAAAGTTGTTTGCTATCTGGCTTAATGCCAGTGTCTTAAATAAAAGCCTTTGATATACAATTGTATTAGAAAGTACACAATCTACAAATCATATGTTTCAAGTTTGAAGACGCCACGTTACTTAGTATTTGTTTGGCAACCGTGAACAGCAATGAACGTTTTTAGTGAATTTGGGAAAATGAAGTAAATCGATCATCGTTATGTGATATAATACTTTTATTTGAAAGACCTTAGCCCAACCAATATAAAAACTGAACTAGATTCTACTCGAGGCGAGTCTGCTCTGTCGTTAGCAACAGTAAAATATTGGGTAGCAGAGCTTAAACGAGGCCTTACGAGCTGCAAAGACGAGCACCGCAGTAGTCGTCCAAATGACGTGACCACTCCAAAAAAGGTGAAAAAAAATCCACAAAGCGGTACTGGATGATCGTCGACTAAAAGTCCAGGAGCTAACAGACATAGTAGGAATTTCAAAAAGTACGGTGCATCGCATATTATCTGAAATTATGGACATAAAAAGCACTTGGCTAAGAAGAAAGTGTTTCATCAAGACAATGCACCGGCTCATAAATCCGTTATTTCAATGGCCAAAATTAAACAATTACAGTTTGAATTGCTACCTCATGAACCCTATTCGCCAGATTTAGCCCCTAGAATTATTTTCTGTTTCCAAACTTGAAAAAAATGGCTCAATGGTCAAAAATTTTCCAACTATAAAGAAGTGATGTCAGCAGTTAATGGCTCTTTTGAGGATAGGAATATATTTCTTGTTATAAAAAGGGTATCGAACTTATTTAACATCGTGCATCGCTCGAAAAAGCGTATAGAGCTGAAAGCAGATTATGTTGAAAAATAAATATATTTTTTCCAAAATTTTAGTTTTTTCTTTGTTGGGTCGAGTATGTCCTTGCTAAGCGTTACTAAAATTTGTTCGGCTATTTACCTATAACATGAGATAGAAATATCGTATAGATGATGTATAAACGGTATAATTAATATGACAGTGACGTGAGCCTGCGCCATAAGCTACTCCGAGCCTAGCTACGAGTATTACGCGGTATTTTATATTTCCAAACAATAATAACTAAGAACACTAAAGTAACGTACACAGCGTATACTACATTGATCTCCGTATTACGTATACACAAAGCGAGTGCAGTTGCACTTGAAAATATGACGACCTCTTTACGTACAATAGGTTTGTTTCTGTAATTAAAAAGTTATAGTAGGTACTTAATTTGTAATTAACGTATATCGTTTTTACTCTTTTTTGCTTAAATAAGTAGATTATTTTATTATGATAATGGAGTAGCTTATTCTGCAAGAAAAAATTGTGATTAATGATAAAATGGCTGTATTATAGAAAAAAAAATATATATATGTATATAGGAATGGACTTCGATGACTTTGTTTATATAAATAAAAACTATATACCTATATCCTCTATGTTTATAGAATTATGTTTTAGAAACAGTCCGATAATAATTAAATAAATCGCAACTTCACGATGTCTAAAAGAAAACTAAAAAGAAGGAAAGAATTATTTAAGATAATAAGAGTTTAACTTGTAAACCATTTTACAAATCAATTAAATACTTAGTTTTTATAAATTTGTTTTAATGACATTAAATGGTACCAAATGGGCACAGATGATTTAAGCCCGATTCCTATTGTTATATTTATAAAATGATTCATTTTACTTACGACCCGTGAAATGAGTTGTAGCGCAAAATATTCCCAATATAAAACTACTCGTTTTTTTTTTTTTTTTTTTATATAATTTGATAGGCTTGCGTTTGACCACTATTTCACCTGATGATAAGTGAGAATGCGGTCTAGGATGGAGCACGCTTACCTAGAAATAGCCTATTCACTCGCGACTTGAAGATGCCCAGATTGTAGCTTTCGGGGAACACAGACGCTGGTAGAGAGTTCCATTCTTTGGCCGTACGCATCAAGAATGTACTAGCGAAACGCTTAGTGCGTATAGGGGGGATGTCAACCGTATAGGGGTGACGTAACGCAGAGCGTCTGGTTGTACGAAGATGAAAGGGGCAGGGGGGAATCAGGTCGTGGAGTTCTTGTGCACACTCACCGAAGTGTATCCGATAAAAAATCGACAGACAGACCACCTTGCGTCGATGATCCAAGCTTTGTAGCTTAGCAGCGACCAGTGAATCATCGCCGATAAGCCTCTTGGCTCGCCTCTCGATTGACTCGAGAAGCTCCAGCTGGTACTTGGCTGAGCCATCCCAGAGATGAGAACAGTACTCCATGCACGAGCGAACTTGAGCTTGGTATAGCTTTAAAAGCTGTTCCGGAGTGAAGTACTGTCTAACCTTCGAGAGGACACCGAGTTTTTTGGCAGCTGTTTGGGCCTTTTCTTCTATATATGAGCCAAAATTGAGGGTAGATGTTAAAGTAATGCCAAGAAGCTCCAGATGGTCGGCTATGGGCACGGATACACCCCGGAAAGAGGGAGTCAGGTGGAAAGGACTCCGCTTTGCTGAGAAGAGACACGCCTGGGTCTTAGAGGCGTTGAACTTGACCAGGTTAGCGTCACCCCAGTCAGAGACAGCTTTAAGGGACAAGTTCAGACGCTGGATCATGGCTTCCCTCAGCGACTGGATCTCAGATCCACTCGCTCGTGCGTTGGACACGTAACGCTCAACAACGGTGCTGTCATCCGCATACCCAAAGATCCCAGGTTTGAGCAGGTCATTGATATGCAGCAAGAATAGCGTTGCCGAGAGTACAGACCCCTGAGGTACCCCGGCATTGATGGTCAATTGATCAGATTCGCAACCGTCTATGACTACGCGGATCGATCGATCCCTCAGGAAGTCAGATAACCAAACACAAAGCGAGGTGGGTAGGCCGAATGAAGGAAGTTTGCTAATAAGGCCGTCATGCCAGACCCTGTCAAATGCCTTCGAAATATCGAGCGAAACCGCAATGGCTTCCCCGTGTCTATCGATAGCTTCACTCCATATGTGAGTGGCATACGCTAGAAGATCACCCGTGGATCGATTGCGCCGAAAACCGAATTGACGGTCGCTAAGAAGGTCATGCTCCTCTAGGTATGCCAGGAGCCGGTTGTTCAGTATACGTTCCATACTCTTGCAGAGTATGGAGGTTACGGAAATGGGTTTATAGTTGACAGGGTCTGCTCGACTGCCCTTTTTGGGCACAGGCTGCACGTTAGCTAGTTTCCAGGCTTTCGGCACATGCCCTGTCGCTAGAGAGAGACGAAACAGGCGTGTCAGGACTGGAGACAACTCAGGTGCACAAGTTTTCAGTACTATGGCTGGAATTCCGTCAGGACCACTAGCTTTGTTCACGTCTAGATTGCGCAAGGTTTTAAGGACCTCTTTTTGACGGATTCGGACTTCAGACATAGAAGTCTCGCATCGGGACGAAGTGATTGGAGGTGTGGCGCTGCCTGTATCTAGACGTGAGGATTCCGCAAAGAGATTTGCAAACAAGTTTGCCTTTTCCTCAGCGGTGTGGGCTAGTGATCCATCGGGTTTTAGCAGTGGAGGTAGTGAGGGGCGACAGAAGTTCGATTCGACCGACTTAGCAAGGGACCAAAAGGCTTTACTGCCAGGTGGATATGACGCAAGTCTAGTCCCAATTCTGCCAATATGATCAAATCGAGCCTTCCGTAGAGCTTTCTTGCAAGATTTGGCGGCTCTGTTATAGGCCTTCTTCTTCTGACCCACGTCTATTGTCTTGAGATTACGAGCATCGACCCAGGCTAGGTAAGCAATGTTCTTTTTTGCTTCAGCAAGAGAACAGTCAGTATTAAACCAGGGTCGAGCTGCCACGGAGACTGATGCGTCAGTGAATGGAATGTAGTACTCCATCCCCTGACGCATCACATCAGCCACAGCATTCGCACAAGATGAGGGATCATCAGAGGAGAAGCAAATCTGCCGCCACGGGTACGATGCAAAGAAAGAATGCATCTCATCATGCTGACTTGTATCGCCATATTCGCCGGGTACCTTTGGGGCAGGGAACGGGCGGTGTATGGACAGATACAGACTTCACCAGACAATGGTCGGAGCTGCCTAAAGGCGATGAGACCGATACCGAATAGCGGTCTGGATCTGTTGTCAGCAGAAGGTCCAAACAGTTGGCAGTATGCGAGTCAACATCGGGTACCCTAGTTGCTTCCCGGACCAGCTGGGTGAGATTGAGCGCTGAGGCAAGTTTGCGAATCTCTCTACCAGCGTGGTCAGTGTGCTGGTATGGGAATAGCCACTCTTGGTGGTGGGCATTAAAGTCCCCCAGCATTACCAATTGAGCAGAAGGATACCGATGCTGAGCCGCATCAGCCGCCTCACTAAGGTGTTGCATAAGCCTGGTTGTCTCCAGATCCCCGCTGTGTGAACGGTAGACACAGACATAAAGAATTTTCTCCATTCCTGTGTCCACCAAAACCCATAGGTTGGAGAAGCTGGGGTCTTCAAGATTGCGGAGACGCCGGCAGCATATGTCGTCGCGGGTATATAAGCAAACGCCTGCGCGTGGTTTAAAATTATGCTCTAAGGTATATCCCGGGTAACACAAGTATGCTGTGTCAGACGGACTGCCTATCTGCGTCTCCGAGAGGAACAATAGGGCTGGCTTCTCAGTCTCGAGATGGTGGTGGACTGCAACGAGATTGGAGTGCAAACCTCGGATGTTGCAGAGGTGCACTGAGAGTGAGAGGGAGTGCAACCGCTGTGCTGCGTTTTTTTTGTTCCTCTTAGTCATATACTTGTAAGTTGACGAGTGAAGGAAGGCGAGAAGAAGGCAGTGAAACGAGGCTCCACGCTACTAACCCCCAGACTCAAGACTCAACAGTCAGAGCCTACCACCAGTATGTCACCTGGTTAGCACCACCCGGGGACCACGTGTAGGGATTCACAACGGGGTTTACACCTACGGACGAGGGTGACTCAGTCCCCGTTTGCTAACAGGCTTTGTTTTGGGAGGATCGCGTAGAACGGATTATTGTAAAAATTTATGGAAGGGACAGACAATATGGTTGTATATATGTATGTATCAACCTGTAAACAACCCTCTGCTGAGAGAAGGCCTCTTCTCTATATACAAGAAGGGTTGGAGCTTAATCCACCACGCTGCTCCACTGCGGGTTGGGGGATAATATTCCTACCACGAGTAACGATCGTTATCAGGTGTCTATGATAAAGACCGGGACCGACGGCTTTACGTGCTCTCCGAGGCACGGCGGGGAGACCCACAAAGACACACACCCAGACCGGAACAAATATTTGTACTAATACAAATATCTGTCCCGACCGGGAATCCAACCCGCGACCGCCGGTGCGCGGCGTTGTGGGTGTCAAAGGGCTGTCAAAAAACGACTCGTTTTAAATTGAACAATTCGTAAGCAAAACGAAACGTTTTCTCACTATAAGAACCGGACTTTAGCCAATGTCACGTAGAATGGAGAATATGCGAAGGAGATTGATCGGTGCGATCGAAATAAAAACCTTCATGTAATTTTGGAGTAATATTAAAAATATATTTAGTATACTTAAAAACCCTCCACCTTAAATAACTGAAACATTGAAGTTAGAAATTACTTTGTTTTTAACGACTATTACAAATATATCGTGCATGTCCATGATCCCGATGACAGTTACAAAGGGCATATATTATAAAACTAAGTGCAGAAATACTCGAGTGACCTTACGAAGTATATTTCCCCATCTCCCACCCACGTCGCGTATAATCTCTTACGACAGTGAAAACATTCAATGCATTAATGTCAATTAAACATGACCCCAAGGAATTTATATACAAACTGGAATGCGCACGTGCACTCAAAAAACGTTTCTAAGAGAGGGATTGCATCTCTTTCTACTATGATTCAAGGCTACTCGTATGAAAGAGACAAATTACCAGTAGTCAACGAAATGCTCGGAACGATTTTATCACTTTACATGTTAGAAATAAATGTCAACCTTATGTCAGTTATTTCAAGGTGCATATTTGAATATACAATTTTATTATGTGAGGGTTCCAGTTATAAATTCCTCGCATGACCTATCCTCTACTGCTTCGACGGCTAATCTATAATGTGCTTGTCATGTTTTATAATCACAGGATTCGATGCCGTGTCGAAGCGCGTCAACTTTTGTATAAACGAACTAACGCGGTGATTTAGTTTCGTTTATCTATAACTTGCTGATAACTGTGACTTTGTCTGCATTGCTTAGAATATAATTATATAATAATACAAAACGATTTCGTTATGATCTCACTACAATCATACTAATATTATAAATGCTAGAGTAAGTTTGTTTGCTACTCTTTCACGCGAAAACTACTTAACAGATCATCTTGAAAGTTTGTACACATATTCTTGGAGGTATTAGAAGTAACCAAGGATACTTTTTTTTTGGTCGCGATAACCGACATCCACGCGGGCGAAGCCACGGGCATGAGCTAGTTTTTATAGAATAATTACTCCACTGTACCGTGTAGTTATTAGAAGTTAACCAACTCTATCAAGGTGGAACTTATCCGATTTTAGGGCCTGTGCAGACCACGTTTTTTAAATGCGCCGTCGACACGTGCTTCTGAAACGCGCGTCGATAAACACGCTTTTATCCTACAGAGCAGTTTGTTGTCGTTTGTATCGATTCAAACGTGTGGCACCAGCGCGTCTGCATCAGCGCGTATGTCTGTTTATATATATATATTTTTTTTTGTTGTTAATTTTTCTTCTTCCTTTTTTAAAAATGAATAACAAAGCGCATGCAATCAATGCTGTCTCGACCGACGCCATCTTACTACTGTCGACGAGGTTCTGCTTGTGCGGGCCGGGACATGATTCACACTTTTTCTATAATTTTGAGGTAGAAACTAGATAAGCTTAAGTTAATAATACTGTTGTATTTATTAAATGGGGGTGGCATAGTCACTGTGTGACAAAACCCCTTTCTAAAAATAAAGATTAAAAAAAAAAAGGTTCTGCTTAAAAACGCAAATTACCAGCGCGTTTGTATCACTACACACGCGCGTTTGCATCGCGTCTGTATCGCTACACAAACGCGTCTGTATCGATTCAAATGCGTATTTGAATTTATACAGATGTGCAAAAGTCTACAGGCTGCGTCTGACTTCCGTCGCGTCGAGCGACGGCGCGCTTAAAAAACGTGGTGTGCATAGGCCCTTAAGGTAATCGTCCAGGTTCACAACTCTGAAAACCGCAATTAATTTCGTGTAGCAAATTTTGCGTGATGTCGGAACAAACACAAAAATAAAGATAAATAGACAGAAAAAAAACTCTATAAATAATTGTTTTGGCTTGTATTGCTCTTATAAATTCTTTATTTAATTATTTTTTTCTTCCTTAATATATTTCATATACAGAAATCGGTCGATTAAAATTTTACTTTATGTACCTATATTTATTATAATCAATAATGTATTTATAGACGCGCGTGTTTGTTTACGTACGTATTATACGTACGTAAATATAATAATAAATGTTTAACCGAAATACATTTTATATATAAGTAACAAATATAAAATTTTTTCATGAATAATTTACGAATGTAATACGACTGTAAAATTTTCTATTAACCCCTACTTAATTTATAATTTTTCTTCTAGGTCTTTTTTTTTTAATCGTTCAAAATACTTACAAAAAACAGATTGAATGTAAATTAAATAACAATGAACAGTGTAAGCACATCTTTTTAATTTAACATACATGTTTATATAAGCGAAATGACTTCAGTGATATATAAAATATTGAATTCTTAAATGATTTCAAAGGCCCGAATAAACACAGCAGCATACATTTTAATATGTGACGCTATGTTATTACGACCTGTCAAATGTTAAAGTTTATTAATTAAGAGATTAAAATATATTTTAAGCTAATAAATAAATATAACTGCTTAATTTTAAGATAAACAATGAAATCGCTATAATAAATTAAATAGTGTTACACTTATTGTAAGAGCATAATATACCTCTTTTGAATTCAGATATGCGTCTGTGTAATTATCTGTAATTTTTTATTAAACTTTTTTTTTGACTTGATAACGTCTTGTAAATCGATGAATGCTGGCTGCACGAACGTAAAAGTGTCACGTTTCGTGAGCGAGAGCGCGGAACAAGTGATAGAGAGGCACGATCGGCCTAAGAGTTGGGCTTGTGAATGAAAAACAATAACGCAGATTGGAGGATCTTAAATATCACACATTTATATACGACTACGAGTACGATGTAAATAACTTGTTAATAGCACATTGTTACTTGTAATTAATCTGTATAATTTAAGTAATAAAATATTTGAATTAACGAGTGCAAATAAATGCCAATTTATCGAAAAAAATTTTAATTAATTAAATTAACTCATTATTTGTGTTATACAAAATAATGATAATTCAGTGATTACAAATCAATTCAATTCATAAATGTATCTATTTTTTCATCAATGGTTTCTGATGACGTTATCACGTAAAATTATCGTCCATAAACCGACTTTACAGACAACCAATTTTTTCTTTTAATAAATGAATGAATTTTGTTTTAATTTGATCATATAACTTGTAACGTAATATTTTTAGGCTATTATATATCCTATTAAGGATGCTTTCCAAAATTAAAAAAGGAACAGGTAGATTCTAAAATTAGTGCATTAAATAAACGAAGTTTTCATGTTTATAATATTAAGTATAGATTAAAAAAATATTTATTAAATTAATTTAGTTTAATGGATTTCAATGTTGCCAAAAAAAAAATTTATTTTCCATATTTTTTTCAGCAACTTCTATTGCGATACATACATAGTACTCCTTATAAAAGTATTTTAATTAATAGACAACCCAAGGGGGAAAATATTTTTCTCTATTTAATTTTATAAAATCAACGACACAGTTCACTAACGTTTGTTGAACGGCTCAATTCAATTCAATGTTTATATTTATGGCTTCTGTCAATAGGTGGACAATTCTGCCAGTGTCAGTGTTGAAAAATACACGTGATTGCTTAAGATAGCATTTTTTCGTTCTGCCAAATGACCAGTAGCGTTGAACGGCTCAATAGAAAGAATACTAAATTTATCATCGCCTTTTTCTTATAACTTTTACTCAACTTTTCGATGTTTAAGTTTAACCAACCAATAAATAGTAACGTCGGTACTTTTGACCCCAACACTTATCCATATTGTATCAATATAAAAATATTATAGATAAACAATTCATAATGCATTAGAATAACTGACCGCTGTCAATCTATTTATATGATGTAAATAATTATTTGAATTAACTGCTGAATTTTATTCAATTATTGCAAATCAATGTATGCCTTGTTAGTTATAATTATACAATTTCTCCCCCTGTAATAAAAACGGGATTGTTTCGATACGATAATTATTTATATTATTTATTCAAATATTTATATTATATAAAAATAGCATTCAAAATATTTGGATTTGAGTATATCTTGCCATGTTATTGTGCAAATCATTATAATTAATTAAAATATTTTTAAAATTATGTATATATCCTAAATTATTTTAGGAATATTTTTATTAAAAAAAATATTTATTATTTTTTTAAATAACAACGCTATTTTTAAATCATTGTTATTTTAGTTAGTTAATTTTATTATATTAATAATATATTGTTTCAATATGTAGTAGTAAAATGAAAAAATCACAATCAAATTACATATTTTATTATAAAGGTTACATTTTATATATTAATGTATGCTAAAATACTACAGTTAAAAGGATTATATATATTCTACATTTTAAAACTAAACTAATTATAAAACCTTATAAACTCTACATAATTTTACCGCGTACATCTAACCAATACTAAACATTTACACCTTATTCAACTAGTGTAGTTTTAATAAAAAAAACAAAAAATACTAAGATTACTTTTTTTAAGTACAGATTTTACTTCTGTTAGGCGGCGACCTAATATAGGTCAAATGAACGAGTAAATACTCGAAGTTGTATGATAATTAATTTTATAGAAATTAAATAAATCTTCCATCGAATCGTCAATGTTGTGAATGTTAACACTTCGAAGTTAGCTCAATTTGTGCACCCTATGTGAGACTGGCGGGTAGCTGCAAAGTTTCAGCAGACACCAGGAGCGTTTTTGTACGTGCCTCCTGAAATTCCTCGAAGGACGTCCTTCCGTCTGAGTCGACAGTAACAGAATGGCGAAGATTACGACAAAAATATTAAAGAAACGCATCGTGACACTGTTTTCTTTTTTCTTGATAGTAAATAATATAATCAGTGTTTGAACACAAAACGATTTCAAATCGCCTCGTTATTACTTGGTCATATGCAATGAAAGGTTAGCACGGTCAGTTCTAGTTTATCAATTGACGTTTGAATGTGTACTGAAGATTTTATTAAGTATCTGAGTCTTATATACGAGCTGAGGTTATCTGGCGCGTGTGTGATATTCCGATAACCCACCAAATTGTGATACGGTAAGTTCGATGACTGACGCTCAATGTCATTCGATTCATTGTAGTAAATTTATCTTTTTATAGATAGGTTATGGTAACATGTCTCTCGTAAGATGATTTAGTTTTTTTCCCAATTTCATTCACGCTTAAGTGTTTGTTTTTAATAAATACTATTAAACGATATTGCGTTTTTTTTTTACTATGACGCAATAATCGTTATAGTTAAATCAGAATTGAATATTAATTTACATATATGTAAATTAATATTTAAATATAAATGTCTTGAGACATCGTTAGATTTCTTACCTAATATGTCGATAACCTAGCCTCATTTATCGTTTGACAAAAGTCAGATATACAATCAAAGTAACGCTGTTATATTTTAATGATAATGAACATTTTTTTTTAATAACAAAATATCATACAACTCTCTGGATTTGTTCCTAAATTATATTGCAATTTTTTAAAAGTATATATGAGGGTCATTTGAAAAGTTCGTAACCTAACCAGGAAAATTAAAAGATCAGGAGAATACGGGGCATGGGGTAATAATTCGAAGCCACACTGATGGATTTCTTTTTTTTTTTTTGTCGCAGGGGAATTAATTTATGGATGATATCCAGGATGCCCGGGTCGGCAGTCCTAGACTAATGTCGGACTCGGCACTTTGGGAGTGCAATACCGTAACTAAACCCCTGCGGGAGCCTTCAGCCGCTTTAATTGGATGGTCTCGGATCTGTAAGCAACAGAATCCCTCCAGCAACAGGCTGGCTTCGGCGAAAAGGTCAGACTTCTCCTCCATGGGGACTGTCCGGCTCACCTCTGAACAGTCCCGACGACGCCGTGTCTAGTAGGACCGGGTTCCCATCCCGGCCCTACACTGATGGATTTCCGCCGCAGTCTTGACTAACGTGTGAACTCGTGCATTATCCTGATAAAACAACTCTTTTCTTCGTAACAATCCAGGACGTTGTTCTTTAACTAATTCACATAATCGTCGCAGGAGGTTACAATAATAGTCCGAGTTTATTGTTTGACCCTTTTCTAAGTAATCCACTATGATTACACTCATCGTATCCCAAAAAACTGACGTCATCACTTTACCGGCCGACAAAACCACTTTAGCTTTTTTCGGAGCTGGAGGCCCTTGTTTTTTCCATTGCTTAGATTGTTTTTTTTTTCTCTGGAGTACGGTAGTGCACCTAGGTTTCATCCATAGTCACAAATCTCTCAACAAATTCAGTTGAGTCACCAAACAGCTTAAACAGCTCCAAACAATCCCAAGAAATCGTTAGACGAACGCGTTTTTGTTCAATTGAAAACACCCGAGGCAACCCCCACGCAGACACTTTTGAAAAGTGAAGTTCAGTGGTAATTACGTAGTGCGTTCATTCAGATGAGATGCCAATGGTGTCAGCTATCTCCTACGAATATTTTCAATATTTTCGTCGGTGGTAGACGTCGATGGCCGACCGCTACATGGGTCATCTTCTATACTTTCTCGACCATGTTTAAGCCCTGTTACTCACGTTTTTTACAGTAGCATACGATGTTCCAGATTCCTCTAAAGTTGCTAACATGTCTTCATAAATTCGTTATGGTATTAAACCTTTCTTATTTGAGTATTTAATCACGCATGATGCACGATGTTCAATTGTATTAATTTTTAAAAAATTATCGCTACTTGTTCGACGTTATAGTGTGAGAAATCGTAACGAAATGAAATTTCACGCAATTGCTAAAGAATAATGTAGATTCAAAATGAAGGTAGTTTCATAAAAGTAGCGTGCTCTTAACTATATTAGGCCACGAACTTTTCAAATGACCCTCGTATATTTCAAATACGATACCTGTTTTAAATGATATACATAGATCAAAACAGCCTGTAAATATCTCCTATATAAACATAAAATAAATAGTGAACTGAAATGAATCAGCCTGTAAACATCCCACGGCTGGGCAAAGGCCTCGTCTCCATATAGGAGAAGCGTTGGAGTTTAATCCAGCCCGCTGTTCCACTGCAGGTTGGCGGATAATATCCCTCTACCATGAGTAATGGTCTATACCAGGTGTCTATGATAACAAACGGGACCGACGGCTTTACGTGCTCTCCGAGGCACGGTGGGGAAACCCACAAGAACATACACCCGGACTGGAAATAAATATTTGCACAAATACAAATATCTGCACCGAGCAGGAATCGAGCCCGCGAACGCCGGCGTTGAGGCGACTACTGGCACCACTACATTAGAACGGTCGTCAGAAAATAAATACAGTGAGTCATATTAATTGTAATACACACTCCTAGATAAAAAAATATATCGGCCGAGAGAAGATTATAAAAAAAAAATTGATCGACTAAATTGTTCATAGAAACTACGCCCACAAGCCCCACTGGTTGCGGTCATGGCCTCCAATGTTGGACTATCACACCTCATAAACACAACGAAAATTGGGTCAATGAGATTTAAAAACCTTGATCAGTGTAGATATCTTGGACAGACTACAATATTTATCAAACTGGGTTAGGTAACAATAATACTATTAATTACTCCGGTCTAATAAAATTGTATATCGAAACTGAACCTTATATCAGATACTCATATAGTTATTTTAATCAATCAATTATAATAATCGTCTGGATCACTACATTTTCTTTATTTAAAATCGAATAATACCGATTATTATAAGGGTAATTTTTAACTGTTCGCCAAAAATCTTAATCTGCACCATTTTACTGCAATTGAACTACTCGGCCAACAAAATATGATACACCAAAGAAATTCAAAATTATCACCAATATATTACCTACACTTTTTTTTATTCTACTACGCAGCAAATATTCTCTTATAACAGTAATTATATTTTTCTTTCACAAAAAATACTGATTGTGCACCAATATTTAGGTTAGGTTAGGTTAGGTTTTTTTTTTCCTTCAAGGGGTGCTATTGTCGGTAACCTCCTCGTGGTACACCCTGGCAACGTAGACGGCAGCAGCTTCACAGTTGCGGAGCTGCTGCCGCTTACGGCTAACGACCGAATGAGGTAGGCAAAGTTTGACAGACAACATGATTCCTTGGTACAATCTACTTCAAATTTTGCATAAATATTCTTTAACAGAATTGATTGAAGACGTTTTTCGTATTTTAACGAAATTCATCCCCTAACGGGGTTAAAAAGTTATTTGCTTCGAAGTTGATATTAACCCTTAACCACCTAGCAACTATTTTTGTTCTTTTACCACCTACGTGCGGTCACAGAGACCGCCGATAGATTATCGCGCTTATTCTGGGATCTATCGTAACAAATTAAAGTTCGGTTAAATAAATTGCATATTTATACTCAATTGCTTTATTTTAGCACCACAAATTAGCAATATTAATATAAAAGTCTTATGGAAAAGGAATAATATTTATGTAATAACAATCATGGCACCAAATTATATATATTATATAATTTTTTAATTTTGACACTAAAACAGTACAAATAAATAAACACAAAAAAGTCACACGACCACCTACGTGCGGTCACGGAGACCGCTAGTGAATTATTTTTACTTACCCTAGCCAAACGCGCGCACGTACACACTTGCCGAGCACAAGCGATGCTGATTGGTGTGTAGAAAAGGTACATGAAGGCGCTGTGGCTCACGTCATTAACACATGGAAATATTTGAATTTGAAAAATCATTGCGGTCTCTGAGACCGCTGGTAGGTGGTTAAGGGTTAATACTCCATAGCGCTTTTGATTTAACTAATATTTTATTTTAACACGTGTTTGACAACTTAATCCGTCTGTTATAAATTTTGTCCAGTATCGACGTACGATATTTTTTTTTATATTAATACTCCTTTCGTGATTTTGATTTAAATAATATTTTATTTTAACACGTGTTTGACAACTCAATCCGTCTATTATAAATTTTGTCCAGTATCTACGTACGATATTTTTTTATATCAATACTCCTTCAGTGCTTATTATTTTGGACACATGTTTGATAACTCATGTTGACGGCCGTCGAGTGGTCAGGCAACTGGACACTTTACGCAGCGGTCGCGGGTTCGAATCCCGCCAGGTGCAGATAATTTGTATGACGAATATAGATGTCTGCACCGGGTCATGGATGTGTATTTATGTATATATGTATTTATTTAAATTTCTTAAATTTATTTCCGTTCCTAGTACCTGTAACACAAGTTCTTACGAGCTTAGCACGGGGCTAGGTTAACGTGGTGTGATTGTTAGTTAATTATATTATTATTAAAAAAAATCAATATATAATCAATATATTATAAATCTTTTCCACTATCAACGTAGGTGTAGGTGATACCTTTTTTTAGATGGATTAGGCAAGACTTTTCTATTAAATAATATATTATATTTCGGCGGCGTATTTTAAGAATGACTTAAAATACGCCGCCGCCGGTGGCAAATTACGCATCAGTATATAAAATAATTAATTATTTTTTTAACAACGCGATAGCAAAATATCATTTTAAAATATAAAATTTACGATTCTTATCAAAGCATAAAATCATGAGTGTCAGACTGGCCTGAAAGGTCGTTTCGGCACGGCACACGCGCTGATATGTTGCGGTTAAAACTAGAAAATCATTGTATTTTATATTTAGGTAAATGGTTTCCAGAGAATTTGGTAGTATAGGTGATAATTATTTTAAATGAATTAAATACAAGAAAATTTTAATAATTATAAATAGGTACTTACGTACCTACTATCAAAATTTAATGTCTTATTTTAATTTGTATTTATTAAACACATATCTTATATCTTTAAACGAGCAATTCTTGTATATATATATATATATATATATATATATATATATATATATATATATATATATATATATATATATAATCGGAATCTCGGAAACGGCTCCAACGATTTTCATGAAATTTAGTATGCAGGTGGTTTCGAGGGCGATAAATCGATCTAGCTAGGATTTATTTTTAGAAAATGTTGTTTTATCCCTTTTTTTACGCAATTAAAAAATACCATTAGAATACGAAGGTAAATTTCGCTGTCATTGACAAGCTTCTAACAGCTCAGATGGGAATCGGGCGGATTCGAAATCAGAAAACCTGGCTTCGAATCCAGGTTTCTACAAACCAATGTTTTTTTCCTTTTTTTTTTCTTTTGAATTAATAGCTCTTTTTATTTTTTATTTTTTATTTAAATAACCAGTTTCTATTATTTTACTATTATATCGGTAAGATCGAAAATATTATTTATGTTTCACCTGTATGTAATGCATCTAAATATAATTGAACCGAGCAAAGCTCGGTCATCCGGGTACTTTTATTTACCACAGCTAAAATATTTTTTCATTATACTCGTAATTACTGAGATAAAGTAAAAAAAAGGTTTGAGTAAAAAGTTATTTTATTTTGCCTACAACTCACATGTTGTTATAAGAAAAAAAATACAAGTAGGTAGATATGTAGAGCTGCGTATCATACGGAAAGTGGATTTAACACAGAAGCATTGATGTATAATACACAGTAGCCTAAAATTTCGTTTTTGACTGAACCGTTAACGCAGTTTGCAGTGACCCTGTTTTCTGCTCCAAGGGTTGTGGGTTCGATTCCCGCCCCGAGTCTGGGTGTAATATATGTTTATTTATATATGTATTATTTATATATGTATTATTTATATGTATATTTATTTTTAAAAAAATGTATATCAGTTGGCTGTTACCTAAAACACAGGCATTAAGTTGCCTACCTTAGGAACAGACGACCTTGTGTGTGTGTTAAAACATATTTATATTTATATTTATTTATATTCTGTATAATAAAATCTGAAATTACACACAATGATATATTTTAAACACTGTTAGTAAAGTCAAAGTCAAAATATTTTATTCAGCATAAAATTATTACAATTTCTTACTGAACCTCATTAGTCTACTACCAGTTCGGATAGAAGTATCTGACCTGAGAAGAACTGGCCAAAGAAGTGTTGTGTTAGTTTAAGCGAACTGTTAATTTTAAAGAAACTATTATATTTCGTATTCTAACGAAATCACGAATTAATCTTATTACCTAATTCCCAAATCCAGTGCCGACATTTCGGCGTCTTAACTTATATAATTACGTTGTTTAAGCCATTGTAGACATATTGGAAATCTAGTCACCTTGACTTAACTTTGATTGCTTTCAAGATTTTATTTTATATAAAATATAAGTTTGTTGACAGTATCTTTTACATACTCTCATTAAAATAATAAATAGGATAGCAAAGTCATTAAAAATATTTTAACAATTTAATCAAACATTAAATTATCTTTTAACTAACATATTTATAACTTACTTATATTTTTATAGAGCTAATGACTAATTGATTATAGGTAAATTATACCTACTTAACCTTTTATACCTACTGTTCTTTCTACTTTTTCTACTTTCACCGTTTCTACTTTTATACCTACTTTAAAAACGTGCGTCTTTTGAAATTCATGAGCGATTTGATAATGTTAAACTTTATATACTTTGATTCAATTATTACACCATTAAATAAAATAGCGTATAATTTTGTAAATGTATATGTATATATTTATAGCTTCTTGTTGTTAGCATCGAATCATGGCTTAATACATACACTGGTATAATGCACGCACTTTTGTCGGAAAAAAGGAAACGAGAAGAAAGTAAATAGTTCTTTTCATATTCTGTAGGACATTCTTTTAGTCGTATTGAATTAAAGTAACAGTTGATTATATTTTTTTACAAATATTGTACCTACTGCTTAATCCGCCAACCCGTAGTGGAGCAGCGTGGTGGATTAAGCTCCAACCCAACATAATAATAATAATAATAATATACTTTATGCACACCAAAATAAAGAATAAAATTAAAGATACAATCTAACATCGCTGTACAATAAGGCGGTCTTATTGCTAAATAGCAATTTCTGCCAGACAACATGAGGGTGACAAAAATATTGCATTTGTAGATGGTTAGGTGGTATAACAATAATTATATAATAATAACTAAGCAAATAGATACCTGTGATAATATATAAAATACATATAATAAAATAAAAATACATAAAATAAGGCAAATGGAACGGTTATTATTTGAACGTGGAATAATTTATTGACTAAGGTTGTATTCTTTTAGAAGCTTTTTAAATATACATATATTTTGGGCACGTCTTATGGTATAATATATCAAGATTTTCTTTGCCAAAACTAAACTAATATATATTTGATGTGTAATGTTTTTAATCTTATGAACTAAACTCTCAAAACCATTCCACCATCGGACGACACGACGTGGATAGGGATTTTATCCATACGTGGTCGACATCCCTCCGGTTCGTACCTCGCGGTTCGCATCATCTTTCATTATTAGAACTGCAAAGGAATGGAATTCTCTTCCTGCGTCACTGTTTCCCGATGCGTATAACCTAGGGATTTTTAAGGCAAGAGTGAACAGGCATTATTTGAGTTTGCGTGCTTCACCTTAGACTTCATCGTTGTTTACCATCAGACAAGATAGAGGTCAAACGCACTCAAATTTAAGATTAAAAAAAACATTCTTTCCCTAACAAGGATTTTTCCGATCGCGCCCCACGAGACGAAACTGGCAAGAATGCTAATATTAATTATTATTATTACAAATTATTAACATAATTCACGGACTAATTCTCCAGATCAATTGTCAAAAAAATATACAGTTTAGAAAAATATATTACCGTTGTATGAAATAATAAAAGTGAAACAGAGTAATAGCAATGTATATTGGTTAAAATAAAAATAAAAAAGTGCCAATCTCACTTACGGCGAGTTGCACGAAACCGTCGCTAATTTTCCGTTAGTTAAGTTGCAATTAATCTTAAAATTAGTTGATCTCATGATTAATTTAAAGCTGTTGGAATTAATCATCCGTTAGATAGGTCTTTAATTAAACTAAATTTTTTTGTTAACTTAATCAGATGTAGGTTTCGTGCAACAGATAATCACGATTCTTGTGATTAAATTAGTTTAATAAACACTTAAATTTAAAATTTGTTTCGTGCAACTCGGCGTTAACCTAATAAACAAGTACTAATTTACTAAAAAACTTGATTCCTCTGTCTCCATGTACCTAAAGAAATATTTGTAATTTGTATTATATATATGGGGTATTATGAAATAAATTCCTAATTACGCGTGATCATTTCATACGTCCATGTAATTTAACCGACACTTACATCATAAAAAAGATAATTTTTTGGCATGGCTGACGCAACATTTAAGTATATTATATAGTACAAACTTGAATTTATAAAAGTACCTAAAATTAAATAATATAATTTTAATAATAAAAATTTTCCACAACATTTTATTTAATTATAATGCATACATATTTTTCAGGTTTAACTAGCGGGCAATTAGAATTGACGTAAGAGTAATTTTTAGCGTTTATTAGATTTTCAGAAACGTTTTGGCTAAAGAGATACGATTATTTAAAGTTGGGATGAAATTGAAATTATTTATTTAATTATCCTGAGAAAACTAGAAGAGGGCAAATTCAAAACTTAGGTAGAATTGAAGGGCAGATCAATATCTATAGCTTGGTATTTTTTTTACTAACAAATTATTATATTTGCAGGCTGGAACGGGAAGGGGGATTGCAATTATTCCAAATGAATGAATAATTTAAAAAAAAAACGATCTGTATAAGAAAATCGAATTCAAGATTAATAAGAAATAGTAGAATAAGCGTGTGATAATAATAACGTTAATTAATTATTTTTAATATACGTGTTTAGGTACTTGTATAGGTCAGACAGTTACATGAAAATCCTCCGTGGTCAACTCGTGACCACGACGTTTGGATATCCGCCGTAACGTCAAGCCAATATAACTTTGTAATACTACGATAAGGCCAGTACATACATTCGATTAATGTTTTATTCACAAAAGTTATAAAAGTTAAAATTCTTAACTATAATAATAAGTGTCATTAAAAACTAAAGTGAAAAGAATATTGTCAAAAACTTAAGCTTACCTACTCTAGTCGAATATGTTGTGCAAATTAAGAAAGTAGGTAAAATTAAGTTTTGTATGGTGTTAACGCCTTGCAAACATATGGTGAAAAATAAAGCTGGAAATCAAATTATCCCAACTCATACTTGTGTCCCACTACTAGACCTTCATCTGTTCATATTTCTGTTTCACTCAGCAACTCTGCTGTGGCTATCTTAGTTTGTTTCAATAGTTCAAAAAAGGCACGAATGATTTTGCCAATGTCACGTTTACCTAATGGAGAAATAATGAAAGAATTTAATCTTTTGCGGTCGAGATGACAACCTCAACAAAATTTTGAAAACCGCACTATTTCAGTATGTACTGAACAGATGTCATTATTGTATTTAGCTGTGACAGTTTTAGATGCAGTGACTACTACAAAATTGTTTTATTTCTGGTTAAGGATTATAACTAATTTACTACTAGTTCTTTTTGCTTAAAAATTTAATTACGGCTGTAAATTCGACTGCAGCGATCGATTTTTCGTGTATTTTCCATCTTAATATTGACTAAATAATCTGTGCTATTTTGCAAGAAAGCCATCGAACAAAATGAATGATGAATGAATAATGATGATAATGAATAGATACTACTAAAATAAACTGTGATTACGACACTTAAAATATAATCCCACGATGAATATGTAACTACAGTTATTAGCATTGTAAAGTTTACACTTTATTATAAGATTTTAAAAAATATTTTCTGAAAATGGTTTGTCGCTTTGCAGTAAAATGACATTAAAAAAATACTGAACTGAAATGAATTTTAACAGCCTGTAAGCATTTTCTTTTCGAGCAAACATCTGCTCTCCATTTAAAACATATCGGAGCTCAATCTCTACCACGAATGACAGTCATTATCAGGTTTTTATGATAACAATTGAAACCGACGGCTTTACGAGCTCTCTGAGGCACAATGGGAAGATCTACAACCAAAAACACCCAGATAGGAAACAAATATTAATCCAAATACAAATCTGCGCTCTAAACGAGAATCAAATCCGACCATCACACTACACCAGAACATTAATAATAGAAATAATAATTAAAATGATTTAGTATGTAGTTAATTTATTTAAGAGTCTTATAATGTATTCATATACTAAATCAAATCCCAATATGATTTATACAAGTTAGATATAAAGAATAATTAATGCATGAAAATTTATAACGCAAACATCAAATTTTCCTCAATATCCATAGTAATTCGTCTATTGAACACATATACGTACGCACGAACGCACGCACACTAAAATATCGTTAGCTATATCTTATGATGTAAATATACGTTTTGATGAAGTGATGAAATAACACTTCTATATTAAGAAAGATATTGTCTAACACTTTTATATAACATGCATAATTATTTAGTTCTAACTCTAACTGAAATATGATTAAAATCTAAACATTTGTGCAAAGTTATATTAACCAGTAGGTAATTTTAGGATAGGAACAATTGTCTACTACTACAACAGACTTTACAAATCGATCAGTGTGATATTTCCTTCTGCGAGAGAGTAATGTCCCAGAAGAAGGCCGACGAGCGGGTGAGAGAGGAGGCCGCCGACGTGGCCTCCATCCGCGGGCGACGAATAGGGGTACGTAGGAGGCGCTACTTAATGCGCCTCCAGTAACGCCCCTGTGCCCGTATCGGGCCGGGATGGGAACCCCGTCCTGCTAGACACGGCGTCGTCGGGACTGTTCTGTTGAGGGATCCTGTTACCTGCAGATCCAGGACCCTCCAATTAAAGCGGCTAAAGGCTCCCGCAGGGGCTTAGTACGGTATTGCACTCCCAAAGTGCCGACATAGGTCTAGGACTGCCTACTCGGAAGTCCTGGATATCATGTGTGATACAGAATTTTATAATGTGGATGTAATAACAGCCGCAGTGAAGTAGTATGGCGGATTAATCTCCAGTCCTTCTCCTTAGAGAGAGAGACCTTGTTCAAGTAATTGAGCATCTAAGGACTGTTACAGTAAAGGTATAACATACAATGGATAAGAGGAAAAATACTTCTACCAAAGAAAAGTTCAAATTAATAATTTATATAAGACTAATTCTCCACACTTTTTAACTCGAACCGAATGATAATATTATGTCCACCTTGTTACAAATATCACGTAATAGGTACTGATTAGGTTAGCCGGACAGTCCCCATGGAGGAGAAGTCTGGCCTTTTCGCCGACGCCAGCCTGTCGCTGGAGGGATCCTGTTGCCTGCAGATCCGGGACCCTCCAATTAAAGCGGCTGAAGGCTCCCGCAGGGGTTTAGTACGGTATTGCACTCCCAAAGTGCCGAGTCCGACATAGGTCCAGGACTGCCGACCCGGGCGTCCTGGATATCAATATCATCCGTAAATGGATTCCCCTGCGTCACAAAAAAAAATTAAATAAGTAGCTTTTTTATTATATTTATGTGCTATGGTTCTGAAGTTCAAAGAAAATAATTAGGTTCAAACATTCTGGCCGTATTTTTGTCATATCTGCATTCCAAATCAACTCGATAGCTATTCAAAAATTGTTTCCAAAATATTTTTATAATATGAATAATATTAACACATGTTATAAAAATCCTTCTCCTACATGGAGAAGAGACCTTTGCCCAGCTGTGGGCCGTTTACAGGCTGATTTAATTAATAGTTACAGTTAAAATCCTTCTTTATTGTTTATACTACTACTTTATTGCTGTACTACTTACAGTACATACCGGGGGGAGGATGCGCTGTGCGGCGCTCCCGGCTAATGGGTACCACCATCTTGCTTGTTTCTTCTGTGAAACAGCTTTGGTGTGTTTAGGAAAGAAGGGCAAGACAGGCAGTGTAATTACTGGCACCGAGACTTAACATCATATGTCTCAGGATAGGCAACACATAAATGAGGCTGGGCTAGTTCCAGGTAAACTAGTTTATGTTCATGGGCGACGTCGACCACTTACCATCAGGTGGCACGTCTGCCAATTTGCCTACCCAACTAACATGAAAAAAACTACTTACTACTAAATTCAATTTTAAATACTAAATAACAATATTAACAAACTAAAACAATACTGCGCATTTTCATACAGGAAACTAATAAAATATAATCTCCGCAATCAAGAAAAACCAACAACGTAATACAGCTACTAACAAAAATATTAAAGATAGAGTATTTTTAATTGGTCTGGAATTATTTATAGATGTTATATAATATCGTGTTTAGCATCACAACGACCACGCCTCTTGTTAAAATTTTATAAAAAAAATATATTTATCAGACGAGCACGCGTTTAGCGCACTATCTTTTGAGCTGTTGTTGATTTTCTACTTTATGTGATATTAATTTTTCAATTATAGTACGCCTCCCAGTTTTATTTTTAAAAATATTAATTTTAGTAAAATTAATAATCTATACATTACATAATAAAGAACCTGGGATTATTGTTTTTATAAACTTGATTCTTTATTGCTACCTTTCCCTTTTTTTGAGTCATTACCTATTTAAATAAATACGGTCGAACAGCGAACTATTTGTTACATATTTAATAAAGTATCTATATGTACAATACTATACTCATAAGTGAACTGTAATTAATGTCCTTGAGAAAATAAAGTTCTTTAAACCTAACCTAAACAAGAAATTTATATATAAATTGGAATGCGCGTGCACTCAAAAAACGTCCCTAAGAGATGCAATCCCTGCATCTCTTTCTACCATGGATTCAAGGCAAGTCGTAAGAAAGAGACAAATTACCAGTAGTCAACGAAATGCTCGGAAAAATTCATTCACTTTACATATTGGAAACAAATGTCAACCTTATGTCAGTTATTTCAAGGTACATATTAAATTTGAATATACAATTTTATTAAGTGAGCGTTCCAGTTATTATATAAATTCCTTAGTTTTGAAAGATGAATTAAAAAATATTAATAATTTAAAAAGTTGGAAGACTAACTTGACAATCATTTGAATTTTACTCATTTGATTAAAAGTCTATACCGGATTTTATCGCGTTTATTCAAAACTTTAACGGTTAACAATATTTTAAAGTTAACAATATTTTAAATTATTTCCCGACGTTTCGGACCCTTTACAGCGTCCATGATCTCGGGCGATAAAATCCGGTATAGACTTTTAATCAAATCATTTGAATGATATAATTAAGACAACAAGTATGCTTAATTAAAAAAATCAAAAAACCCGACTGCGTAAAATACTCTTATTATAAACTAAAAAGAATAAAACAATTTACTAGCTTTCCTTTGATACCCATATTGCTACAGTAAGAAAAAAAAATTCAACTCCCTCCCCTCATTCCGCCATTTGCGGGCGCCATTTTGAAAATTTATATAGCCTATGTCACTACTACAATTTAGACAAATCCAACGACACCTCATATGTAAAAAACCGTCCAGCCATTTGGGCTGTAGGGCGTGCCAAAGAAATGGACATACATACATACATACATACGTACATACATACATACATACACTCGAAAAACTTAACCCTCCTTCTGTCGTAGTCGGGTAAAAATAAAAATCGAGACCAACAAGTTCATAATTTTTTTTATCAGGAATATTTTTTTAATAAAAAAAAAATATTAAATTAAAAAAAATTGTCATTAAAGAAATTTTTTTAATCGAATCACTCATTAGTCACACGGTGACGATAACGAAAATTATGCCGGATAGCAAAAAAAGTAATTAGCATCGCGTGTTCTACGCAGTAATTGTAGGGCTGTTACATTTATTATTATTGATCACAAAAATAAAACTCACTTAGGGGAAAATATGAGCATACATTTAAGGTAAATTCTAAAAGAACCTACTAGAATAAAAAAATAAATTTCGCCGAGCGCATCAGAAAAAGAGGGCATAACAAAACAAAGAACAATAATAAAGTTATAATATTCATCTTATATTGTATACCTACTAAAATATACAAATATATATTAACACTTTAAATATTACTACTTTATCAGAAGAGCCAAACCTTGTTGTATATTTCTTCAATTGTTCTTTTAAATACCAATAGTTTGTTTGTCTTAATAAATAGGTACCTTTTGCGGTTTATTTATTTATTTACATTTAAATCGAAATCCTCAGATTTCGAATTTATAAAATAAATATTTATCAAAATAATATCCTCTTTTGAATGCCAAAATAACGTGAATAGAATAGAGAATAAAGTTAAAGAAAAACAATATTTACGAGTAATTGACAAATAATAACCAAAATCTCAAAAAAATAAAGCAGTGAACGCCTTTTAGACGTTCTTAATTTAAACATGTATACTTCCAACTTCTTATTTCCAATTATAGTTAATTTCTAAAATGTTTCATTTAGTATTTCATTTAGTATATGTCTAAGCAGTAAGTTGAAAATAGTGAAAAATAGACATACTGGTTCTAAAAATACGTGCGATAGCTCATTCTGTCCGGAATCGTGTCTGGAAAAATGTTTCGGAAGCGTTTATTACCACATAAAAAATTGCAAAAGTTATTAAAAAATTAAGTTTGCAAAAAACAAGGTATTTCGTTTTTTGTTAATAACTCTGAAACTATTCATATTTAAGAAATTTAGATACACATAAAAAAAAAGATTCTTAAAGAGGAAGAAATTTCCCAACTCCCGGAAATCTATCTCCATTATTTATAATTTTAATTTAACGCTGAAAATGGACTTCCGCGCGACAGTTTTAGGATGCGCGCGCGGCGTCAAAACCGAGTAGGTACGTCATACTAAATAATTTTTTAAAGATATTAATTAACAATTTAAAAATTAAAAAATTATGGTGTATTTGGAACAATTCAAAGAATTTGCTCCCGTTGGAAAATTGTCTTAAAGTAAATTTTCCAACATTAACAAATTTTGCATTTTTTTATGTGCTAATAAACGCTTCCGAAACATTTTTCCAGACATGATTCCGGATAGAATGAACTATCAAACGTATTTTTAAGACCAGTATGTTTATTTTTCACCATTTTCAACTTATTGCTTAGACTAATTGTAGAAGTAAGGTCTGCGAAAATATAAGACTTGATTTATAAAACAATGTGAACATAACAAATAGCTCATTTATCAACAATGCTTTGAAATAAAAATATTATGTATTCGGTTTTCTCTAGAACAGTCTACACGTAAGGCTATTTTGCGTACATCTAAGAAAATAAATGACTCGGAGATACAACTTCTCCTGTCCTCTAGCCTCCTATTGGCTAGATTCGTCTATGACACCAGAAAAAGTGTCGTGTAAACGATCAATCTATCAAATGTTTATTTAAGAACGGTGTGCAGCTTTTTTGTCTAATAGTCTACGTGTTTGGGTTTGTACGATATCATAACAACCATCATAACTGCAAAGTTTCAACCTAACAAGCAAGTTTGACAAGTTGATTGATCTTTGGTTGTTTTTTTTTTTTATAAAAACTTCAAGTTTGAACAATTTGACACGCATATTTGACACTCTACAGGGCCCTTATGTGATAAAACTGTCTATCAAATTATATGCGTCTGTTGAAACACTAGTACATTACACGGCTTTGTTATTTTATGTGCTTTTTAATTATTTTTTGTTTGAGTGAAAATTTAATAATAAGCAACAATTTCGAAAGTGCATAGCGGATTTATCAAACAAAAATTATTATACAATCAAATATTTAAACAATAAAAAAAATCGTTCTATTTTCGTTGTTACAAAATAATAGTTGGTAAAATGGATAATAATACAAGCGATATAATTTTAAAACAAAGGTAAAATGAAGCCAAATCAGACATTTGATTGATTGATTGATTGATTCAGCCGTCTGATGTAAATGTATTTAAACATAGGGTAGAATGGAAACACTCATCATCAGCCGTTGGATCTTCAATGCTGAACGTAGGCCTCATCATCTCTGGAGGATTTGACAAAATTAAGACAATAATGGTGCGAACAACTGTGCACCTAACAAGATGGTGATGGTCAGCAGCATTACCATATCCTGTCCCAACAACACTGCGCTCACCAACCTGTCAACTGCCCAAGCGTGGCAAGTATTAGCAAAATGCCCCAAAATGACTAGCTACAGAGCCCAGGCTGTCGCTCTGAAGATCAATGAGGAACGTTCAGCAGTGGAAATACAATGGCTGATATGATGAGAATAACATATAAATAGACATTGTAACAGTAGAATTTCGATTTATGTTTCTGCCAACTTTGTACGATATCATTAGTTAATTTATTAATTCACCTTTAATTTTTTTTTATCGTTTTGACTTGACTGTGGTTTAAAATTCGTATGAATTTATGTTTACCCTATCATTATTATAAATAAATTATAAAAATTGTAGTAATTAATAAATAAACATTTCCTAAATCCTTTATAATTAATAAATATGGTTGGCAACCCTAGATTAATGTGACGCAACAGCCTCCAGTAATTTTATGATAAAACTTTTTAATAATTATCTAAAAGATATTTGCTTTAATTATTATTAAAATATAACCCACTGTGTATATCATAAAACTTGATAACTTTCAGTTAATGGTACATGATAAATTATATGGATTGCCAATTCCGTAACAACAGAATAAAGAAAAAGACTGATTTACAGTAGTTTGTTAAAAATTTGTTAGGAATTTAGCTAAATAAACATTGTTATATTTTTCTAATAATACAAATTACTAGCTGACTCGGCGAACTTCGTACCGCCTCAGAATTAAATAATGTGTCAAAGTCCAATAACTAAAAATTTACAGAAAACCGAAAAAAAACTCGCAAAAACACACACCACGACAAAATTATATACATGCCTATTTTCATGGCGATAAAATAATAAAACCCGTAATATAACTCTAACTAAATACTAATATTAATGAGGATTATGTCATTCTTTCGCTGAGCGTCTTGGTAATTTCTGTTGTATCAAATATCAAATTGACAGTATTTATGCATCAGCTCTCGATCAAATATTTCTAGATACGTAACAAGCTGTAAATTTTTAAAATGAACCACTATTGAAAATCAGCAATCAAAAATTAGATAAACTAAGTAATGAATAAAATAAATAATTCTTTTATCATTTAATTACTCTTCTAAATTATAAAAAATATTTTTTATACGAAATTTAAAACAAAAAGCCGTCAGAGGGCGTTGATAACACGAAGGTGAACTATTGTGCAATTACGTTACATTTCAAGTTTCAACTACGTTAGTTTCATCATCTCGATGTAACTTAAATAATTTTTACTGTTTAATTTTTAAGATAAGTTAAATGTAAATATATATATATATATATATATATATATATATATATATGTTTAAAAAAGGGAATATAAAGTTAAATAAGCGTAAAATATCAGCTGTTGTGCCTACACACAAAAGATTTTTCGATCTTTTCTATATAGTAAAAGGATAGGAATTTGTTTTTTTTTTCACGCTCAATAAAGCTCTCAAACTCTGCTCACTCAAAAACTCTAAAAAAAATTTTTTTTACTCGTCTGAATTTTCTAATAACCCAACATTTCATTGAGCCTTGAAGCCTTAAAGTAGATAGGTCTTATGTATTTTTTTTTTCTTTAGCAACAGAATAATAATACAGCATACCAATTTTAATCTTAGACTGTTTAATTAAATACCGTTGAACACGCACAGCGAAAAAACTACTGAATAGATTTCGATTAAGTCTTCTAATTTTTATATTTTAGACGATTTGTCCTTCATCCATCTCGGCTTCTTCTTCTCCGTGACTTGAAACTCATAAGTATGCCGAAATAGTGTTGGCCAGCACTCGCTTTCGTATAAAAGTATTGATTGGACGATACTCTTATTTACCTGTCCCTTAAGCTTGAGCTGTATTCTGCGCTCAATGACCACACCTGTGATCTCCCGCCGTTCGGCACAAGCAGCTCTTATTTGAGCTTGGACATCGTGATCGATCTCCCGGACCTATGTAGGATGGATAAATGGTACCTGAACTTGTTAGACTTAATGGCTGGTTCAGGTCTTATTTGAATTATGGTAGAGTCCGAACTCCCACAAGCCATGTACTCGGTCTTACACATTTAGCTTAAGACCACCATTTTCAAACACCCTTCCACAGGTTTACCCTATGCTTCAATTTCAACTATTTAGCTCCTGTCAACGAGCACTATCCATATTACCATAACTCATCAGCCATAGACGCTGGTCCTGGATGCATGCCTAAATAACGTCTAGTATCACATTAAACAAAAACGGACTAAAATCCAATAATGTACCACAATAGTAATCGGGAAGGGACCAGTTTTTTAAACAGCAGTTCTAACCACAGAAGCGAAATTATGGTACATGTCTCTGATAATATCAATATAGGCTTCAGGCATGTCTTTGAATCGTAACGCCCACCAAATACATTGACAAGATACACAGTCAAAGGCTCTCCAGAGCTCTCGTTTTATCCCATGTTTTATTTCATGGATAGGTAACGGTACTTATACGGGTGCTGATTGTTCAATAGCTCCCGGAACCAGCTTTTCTCTCTTCTTCACAGAGGCATGGTTACAAAGCAGCGTTCTTAGGGAGCCCCTGACGCAAAGACATTTTATTGTACCCTGCATTGTTTTGTCCTGGGCACGTGCCAGCTTGTAAAATACCTTTTGCTAAGCTAGAAACTGTGGAAAGCCACAGTTTCTAGCTTATCATATAATATTAATAAACTTTCACTGTGGGCTATAGCTAAAGCTCTCTCATTGGCACGTATGGCTGTTATATATTTTATACTGTCTTCACGATAGTTGGTTTGTTTCCACTGTTTAATATCGCCCCTTTCACCTGGTCATTTCACTACCACGTATCCTTATCGATAACTTGTCGTCTATTATAAACACTAAAAACTCTGCTTCCCGCCACGTTAATTGTCGACTGAGCTCGATACCAAACTTCCTGGGCAGTTTCGGTGTGAGTTGATAGCTCTCAACCTGCCAAGAAGTTCATACGCATCAATTCACTCAGCAACTGTCATTTAATTCTATGATTCTATGTTTTCTCGGCTAGTTTCTTTTTGGGGTGATTATATAGTCCATGACAAGGAGTCAATGAGCTGTCAGGCTTTCACCTGAAATTACTTTACGTTACTTTACCGATATGACAACGTCTGGTCAGCAGATAGTCAATTTGAGTTGAGTAGGTCCCGCTCTTATAAGTTGAGTATTCTTTTAAAAGAACATGTTCATGATAACCAGATTCAGTGTTAGCATTATTTGCTGACAGTGTTATGTATTTTCGGCCGTAAAATTATCGTTTTTAGATGCAATGTATCGTACAAATACAAAATTTTCACACAGATACTTTTCGACTGTAATAATATATATCCTGCCTCTGAAGTGGAGACCAAAAAAAAAAAACGTTATCGCCTGTACATGTCCACTATATCTAATCTAAAAAGCTTAAGTAGATGTTTAGAAACTCAGAAACTAAATACGAGAGGGCAGTTAAGTAGTTAAAATTTCCATTTCGATGACATTTGATTGAAAAAAAAAATCGCTAGATTATGTTGTGCACGTTGGATTATCGTACGTGTCGTACAATTTCGACACCTCTATGTTCGATCGTACCAAGTGCTAAATTATGTGATTTGTACGATAATTATATGACGAATGCTAACGCTGACCAGATCAGACACAATACAGATTCTTATAATATCCACTGTGAATTATCTGATAATTTTCCTACTATGAGTAACGATCGCTATTAGGTGTCTGAGCAGGAATCGAACCCACTGCCGCCGGCGTTAAGGTGACTGCTCGCACCACTAAACACTGTAAACCACCACGGTGTACAGTGCGTACTAAGATTTGATTCAGTTTAGTTCAGTTACATGTTCACTGATGTGTTAAAATATTGTATATGTATAAAACAATTTTGCAAGTAAGTATATTTTTCTTTTAAATTCGATCAATTTGTGGTTTTTTCGCTGCAAATAATATAAGCAACGCAGACAAAGTCGTGGATATAAGCCAGTCAACAAATATTTGTCTTGTTTCTTTCAGAGGCTCCGTTATCTGCCGTATTTGTATCTTCATTGTATATGTGTGTGTTCGTATGTTTACTTGTATATTGTGACGTCGCTCTAATACGAGAAATTTACTAAGTTAATCTCGAGTAGGTTTTTATCCACTCATTAAAAACGCATCTCGAAATGTTTTATCGAGATCTGATGCCAAAATATTGGCAATTTGATAGTTGATACAATGGTGACAGCCGAAACGTTCAGTGGAAGAATGGTGTGATTCTCAAAAATATTAGTATTGAGTTGAAAATGTCAAATCACGCGTTTTTAACGTGATAACGTCTTGTAAATCGATAAATGCCGGCTGCACACACAAAGAAGTGTCACAAGTCGCGAGCGAGAGCGTGAAACAAGCGATAGAGAGGCACGATCAGCCTAAGCGTTCGGCTTGTAAATGAAAAACAATAACGCAGATCTTAAATATCACACATGTATATAAATTGTAAATAAATTGTTAATAGCACATTGTTACTTGTAATTAATCTATATAATTTAAGTAATAAAATATTAATTTAATTTAACGAGTGCAAATAAATGTTAATTTATCGAAAAAAGATTGTAATTAATTGAATTAACTCATTCTTTGTATTATGAAAAATAACGATAACTCATTTATAATAATTCAATTCAATTCATAAAAGTATACAATTTTTTTCAATGTTTTCTTATGACGTTATCACGTAAAATTATCGTCCATAAACCGACTTTACAGACAACAATTTTTTTTGTGAGATTTGAGAATCGACAATCGAAGATCGATTATTTTAACTTCTATAGATTTCAAATAAAACAAAATTTTAACAAAAAACAATAACCTACTTCAAAGCAAAAAAAAAGAACGGTAAAACAAAATTGCACTAAAAAGTAAAAAAATAATTACGTATTCTTTTGTCTGTAATCAAATTATTACGATAATATAATGTACAATTATTGTTGTTTTCGGAGTCGGTGTCACGTCGTCGTTATCACGTAAAATTATCGTCCGTAAACCGACTTTACAGACAACAAATTTTTTTGTGAGATTTGAGAATCGACAATCGAAGACCGATTATTTTAACTTCTATAGATTTCAAATAAAACAAAATTTGAACAAAAAACAATAACCTACTTCAAAGCAAAAAAAAAAGAACGGTAAAACAAAATTGCACTAAAAAGTAAAAAAATAATTACGTATTCTTTTGTCTGTAATCAAATTATTACGATAATATAATGTACAATTATTGTTGTTTTCGGAGTCGGTCTCTAGAAACTCTTTATAATTTTTTTTTTTTTTGACGTGATAACGTCTAGTAAATTGATGAAGGGGTACCCGTTCGAAGAAGATGACGTCATCATTGTCACAATTAGTGAGCGAGAGCGCGGAACAAGCGGTAGAGAGGTACGATCGGCTCGAAGCGTTCGGCTCACGACCGGCGGTCGGCCTAACTTACGACGCGTCCGAGTAGAAATGACAGCGGCAAATGGCGGGAAACTGTTTTGTCAATATTGAAGTAATGTCAAATAGTGAAAAGTTGATAATATAATGTAATGTAATAATATAAGTTAATAATATATAAGTAAATAAATGTAAGTTAATAATATAAAAGTTAATAATAAAAGTTATTAAAATCATAAAATGGTTACCATAGTTTATTACAACAACAATTGCAGCAAAAAAGGTAATTAATTCTTGCATTTTAAGAATCCGATTAGCGATATAATCTCAATTATTTTTTTTTTGATTATAAAATAAGTAGCATCGGTGGGCGAGTGCAGTAATATTAGGTTATATTACAATTTTGACTAAAAAGTTATTAGGACTCATATTATAATTACGATCGTATAAAAAGTAAACTGTTTTTATTTAGTATATTTTTACAATTTTCATAAGTGATTAATAATAATCTAATTTGTTTTGCTAACTTTAACTAACGCGATCACTATTCATATTTAAATTTATATTTGTTCGGGTGATGACTTCGGTGTGATATTGGTCATTGAAACATTGCCGAAATATAGGGAACTAAACAAAATTATAAACGCGGTAAGCACCCGTACAAATATAAATTTAAATATGATTATTTCTTGTATTACATATCAAAGTATTTAACTTTATTTCGCTTTTATATTAAATACAATTAATTATTATTAATATATATATATATATATTATACAAAATAATGATAATTCAGTGATAATAATTCAATTCCATTCATATTTTCTTATGACGTTATCACGTAGAAATTATCGTCCGTAAACCGACTTTACAGACAACCAATTTTTTTTTTTGTTAACAATTGAGTTTTCAAATCGGATAGTTAAAATTATCAAAATTTTGATTAAATAATTAAATATCAATAATTAACATTCCATGCTTTTGTATTCACGTAACCTTACGTGTTTATTATCAATATTAAATATATCTTAACTGTGATAAAATATTAACCTAATAATTAGAAGCAATATGTATAAGCTCTGACTCACAATGGCCCTACCGATATCGTTGGTGTTATCCAGCTAAGCGGTTCTGAGTGGATTTAATCTGTGATAAACGACCTCCTATCGCGTATTAACTTATGATATATGATATTATTAAAAGATAACATTATTTTAAGTTATTTATAAGTAAAATTTTATTTAAATTGAGTACGTAGTAATTATTTATTTTTAATATTTATTGGTTTGTAAGTTTTTTACTATGTTTGTAACCATATTATTTTAATAAGTGATTGTTAAATAGCCGGTAACCTGTAACTTGTACCACCACAACAAAACATCAATCGTCTTGTTTGTGAACGCTGCTTCACTGACGCACAGTTTTTTGGTGTAGTTATTTATTCATATTTACCCTCTATAAAGTGATTTTGGTGTAATGTTATGTACGAATGTATTATTTTTACGCGTATGTATTTTCTCGAACCATGTAATCAATTAAATAGACATAAGACCAATTCATGGGGTGGAGGGTTGATAACCTGCGATACAGGAATATTCCTATGTCAGGTATCAACCCACCATAATCATTTTTTTTTTGGATCATTATGTACCTACATGTAAGCATCTTGTTTTTTATGGTGAGAAAATAAATGATTATTATTATTATTATTATTATTTATCGTAAGCAAGGGTCAATAAAAACAAAACTAAGAACACGACCTTTTGTATGTACGCGTGTATGACTTTAAGGGCTCGACACAAGTACCGCGGGGTGACGCAATACAGTTAAAACTTCGTTCAAGTTGGACGTAAGATTCGCTTGCTGAGCAGTAATCGATATTGGTCCGTAGAAAAAACCGCAGCTGCGATCATCTGTCCGCACCGCACTGTCCCGAACCGCATTCAGTGTGATACTTTCAATCTATCGAAGTTCAAGCGCTAACGCTCGTTCTATATCGATTATACTAAGAATATAATAAGAGAAACATTGTATCGCGTGAAATATTAAAGAAAATAATTTTAGATTTTTAAGTAAGCAACGAAATATCTCATAAGTTGACCAAAGAAATGAGAAAAATCTTAAAGTATAATAATAACATACTGATATAAAAATTAAACTTAAAACTAGAACATCTAGGCTTTTTTAGTATTCTCTTATCAATTCGCTATCATTTCTCGGTGCGTACGTTGAAGTCTTTTCTTTCGCTCGTCAGCAGCGTTGCGTCATACGATAAAAGTGGCGTGATGTTCCCTATCACCTAAGATATTATAAATAAAATCCCTTTTATCTTATAATTATTATTTCTTTTAATTTGTATTTTAATAATAATAATTTTAAATTTTTCAATTTATTAGATACAAAACAGTAGAGCACATGCACGTTTGAGATTAACAATGATGTATTTTTTTTTGTTTTTTTTTTTTTTTAAGTTGTGTTTTGGTTTTAACATAGAAAACTATTACTAGAAAATTTCAAATTAAATCATTTAAAACATAATTAACAATAATTTTGCAATATTTTTCGGAGATCGACAAACCTTATTTTCTATTTATCTCCGAAAGGTTTTAGACACTAATATAAATTATTATCTTCCACCAATTGCCCAACTTATACAAATACGAGTGTAACAACTTACAGTCAGGGCCGGATTTAGGATTGACGGATTCTTTTACGAATACAAAGAAAAACTTTTTTCAATCCAGTATTTAAAAAAAATCGCGAACAAATAAAATTAATCAAACACAATTATATCAACGGATTTATGTGAACAAAATGAATATATTGTTTTAAGAACTTTAAGAACAATATAAATGTTTAATATTTAAATTTAAAAAAATGCGAAAAAGAGATTCAAAAAATAATGTTTCTTAAAAGTTACTGTACTGTGGATTAAGATATTATTTAATTGCTATTTTTAGGGAGCGAATAGTCCCTTGCGGAGGCCGTGGGTAAGTAGCCTCCAAATCTGGACTCTGCTCAAAGAGTGTGAAACATATGACTATGACTAGATGTGAGATATAACGTGTATGTGTTTTATTTAGATTTGTGTCAAAATATAGACTCAAAACTTCGTTTGAAGTTTTGAGTCTATATTTTGACATTGTCAAATAAAGTGTATACCATTCACTGTACCCTTGTTAACTCACTATTATGAATGGTATAGAGGTACAGGAGAACAATCTTATATGAAGGATCAGCTTAAAAACAGCTGTCTAGCGGTAAGCAGTAAATTATAACTCAGAAATCAACCAACATTGTGCTAGTGTAGCGAGAGAGAACGACATGAAAGTGTTTTAATTTTTATAATTATTTGATAATACTTTTTGTGATGTTATAGAGGGCCGGCCTAAGGAGTGTGCAAAGTATGCAGCCGGCACACTCGAGGTTTTTTAATTTTCATCAAACAATATTATTTTTAGACACCAAGTTTTTTGCAATCAGGCAATTAGATGGCAAACTCCAAATTATAATTAAAAAATTAAATCACAACATAATATTACGGATTACGGAAGCACAGATTCTTTATTCGCATATGCTACACATGACGGCTGTTGTAGATGTCATATTGACGTTCAGACTAGCAACAGCTCCAAGGATCTTTGTAATGGTTAACGATCATCGAAGTTATCAGAACTTACGGTCAACTGCTGTTCATACTTATATAATTATGGTTGGTTCTAACGGTGAAGTCCAAAAGAAAAATTTAAACTCCTCACACTCAGGGATATCCGAAAATACTCCACGTATGTAGGCAGATTTTTTGTAGTTTTCGAGTTATAATTTTATTTATTCTTTTGTTTTAGCGTTTTCTGCCGGTAGGGCTTCAAAAATTAATATCTTTTTTGTAGTAAGGATTTTTCAGATTTTTTTTATCTTAACATGATTGTCTTAAATGATACATAAAATATACATAAAATAATAAATTTCCTAACATTCTTGCAAGTTACTCAAAAAAGTAACGAAAGTGAGAATTTTTATTGTAATACACTCCAATTTTCAACTTCAATTTAAAAAATACCGTTCTATCTGACTTTAAGAACTTTGGATGTTTAAGCTATCTGAAACATTAAAAAAATATTGATACTTAATAGGCTATTATCAAATTTCAAATAAATAAGGTGTCATGTAATTTTACGGTCATTTGGGCTTATTTTTGTATGATAATAAAAAAAATACAAAAATTTATTATTTTAATTCTTTATTAAGGCAAGATTTCAAAATCATGTCCTTCTACTTCAATACAAAGACGACAACATTTTAAGAAGTTATGTAACTGTCTGAAAAAGGGTGAATGATCTTCTTTAATTTTTCTTGTAGATTAGAGTGCAGACCTCGGATATTTGTGAGGTGCACTTTAAACGAGAGGCCGTGCATCCGCTGCAGATTCCTCAACTTTCTGTTTCTTTTGTTCATTTAGTTTTTATTTGAAGGGCAAGAGGGAAGGTAAGGCGAAAAGTGGCAGTTACGTGAGGCGCCAGCCAGACTCCACCAGAAGTCACAATGCTGCCGCCCGGTGGGGAAAAAACCTAGTTTGGAGACCGCGGGGACGCCCGGACCCCCCCAGTGTCGGCTGTCGAGGCCTCTCATCCGGTTGCCAACCGGCCCGACAGAAGCAACCCTGGGATTATGCGCGCGATGGCGAAGCAACCTTTCGCAGGTGGCTAGTCTGCAATTGGGCTCCCTACTATCGGCGGGCGGCCAGCGGAAAACCGTTTCTCCGGATCCTGCTGCTCTCCAGAACTAGGCACCGCGGGCGGCAATATGTGAGCCTGGGTGCAGCACGCCGGTAGGCGCAACTACGTAGACCCACCTTCCAAAGGGCTACTCAAGGTTAGCAGGGTGGAACGCGCGAACGCTTGGCACCTTGATTTATACCTAGAGGGTGGTGACCAGCCACGGCCGAAGCCTACCACCGGAAAGAATGTCGCTCTTTAGCACCACCCAGGGGTCACGTGTAGGGTCTCGAGGGTAAATCCTACGGGTAAAGCCTACTATTTAGCTAAATAATGCTAAAAACTAACAATCATGCGAATTCGTTGAGAGAATCTCATAATTACACAACTATCACAATATTCCTTATAACTTCCATATACCTTCACCTTTTAAATAATCGTTAAAACACATATACATATACATATATACACAATGTCCCGCGATAAGGTGCAACCCCGAAAGGGAGTGAAACTAGACTATAAATTATCGACAAAAAAAAATTGAATTTTTTTTAACGAGCCATAATTCTAAGAAAATTAGAAATCATTGAAAAAAACAGCCATATAAATGGTTTTTTTGTTCACAAAAAGCAAATTTAAAATAAATAAATAATGCCACTATTTTCCGACCTAGTTGTTATTTTATCCTTATGTTATGCCAAGTTCGTGGCATTGATTGGCATGGTTTTTTTTTTTAATTTTAAAGTAATCGATTCACTACTTTAGAAGAAATCTGTTTTTTTTGTACATAGAGTCTACGTAAGATATAAAAATCATAATTCGTCAATAAAAAAATAAAATAAGTTTTTAAATTATTATAATTTTTTTTTGTCTATAATTTTTGGTCTAGTTTCACCGCCATTCGGGGTTACCTACACTTTATCGCGGGATATTCCGTATAAAAGGTAAATTATTTATTTAATTTATTCAAAATATTATTCACGTAAATTTATTTATTAATAACAAAAGAAAGAGAAGGTAGTTATTTTTATTTCTGAACTGATTACGCAAAAGATATAACATAATACTAGTTGCTGCCCGCGACGTCGTCTGCGCGACGCTATTAGATTACACGTTGTTACAGAATACATTGAAGAAATAAAGGTTCACTGCTCGTTCCCTGTAGGTGATAGCGTGATAATATGTAGCCTATATGTTGACCCGGCTTCTTAATAATATTCGTGCCAAATTTGAAATAAATCCATGGAGTACTTTTTGAGTTTATCCCGGACATACACACAAACAAACAGACAAACAGACAAAAATTCTAAAAACTATACTTTTGGCTTCGGTATCGACTGTAGATCACACCCCAAGTATTCTTTAAAAAAATATTCAATGTACAGTTTTGACTTTCCTACCATTTTATTATATTATGTATAGATGTATAGATTGCGCGCACGTGGAAGGGTGTGTCACATTGACCCATTCCAATTTTATAATAATAATATGCAATAAATGTTGTTTGACGTTGTAACGCATTGATATAAATCCAATAAATCAACGACGTAGGTATCTATTATTGTTTTGCGATAGCCTGTGATACCGCCTTGACGTTTTACTTTATTGTTTGCGCGAGAGCAGATAACGTTACGTCGGATACGTATTGGCTATAAAACCCTTTATTACATACCTACTTTATTATACCCGCAACTGCGACTAAATTTTATTTATATGAATTCACACTAGAACTCTTCACACTCAAAGGATCATGAGAGTGTGAAAATCATATTTTGGGGTTTCGTAAACACCAAACACCACGACTACGACAAACATCTGTATGACCGACAAAGGTACTACTAGTACAGACGAGGTAATGCATGAGAATCGAACCCGCGACCGCTAGCAAAGTAGCCAGAGCTGTGACTACTTTTTGGAGTTTGGGGCCATTTATTTATTACGTAAGACGAATTTTGCTAGTTTTCGACCCCCTTCCCCAATGATAAAAAAATTAAGAATAGGCCGACCCCCTCCCCCTGTTTAATATTTATTACGTAAGAATCTAAAGGAAAAAATTAATACACGTTTGGTTATTTTTGATGTTTATTTTTCAAAGTAACCATTTTAGAAATGTTTATTTGAACTTACAATGGTACTACTAATTTTTATTTTTTAGTAGTAATAAACTTTGGTTTTAATTAATTATTCATCTTTACCTACATAAGATTTTCAGTCCAGGGGCTCAAAACCCACTCGGTAAACCGTAAATGGATCTGCCACTGGAACATCTCTAATATTACCTATACGCATCCGAGCGAACCTCGGCACTCGTGCGGTTGCCCGCGCTTTTTCAAAGTATAATTTTAGCTTTGCACATTTTTTTGATCTTACGTATGAACTATTGAGACTCCCTCCCACCCCCTTGTAAGATATAATAAGACATGGTCAACCTCCCTCCCCCCCTAAAACTTACCTAATAAATTAATGGCCCCTTTACTCCTTAAAAATTGATTTTCATATAAGGCCCCCGTTATGAAAAAAAAAATATGAGGAGTAAAATCTACTGATCGAATGACGTTACGTTTTTTGTGCGCAACCTATTTTCACTTTTCAGTCGTGAGTATTAAGACGTATAGTCCGCGAGCGAGTTCCGAGGAATCGGTGGTTGAGGAAACGGGCGGATGTGCGCCGCGCCCGACCGTCGCTTCATATCCCGCACTCTCCCACTACTAGTGACGACCTTGACATGAAAGCACGCTTATCAAGTACCTTTTTTAATTAATAAATATTAATTCGCAATAAGTTCAGAAGAATCTGACATTGAACTTACCGAAGACGAGATTATTCGTAATTTTGATGATGAAGCATAATTATAATAACGGACAATTTATTGCCTCAGAAATCTAAAGGCGCTATATTTTCGCGTAAAAACTGTAAAATAGGCGATAAGTGTTATTCTGTGTCACATACGAATTATTTGTGCCTATTCAGAGAATTGTTCCTAAGGAGTAAACTCCAGTCGTGCGTCGGAGCTGACACACACACACACAGTTTTTTTTTTAAACGATGGGAAATGCATTTACAAGCAGACCGCACACAACGCGCCCCCTGACGTGTGAAACAGCGGACGAGCGAACCCGCCCGCTCCTGCCACCGAAGGCCACCGAAGGGAGGGAAAAATTTTCCTTCTCATTTGTCCACACCTTCTCGGCGCCACGCCCTCACCAGCCGCAACCCCACACACCGCGCTTTCGCGCCCGGCCCACCACTGGAGACTCAGCTACCCCAGATAGCAAGGCCTAGGTCCAAGTGGAGCTCACTGATCAGCTGTTCCAGGGGTCCAGTGGCTTGTGCACTTTCACGTCACCTAGTGGAGGAGGAGAGCGAGTCATCCCCCTCCTGCGCTGTCGCGCCCGCTGTTCGGTCGTTAAGCCGCAGCCAGCAGTAACTTAGTCGGAAGTTACTGCTGACTCCGTGGCCCTTGTGCATCACGATGATTATTATGATAACCTATAAGTTCTATAATGCGATTTTTCAAAACCTCATTTGACGCCTGTCAAAAATATTATAGCAATTATATTTTCATAATGAAATTCAAAACAATATTAATTAATTATCGATATATTAAAAACATAGCAGATTTCTAAAACTATAGTAAAAAACAGAACCCCAGTCAAAGAGAGAAGTAGAATTTACACTTGCAACCTTCATTCAACTGTTTTTCTCAGCTTTAGAATATAGAATATAAAGTTACAATTTAAGTTTAGCAGTCGCATCACATAATCAATATGGTTGAACTACTGAAAAAAAATCTTTCAGTCTTAGTATCAAATGGAAAAATATTAAAATATCGAAAGTTCTTGAATGAATTCGAATTATTTGATATGACTATCATCAAATGCCTTAACTAATAATATTGCTGTCAGTGATAACATTGTTCCAGTCACTTGTCCAAAAAGAAAAATAAGAAATCACACTGCTCATAATCTTAAACATCAAAACAAGTTTTTAATGTAACATAAATTGTATTAAAAATAGTGTTTAGATCTTTTATGTACCGATATTACTATTAAAACCGTTTAATATAAATGGCCTGCAAAATCAGTATTGACAAAGAAAAATAAGAAATCACACTGCTCATAATCTTAAACATCAAAACAAGTTTTTAATGTAACATAAATTGTATTAAAAATAGTGTTTAGATCTTTTATGTACCGATATTACTATTAAAACCGTTTAATATAAATGGCCTGCAAAATCAGTATTGACATGTATTTCAAAGTAAATAATAAAAATATATTTATTTTAATATCCGTTTGCGTTGTCAACTCTCGGCCTATAAAATCGATCGATGAGTAGACGTTCGCCGTAGTTTACTTCTAACTTGCTAGATGGCGCTGCATAAGTAAATACGTAAAAATTGTCAGGTGAAGAACGGTGAAGCAGGGGTTGAGGATTCGAAACGCACGAGGTCATTCAGATAGGGGAGGCCCTTAACACATATTATACTAATAATCCATATAGGATCTTCAGTCTGAAATCAATTTTGAAAAATTGAGTTCAGTCTGAACTCAATTTTTTTTAAAGTTAAACTTCTATATTATAGACGAGGGTTTTAGGATTTTTAATGTCACCATCAAGAAAAAGTTATTGATTCTGAAATCCTATCCAGTTTTAAAATTTTCAGAACTGGATTTTTCTGGATTGGAACAATATAAATAATAAAGATTAAAGGTTTTGTTTACGATAAAGCAACGAATATTGCGACCCATTTATTCAGCTAACAATTGATATACGAATTGTTATTTGCATCATACACACAGACAATTATATTTAAAGTTTATTTAAAAGTATTAAAATTGTAATATTAAAATGAATTTAAAAAAATATTTTTAAATAAGGCACTAATATTTTATCATCTTAATAATGTATAAAATTTTAAATTTTATGAGTCGATTTCTTTTTTCAGAAAAAACTTTAGTATAAATTTTGTTTCGATTCGTTTTTCCACTTGTCCGTTGCCATTCGTTTTTCCACTTGTTCGTTGCGATTCGTTTTGTCACTTGTCCGTTGAAGTTTCACTTTTATGTGTCCCAGCACACATTTCATTTTTTTTTTTCGCAGGTTTACTGCAAATTATAATTTGGTTAGGTTAGGTTAGGTTAGGTTAGGTTAGGTTAGGTAGAAAAAACTTTAGTATAAATTTTGTTTCGATTCGTTTTTCCACTTGTCCGTTGCCATTCGTTTTTCCACTTGTTCGTTGCGATTCGTTTTGTCACTTGTCCGTTGAAGTTTCACTTTTATGTGTCCCAGCACACATTTCATTTTTTTTTTCGCAGGTTTACTGCAAATTATAATTTGGTTAGGTAAGGTACATTTTAATGAATGCATTTTTTATTTAAGCACAATTTATTTTATCAAACAAAAACACCGAATTCGGCACGGTTGCGCATTATATCCATCCAATACAGCCGTTGCCCTCTCTCCGCCGCCGCCAGCCTCTCTCCCTTCGCCGCTCCTGGCGTCTCTCCACGCGATATATCGTCTACCCCCTACACGTGGCCGTAACGCTTTTTCGTGATAGAAAAAATCCTAATACACCCCGTCTATATAGAAGTTTTATATCAAAAAAATAGCTTTCAATTTACGAGTAAGTCATGAACGCATAAATGTATTAAAATCTATTTACACCTGGCTGTGAAGAGGTACAGAAGTCCGCGACGGCGTATATATTTCTGTGAAGTAGATGGTATTTTATTTAAAAAACAATTGAATGATTTTTTTTTCAAAAACTTTTAATTAAAAATACTAGCGGCCACTTTTTGATAGGCAACCTGGTAGGTTTATAATCTCCTAATCATATAGATTTGTATTAATTTAAAAAATTACTGCGTTCAAGCTTATAAAATAAAAAGTGCAAAAAATATAGTTTTTATAAAAAATTAGTGCAAAATATAACTTATCTATTTTTTATTTTTCCCATAAAACACTATATTTTATTAAAGCGTTCTATATTTTATAGCTTTAAAAAAAACTGTATTCAAACAAAAAATATATATTGGCAGCCCTACCGTAACCATGACGCTTATATCTCGGAATATAGGCGTTTTGCGTCTTAATAATAGATTTAAAGTAATTTAAAAAAAAAGATTTCTGTAAAAAAAAAACAATGACATGAAAAGACTTAATTTTTTATATATTATAACGTTTTTTAATACCTAATACACGCTGTTTACAATGCAGCAAATACACGTGGCATCCCTACATTGTAAATTTTATGGTAATAATAATTTTTATAACCATAATTTAATCATAATAGATATTGTAATTGGTGAAATGAATGAAGCTTACGTATAAAAACAAATATTATCTCCGCAATGTTTATATTTATTATTGCGATGTTTATAAGATCTTATAAACATCTGGACTTTTATAGAATATAATAATAATATTAACCATGTGTTATTTCATTTATACAAATAAACTAGTTGATATACGCGGTTTCAACCGTCTTTACTGGTCCAATTCTATGAATCGTAACGAGAGACATTTTATAAAAATTTTATTAGTCTGTGTATAAGGATTTTTATAATAAAAATCCTTATACACAGACTAATTTGAGATTTTTTTTTTCTTTTAATTGAACTGTTTGGAAACACACAAAAATATTAATAAATAAATATAATAATTTTTATTTCGTTCAAAAAACATATTGTATTAACTAAATAGACAGGATGATTGAATATCAAGGAATTTATATCATAATTGGAACGCTCACTTAATAAAATTGTAATCAAATATGCACCTTGAAATAACTGTCATAAGGTTGACATTTGTTTCCAACGATAAAGTTAAAAAATCGTTCCGAGCATTGACTACTAGTATTTTGTCTCTTTCTTACGAGTTGCCTTGAATCCGTGGTATAAAGAGAGCAATCCCTCTCGTTTTCTGAGTGCACATGCGCATTTTAGTTTGTATATCTTGTTGAATATAATATAATTTTATTTTCCGTGCCCCAACTTCACGTTAAGAACAGATAAGATAATTTATTAGTTCATCGACAATACTTTTTGCCCCGTAGTCTTTACTACTTTTGTGTTATTCGTATTGAATTATTGATTATTTACATTTTACAAATAAATCGATCATTTTTCGCAGCGATACGACTACTTTGTATTTATCTACAAAACACAATTATTTCGCAATTATAGTTTATAATCTCTGCGTCATAAGTCATATTATCAATTGTAACGTATCAAAGTGCCCCATTAATTTTGATAAATTTAAAATCACAATTGGTTAAAAAAAATCAACTGAAGGTTATCTCGAGAGATAGTCATTGTATGTATAAAGTATATACCTACATACATATAAATTTTAAAACATTCGCAATTTAGATTTTAGAGGTCAGTAACCCGATGAGGCGATTAATGATTATTATAACATTGATAACGTGAAATGTGGTCTTCGCGAATTTTTTTTATTTTGATATATGTATTAATTTGTAATTTTACATATCGTAGCGTGTCCGGTTAAAGTAGGTATAAACATTTAATAATGTTTGATTATGAAAATTTCGATCTAAAAGTGATAAAACATTGAAACTACAACAATATATGCTGGGTACCTTGATATTTATAATAGCAATGTTACTTATATTATCCTACCACAGCCTTAATGACGTCATCAGAAATAAAGTATGGCGAACATAACTAAATACATTGAAAAGTACAAATTCATATTATGTTAGTACAAGTTCGTAGTCAAAATTTTTATTTACCTGATTTACTTATAAAAAATTTCTGTACTACAAACAAAAAGAGATTTTAAAAAAATGAGAAATTCTTATACCGATACTTTTTCCTAAATAATTATTAATAAAGATTGCCTGAAAGCAGTGGCGTAACTAACGGAGGGCTAGACGGTGCCTTGCACCGGGGCCCCGGCCGTTGATCTTTTTCTGACGAAATCTTACGTAATAATGGATACCCCCTAAGGCCGCTTTTGCATATCTGTGCAAATGTCCAAATTGTTAATGTATATTTTTTCATGTGTGCAATAAAGATATAATAAACTAGCAAACCCGGCGAACTCCGTTTCGCCACCAACTTATTTTCGTGAGGGATACTCACACCACGTACTGCCGCCATGCAAAACCATATTGGTTTGTAGTACATGCTATGTATCAGATATGGCACTGTATGTGAAAAATGATTTTCCCTGTTTTCCTGCTTTGCTGTTGAAAATTTTCCTGAATTTAGTTTGCTATAAAGCTCACGGAGCCCGAGACCTTTCCAACGAATGCAAAACCGTGGAAATCGGTTCGTGCGTTCTGGAATTATAGCGTCAGGAAGGAAAACCCGACTTATTTTTATATTACAGATAATATTACAAAATTTATAATTTTTAAATCATTTGATGAGAGTCAATGATGACCCTTCTTCTATATGGAGAAGAGGCCTTTGCCAAGCAATGTGTTGTTTAGAAGTCGATTAAATGCACTTCAGTTCACAAAATTTTCCTGAATTTAGTTTGCTATAAAGCTCACGGAGCCCGAGACCTTTCCAACGAATACAAAACCGTGGAAATCGGTTCGTGCGTTCTGGAATTATAGCGTCAGGAAGGAAAACCCGACTTATTTTTATATTATAGATAAATAAAATTGTTACATATTTAGTGTTTGAAATAAAAATACCGACAAATTAGCTTACTTTTAATTTATTGCAGACACTAATCCAGTCCAGTAACCCCGCTGAACTGAGTTTTGGTGTACGACCCACGTCTTACAAAATAAAAGTATCTTACTACGTATTTACAAATTATTTTAAAAATAAATAACCAATTTATTCTAATAACCGAGAAAAGTTCGCATTATTTCGAAAATTTTTGATAAAAACGACGAATATACGCGCTTATTATGTAATCGTACCTACGATGAACTAAAGCGATCGTCTATTTTTACCGAACGTTTCGAAATAAAAGCATGGTCTAAACTACGTTTTACTAACAAAAAAAAAAAAACTTTTGTTGTGTTTAAGTTACGAGATCATTCATTTACGTTAAAAATACAGAAAATTAAAATACGATATCCCATGAACACAGCTGGTGTGATTCATTTACAAGACGCACAACAATTTTTATATAAAAATATTTGAAGGATCGAAGCTCCACCGATTTATTATGTAAATATTACCAAATAAGGTCGATTCTATAATTATTGCTTTAACGCTTTTATACAAATAAAAAAATAAATAAAAACTAGGATTCTTGAAAAAATAAACTAGAACAATTTTTTTTTATATTGGTGGAGACTTGGTCCGGAAACAACAATAACAATTGTTGATTGATATCAAGGATTGATCGATATCAAGGATTGCACAATTTGCTTAGTTTTCTGTGTGTTTTAATAAATATAAGAACAATATAGAAATTTAAGTAATACGAAAAATTTTCAATCATCGATTAAATCACAGAAGAATTCATGACGGACCTTATGTGCTTACAATAAAACATACATACTCATAATTAAATATTGAAGTCGCCTAAAATACTTTATGGCAACAAATCTTACTATTATTGTAATTTAAAGTTTAATTATGTGTTAATAAAAATAAAATAAAATATTATTTAAAAATTTTAAGATGTGCTCGTAATCTGCGCTGAGCGATGAGTGACCGGTGGGATGCTTAATATTATATGAAGCCATGAGAATTCGAGTGGCCTGTCTACAAAAATAAACTATTTTATTAAGGTGTTTAAAATCTATACTTATCATAAAAACTGTAGCAGGTTCAATTCTGTGTATTGAAGATATTTTGAAAAAAAAAGTTTATTGAAAAACTCTCTTATCGATACTGAAGCCAGATTTTTATTATGTCTGTCTCACTGTCTGTCTGCATATGGCCAAGCATCACATTGCATAGTCATATTGCGTAGTCGTTTCATCTTTTATAAATATTAAAATAAAAAGTAGGTGGTTATAGTAAGGCGGGAGGTTTTAACAAAGACAATGTAGTTTAAGCCACTCTTGAACTTATGACCTCTTATGTATCAATTCTGACTTATATCAAATGATACTACATAAACACATATACTTCTAATTCTGTATATAAATAGTTCTTTAGAATCGCAACATGTGTGTTTGTATTAATTTCGGTGTGTTTACAAATATTATCTAATCATAGTTTATATCTATTGGAAATCATATCTTGACAACGAATTCAAAAAGCTACAAATATTCATTGATCAGGATTTCACTATTTAGACCATAAGCTAGACAAAATTATATAAAAATAAACAAAATTCGTCTGTTTGAATATTTCATAAACATTAAGTCATATGACATTTTTATATATTAACATTAAAAAAAAAACAATTTTGTCAATCATTAAATCATTTTGCCAAAGCCATACAAAAGATTGAATTGAACATTTTGTCCAGCCTCTATGTTCTATTACAATATGTAAATTTTGTATTCACAATCTTAGTTTTATTTCGCTTAGCGCAGGCACATCTTAATCGTTAAATAAAACTATTAATAAAAAATAATTTCACAAAATTAGTTCATATTTTTATTATAATTATTATAAAATTTTGTACCAATTATGTATAGAAATAGTTTTTATGTTACAAAATAATATAAAATTTATCTAACTTTCTAAATTTTAAAGCCGTATCGTTAATCAATAGATTTATTAACGATTTGCACTTTTTCTGCTGCAAGTGTGCTCATACATATTAAGATTTGAACAAAAATTAAAAAAAAATTAACGTTTTGCAATGCGGAAGACGTATGTATGCAAGATTGAAAAATTCATCAAATATCTCATTAAAAAATAAGAATAAAGTTAAACTAGAACAGTTAAAATAAATAAAACTATAACTACAATTATTATAAATACAAAATATAGAATAGAAATAAAGTTTTAATGTGACTTCAGTCACCGAGAGTCATATAGACACAGTATATTATAATCGTCTTTGAGCAAGTTATGTTAGATCGAGTACATACGCATAGAAAAAAATCCTGTTGAGAAACCGAGAAACATTAATTTAATTACAACATTATATTATACTATTATGTTTCATTCGATGTTACCTATTGAAATATTAAGATATTTTAAAATTCAATTAACCTTATATTTAATTTTCATAACCTTCGCAATGCGAACCATCGCGTGAATATTAATTTTAAACATTGATATGTATGCTATTATAAATTTTTCTCACAGAATTTCCTTCGGATAACAATACTCGCCCCTTAAAACTATCATCATGTAACTGAAGATTATTGTTCTATTATAAGAAATTAAATTACTAAGCGGGGTACCTTTACCAAAATGCCCTTTTAGTAAATTGACTAAAATACTCATTACCAATATTGTAGTGTGACCGACCTTATTGTATCAATTTCTTAACACCACCTATTTACAAAATTCATTTAGTTATAATTCACAACCTATTCAGATTTGAATGTTAAAAGCTATCTCGCTCTCTTTAATATCTGCTTATTTTATATATTGTGTCTCAGAGATAAAACATTAAATAGTCCATTATTATCTCGAGCATTAGGAACTTTTTCACTACATGAAACCATATCTCATTAAATCAGGCACAGTTATAAATATTAGGAAATTTCGTGTATTTTGTTCTATAATTAATAGTTTATTTTAGCAGTCATTATGCCGATTTCGATTACGAAAATTTTTTAGTGATTTTTTTTTTTTATAATAAAAATTAAAGTTCGAAAAGTAACACGATAAAGTCCGTCACACAACAATACTTATACTCAAGTATCGATTTTAACTGTAAAATGCTTTCTATTCTCCCCATCAATTTACAATCAAACTTGGTCCTGTATTTACAAAATATATTTAAATTTAACTAAATATTTACAATGGCGACTCTATTTCAAAAACATTTTTAATGGCGTTGCTTTTAGATTATATTTTACTTTTAGTATTAATTTACTTTAATTTTAGCCGTGCGGTAATCGTCAGAGAAGAATAATACCGACCTCATTCTTTCCGAGGTGTCGTAATAGGCGTATAAGGCGATAGTGATGCGATTGTTTGCACTAAACAAGATGTTGATGGGCAGCATCAACACCACATCCTGCCACAACACACTGTGCTTGCTAACTCGCCTGCCAAGCGTGGCATGTATTAGCAAACCTCCCCCACAAAATGACCAGCAATAATGAGTCCAGGTCCCCTGTCACCCGTGACCTTACTATTCCCGACTACGGTAGTGGCCTGTGTAACGGTAGGTCAGGTGCATAACATCTATCTCTAATAACATATAACAGTCGCACTTTTAGGTGTGATGGAAAAAATTGTTGAGCTGGAAGAAATGAACAGGTTAGAATGGGATATATTGAGATTATCTGAAGTCTGAAGAGATGGGAAGGACACGATAAACCTGAAATCCGGTAATCTCTTAAACTACCAGGCGGGACACCAACAGTCCTAAGGAGGTGTCGGACTTATGGTCAGCAGGTAACTCATTGGCAACATCGTACCTATCGGAAGTTTGTCCAACTGCATTACGTACTTTATACTCAGAGTGAGAAATTCTCGCTGAAGGTCATACAGGTATACGCGTCGACCTCGTCACACCCAGATGAAAAAGTAGAGGTTATGTATGAGAACTTAACTAGGACCATACATACGAATAAAACTAAATGTTGGTCATGGGGGATTTAAACGCGAAGATGGGCAAAACGCGAGATGATGAGCTGAGGGTCGAGCAATCTGGATATACAACGATTGCGTTTCTATGGACGATAAAATTTAACACGTTGGTGAACACTGTCCAAATAGTGGGGGGCGGATTTTATAGACCCGGCCGTAAAAGTGGCCCCCAAATGCTCCCTGACCAAACTCGAAATCTCATGGATGAACGACGCTTATTAAACCTGCAGTTCTCTGGTGACGCTGAAGCATATAGGTGGATCAACAGACGGATATGGAAATCTTTGAGACACGATATACGTGTCTTTACATAATAGCTCAGTGTCTCAAGTCAAAAGTCTTTGACCAATGAGTCGCCGGAAGCTGTTGGATAGAGCCTCACCGGTCACTGTGGAAGTGGATGGGGCAGGCCTACATTCAGCAGTGGACATCCAATGGCTGACATGGTGATGATGATGATGATTAATTTAGAATTGTATACATTAATAGTTTATATGAAATATTCGAACACCGGAAACTTTAATACAAAAAGATACTGATAGAAAATTTACCTACAAACAATCTCTAGTACCATTAAAATATTCTTTCAAGAGTCGCCTATCCGTTCATTCTCCATACTTACGCCTCAGTCGCCACGGGCTCCCGCGCGTGATGTATCTTCACGTGTTTATTATGATTGGACTTGTTACTAGACGTCTTCCCGCAAATGTTACATGAGAAAGGCCTCGCACCACTATGCACTTTCATATGTTCAGACAGATAATAACTCCTATGGAACGATTTACCGCACTCTGGCACTTTACACACATATTTTTTTGCCATTTCATGTTCCCTGACGTGTCGTTGACAGTTGTACTTCCTTATAAACTGGCAGCCGCAGTAGTTGCACGTGTAGGGGCGAACGGACTTGTGCGCGTTCATGTGCGACACGTAATCCGTGTGTCGTATGAACGCGCCCTTACACAGGTTGCATTTGAACGGTTTTGCTGACCGGCTCAGGTGCGTCCAGCGATGAAGTTTCAGATTCCACTTTGTTGTGAAAGCTTTATTGCAAATGATGCAGTGGTACGGGCGTTTTCCACTGTGTGTTAATAGGTGAGCACGCAGATTAGATCTGAGGTACATCTGAAATGATACAGAAGTTTTTATATTATTTACCAACTACTATTTCACTTATAATGAATATTAAAATTATTAATTTATATGAAACTGAAACTTCATAATATAAAATCAATATCAGACTGTTTTCTTATATTTACGCGAATTTTAATCATTTAATTAAAAGTCTAAAAACGGATTTTATCGCGTTTATTTCAAATTTCAGTTTAACAATAGGTGTCGGAATAATTTCGGGCACCCACCACCTCAGTCCCCCCGAGATCATGGACGTTGTAACGCTGGACGGACGCTGGGTCCGACACGTCGGGAAATAATTTAAAATAAAATATTGTTAAACTGAAATTTGAAATAAACGCGATAAAATCCGTTTTTAGACTTTTAATTAAATAAATCAATATCAGAAACAAAAACAGTGTGTTTTTGTTTCTGATATTCATTATAACAAAAACCATTTCAGTAAAATAAAAAAATATTGAACTGAAATGAACTGAATCAGCCCGTAAAACTTCCACTGCTGGGAAGAGGCCTCTTCTCCGCAGTGGTACTTTTCTCCTTTCCTTGGTCTCTGGTTCCTCTTCTCCTTCTCCTCTATAGGAGAAGAGTTGGAGCCTAATCCACCACGCTGCTCCACTGCGGTGCTGGCAGATAATATTCACTATCATGAGTAATAATCGGTATCAGGTTTTTACATATCATATATCATTCATTATAAAACTGAGTTCTACGATTACATATTAATATTGTAAACTACAAATATAAAATAATAATATAAATTTCATAAATTGTGACACAAATACAACATTGTATCAATTGCGATGTTCAACTGGAGACTCAACACATAAGGCTACTTTTAGTCTTAAGCTACTAAAATCGCAAGATACTGTAATAAAACGTACTGTATTTTTCGGCCTATATAAGAAATATAAAAATCAACTCAAATTCTGAGTGCGTCTTTGTTCCGACGGTAACATTAAAATATTTTCTTCAATAAATCGTCTCTAAATTATAGGTAAGTTTTATGGTTGGTGGTCAAACAATGACATTACAAGACCAGTATACTATACCAATAATACGAGTTTTGTTAATGTATTAAAAAAAAAAACCATTTTTAGGTGCATATATCTTCCGGTGCGTTTTATAGTCCCAAAAATACGGTACATAGTTAAAAACCCATCAACACTATCTTTCGGATTTTATCTTCAAATTCGCACGGGAAGTAGACTAATAACAAGCAACGGCATAAACAGGCGACCGCGATAGGAGACAGAGACAAGAGACCGCGACAAGTTATATCATTGGTCGTCTCGGTTCTGTTGTCTCTGTCTCTCTTGTCGCGGTCGCCTGCCGCGGCGCGAATCGCCACCATAACGCGGGTGTGATGGTGCATAGTAGAGATTTTCATCGGAAAAATTATCGATAATTTTACTATCGATAATTATCGTATCCTGTTATCGATAGTTATCGAATGAACAGTTATCGATAATTATCGAATGAAAAATTATCGAGTAGTTACGAATTATCAATAACAATTGCACACTCCTAGTATATATAATCGTGCAGACAACCGACCTGCTTGCAGACGGGACAGGGCACGTTCTCGACGCGGCCCTTCTCGGCGCGCTCGGACAGGAAGTACTCGTTGTGCGAGCGGCGCACGTGGCGCGTGAGCGACGCCGCGTGCACGAACTTGTCGCTGCAGTACAGGCACGCCTTGGGCTTCTCGTCGTGCGTCTCCTTGTGCCACAGCAGCTTGGCGCGCGAGTGGAACACGGCGCCGCACTGGCACACGAAGTCGCGCACCTTCGTCTTCTTCTTGAAGTGGTGGCGGTCTCTGCGGGGGAGGGAAGGCGCTTAAGGTTAAGATAGTTTTTTATATGAACGTAGTGACTTACGTCGCATGAAAAAATACCGAAGTGATACATATATGGGCAATTTTTTATTTTGTTGTCCATGTTACAAAAAGGTTCATTTAAAAAAAAGTTCGTATTTGTGAGGATAAAATAACTAAGTTTGATGTGTTGATAACGAAAGCACGTAAAGAGATAAGAAAATCTATAAATTAATCAATACTTTATGAAATAATTGAATTTTCCTTTGCGTTGTTGGGAATTATTAATCCATTGAGTTACGAAATGTTAAATATTATAAATCTTATAAGAAAACTCAGTGTGGTTAAATGAAATGTTTTATTTTAGAAATAATAGGGTACTTTTCAATAATCATCAAAGAAAACCAAGAAAAGAAAGAAAGATAGCCGAGTATTCATATCAGTAATTCCTTTGAGTTACATTACTGATATAGCCTAACTATTATAATTCGCATATCTATTAAGTTACACCAGCTGAATGTCAAATATAATAATTATCTATAAACCAACATCTTCTAATATTAAATAACAATCGTAAAAAAGTCGTACTAAACATAGGTATAACACAAATTAATATTTTTTACTTACTAAAGTAGAGGACAATTTCTCAGTGGAACGTAACAAAATTGTAAGGCAATGTTCACTATGACTACCAAAATGACTATAGGTAAAGTTATATACAATAAAAGTCAACATCAAAATTAACAAAAACAATTCTTCTCAAAAAGAAAATTAAATAGAAAAAAAAATTAAACAACCAAAAATTAGGTAGGTTTTGTCTCATTTTTATTAATTTTCTTAGTCTAATTCAATTATGAAAAGTATAAGGATTTTTTTTTTATAATTTTATTATAAAAAAAAAGATTGATGTCCACATTTTTAGATTTTTGTAAATAGTCTTAAATTGTCAACATGAATATCAGGTACAAATGTACTTCTTTTTTTGTAGGTATGTACTAGTTTTGTCAATTTTTAGTTTCTTTTTAAAGCAGTCTTATAATTTTTAAGCAATTTACTTTGGTTTTTTGTTTTTGGTTTCTTAGTACCTTTTCCTTCCTGAACTGGAAGCTGTTTTTTCTTCTGTTTCTGCTTACGTTTCTGATTTCTCCAACTTTTTCGTTGTTTTTTCTTTTCCTTCTCCGTTAGATCTTTAACTGTTTTGCTTTTAGATTTTACATATTCAGCGTGTTTTTTTTTTAATACTTTAAAATTTTTCTGGATTTAGTTTTAGTCGTTCTCGATACCTCTGCATACGTTCTGCTGGTGTCAAAGCCCTTTTTGTATAACTTTATTGTCTAAAACAAAATGATTAAATACTAAAGTAATAATAAATTTATATAAAACACGCTGACAAAAAGTCGTAATACTTTATGACAACTTAGTGAAAAATATTGTAGTGCTAATTTTACGTACTTGAATCGCGCCTTTATCCTTACATTGAGTTACAATTTGATCCACTGAGTTACTAAATTTCTCAATGGAACGTAACGTTTTGCGTGAGTATACAAAAATATTACTTAAATATTTAATGTAACACTTGCAATTAAACTTGTTTAGCGATAATTTCGGAATAAACACAATAAGAAACCAATTGCTTTCAAGCAAGTACATAAAATCAAGTAATTTACCTGAGAAAACTCCGTTTTCAATGGAACAAAAATTTTTACACTGCAACACGTCTTCTCACCCAGCCCTTAGTTTTGCAATCTAACGCTCTGATTTCAAAATGGCGGAAAAATCAAACTGTTTGTGAGTGTTTCCATTCGAAAAAAAAGGATATAATTTGGTAGTTTTCGAAGAGAGGTAAGAAAATAACGTAACTCAATAGGAATTTCCACCTAGTTAGATTTTCTGCCCTAGAAATAAATTGTAATTAATTTTGTTTAATATTAAAATAAAGAAACGTGTGTTATTAAAATCATTTTGAAATTAACATTCCTTGCTTTGGAGATATAATACTCCACCACATGCTTTTTTAAAAACATTCTTTAAGGTGAAACATTATGGCCATTGTGTGGTGGGACATAGGTAATAACGATTTTGTAATCATAAATAAAGTAATTTTATTTAAAAAAAAATACAGTAACAGTAATAATTTGTACAAATTCTGAAAGCCAATAAAGTCTACTACAAAGAGAAAAACAAACTTTTGGACTAAGCACATTAAATGTTTAAGAAATACCTTATGAACTGGGTAGGACATGCATAAAAACCATACTGACAACGAAATAAAAAATTGCCCATATAAAACAAACGCGGGCTGTGGCACATGAAATGGAAACTCGCGCCTCCGTTTTCATATGGCCTAGAAGGGGACGGCAGCACGACCGTACATGTCGACGAGGGATGTGGGGGGAAGGGCAGTTCGTTGGGACACGAGCGGAACAGGCACAAGAAAGGCCGCAGATGCGCATACTCAAACGATCCTGTAACTCGTCCTAATCCTTTCTAAAGACGTCCATTTCAGGGACTTATTGAGTAGAAATGCTACACAACCCGATTTCGTTCCATGAACCAGATATTTCTTAAACATTTCCGCTGTGTCAGCAGATGTTTAAGTCATGTCGGAGCGCGGCGCTATGTGTGTCTCGAGCATAAATACAGTAACCGACGTGTGGGTCAAGCGGTACGGACAAGTTCGATTTTATACATAAAAAGCATACTGAATACGCTTACTTTTTGTTATATAAATATAAAATCGTACACCTCCGCATCAAGTTTTATTTTTTTGTCTCGCGTCAAGGACACATGTCGGACGGTCGCGTCACTGACACACAAGTCGTTTGCATATTTACAGCACACACATAGCGCCACGCGCCGAGATGAGTTGAACGACCTATTCAAGTAACAGCTGTTGAACTGTAATCGAGCTACTTCAATAATAATAAATTCTTTATACATTTATCTAGATTAGTAACAATTTTAAATCTTACGTTCTAGGTTAGTACTTAATAACTAGAAAGAATTTAGTCCTCTGTATAAAAACCCATTTTATTATTATTTTAACATTAAACTTTTTCTTTTTTATATTGAACACGACATAAATATTATAAACATTGTTGTTTTCTATAAAATTGTAGATACCTTTTTACTTTTTATATTGTACATTTTATTCTATAGTATTGTTTAACTTTGGAAATGTAGGATTATACTGCATAAGAAACTCTATCAGAAAACTATCTCCCACCGTCGCCACAGGCTGCAGTCGCTGTGTGTAGTGCGTGTTGTGCGCGTATTTCGCGTAGCGCGTATAGTGAGCGTAGTGCGTGTAGTGCGCGTAGTGCGTGTCGTGCGTGTAGTGCGTTTACTGCGCGTAGTGCGTGTGGTGCGCGTAGTGCATGTAGTGCGCGTTGTGCGCGTTGTGCGCGTTGTGCGCGTACCTGTGCTGCACCATGTTGGAGTATCTGCGGAAGGTGTCGTCGCAGAGCGTGCACTTGACGGGCGCGCGGCCGGTGTGCACGTTGTGGTGCTCCGCCAGCTTCTGCCGCGTGATGAACCGCTTCTCGCACACCTCGCATCTGGAACACCACCGCGACCATATTATAATATTATTATATTTACAATAACTTATACAAATTACAGAACTAATTGTGTCCACGGTAGCTTGATAGTGCATAGAAGTGATGCTTTCATTATCATCTAATAATAGATTTGATTTTCTTTTAATAATTGTATTAGTAACTATTTTTATTTTTAGTATAGGTATTGTGCTACATTAAGCTAATTAAGCTCAAAGTTTACCCTATAATGTTTACCTGTCTTATTTACCAAACATCGATATCAATAATGATGTAAAAATTATTCATACTCTTGAATTACACACAAAAATGTGCGAGGTCAATTATGTACATTGAATATATTTTCGAAGTTATAATTGTTTTGTTTCACTTGTACTTAGCTAAAACATTTTTTTAATATGAATTTGTGCTTTATTTTAAAAAAAAAGAACTCTAGCGATTTTGATTAAACTTATCATAAATATAGCTTATATATGGTCATAATTTAGGCTTGTAAAATCACGCCATGACTTATAAAAACAAAGTCAATAATTAACGTTAACTAAAATTACGTTAATTTAATATTTCTCAGATTGGTTGATGTTTTTTTGTGCCGCAGATTCTACGACTTACGGCGTGACTAACAAAACAAAGTTTTTACAATCAAATAAATTCTTCCGCTTTATAATAAAAATATGATTAAAATAAATTATATTAGGTAAGGTTGTTTAAATATTTAGTTGAAAAGTTTTTTTTTTTTTTTTTTAATTGGTTTAGTCTCTCTTTTAGACGACTGATTCTGCTCTCGTGTTTTACTTCGCTAGCAATATCAAAATCGACTCCAATTAAAACCTATTAACTTTTCATATTTCCGACTAACAACAAGTCCGAGATCTTTTTTTATATCATTTTATCACGAACGAGTACAAAATAAACAGAAACATTGAAAATAATTAATATGTCATTGCGAAGCGTCAGTACTGTTTATTTACCTCGACTAACGACCTAGGACAATGAAGCGGTCAACGAACCAAACAATGACATTACGATGCGTTGGCGCAATGGTCACGGTGACTGGCTGATTCGCTAAGTTCCGGGTTCGATTCCCGTACATGACAAATATTTGTATAGGACATATGAATGTTTCTCGTGGTCTGGGCGTTTGTGTGTGTCTCTGTGGGTGTGCGCTTCCAGACCGACCCGAGATTCTCATACTACCTACTGGGGACCGTTGTGAAGTTTTGTTAACAGAGTGTGAAGCGTTTATGTACTAACATATTTATTACTTAACTAGCTTTGCCCCGTGGTTACACCCGCGATGCATGTGTTTGCAAAACGACATCGTTACGATTTTACTACTATTGTTTATAGATTAAATAAAATCTAGACTGTATCGAGATGAAACCTACACTAGATTTTAAGTGAGACCTACAATTTAACAACTCTGAAAACCGCATCCAATATCCTGCTATAGATTTTGTGTGATACCGAAACAAACAGACATACAGACAGAAAAAATTTTTACAAATAATTGTTTTGGCTTCTATTGCTCTCGCCAACACCCCTATAATTCGTTCTTTCCTATCTCACACGCAAAGACACGGCCGCAGGGCCGGATTTAGGGGAGGACAACCGGGGCTACAGTCCCTGGGCCTCCACAAAAGAGAAGACCCCACAATAGAGACTTCGGAAAATAATTCAAATTCAGACTAGTAAACACTAGTAAGAAACTTTTTGATACTAAATTATTTACTGGAAAACGCGACCGGAAAAAAAAATTGTCAATTTTATTTAGAAAATAATTTGGGGCCAAGGGGCCTTTGTTGCCCCGAGGCGTTCGGACCTCTAAATCCAGCCGTGACTGACCGATTACAATTTGATTACGTGTACAGATGACATGGAACGTGTAAAGGAGCCTCGAGGTCGACGTACATGAACAACTCACTTATAGTTCTTTATCCCGAGGTGGGTCTTGACGTGCAGCGCGAGGTTGGCGCGCTTGAAGAAGCACTTGCCGCACGTGAGGCACTCCAGCGGGTGCAGCTTGAGGTGCGCGTGGAAGGCGGCTTCGCTCAACTGGTCCACCTTGCAAGTCGGGCACACATAGCCCTTCCTCCTCTTCTTCGGTTCCTGCTTTATGAAACCCTCGATTTGAGGTTTCGTCTCGCTCATCGCGTTGTAAACTTGCAGCATCGTTGAAGCCATACCCTCTTTTGTATCCAGCGACAGTAAATTACCTGGAAATGACAATTTTTGTATTTTTTTTTATAGGTTTTTTCCCGTTTTACGTAGTTTTCCACTACTATATCTAATATATAAGAAAAGGGTCGCAGCTTAATTTACCACACTACGTTGTGGATTAACAGATTATTGCCATACCCATGAGTCACGAGGTACAGTATGGAAACCCACAAGAACATCTGCCCCAAGCGGATATTGAACTCGTAAACGTCACAGTTAAGGCAACTAATCAGACCACTACATCAGAACAGTTACCATATACGAACTACATAATGCATACGTAACTATGATTAGATGTACGAGATTGTTATAATAATAAAAAAAATCACATACATTAAATTCAACGACAATTTTCATATAATTTATTAGTAGCGGCCCGCCTCGGCTGCACCCGGGGTATGTATATGTACCTAAACCATCTATCTATTCGTGAAAACCGAATGAAAATCCGTGCAGTAGTTTTTGAGTTAATCGCGAACAGACCGACAGACGCGGCGGAGGACTTTGTTTTATAATATGTAGTGATAGTGATAAATTCAAAATTAATGGAACATTGTATTTATTACAACATGTTATTTATTTAGTATTATTAAGGTTTTAAGCACAAATACATTATAAAAAAGAACCCATTGTTTACACGAGCATTTGCACGTGACTTCGTCTGCGTCGTAATAATAATTACGTATCAAATATTATTGTAATTTCTTTTCTAGGCGATCGAGATAAAATATACGATTTTAAAATAATACCATCCTATTATTTATACGTAAATTGGGCATATTTTGCAGGTACCCCATGGCACTTGCAATGTTGCTGTTATATCGGAATATCAAAATAACCAACAACAAACACGGTAGATACGAGTACCATATAAATCATAGTGTGACCATGATAGTTTAAAAACTTAAATAGTGCTGTCCTGTTAGACAACTGTAAAAAAACCGTATCCAATTACGTGTAATACTTTTTGCGCGATGCGGAAACAAACATGCATACACACTGACAGAAAAAAAAGACGAAAATAATTTTTTTATCTTTTATTGTATACAGAGTGGATTTTTGATACGGGTCAGTAAGGGCAGGTACTTTAACCCTTATACTTACAGGAAAACGTTCCTAGGAGACCATCCATAACTTTTTAAGATATTCTAAACTGCATTCACAGATTTTTGAGAAAATGTACGGTCAGCGAAAAAAGTGCTAAAATCCAAAAAAAAATATTTTTATGCCTATCGATCCTACTTCGTATGGGGATCAAAAGACTCTATGGGACCATTTAAGGTATGAGTACTAGAAATGTCAGAAATCGCCAAAAACATTTTCCATACATTTCATACTGCGATTAAAAGATTATTTTAGGCCTACTGAAATTTAAATACAAAAACTACGGTAAGACACAACATGCCACACAAACTTAAAAATAGGTGATCTACGAAATAAATTGCTCAAAATGGCCGCCGTTTTCACGAATACAGTTCACTCGTTTTTGTACTGATCAAGTAGCAGCGGCTAATTTTCTTGGATGGATATTATTTAAAATCCTCGTTCATGCCTCTTTCAGCTCCTGAACACTATCGTACTTCCTTTTGTAGACTTCATTTTTTAGGTGGCCCCACAAAAAAATAATCGAGAGGCGTTAGATCGGGACTGCGAGGTGACCACTTAATTGGAACTGTAACGATAACGGTTAAGGTACCTGTCCTTACTGACCCGTCTCAAAATTCCTCCCTGTATAGGTATAAAGTTGTCTAATATTCGTTTTTCTTTAATATATTTTGTGGACGGACATAGGCCGGTAAAATATTATTATATAGGATGTCAATCTTCTACATACTTCTTGTACTTTAAAGTGGATGTTCTGTGGGTGTTATAGATCACATTTCGCATGAAAATAAAATTCCTAGTCCTTTTTTTAGTTTTACTGACTTAATATAACGAGTTACTCTGCTTGCGTCTACTATAAATAGAAGCCGGATTCCCTATATATACATTTCTATATATATATTAAGATTACGAAAGTTTCTGACCGATGTGTAAGTGATTATTACTCCTCTAATTAAATATTACTGAACCGATTTTGATGAAGCCGGTGACCCAGACTAACACATGCTACTTTTTATTCCAAAATTTCTAGTGTCGAGATATACGTGTAAAACCACGAGGGCGTGTTTAACACACAATACATTAATTCTGTGAAGGAGGTTGCTGTTTGACAATCGATCACCATGTCTATTAATTATTATTGTAGATTATTGAATTGATGAAATTGTAATTGTTTTTAATAATATTGACTATGTATTTTGATTATTTATTGTAAGCTATTGCATTTTTATTTGATTTAATTTATTCTCGATATTACAAAACCAAATTCTTACTAATAATTTAGTTTGTTTTGTTTAATGACTCAATTGAATTGAATGTGACGTCAATTATTGTACTTTTATATTTCATATGACATGTATATAACACGACAACGACACTAAGATGGAATAAATAAATAATGCTCCATTCACTGAGTCACCAGTAAGTAGCCGCTCACCTGTCAGCACATGGTCGTCCGGCTTCTCCTCCTTCTTGATGGCGCGCGCGGTCACGAGGCGGCTGTACGAGGTCCTGGAGCTGGAGCCGGGCAGCGCGTGCACCAGCGCCTTGTGGGCGCGCAGCTCCTTCAGCGACGGGAACTTCACGCAGCACTGCGCGCAGGTGTACGTCCTCGTTTTCGGGAAGTGGATCTGTTCTTCGCTGTGAACAGAAATATAACGTACATGACGACCCGCCCGTTTTCATCCGCATTTATATTTCAGGTTATTGTTCCACTATAAGTTCCAGTTTACCTTCGTTATAAGATAAACTTTATATTGCATAATATTTTAAAATTACTAAATAGATTTCATTAGAATTATATTTAAACTGAAGTAACTGTTTTATCAGCTTTAGATAATCAGATTTCTCAGACTTTCATGCTTAATTCTCGTTCAGTTCTTTGTGTATATAAAAAATAAATATACCTACTCTAAAATTCGAAGTTAATAATAAGATTGGAAGATATGTTTCGTGAAAAATATACAATTTATAATTAAAACGTTTCCAACATACATGACATTTTCTGTTTTCTCGTTGGCGTCCACATCGGACCCATCCGAGACCCAGCTCTCTCGCGCCATTAGATCGTAATGCTCCGCTGGCGGTACTCCCGAATACATCTAAAATCACAAAATCAACATTTAAATGAAATAAAATGCACTAACAAAATTATAATTTAAAAAAAAAAATCTAAATTTAAAATTCTGTACTGTACTGCATCTGCCTGTAAACGACTCTCTGCTGAGCGAAGGCCTCTTCTCCATATAGAATGGTTGGAGCTTAATCCACCACACTGCTCCACTGCGGGTTGGCGGATAATTTCCCTACCATGAGTAATGATTGCTATCAGATGTATGTGATAACAACCAGGACCGACGACTTTACGTGCTCTCCGAGGCACGGTGGTAAGACTCACAAGGACATACACCCAGACCGGAAACAGACATTTGTACATGTCCCGAGCGGGAATCGAACCCGCGACCGCCGGCGCACGGCTTTTAGGCGACTACTCGCGCCTCTACACCAGAACGGCCTCATTAATTTAAAATTGGAACGAAATTATTTCAAACAGGTTTTTAAATTGGAGTCAACTTTCCTTATTAGTCCATTGAAATGTTACATTTTTTAGGCCTTACCTTGCGTTTTTTAGAGGACGAAATTTTATTTTTTTGATGTGTAGGGAGGCTCAGTGTAAAGCTAAAACCAAGTTTGTGGGGTCGCCACCCTTGTCCCACGGCCGCCATCTTGAAAATAGGGGTTGAAATGGTTTTTACGATATATCTCTTAAACTATTTATCTGATAAAAAAGTTCTTGACATTTTTTGTTGCAAATTAAATTATCTACAACTTTGGTCCAGTAACTTTTTGTCGTAGAACTATAAATAAAAAAGTTATAAGCGAAAATGTTCAGAAATTCGAGAAAAAAATTTAAATATTTCGATATAACTTTTTTTTTATCATTTTACGAAAATGATATCAGACCATTTTTGTAGATCGTTTTTTGAGGAACAACTTTTTAATAAAACATTTTTTCATTAAGTCAATAGCTAAGGTTTTACAGCGCTCCGAAGTGAGTATTATTTTTCAGTAGTCTTAACTACACATATATTATACGTGTGTACCTACTAACAATGTGTGATCAGTTATTGTTTTTTTTTTTTTTCTTTTTTTGTTATAATTTTTTTAATTATTAATTTTGCAATTTTATTAATAATTAATTATTAATAATTATTAGCGTTTGCGCCGCACGAAAAAACACCAGTCGATACAATTACAAATCTAACTTTATTTATACTTCTTAAAACTGTATTCTCGGAAGCAGGTTTCACTGTTGACCAAGCAGAATCAGATGCAGACACTCTTATCGTTCGCTCTGCTCTTGCTGCATCTCCATTATTCAATACCGTTACTATTGTAGCTGAAGATATTGATATACTGATATTGCTCTCAGCACTTGGTAGAAAACAAGCAAATGTATTTTTTTTAAAACCATCAAAAGGACGAACAGCAGAACTATTATATAGTGCTTCAGTTTTTATGTACGGAGATGTAATTACGGATAACTTGCTGTTTCTTCATGCCTTTTCAGGATGTGACACAACTTCAGCTCCTTACAATATCGGTAAAATGAAATTTGTGAAAACCCTGGAAAAACACTTAGAGTTTGCAAGTAGAACGGCCTTGTTTCTCAACAAGAGAGCTGACCCTGCTTTGCTCACTGTAATTGGTGAACGTTTTTTATCTCTGTATACGGTGGTAATAAAGATGATAATTTTCTTGACAACCTAAGATACAAACAATTCGCCAAGTCAGTGACAAAAAGTACATTTAATTTATCTTCACTTCCTCCAACACAAGACACAGCTCGCTTTCATACTTTCCGAGTCTACCATCAGGTCCAGTCGTGGCTTGGTAATAATATTGATCCTGAAGACTGGGACTGGAAAAAATGTGGAAAATTATTGATGCCAGTGCAGAACTCTAAACCTCCAGCACCCCCTGAGCTTCTAAAATTGATATTTTGCAACTGCAAAGGAAACTGTGGAGCGATGTGTGGATGTCGAAAAGCAGGGCTGAAATGTTCTGCAGTGTGCTTCCATTATTCTGGAGAGACTTGCAGCAACGTAATGGGGCTCTCAGAATTAATAAATGAAGATGACTTTGATGATGAACCGCCGACATTAACACCCCTACCTTCTCCAGTTCTCCCACTGATATTTAATTCATAAAGCCGATCAGATGCTGAGCCGCAGCCTGGTCCATCGAAAAGACTGAGGACGGAGTAGTTGTAATATAGAAAATCACCGTAGAATTATGCCTATTGGGGATACCACGTAAAAGCAAAAACGCGCCTCCAGACTCTACACATTGTTAGTACACACGTATAATATATGTATAGTTAAGAAAAATAATACTCACTTCGGAGCGCTGTAAAACCTTAGCTATTGACTTAATGAAAAAATGTTTTATTAAAAAGTTGTTCCTCAAAAAACGATCTACAAAAATGGTCTGATATCATTTTCGTAAAATGATAAAAAAAAAGTTATATCGAAATATTTAAATTTTTTTCTCGAATTTCTGAACATTTTCGCTTATAACTTTTTTATTTATAGTTCTACGACAAAAAGTTACTGGACCAAAGTTGTAGATAATTTAATTTGCAACAAAAAATGTCAAGAACTTTTTTATCAGATAAATAGTTTAAGAGATATATCGTAAAAACCATTTCAACCCCTATTTTCAAGATGGCGGCCGTGGGACAAGGGTGGCGACCCCACAAACTTGGTTTTAGCTTTACACTGAGCCTCCCTACACATCAAAAAAATAAAATTGCGTCCTCTAAAAAACGCAACCCCAAATGTAACTTTTCAATGGACTATATAAGAATTGAAATAGTGGTAATTATATTTCAATAAAAATCTACTTTTTAAATCGTATTTTTAATCTTTCAAAATAAAACAATGCATTATTATTATTTTTCTTTCACAGAAGCAAGAAATTGACTATCTTTGTATGAAGTGGAATTCATTTATTTACACAATCGAGTATAAGACCTTGACACGGAAACCGCGATTTCGTAGCTAATTGTATAATTATTATAAATCTCTTATAACTGAATATAAATAGTATATTTAATTGAAAAATCTTCTAATTGTCTTACCCCACTCCAAGGTGACTCCATGTCCCCGTTGCTCTCTTGTCCACTGAGTTCCCCACGAGGCGGCATTCTTTCATCGGCGCAGATGTTCAGAGCTGGCTCGCCTTCACTCCTACTCTCACTTAATACATCGGCTTTACTGTCCCGTTCACACCTATCGACGTCACGGTCCATCTGTCCCTCCCCCGCTCCCATTTCGGAGTAATCCATTCCATTACTTTCAGCTATTTTGTAACTCTCGTGAATGAAATTGGGTAAAATGAATTCACTTTCCTTATGCGATGATTCACCCCAAATGTACATTCCGTCCTTTGCGTTTTCTTTAACATAATTAGACTCTTTCTCCGCATCGAACGCTTCAACGCGATCCGGAGTGAAATAGTCTGCATAAATGTTATCCCCAAAATAGTTTTCGTTCATCATAGATACAAATTGTTTATTTTTGGACGCAGCTTCTAACTCTAATAGTTCTCTGTGATTCGAGTCGTCATCAAGTTCTCCCGGCATATTGCTGTAATTGACTACGTTGATCGGCCTGAGAGTCTCCATTGGTGCGAGGTCTGTAGACCTGTCGGTTCCATTACTAAATTCATTACTAGAATTGATTTCTTCTTTAACTTGGACCATATCCACAGAACTACTGTATTGAGAGGAATGGTTAACATTGGACGGCGTAACTGGCTCTATATCCATCGACTGTACCTCGGTGTTAGCGTCGAATTCATTATTTTCATCATCATTATTATTCTCATTTTTTTCTATTAACACTGTTTGTAATTTACCTTTCGCATCACACTTCTCTATAACTCCAGGAGTTTTATTAATTGCAATGTGTTCCGAAGGTTTACTTGAAGAAGTGGATGCCCGAGGTTCTTGTTCAGTTGGTTTTGTAGTAAACTGTGAAAATGCTTTAGAATTCTTTATTTGCAAAACTTTTTTATTTTTCTTTACAAAAATGTTATTTAGCCGTAGAGGATGATGTCGTTGTGGTTTTATTGGTAATTTCTTTTCAACATTTATATTATTTACCGGACTGTGATATGATTGACTACTTTCTGGTATTGGAGAAGAGATAATAAGTCGATCACTGGAATCGTCTTGTTCGGACAATTCACTACATGGTGATATAGATGGCTTTTCATTACAAATCAGATCAGGAACAGGACAACTGTCTGAAAATTCTGTGTCAAGTTTATTTTCTACAGCCGTTGACTTTGAAGACATTTCTCTTTGAGTGTTACTTGTATTTTTTAACACAGAGAATGAGCTGGATGCTAAACTATTACCGCTAGAATTAGAAGGTTGAGTGCAATCATTAGATAAACTAGGATTGCGATCATCTGAGTCCGGTAATATGTTCTCTGGAGTAATGGAGCGTTCAGGATAATCCGAGTCAGTTGAACCAGTTAAATCCATCACAGTATTAAGCATATTTTTGTGATGCTGCACAGGAACCTCTACCTTAATATTGCTTAGAATTTTTAAACCTTTACTAGGCCCGGGGGATTCAATTTTAGGTTCTGTTTTTTCTTGCTCGACTTTTTTATTTACTGGTTTGTCTCTTTGTTGTTGCAATGAATTTTGACTTGCATCAGTACCATTTATGTTTTCTGACGATAACATTGGACTCACTTCAATGATTAGTGTTTTATTGGCATCATTGACTACAGTAGGCACAGTTTTCTCTGGCACATTTTGCATAAAAGGTCCATTTTCATTAAACGCAGGAGCACAGGGTTTTGATACTACATGTTGTGGTGTTGTATACATACATGAAGCATTTCCAAACTGATCAACCACCATAACATTTTGGTACATTGAACTGCTCTGAGCGACATTTGTGACATTCTCTGGACCACCTAGTACTGCGGGCATACTTGAAATAAATGGTTTACCATCTATATTATGAACCATCTCTCTGTAAATTATTTGCGAGTTTTGTGTGACTACCGTTGTCCCTGGGGTGAAAGCTCCTGGATTCATTTGATTAAATTGGTTGTTTAATGGTTGTGCTATTAATTTAGGGTCCAATAATTGACTTGTAGGTAAATTTCCAGTCATAATCATGTTGTTTTGTAGATTCTTTTGGACAAATGGAGCCGTAGTAGGCATCATCACATGCATTGGTTTCACTCCCGGTGGTATGTATTGCATGCCAGCCATATTAGTTTTAACAAGTAGGTTTCCTTGTTTAGGTACGATCTTAACAAACTCATTTCCTCTTCTAGGCACTGTTGGCATCATTGCATTCGGTAACTTGACACCTGTTCCAACGACAGGCATATTATATGAAAACACATTATTTGAATTGTCTAACTGTGCATTATATTCAGAACTTCGAGAAAACTTAATTTCTGGGTCTTCCTGTGGTTCTGGATAGTATGGATAGTGTTGATCTAATTCTGAAACCATCGACTGACAGTTTGAAGTAAAAGTTTGCTGTGTTTTATCCGATTTCACTGTATATGTGTCAGAGCACTGGCTCTGGTGGCTTGAAACATTGTTGGAATTATGATTATCAAAAGTAATATTTCCAATTCTCAGATCCGGTGTTGCATTTCTTGAGATTGAGAGTGGAGTTGACTTTGTTCTACTTGGAGTCCTTCTCCAATATCTTTCATTATCACTATTGCGATGAGAATTATTCCATCTTCCACTGTCATCGGTGGCCGGCGTCCGTGACCTACTTCTATATGACCTCTCTGAGTTTAATGGTGTAGGTGTCCTACTTCCAAAGTTGGTATTTTTAGCTGATAAATTACAGAGAGCCTTTATCACTTGATCTTTTGGATGCGTATCCAAATGCGACTCTAAGGTAATTCCACTGTGAAGGTACAGTGTACACACAGGACATTGCACTCTTTGATCCATATTTTTTTTCTATTTCATAAAAATATATACAAGAAACGCGTCGCGCAGGTTGACCCTGGCGAGGCGTGAAACGTTATATCGTCCAATGCGCACTCAGACCGAAGCACCACTTTGCACGGCGCCCTTCAGTCCCTTCACGCGCATATCTACTATAAACACGTAAGGCAAATTGCCCACAACACATATCTTCACTGTAACTCGTCTTCTTATCGATCTGTCGAGAAAAATAAAGCTACGTCAATATAAAATTAACAAATTCACATAATTGAATATAAAAAACTCGTTCAACACACAGCCACGGAACAAAAGAAAATAAAAGTCCGAGATAAAGGCCATCGATACATAAAAAAATTTAACAAGAAAGAATTGAATATAGGTATGTGTAATGTTAAAATAATAACGGATCTTACCTTTTTATAATATATGTCATATATCGTCCATAGCATGGACGTCTCTTATATATACATATATATCCTTTTATTAGTTACGACTACGCTAATTCTAAAAATATTTCCAAATAGTCAGACATATTGTGATATTGCAGACGTCTCGATCACAGGTTCACATCACCAAAGCACATCAAAGAGTATAAAAATAAAGAGGTGAAGCTTCGAACATAGAGTTGAGCTAAAAATCGTTTTGTAAGTAAATAATGCAACATTACGGTCGAGTTCTTTTTTTCCATTAATTTGGTAGTACTGAAGCATAGTGTTGTCCCTATTTTATCGTACCAGATGTCGATACTAGTGTGGAAAATTATCGATAAAACTATCGATACTTTTGAGCACGTGCTTCCTTTATATATATTTTTGCATATTGTAAATAAAACACATTTTTTGTTTTATTATTTATATTTTAATATGATAATATGATTCACAAACACATGAATATATTTACAGATATCAACTGAGAAAAATACAAGTCTAAAGAGCATTACATAAAATACACTCTCATTATGCAATGATTTTCAAAAATAATATGATTTACAAACATAATATGAAAATCAGATATCAAGTTAAAAAAATAGAATTCCAAAGAGCATTACATGAGAAACATCCATTGTACAAGTAATTCTCAAAAAAAAATTAAATAATATAATTTACAAGCATAACATGAAAATATTTACAGATATCAACTGAGAAAAATAAAATTTCAAAGAACATTTACACAAGAAACACTCTCAATATAAAGTAATTCTCAATAAATATTAAATAATATGCTTTACAAGCATAACATGAAAATATTTACAAATATCAACTGAGAAAAATACAAGTCCAAAGAGTATTACATAAAAAAAACACTCTCAATATACAGTAATTCTAAAAAAATATTAAATATTATGATTTACAAGCATAACATGAAAATATTTACAGATATCAACTGAGAAAAATACAAGTCCAAAGAGTATTACATAAAAAACACTATCAATATACAGTAATTCTAAAAATATATTAAATATTATGATTTACAAGCATAACATGAAAATATTTACAGATATCAACTAAGAAAAATACAAGTCCAAAGAGTATTACATAAAAGACACTCTTATTATACAGTCATTCTCAAAAAATATTAAAGAATATGATTTACAAGCATAACACGAAAATATTTACAGATATTAACTGAGAAAAATAAAATTCCAAAAAGCATTTAGCCAAGAAACACTCTCATTATACAGTCATTCTCAAAAATATTAAATAATATGATTTACAAGCATAACATGAAAATATTTACAGATATCAACTGAGAAAAATACAAATCCAAAGAGTAAAAAACACTCTCAATAGACAGTAATTCTCAAAAAATATCAAATAATATAATTTACAAGCATAACATGAAAATATTTACAGATATCAACTGAGAAAAATACAATTTCAAAGAGCATTTACACAAGAAACACTCTAATTATACAGTCATTCTCAAAATATATTAAATATCATTTACAAGCATAACATGAAAAATATTTTTACAGATATCAACTAAGAAAATTACTATTCTAAAGAGCATTTACATAAGAAATACTCTCATTATAAAGTCATTCTCAAAAAATATTAAACAATATAACTTTACTTTACAAACTTAACTTTATCCTGTACCCTATCTTATTAGTTAGTTACTTGCTGATACATAAAGATCAATAAATAACTAAATATTTTATTTTTTTATTATTACTAGTTCCACTTGAGTATTACAGTTTTAGGCCCGAACTCCACCAGAGCGGGGATGTGTGGAGATGTGTTAAAACAACCATAGAATTTCGTTATTCACACACCTCGTCTCCCCTCCGCTTCAGTGGAACACTGAACGAAATTCTATTGGTTGTTTAAAACACATCTCAGCACATCTCTGCTCTGGTGGAGACACACTCTTAAAGACAATATTAATGATCCGCGCATTTTAATCATCTTACTAACTCTTTGCTTACTAAGATACTACACTGGTATAAAACAAGATAATGATACTAGCATAATGATCATATTGTAATATTTTAGCCTTTCACAAAAAATTTTACCTTACAGACCGATATAAGACTTAAGATTAGACTGTATAATCAGAACTGTCGTCTTAGAAAATTAGTAAATACTGTAATATTTAAACAATTTTTTCGTTGTAAAATACAAAAGTAAAGTTTTCCATTGTAAGAATATGTAAATATAGACAGAAATCTACTAAAAATATTTAAATTTAGAAAACTTTGTAAAATAAACAATTACTGCAAGCAGTATTTGGCAGGAATTAATAAATAGTAATTATACAATCTAAAAATGTTAATATTCATGTAAATATACTCAAATAATGAAAATTTTTAAAACATTGTATAATAAATAAGTCATTATTGCTAACAGTATTTGGCAGAAGATAATAAAAATAATTTTTTACAATTAAAAAATTGTAAATATTGAAAGGAATGCTCAAAATATTATAATTGTTGGCAGTAAAAACACAAAACAGCAATTTTACATTTTTAAAACATGTAAAATATAGAAATATTATAGATGTAGAGATTTTATGATAGCCAACTACATATAAACAGTACTTGTCAGAAAATAGCAAAATTTAATTGTTGTATTTAAAACCTGAGTAAATCTAAGTAGAAATCTCAATGTTTACAATGTTACAAGTTTATATAAGCATTATTTACTGACTAGTAAAAACTCAAAAAATAGTCAAATGCTTTAAATAGGCAACTATTGTTTAGTATAACTGCTTTTTATAATATTTCTTTAAAATTATAATATAATATATTTAGTAATCGCTTAACGAGCTTCAAACAATTTTTCATTAAATGCTTGATCTGAAGAATGACCAATGCAGTTGATGTAGAATCTGAAATTAGAAATAATCTAAATGTAAAAATATATCAAAAAGTATTATATACATACATTAAAAATATACATTTTTGTTATCAATAAAATATTAACTGGCTATTTTTATTTTTCAGTTTTAAATCTCGAAGGAAATAACTATATTTGATGTAGACGAATAGCCTTCATAAAAAAAATAGGAATAATGATATAATTTCATCATCTTGATGAAATATTTCTGTTAAAATGGTATACAATATGTATAATATACATCATACATAATTATGTGCCATTATCAATTTCATTACTAAATAACCTACTATTTTATATAAAATTATCATTTTTTTTTAAATATTTTTTATGAAGATTTGGACAGATTGCTGATTTTAGACAAATATAAATAAATAATAAATAAATATTAACCAACAATCACACCACATTAACCTAGCCCCGTGCTAATTTTGTAAGAACTTGTGTTACAGGTACTAGGAACGTAAATAAATTTAAGAAATTTGTATAAATACATATATACATAAATACACATCCATGACCCGGTGCACATCTATATTCGTCATACAAATATTAATATTGAAATATTTCAAATTTTTTTATTGCTTTTTTTTATCTTTAGTTAAAACTGAGCCCTCCTAAAGAAAGATCAATGTTGAAAGTAGAAATGCCAATTTATCTTACTTTTTGAAACATACACATGTCGTATGTGCTTTATGTTTTACCTAATTTAACAAATTGTTAAATGTAGATTTGTTATTCAACCAGCCATTAGAAAATTATATGTAAGTATAACTTTATTCTTACCTAGAATTATTAGTTAGCGCGGTAGATACATGCACCAAGATCCTTGGGAGAAGAGGGTGTGGTGTAGCTATGAACCTCTTATGTCTGAAAATTCAATTAATTACAAGATTATTTCTTTGAAATTTAAACTTTTTAAATACAGTTTATAGTTTCTAATTTCGATTGGTTTAACAAAATAACAAATTAAAAATTATTAATTTAATTAGTGATAGGCTATAGGTGATTTTTATTATAAAATAATTTTCAAACCAAAATTTTTTTTTATTGACTCATTAATTGGTAAAAGTCTCAACTTTTATATAACATATAGAAGTTAAAAGGATTTGTCAATAATATTTATTTAAAATAATCTATTAATACAGGATTTTTATGAGAGAACCATCTAATGAAATACTTTGATATTAATAACAAAGTGATTTAAATAAATCAAATAAATAAATGTTTCAACACACACACAGTCCCATGTTCCTAAGATAGGCAACTCAATGACCGTGTTTCTGGTAACAACTGACTGCTACAAATATATAACTTTTTTTAGTAAATATGCATATGAATATATAATATACAAATATTACACCCAGATTCAGGATGGGAATCGAACCCACGACCCTGGAGTATAATGCAACTGTGCCAAGAGACCAGTCGTTTATTATTTATCAATAATTTATTAATTATAATTTGTACAGGACAGAAACAATAAGACAGAAAAATAATGTGATTCTGAAAAATGATTGACTGCAGATTAAATCAAATTTTATCATACAACTAAAATAGTTAATTTTGAATGTTTTCATTTGTCAATGTGTTGTTTACCATGTTGTAGTCAAATATTGAAATAATAACTTCAAGATTGTATATGAATTAATTTAAGTTTTAAGGTCAACAGTCTGTTTAACACATATTGTACCAAACTGTAATACATCTGTATGTTTTGTACTATAATAATGATAAATTAAAAAAAAAACACTCACTTTTTGTAAGTTACAGATAGTATTTTGAATGGTCACCTTCCTTATATATATTAGTTACATCTTGAAGAACTGAAATAAAAATGTGAGTTTGGTAAATAAATGTAATTAATTTATCTTTTATCAACTACGCTAATGTCAACTATAGTTTGTGGTAATCAAGATTTAAATACATAAAAAATGCTTGATAATCAAATACAAAATTCAATGTTTCTTATTTAAGAGTTTATAGATAAGATACATTATTGTACATACCTAAATGTTTCCTTTAAATTTATTATTATAATTGTAAAATTTATTTTTCATCTGTTAAGTGTTTACTTTGTTATTTAGACTTAAATTTATGCAATAGTCGATTAAGATGCATGTTTACTAATTACCAAAAAAAAAAAAAAATTAAAGTACAAATTTTTTTAATACACATGAAGTCCTGTTTGGTGAGGTGATTATAATAAGCAAGTTACTAAGTACTGTACTGTATCAGCCTGTAAACAACCCACTGCTGAGCAAAGGCCTCTTCTCCATATAGAAAAAAGGGAAGATACTATGATACAATAAAATTATTGTATTTTGTTATAACCACATGTATATAAAAATATATTTAAATCATAAAGTTTTGAAACTTATGCAGCTTTTTGTAAGCAAATATAAATAGAAGTAGTAAAATGGCCAAACCAATATCAAGACTACAGAACTATTTATACTATACAACACATAACTTTAAAATGCTATTCATCCAGAATTATGCTAAGATAATAATACTAAAAATGTAAAAAAATCACCTTACCTCTATATAGTTTCTGATGGTTTCTTATTTTATGCTTTTAAGATGCGAAGAGGGAATTGCATCAATGGACTCATCTAATAGTACTCATCATGTTTAGCTGTCCATTCTCCTTGCTGTTGTAATAGTTTGGTCAAGTTATTATTTACTTACAATATATAATATCAAATTATTACATAGATACTCCAATTGATGTGATTTTGCAATACACATACAAAGTTGTCAATGATAATTAAAAAATATCATCTTTAATTACTGTAGAAAATATTAATGCAAGTTAATTATTGATTATGTTTAATGTTTAATATTTCAGTTTCTAACCTTACCTAACCTAACCTATATGTTATAGTGTTTTAGGTATTTTGTTTTTTTACACACCAATTCAGATCAACCAGATATTTGTTTAAAATAAATTAGATACAGGAGGCATGTGTACTTGAATAAATACACCTTTAATACCATACAGTGGTTTCAAGCAATGGATGAATTTCATAAAGATAAGATTCCAATGTTAAACAGAGGTGTATAATATACTAAACATAGTAAATAAATAGATGAAAGAAACTATGAAACTTTGAATAATGTGTTATTGTTAGGAATCAAAATATCTAAAGTATTATTTATTCTATGGAACAACAAGAAAAAGTATTTTTATACATGTGGTATTTCCGTATTTATATCAACGAAAAACTGTTAAGTGTTGTTTCATATGTATTTTTAACTGAATACATAAGAATAACGTACTTTTTTCATCAAAATAACTTAGTCACATACAAAATTAATAAATTTAAAGCCCATAATTAAAATTTAAAAAAAAAAAACGTAAAATGTGTAAATATATTGTCAACAAGCAGTTTTCTTTTACCTAGTATAGTATCAACACGAGTCTTAGCAATAAAACAAAAGAACGAGCATCTAAACAAAGGTCTTCGGAGACTTTGAATGAATAACAAATTCGTAAACACCTACCGGTTGGAAGGAAAATGTTTGTTGTTTAATTAACTTTTTAAATAGCAAGTCAGCGGCCATTTTTGATTTTTTATCGAAGTGACGTATCGACATACTCTTTGACGTATCAATTTTTGATTTTGACAAACAATGCTACCAATTTTTACAGAAATTGAAAGTTGGTAGCCACACCCACGGTCGAGGTATCTCTATAGGTCTGGCAACGACAGTAGTGGGGGTACGTCATCTTGCACTGAATGCTCTTTCAATTTACGGCCGCTAGAGGGCTGAGAATACCTTATTTGCCTCCATGTTGGCATAGATAACACCAGATAACACATATTATATTAGACTAGAATGTTGAATTAATGTTGACAAGAGTTGTGGAAAGGACAATGGCAGATCCCCTAACAAATTTTTGTTGGCATAAATTTCTAGCGTCTACTAATGAAAAATATGTGATAATATAGTACTTAAATTCCTGATCACTTTTGCCTAAAGAAGCACCACCGAAAGAAGTAATGAATTGAAGATATTCCAGGTAGAACATTTAGAGGTTATGTTTCGACAACTTGTAGGTAACTAATCAAAAACAGTCAAATACATGTTAAATATAGTCCGAAACTATATTTTAAATAACTAGATAGATTTGTAGTAGGTATATCTAGACTTTTGACGCAGTCACAGAAAAATAAAAAAAAAATTATTAGACGCTTTTTTTTTAACCCTCAGGCCTAAAATATTTCATATTCCGGGATTTTCTTCGTTATCTGTCCTTAGGTATTTCCTACTTAGGTACATCGGCGTTAACTGTAGATGATATAAAATTGACGATCGACAAAGACGTTCATCTTCTTAAATCATGAGCGCTGTAACACAACAGATCTAATAAACCCTGCTCTTATAATTTCTAGACTTAAAGGTGGTCTGTCTAGATTCAGTCAGTCAGCATCTGTTTAGATTTTTCTGTAATGATAATCACCATAGATAGTTAATTACGAGGACCATCCACTTATCGTGCCCTTTGCAACATGGGATCATCTTTTTATCAGATAATCAGATGAGCAGCCCGCAAGGTCTTAACCAAATAAGAAACAGTTTACAAAGGCACACAAAATGGTTGTTCCCTGCAAAAAATTAAAGTGCGGCCTCTATGTTAAAAAGCAGACTCTAGAAACCACTCATCTACAGATACGTGGCATAAAGACAGTGGATCTCATATATAGTCAGAGTATCTGCTCATTTTTTCTAATAGAAAAAAGGCATGTTTATAAAATAAAAAATTATTTTCTTATTACGAATTATTATTGTATTCATGAAATAATTGGGCTTAGTAAATAAATAAATAACGCGTTATTCTTTGTAATAAAACAAGATTTCGGATTGATACAATATAAATCGTGTACCGTGATGCAATATAATACATGTAGCGTGTAATATTTATTTAAAGGCAAAAAGTTCATGTATGTTAATGAGAGAAGATTTATTACCATGTGGCAACATTCAACGGAACCATCCATATTCCAATGAAATGTCAAATCATTTTTACAATAATCAAATGTTTTTTCATTAAAAATGATATTTTTCCTAGACTTACACAGATCTTAAAAATATATTGAAAAAACGTAAGAAATTATTTTATTTACATTAGTCATTAAGACATTTATAGACGCTTGGGGACATTCAACGGAACTATCGTTAAGTACTTCATTTCCTATGAAATGTCAAATCATTTTTACAATAATCAAATGTTTTTTTCATTAAAAATGATATTTTTCCTAGACTTACACAGATCTTAAAAATATATTGAAAAAACGTAAGAAATTATTTTATTTACATTAGTCATTAAGACATTTATAGACGCGTGGGAATTCTATCAACAACTTTTTCGCCATTGTCCTTTGTGATTTGCCTGGTTTTTTTTAAATGTAGCCAATTAGGTATAATAAAACGAAATAACGAATAAAGCGATAAACCAACCAACAAATAAACGTGTAGTGATGAAGACTTACAATATTAATAAAGAGCTCGATATAAGAAGCTGAAAGGACGGAGTTATCTGAATAATGTAAGTTAAAATGTAATAATATAATACATAATATTTTGGCCTCATAATTCATTATTATTTTATTATTATAAAAATAGGTTAAGAGTACGCTGTAGGATTACTTAAGCAATAAGTATACACAATAATATGTTAAAGCTGCATGTTGTAATCAAAACTCTGAAGTAATGGTATTGTTAATAAATAATTTGCATATGTGACAAGAGTATTCATTATTTGAAGGCTATTTATTTATAACTAAGGCATAATTGAATGTTTCAAAATACGAAAAATTAAAAATAATTTATACTACTCACGTGTAAATAAAAATATTAAATTATGTGTTGAAACATATTATATTATTCTATTTACACGTTCTCATTGCTTGTTTTATTTTTCAGAATCAAGAGTGTCAATTCTGGGTGTTTTAGAAACTGTTTATATAAAAACCTGCTATAAAAAGAACTGTAAATGGAAGATACCAAGCTAATATTAAAATTCAAAAAGCCTTATTAACTTGTTTGTAAAAAATAGTAAGTAGGTATATTGCAAATATTGACTATTAACTTTTCTATAATAATACAATCCATATAAAATAATGAAATGTTTTTATTTATTTTTTGCAATCAAACTTTGAGAAATAACCATGTTTCTAGCTACTAAAATTGTTTAATTCTTTAATTTTTCAGGTGGATGGCCATAATAGTAGAAAATTTTTCTGAAGTTGATTGCTTAAATACGAGAAACAAAAATAATGCTGTTAGAGAATAATACAGGTTGAATATGTAAATTCAAAAAGTAATTTTAAAATAAATGTAGACTCTATGGATAGTTATTTTTATAGTTTACATAATATTTGATAATTTTATTTTCTTTTTAAAGTACAAAATTTAAATAATTTTGTTGTGTTTTTAATTTCTATATCAAATAAATTGAAATCATTTTGTCTTTTCATCAGTTTTTGCTTTATATCAAAGTTATTGAGATATTAGTATATTTAATTTTAAATATAGTAATAATAATTTGATTAATTTTTTGAAAATTAATTATCTAATGCACTATTACATTAATTTAATTATTAAAATTCAAAAAGCCTTATTACCTTATGTGTAAAAATTAGTAATATATATATTTTTATAATATATACTTTAAGTCAATACAAATATATATTATACATACAACTTTTATTACTTTGATAATAGATGATAACATCCAACTTATCTAAACAATAAAAAAATTTAAATACAAATAAACAATATAATATTTTTAAAATTGTATTTATATAGGTACCTATATACTTTTATTTTTGGGAATTAAAAATTTTATTTTTATTGATTTAATTGTAACATAATTAATTTGAAATGATGTGATGTTATCTAGGATTCTTACAATTGTCTACAGCTGAAAAATATATATAATTGAGCAAAAATGAAAAGGTAAATATGTATATTCAAAAGCTACTTTCAATAAATACATATAGACATGTATTCTATATAGATAAAAATAATAGTATTTCAGTATTTCTTCTCGTATCCACTCAGATACTATTTATTATGAAAATTTAAGCAATAAAATCGTTAATAATAATATGTTTAGGAAAATTAAAACAAATAATAATCATTGGTAATTTGTAATAATGTGTCATTAAATATTAGTAGTTCTCTAGAACAGTTTATTTGAGTGGCATGTTCAATAATTATAATTCTATGTATTAAATATTAATATTTAGGAAGATTAAAGAAAAGAAAACGAATTCTGAAATTTTATTAAAATTTATTGTTTTTTCATCAAAATCAAAATTAACTTTATTCAAATAGGCCCCAAGAGCACCTTTGAATCGTCATTTTACAAATTAACACTTTCAAGTGATTATTATTTTGTAATAGTAAAGCTACCACCGATTCGGAATGTAGATTCTGCAGAGAAGAATCGGCAAGAAACTCCGCAGTTACTCTTTTAAATAAAATATATAATATATAAAATGTGTTTTAGTATAAAATTAGTAATATCTTGCATGAAATACAGCGCCACTAAGTCCACACATCTTTATCGACTAAGTAATCCTGCACCGAATAATACGCTTTATCTATTATTTTTTTTTTAATAAGTTCTTTAAATTTTTTATGAGACAATTCCAAAATTGTTTGTGGGATTTTATTATACATGCGAATACCATAACACAGAAAGGAGACGTTTACTTTGCGCAGTCGGAAGTTTGGAGTTACAATTTTGTTATTTCTTCTATTCTGTGTGTTAAATTAAATGAGTTAAACAAATTGATTAATCTACTTCTAATCATTGTGTCCTTTAACATGTCTATATTAAAATCACCACATACTAAAACATATTTAGAACTAATAAACAACTTTCTAAGTGTGTCTTCCATAACTGTCTCAAATACTGTTGTCACCTACAGGAGGCCGGAAGACGCAAAGTATAATATAACGCTGTAATTCTACACAAGACAACTCTACAGCTCGCTCGACAGAGAGTGCTACAATATTTTTACGTGATTTATGAGCTATATCATTACGCACCAAAATTAGTGAACCTCCGCGAATAGCATTCTCTCTTATGAACGAACTTGACAAACTAAAATTTGGAATATTAATTATCTCATAACTTTTCAGACAATGTTCAGAAATACAAAATATATGAATTTTATAAATGTCAGATAATAATTCCAATTCATGCTCCTTGCCACCTATGCCCTGTATATTTTGAAGAATTAGATTTATGTAACAGGGCTTAGGTTTTGTCTGTTAGTTTAAATTATCATTTTTTATATCAACAGACATATTATTTAAATTAGAATTTGTTTTACATTTATTATAATTAAATGATTTAAAATATTGTAAAATTAATATGTTATATGTTAATAAGTCTGCTATTTGGTTTTTACATTTTAATGACAAGTACATAGCATTTTTTGTTAATTTAAATCTACAGTGGAATTTATTTATATCAAATAGTGTGAGGTTACTATGCCAACGAGTCAGGTTATACAAATATGAGTTCAATGTGTATATGTAATTATTCTGTTCAACTGTCAATGCATAGAATGTTCTAGAAGATCTCGCGATCCAGATGGGCACCAATCGATCGACCAAACGGTGCCATATTCATGAGCTGAAAGAACAATTTTTAAGATTACTTAATATCTTAAATTTTTAAATGAAATTATTTTTACAAGTCTGTTACATAAATAAAAAGCCTCTGAAATTTGCGGCTTATTGGTTTAAATATGTATTTTTTATTGTTTTCATTAGACAAGTTTATTAATTTTAAAATAATACTCAAATATTAGAAATTTACAAATAATCATTATCATAAGGAACTTTTCCGAGAGCTACTGTAAGCTTGAATAAAGCATTCTACTAACGTAGTCAAATCTCCAAAGTCCCATATCTGCAACATGTTGGCGTGGCTATATATCTGCGAACTGTCGAGCCACGATACACACTGGATACTGCATCTCACGAATACCGTGTATCCTCCTAAGAAAGAAAATTACGTTTTATGAATATTTGAAAAAAGTCGACAACGTGGAAGACGCTTTCAGTTGTACTTGCAATCTTGCCATTGAGAATAAAGCGTTTCATTAGTGTGCGTGTTAGTATCTTCTGGCTTAAAAAAAAAAAAAAGTATTATATTTTTTACATAATTAAATTTTCGAAAACAAAAATGATCGAACACAATAAAAAAAACCTTATTATATGTTTATTTTTTCATAAAATAAAAAATCAACTGATTTAAGTAATAACTTATAATTCTTCAGCACTCTCACTTAATTAAGCTTTGGGATTTTATTATCTCAAATGGAATTACGTTTTATTCTTGTTGCAAAACATTCTAAAATTAACATCAAAGTTACATCAAAGTTACATACCACAATATTCATCTACTCACTTGATTCACCATTATGCTTTCGTACATTTATTTTATATCCTTAGTTAAATCATTGTCTGGTACGGATACATAGGAATCTTGAATCGCTATTGTCCGATTCATCGGGAGATGAATTGATATGAGCGGATTCTTCGGAATCACTGTAATCTTTATATTCTTTTTTATCACACTCATGATTTTCCAAATTATTCTCGTCATCAGTTCCAATCCCACACAAATGAAAATTGTAAATAAATAAATATATTTAACACACACACAAGGTCGTCTGTTCCTAAGGTAGGCAACTTAATGCCTGTGTATTAGGTAACAGCCGACTGATATACATTTTTTTAAATAAATATACATATAAATAATACATATATATAAATAAACATATATTACACCCAGACTCGGGGCGGGAATCGAACCCACAACCTTTTGAGCAGAAAACAGAGTCACTGCAAACTGCGCCAACGGGTCAGTGAATTGTATTCGAACTATCGAAAATAAATGTTACCTTAATATGTACTATAAAATACATATTATATCCAAATTCATAATGAATAAATGGGCAATTTTAAGCATGACGTTTGATCACGTTAACAGATTTTACGTAATCTTTTAATGGCCATAGCTCCAATAAATTTTATTTAAGTTTATTTTGTTTTTCATTATGCGGTAAAAACAAAATACACACTATTGTTTAAAAAATAACTGACTCTCTTTATACAAACGAAACGATATTAATAAATACTCTGAGCGGGAAAGTTACCGCCAACTCTTAGTGGAGAACCGTGGTGGATAAGCTCCAACCCTTTTCCTATATGAAGAAGAGATCTTTGGCCAGTAGTGGAACATTTACAGGCTTATTTAGTTCAGTTCGACAACAAATAATGAATGTATAAATCGCAAATATGCAAAAATGAGGAAAAATATTCACATAAAACTTCACGTTACAGTAGATAGCCCAGTTGCTAGAAAAATAAATTACGATTGGAAAATCGCCCACAACCCATGCAATGTTATAGTGTTTCTTCATAGCGTGAGATTTCCAATTTTTCGGCCCAACTACTTCAGAACAAACAGCGCGCTCATACGGATCTATAAGCAAACAATATTCTTATTGTTAAAATTGTATTTATTTTAATATATTTAACTTTATTTTAATATATTAGTCTGAAAATATTACTTTAACGTCTGAATAATAAATCTTAAAGAGTTAAAACATACGGTCTTTTAGCAATTTTCTATTTTATTTCTTAAATTATATATTTACTATTTTCCGTGTGTGAGTAAAAAAAAATAATACCTTTGCCTATAATCCCTTCTTCTTTTAGTAGAGTACTTGTAGCAAATGTATATTCACAAGATTCTATATGAGACAAACATATACTTTTATATACTTTCTAGTTATACCACATTTGTTACAAACTAAACCATAATATTTTTTATTCATATCCTGCTGGTTATCTAGATTCTGAAAAAAAGGGAGATAAAATGAATTTAAAAAAAAAACCACACCTAAATTCATAACGTTATTTCGTTCAGTTACGAAGTTTCAACGAACTATGAAAAGTAAATGTAAATTTTGCACATCTTAGTGAAGTTATGGCATTCATATCTTACCAAAGCTGGTTGTCCTTCCTTCCAAGCCATGTAAACGTGTTCTTTTTGTATGTGATTAAGCCAATATTTCTCCTCCAAATCCTTGTGACAAACTTCACATTTAATCATTTTTTCACCATCACCCTCGTCTACCGACTTTGTACTATCGTTTATGTTCAACATATCGGGTGGACCAAAATTCCGTTTATATTTGAAATGATGTTAAAAAACAAACGAATTACAGTACATTAAAATTGTTTGTTTTTGATAGTAAGCAAAAGGGGAATTTATTTTTTAAAAATCACATCATCCATATGCAATCCTTCATTATTTTGGCATTGCTGTAATCTAGAGCGGAAATTTTCTGCTTTGCATGTGTCTGTTGAGATGTTTTGGATTTCTGTGCGAATACGATCCTTCAATTCGTCAAGAGTTACTGGGTTAGTGTCGTAAACTTTAGCCTTAAGATATCCCTAAAGAAAAAAATCCATTGGGGATAGATCCGGACTACGAGGTGGCCAGTTAATGTCCCCTCTTTTCGATATCACTTTTGGGCCAAAAATGTCTCGAGCTGCCCTTAACGAGTCATTACATGTATGACAAGTGGCCCCATCTTGCTGAAACCATGAGCGTTGAATTAAACCAACAAAATCCTGCAGCACTGGAGTGAAAAAGTTTTGTAACATGGTGATATACAGCTCGGAATTCACCGTAACAGCACGTCCTCTTGAGTCTTCAAAAAAGTACGGACCAATAATGCCTCTTGCCGATAAAGCAGGCCATACTGTGACTTTGGGTGAATGCAGGGGTTTGTGATGCTTTAATTTCGGATTAGTGTCACTCCAATAACGACAATTTTGTCTATTAACTTGCCCATTTAGGTGAAAGTGTGCCTCGTCTGAGAAAAAAATGTTTGTAAAGCTGGTGAACCGCTCTACTATTTCGTTTGCAAACTGCAGCCTAGTGGCATGGTCCTCAGGCCTTAATTCCTGCACCATTTGAATTTTATAGGGATGCTGCCGTAAATCTTCCTTTAGAATGCGGTTTAATGATGTTCTTAGCACGTTAAGGACAGCAGACCGCTTACGAGTTAAAAGTTTAGGTTTGTCACGAACAGACGATTTTACTCGCTTCACGTTTTCGGTGTCCCTCGATGTTTTAGGCCGGCCAGAGCGCGGTAAATCCATTGTTGAACCCGTGTTCTCAAACTTGAGCACCCATTTTTTAATTAACACACCTGATGGAGCTTGATTTTTGTGTCGTATCTTATAATGATCGCAAAACTTTCGTTGAGCTAATATCGCAGAATCGTTGTTTCGATAATACTCGCGTACACAAAACGCACGTTGACTACCGCTAAACGACGCCATGGTACTGAATTTCCATTGGCCGCTCTTGTAATGCGTAACCCGTTCACCCCACTCGGCCGCTGCTGCTAGAGGCGGCAACCGATTCAAATGTTAACGGACTTTCGGTCCACCCTGTAGAACTATCATTGAGAGTGACTTCGAAAGTAGAGTCATGCGAAGTCTGTTAACAAGAGAATACACATTTAAGACTCGAGTCAATTAGTTACATTAAAAAAATGGCATGTTTGGCATGGCAATGGCATGGGGAGGAAATTCAATGGAATTCGACTACGAAATGCTATTTTAAACCGATATTTGAAACCGAACTTTTCGATTAGATAGCGACACAAATCGATGGTTGATTGGACGGATAATCTCAGTGCCTGCGACGTTTGCGAGGTCAAGTATTCATCCGCCGTTATGTCACCTTTTTTTTTTGGGCAGATTCCCAGTCATTTAACCATCTAATCGAATCTTGTAGTACCTGTAGATAGTAAATTTAGGAAATAGATTGCACTGCTTGCAAAATAAATAAATGTATCAGTATAGCTATTCAATATGCATAAATTATTCACCTTGAAGTCGTTCGTCTCCGGGGCCACTCCTTCGTTCGGAGACTTTCGATTCAGTGCATCAAACATCCTGTTAATTTGAGCGCAGAACCGAATCGTTTCATCGCATCCAGCAAGAGACTCAACTTTCTGCGTTGAATAGAAGGCCAGACCTTGGGCAACCGAGTTACTGAAAATCTTTAAATACACGAATAGTTGCAGGCTGGTTAAATTTTCCATGGAATGTAAACTGGAACTGTACACTACTGGAATGTATTCCGTATGTTTTTGATGACGTGGGGTACATCACAAAAAACAAATACTTTCCGGTTATCATCGAGAGGATGCGTAAAGTACGTTTTTGTATTTTCCATTGCACCCGATACACCTAAAATGGACCACATTTTTGAGTTCGTGGCCGCACCATCAGCAATAACGCCATGAATCATCGCCCCGTTCTTTTCCAGGTAACCAATTGCTTTGATCACCTCTTTGCGAGCTCCTCTCCCTTCACTGGATTTTTTGACGCAAAAACAGCGATTGGCTGAGTGAAAGAGTCGGCAATCGACTGAAACATTAGAACAAGGCCGTGTGTTGCTTGCTCCTGGATGTCAGTAGATTGCGGTCCGTCTTCGCCAAAATCCGTCAGTCCGACGTAACTCAAATTTCTTGAACATACTGCCACAGATTTCCGCAAATTTATCTCGTCCAATAAAAGCACGCCATGTCGCTGCTGTTCAGTTTTTGTGTCGAAGTGCTTCTTTAATAATTGTCCAAACTGCTCGTCAAAACCGCATTTCACATTTATGAGTGAAAAGTAGCTGCGGATGGTCCTTGCACAGGGCAGTGACAAAACATTGTTCTTTCGAAGAAACTCATAATAACTTGGAGAACGTATGTGCATCAAAATGCACAACATTATCCAGTCTTCGGAGTAACGACGACTTTTCGTGTCTCTCTTCATGGCAGCAGAGACAATTTCTCTAATCACAGTCTGTTGTGATGCAGGAATTTGCAGTTGTGAAAATTTGTCGTCCAATGTTTCAGCACGAATAGATGATATTTCTTTGGCTTTTCCATTCAATGACTCGGTCAATAATTGGACACGTCGCTTCAAATAATTATTGGCGCGTTTATCCCGAGCATTTTTTTCCCGCAAAGCAATGAGCTTCCTTTCGTCGATGGGATTTGATAAGTGATGAATACGATATATCTTTTTAGTTTTCTTCGAACTTGATTCTCTCTGGAGGATGCGATGTCTCATTTTTTTGCAATGCTCACATCGTTTATGTTTTGCAAGTATCGTACAATCGTTGTCACGCCATCGTTGAACAGAATCCTGAAAAACACAGTCAAATGACAAATGATGGATGTTAACCGGATTGAGGCCTTGGCATACATTCAATCTTCTGAATTCCCCTAAAATATTTGGCAGTAGAGTCGTGTCTGTCAGAATTGGAGGCAGTTGACATCTCTCCGAATCTATAAGGCGCCCATAAACACAGTAACGAAGTGTTTTGTCCGGCTCGACCTCGACACTCTTATCTATGATCGTGATTGCTGTACCATTGGAGTTTGTACGTAGAATATTCGAAAAGACAACCCTTTGGCCTCTCTCTTCTGTATACTCGGTAACACCCCATGATGTTGGTATTGTAATAGGGTTCTTCTCACTTGATACTACGTTGCTTGTTAAATCGTTAATCGTAATCTTCGATAGAACAAAATTTTTCCCGCGCACAATCGACGCTGTATCGACTTCCTGATTCGGAGAAGTTGATGCAGCACTAGGGACCGGTTTTTCTGAGAGAACATCGTGTTGAACGGTTTCTTGATGTGCATATGGCATTGCACACGATGCATCTGCACATTCTGCATCAGGAGTATCCATTAAAGGTTCCTCAAAGCTTTCACCTGTGTAAAAATAAAAAAAAAACTTGTTTGGACTATCATGTGCCACTGATATTTTATTTACATAACTATGCAAAAACATCACATTATTTCATCGATATCTGTTTATGTTACAGACTTACATTGTTTTTCCAGGGAATTCGAGAAATCGAACACGCCGTATGTAGGTTTATCTGAGCCTCTCTCTTCTGCGTACTCGGTAACACTCCACGATGTTGGTATTGTAATAGGGTTCATCTCAGTTGTTACTACATTGCTTGTCAAATTGTTAATCATAATCTTCGATAGAACGAAACTTTTCCCATGCACAATCGAGACTGAATCAAGTACTTCCTGATTCAGAGAAGTTAATACAGTACTAGGGACCGGTATTACTGGGGAAACCTCATACTGAACGGTTTCTTGCTGTGCACATGGCATTGTACATGATGCATCTACACATTCTGCATTAGGAGTATCCATCAGAGGTTCCTCAAAGCTTTCACCTGTGTAAAAAATTAAAAAAAACAACTTGTTTGGACTATCGTGTGCCATTGATATTTTATTTACATATATTATGCAAAAACATCACACCATTTCATCGATATCTATATTTAACAGACTTACATTGGTATTCCAGGGAATTCGAGCCATCGAACATGCCGTCCATTGGTTTATCTGAGACTGGAGGCAACATTGTTGTGAGCTTGTCGAAAATTGTTGGGACCGCAGATTCAACAAGTCTTCGTTTTTTGTAAGGAACCTGAAATAAGTGTACACGCATTACAACTACACACTTTACAGATAGTTGTGAGATAGCATGAGTGAAAGATAAAATGTGCAAGAAAAAAATGCAAATTGTAAGAAAAAAAAGATTTAAAAAATAGTATATGGTTAAAGACCCAGTTATTGACACTGACTGAATAATAGTTTGTTTATAGAACTATTTTTATAATATTTTATTGAAAGATTTTAATTATTTGTGTTCTTTAGAAACTGGGTCCTCTAGGTCTGGGTCTCTAGTGATGATGCCCTACTGACCTAAAAACCTTATTAATGTGTGTTTTCTCCCCGTTTATAACTACATTATGCAATTTCATTGAAATTAACAACATAAAACTATAATGGAATTATTTATTATTTACTTTATTAGTATTTACTATTATATATTTATATAATGGTATGTTAAGTATTTATACCTTAGGCAAGTTAACTTTTCTTTCAGACAAACTGTTGCAGGAATTGGAACCGAACTTGTACTCTCACTATAACTCTAAATAAAGCAAAGTTAAAACAAGAACTCTGATTCTGGCAAATCCGCAAGGGAGCCATTTCAAGAATAAGAATAAGAATAAGACACTGACTGAATAATAGTTTGTTTATAGAACTATTTTTATAATATTTTATTGAAAGATTTTAATTATTTGTGTTCTTTAGAAACTGGGTCCTCTAGGTCTGGGTCTCTAGTGATGACATTTATTAATTTTATCATTCACTAATCAGATTAATGCGTGATTTTATTTTACTTTTGTTTATTTATTTTATACTAGCTGTGCCCCGCGGTTTCACCCGCGTTAATTTGAGAGAAAAACGTACTTAAATATTTTTAAACAATTACTCTAAGAGTAGGTGCCCGCCTCGTTGATTGAGTGTTCGCAAGGGGTCTCAGATTAGATTCCTGGGTCGGTCAACATATTATTGAGTTTTTTTTTTATTTTTCTCAAATTCTTAGTAAAAGAATGATGTTATATTTACTTCAAAAGTGGAAATATAGTAAAAAAAATGTCTCGAGAAGATAAATAATAAAGGACGCAACGGAAGCTATAAAAAAAGTTTATTTTTTTCCCTTTTTCATAACATTTCTTATTATTGCTCAGCCCCTATTGGTCGTAGCGTGATGTTATATAGCCTATATCCTTCCTCGGTAAATGGGTTACCCAACAAAAATTTTTTTTCAATTCCAACCAGTAGTTCCTGAGATTAGCGCGTTCAAACAAACAAACAAACAAACTCTTCAGCTTTATAATATTAGTATACATTTTAGAATAAGTATAATTAATAATTTTTAGTTAAAAATATTATTGTTGTTGTATAATATAATTTTAGTTTAAATAATTTTTATTTATTCATAAGTTTTATATAATATTATTTGACTTTGTTTAATTATTGTTTAATTCATTTATATATTATTTATTTAAGTTAAAGTTTTGATATAAGGACATTATCAATAAAATGTTTTTTAAGGGTTTTTTTTTAAATTATTTTATATTTTAGAATAAGTATAATTTTAGTTTAGTTAATTTTTATTTATTCATAAGTTTTATATAAAATTATTTGACTTTATTTAATTATTGTTTAATTCATTTATATATTATTTATTTAAGTTAAAGATATGATATAAAGATATTATCAATAAAATGTTTTTCGAAGGATCTTTTTAAGTTTTTTGTTGTTAATGATTCCCATAAAGTTAAAGGAAGTTCGTTTATAAGATGTGTTATTATGTAACTTAATTTTGTTTTACTGTATAGGTTATATTTAAAGCAATATAGTGTTACTTTTTTGTCCAGTAATAATAGTGTTAGGGAGTACTTTCTTCAAAAATTTTAATGTATCGTTAAAAATTCTTTACTTAGTAAAGTGAGTTTAATCTTATCATGTATAGGCATTATTTTACAATGTTTAAATAATTGGTAATAATCATTTCTGAATTAATTTTTAATGTTAATAGGGACGATTTATTTAGGGAGTCGAAGTTGCAGTATATATATTTTATCTAAGTGTGTTTTATACGTTAACCTCAGCTTTCAATCTTAAAATATCGTAAAGTAGACTATTTACTCTAATTAAGATGTAATTAACCCTTTCGCTACGAGGACCTAAGGAGAAAACCTCTCAGATCTTATAAACAACTGTAATTATTGCCAGACCAATAACATCTTTCATTTATTTTATTGTTGCATAACATTACACATCTATGTGCAGTACGGCTTGATACAACAGTTATCATGAATTCATAATGAACACCAGTCACATATTTATTATTTATAACACCGAGCCCAGCAAAGAAAATCGCGTCGTCACATATACATAGTTAGTATGGGTTGGTAGCGAAAGAGTTAATGCACATAGTAATTTCGTTTCTAACTACGAACTTTGTGAAGATAAATTTTAAATGAATGTACTTTGGCAATAACTCGACCTTCCGAATCACGTCCCACCCATTCCTTGAGGATATATTTTTCTTCAAAGTGTTTTTCACACACGCCCTGCGACTGCTTCAAAACAATCCAAGGAATCGCCGCTTGCCATTTTTTAAATTGTTCAATGTTTTTCGGCACTGAGAAAACCGAACACTTTTCTTTAACGGATTTGTATCCGGTTTTGCACTTGGGTACGGCACAAGCTCGAACCATGTTGAGAAAACAAGTTATGAATTTTTAAAGATTTCAATTAAACGTTCACGTAAGAATTATTCTAAACACTTTTTCAAATCTAAATAAAAGAGTTAAATAACAAAGAAAAAAAAATAATAATTACAAAATCGCAAAACTCAACCATACAAACGTAAATGACAGTTGAGGGAATAATGATATTTGGAGGGAAAAATATACGCTATGTGCATCGCATTTAGTAGATAGTAGCGACGCGGACGTACAACGGCGTTAACGCGAAACACAATTCAGCCAAACGTCCTAACCTCTCAGTACTGAAATTGGGCGTCGTTGCCTGACCTCCCTATACACGGCCGTGGCCACACCTTACAAAATGACTGACGCTGCACTGAAGCACATCACATCGCCACAGAATGCTCACGGCTAGTGATGCGACTCGAGTCACTTTTACTCGAGTGACTCGAGTTGAGTACGGAAAAATCATACTCGAGTGAAAAAAATATTGACTCGAGTTAACTTGGACTCGAGTTATCACTCGTTGAGACAAACAAGTAAAAATATGTACGAGTGTGACAAGCTGTTAGTAGGGGGTGTGCGATAATGATCGATAATTCGTAAGTACTTGATAATTTTTCATTGGATAGTTATCGATAAGTGTAATTCGATAATTTTCATGTTGTGCGATTCAATAATTATTGATAATTTCGTGTTATTCGATAATTATCGGTAATTGGTTTTGGATCCGATAGGTATTGATAATTGTGATTCGATAATTATGGTTCGGCGGATGACCTTTTTTTTAGGTATTCGGATAAGGCTAGGGCGTAAACGTCAGTACAGGAGGCCGGATAACCTTTCTTTTTTTTTTTTTTTTTTCGTCGTCCGACAATGTCAGTAATTACTCGAGTCACTCGAGTGACTCTAAAACTACTCGAGTGACTCGACCACTCGAGTGGTACTCGAGTGAAATTGCAAAATGACTCGAATGACTCGAGTGGTAAAATTGGACTCGAGTCGCATCACTACTCACGGCTCACACACACAACTTGTACATTCCGGTTTACGGACGAGCTGCACGCTAAAATCAAAGAGTAAATATAACCCCTCAGCCACACTATGCTCCTCGCGCTGCTGCTTGCGCTGCTCGTCGCTCTGCCGTGAAAGTTGCCCTAGCGGCCACACTATTCCCTACTCGCGAAATTCATCGCGTTGCTCCGCATTTCAGTATTCGCCTTGAAATGGATGACAACATTGCGGTAGCGTGCGCTTTATGCATTTATAGTTTATCGAAGTATTTAAAGGATTTTACAAAACAGTGTATTGAAGCGACGTCGTCCTCGTCACAGGAGATGGTGGGTGACATCGATTCATCGTAACAGAACGAAGTAGGTGCGCGAATGTGTGGCTAGTCACTCGCGCTCGTATTGCCGCTCCTTTGACTCGCGCCACAAAAACCGACAAAAAATGGATCGCCGGGCAGGACGAGCGGCATGACGAGCAGCATAACGAGTAACGCAGCCACACTACTTCTCTGCCCACTTCCCTCGCTATTTCCCTTGCCACTCGTCGAGTGTGTGGCCGCAGTATAAGCTAAAATTGTTTTTTACGTTTATAAAATAGACCGCATACAGATACAAGGTTTGTAATTTTGTATGCGTCAAATGAAACTATTTTTAATGTCAATAAACTTATTAAAGCAAGCTACACAAAGTTAGCACCCCATGGAAGGATTTTTGAAATCAAAATGACTTTAATCGATAGGTCTACGTTAGGTCTGTATAGGTCCATCAAAATTTTTGTTAGGTCTCCTACAGTTTTTTAATAAATATTTTTTTTAATTTTGCAAAAAAATTACACAAATTTAGCACCCCATCGAAGGACTTTTGAAATCAAAATGACCTTGATCGATATGTCTACGTTAGGTCTGTATAGGTCCGCCAAAATTTTTGTTAGGTCGCCTATAGTTTTTTTTTAAATTTTTTTTTTAATTATGTCAAAAAAATACACAAATTTAGCACCCCATCGAAGGATTTTTGAAATCAAAATGACCTTAATCGATAAGTCTACGTTAGGTCTGTATAGGTCCACCAAAATTTTTGTTAGGTCGCTTACAGCTTTTTAACAAATTTTTTTTTTTTTTTGCAAAAAATATGCATCTTAGCATCATTTAAAAGGAAACTGATTGATCTTTATATTTCAGCATTCTTTATCGTTAGGTCAGTATTGGTCTATAGTTTTTGCTTTTATATTATTCATTTTTTTGAATTTTTTTATTAACAATTATAAATAATTTATCACTCGCGCATGCGCTAACGCACATAGCATGGCGCGAAATTCAAAGTTTCCCTGTTCCGTTTTCATCGCGTCAATAAAAAAATACAAACTGCTCGCATGAAGCTCTCTAATTATTTCTCATGAGAATGAAACTTATTGCTTACACGTATGTAAATAAACGTAAAACCAACAACTTTCCGATTTCTTAATAATCAATCATTTTATTAGCGAGAAGTCAAAAATTAGACCACATATTTTTTTAATGTTCCGCTTTTAATTTCGAACGCCTTTTATACTGGGGTCCCACTAACGGGAAACGTCAATGCCTATTATCATCGCAATAAATTGTAGATAAAGTGAGTGGCTACATTTGAACTTTCAACGTGAGTGGCCATTCTTGGCGATAAATTGGCGCTTATACTATACCGCCACTTGAACTATCACCTAACGCCAAACGGCAATGTGAATGCCGTTTGTCAAATCATCGCGATGAGTCGTGAGCGTCGTGGCTACACCTACGTTCATCGCGATGTTAAACGCCATTTCCTGTTAGTGGGTCCCCAGTATTATTGATAGCCAACTTGTTATCTACGTCTGGATCAGAAAATTTTTCGCACAATGAAGAATGTTAATAGGTATGCTAAATCGCTTGAAATTTTGTCTCAGTAAAGCCTGTATGTATACAAATACACTAGTTTTTGTTGTAGTCAAAAATACCTAGTAGTTTTGATTTTATAGGCATACAAAGTTTCGAAAAATATCGAGTCCTGCTACCAGTCACGTGACCGCTTGTGACGTCATATCACAACGCGCCGCGGCCCGCTTAGTATAAAGTCGCCAGCGGTTATAGTAATAGCTTGGGCAGTATTTTGTTGTTTTCGTCCGCGTGTTAAGTTAATAGTCTAATAATAGTAAATATTATTCGATTAATAAAATAGATGAAGGATTCGAAAAAGGGCAATCTGATAATCTACCTAAAATAGATGGATTAATGGTTGCGCATTATTTATCAACAAATAGTGATTTCGTTACCGCCGAAATGCGAGGAATAAAAATGCAAAGGTAAGTAAACTTTCCTTACTACTACTTATGCTAATACTACTACTGCTTAATAGTTTATCTGTTCTAAATTGTTTTATCAAATCAAAATACCCAACTAATGTCGTAATGGAAGAATGCAACTCAAAATATAGTAGTAGTACCTACCTACCATTAATTTTTTACGTTAAAGACAAAAAATATGTATTATAGTTTTGTAGCTATAGGTAGGTACGTATATATATATAGGTAGGTACCGCTCTTCTTAGTAAATTTAAATGAATACATACATTGATTTATTGCAAACTAGTTTCCGCCAGCGGCTTCGCCCCTGTTTCCCTCGGAAACTGTACATTTTCCTAGGATTAAAAGTAGCCTATGTATGTGTTATTCCAGAGTTCGTCCAGATCCGTTCAGTAGTTTTTGCGTGAAAGATAACAAACACACACACACACTCACAAACTTTCGCATTTATAATATTAGTATTAGGTAGGATAGGTACTTAGGATATAGATGTAGTGGGTTGAACGCTACAGATGTACTAAACTTTTTTTTTGTATTTTTTTACTAACAATATAGGTACGTAAGGCCATTTTACTTAATTTAATTTTTATTGCAAATGTAGATGTTTGAACAGATGTACTAAACCTTTTTTATTTAACTTATTTATTTACTTATATACTTATCAATTAAACTTATTTCAGATCGGCAAGAGACAGCTAAGGCGATGATGCTATTGGTTATTTTCAAGTAAAAAGAGTAGGTGATGTATGTACGGTTAAATGTAGAATCACACCAGAACACCGCGTACGTACGGTACGTATGTACGTACGTACGTATACCTTATCATTGCAGTTTAGAATGCAATGAAAAGGATCAAGAAGTTTTTAAAGTAACCTGCGAAGATTGTGTTGCCAGCAGAGGTGGCTGTAAACATACTATAGCATTTTTACGTCCTTTGGAATTATAAAAAACAACTTTTCCGGCGAATTGGTAGTTGTATTTTTACATTTAGGCACAACACATGATTTCCTAGTATTTGGAATGGACATTTTTAAAAGTATTTAAGTATAATTTCGACGGCACGGGCGCGCAACCCCAAGCGGACTGAGTGAGCCAGACAGAGCGTGTTGTGCAATGACGTCACAACTCACCGGCAGCTCGCGTCGTGCGGTTACAACTTGTTTTACTTCTAAATCGGAAACTAATTGACGTATCAAAGTAATTCTTTCACTAGTATTTTTTATTTTTGATAGAGAATATGGAGTGCTAATAATCAAAACACGTTAACATTCTTCATTCTCAAGATATACTGACTACTTTAGACACCTATACTAGTATATTTGAATTTATTTGCAATACTGTCTTTAATATTTGAAACAGGACCTATTTAATTTATCAGATGTGAAATTTTTATTATGACATTTCAGGCTTCAGCCTGACTGGTATGCACTATTATTATTTCGACCTTGCATATCATTTATGGACAAAGAAGAGTATACGAAAATATGATGTCTCCGATTTGGCTTCGGCCTTATCAATAATGGAATCGAAAATCGATCGAATCGAGAATCGATGGGGTGCTAAATTTGTGTAATTTTTTTGCAAAATTACAGAAAATATTTATTAAAAAACTGTAGGAGACCTAACAAAAATTTTGATGGACCTATACAGACCTAACGTAGACCTATCGATTAAGGTCATTTTGATTTCAAAAATCCTTCCATGGGGTGCTAACTTTGTGTAGCTATTAAAGCATAGTGTATGTATGTAGTAGGTATATTATTATAATTAAATATTATACACTAATAAAGTTTTATATATTGTTAAACTCATATCTTATAATTAATGAATACAAATTATAAGTATAATATTCGAATTAATTTAATTTTATTATTTAATTAATTTCGAACAGCACGAAATGATTATTACTACTCAATTAAAAATAGAAACAATTTTATCTTATATCTTTAAACGAGCAATTCTTGTATATATATAATCGGAATCTCGGAAACGGCTCCAACGATTTTCATGAAATTTAGTATGCAGGGGGTTTCGGGGGCGATAAATCGATCTAGCTAGGATTTATTTTTAGAAAATGTTGTTTTATCCCTTTTTTTACGCAATTAAAAAATACCATTAGAATACGAAGGTAAATTTCGCTGTCATTGACAAGCTTCTAATAGCGCAGATAGGAATCGGGCGGATTCGAAATTAGAAAACCTGGGTTCGAATCCAGGTTTCTACAGATCAATCAGTTTTCTTTTTTTTTTAATTAAGAGCTCTTTTTATTTTTTATTTAAATAACCAGTTCCTATTATATTACTATTATGTCGGTAAGATCAAAAATATTATTTATGTTTCATCTATATGTAGGTAATGTATCTAAATATAATTTAACCGAGCAAAGCTCGGTCATCCAGGTACTAAGAAATTAAATATGCAAAAACGCGTTTTTAATCTGTTCTAACATAATTGTCAAGTGTTTGTCAAGTGTCAATTCCGAAATCCGAATTCCTATTTCGACATCAGAAATTGGGAATAAAATACCTAATTAAAAACTGAAAGTTTTTGTTATACTCTTTGGTTTTTGTGATTTACTATTTAGTAGCAATAAAAATAAGTTGACACTTATACAAAATAAAATGTCTTATAATTACGATGAACTAAGTCGAACTGGTAGGACATTAAATTTTAATACGGAAGTAATAATTTAATTTCAAATTTTTTAATATATACTTATTAACTTTCAGAGATTTTCGATTTGCTCAGACAATGGCGTGAAAACAACGAACGACGAAGCGAAGATGTCTTGGACCTATTCGAAGCTATCGTTGAAGACCCGCTGCAGAAATTGGGTAGTGAGAGTGAGTACATAAAACTTCAGTAATTTCTTACGAGGTCTTTAACTTAAAGTTTATTTCCTGGCAGTCACTACACACTTTTTGACTGAATTTCTTAATTGAAAGATATATAGCTTTATTTTTAAATAAAGTTTAATGTAAAATTAAGATAATTAAGTTACAGTAACATATTCCCACAGTTATCGAAACTTATTCAAGCAAAACTACGAGGTATAGATAGTATTAAATACTTGTCGGAAAATATATGTATGTGTATACAGTTATATAGGCTTACATGTAAAATTATATATTGTTGGAACTGATAAAAAGTAACTGTTCTTATTCAAATAATACAGTAAACTTGTCTTTTTACAGAGTATGTTGTAATGGAACAAGTAATATATGCAGCATTGGACTGTCATTATTATTCTATTGCGAAGTCCTGGATATTAATGTTGTCTGAAGAGTTTCCGGGCAGCTTGCGGGTTTTGAGGTACAAGGCTGCATGTTTGGAGGCTGAAGAGAAGTAAGTTTCCCTAAACTATGAAAATAATTGATACGTTTTTTAAATTTCACTCCGTTATCAGTTCTCAGAGTATACAGTATGGACCTTCAGTAAATAATTACTTTTTATTAGCCTATTATTTTTTTGTTTAATAATTGATGATTAACTTACCAATTCAATTTATCAAAACGTAAGTTAATTGGATATGGGAAAAAATTATTGATAAACAAAAAATTGTCTTCCAAAAGCCTAAAATAGCATTAAGCACTAGGATAAATCATTAGCATCAAGAACATGAAGGTAACTTCCATATGTGAATGTAGTTTGTATAAATTTTATTATATATGAATTAATAATTCACTATATATATATTTTTAAAACTTCTAAACGATTTGCAATTAAACTTAAAATAAAAAATAAGCAAATAATTGTTTTCCAGATATGATGAAGCAATGGAAATATTAGACAATATAATAAGTGCTGATGTGACTAACTCAGCGGCACGTAAGCGTCGTGTGGCAATATTTAAAGCACAAGGTTTGATCCAGGAGGCTATCAAGGAGCTGGTTGACTATTTAAAAAAGTAAGCTTCATAATTTTCTAAAGTGACTTTAATACATAGACTGTCCCTTCGTATACTACGAAACTGAAAAAAAATTGTCATTTATTTGTTAAGTATCGATATTATACTCATGAAAAATGTGTTTTAATATGTATTTTTTAGCGTATTCTCTTTTTTTGTATGAAAACATATAAAAAGGAGTTTCTTAGTGCAATAAAAAAAACCGTAAATTTTCAGTTTCGATACTGTAGGTAGGGACAATCGACATGTAAGAAATAATAAGAATACATTATAGGAAATATCTTACCGTGTGAGCGGAAGAAGAAATGAATAAAAACTGTTTTTGTATGGAAAACTGATTGTTTGATTAGCAACAGCTTAAAATCAAAATTAAGGGCTTTGTTATAGCTCCAAATTTTTTTTTTTTATTGCCTACGTTTTCAGGTGGGACATTGAGAAAAAAAATCTCTAAAATGAAGCATCCTAATGTATATACAAAAAAAATTATATAAGTCGGCTGTTACCTAAAACACAGGCATTAAGTTGCCTACCTTAGGAACAGACAACCCTGGCTATATTTTAAGCATATTTATTTATTTATGTAATAATTTTTAGTTTTGTTTTGGTCATATCTATTGTTTATAATTTAAGATTCATGTCAGATATGGAGGCATGGCAAGAGCTATCAGAGTTATATTTGCAAGTGCAAGAGTATTCCAAAGCAGCATTCTGTGCTGAAGAACTAATATTGCATCAACCACACAACCATTTGATGCATCAGAGACTTGCAGATATACGCTACACTATGGTATGTATGCCTTTATAATGAAATTATTTTGGCTTTATGGATTTTTTTCTGTGTTGTTGAATATTTTACATAAATTTAGTCAGTAAAATTTCTAAAATAGTTGATCCCTCACAGCATTCACTGATTAATGGATGGTGTGCTTTTTCCCAAATATAAGCATGTATAATATTATAAAATATATTTTTTTTTTTCAATTTATTTTATCAAGTTAGTACTGTTCTCTTATATTTACGCGAATTTTACTCATTTAATTAAAAGTCTAAATCGGATTTTATCTCGTTTATTTGTTTTAAAACTTTACAGTTTAACGATTTTTAATTAAATTAAATTATTTCTTATTCTATTATTCTACCTCCAAAGATTCCAAAAAAAAAATTACATCAGCAGGCTGAACCAATCAATCATCATCAATACTCATATAGCAATGTAAATGTTCCACAAATATTTAACAAATGTAGCAATCAAGTAATTTGATTACAGGGTGGTATAGAGAACATGGAACTGGCCAAGTCGTATTACTGTCAAGCATTGAAGCTTAATCCTGATAACATGCGGGCACTGCTTGGGTTATTCTTGGTAAGTATATAATAATAATAGATAATTTAATAAGTAAATGCTTCATCTTTAACCACTACCTGTTGGATAAATCTCTTTTTCGTGGTCCAGAAAACACACAACACAAAAATAAACACTCAACTACAACAAACATATATATATATATATACAAAAATTTGTCATGAGTGGAGATCGAACCCGCGACCGGTTAGTGCAAGCCAGCAACTATCAACTAGTGAGACCACTGTGCCAAGCCATCGCGTAAATATGTAATTTGTAATAATTAATTAATTTAAATCTGTTGTAATGTACTTAGTTTTACCGTCATAAGATAATTTGTAAATGAAATATCATATTGTTATTGATTTTTACTTGGTCAACACTCCCCAAACTTCCATAGGCCATAAAATATATTATTAGAATTTTTCTATGAAATTTTTCAAGCGACCAAGACTCTGGCTTCAAGAAGAAGAAAAAAAAATCTCCAATTCATCAACATTCCCCTAGACAAATAAGTATCTTGCTTGAATACTAGACCATAAAACGAAAAATGCGAAAGCATCTAAATGGTGACTTGTTATTTTCATTGTTATCAATGTTTCCTTTTGTTCACTGTTTGCTTTCCAAATAAAATAAAATAAATAACAAATCTTTCAGGTGACCAATACTCTCCTAAGCCACTACAAGTCTTCGGGCAGCTCAAAACGTAAGGAAGTGTTCAAGCTCTCACAATGGGCTCAATCAGAGGTCGCGAAGCGACAACGCAAGGCGCAAGCGCCTCCCGCCATTCCAAACCTCACTAACATGATGCTGTCACTCGCTGTCACAGATTAAACAAAAACAAGTAGAAGTGTACTCGCATAAGGGTTCCATGTTATAAATAAAATTAAAATAAAAATGCAATATTTAACTGTATATTTTTAAGATGGAGACGAAAACGCCAAACATCATTCTATTATTCAAATTTATAAGATAAATTATACTAAATTTTCGTAACCAGGATACAGTAATTGATTTCAGGGGGCTTACCACAATCTTTTATAGCATTATCAAAAAATTAATCATGTAAAACTGTTATCGGTCTGACGTTTATCGGTAGATTTTCGTTCTTTGACGGCTCCGACACTTCGGAAGGTGCAGGCCCTTCGCCCTTGCGTAACAAAAGGAAGACACCAACGCTCGCCTCCGCAGCTTCGGCTCGCCCGGGTGTCTTCCTTTTGTTACGGCGGGCGGAGGCTGCCCTCCCTCCGCGCCTCCGGCCTCTAAAACACTCTAGGGGTGCTGCTTTCGACTCTGCAACAGGAGCATGCAGACGAAATACGTCCTCGTTCTTCGGAGAACTGATACAATATACCGCTATTTATTTTTATTTTTTAATTCAATAAATAATAAGTTTGGGCATAAAACTTATGGGGGTGCTGTTTGCGCATACAAAAATCTATCTATTTCCGCTTTCGTAGACATCAAATTAATTAAACAAAATATTTAACAACAAAATGCAGATTAACAACAAAAGAGCACGCAGCACGCGGTAGAAATTTTTGATTTTCTCAAAAACTAATGTTCGCGCAAACCTTTCCCTTGAGATTTTTGATGCATTTTGCATGCGCAATAGCTAGTAAAAATTAGAAATATCAAATTTTTATTTTTGGTGCCACCTTCATGGAGCTCTGTTTGGCACCACAACGCCTTTTTTGACAGCTAGCATTATTACTTTTATGTAAAATTTAGCAATCTTAAAAAAGTTACTAACGTGCGACGGATTTATAATTGATTTGTGGAATATTTCGTATAAAAACATATTTTTACCATATAAAGTAAGTGTAATATCGAAAAAGTTGTATTACTGGTGATTTAGTGCCTGAAAAAATAGTTTCAATGTTATTATAGATAAACGCCTACGAAATTTTTGAGTTCTTGGAAGCTGATGCGTATGATTCGAGAATCGAGATTAAAAAATAGACAAAAGCGGCGTCGCATGATGTTGCGAAAGGATTGCAATCCGTTTTACTTAAGTGAAGCGGAATTTGTAAAACGATATCGCCTTACTAAACCTTTAGTACGTAAGCTATGCGATGAGTTGAGACCTCTGATGAAGGATACAAAAAAATCCACAGATTTGTGCGTAGAGACGAAGGTACTCACTTTTTGTAATACCTATCCTAATAAGTAAAAATTAAATTAGATGTTTCATCTCGAAAAAATATCTTAAAAATAATAATAATCTTAATAATCATCTTTGAAACGCGACCGTAATAAGCTTACTTTGTTAAAGATTGTGGTAGGGCCCCTGTTTTATAGATTTTTCTAAGATATGTAATTTATAGATTTACATAACATAAAATAGCCTGGTGACAGATGTAAACATAAATTCAGTTTGTGATATCAGGATAAGCACCATAATTATTATGTAAAAAAAAGTATAAAGGAATTTGGGGTTTATGTAATTTATAATGTAATTATATAGGGATTGTAAAATTATTTTATTGTAATATAAAAATATTAAGAAAATAATAACGTAACGACCGGTTTCACAAGCAATAGAATATTGAACAATTTATGTGGAGTTTATGTCAAAAGTAAGCATAATCAGAGATAGGCAAGTTTCAATAACTGAATGTTAGTGGCTTGGTACAGTTTATAAAAATACATTTGTCTATGGTATATAAGAACTAATTATTAATAGAATAATGTTATTTAATTAAGTTATTATGTTTTCTATATGCAATGAGAACGTTTTTGATTCCATGTTTGTTATGTTACCAAGTAAAGTGAATTCGAAATATAAAGTTTAATTATTATAATGCCCGTTTCAACGGTTCCTGATAAAGTTTATATAGCACAAAAGTTACTGATAGGCTTTATCATCAGGAAGTAAAACATGCTCTCAAGACCTGTTTCACCTCAACTAACATACTAGGTACAACTTTTAGAACTACAGTTTGCGAATAAAAATATCTGACACTAGCTGTGCCCCGCGGTTTTACCCGCATAATTTGAGGGAAACACTTAAATATTTTTAAACAATTACTCTAAGAGTAGGTACCCGCCTCGTTGGTCGAGTGGTCGCAAGCGTTACTGCCGAGCAAGGGGTCTCAGGTTTGATTCCTGGGTCGTTCACCGTATTATTTTTTTTTATTTTTCGAAAATTCTCAGTAAAAGAGTGATGTTATATTTACTTTAAAAGTGGAACTATAGTTAAAAAATGCCTCGAGAAGAGAAATAATAAAGGACGCAATGGAAGCTCTGACAAAAGATTATTTTTCCTGTTTTTATAACATGTCTTATTATTGCTTAGCCCCTATTGGCCGTAGCCTGATGTTATATAGCCTATAGCCTTCCTCGGTATTTGGGGTATCCAACACAAAGAGAATTTTTCATTTCGAATCAGTAGTTCCTGAGATTAGCACGTTCAAACAAACAAACTCTTCAACTTTATAATATGATACCATAATACGTCAGATAGCTTTATCAGGAGCTGGTGTAACAAACCCTTAACCATATTTCAACTTACTAACTTTATCAAGGCCCACTTTTAATTATTTAAATAAAAACAACAAATATTAATAACGAATTTAATTCTTATTATCAACAAGGGACACTATGAATTATTTACAATATTCTGAAATTGTTTAAGTCCATACGCAGCCATGTCTTCAGCTTTCTTCTCTTTTCTCTCCCTTCTAGTCATTTCACCCATAGAAAAGTATTTTTCTCTACGAAAAAAAAAAATATAGATCACATTATATCGGAATATAATTGTATGTATATATATCTTATTAAAGCTAAACATGGTTTTAAGGGAAATCTTTAAAATGTGAGGCTTTGCACTGATAATGGACTTTGAAATAATAGCCATTTCAAGTGCAAAATTGGTTATTTTTCTCTCTATTACAAATTAGTTGAACCAGCTTATATTCTTTCTGGCTTATTAATTGAATTATTTTTATACTAGTAATTATAAATAAAAAATACACTTAATATAATAATAGTAATCAAAAAGTGGTAATTTTAATGTCACATCACATACCAAATTCATATTTAGGGTCTATGGCACATTAATATTTTTTTATAATAGAAGTAATTTAAAAAAAAAACTACCTAAGAAACTATTATATATTATCGAAAACAAAACCTTCAAATATAGTAAATTTACATCAAAAGATAATTGCAATAATTGGATTTGTATAATTAATAACGCTGACGGCATGAAAATAAATAATTAAATATGTTTAACACACACACACACACACACGGTCGTATGTTCCTAAGGTAGGCAACTTAATGCCTGTGTTTTAGGTAACAGCTGACTGATATACATTTTTTTAAAATTAAATATACATATAAATAAACATATTATATTACACTCAGACTCGGGGCGGGACCAACTGCGCCAACGGGCCAGTCGAAATATGAACAATACGAGAATCTACTTATACTAAATGGATATTTTGTAGTTTTGATTTTAAAAATGTAAGGATTTTTCTTCGAAATGATGACAACGGAACGTTTATTTTTTGTAACTTTTCTCAAATATTATGATTTATTATATGAAAACGAACAGGGTAACACTTAAGTTTTGATATATGTCAAACAATAACAAAATAAAAACTGGCCAAGTGCGAGTCGGACTCGCGCGAGGATTCCGTACCTTTATAAAAACGGCAAAAAAAATCATGTCTGTTGTATGAGTCCTTCAATATAAATTTAATTTTAATTGTTTATTTTTAAAGTGAATAACAGTAATACAACTCAATATTTGTGAATATTTCAAGCGTCTACCTGTTGCCGTTATCAATATCGAACAAAAACGAGCAAAAAAAATCACATTTGTGTAAAATATTTTTTTATTCTGTTTTTTAGTATTTGTTGTTATAGCGGCAACAGAAATACATCATCTGTGAAAATTTCGACTGCCAAACTATCACGGCTCATGAGATATAGCCTGGTGACAGACGAACGGACCGAAAGCGGAGTTTTAGTAATAGGGTCCCGTTTTACCCTTTGGGTACGGAAGTTCCGTAACGGAACCCTAAAAATGGACTATTAAAAAATATTAATATGTTATTAACTTTCTTAAATTAATTTTTATTTTTTTTATTTTCTTGTCTATGTATTTTTCGTAATACAATCATGAAATTTAGATTTCTGAGTAGGTAAATAGTCACCGTGCCATAAAAATGCAATAAATATGAAATAGTTATCTAAACAAAAAAAAAACAAGAATTTACCTAAAATTATGCGTTCCAGCGTTAGGGTCTACTGGCATGTTGGGCACTTCGTCGCTAACTTTTTCATACGTGAGCAATCTCCGAGCTGTCAACTTTGACAGCACTTGTTCGGAATTCGCGACCAACTTCAGACAGGGGTGAGATGGTAGTTGGTCTTCTTTGTATTCCTCTCTGAAAGCCATATGAGGAAACTAAAACAACTTAAAATCGAACTTATATTCATTCATAAAAGTATTCAAAAAGACATCATCTATGTATATATATCTAAACGCGTTCAGCGAAAGGAGATTCTAGAGGTAAACAAACCTACTGCCAGGTCATTCGCCTAAGCAGGGTTTTGTAACCTTTTTTATTTACACAAATTGTTAAATAAATTTATATTTTGATAATTACTATTTAAGAAGTATTAAATATTATATAATTGTATTATCTAAACAAACAATTAATTATTCTTGAGTGTATATTTATAGGATTTTATGAACAAAATGAAATATCAGGGATTACTATTACAAAAATATTTATTCGGAATCAGAGTTTTCAGAATCTGTTGATTCTGAATTGAAATCGGTAATATTTATTATTAGTATTTTATCTGTTATATTATCAACTAAATTATGGTCTAGTTGGCAAAACTGCTTCTTCTTTCTTAACACGCTCTACAGATTTCCGCCATTTTTCAGGTGTGATTTTTCCAATTCCTTTATTTAGTAACTCCTTTATTCTCTCAAATTTAAATATAGAGTTATTTTTAGCTATGTATTTTTTTTACATCGGACCAAATTAACTCGATTGTGTTTAACTCACAATAGTAAGGAAGTAGCCTTAATATTTCGATTCCGTGTTGCTTGGCTAATTCATCTACAGCATACTTTTTAAAATTGACTTTGTTAACTTTTCTTAAAAGCTCTAACTTTATTTTGTTTTCAGTAAAGCTGATATTTTTATTTTTAAGCCATTGCTGAAAATTAGCTTTCAGCCAATTCTAGTTAGGGATCTTTTCTTAACGCCTTGAGTGGTTGAGAGCGTTGCTCATGACTACCACTGCATTGTCGCCTAACTTTGGCAATACCTCTTTAAACCACTTTTAAAAAAGCACAGCATCCATAGACTCGTGGTAGTCACCGCTGCCTTTGGTTTCAATAATCCAGCTAGCGCCTATACGAATCTATCCTCGTTTCCAATGTGTACTACGATCAATCGTCGGCCCTTTGACGTTTTTTATATTTAAATTTTAAATGCTTCAATAGTTTATGAAAGGTTGTTCTTTTAAAATTAGGTAGAGTGTCGTCTTCATTGTTTTCACTTACTACTTTCTTCAAAGTTAGCAGTTCACCTTTTATAAAAAAAAAATATAAATAATTTTTTTTTTATTTTCTTGTCTATGTATTTTTCGTAATACAGTCACGAAATTTAGATTTCTGAGTAGGTAAATAGTCACCGTGCCATAAAAATGTAATAAATATGAAATAGTTTTCTAAACAAAAAAAAAAACGAATTTACTTTTCTCCGTAAAGCCGACTTTGTAATATCATCGATTTTTTTTTAACTAAAAGTCAGTCTGTTTTTTGTGGTGGCAGGTGGAGTAATTTGGCTATTTTCTCTATAATCTCTAAGGATTCTATAGAGCGATGGAACGCTGATACCCAACATATCAGCCGTTTTTTTCACCATACTTTATTATGTAGGTATATATCAGTTGATCACGTCTCTTTCGTATATATGTAAGCATTAATCACCACATTTTTTTCTGTTACACAGAAACTCGTCGACTAAAAAAAAAGTTAATATAGTGTGTATTTATTTAAACTGAATTTTATTTTTATATAGTGAGTATTTAAATAAACTAATTATTAAGGCGAACTAAACAAGTCTGCCCGCGAAATTCAAATATAATTTTTAACTTGAGTTACTCACAAATTAGTCGATACTCGGACTAATTTACTGGACACTTTCGAGTAAAGATTTTTATATAAACCAATGAAGATGATACTGCCATATTTTGTACAATTCGAATGTCATAAGCCTACTTTGCTGTATAAGTTTACAAATTGCGAAAAACCAAATAAAATTTGAATTTCGCGGGTAGGCAGACCCATTTAGTTTGCCTTAATTAAAACTTCTTGTTATCAATTTCCAAAAGAACTCGACTTGAAGGTGCCGAAATTTCTGAGAAAGACAATAAGACACTTGAATCGTAAAATTGCCTTGCTTTTATTGATAAAATTACCTCGAACACGTGTGCTACCATTGTTTTGTTACATTAGGAAACCTAATGATGGTAGCTAGGAAACCAATTCACGGGCGATGAGAATGGGATGGAACTTTTTGACTTACTCAAAGTAAATCGAAAATGCCAGTTCTCAAGTAGCGTAAGCAAAAAAGTTCTGAACTGCCAGAAAAATTTGGCGAGATTGACTATTCAACGTTTTATCCCTTTTTTCACTCATTATTAATTAATCACAAAAATAATCACAGAATAATAAATAAATTTCGCATTTAAAATAAAACTCGAAAAGAATCCACGCGCACAAAAAACACAACTAGCTTAAAAAGCGAGCTTCGATGCGAGTTTGCCGACGCTACGGCTGGCCGGTGAACCACGCGTCTCAGTTCCAAAAGGTTCCCCTTCGCATCGCGCGTGGATTTGCGAATATATTTTCGATTTGTTTCGAGGATTTTGCTATACGAATAGGCAGCAAACGTCAGACAATGTTAGTTATAGTTAGTAAGTTATAGTTAGGCCATCTTTGTAATAAGTCGCTAGTTAGGTACTTCGGACGTTTTTTCTTTAGGGAATTAATATCTGTGGGTGTTCCTTTTGAAGTACTTGGCTGATGTTCCATAATAGCCAACTAGATATAACAGCAACTAACAACAAAAACAACCACCAATACAACAAATAACAACTATAACTATAAAATCAGTCACAGATAACAATAATTAACGAAAATAATGACAGAAAACGAACGAAATTTATGTATCGCCCCGAGCGCTTCAGGACACGGAATGAAATAAAATAAATAACTACAAAATCAAATAGCCGTCCGAATGTTTTCAAACCCTCTTACATTTGACCTTGCCCATCCTTAGCCGAGAGCCGTGCAGCAGATAGCAAACAAACAAGATAGAAAAAAATAGAGTATATTTTGTTTGTTCCGTCGTCGCTACGAGTAAATGATGGACATTGTTTACATCTGGAATCTCCTTTCGTTGAACGCACTTTGTATATAAATCTGATATAAAAACAATTTTTTCATTTTTAATGTCATCCCAATATATATTACAATCCAACTTATATTTGTGAATGGTTTTTTATAAATCATAACCTTTGCCTATACAGTGCAAGTTACCCAGTGATGCAATACTTAAGGTATATCAGTTTAGTTCATATGATACATAATATGGAGATAGCTCCCGGAAGAATCCGAATCCATTTAATAGTCCTCACCTCACTAAAGGATACCAGCACACCAGTCGTCTGCCAATGTCAAGATGCTTTGCCGCGAAGTTCAACAAATCGCTGTATATGTGCGGCAGACCGTACTCCACCTTCGAAGGTATATGGTTCACGAGATGTTCCTCAGACAGTTCGTAGTTCTCTCTGTCTATACCTATTTTCTCTGTTGGTTCTCTTACTCCGTATGGCGCTTAAAAAGTAATTTGAAAGGTAATTTTTTATGATTTATAATTTTAAAAAACTTTTTTTTTAGTATCCACAATTGTTTTTTTTTTTTAAGTGAAATATCTTTGCGCGCTTGAGAGTAACATTTCAAGGTCGCGTCACACATGAGTGTCACGATAATAACAATATGAGCGTCATGATAATAATAATATGAGTGTCATGTATGAGTTTCAGAATAATGGACGGATATGTACGCAGCCAAGAGAAAAAGAGAAAGATATAAAAAGCATACTATTCTTTTACACTATGGAAATGTTATTTTCTTCTCTTTGTGGTATATTCGTTCTTGAGGACGTGTGCATTAGTCGTGTGAATTAATAGTTAAAATACAACGCATGCGTTGTATTTTAACTGTAATTAACAAATTTTAAATTGAGTTTACCAAAGAAGTTTCACTTCTGACACGTGTACCTACTCCGTACACAAGTTCTCTTTTTCTCGTGATATTATTTATTGCACTGTTGATAAACTACTTGCAAGACCGATAATTGTGTTACAAAGAACTCTACCTTATTAACCTTATTATAATTTTTAATTAAATGCTTCTTTCCATTATTTAACTAGCTGATACCCGCGACTTCGTCTACGTTGCTTATTACATTAACAACGTATTTTATGTGCAGAAGAAAAACTTCAAAAATACTAGTCTACGAAAAAACAAAAAGGTAGTGCTTATAATTTTTTTTAAGTCTTATTAGCTTAGTTTGCTTTATACATTTATAATTAATGTTGTTTACACCTTTAAAGACGTATCTCTACAAACAACACTTTTGTTAGATAAATCTTTTATTAATGCTTAGTGATAAGTTGATTTACTGTTCTCTAATATTTACCCGAATTTTACTCATTTAATGAAAAGTCTAAATCGGATTTTATCGCGTTTATTTGTTTTAAAACTTTACAGTTTAACGATTTTTAATTAAATTAAATTATTTCCCGACGTTTCGGACCCTTTACAGCGTCCATGATCTCGGGGGACTGAGGTGATGGGTGTCCGAATATTATTCCGCACAACGGCATAACTCTATTATTTTATTTACGTAATTGTAATTAATATTAAAATAAGTTAATATAAACTCACGATCAGTGATAATAGCATCAAATTTCAAATCACTTCTCCAATTAGTCAACGAGAAGTCACTCACAACGACGTCCAAGTACCTAGATTCGGTACCATAGTGCCTCATGTTATTCCTGATGCTTTCCTCCTTTGTACGTTCCTATAGGAATTATTTTATTTTAAACATCCACTGATGATACTCTATTATGTTTTCAGTAAAACACGTATCTATTTTATTGTAACTAATCGTAAGCTGAAAAGTATGTGACGGCCGGCTGGTCGAGTGGTCAGGCTACTGGACACTTTACGCAGCGGTCGCGGGTTCGAATCCCGCCAGGTGCAGATAATTTGTATGACGAATATAGATATCTGCACCGGGTCATGGATGTGTATTTATGTATATTTATATAAATTTCTTACATTTATTTCCGTTCCTAGTACCTGTAACACAAGTTCTTACGAACTTAGCACGGGGCTAGGTTAACGTGGTGTGATTGTTGGTTAATATTTATATTTAATTTATTTATATTTGTTTATAAGCCCCGGATGTAGGGGAAGAGGGGGTAAACCGGGGCATCCGCCCCGTCATAATCAGCGTAAGTTGTATCAATTGGGTACTCATTTTGATTGATTTTAAAACACTGAGTTAGTTTTGACAAAAAAAAATGCCACCGATTAGGTATATATTTGTGTGTAGAGCGAGTTTCTTTTTTTTACAATTAAATCTTAAACACTGGAAAGAGGATTCCCAGCTATCATATTTTTGTTGGTCCTAAGTAATCGTAGATTCGGTTGAAAAGCTTATTTTTGGGATTTCTAATACAATTTTGTGCTAAACTATTTTGTAATAAACGTTACTCTGTGGATTATTGCAGCGGAACGGTAATCATAAACCATGTGTGTTGGATAGTTTACATCGATGATCAACAGGTGTTACGGTCTGTCTGAATCGCAGCGTGCAAAGCTGTAGGCAGCTTGTATTATAGATAAACCAAAAGTATTACTATAAAAACCTCCTTGACTCTAACTAATATGGGAAAGTACCCATACTATGTTTCCCATTTTTTTCAATTTTTAACCACGGTGACCACCCGTACTATTTGAGATTTAAACTAAGGATTACTCCAAAACGCAATTCTAAGCAATTAATAAATTAAGAGAAAACCTTAACCCACTTAATACATACATTTTTACCTTTTGTCCGACGCGAGTAGGCCGTGACCGAGCGTGTAGCATCATAAAATCAATGTCTGATCCCCACACGTAAGCTACAATACAATATAAACTCGAGATAAAAAAAAGACGTATTATCTATATAAATAATAGAAACGAAAATGAGATTTTTTTTTCTTTTAAGTCTAATAATAACATAAACCTATATTGTTGCTACTTATTAGTACACCAAATATTACATGTATATTAAATTTTTTTAAATAAAAACATAGTGAATAAAATTACGCTTTATATATATCTCTTTCAGAAGAAAGTTATTGTTGGTACATATTCACCAATCTTGGACAGTTACAATTTGGCAATTTACAATAGATAAATTGTAAATTAATAATGTATGACGAAAATTGTTTAGAAATATTATGGAAGGATACCTCCAAAATGTGCGGCAGCGATAAACAGTGAACCAGATCCCACAAAAGGATCTAATATTATTAGTCCAGTTTCAACTTGAGCCTGATTCGCCATTATTAGCGACAGTTGCGCATCCATGCTTGTGTTTCCAATAAACTGTCGTTTTTTCAATGAATGAGTTTGGATTAACTCTCTTTGACCATCAGCAACCTAGAATTGATATGGAAAATAATTTAGTTAGTATATTATTGATTACAACAATTGACATTGACTGTCATTGACAATTGTTCTGATATAGTGGTGTTTGTAGTCGCCTTAACGCCAGCAGTCGCGAGTTCGATTCCCGCTCGGGTCAGATGTTTGTATTTTTACAAATATTTGTTTCCGGTCTGGGTGTATGTCGTTTTGAGTCTTCCCACTGTGCCTCAGAGAACATGTTAAGCCATCGGTTCCAGTTATCATCATAGATACCAGATAGCGACCGTTACTCATGCTAGGAATCTTATTCACCGACCCAGTGGATCAATGTGGTGATTTGTTTCCAACCCTTTTTTTAGATGGGGAAGAGGCCTTTGCCCAGCCGTGGGCTGATTACAGGCTGATTTAGTTCAGATCAGTATGATTACAAATTCACATATGCTTCTGTCAAAGTACAGAAACACACATTACTAGGTACCCATTACATTCTTTTTGTAATAAAAAAAAATAAGCAACAAGCCCACTATAAGAGTTTCTGTTTATTTATCTATTATTTTGAGAGTACAAAGAAATAAACTTGCATTGCTCTGAAATTAAAGAAAGTTTTTTAATTTAGCATTATATACAATAAGAATTACAATACACTATTACTGTTAATCACACAATCTTACATGAAATAAAAGAAATGATATTTAAAATTTATTACTCTATAAGTCTCTTTTTCACAAACTTTAGTAAATATAAGTAAATAAATAAATTTTAGAAAATTCTTAGTGACATCGTTTTCTCTCACTACAGAAAAACTTTAATAACAGCCAGCTAGTCGTGGCATAATTCAAACTAACCTATCAGATTATATTAGAATTTCTTTATATTTGTATATATCTTCATCAATTACCGACTGATTTTGATAATTCTTGTTTTAAAAATATGAACATGACCAACTGGCTAATAACGACAATTTGATTAAACATACCCATTTACCAAAGAATAAATCATGTGGCTGTTCAGGGACATTGTTAGGATCCACTCCATAGAATTCAAGGTAGGCTAAAGTTATATCTGGATTCTTCAATTTCACTGGACCTTTTAAAGGCAAGTAACTGAAATTCTAAAAGAAAATACATATCTCACTTGACTGTTGAAAATTTTAGTTTCATGTTCCAAAGTTACATCACAAAGTGTAGTATTATTGCTGGGTTTGCATGAAATTTAATTACTTACACATGTTTTTTTTTTTTTACTTGTTTAAACGATTTTTTTTTATTTCAATAAAAAATTAAGATACCTCAATTTTCTCAACTTTCTCCTTCATAGTAAAGTGTTTACAGAACGCCTCAACTTCAACTTTAAAGGACTTTTTATCATCACAACATGCATCTAAAAGTTCTCTTGGACAAATGTGTGTGTCACTTATTTGGTCAATAGAATTTTCCGGTACAATCCATTGCCTTGTTGTGTTTACTAATGCTTTTTTCAAATTGGTATGTAAACGATCTTCAGTTCTTGCTCTGGACCAGAGTTCTATGCAGTTCTTGAGTAGAACTGATCTCGAGGCAACCTTTTTAACGCAATCTTCGGAAGGAAACTCCACAACCCAATAAGGCTTATTGACACAGGGTTTTTCAATAAATTTTATTGGTATATTTAACATTGAAAGTATACTTTGTATTTCCTAAAATGTAAATAATAAGTTTAGCTTATTAAATTATAAATACAATTTATAATAATGATATAATACAATTTTTGTACAAAAAGTAAGTTTCTTACAGCATAACGAAAATCTATGTGTTCATGTGCGAACCACATTAAATATCGACGCCACATTTTAAATAAATAAAAATTTATTTTTGTAAAATAGTATTGTTAGTCATTAATATTGTTATTTTTATAAAAATCTTAACCAAATGTTAACAAATTATATTCAAAATAACCTCAACAATTTTAGTTGTTTACACATGAAGTGTCAAGTAGACAAACGGTTGCTGTCACATCTTAACAGACAAAATAGATCGTACGAATTGTCATAAGCGTAAATTGAAAAGTTAAATGTTTGAAAAACCTCGATATGTTTTAGCCAAAATAGTATTATACGTTCTAGCACCAAAATCATTTAAAAAAAGTGTAATAAGTTAAACTACCTTATTAATTGTGTATACTATTTAGTTCAATATAATAACAAAAAACAAGCTTTAAGTTTTTTCAGAATTTCTATTTATTTCTCAAAAAAAAAAAAAATTTAATGTCATAAAATAAAATCTAATAAAATAAAAAACAGATTAATTAGCTTAAACTTTAATTATTTACAAGCTTCATTTAACAATTTTCTATGGATTCCTTCTATTATTTTTTTCTGGATCTTCAAATATATCTTGGAATCTATCATGAAGGAAGTCCAAGTAGGCATCTTTGATGGACCCAGAGCAAGCAACATAATGACCACCAGAATGTTCCGCCACCACTGGCTTAATGAATAAATTAATGAGAGATTCACTCATTTCTGAAAAAAAAGTATGGTTATCAACTGAACTGACCATTACTGAACATATTTTTCAGTCATATAACTTTTTAAACTTTAGCGGTCACGAAACTATTATTTAAACAAAAAAGGGAATATTTAGTATAATTGTCAATAAATTGTTCAAAATTTCTTGTTCATTGGGAACTCAGAATGATTACTTACAAACATTTTAAATATCCTATTTTATATACTTAAAAAAAAATGCTATTTATATATAAACTCAGTTAATGGTACCTTTTGGTATAATAGAATCACTTTCTCCATAAACATGCAAAGATGGTAGGTTAATGTCTTCATCATAGAATCCTTTATGAACTAAGCTCCCCGACCGGAATCCAGATGCGAAAATAGCAAACTTAAATGCATATGGCAAATCTGTAAAGATAATGTACACAAGCTCTTCTTTTAAATTTTATTTTACTTATCAAATTATTAAATTACTTTTGGTTTTTTTTTTTCTTTTTTTTTTTCAATTTTTATTATTGACTATTATTTTTTTATTAATTTCAAGTTTTTAGATATTACAAATATAATTTTCAATAAAAAATGACAGTTTAAAAGGAAATATAAAAACTCTTCTTAAATTTATTTTTAATTGAAATCTCACTAACATCCTTTCTGTTGCATGGCAGCTAAGATTCCAACAAGGCACGCTCCCTGTGAGAAGCCCATGAATCCATCAAACGGACCATATTCTTTAATTACCGCTTCAATTAGCTGCAGTGTATCCTCGAAACCAATAGCCGGCCCTCCAAGACATTTACCACTAAATGTATTATCCTCAGCATTGAACCACCATGAACGAGAATCTAAATGAAACAGTTATTTTTAATAGAAGAAATAATTAAAAAACATTTTGTTTTTGTAGAAAGCATATGATATAAACAGTACCTTCATCGCCTCCTCCGTCTTCATTAAACACCTTATGAGGAGCTGATATAAAAAATAATTGAGCATACTTCGAAACCGTTTTTCTAAACGATCCTATTTTACCCTTAAACAATGTACCATTTTGTCGATACCCGTGAAAAGCTAAAATTTTTAGTTTCGGTCTATCTTCTTTATTATTTGTAGCCGACGATTGGTTAGAATTAGAATTCTGATCTGACATGATTGAAAAATTATTAATTAGATGAATATTATTTATCCATTTAATATTTTGAAAAAGAAAAGACCGACAATGCTTTAAAATTGTCACGTTTCTAAAACACAAAATAATTATTGAATAAAATACAATTTAATTCGTTTAATTAAATTAAGCAACGCTTTCGCCTTTAGTTTTCCCCAATATAATTATAACGATTATATTATACAACGAGTATAACTCTTTGATATAATCCACGGTCGAGGTTGGTCGAGGTATTCCAATACAATTGTCACTGTCAAATGTCACTATAATAAACAATCGTATAATCCAACAGGTGTTTAAAAACTAAAAATATTCTTTTGTAAATAATTATTTAATGAAATGAAATGATATCATTTAGATATATATAATCTATATGATCCTGCTATAATCATATTTTAAATGTTAATGTAAAATATTGATAATGAACACCCATTAGTGTTTGTGGCAAGAACTGGCAAGAATTTTAGTAATTTAAAAATTATAAAAGAAATGAAAAATAAATTCGAGAAGTAAGCAGGCATAATTAAATGGTAATTTTACTTATAAAAAGTAAATAATAGTCTTATATTAATTTTATTGTTCAATTCGAACGTTTTCAAGTTCTAGTATCTCAATTAAATTCAATTCTTTTTGTATGGCTTTCAGGAAGGCAGAAAAGTATCGCTGCTTATTATAGCAATACTAGTTTATGAACTAGGGATGTTCATCCGAAAAAATTATCGATAATTTTACTATCGATAATTATCGTATTGTGTTATCGGTAATCATCGAATGAACAGTAATCGATAATTATTGGATAAAAAGCTATCGATAGTTGGCGACAGTTATCGATAATTATCGGATAAAAATTATCGATAGTTGACGAATGTTATCGATAATTATCGGTACAATTATCGGACGACGAAAAAAAAAGGTCATCCGGCCTTCAGTACCGATGTTTACGCCCTGGCCCTATCTGAAGATCACCCGCCGTACCATAATTATCGAATCACAAATATCAATACTTATCGGATCCAAAAACAATTATCGATAATTATCGGATCACACAAAATTATCGATAATTATCGGATCGCACAAAATTATCGATAATTATCGGACTGCACAAAATTATCGATAATTATCGAATGAAAACATCGATAGTTATCGAATGAAAATTATCGATAATTATCGAATCAAAATTATCGAATAACGTTTATCGATAATTATCGAATCAAAATTATCGAGTAGTTACGAATTATCGATAATTATCGCACATCCCTATTATGAACTTATTTGACATTATAATAAGGTCGTATTCTCGCGCCAAAATTGGTTTGATAAAATTAAAATTGTTGTCAAAGGAATTACGGGTACTTTACCTACGTTTTTACCATTTTTACAGTTTGCCAAGTTAATTCAAATTTTAATAAATATTTACAATGGAAGACGGTGATTTTGACCAACGTTTAAGAGATCTCCAAAGGGAATATCTAGAATTTTTAGACGATGAAGTAATTATATTTAATATAACCTTTTGTTATTTTAGACATTTGATTTTTATTTATAACTTTATCGTTTGTTAATTTTTTTAGGAAGATCAAGGCCTGTATACGGAAAAAGTTAAACAAATGATAAGTGAAAAGTGTAAACGGCTCAATGTAAATATAAATGACCTGCGAAGAAAAAGTCCCGAAAGGGCTAAAAATCTACTTGAGAACGCTTTTGAAGAGCAAATTGCCTTTCAAAGAGCATTAAAAGAGTACGTTTCTTCCATAGACCCTACGTATGCGAAGGAACAAGAGGAATTTTTTGTTGCATTTTCTGGCAGTTTTGGTACAAAACATGTTACTCCCAGAAGTTTAACATCAAGGTATGTTTAACAGAAAACTCTGTCATTTCTAACTTATGTGACCTATGTACCCTACATTATGTATATTTTACATATGTTAACAATTTTGTTGTTGGAATTATGATTATTTAGACGTCCAAAAATAAGAACAAATAATTTATGCAGGTACTTAGGTAACTTGATATGTGTGGAGGGTATAGTCACCAGAGTGTCACTTGTGCGTCCCAAAGTAGTGCGAAGTGTGCATTATTGTCCAGCCACTAAGAAAGTCATGGAGCGGAAGTATACTGATCTTACATCATTCGAGGCATTCCCTACCACTGCTGTTTATCCCACCAAGGTAGTTTCTATATAATGCTATATATTTAAAGTTAAAATGTAAAATTTTACTTGAAAAAAATAAAAAAATGATAGATTTTTTAATTTGATTTGCTTATTATTGAAAGTATATTTTTAAATCAAATGTAATATTTTCTTTTATTTTGAGAAACATTTTAACTATCTATATAAAATATGTATATGTTATCACATAATTCTTACAGGATGATGAAGGTAACCCGTTAGAGACTGAATTTGGTTTATCCCGATACAAAGACCATCAGACACTCACAGTGCAAGAAATGCCTGAAAGAGCGCCAGCTGGACAGTTACCGAGGAGTGTGGATGTGATCTGTGATGATGACCTGGTTGACAAATGCAAACCAGGAGATCGAGTGCAGATTGTGGGGAATTACAGATGCCTACCATCGAAACAAGGGAGTTTTACTGCTGGTACTTTTAGGTATGTATTTTCATGTATTATGCCATTGCTTATGTGTGTGCTGTCCATAGTACTCATCATTATCATCATATTAGCCATTGGATGTCCACTGCTGAACATACGCCTACCCCTCGACCTACAGAGCAACTGGTTCGAAACATTCTCCATCCAACGGCTTCTGGCAATTCTACTCAAGATATCTGTCCATTTCCCGGACGACCATCAGACGGTGCGCTTGCCGGCATGTAGTCTTCATTCGATAAACTTTCTGCTGCATCGGTCATCAGCTCTAGGAACTAAGTGCCCTGCCTACTGTCACTTCAGCTTGCAAATCAGTTGGGTATTGTCGGCATCCTTCGTTCATCTGCAGATCTCATCATTCTTTCGAACTGATCATTCATGAGATTGGGAGAGATGATATCTCCCTGTCTCACACCTTGCTGCATTGAAAGGTTCTCTGCTATGCTCCTATACTCGAATCAACATACTAGCGTTATTGTATAAGCACTGCAACACTTCCATATACCTGTAGTCAATATGTGCCACACCTCACTGGAAAAACTGCAGAACTGCCCAAGTTTCGATCGAATCAAAGGCTTTCTCACAGTCCACAAATGCCAAGTAAAATGGTCGATTATATTCCTCGGTGTTTTGTATGATCTGCCACAGCGTATGTATCTAGTCTATGGTACTATAGCCTTATCGGAAACCTCTTTTTTGGGAGGCTGGAAGTCATCAAACTTGTCCATCAGACGATTCCTAATGACCTTAGAGAACAGCTTATAAACGTGTTACGCCAGGATTTGGTGACGCTGTTGCCAATCACCACCCTGGTCGGTGTACAGTTGTTCACACCACTATGGTCTCAGTCGCCTTTTAAGATACCTCCATAAGAAAAGGTTGGGACTATATTCTTTTCTGTTGGTCACCGCACAGCATTCATATCGTATAGTTTATATACGATATATACGATGTTATAATATACATAGTACTAATTTTACTTATTTTAGTGTATTAAGAGTTTGTTTTTATATTTATTCATGTAATCTATACATGAAAATGAACTAAAAATATATTGTTGTACTATCAAATTGATTTCTAAAAAGTTTATTTGTAATTGATTATGTATAAATATCGAAATTGTAATATAATATAACAAAAAATATATAAATCGCTAGATTTTCATTTTAACCTATGTTAGTTAATGTTTAAATGAGAAAATTATTAGAGAAGATGAAAAGTTGTACTTGTTTTACAGAACCATCTTAATAGCCAATAATGTAACTCAGATCAATAAAGATATGAACTTGAACATCACAATAGAAGATATCAAATTGTGTAAGAGGTTGGCGAAACGTTCTACAAATGACATGTTCGAATTGCTTAGTAAATCACTAGCACCGTCAATACATGGCCATGATTATATCAAGAAAGCTATACTTTGCTTACTGCTGGGTGGCATGGAGAAGATCCTGCCTAATGGCACGAGACTTAGAGGGTATGTTTTATTAATTTAATATTTACAAACTTTTATATTCAAAGGGTAGTACAGTTTTTAAAATAAATCACAAACTTTACTGTCCCTAAGCAATGTACAAAAAAATATGTGTCCTTTCAATATGTTCTGGACTTAAACATCAAGAATCTTCAAAAAATTTATAAGAAATTAAAAAATTATAATGTGTTTGATATTGAAATTGTGCACATCAAAATAATTAATGTTTACGATGGATTTATTGTTTGTTGTCGTTACAAAAAAAGAATATCGAATAAGAATAATTTGTAGGTAGACAAATGTAAAATAATATTGCTATTCTAAAGAACAATACGCGCTTCAACACAATGGAGCATTAATAAATCTTAATATTGTACTTTAAAATGTGAAGTTAAAATTTTTAATTTAGTTTAATATAATTTTAATAATTTATATTTATAGTGACATCAATATACTTCTCATTGGCGACCCTTCAGTAGCCAAGTCGCAGTTGTTACGTTACGTACTGGTGACTGCGCCGCGCGCGATTACGACGACCGGTCGGGGCTCATCTGGTGTGGGTTTGACTGCCGCTGTTACTACAGACCCAGAAACTGGTGATCGTAGGTAAGTTAAAAAAATAACCATATAAATAAGTTAAAAATTTTAATAAGTATTCAATGTGCCTTAAAATGTTTTCTCAATAATAAATTTTTTACTAGCATTTCAAAGAGGGATCAACCAGGTACATAATTTTTTCATACATAATTATGAACATTTGCTAAATTTTAAAGTAATGATCTTTGATAAAATGACGTAATAATCAGACCTATAATTTTTGGTAAGTAGGAGCTTATTAGTCATTTCACTTAGTTTATCTACTCTCATGCTTTAATAGTTATTTATCTACTCCCATGTTTTAATAATTATTTATCTACTCCCATGCTTTAAATCCTCTATAAAAGATTCTGAAACAGTTAACTTATTGCCAACATTACAAAACCCAACGTCCTAATAACCATAATATCATCCAAATGGATGATGTAATGTTGTGCTGAATTTCATAATAGCAGTGTATGCAACGTGTATGCAACTGTTGATAATTAGGTATTAAAACACTCATGTTATACTATTATCACACCGAGTGAAGCTGAGGATCGAAAAAAAAACAGGAATGTTATGAAATTCAGCATAACATTATGATGATATAATTTGGATGATATTATGGTTACTAGGATATTGAGTGTTTTAATGTTGGCAATAAGCTGTTTCGTAATCTTTTATAAAGGATTTAAAGCATGGTAGTAGATAAATAAGTGAATGTCGCGATCGTAGGCTGGAAGCGGGCGCCATGGTGCTCGCGGACCGCGGCGTGGTGTGCATCGACGAGTTCGACAAGATGTCGGACATCGACCGCACGGCCATCCACGAGGTGATGGAGCAGGGCCGCGTCACCATCGCCAAGGCGGGCGTGCACGCCGCGCTCAACGCGCGCTGCGCCGTGCTCGCCGCCGCCAACCCCGTCTACGGCCGGGTGAGGGCTTGCCGACATATACAATATATACACATCCACGAGGTGATGGAGCAGGGCCGCGTCACCATCGCCAAGGCGGGCGTGCACGCCGCGCTCAACGCGCGCTGCGCCGTGCTCGCCGCCGCCAACCCCGTCTACGGCCGGGTGAGGGCTTGCCGACATATACAATATATACACATCCACGAGGTGATGGAGCAGGGCCGCGTCACCATCGCCAAGGCGGGCGTGCACGCCGCGCTCAACGCGCGCTGCGCCGTGCTCGCCGCCGCCAACCCCGTCTACGGCCGGGTGAGGGCTTGCCGACATATACAATATATACACATCCACGAGGTGATGGAGCAGGGCCGCGTCACCATCGCCAAGGCGGGCGTGCACGCCGCGCTCAACGCGCGCTGCGCCGTGCTCGCCGCCGCCAACCCCGTCTACGGCCGGGTGAGGGCTTGCCGACATATACAATATATACACATCCACGAGGTGATGGAGCAGGGCCGCGTCACCATCGCCAAGGCGGGCGTGCACGCCGCGCTCAACGCGCGCTGCGCCGTGCTCGCCGCCGCCAACCCCGTCTACGGCCGGGTGAGGGCTTGCCGACATATACAATATATACACATCCACGAGGTGATGGAGCAGGGCCGCGTCACCATCGCCAAGGCGGGCGTGCACGCCGCGCTCAACGCGCGCTGCGCCGTGCTCGCCGCCGCCAACCCCGTCTACGGCCGGGTGAGGGCTTGCCGACATATACAATATATACACATCCACGAGGTGATGGAGCAGGGCCGCGTCACCATCGCCAAGGCGGGCGTGCACGCCGCGCTCAACGCGCGCTGCGCCGTGCTCGCCGCCGCCAACCCCGTCTACGGCCGGGTGAGGGCTTGCCGACATATACAATATATACACATCCACGAGGTGATGGAGCAGGGCCGCGTCACCATCGCCAAGGCGGGCGTGCACGCCGCGCTCAACGCGCGCTGCGCCGTGCTCGCCGCCGCCAACCCCGTCTACGGCCGGGTGAGGGCTTGCCGACATATACAATATATACACATCCACGAGGTGATGGAGCAGGGCCGCGTCACCATCGCCAAGGCGGGCGTGCACGCCGCGCTCAACGCGCGCTGCGCCGTGCTCGCCGCCGCCAACCCCGTCTACGGCCGGGTGAGGGCTTGCCGACATATACAATATATACACATCCACGAGGTGATGGAGCAGGGCCGCGTCACCATCGCCAAGGCGGGCGTGCACGCCGCGCTCAACGCGCGCTGCGCCGTGCTCGCCGCCGCCAACCCCGTCTACGGCCGGGTGAGGGCTTGCCGACATATACAATATATACACATCCACGAGGTGATGGAGCAGGGCCGCGTCACCATCGCCAAGGCGGGCGTGCACGCCGAGCTCAACGCGCGCTGCGCCGTGCTCGCCGCCGCCAACCCCGTCTACGGCCGGGTGAGGGCTTGCCGACATATACAATATATACACATCCACGAGGTGATGGAGCAGGGCCGCGTCACCATCGCCAAGGCGGGCGTGCACGCCGCGCTCAACGCGCGCTGCGCCGTGCTCGCCGCCGCCAACCCCGTCTACGGCCGGGTGAGGGCTTGCCGACATATACAATATATACACATCCACGAGGTGATGGAGCAGGGCCGCGTCACCATCGCCAAGGCGGGCGTGCACGCCGCGCTCAACGCGCGCTGCGCCGTGCTCGCCGCCGCCAACCCCGTCTACGGCCGGGTGAGGGCTTGCCGACATATACAATATATACACATCCACGAGGTGATGGAGCAGGGCCGCGTCACCATCGCCAAGGCGGGCGTGCACGCCGCGCTCAACGCGCGCTGCGCCGTGCTCGCCGCCGCCAACCCCGTCTACGGCCGGGTGAGGGCTTGCCGACATATACAATATATACACATCCACGAGGTGATGGAGCAGGGCCGCGTCACCATCGCCAAGGCGGGCGTGCACGCCGCGCTCAACGCGCGCTGCGCCGTGCTCGCCGCCGCCAACCCCGTCTACGGCCGGGTGAGGGCTTGCCGACATATACAATATATACACATCCACGAGGTGATGGAGCAGGGCCGCGTCACCATCGCCAAGGCGGGCGTGCACGCCGCGCTCAACGCGCGCTGCGCCGTGCTCGCCGCCGCCAACCCCGTCTACGGCCGGGTGAGGGCTTGCCGACATATACAATATATACACATCCACGAGGTGATGGAGCAGGGCCGCGTCACCATCGCCAAGGCGGGCGTGCACGCCGCGCTCAACGCGCGCTGCGCCGTGCTCGCCGCCGCCAACCCCGTCTACGGCCGGGTGAGGGCTTGCCGACATATACAATATATACACATCCACGAGGTGATGGAGCAGGGCCGCGTCACCATCGCCAAGGCGGGCGTGCACGCCGCGCTCAACGCGCGCTGCGCCGTGCTCGCCGCCGCCAACCCCGTCTACGGCCGGGTGAGGGCTTGCCGACATATACAATATATACACATCCACGAGGTGATGGAGCAGGGCCGCGTCACCATCGCCAAGGCGGGCGTGCACGCCGCGCTCAACGCGCGCTGCGCCGTGCTCGCCGCCGCCAACCCCGTCTACGGCCGGGTGAGGGCTTGCCGACATATACAATATATACACATCCACGAGGTGATGGAGCAGGGCCGCGTCACCATCGCCAAGGCGGGCGTGCACGCCGCGCTCAACGCGCGCTGCGCCGTGCTCGCCGCCGCCAACCCCGTCTACGGCCGGGTGAGGGCTTGCCGACATATACAATATATACACATCCACGAGGTGATGGAGCAGGGCCGCGTCACCATCGCCAAGGCGGGCGTGCACGCCGCGCTCAACGCGCGCTGCGCCGTGCTCGCCGCCGCCAACCCCGTCTACGGCCGGGTGAGGGCTTGCCGACATATACAATATATACACATCCACGAGGTGATGGAGCAGGGCCGCGTCACCATCGCCAAGGCGGGCGTGCACGCCGCGCTCAACGCGCGCTGCGCCGTGCTCGCCGCCGCCAACCCCGTCTACGGCCGGGTGAGGGCTTGCCGACATATACAATATATACACATCCACGAGGTGATGGAGCAGGGCCGCGTCACCATCGCCAAGGCGGGCGTGCACGCCGAGCTCAACGCGCGCTGCGCCGTGCTCGCCGCCGCCAACCCCGTCTACGGCCGGGTGAGGGCTTGCCGACATATACAATATATACACATCCACGAGGTGATGGAGCAGGGCCGCGTCACCATCGCCAAGGCGGGCGTGCACGCCGCGCTCAACGCGCGCTGCGCCGTGCTCGCCGCCGCCAACCCCGTCTACGGCCGGGTGAGGGCTTGCCGACATATACAATATATACACATCCACGAGGTGATGGAGCAGGGCCGCGTCACCATCGCCAAGGCGGGCGTGCACGCCGCGCTCAACGCGCGCTGCGCCGTGCTCGCCGCCGCCAACCCCGTCTACGGCCGGGTGAGGGCTTGCCGACATATACAATATATACACATCCACGAGGTGATGGAGCAGGGCCGCGTCACCATCGCCAAGGCGGGCGTGCACGCCGCGCTCAACGCGCGCTGCGCCGTGCTCGCCGCCGCCAACCCCGTCTACGGCCGGGTGAGGGCTTGCCGACATATACAATATATACACATCCACGAGGTGATGGAGCAGGGCCGCGTCACCATCGCCAAGGCGGGCGTGCACGCCGCGCTCAACGCGCGCTGCGCCGTGCTCGCCGCCGCCAACCCCGTCTACGGCCGGGTGAGGGCTTGCCGACATATACAATATATACACATCCACGAGGTGATGGAGCAGGGCCGCGTCACCATCGCCAAGGCGGGCGTGCACGCCGCGCTCAACGCGCGCTGCGCCGTGCTCGCCGCCGCCAACCCCGTCTACGGCCGGGTGAGGGCTTGCCGACATATACAATATATACACATCCACGAGGTGATGGAGCAGGGCCGCGTCACCATCGCCAAGGCGGGCGTGCACGCCGCGCTCAACGCGCGCTGCGCCGTGCTCGCCGCCGCCAACCCCGTCTACGGCCGGGTGAGGGCTTGCCGACATATACAATATATACACATACATACGAATCATTATTTTCTTTTTACGACAATCGTATAGATAGCAACAGCTATAAATTAAATACATAAGTGAAACAGTTGTTTCTTTTTTTTTATTATTTGAAGTACATAATACCCTCGTAGAATTATTTCATAATTTACACTCGCGCGGAGGCTTAAGATGTGTTAGTATCGATAACACAATATCGACTAAATCACAACTCTAGCTCATTACGTCAACATTCCTTGTAATTCCTCGGAGCTCGCGTGCGGACTATAGCTCTTCAGCTCATTTAGCTTAGTGAATGACCAAGTGTTTCATCGTACCATAGCTCTTGCTTAGCTGAGCGACATATTATAGATATAGAAATAGGTAGGTTTAAGAAGAGCGACATACTCATTGCCAATCGTATAACACATACGAATTAACTTGAGACTCCGCTGGAATGCGACCCCCTTCCCGAGTCCCCGCGCCACGTCCCGCTCTCGCCTTGCGCGCTCAGTACCGATAGCAACTTTGTTACGGATACGCGCTTCGACTCTCGCTCGGTATTTTATAAAATTGTTTGTTGTTTTTTTTGAACTTTTGTTAGTTATGTTGTTATATTATTTTATCTGTTATTTTTAATTGCGTTGTTTATTGGTTATTTTTGTAAAATATTGGAACAGAGCGAAATGATGACGTTGCAATGGACGGGATAGAACCTTTTATTTACAGTGATAATGAGTAATAGACATTAAAAACAAATTAAAAAATCGTTTTATTTAATTATTTATTGTCTTTGTTTTTATGAGGTACCTTTTTTAGATTTTTTAAATGTTACAAAAATATGACGTCATTACCTAAAGTAAATAAAGCTATTACTAAGTTTGAATTACATTCAATTATTTTATTTATTTGAAAAGGCAACAGTATATATCAATTATTATTGTTTATCCTAAAACTCAAAACAAAAAATTCAAATAAAAACTATGACGGATTGTTTTGCATACCGTACATTGAATATGACGTCATCGACCCAGATCTCAAGTTAATTCGTACGAGTTATAGACTAGGTAACTAACATTGAGTTGGATTTAATTTTATAATACAACCTAATGTTGTTAGCAAAAAATACTTTTTCGCTTGTTCAAAGCAAGACGGTAGAGTCTATGACCTTATGAATCGAAACGATATAGAGCCACAGCTAACTATCTCTCTCTTTCGCATGATAAGCGCCATCATCTGATAAAGTGGCTCGCTCACTCTCGCTAGTCTCGTTTGTACTCTCACTTAGTATTTCAGTATCTCAAAAATGAATCATAAACCTAGTGAGCTAGAGATATATTTAAAAAGCAAGTGAGCTGATGAGAGATTAGCTCACTTGAAAAGATTAGTTTCATTTTTATTATTCTCTCATGAGTTACCCAAATCTAGTGTCCGCTGCAGCAAGTGACGCGAGCGCGACGAGTGCGACGAACTGGTCGACCTCTGTTGATCAGTCTTTGTCGATTATAAGTGCAGCGACGCATGCGCATACGCAAATAGCTCTCTCTCCCTTATGAAGATTTTTCCCGTTCGCATTGAAGCCATTACATAAGTATCAGAGATAATTACAATAGAAATGAATCAAATACTAGAATACTAGATGGCGTTGAAGTAGCTAGATTTTGAGATTTTTTGACAAACAATTTTTTTAAATCTTTTGTAAAAAAATATTTTTTTTTTAATAAAAAGTATCCTGTATTACTTCTAATACCTCCAAGAATATGTGTACAAAGTTTCATGATGATCGGATAAGTAGTTTTCACGTGAAAACGTAACAAACAAACTTACATTTCACATTTATAATATAGGATACTTATCCCTGGGCGTTAGAGATTATTGAATAAGTATAATGGTGTGCTGTATAATGTGGTACTGGATGAGTGACCAATGAGTGTAATAGGTGTTTAAGCGACGATAGGCATCATACATAATATGACAGATATTGATAGCTAGAAAGTCTATGGCCCTGTTCCGAAATATATTGCGAGCGCTGCTCAATGCTGTCACTAATGAAAAATTCGTTCCGTTATAGACTGCCGGTACACTGCGACGTCATAAATCGCCGTCGTTTTTGTAGTAAGAGCACTGGCGCTTTCGAGGTAAGGTGCTCTCAGTACTGTGATCACGTGATCAAAAAATATAACAGCGCGAATGATTGTTATTATTATTAATTAATATTGTTATTCAAAAATATTCAAATAATTTTTTTTCTTGTTGAATAGAAAACATGTACATGATAAATATTTTTATATGAAAAAAAAAGTCAAAAAATGAGGATGATAGTGTCCTGGACTGCGTTCCTTTATAAACAGTAATCAGTATAGCAAACTAAAAAGGAACGGCTTTGCAGTATACTGAAATGACGTCGTACCTCACAGTGCTCGCAGTGTATTTTGGAACACGGCATTTAACTCTATAATCCTACGACTCTCCATTGTATATGCGAATTTATGTCTGTTGACAGTACGACCAGTACAAAACACCAATGGAGAATATCGGACTACAAGACTCTCTGCTCTCGCGTTTCGATCTTTTGTTCGTGATGCTGGACATCGCGGACGCGGACCACGACAATATGATATCTGAACATGTGCTCAGGATGCATCGGTATAGGTAAGTTAATTATAATTATATATTTTATTAGCTGTGCCCTGTGGTGTCACCCGCGATAGCTTGGCAGTCAAACTTTTGATTTGAAAAGAGAACATGTTCATCCAAAAACATTGAAAAAGGCCTTTTTAGGGTTTCGTACCCAAAGGGTAAAACGGTACTCTATTACTGAGACTTCGCTGTCTGTCCGTCCATCTGTCACCACTGTATCTCATGAACCATAATAGACAGTTGAAATTTTATAGATGATGCATTTCTGTTGCTGCTATAACAACAAATACTAAAAAACAGAAAAAAAATATTTAAGAGGGGCTCCCATACAACAAACGTGATTTTTTTGCTCGTTTTTGCTTGATATTGATAAGGGCAACAGGTAGACACTTGAAATATTCACATAATATTTAGTTATATATTCACTTAAAAATAAATAATTAAATTAAAATAAAACAAATATTTAAGGGGGGGCTCCCATAAAACAAACATGATTTTTTTGCTTGTTTTTATAGATAACGGTACGGAACCTTTCGTGCGCGAGTCCGACTCGCACTTGACTGATTTTTTTTTTTTAATTTTATACTTGTAAACTAAAAAATAAAACTAGTTCCATACAAATTAACCACCTATTCTAGTTCTTTACAGAAGAATTTTCCTAAAATCCTTTTTCAGCTGACATCTACCGTAATCTATCTCCATGCCATCGATCAACATCAAAGTAGTAGTAGTTTTCCAGATTCTGAAAATTATTAGATTACTCAAGTATTTGTAGAACATATCAAAGTAGTAAAAATTATAGAATTTCAAGATTGTACATACATACATATAATCACGCCTCATTCCCGTAGGGGTAGGCAGAGACCACTTCTTTCCACTTGCTACGATCCTTACATACTTGTTTCGCTTCGTCCACTTTCATTATTCCCTTGTTGTATGTTTGTTCGCCTAGGTCTACTCCTTCCCGCACTTTCATTCACACTCGCCTTATATACTTTTTTCGTCAACCGTTCTTCATTCATTCTCTCGACATGGCCAAGATTGTAAAACTCTTATAATAATATAATTTTTCGTTTATTTGCAGAAATCCGAAAGAACAAGACGGAGAAGTACTGCCAATGGGCTCATCGGTGGAAATGCTCTCAACAGAAAATCCTGACAATGAAGATGCAGAGGTTTTTATTTATCTTTTTTTTTTTCTGACCATCCTTTATAAACTCTTTTGCAAAAAAAACGGGCACTTAAGCAAAGAACTATTTTATAGTTACTATTAGTTTGTTTGACAATTTTAGCTATTGTTATCCTCAGAATTTTATAAATTAATTAGGAAGGAATAGTTTTCATCAGTTTTATCATAACATTTTAATTAAATTATTAAGAAATAATGTTTAAGCTCAAAACACTATGATTGTACCTGCTCGCTAAATAAAAATGAAACGCGTTAATTTCTTTGTTTTTCTTGAATACATTAAAAGCAGATAAAAGTTTAGTATTGAGTGTGACCCCCTCTTGCTGAAATCACAGCTTGCATTCGTCTGGGCATGCTAGTGAGTATATCTTTTATGGTTTCTCGGGGAATACGTTCCCACTCCGCGGTAATCACATTCTTTAGCTCTCTGATGATCTGCGGAGCCGGCTGCACTGATCTCACTCGTCGCTTCAGAACGTCCCAGACATGCTCTATGGGATTGAGGTCCGGACTTCTAGCTGGCCAGTCCAAACGACGAATTCCGACTTCTAGCATATACGCATCCACACCGCCAGACCGGTGGGCGCGAGCGTTGTCGTCCATAAAAATTGAGTTTTCGCCAAGAGCGGTTAAAGCGGGTTGTGCATAAGGAATTAGAACTTCCGTTATGTATCGGTGTCCAGTCAGTGTACCGGTTTCGATGAAGACTAACTCCGTACGATCCATAGAATTTATTCCTGCCCAAAACATAACAGAGCCCCCTCCATAAGGTGTGATTTCTTCAAAACATGCCTCTGCAAAGCGTTCTCCTCGTCTACGTAGCACTCGCCGACGTCGGTCTTCACCATGCAGAGATATCCTGGCTTCATCGGAGAACAATACCCTATCCCAGTCTTCATGAGTCCATGACACACAATTTCGAGCGAAGCTAAGCCTGGCAACTCGATGTCCACGGAGTAATTTAGGGCCGCGCGCCGGGCGATGACTGTGTATATTAGCAGCGAGAAGCCTCCTCCTGACCGTCCATAGACTAATTTGCACATTTCTTACTTCTTCGAGGGTGTTCTTGAGGTCCACATAAGAAGATTTGCGATTTTTCAACGCTTGACAAACTAGAAAACGATCATCCCGTGGTTCGGTACATGTCTTTCTGCCAGAACCAGGCCTTCTCTTGACGGAACCGGTCTCTTGATAGCGCTGCCAGGTCCTTTGAACTGTCGACCGACTCACATTTAGCCTCTGAGCCACGAAGCATTGACTGCAACCTTCTTCAAGCAGCGCAATAATTTTGCTCGCTTTTATCACTTTATCTACCATTTTCGAGATTGCTAAACAGCAATAACAATACTTTTAAATGTCAAGGACACCAGATAATTTAATAAAAATTGACAAAAAGTTAATTAGAGGCGATATTAACTATAGGGAATTCGCGCCACAAAATGTAGTTAAAAGTTATTTTCTTTGAAAACCAGGCTCAGTCAAAAATTTGAATTTGGAATGTACTCTTATAAACATTATGGCACTTTTATAACTGGCCAGTAACATGTTCAAATGATTAAAACCTTTTTGGTATTTTATTTTTTTCAGCCAGGAAGAAAATCGAAACCGCCCGTTTTTTTTGCAAATGAGTGTATATTCGTCTTAAGGACAACACGTTATAGAAGAAAGAATAATTATAATTTTAATATTTTCTTTAACATTCCTTTAATATCATGATAATCTAAAACAATAAAGGAGATTATTTTTTAATTTTATTAGAGTTTTAAAACCTTCAAAGTTTTAAATATAAATTTTAATAATTTGATTTTTAATAATTTTTTGAGTTGTGTATCAACTAAGTTGTTTTGTGCTATGTTTATAGGTACACTATTAAGAAACATCAAACATAATAAATAACTAGATTATTTAACATAGTTTTGTCGTACTTGTATGTTATACAAATTTCAATACTTGATGAGCCACAGCTGTATTATTAAGCGTTTATTAGCATTTTCGCTTATATAGTCGGGTTACAAACCATAAGTCAATGTCCTGAGTTCATGTCCATGAATTTGTGGGGCATAAAATATAAAATAAAAAATTAAATTTCATTTCAATTAGGATTCAAACGAGTCAATATATGAGAAGTACGATCCACTGCTCCATGGGAACACGCGGAACAAGAAAGATCAAATTTTAAGCACAAAGTTTATGAGGAAGTTCATACATATCGCTCGACTCATGAAGCCTAAACTGACTCAAGAGGCCTCAGACACTATTGCAGACGAGTATGCCAGGCTTCGAAACCAAGATATGATGGATAGTGATGTGGCGAGAGTAAGTATAGATGTTTTATGAGTGTAGAATCATCCTCTTAAGTAACAGCAAAACCATGCTTTAATTTAATTATAGAAATTATATTTTTTTATTTTTATATCGCCATTTGATAATGATTAGTATAATCAAAAATCCAGATAGAACTCTATCGTTATTCACCTTCTCAGTAAAAGATGTTAAAAATGTCAAGATTAAATATTAAAATATCCATCTAAATTAAATTTTTCCAAAGATATACGGTATGTATTGTCCGCGCGCGAGCTCTGATTAATTACAAGGAATGTTGACGTAATGAGCTAGAGTTGTAATTTAGTCGACATTGCGTTATCGATACTAACACATCTTAAGCCTCCGTGCGAGTATTATGTACTATATATAGGTACTTAAAAAAAACAGTTGTATCACGTATGTATTTAATTTATAGCTGTTGCTATTCATACATTTGTCGTAAAAAGAAAATAATTATTCGTATGAGGACAATTAAAAAAAATCAATCAAAACAATTATTTATACGATAATCGTATCAATAAAAAAATATTATTAAATAAAGTCAAAAATAAATTAATATTTCTTAATAAAAAATAGTCGATAAGCGTGCTCGCACGTCAGTGTTCACTAGTAGTGAGAGTCGGGCGCGGCGCACACCCGCCCCTCCCCAGCCCCCGATTCCTCGGAGCTTGCGCGTGGACTATACATATCCACAATGTCCCACAGACGCAGCCGGTGACAGCCCGAACGCTAGAGACGCTGATCCGGCTGTCCACCGCACACGCAAAGTGCCGCCTCAGCTTCCAGATAACGCGACGAGATGCGGAGGCAGCCATCGAACTTGTTCACTACGCTTACTTTAAGAAGGTAACTTACTGTACTGTACTGTATCAGCCTATAAACCACCCACTGCTGAGCGAAGACCTTTTCTTTGTATAAAAGAAGGGTTGGAGCTAAATCCACCATGCTGCTATACTGCGGGATAACTTCCCTACCATGGGTAACGATCATTATTAGGTGTCTATAATAACTACTGGGCCCGACGGCTTTTCGTTGGGGAGGCACACTGGGGAGACCCACAGGACATACACTCAGATTGGAAACAAATATTTGTAACAAATACAAATATCTATCCCTGGCAGGAATCGAACCCGCGACCACCGCCGCGCGGCGTTAAGGCAACTACTCGCACCACTACACCAGAACGGTCGTCTATCATAATTATGGTAACTTACTATGCTCTAGCAATATATGAACCTACAGCAGTACAGTAAGGTGACCGGACGCTAGAGATTTTGATCCGGTGGTCCGCCTATAGATAGTACAGCCTAGTTGTATATACTATAGCCTGTTCGTCAAGAAGTTATTCATTCAAAAATATTTCCAGGTGCTTACAAAAGAGAAACGTCGCAAGCGACGAGCGTCTTCGGGAGATGAAGAGAACGCATCCGACAGCGAACAGCCTTCACAACCGCGTGCTAAAAAATCTAGAAGAACGGTAATTATTCATTGCAATCAGTTAAAAATGATAGCTTAGAGTTGGAACTTAATTCACGACTCTGCTCCCCAAGGGATAATTTCAGGAATCTATGATCGTTATCAGGCGATATAACAACTGGAAACGTTGATTTTACGTGCTCTCCGGCTTACAACTTATTTACAGATCAGAAACAGATACAAATATCTTCTACGAATGTGAATCGAACCTGTGGCCAAGTAGTTAAGGCGACTTTTTCTATTACTATATCAGATTGTCACTTATTCATATATATATAATTAATTTCCAGGAAGGTTCTCAAGGTCAAGATCCATATGAGTTCTCATCGGACGAGGAAGCTGAGCCAGTACTACGCGCCGCGCATTCATCACAACCTGAACCTTCACAGAGGACTACCAGGTCTTCACAGAAGACTATTGAAACTAATCGGTTAGTGCCCTAAGATTATAACCTGAGCTCTGATATTATTTGTTGATATATCAGACATTATTTGGTTATTTTGGAAGTTTTTTCTTACCTTTTTTCTTAACCAAATTATAACTTACTAGCTTCTGCCCGCGGCTTCGCCCGCGTGATTATATTGACAAAAAGTAGCCTATGTCCTTCCGCAGGATTCAAACTATTTGTATCAAATTCTTAGATTAGCTCGGTAACAAAGACTCATACAAAAGATGTTCCTCCACGCTTATAGAGTGCACAGTAATATTGCCCCGTCGATACTTTAGTAATTTCTCGCGGAAAAAAGGTCGTAAGTGCCATGAAATCGGTGTCACTGATACGTTTTCGTGTTATATATTTTAAACTTATGTTATGGTCAAATTTCACAAAATCTTTATAAATTGAAGCCTATGTGTTATTCTGATGTATGAACCCCAATTTATGTTTCTTTTGTTCACCAATTATTCTAAACTACAATTGGAATGAATTTTAAACCTCCGTCAATTCAATTTCATCTGTCACATAAGCTATAATTATGTCCTAAAAGTTTGAAAATGTTCCATTGTTAGAAAAAGGCAACATTCCATAAGAAGGGAGCTTCATATATGAATATTTATATATTTAACCTTATATTACAGATTAACCCAATTCAAATCAGCCCTCCAGCAACTGTTTCGTGAAGAACGCGCCAACTCGCTTCCTTTAGACCGCATCACTGCTTACGTCAATGACAAATATTCACACGAGACTTTCGAAGCCGGTGAGATACAAGCCGCTTTGGACCGAATGACTCAAGACAACCATGTCATGATGGCTGACGATATCGTCTTCCTCATTTGATAACTGTTGTGTATAATAAGTATTATCAACTTCATACTAGGCCATAGGAAATGAAAATTCGATTCAAAACTAATTGTAAATCATTTTAATATGTTTTTTTTTGTGTGTAAGTAAAAATAAGGTATTTAATTAAATTTTGTTGAACAAAATACCTAATGTACGTCAATAAAAATTATCACCAGTTATACTCTTAGTACTTCCTATATTTTGTTTAAAATATTCGTAATTCTCATATAACAATGAGACACGATTTGTTAAAGTTGTCAATCCGAAACATCACAAATGTGTACACAATCCGTTATATATGTTGTATATTTTTCTGTAAGTTACCTAGAACACTTTGAATTATTTTTACAATGAACATTCTTAAAAATATTGAAATATTTAATGACTATTGTAGCCAGTATCAGCTAATTAAATAATAGATTGTGTGAAATCCGTTATCTATCTACATTGTACAAAAATTTTTGAAAATTTTCCTATAAGTTGTATCTTATAATTATTACATTTACTATGTATACTTACATTATGATTATAAGATATTGTTAAAACCCCACCAGTAGAAAATAAGTCTCAAGTAATTAGATCATTCCATTTATCAAAAATAACCAATATGGATTAACATTTTTAATATACAAGGATAATTTAAATTTACGGAAGGAAAACAAGATGCACGAACCCCTTTCGAGCATAGAGATCTGATCAAACAAAATGATTTGTAATATTTTATAAAATGGGAATAATTAGACAGTTTTTAAATTTTATACTGATGTAAGCTTTTGAATAATCAATAATCAAGGACATTGAAAAAAACACAATATTACAAATTCATCTAAATATGTCGCTTATCTAAAATACGTCTTGTATGGATATTTCATGTAATGAAATGGTAATTAAAAAAAAAATCTTTAAATTTTAACTCGATATTTATATTTTGATGTTTGAGTATCCTTGTTATAATGTTCTCTATAGTACTCAAATATTAAATAATTACTGAAAATTAATCTAAATTTTTTGTAATACAAAGCTTTTGTATACAAATATCAGTTGATTTGTAATAAAAAGTTTTTGTATACAAATATCAGTTGATTTGTAATAAAAAGTTTTTGTATACAAATATCAGTTGATTTGTAATAAAAAGTTTTTGTATACAAATATCAGTTGATAAGTTTGATCTGGTTTATTTTAATTAAGTTGATTTACCTTTTTCTATGATGAAGTTAGACTTTATCAATACGAAATAAAATAGTAATTAAATCTTTTTTGTAGTTTAATTTGTAAAAATCATTTATTAAACAGTATAAAACTTTTTATTTTGATTAGTAAAATGAAATAATGTTAAAGTTTAAATAAAAATTCCTTTATTAAAAAAAAAAAAATTAATTAGAAAAGATTAAAATTTTTTTTTTTATCTCTTTTAATCTTTTCGAATTCATGTCGTAAATTAAAAGGTATTCAAATCGATTACAAATAAAAAAAAAAAATTCAAATACTTTCAAATTTTCTTAAAGAATTAAAAAATAGTTGAAGCGATTTGGAAACGTAAAATTTAAATGTTTTTGAATACTTACAAAATCACCGAACTGTGATAATTATTTAGCGATTTAAAAGTATTTGGAAAAATTAAAAAAAAAGTTGAATATTTTCGAATCGTTTTAATTATCTAAATAGAATAAAAAAATTCTATTATTTTGCTATTAAAAAGTATTTCAAAATATTTGAAAATTAAATACCTATTAATCGTTCCGAATCTTCCAACGATTCAAAAATGTTACGGTTATTTAGTGATTGAAATGTATTTAAAAATATTTAAAAAATGTAATAATTTTAATTTAAATCTCCGAATATCATGATATTATGACCGAATATTTGTAACTATTTAGACGTATTCGATGCTTGAAAACTGAAGTGATTTACTATGATAATATGAAATGATAATATATTGAAAAAAGATTAAAAAATATCTTTTTTTTTAATCTTTTCTAATCACTTTTTTTGATAAGGGAGGTCGGTGAATCTGGCTGTTTTAAATATCAATAAATATAGGACGTTAAAAAAAAAGAAAAAAAAAACTATCCCGCCATTTTGAATTGTTTTTCTGTCTGTCAAAATGAAAATCTAATGAAGGAATTCGACACAGTATGAAGATAATCTAATGAAGGAATTCGACACAGTATGAAGTTTTATTACAAAAATGGGAAAAATTTATATCAAACTGCAACAAAAAATATGTGACGTACGCAATGTGGTGATGTTGTTTGTATGGTGGGATCAGAACGGCCTCGATCATTATGACCTTTTACCGCCGGGCAAAACCATCGATTCGGATCTTTACTGTCAACAACTAATGAGACTCAAGAAATACATTGAGAAAAAACGGGTCGAATTGATCAACAGAAAAGGAGAGGTCTTTCATCATAATAACGCCAGATCACGAACATCTTTGGGGCCGTTCATAAAATACGTCACACTAAAATCAGCTTTTTTTGACCCCCTCCCCCCCATTGTCACGCTGTGTCACTTTTTGTGACCCTATAGTAATATTTCGTCACAAAAACTGAGACCCCCTCCCCCCTGCTGAGTATGATAAATTCTAAATGATAGTACACAAATTCTGAAAAACACGATTTATTTAATTTAATTAATGCTCATTCTGTATCTATTGCGGCCATCTCTGAGACATGGTTGAGGCCTGGGTCTCACTTTAGAGTCCCGGGATTTGCCTGTCTATGGGATGATCGTGATGATGACAGGGCAGGTTCTGCATTGTTAATTAAAAGATCTTTTCCGTTTTTCGTTATCCCTCTCCCTCTTCATTCCCAAGAAATCAATGCTGTTTCGGCTTGCATAGCCAATATTAATTTCATCTCAATTTATATACATGATCCTAAACTTTCTCTAATCCCTGAACTTTCTTCAATTTTGTTTTCAGTTCCTCCTCCACCTTTTATTTTAGGATTAAACATTTGGTTTATATACTAAACACTAATGGTATTCTAAATTTGAAGCTTCTATGTCTGCTAGAAGTGCCTTAGAGTTTTGATAATCGGTCAGTCAGTGAGTGAAAAAATTAGGAAACTTTGACTAATTATAATTCTAAAACTACTGGTTCAAATTGAATGAAATTTGAAATATACCGTGATTATACAATGCCTGCTTGGGTATTGAAAATTCAGACTTCTAGTTTTATCCACAACGAAGTTATAGGGGGTCGAAAATGGCCTGAATTGCTTCGAGCAAAAGGATAGTACGGCCGTGCCGCTTTTTTTTTGCTCGACTTGGCGGAGGCACTGCCGTGCCTCCAGATATAGGCCATAGCTATACATATTTAGATATGATGCGGAGAAAGCTGAAATGACTAAGCCGCACAAATATTCGTCACTTATCCCAAGTTATATTTTTGTGCCGTTTGCAGTCGAAACACTTGGACCTTGGTTGGTTGGCAAAAAATGTCTAAGATAATTCAAACCCCACGTCTCATAGTTTCCACTGGTGACATGAGGGCCGGTGCATTTTTGTCCAGAGAATCGGAACTGCCATTCAACGGAGAAATGCTAGCAGCGTTCTTGGCACCTTTCCACGCGCACATGATTTATAAAAAACTGTCTGTAAATAATTAGTTTGTTTTCCAATGTATGTATTTATAATATTGTAAAATTTCGAAATAAATATATATCTCGCAGCCACAAGTTGGGCCAAGCTACTGCGGGTGAAACCACGGGCCACAGCTAGTTTACTCATAAAATAAAAAAATGTGAGTATCCTATAAATGTTATATTATATTACACATTTCAGAAAAATATTACATTTTTTTATACTATTTTCTAGACTTTCCTTTGCCTTTTCCACTTTTCCCTGGTCTGCTTTTACCAGTCTTATATATTTTATTGAATTTGCCACCAAACACTTTCTTCGTCTTGCTAGATTGATTATTCCGGTTTTTAAATTTACCATCTTGATCGTTGAATCTTTTCCTATTGTCATTGTTATTGTTAAACGTTTTTCCACCATCTGTGTTCTGAAAATTTCTTCTGCCCCTATTATCCTGATTATGACCAGTTTCTTGGTTGTTTTGGTATTTCTTTTTTAACTTTTTGTCCAATCTCATTTTTTTAAACCCTCGGACCTCACCTTCGCCGTTATCTGATTTTCGTTTTCTTGATGGGTTTTGGCTGAAGAGATCTGAAATATAAGCATTCGTTGGATATACGCACACTTGCACATTATTAAACTGTCAATATTCCATCAACACTTCAATTATAGCTTTAATGTTTTTCCTATGTCAATTATGAAATCGACATAGCGTAATAATTGCGACATTATAGCGAACTTGACTAATAGAGCCGCATGTCTATAAACTTAAAGAGAAAACACAGTGAATTTTTTACCTTGCTCAGGCTCTTCCCCTACTTCCTCCCGGTAGTAATCAGCGTCGTCTTCGTCCTGCTCCATTGGAATATCCTGGCTTTCCGCCGCCGCTAGTTCCATTAGCCTGGAGAAATATTAATACTAGAATAAGACATTTTTGATGTAATTGTACTAATATTACTAAAAGCGAAGTAGAGAACAAATCAAAAACAACTTTATTCAAATAGGCCCCATGAACATCTTCGAATCATCATTTTATAAAATTAATATTTTAGTGATTATTATTTTATTATTTTTTTGTAAAAGTAAAGCTACCACCGATTCGAAATGTAGATTCTGCAGAGAAGAATCGGCAAGAAACTCCGCAGTTACTCTTTTGAAAATAATACATATATAAAATGTGTTTTAGTACAAAATTAGTAATATCTTGCATGAAATACAGTGCCACTAAGTCCACTAAAAAAACTCTTCAGCTTTATAATATTAGTATAGATTATGGCGAAAAAGCGAAGAATTAAAAAAAAATTTACATCATTGATTAAAGACTTATAGTCTGTTTTTTAATATCAGGGACTAAATTGAATTAATTGTTGTCAGTTTTGCAATTCTTAAATAATCATGTGCCGTATGTTTTTTTTATTTTTTTTATAATAAGTTATCCTGTTTCCTATCCTAAATTGTATTGAACATGTAAAAAAAGAAGAAGACAAAATGTTGAACTTGACTACTTAATAGATGCTTCAACAGATGCACCGACCCCTAGCTTTATAATACATGTGTCCGAAGAGTCGAGTGAATTATCATCAATAACTGAATAATAAAATTATTAAAATAACTTTTACCACCCGATACTTTACATTCACTACATAAAAACCATTAAGTTCAGTCGTTCTCATTCATTCGTCATTGGCATCTCTATGAACAATGTCTGGTTACCTGTACGCCATATTTGTTTACTATTTAAAACAACTAAGAAAAAATACAGTATAAATATAAATATTCAATATGCGAAAATAGTATAAATAAATATAAATTGTAATATTCTGCTACCTCTGGTGAACCTTCGATGAACTATTAGTACCAGATATCGATGGTATTTTACTTGGTCTAGCAGCAAATTATTTTACCTTTGATTTTCCGTCAACCCTTTCTTCTTTTTTATTCCTTCTAATGCCTTCTGTTTTAATTCTTCCTTCTCCTTTTCTTTCCTCTTAACGTTTTCAGCTTGTTGGGTCTTACGCTTTTCTTTAAGCCGTCTACAAAGAGAAAATTATTATTTATTATATAATATTTATTGTTATCCAGAGAACCTTTTGGTAAAAAATATATGTATCAGTGGTACAAGCGAACAATAGATATTTTTTAATGGCTAGTTTTATCTTGTTTAGTTGTAACAGGTACTATGCCTATTACTTCTGGATGCGGAGAAAAAAAATGGTACAAAATTAATAAAAACAGTTCAGTAGTTAATTAAAAGATTATTTTATAATTTTACCTCTTCTCCTCTCGTTTCTTCTTTATTAATGCCTTTTCTTCTTCCGTTTTTTCAACGAGCTCATGAAATAGGACTTCGCCATCCATAAGACCGTCTTCAACCTAAAATAAATAATAATGATAACATTAATTATGTACAGATTTTGATATTTGCTATTTATTTCTTTAGTAATGAGAAGAGTTTAATTTTAATTCAACAAATAAACTAAAATATGACTGGCCCGTGGCGCAGTTAGCAGTGGCCCTGTTTTCTGCTCCAGGGTTGTGGGTTCGATTCCCGCCCCGATTCTGGGAATATTATGTATTTATTTAAAAAATATATATGTATATCAGTCAACTATTACCTAAAACACAGGCATTAAGTTGCCTACCTTAGGAACAGACGACCATGTGTGCATGTTGAACAAAAAATAAATAAAAAATAAAGAAGCATAATTTGGAGCGATTGTGTAGCGATACAATTGCAAGAAGAACGCAATAATGTCGCGATGACGGCATTGCTGTTCATATATTTTCGCGCACGTAGCCCGTTGCGGAGCCCTGCGGAGTAACCTCCAACCCTTCTCGTCCACAAAAGAAGAATCCTAGGGGCTATAACAGTCCAATACAGCAATACCTTGTTGAGCTGCAGCTGCAGGCGCGGGCCCAGCTCCACGAGCCGCAGCGCTCAGCGCCTGCGGGAGCTCCACCTGGGGGGAGTTACATTTGATATTACCTTGATGAGCTGCAGCTGCAGGCGCGGGCCCAGCTCCACGAGCCGCAGCGCTCAGCGCCTGCGGGAGCTCCACCTGGGGGGAGTTACATTTGATATTACCTTGATGAGCTGCAGCTGCAGGCGCGGGCCCAGCTCCACGAGCCGCAGCGCTCAGCGCCTGCGGGAGCTCCACCTGGGGGGAGTTACATTTGATATTACCTTGATGAGCTGCAGCTGCAGGCGCGGGCCCAGCTCCACGAGCCGCAGCGCTCAGCGCCTGCGGGAGCTCCACCTGGGGGGAGTTACATTTGATATTACCTTGATGAGCTGCAGCTGCAGGCGCGGGCCCAGCTCCACGAGCCGCAGCGCTCAGCGCCTGCGGGAGCTCCACCTGGGGGGAGTTACATTTGATATTACCTTGATGAGCTGCAGCTGCAGGCGCGGGCCCAGCTCCACGAGCCGCAGCGCTCAGCGCCTGCGGGAGCTCCACCTGGGGGGAGTTACATTTGATATTACCTTGATGAGCTGCAGCTGCAGGCGCGGGCCCAGCTCCACGAGCCGCAGCGCTCAGCGCCTGCGGGAGCTCCACCTGGGGGGAGTTACATTTGATATTACCTTGATGAGCTGCAGCTGCAGGCGCGGGCCCAGCTCCACGAGCCGCAGCGCTCAGCGCCTGCGGGAGCTCCACCTGGGGGGAGTTACATTTGATATTACCTTGATGAGCTGCAGCTGCAGGCGCGGGCCCAGCTCCACGAGCCGCAGCGCTCAGCGCCTGCGGGAGCTCCACCTGGGGGGAGTTACATTTGATATTACCTTGATGAGCTGCAGCTGCAGGCGCGGGCCCAGCTCCACGAGCCGCAGCGCTCAGCGCCTGCGGGAGCTCCACCTGGGGGGAGTTACATTTGATATTACCTTGATGAGCTGCAGCTGCAGGCGCGGGCCCAGCTCCACGAGCCGCAGCGCTCAGCGCCTGCGGGAGCTCCACCTGGGGGGAGTTACATTTGATATTACCTTGATGAGCTGCAGCTGCAGGCGCGGGCCCAGCTCCACGAGCCGCAGCGCTCAGCGCCTGCGGGAGCTCCACCTGGGGGGAGTTACATTTGATATTACCTTGATGAGCTGCAGCTGCAGGCGCGGGCCCAGCTCCACGAGCCGCAGCGCGGAGCGCGAGCGCGCCGCCGCGCCGCGCGCGCTCAGCGCCTGCGGGAGCTCCACCTGGGGGGAGTTAGTTTGAGTTGGGGGTGCTACTAAGAACGATATGTGTTGCCATCGCTTAGTTTCTGGCGGAGTTAAGTATGAGTTGCGGGATAAAATGAAGACCACAGGGAAAAAACAAGGAATGTCAATTGCTAGTTAATTTGCATAAATAAAAATTAAAGGTAAATATAGTCTATATTTTTTTATTTAAATGCCGTGAATCAAAAATTTAACTGCCATTTTACCAGGATAATAATATGTTTCATTCCTAGAATATTCCTTTTCCTAGAGAAAATATAACATAAAATTGTGAGAAAGCGTTATTACACTAAAACAGGAGTCACTTAGAAAAGTGCAAGTACAAGAGTACAAGTCAAGTCGCGACAAAAGCAACATAGGCTCCGTTATAAAAATCAGTAAAATCGATTTTTTGAGCCGCGCGTTTATAAAAAGTGGTGATCGTGATAGTAATAAGTATCATTTGTCTGTGAAAGTGTTCGCAACATTGTGGAGTCCCGGATTCCCGAACTACAAGCATCGAAACTTCGGAGCATCAGAAACACTAGAAGGCCAAAACGTACGTGAGAGAAAAATTTACAGCTTAGAGCGGCCGGAAAGACCCTTCGATCGACGCTTCATTCATCTCCAAACAAAGCCAGGAACCGAAGATACTAACATTCAAAGTAGCCATATATAGCAGCGTATAAGGAAAATATATTAATTAAAGCCTAACTCCCCGCCAGACCGGCGCCGCTAAGGCCTACTTTACAAAACTCCGCTCAACGATAGCGTCGAAACATCACGTACGCCGCATTCCATCGCGGCTGACGTAACCGGCGCTCCGTCAACGGCGATCGACCTGCGAACGAACATCTAGATAGCTCCGAAGAGGACCTAAAAGTGGACATCTTTTGCAAATATCACCATCCTTTACACCGATCACCACTTATTACCACACGAAATCCCAAAAGGGACTTCGACGCGCAAAACATTACCACCCGTACTTGGTACTCCGCGAGGAGGCAAGAACAACAGCATCCTCGTGTGGCTGCAACGTCGGCGACATCACATCTGGCCGCCACGTGAGTCCAACCGACTGAATATAAAAAAATAAAAAAAAAATAAATAAATAAATAAATAAATAAAAATAAAAATAATAAAAAATTTAACCTACTTAACATAGAAAATAAGTGTAAATTGTAAGTAGTTATAAGTGTAAATATAAGATACCTAGATATTAAGTGTATATATATTAGTTAGCGATAGCTATAATTAAGTCAAGTAATATAATAATTAAGTCAGCTATGTCTTCAAACCAAACAATCAAAAAGTCCACCGACTCAACATCAATTGCACCAAAAACAACAACAGCACCATCATTGCGCAAAAAAGTGCTCAAAAAAATAGCAAGCGTAACCGGCGCAAATACAAACGTCTCTCCGCTGCCATCTACATCTGGCGAAAATCCGTCACAAGAACTTGTGGCGGAAATTGCAGTAACACACACCAACACGAAGTCGGAGCCATCCGTCTCAGATCTGGAGGAATTGGAGACGTCGTCGGTGTGTTCGGCCACATCAGTAAACAGCAGGAGGACCTCCCTCCTCTACACTACTCCAACGAGAGGAACTGGGGTGGTTATGGACATGGTCACGGGTGTGGCCAATGACCTGTTGCAGCGCGGCAAGGAGGCATTGGAAAGTGCCGGAAATATGAAAAAAGAGACGAAAGTCACCGCCTACGAGAGCTTGCAAGGGCTGTATGAAACAGTCCTGTCACTCTCGGATTCGCGAAACCGGCACAAATGCAACTTAGAAATGGAGCGAGCCCGTCACGCACAAGAGTTGGTGAGGGTTGAGAGAGCTCATGCGAAAGAGCTCTCAGAACTCAAAAAGATGTTTCTTTCGGGGATGCAAAAAACCCAGGAGGACGTCATGGAAGTGCTGAGGGAGACACGCGCCGTGCGTGCATGGACAGACCATGACACGGTGGAGCCCTTCCGGCGTATACGGGACGTCTGTGAGGCCCAGGCGAGGTTGGAGAGGAGGCTGAGCGAGATTCAGGGGGCGGTTTCGTCGGTCAACACCGGCGATACAGCGACATTGCGGACTGAGGTCCAAGAATCATTTAAGGCGGTGGGGAACGGCATAAGCTCGCTATTTAGCGGCCAAGAAAAACTCGCCGACCAGATCACAGAGACTAGGATCTTCCTCGCCACCAAAGTAGATAACATCCCGCTGGTCACCGTTGACGAAGGCCGCCCCGAAAAAACCACAGACATAGAATTAAAAAAACAAATAGAAGACCTAAATGATCATATAAGAACGATCAACACAAAAGCATACAATGAACAACAACAAAAGGACTTGAGCCCTGTATTGAAACATTAAATGAAAAAATTGAAATCATGTCCTCAGAACTGCGCACCCTGAGGGACTCTGCCAAGGCCTCCGTATCCCCAAAGAAGCCATCGTTGGAGACGGAGATGGCGGTGCAGGAGGTTAAGCAGACCCTCAACACCATAAAGGAGGGAGTCACTAAGCTGGCTCCCCGGGCGCCCAGCACCTATGCCCAGGCCGCAGCCCGACTCAAACCCGAGAGTTTGGACAAAAGACCTAACCACACTCTCATTATCTCGTCCCGGAACCCACAGGAGACCAGCGAGCAGGTACTCACAAAAATTAAAAACTCGCTGTACCTACAGAAATCCGGGGCGAAAATGGAAAGAGTCCGGAAGGCACGTGACCAGAAGATAGTGGTGAGATGCGCTTCAAAGGAGGACATGGCTAAGATCAGAGGCCAAGTCCAGAAAAATGCAGAACTAACGGTGCGGGAGCCCACAAACCAGGACCCCCTGGTTTGCGTGCGGGGAGTGCTGAATTGTTACTCCAACGAGGAGATCGCGGACCTCATAAAAGCCCAAAACGATCACATATTCGAAGGGGTTGACAAGGCGGCACTGAAGATGAAGGTGCGCTATAGAAAACGTGCCCGAAACCCCCACGAGTGCCACCCTGTGATCGAGTTATCTCCGGTGCTCTGGAGGCGGTTTGTAGACAAAGGAAGGCTGTACGTAGGCTTTGGCAGATGTGTAGTTGAGGACCAGTCTCCCCTCGTTCAGTGCATGAGATGCCTTGGATTCGGACATACCAAGGCACTGTGCAAACAAGGCAAAGAGTCATGTAACTTCTGCGCCGGTGAACATGTGGGGGGAAACTGCCCCTCGAAAGCCAAAGGAGACTCTCCTAAGTGTATAAACTGCCTCAGAGCAAAAAGATCTGGTCCCGACCTGGCACACACGGCATACAGTTCGGAGTGCCAGGAACGAATAAAATGGGATGGAATAGCAAGATCACGGGTGCAATATTGCTAAGGGCGACCCGGAGGCCAAAGGAATGGCCCCTGACGGAGAGACGGGCGATGCAGGCGCTTTGCGATTTTTGCAAGCAAACCTGCAGCGCTCAAAGTTGGCAACGACCGAACTGTTTCAGGTGGCCTCGGAAAAAGGGATCTCTTTCGCCCTGGTACAAGAACCTTATATCGGTAATAAGGGCGAAATGAGACAATACCCAGGCACGAAGATCATCCAGTGCACCTTGGGCCGCCAGAAACCAGTAAAGGCGGCGATCATCGTCTTCGGTGACAGAGTGGAAGTTATTCATGACCCCCAAATTGTCACCGAGAATGTGGCCGCTGTCTTCGTAAAGGCCGGCCGACTTGAGCTCGGAATACTGTCCGTCTACTTCGAAGGGGACCAAGACTTGGAACCTTACATCGGACAGGTGAGAACGGCCATCGCGAAGTTCCCCACACACCATCATATAGTGGCCGGAGACGTCAATGCCTGGAGCCACTGGTGGGGCAGCAGCTCCGAAAACCATCGAGGAGCACAACTTCACGGATTCATCACCGAAATGGACCTCCACATCCATAACAACGGAGATATACCTACGTTCGAGACATACAGAGGAGACAGGCTATTCTCGAGTTGCGTAGACGTGACATTAACCAGTCAGTCCCTTCTCGCGAAAATGGATACCTGGCGAGTGGAACGAAATCTGATCACATCTGATCACAACGCCATTATGTTCAGTCTGCGCACTGAGGGGCCCCTAAAACCACTGGACCCAATCTCGACGCGCAGATATAACACCAAAAAGGCGAGATGGACAGATTTCACCGCGATCCTAAGGTCCGGACTTGCGGAAGAGAGTGTAACTCCGGCTGCCGTCAGCAATGTCTCGAGCACGGATATGCTCGAAGAAATGATCACAAAATACGTTACGATCATTCACCATACATGTGAAAGGACCATTCCGAGGATAAAACCATGGAAAGGCGACCCCCGACCACCCTGGTGGTCGGGTGAACTAGACTCCCTAAAAAGGGAACAGTTAAGAGCTAAGCGTCGCATTAGAAATGCTGCACCCTGCAGAAGGGCTGGCGTCGTCGAAGAATACGTACAGGCTAAAGAGACATACAAAAAGGCAGCAGATGAAGCAGCTACTCGGAGCTGGAAAGAGTTCTGTACGGCACAAGACCGTGAAAGCGTATGGGACGGTATCTACAGAGTCATCAGAAAGACCTCTCGTAGGCACGAGGACGCATTGCTACGGAACGAATCTGGCGAAACACTGTCACCAGACAAGTCGGCAAAACTCCTGGCAAATGCGTTCTACCCAGATGACTCTGTAGAGACCGAAACCGCCTATCACAAAGAGGTCAGAGAGGCTGTTGAGAACAGAGCCCCTGCGGAGTTAGAAGATCTGTCTGACGATGACCCGCCTTTTACGGATGCGGAGCTGGAACAGGTTCTTCTGAGCCAAAACCCCAAAAAAGCTCCGGGCCCGGACGGATTAACGTCAGATATATGCGCGGCGGCAATAAACTGTGACAGGGAAGTATTCCTATCGCTGGCAAACAAATGCCTGTCGCTCTCCTACTTCCCCAAGCAGTGGAAGGTCGCCCACATATGCATTATCCGCAAACCAGCCAAAGAGGACTACACCAACCCAAAGTCCTATAGACCTATCGGACTCCTGTCGATCCTAGGAAAGACAGTCGAGAAAATGATGATAAGCAGACTTCAGTGGAGACTCTTTCCTACGCTGCATCGAAGCCAGTACGGATTCATGCCACAGAGGGGAACGGAAGACGCCCTCTACGATCTTGTCGAGCATATCAGACAAGAAATCAAGTTAAAGAAAATAGTGCTGCTGGTATCGCTCGACATAGAGGGTGCCTTCGACAACGCGTGGTGGCCGGCTCTCAAAAAACAGCTGGTGGACAAACATTGCCCAAGGAACCTTTACGCCATGGTCGCCTCATACCTTCAAGACCGCAGGGTCATTGTTAACTACGCCAGAGCGACCAGTGAGAAGGAGACCACGAAGGGTTGTGTCCAAGGATCAATTGGCGGACCGACCTTCTGGAATCTTATCCTGGATTCTCTTCTGAGAAAGGTCAACGGCATGGGGGTATACTGCCAGGCCTTTGCGGACGACGTGGTCCTCGTTTTCTCCAGCCAAAAAACCGACAACCTACAGACCTCAGCCGAAACCACCTTAGCTGTCGTACAAGAATGGGGTATACGTAACAAATTGAGCTTCGCCGCGCATAAGACCAACGCGATGGTACTTACAAAAAAGCTCAAATACGATACCCCCATAGTTCATATGTCCGGCACTCGACTGAGACTTGTAGAGGAAATTAAGCTGCTGGGGCTCATTTTGGACTCAAAGCTCACTTTCAATGCGCACGTTACCGCCGTATGCAAAAAAGCTGCGGACATATATAAAAAACTCGCGTGCGCTGCGAGAGTGTCTTGGGGTCTGAACGGGGAAATCGTACGGACCATTTATGTGGCGGTAATAGAGCCTATCGTTCTGTACGCGGCGAGCGTATGGTCCCCTGCAGCAGAGAAGTTGTCGATTCGAAAACAACTAGACTCACTGCAGAGAGGATTCGCGCAGAAGATGTGCAAAGCATACAGGACGGTGTCCCTGACATCGGCACTAGTCCTCACGGGCCTACTTCCACTTGACCTTCGCGTCCGAGAGGCGGCCATATTGTTTAAGACCAAAAAGGGTCACAGCACGGACCTTCTTCCACCGGGAAGAGAGCTGGAGCGCAGGGTGGGTCCAATGCAAAATCCCCACCCTTCTCTACTCATGACAACTGAGTATGAGCGCTTAGAGAATCTGAACCCCGAAGTCCTTGAGAAGCACAATATCGTCGGGCCTTTCATCTTCACCGACGGCAGCAAAATAGAGGGCAAAGTAGGAGCCGCCCTAACATGCTGGGACCAAGGCAGGGAAGTAAGATACTCTACTTTCCGGTTAGAACGGCACAATACTGTCTTCCAGTCGGAGATGTACGCACTCTTCAGAGCCGTGGACATGGCAAAAACCTTAAAGTCAAGCTCAATCAACATCTTGAGCGACTCCAGGTCGTCACTCGATCTGCTGAGAAGCCCATCAGTGACCCACCCTCTGGCCGTGGAAATGAAGAGTCGAATTAGGCGTCTCCGAGAGGAAAATAAGACAGTTAGGTTCTTTTGGCTGAGAGCCCATGTTGGAACGCCGGGCAATGAAAGAGCGGACGAGCTGGCAAAAAAGGCGGCCTTAACAAAAAAGACGGCACCCGACTACGATAAAGTATCTATATCGTATGTCAGAAGGCAGATCCGGGAAGAGACTGTCAGGACGTGGCAGGACAGATACAATTCTTCGGAAACTGGTTCGGTCACGAAAATATTCCTACCGGATGTGAAGACCGCTTGCAGACTGGTAAGGAAGTCGGCACCAACACCTGTCGACACAAAAATAATGACCGGCCACGGAGGGTTTGCGGCGTATCTGCACAGGTTCCACCTCACTGACAGTCCTTCATGTATCTGCGATCCGAATTGTGAGGAGACAGTTCTGCACATTATACTGGACTGCCCGAGGTTCGGTAAGGAAAGGCTGGATCTGGAGCTCAAACTCCAGATGAAACTTGATCAGTCATCACTCCATACCATCTTAGAGAGCGAAACGAGCAGAACGTCTTTCCTCACATTCGCGAGAAAGGCCGTCACAGTAGCCGCAAAAAGAAACAGCACGACCGCTCTACCACCAGCTGTAACGCCTGTACAGAGTGCCAACACCGTCGTTCAAGCAACACAGACACAGACACTCTACACACAAGGAACCGCTCAGCAGACCACTCCAACGGCTTCGCCAGTGTCTCCTGGCCGTGTCCTTCTGGACCGAATAACTCAAGCCATACCCTCCTCTTTGCAAAAGCTGTTCAGGAAAAGAGCCAACAATAACGCACCTTCGCAACCGACCCATAGCAGGATCATGCAATCCTCGCCCAGCGAAGAGATCAGAGGCGGAGAAGTTGGAATTAAGACCAGATGCGTGGCTCTCTTCATGGACAGCGGGGTGGAGAGGATAGGAATCTGCTTTTGTCGCCCCGAAACACGCGATCGGCTGGCGATTTCACCGGGGCTCGCTTTACTGATAAAGGGTAGCACACAAAAGACCAGCATTAAGCGCACAAAGATCGAAGCGCTAGCGCAAGAACAGGAGGGCGACTCGACCTACCGTATAATACGTTTAAAAAGCAAACTCATCGTGCTGTTCGAATGGGGAGAGATATCAGCCTTTGCGCAGTCTAGTGTGTGGTTGAAGCGGTTGAGCGAGATCCCCGGGGGAATCCCTGGAAGAATCAGTGTGGATTCAATGAGAGTCGGCTATGACAGAGGCAACGTATCGGATAGGTACGGTTGCCTTATGGCCTCCAAGAACAGTGAGGTCATTGTCTACGAGGACAGGGGGGAGGATCTGGGTTATTTAAGACCGAAATCCATAACACCTTCACCCCCTGCATCGCGGACTGTCGATGAACCCACACTTAGCGGTTCGGAGCGCTTACAGCTCAGGGTCGAGGTCCAGAAGGCAGAACAACTCAATAAAAGGGCCGCACCCGAATCTAGGCCAAGCTCGATGTCAGTAGCGACATTTATCCATGCTACCATCTCCCCCAAACAAGGCATGCTCCCACATCATGCCTCCCCCAAAAGGGCGGAACAGGGAGAGCGGCAAGCGGAGGCGCTGAACAGGTTCACCAAAGACGACAGTCCGAGGCACCCGAAGGCGTCACCGGCCGCTCGAACTAGAGCCGACATGGGACAGGTATCACCACCGAGACTTCGACCTGCGTCCACACCGCTCCAACACGCGGAAAACGCCCTTATCGAGTTCCTGGCCATAACAAAGGCAAACCGCGAGGTAAGCCTGGCCATCTGCAATAAGATCATGCAGACCTACCGGTACGACCACCAAAGGTTACTGGAGGCGCAACTCGAGGAAGCCGAAGCAGCCATATACAGGGTGACTGGCGAGATACTATCGGTGTTTAAGGAGAGTGCTCGGTGCATGGTTCTCATTCGAATTATGTAAAAATATAACATAAATATTAATAAGCTTCTAAGTAATGTTGCCCAACAGTTATCTAATTATTTACGCGTCGTCTGGACACCCTAGTTTCCACGCGGTAGTTAATTACGTCCAAACACCGCCAAGTGTTAACAGGGTTGGCGGATAATTCCCTAACATAAGTAACGATCGTTATCTTGTCTATGATAACAACAGTAACGTACGTAACAACTGTACGTGCTCTCCGAGGCACGGTAGGGACCCACAAGGACATACACCCAGACCGGAAAAAAATATTTGTACAAATATCTGTCCCAAGCGGGAATCGAACCCGCGACCACCAGCGCGTGGCGTTGCAGTTGAGGCAACTACTCGCACCACTACACCAGAATGTCGCGTGTCGTGTTTTCATTTAATGATATTAACGAATTATTTACAACGATTTTCAATCATTAAACTACCTATTTACCTACATAACTACACTAACACACACACAGTCACTTTTAACAGTTTCGAAAGCAATGGTGATTCTGCATTTGTGTATTGATAAGCCATACCTAATTACTAATGACAGATTACACTAACACACGACAGATTAGATATACGCGTATGATCGATCGCTAGGCGCGCAGGAGCCGGGAAGACACACGCAAAAAACACAACAAAAAACACTCAAACAAAAACCCAACTGCGTAAAATACTCTTATTATAAACAAAAAAGAATAAAACAATTTACTAGCTTTCATTTGATACCCATATTGCTACAGTAAGAAAAAAATCAACCCCCCCCCCTTCATTCCGCCAAAGAAATGGACATACATACATACATATTACATACATACATTCGAAAAACATAACCCTCCTTCTGTCGCAGTCGAGTAAAAAACAATCAGTGTTAGCATAATGAATACGAGCAGCTCCTCAGAGTCTGATTTGGAAGCAATGGATTTTATTTTTAATATATCCCTACCCAGAAACTTAAGGCGTAGGAAAAATTACGGATGAAGAATTTCAATTGAGATATCGCTTTAATTAAATAAGAACACACAGATAAAGTGGACAATGATGTCGTTCATAAATAAGGACTTGTCATATTTTTTTAACTAAAACAGTGCTAAGCCACTTATTTATTCTCGAAAAAAATATTCTAGTAAATAAAACTAGTATTCAAGATGAATTAAAGTAATAAAATCAATTTTAGACACGATCTCTTAAACAGAGCCATCTAGCTGTAAATAAAAGTACAAGTTTGTAATGTACGACGTAAATGACAAGTAAACCAAGAAAATAGTATTTAAAATTATATTAAATTTCTAAATATGATTCTGTTAAATAGGAATTAATTATTTTATAAACATTGAACATTCTATTTCGCTGACAACAAATAAGTAAAATGTATGTTAATAACTCGTGTACGACTATAAAAACCTTATATCTTTACACAATAAATGAAACGATGATTATTTGAGAATCAACAGAGTTCTAGTAAACAAAAACAATTATGTTTATTAAATAAAAGCAAGTAATAATAGTAATAATAAGCCATCTAGCGACCAATAGCCAAAATAATTAATTGATTATAATATTAGCAGACATTGTAATAGTTTTTTCACTAGGTGTCGCTAGATAAAGATCAGATTTGATAGAAGATTTTTTTTAATACGTTGAAAAATGATAAAGTTACTTTTGAAAATATTAAAAAAAAAACACCACAAAAATAAACTTTATCATTTGTTGAACAGCTAACTGTTGTTTATTAAATAAAAGCAAGGAACTACGGTCCTGGCAGACCAGTAGTTTTGCTACTTGCCGATAGAGGCATACTAATCACCGAACTTTCTAGACAAAATAAATAATTTAATTTAAATATTACTTACGAGTTGAAAGATATGTTTATTCCATTTGATTTTGATGTGATGAGCAACAAATTCGTTGACTAGGTAAATAATGTAATCTTTGAACAAAAATAAATATGAACTGTTCACCTATCTTGGTATTTCCGGCGTATTTAAAATGGAATCATACTTATTTACAACTATTTTCAATCATTAAACTACCTATTTACCTACATAACTACACTAACACACACACAGTCACTTTTAACAGTTTCGAAAGCAATGGTGATTCTGCATTTGTGTATTGATAAGCCATACCTAGTTACTAATAACAGATTACACTCACACACGACAGATTAGGTATACGCGTATGATCGATCGCTAGGCGCGCAGGAGCCGGGAAGACACACGCGTGCGCGGCATGCCGAGACTTACGCCTCACTGACCTAGTGACCTAGTGACGCCTGCAGCCTTAGCCGCGGGGCGGGTGTGCGGATGCTAGCGGCACAGTACAACACCACGTCGCGCGCGCCGCCGGCATGACTGGAAATATACCTACACCGCCTCATTTGTTTTGAATTGAAATATATGAGAATTTGGCCAAAAATTAAGTATCTATTTGTTTCACATAATTCGAATGAAAATCGTGTGCCGAGTGTTCTCCTTGGATATTGATGGTATCTCGCCAGTCACCCTGTATAACAGCGAAACCCGTCAAGTACTCAAGGGCAAGATGTCGGGTAAATATATGGCTGCATATAACACCACAGCAGGCTTCGTGAGCGCGGTTGAGTCTGAGGGAAAAGATGAGGAGCCGCAGACCTTCGCAACACCAGAAGGGGACCCGGTGGTGGTAGTGGCCAGATGCACGAAAATAATGCTGGGGGACCGGATACTTCAGATGGCGAAAACCATATCGAACGACCGGGAAGCCGGCTTACTGTCCGTGACCTGGGGACTACCATCGCTGGAGTGGATAAATGGGGTACCGGGATGCGGCAAGACAACTCGCATAGTCGGGGACTTCGATGAGGACACGGAGGTCGTGATCACGACCACAGTCGAGGCGGCCAAAGACTTAAAAGAAAAACTGGCGCACCGCTATGGCAACAAAGCCAAGCAAAAGGTGCGCACTATGGCCTCCGTTTTGGTAAATGGTTTCCGTGAGGGCTCGACAATCACTCGCCTAACGGTGGACGAGGCCCTCATGAACCATTTCGGAGCCATAGTAATGGCCGCCCGACTATCCGGTGCAGAGAAAGTGATCCTTATCGGAGATATAAATCAGCTGCCGTACATCGACAGGGATAACCTGTTCGAAATGCGGTACTGTAGACCTACTCTGCTAACAACCATCTCGTGCGAGTTGTCATGCACGCATCGCAACCCCAAAGATGTCGCCTTTGCCATCAGCGAGGTCTACGAGACCATGTACAGCTCCAGCGCCAAGATCCGATCGTTGCGAGTGGAGAGCCTCACAGGCGCACGTATCCCCGTAGGACGGGATCGGACCCTATACCTGGTCTTTACGCAAGATGAGAAGAAATTGCTAACTGACCAGGGATATGGGTCCGGCGAGGGATCGCGCGTCTTAACCATCCACGAGGCGCAGGGCCAGACCTACGAGGACGTTATCGTCCTCCAGACTAAGGCAGAGAGGCTTCGAATCCACGACAGCGTTTCGCACGCTGTAGTCGCGGTGACTAGACACACCAACACCTGTGTCTATTATACCGACGACTGTGATGACGCAATCGGTCGCTTTGTGGCGAGGGCGACGCAGACCACGGAAAAGGAAATCCTCGAGCACAGTCTCAAGATGGCGATTCATCACAGAGATACCGCCGTGATTGAGAGTGTGCTCGATATGTTAACTAAAAGTATCGGTGTGAGGACATAGTTGTTTTAGGAATATATTTATAACAAATAGCTGTAAGATTGTTAGTACGAAAATAAATTAAGTAGTAGTAATAGCATGTTGTGCATAATAGAAAAAAAAAAAAAAAAAAAAAGAAAAAAAAAAAAAAAAAATTGTAACAATAACGACGGAGACATGTATATATAATAGGCATAGATACACACATAATATATTTCTATTATTTAATTATTAAGTCTTATAATATTAAAAATTATAAAAAAAAAAAAAAAAAAAAAAAAAAAAAAAAAAAAAAAAAAAATTATGCATGTACCTAGATTTAAGAATACATTTTAGGTTCGGTTCGGTGGACTCACGTCCAACATTAGAGATACTAAGTTTTAATTAAGTTACCACTAATGTAAGATTGTAAGCAGCTACTATTATACCAAGTAAACAAAACAAATTGGAATAAGAAAGGCATGGGCAAAATGAGCCCGTGGGCATAAATTACTTAAAAAAAAAAAAAAAAAAAAAAAAAAGTGCAAGTACAATGAATGTCATTGACATTCATGACATTCATTGTACTTGCACTTTTTTGGTCATAATTAATAAATAAAAATAAATAAAATAAAATGAATATATTTTTTTTTTTTTTAGATAATCAACTACAATAGCTTCTAACTCAGAATTAGTTTTTGCTTTTAATTTTTTATTTCTTTTTCTCTCATTAAAATCCCCAACTTTGGTGAGATGTGATTTCTTTTCTATTTCCAATCCTTTTAGTTTTTGTTTGATTTCTGGCGTGTTATCTTGTTCAGCGAAAGAATACAATTCAGCATTTATTTTATCACACGTGTTAAAAGTGTCTCTTGACCTTGGGTAACCAAAGGAAATGTTTGTTGTATCTCTTGAATTTCGCTCTATATGACTCATAGGACAGCTTGTGATGGGGATACTTCTCTAAAAAAAAAGTGCTTACAGCCAAATTCTTCTGGCAGATAATTTTTTGAGGTTTTTTTTTTCTTACTGCAATGGCTGGAATATCCCTTAAAGGGTTTTAATAATTGTTTTTTAATGTCATTAATTACTTGCGTTTTTATTATATGTGGAAGCTTATTATGTTTTCCCCTCTTGTCTACCAGTGCAGTAACAGAAAACTTTAAGTTAGCTGAGCTTGGAGATACTTCACTTTTGCCTTGGTTATCCGAAAAATAGAACATTAAAATTGAACGTTCAAAACCGATAAACAACCACCGAAATAAACGTCAAAGTCCGCTAAACAATGGCGCCAAAGATCTTGCCAAGTCCAAACAACCAAATAATTGGCTATAGAGTATGATATCGACACAATATGTTGCTTCCTAAATTTTTACAAGGTTTAGGTACACACGAATGACACAAGATAGCATTATTATCTAATTTTTGTATTTTTACTGACATTCCTTGTTTTTCCCCTGATGTCTTCAAATGTAGCATGTATGCTGGGAGGCGAACATATAATTAAAGAATTATAATAATTTGGGTTGTGAAGCGAGGTGTGGAGTGTCCACTGTTAGTTTTTTAGCGCGGTTAGTATATTGGGGTGCTATGTCGGTGACTTCCTGCATGTGAGTTGTCAATTGCTGACGTTACTGATATGGATCTCGAAAGAATTTGTTTTGTACTAGACGAACTGCGCGGTTTAATTTAGGATGATATTTATAGTTACTGTACTCTACTCTTATGAGTGGTAGCATAATAATATCCTTACTCGATAAAACAATAAATATTTTTTTAGGTTTAAATGCAGTCTGGATAGCTGGCTAGCGTCGAAACAAACTAACTTTATAACTTCACAACATTTATGTAGATTTGTTTTGTTATTAAAACTATACAAGCGTCATAGCAATTTGCGGTTGCGCGTTGATCACCGCTCACGACAATTGTTTGTATAGACCACACAGATATTTGTCGCGGTCTAGGGGTTTGTTTTGTGTGTGTGTTTTCGGACGACAGACACAGGATTCTCATCCTACTGGGGACCGCTGAGTGTGAGGCGTTAATAGTTTACCTGATTGCCGTCGTCTTCAAACTCGCTTTCCGACAGCAGCGCCGCTCTATAACATTTAAAAATACATTATTATATACGCTTTTATTTTAATTGACACAGTCATAACAAAGACGCTGAGACTCTTAAATATTATTATAAACTCAGTAAATACTTACTTATCGAAGAACTCCGACATATCTTTACACCGATTCAAGTTTGGAATTTTACCTTGTACCATCTGTAAAATGAAAAATCATTGAAGAATTCATAAAATTGTATTTTAAAGTAAATCAACCTTAGCCGTAAAAAATATTGTCATATACATAGCGATACCTCGTTCTCAAGATTTGCGATGTCTCAGCTGTGAGTACACACACACACGCGCACACTCGCGCACGCACACGCACACTCGCGCACGCACACGTACACGTACACGCACACACACTCATAACTTATGTTATCACTCACTCACTCTTGTGAGCATGTCACTTTTGGGACTGAGTGTCACTCTTGTGTAGTAGTGAGTTATTATGTAAATACTTTCTATTGGCCTAATTAAGTCAAGTGATATTTGTAATGAACAACAGATGTGAAGTATAGATAATTTTGTTTCGAAAATATAATTATAATTATTATACAAATAATACCTTTTTAGTCCCTTTATTAAGTCCGACGGGCGTCGCCCTGATGACGTAATGCCTCATGTCTATGAGTTTTGTTGAAGGATTGTAGTTCATGAGCACGCATCGGCGAATGTTCTTAAGTTTTACCTTTAAAAATCAATTAAATAAATACAGATAAAATAAACAGTTAAAAGGAAAGGTAAGAGAGACAAAGAGCAACCGTAATAAAATGATAGGATAAAATGAATGATTGAATTTTTCATCTTAATCCTAGGAGGATTAAGATGAAAAATTGAATACTTTGTCTAAGTGATCAAGAAGTGAAGAAGATGAACTAGTATGATGTGTAGAGGAAAGTGGTAATAGATTTTAATTTAATGTTTTGTATTATATATAGATATGGCGTATATCGTGTCTCAGAGATTTCCATATCCGTCTGTTGATCCACCTATATGCTTCAGCGTCACCAGAGAACTGCATGTGTAACAAGCGTCATTCGTCCATGAGATCACGACTTCGATCAAAGAGCTTTCGAAGACTATGTTTGCGGCTGGATCTGTAAAATCGGCTCCGGACTGTAAGGACAGTGTTCACCAACCTGTTGTTTATATCGTCCACAGAAACGCAATCGTCAAGGCAATGGAAAAGATTAGATAATTCGAGCTGAAATAAGTTCTCGGGGTTTTGGATATATGCGTTAGATGTTCGGAGTGTAGACTTCATCAGGCGTGACCGTTCCAGTTTAATACTAATATTCAATGTGCCTTTAACCAATTGGTGATCACTCTCGGTTTTCACCCTTTGGATCACGAAGACGTCATTGTATATCTGTGGTCTGGTGGTCATGATAAAGCCTATTTCATTCTTAGTGGAACCATCAGGACTTATCCACATCAATTACCTTAGAGGCGGTTTCTGAAACAATGAGTTCATCATAAAGTGTCCCTCTTTCTCCAAAAAATTAGCCAGCCTCTGTCCTCTGGGGTTCCACTGCCCATATCCAAATTGGTCCACTCTCAGCTCATCGTCTCCCTTATGGCTTTTATCTTCGCGTTAAAATCCCCCATTACAACATTGAAGTAGGTTTTATTCGTACCTCTACTTCTTCACCTTGGTGTGCCGAAGTTGGTGCGTATACCTGTTTAACCTTCAACGAGTATTTCTGAGATACTTTGGTTATAAGATATACAACCCTTTTCAACACACTTTCGATGGTCACAATATTACCAATGAGGGACACGGGGACGATAAACCCGACACCTCCTTGGGACTGTTGGTAGACCTTCCGGTAGTAAAACCGGCTATCGGATTTCAGGGTTATCGAGTTCTCCCCCTTTCTTCAGACTTCAGATAAGCCTAATATATCCCATTGTAATCTATTCATTTCCTCTTCTTTCCTCTTCAAGTTCAACAAACCTTTCATCAGACCTCAAAGTGTGAATATTGTGCATGACTAAGGCCAGGTGTCGTTTAAATTTTAAAACATAATTTTTAACTAAAACGCACACTTACCGTTGTAATATTAATTGTAGGGAACATATTTTGGAACATTGTAGCCATCAGCTTCATGTGCATTCCTTCTCCTGAGAAGCTATTCAGTACGATCAGCGGAGCATTTTGAAAAGCACGCTCTATTACGTACTGCTTTCGGAGTGCTGATATCACATCACGGGCAAGAGTGTACTGTAAAAAATGGTTAAAATTAAAAAGTTACAAATATAGTGGATATGATGTGTTGTGATACACAAATATTCAAAGCTTTGAAAGGTCTTACATTGTGTATACGGAAAGTCAGAGTGGGTCCTCTAGGCAGCCGAGCCAACCTCATATAAGATCCCAGTTCAGTCTCAGTGAACACCATCATGTGAGACACATGCAGGTAACCCGACACCGATAAAAAATCTTTTATTGTGTTCTTCTTTCTCTCCTGAAAAATAAAAAATGATATAAATGTGTTTCTATGTTAGCGCCTTTGATATATTTAATGAATTATCTTAAACAAAGTCTATTTTATACAATTTTACTTAAAAAAATTATAACACTCTCAATGATGTTACTACAGCCTACAGCCTCGACACTTAAACGGTGTAGTAACATCTTTGACCAATCGCGCATATGACCTTTGTGATGAAGACCACATACAATCAGAGCTAGCACATGTTAAAGAGGTCCTACAGCGAAATGGATGTAAGATGGGAAACACAGCTACAAGGGATAAAAAGTTACTGCGACAGTACAGGGTTGAAAGACAACCAGCATTTATGCCATATATTAGGGGGGTGAAGTTACTCGCGTCCGTAGGATTTACCATCTTTTCCTAGACTCACCCTACACGTGCCCCCTGGGTGGAGCCAAACGAGTGACAACGGGTGTGCCTTGCTCGAGCTACCTTGGGCAGTGCTTGCGCAGGTACTCTCGTAAAATTTACACTTACATTCGAACAGACTCACTCAAGTACACCACATTAACACTACACAAGATTACTCTCACAGGCCCACACACGTGCAAGAGCGTACATACTGAACATACACCAACACAAATCCATACACAGTTACACTCACGACAAGGACCACACACAACACTTCTGCAGGAATGATGTGGTCAAGTTCCTGCGGACCTTTCCTCGCAGCAAAGAAAGCGGGATTGGCCTTAATTGACCACCTGCGTGTTTGTGCCGTGCGCGGGGACCCGTAAGGGGGGATGAAGGAATCCTGGTGGCTGAGCCGAAAGAGCGTCAGCAGTAGTGCGTCTCCAAGGCAACACTCCACTTTGGTCCGGATTTCTCCTGACACGGGAGGCCGGAGGCTAGCCACCTTCGGTCAATCGGCTGCGACGTCCCGTCAGAGGGCCGTCAGGCGAGAGCTCTGTCCTGCCGGGGATAGACGACGGGTGGGACGGAGTAAACCGTCTTGCCTGATCGGTCTGCTTCCTAGCAGGATGGGGCTCTATATCCCGGGGTGACTTCTGGCGCTGTGTGCCTACTGCCGCTGCGTCCCCACTTGAGGGCTCGAAGGAGGGTGGAAGCACTCTCGGGATGAATTTTAAAAACATTTATATGGATATCAAAAAAAAATAAAAATCACAACACCAAGGCTGCACCTCAGGCTCACAACCCGAGTGTCGCGCCGACCACTAAACCGGCTGCACCTCAGGGCCAAAACCTGAGAGTTGCGCCAATCCAACAAACGGCTGCACCTCAGGCTCACAACCCGAGTGTCGCGCCGACCACTAAACCGGCTGCACCTCAGGGCCAAAACCTGAGAGTTGCGCCAAACCAACAAACGGCTGCACCTCAGGCTCACAACCTGGGTGATGCGCCAACCCAGCAACCTGCTGCACCTCAAGTGAGTAGTGCGACAGGTATCTTGGACCTCACCTCGCTGAAAGCAACAATGCCAACAGCCGCCCAGCCCTGGCAGGTTGAACCCTGCTGGAACTTGGTGACGGTGAAAAAAAGGGAGGCCAAGAAACAAGACCAAACCGGCGCAACCGGCACCAGTTCGCAAGGTGAAGCGGGCTAAGGCTCGTGCGGTGGCGCGGTAAATGCGGGGCCCGACCGATGACGGGAGTAGGCCGCTTGAAGCTGCCGAAGAGACTGCCCCTGTCAGTGTTGCGCAGGCCCCTGGCGTAGCCGGGCCTGCTGCACCTGTCGGGGTCAGTACACCGTCAGAGGTTGGGGCTACCGCTGCTGCCTGCGCCTCCAAATCCAAGCGGGCTAGGCGCGGTAAGAAGCGCACGAACGAAAAGAACCACGAGGAGCGTCCGACCCAGACGAAACCCGTAAAAAGGGATCGACCGGATGACTCCCTCACACCTCAGGGCAACGGCAAACGTCGGAAGCCTACAAACACCACTGGCCCCATCAAATATGCGGACGCGTTAAAGATGAAGGAATACTGCGTCGCAATTATGATGGAGCCTTACCACGATCTCACGAAAGAGCAAGCAGAGGCCATTGAGAAGCAGTTGCAGAGGGTGATGGATGAGGAAATCGTCTCGCCCAGCACCTCCGTAACGCCCGTCGTTGCACCATCATTTAGGGGCAAAGCCTTCCACAGTGAAGGCACCCTTAAGATGTGGTGCGAAGACGATTTCGCTCTACAGTGGCTTCAACGTAACGTAGTGAAAGTCACATCACCGCGCGCGGGTACCAGACTGGTCGTTAGGAAACAGTCCGAGATCCCTAAGCGTGTAAAAGCGGGGCTCTTGATTCCGCAGGTGGAGCCGGAGGACGACCTCGACAGGATCCGCTTGCGCATCACGTGCCAAAACCCTAAATACCATGTCTCCAACTGGGCGCTCTACAGCGCGGTGCCAACGGAAGACAAAACAGCGATTTATCTTATCCTTGGCATCCCTGAGGACGATGCACAAAAACTCAAGGCAAGCGAGCGTAGAATACACTACAAGTTTGGAAATATCTACGCTCGCTTCCAAGAGGACCGCATCACCGCACTGCCAAATCTCGATGCGACCGAGGAAGTCCCTACTGACTCAGGTAACGCAGTAACTAAGATGGAGGAGAGCCAGCCAGGCCCCAGTAAGGAGCCTGTCGTCGACATCGGTTCATCCGAGGTAGGTCCCCAATCTGACCTGGGTGATCTTTCCGAGAGTGAGCTGGTGGATATGGACGAGTCTGGGTTAAGCAGTGATGATGGCGCTGCCAACTCCTCTTGAAACGCACCTGTCCATCACTCAGATCAACCTCCAACACAGCCAGACTGCAACGGCTAACCTACGCAGATTGCTGGAGGGTAAAACCAAGACCGTAGCCCTGATCCAGGAGCCGTGGATCAGAAAGGGAAGGATATGCGGTCTAAGCAACATTGGAGGTAAGCTACTTCTAAATAACAATATACAACACCCACGCACCTGTATCTATGCACACAGGGACGTGAACATTACCTTAATAACCGAGTTCTGTAACAGAGATCTTACAACCTTTAGACTCCGGAAAGAACCCTCTGCAGGCTTGTCCGACGTGGTGTTAGCGTCCGCCTATCTGCCAGGCGATGCCGACATCCCCACTCCCGAACTGGCCGCGCTTGTGGAGCACTGCGAGCGCCAGGGGCTGGAGCTCATCATCTCCGTAGACTCCAACGCGCACCATGCGCTGTGGGGCAGCAAGGACAACAACCAGCGAGGTGAGGACTTTGTTTCATTTCTACTCGCAACGAACCTAAATGTCATGAATAAGGGGTCTGAACCGACTTTTGTAACTTCGAGATCCCAAACAATCATAGATCTAACCCTGGCGACCGAGCATGCGTCCGAATATATTTCAGAATGGCATGTGTCTGACGACGTGTCGTGCTCGGATCACCGGTGGATCAAATATAACCTGATGGTTACGCTTACGCCACCTGAACCTCGCCGCAACTCACGGAAGATGGACCGCGGCAGGTACGAGATTCAGACAGCGCAGAAGCTCAAAAGCGTCCAACTACCTGACAACCACGAACACACGACCGCCATTGACAACCACATCAACCAGGTAACCAATTGCCTAATCACTAGCTTTGAACAAACATGCCCACTCTCCACACCTAAAGCGCGACAGTTCCATAAAAAACATTGGTGGGGACCGGAGCTTGAAAAGCTACGACGCAAGGTGAGGAAGTTGTTCAACAGAGCAAGGAACACTCGTGCAGAACATCATTGGGATGCCTATAAACAAGCCCAATATCACTACAAGAAGCGCATCAGATTCAGAAAGAGAGAGTGCTGGAGGCGCTTCTGTACTAATATTGAAACGAACAGCCAGGCTAACAGAGTTAAAAGTATACTGTGCAGCGAACCGATGCACACCCTGGGATGCCTGAAGAAACCTGACGGAACCTATACCAAAACAGACCTGGAAACTTCAGAACTGTTAATAACAACACACTTCCCAGGATGCCAAATCAAAGAAACAGTGACGTGGCAAGAAGAACTAAGGACGTCGCCGGAAACGGTTGACTGGAACACCGCTAAGGAAATCATCACCCATGACAAAGTAATATGGGCCATAAACAGTTTCCTACCATATAAATCTGCGGGACTGGATGGGATTTTTCCAGGCCTGCTTAGATGGAGTGATAAGAAACTAATAGACCACCTTGTCTCCATATACAGGAGTTGCTTAGCATATCGCTACACTCCCAAAGTATGGAGGGAAGTCAAAGTAGTCTTCATACCCAAACCTGGCAAAGGAGACTACTCGCAACCAAAATCATTCAGACCTATTAGCCTTACCTCCTTTCTATTGAAAGTGTTGGAAAGGTTAATAGACAAGGAACTGAGGAGTACAACTCTAGTTGAACAACCTCTGAATCCCAACCAGCACGCCTACTCAACAGGCAAATCAACGGACTCTGCCCTGCACAAGGTTATATCCTATATAGAGGGCAATCTCCACCACAAAATATCAACCTTAGGCGCCTTTATCGATATAGAAGGGGCCTTTGACAAAACTAAGTTCACCAGCATAAGCCGGGCCCTGTACAAGCATGGAGTCAATAACACTGTTGCCGGTTGGATTGACAACATGCTAAAGTACAGGGCCATTCAAATCACTGTGAATGAAACGACAAGAGGTGTCGTAGCGAGAGGATGTCCGCAGGGAGGGGTCTTATCCCCACTCTTATGGAACATAGTGATCGATGAACTGATCACCTTGCTCAACGACCGCAAATTTCTCACAGTGGGCTATGCAGACGACTTGACGATACTCATTAGCGGACCCTTTGAAAGCGCAGTTTGCGACCGAATGAGGGCAGCATTAAGAGTTGTCGAACAGTGGTGCACGGACCACGAGCTAACAGTGAACCCTGCAAAGACAGAGCTTGTGATGTTCACTAACAAACGGAATTTAGGGAACCTTAGACTCCCTAAATTATTTGGTACCAGTCTTGCCCTCACCAAGGAGGTCAAATATCTCGGCGTTATACTGGATAACAAACTTCTTTGGAACAGGCACTTAGACTCAAAAATCAACAAAGCCAGCATAATTCTCTGCCAATGCAAACGGCTGCTCGGCAAAAGCTGGGGCTTATCACCTAAAATTACTTCATGGCTTTACAAAACCATCGTCAGGCCTATAATCACCTACGGTGCGGTAACCTGGTGGCAGAGGACAGAACTCACCACCGTCAAAAACAAGCTACAACGGTTCCAGAGAATAGCATGCTCTGCGATCACTGGATGTATGCGTACTGCCCCCACAGCTGCTCTTGAGGTTATGCTTGGTCTGGCACCGCTCGATCTGTTTATACAGCAGGAAGCGGCCATGTCAGCTATCAGGCTTAAACACTTGGGCCTGTGGTGTAGCCAGGAAGGTCCACACAATGAACTTTGGAGCAGCCTTTTGAGCTATGAACCGCTAATTGCTGCTCCGTGTGATAGGACTCCCAAACAACACATTTTCAAAAGGAAATACCACATACAACTTTGTGAGACCGAAAGAGATCAGTCCGGCACAGGGGAAGTCCGCATTTATACGGATGGCTCCAAAATGGGGTCTGGCACTGGTACCGGAGTGTACTCACAAGACCTTAACATTAAATTGTCAATAACGTTAGGCCAACACAGCTCCATATTTCAATGTGAGTGTGTTGCAATTACCCATGCAGCTACCGCCGTCCTGTCAAAAGACATTAAGGATTATAATATCCGTATTCTGTCGGACAGCATGGCCGTACTTAAAGCACTAGGGAGTTCTTCGACTAACTCTAGTCTTATCTACGAATGTCACCAAACATTGGAAAGATTAGCCTCATTTAATAGGGTAATCCTCCAATGGATTAAAGGGCATAGCGAATCACACGGGAACGATGCCGCCGATGAGCTAGCGAGACAGGGGTCTAATACAAAGGTGGCTGGCCCAACTATCTTACTGCCGCTACCATTTGGACAACTGCGCTCATTTTTTTATTTATTTATTTATTTATTTATTTATTTAAGCCATAACTTACGTCCAACATTACAGGTAAACCCAATGCGTTAGACGTTGATTACAAACATTATCATGTGTACATATAAACATTTTTATCTCACTGTGTTTTACCTCACTGTATTTTTGGACCTAAAAAAAAAAAATATTTAACAATAATTCCATTCCATTTTAGCAATTATAGTAACAATCATTTAAATAATTCACTATAGTCAAATTAAAAAATAATAATAATAATAATAGTAATAAAATAATCATAACAATTCAATTAAATGTCAAATTAACAAAATAATCAAAATTAAAATTAAAATTATATATATAAAATAAACATTCAATAAACAATCACAAATGTCCAATATGTCAGATTAAACAATGTCATAACAAATTAAATAATGTCATACCTATATTATTACTACTATTTATATCAACAATGTCACATATATATTATAATTTAATTTTACAGACTTAACATAATTATCTAGACAATTAACTACGACGAGCACAATTTGTAACAAATTCTAGTGAACTCGTCCAGTGTACAACTAAACGGATCTGTATGGCATGCCGCCGCGTTGAGCACTCGCAGAGCCCGCGTGAGTGGCGCGTCTCGTAGTAGGTTGGTGCGCGCGAGCGGCAGCGCCAGCAGCGGCGGCCGCCGTCGACGCTTGACACTGTCACGCGGCGCGAAGAGCTTTAACTCTTCCAGAATATCAGGACTGCTTAACTCACCGCGCAATACCCTTATCAGGTATTTGGCGAGAGCGACTTCCCGCCGTGTTTCCAGCTTACTGTATCCCACCATGCCTATAACGAACAAGGTGGGATACAGCAAGGGGTAGCCCGGATACACTCCATACATTTTAAGGTAGAGGAACCTGGTGAACTTATTTTGGATGTGTTCGATCATAAGTTTATACTTGATCTCACTCGGAGACCATACAACCGAGTTACACTCCAAATGACTCCTCACCAAGGCCTCATATAAGGCACGCAAAGCAGCGAAGTTGGTAAAGCTTCCCGCTTGCCTCAGTATGAAGCCGAGGTTTCGGTACGCTTTTTTGCATATCTCGGTTATATGCTCTCGAAAGTTGAGATCAGAGGTAAATCGAACACCCAGATCCCTCACCTCTGTGATGCGCTGCAGAGGCTCATCCCCCACGTGATAGGCGAAGTGCCGAGGAGCACGCGCGCGACTGAAAGAAAGTAAAGAACACTTTCCAGCGTTGAAGTGTAGTCTATTCTTGCGACTCCACTCTACAACTCTGTCAATGTCTCTCTGCAGTCCACAGTGGTCCGCCATGTCACCCACTTCGCGTACTAGCTTCAAGTCATCAGCATATAGAAGGCACGTAGATTCTTGAACCACCTCCGGTAAATCATTAATCATTATGATGAATTGGAGGGGTCCTAAATTACTGCCTTGACTGACGCCTGATCTTGTCCAGTACGGCTCCGAAAGGCACCCGCCACAGTCAACATACTGGCGCCTGTCTCGCAAATAGCTGGCGAAGAAAGCCAACGTATGCGGCGTGCAGCCCATGCCAGCCAGCTTCGCGAGCAGGACATCGTTATCAACCGTGTCGAATGCCTTCCGGAAATCGAAGTAGGCGACATCCATCTGCCGCCCCGCATCCACCGCCGGCACCAGCCGCGCCATCAAATGCAAAAGGTTGCCCGTTGTACCCCGCCCAGGACGAAATCCGTGCTGCGCGTCAGACAACCGGGCTTTCACCTGCGCATACAATGCATGGTGAATAGCCGACTCGAATACCTTGGCCATCGCACACAGAATAGCCACCGGTCTGTAGTCACTCGGCTGCGGTCCACCCTTTCCCTTCGGTACTGGCACCACTCGGGTGAGTTTCCACCTATCAGGAAAGGTAGCATTAGCCAGGCAGACATTGAACACATGCAGCAGAGGCTCCTCAATTGCGAGACGACAATCCTTGAGGATATAAGGTGGGATTCCGTCCGGTCCAACCGAACGCTTCGGTTGTAGCCGAACGAGCGCGCGCGACACGTCCGCCAGAGTGAGTTGTGCCAGGTGCACACGCGCGTCACCTCCTACCGCCGCGCTCACCGCTGATACATCCAGCCGCGCCGGCTCCGAGCCATACACGGAATAAAAGAACCGGGCTAGTTCATTTGCACAGTCCTGATCCGAAAGAGTACGCCCGTCTCTCACTAATTTACATCGCACTGAAGTACCCCTCTTTGATCTTAAAAAACCCCAAAAAGCTTTAGGGTCCGAAGCGAGATTGTTCTGGACTCGCTCCTGATAGAGGTCATGAGCGCGCGCAATCTCCGCCTTCACCTTTGCCCTATACTGAGAAAACTCCTCATAGTCTCGGCTACTCTTATTAATTTTATATTTTTTATGTAACCGGTATTTTATCTTTATATCTTTAATAATTTCTGACGTATACCATACTGGATAAATATATCTAGAATTATTCAGTTTGCGATGCTTCAAAGGCACACAGTTATCAAAAACGTCATTAAGTTTGTTATATAATAATTTTAACGCTAAATCAGGATCGTTGGTCATATATACCTCCGTCCAGTCAATTTTTAAAATGGAGTAATATAGTTCGAAGAAGTCCGCTTTATTAAAGTTCCATTGCTTTAATGATTGTTGGCCTGGATCCTGGTAGCTATTCGCGCTCGCAGCGGCGCGGCCGGCGGCAGCGGGGGCGACAGACACGGCGAGCGGCGGGTGGTACGCGTCCACCGGCCGCAGTGCCTCGTCGGCCGCCGCCACCGCCACACGAGCACCGCCGCGTGCGCTCAGCACCAGATCCAGCTGTCGGTCTTTACAGTTCGGAACAGTATTACACTGAACGAGTTCACAGAATGACATAAAATATTCATAGTAACTAAGCACACTGTTATAATTACACGAGTTCAAATTGAAGTCGCCTAAAATAACTACATTATTTTTAAGTCTGACACATATTTTTTCAATCAACCCGAGCATCACTAAGTACTCACTTTCCCCAGCCCGCGGTGGGATATAAACAACACAACAGGCAAACAAGAATCGATCACGTATATAAACCGACGCACATACCAGTTCAAAATTGTAATTGTCTATGTTAATACCATCAGGCACGGGTACTTGCCGTAACTCGAACCGAGGTGTGGCTGTCAGTAGCACGCCGCCCTGCTTGCGACCGTCCGCGCGGTCACAACGCACCACGGAGTAGCCGGCCGGCACGATCTCCGCATTATGAATGGCTTCGTTGCAGCCGGTCTCAGTTATAGCGAACAAGTCGGCGCCCGACGATTCGACTAAAGATAAAAATTGCGAAGTCTTCGTTCGGAGGCCTCTAACATTTTGATATAGAATATTAACAATCCTATTATTTCGCGACTTGTCGTTGGGCGTGTTTTGGGCCTCGAAAAAACATCCATTCACTATATTCGGTGTCTTTCGGCCATACGCTAGGATTGTACAACTTGTCAAAATTGTCTTCCGTTACACAAATCTTAAACGAAGAGTATCCCCTCTCATTTTTATGTTGGATCTTTTTAACTGTTACGAAGCTCTTTTCACCCAATATTTCTGTCACATACTCGATCATGTCTTTCTCCGTAGTATCTTTAAGAAGCCTCCAGACATGTAAGTACTTCTTACGTTCAACCGCCTTTATTTTAAGACCCGACGTATTTATTCCCTTGTTGACCGGGACTATCTTTCGAGTCTTAGTCAAGGTATCGCATCCTTTTAATTTTAATTTTATGTCCGACCTCTCCACAGGTATAAGTTCTTCCTCCTCCACGGCCGACTTACTCTTGCTTTTATCAGTGGGTGTCGCTCGGATACGCGAGCGTCTCGGCCTTACATTAACCCACTCGTCTTCAACACTCGGCACGTCACCATTTGTCTGAGCGAAATTCTTACTTTCGACTCTCTGCGCATTGAACGTCGTTGGCGCATTGTTTACAGTTAGCGTTCGAGTCCGAGCAGATGATGACTCACTCGGCGGGGAAGCCAACGCATTCGAGCTGAATCGAGTGGGCTCGGGCGTCGTAACGACAACATCGTTGCCCCGAACGGGCACGGAAATCGCCGGCTTCGGCCGATGGTTAACATCAGCCATTGGTCGCATAGAATGCCGATGCATACGCATACCCTCATTGCTGTCAACATTTTTATTGATAACTGACTCACTCGAAACTTCACTTACACTAATTAGCTTTTTTATTATGTTATTTTGCTCTTGAATAGTCCCTTCAAGTAATGAAACCTTGTTTCGTAGGTCAATCACAGTTTCAGTGAGGTAGCTAATTGCACTTTCTACGGAATTAACAGCCATTTTTAATATTTTCTAATTGTTTAACACGGAGCTGGCAAACAACCTCCGATCACGGCGGGGTGCGCGGGGAGACAACGGGGTCATGGGTAAGACAACGTACACGTGAAGCTCACAATGCCCGTTGGGCAAACCAAACTGGCTGCAGACAGTCTAAAATGGTACTCACTGAAGTATCACCAAACCTGTCGAGCCGACTACTCAGTCTGAACCGTATAGACATCAGAATAGTTGTTGGTACGATTACCGGTCACATGGCACTCAACCACCAACTCTTCATTATGAATGCAACGGACAGTCCTCTTTGCCGGGGATGTCTAGTTGCAGAAGAAACAGCCGCCCACGTAATCCTGGAGTGCGAGGGAGTGGCCACACACCGGGCAAACATCCTTAAAGAAATAAGGACGCTCCGAGAAGCCTGTGAACGCCCCAGGAGGCTTCTGAGCTTCTGGAAGGAGCTTGGCTGGCTAAATTAGTCAGACCTCTTTCACGCATAATGGACCAGAAGCGAGTCTAAATGCGGAAAATTGAGCCCACTACCAATACCAATACCAATGCCATATATTAAAGGAGTGATAGATAATCTTATCTAAATTTAAAATTCCTAAAACTACGCTTATTGATCAATAAAAAATTGTTAATTTTTGCTTTTGTAAAAAAAAAGTCACCATTTTTTATTAATAAATTTTATAGCAAAAATTATTATTTTTGTATGTGTTATCATTAATGACCGACCGAAAGTTTGGTTTTGGTTTCGGTTTCAGTTTCAGCCAAGAAATCTAGTTTCGGCCTTAGTTTCGGTTTTGGCCAAAAAATGGCCGAAACTTTCGGCCGCGACGAAACTTGAGTATTGGACTTCATTTTGTTGAGTTTTATTTTTAAATGAAAAATTTACGTGTTTATAGGTAATTGTCGTTGGATTACATGACCTTCCTTTATTTAATTTTAACTATGGGAGAACGCGTAGTTATAGCTTATGCGAATTACCTACTCAGTCATCTCGCCTCGTCCTTTCCCGTTGATCGCGCGTGGTGCCCAGTCAGTTTGGATAGGTACTGTATTTTTTTCTATTTATAATTCATATTTATTTACCCCAATAAATTTTCCCTAATTTAGACAGAAAGCCGTGTGCCTACCTTATTAGTTATTAGAGTTATTTTATTTTATATGTGATCTATGAAATAAGTATTATTTATTTATCTTATAATAATTACTTCATTTGTTTCAGGTAAAAAATTACACAAAAACATTTGTCAGTTTTTTGAAAAAAGTATTAGCGATTCATCTAAAGCTTTTTGCAAACTTTGTAAAAATTCATATTATTGTTTTTCTTTCTTTGCAAAATAGAAGGATTAACAGCCGGGACTCATTTAAATATTAAAGGGCTCCTTTTTAAGATTTGATCGGTTAAAGAATGGGTTCCGACTACAAATCCTTCTATTTTGCAAAAAGTTTATGATTTGATTATGTGTGTATTACTTTTGACAACATTATAAACTACTGGGCTTGTTTTTTTCTTTTTACTTTATTTTTAATTTTTTAATTTCATGTATCTTTTAGTTTTTTTACGCAGTCGGTTTTTTTTTAAATTTTATTTTTATCATACAATTTTAAGTTAGGACTCATTGGCTTCGTTATTTGAATTATAAGATGGTAAATTTCGCAATCACAGTCCGATACCCAAGACGCCGAGACTTACGCGCGCTTCTCCCTTGTTTTGTGTCCCTTGGATTTGAACCCTACCTCTGCTTTCGCAGTCTGCAGCCATACCACTAGCATACATATAGCACCATGCTATCACTGCTATTATCCCCGCCTAATAAGGGCAGAATAACAAAATAATAAAGTACATAAGTACCTATTTTATGTATGAAAATTAGCGAAACTGGTTGTTTAAAACTTAATTTAAATCGTTATATATTATTTGAAATGAAAATGATGAGAGAATCCTAAAAATAATTTTTGAATACCTATTCAACGAGACCCCACTTGACGTAATTGACCGTTTTTTGACAATTTGACAATATGACATAACCAGAGTTATGGCTGTGGTGAATATTTATTATTATCATAATTATATTTAGTGACATTTGCGAAGTTAAGACGAATTGATTGACGTAAGAGTCATTAAAATCGGTCAACGAGTTTGATCTCTACAACGCCACATAGGAACAAATATACATAGGCAAATAGATACATAGGCTGATAGACACATTATCCTTCTTTGCGTCGCGCAGTCGGGTAATGATAAACACATTACTCTTCTTTGCGTCGAGCAGTCAGGTAATGATAAACACATTACTCTTCTTTGTGTCGAGCAGTCAGCTAATGATAAACATATTACTCTTCTTTGCGTCGCGCAGTCGGGTAAAAACACACTATAATAGGTAGGTTTACGTTATATAAATGATAAACAAGTAGAAGCTTGTGGACATGTTAAAAAAATTATAATGATTTACAAGTATTTATGCTTTTTGAAAATTATATGGAACTAAAATAACATAAAAATTAAAATTAAATACAAAATTAAAATAAACACAAAGTGAAAAATAGTTTGTTGATAATTGGTATGTGTGTGACTAGTTAATAATTAATATGATGTAAAATGATAGCTTGATATAAAATATATGTAACTTACTTTGAGCTGTGAAGCTGTGAATGGTTCCATGATTTTTCTGAAGTCTTTCGTTAAATCTATAAGATCTTTTGAACATTTTCCTCGATGTATAACAAACGAGTGCGGTGCTTTAACTAAATTTTCAGGTTCTGCAGACTGTTTTGTTGCCGTATTTTTTTTCACCGACTTTCCTTTACGTTTTCCCATTGTGTATACTTAATTTAAAGCATATACTAAAATATAAATGTACACAGTTTATTGTACAGACATAAGCATTTGTTGTTAATGTGCTTTTGAGGTTATGTCAAGGTTTTAGGTTTGATAGCGATCACAGAGCATAGTAATAACCACGCTGGACCTAGGGGTGTGCGATAATTATCGATAATTCGTAACTACTCGATAATTTTTCATTCGATAATTATCGATAATTATGTGCGATCCAATAATTATTGATAATTTTTTGGGATCCGATAATTATCGATAATTTTGTGTGATCCGATAATTATCGATAATTTTGTGCAATCCGATAATTATCGATAATTGTTTTTGGATCCGATAAGTATTGATAATAGTGATTCGATAATTGAGGTACGGAGGATGACCTTTTTTTTAGGTAGTCGGATAGGGTATTGTCGATACTGGACGGCGGATGACCTTTTTTTTTGTTTTTTTTTTTCGTCGTCCGATAATTGTACCGATAATTATCGATAACTGTCGTCAACTATCGATAATTTTTATCCGATAATTATCGATAACTGTTGCCAACTATCGATAAGTTTTTATCCGATAATTATCAATAACGGTTTATTCGATAATTATCAATAATACAATACGATAATTATCGATAGTAAAATTATAGATAATTTTTTCCGATGAACATCCCTAAATTAGACATGTTGATATGGTTGGATTCAGAGACATGATACTTACAACTAGACTGTGCACTGTGGCGCAAAAACCGGGCCGAGCGAGAGGGGCCCCCGCGGTAGTGTGTCCCTTTCTAATGAGGTGACCATGACTAAACAAAAAATGGGACTAACTATACAGACGATTGTGTAAGTATTCTGATCATTTATACTGATGCTACCTAACTACACTACCTACAGGTGTGTATGTACCTAATTTATGTGAAAGTAAAAAAAAACACCAAAATCATTATAGTAGGCAGATTTTTTTGATCTGCCACCATCCACCATCACCGTACGTCAATCTTCCCGTAATCATGGCGATTGACACATTGCCGAACTATAGGGACCTCAATAAAATTACAAACGCGGTAAGCACTCGAATAAATATAAATTTTAATATGAATATATTTAATCAATTTCAATTGATGAGTTTCGTTAGAGCTTGGATGGACAGGTGAAACACGCTTGATTTTCGGAGAGAATTGATGTAATGTCATATTAAGCATCTTTTTCATATTCAAACTGTGTAAAGGATAAAAACATTACCCTCCGGCAGTCGAGTACATTACCAAAAAAAAAGTTTTTCAATTTAACTGCTTGAGTGCCCGGGCAATGACCTTTTAGTTTACCAACTGCACAAAACTGCCCAAGGCCTCTCACGTTTTATTACGTAATTTCCCATCGGTGATAATGTAATATACGTAATTCAACCTGTAGTTGACAGATGCACTTCGCGTACTAATGCCCGTGTCGAAAAAAAGTTGACATGGGCAATATAGCCATGGCGACCATTACTTGACACGGGCGCTTGCGGTTATTGCGGTTAGTTTGTAAACTCTTGACACAAATGCTGAAGCATATTTTAGGCCTCCTCTGTCTACAAAGGCTGTAAAAGAAGAAAATTTACAAACATCAATCAAGTAGTAGTTTTCATTATTCGGAAATCTAAGATACAAGAAATTTATTATAAATCATAAACATCATCGGTACAAAGTAGAATGACTATAAATAAGTATACTTATAGTTAACTTCAACACAACAATTTAAGTGTTTTATAAAAAATGTAAGTTTCGGGTATTGTTCATTTTGTATACTCTTGTCATTGACCGGTACATCTCCAATTCAAATCATGGTTACCCTAAAGATTAAGATTGTTGTTTTTATTTACTCGTGGAAAGAAAAGCGACTACCGCAATAAGACTCATTATTGCACCCTATCACACAACAAGAATTCACCATTTTTCATGGAAAAACAATCAACTTTAGTCAGAAAATTGACACAATCGCAAATCGAAACACGACAATCAACCAAATAAACAAATAAGCAAACCACCATCTTACATTTAGTATTACCAGTCCCAAACATTTAATACTACCTTTACTCAATATTTAATTATTTTTTAAATACAACCAATTGATTTATTAATTATTGACACTGTAGAAATACATCTAAATACGTTTCTAAGTTTACCAACCGTTCGTATTAGTAAATTATTAAAAAGAAAAGTATTTAATTTTCTACCATTTCTATCAAACGAAATGATTATGTGAGCTGGCAAGATGTTAGACAAGGACACACTACCAGCGGGAGCGCTCTCGCTCGGACCGCTTTTAGCTAGCTACCGCTTATAGGGAAATACCTACCGTAACAGTCAAAGAATAGATCTCATTTTAGCAAAACAATTTTTTTTTGTACACTGTCTAGTTGTAAGTATCATGTCTCTGGTTGGATTATACACACTCAGGGATAACAGCTTCTCGCGATTTTTACCACAAATAATAAAAAATATACACAATGCACGCCTTTTATTTTGATTTAGCTGATACATCAGTACTTTAATTTGCGTTATATATATATATATATATATATATATATATATATATATATATATATATATATATTTCTTTATTGAGAATTTGGTGGATGGAAATTTCAATCCATTTTTTAGTCATTCAAAGACGTTCCTAACTGTAATATAATTTATATAATATTTATATGTTTATTTTTTTTTTCTTTTAGATTTCCTCGTAATTTACTATAGTAATGGATCCGAAGTAAATGGATTGAGTGTACAGGTCGTGTTAACTGGCAACCATCTATGCACTTTCGGATATATTCAAGACATTTTAAGTCAAATTGCTTCCAACCGAGCAAAAATAATACTTATATGAACATTAAGCCATATTCTGTTCCAACTCTTCACATTGGGTACGTTCGCGGGCCTTCTTCTTATTGATAATTCATCACTTTTATATGATTTTTTTTTCTATGCATTCCAAAGACCACATACGCGGAAATGATACTTCTTTCATCAAAAACTGAATTTAACTGTCGAACTTTAGTAAATAATTGTTTGCTATTGTTCATAAAAGATAATAAACAAAATTATCTTCTTACATTTATTCAACGCTTATTATTTTTATTAAAAACTGATAAATAAAAAACTATTGAGCATGTCCCATTTCCGTTTCCGCGCATGTGGTCTGTGGAATGCATAGATAAAAAAATCCTATAAAAGTGATGAATTATCAATGAGAAGAAGGCCCGCGAACGTACCCATAGAAGTAAGACAAAAAAAATATTATTTTTTATACCTACAGTGAATACATTCACTTTACTCTTTTGCAATCTTTTGTGTAATTTTTTCAAAAGATGCTCACGATGAAAGCGATGACGATATCATCGCTGGACCTTCGTCTGCTGCTACTTTGCCAGGTCAGAGTGTGGCGCAAAACGCTGCAGAGTTGCCCGGGGACGGAGCACCGTCAGTCAGAGTCAGGCCGGAAGACGGGGTCTAGCATTACGTCATCGTGACGTAGGATCGTATGATTGGTCGGACGAGCAACGCGCCTGTGGTGGCTGGCCGCGAGGGGGCACGCAGACGCAGACTTGACTCTTGTAGAATGCAGCGACATTCGAACGTGACGGACGAACTAGATTTATTATTAATTATTCTTTAATTGTTAATTAAAATCTATTTTCTTATCAGTATTTCTTTACTTTTTAATAAAACTCACTTCTGGTTCCTAAAAATATTAATATTAATTTTAGTATATCAAATTCACTATTTATAAAGCCGGGGCTTATTTTGTATGTGCTGTGCTAAATGGTAACTTTTTGTTTATTTCTTATGTTTTGTTATAACTAAGCACGATAATAAAGATAACTATTACCTGAATAAAATTTTGTTTCATTTTCTCTTAGATTTTTTATTATATATTTACTATAGTAAATATGGAAATAATGGTTGTATTTGGCGGAAAAAGCTCTTGACAACGTTTGCTAACGCTGAAAGAAAAAAATACAGCTGTCGGCCAGGAGTCAGGACACGTTTACTAACTTCAATAGAACTAACACAATCCGCTATTTTGCTTGCAAGCGCATCCGAGCGCTTTTTCTGTTTGTTCGTTTGATATATATAATTTAGATATAATAAACAAATATAATATAAATCCACTCAAATCTAATAAGATTTTTTTTAGTTCTACCTATCACCGCGTCATACTCTTTTTTGCCAAGCAGTATGTCAGAGTTTCTTTATATACGATCCTTATATCGTTGTCAAAAAAAGTCTTAAAATAACTGAACGGACTGCCGACTAACTGCGCAGAATAAGTACCTGCATTACCCACAAAATGGGGGAAAATTTTCTTTGTAGCAATACTATTTGTTATATACATAACTGCAATGTACGTAATGACATTTTTTATTTCACGTTGTATACGCTATTAGCTCCTTTATACTTATACTCTCTCTGCAGTGCGCTGAAGCAAAGCGCTGGAGTCTGGACCACGATCTTCAAGGCAGAACTAGGGGTGTGCGATAATTATCGATAAATTGTAACTACTCGATAATTTTTTATTCGATAATTATCGATGTGTTATTCGACAATTTTGATCCGATAATTATCGATAATTTTTCCTAGGGCATACAATTGGAGCATAATTTTATCCTAGGAGCATTTTTCATGTACTAATGATGACCTTTTTTTTTAGTATAGCAGCTTTTTTTCTCGTGTGCACTTCCGACACAAGAAATATATGGATAATAAAACTCGATAACTTGTACACTCGGTTGTTTCGCTTTAGGCCGGCCCTGTGTGACATCATCCAATACAAAAAAAGGATCGCTCATCAAAAATTGTAATTAAAATAAATATTATAATTATTTTATTAATTAGTAATTAATTTTAAAATTGTTATATTACTGATGGGATCCATACAGCAAAATCATAAATATTTGTATACCTTTTATTAATGATTTTAATAAGCTAATAGTTCTTTAGCGATCGAATATACGATCCTTGACAGATTGATATGATAGAAAATAATATAATATATGCATAGGAAACTAAATATAGGATATAATAAATAAAAAAACTGGCCAAGTGTGAGTCGGATTCGTGCACGAATGCTTCCGTACCATTATTTATAAAAATGGCAAAAAAATCACGTTTGTTGTATGGGAGCCTCCTTTAAATATTTGTTTTTTTTTAATTTAATTATTTATTTTTAAATTGAATATAATTATAACTAAATATTCTGTAAATATTTCAAGCGTCCTATCTGTTGCCGTTATCAATATCGAGGAAAAATGAGCAAAAAAAAAATCACGTTTGTTGAAGGGTTCGAGGATATATATCAATGGATATATATCATGATATATATCATGATATATATCCGATATATATCAAATGACTTTTTATGATATATATCAATACAAAATTGGTTTAAAATTTTTATATTATTAAGTAATTTTTGGCGTTTGTTACTGTATTTCTACTTCCTAAATGTAGAAGGCGTTGGAGTAGAGTTAAAACCATAGAAATATTAAAAATAGGAGAACTGGCATGGGGGCGTGTCCGCGTAGACGCAACTTGCCCAAAATGCTCACATATTGCTTAAATGGCCGTCACTGCTAATCAGTGTGATTTCGACCGCGAGCGAGAAAACAACTAACAATGCCGTCTTGTTCAGTTGTTTCTTGTAAGAATAGAAGTGAAATTAAACATTTAACAAGTCATGGAATCAGTTACCACACGTAAATATTACTTTTTTACTATATTTTACTTAAAAATCGTAAAAAACAAGTATTCGAGAAATATTTCTTGCTTCTACCACATTTAAATACATTGCTTTCTAACCACTACACCCAGTATGTTGCGGAGTAACTGAACAAGCAATGTAAAATTTACACAACGATACTATCGTAATGGTAATGTCGCATATTTTACCGCTTTGTTTGTGCGATGAGATAGTGGTGTCCATACGGAGAAACAGGTATAAGTTATCGACAACACGGCGATTATCGAATTACTTATTTCTATTGAAGTTTATAATAAATTTTGTGTATGTATGTTTTTAGTTAGTTATGTATGTTGTATATACATGCGTTGTGTTCTTTAAACGTATTTTTTAAGCTTATTTAGTAAGAATGTATACTTTAAGCGTTTCTAATTATATTGTTTTGTCATAATTTTCAAATCTCTCTATGGCACTTAGGTTAGCTGTAAATTATGAGTTAAGCGTCTTTGTACATGTGCTATTCTATTGTATTTGAGTATGTTTGTTTAACGACAAAATATGTGAAATATAGCCAAATTTTAATATTTGTTAACCGTATAGTTTTGTGAATAGGTTTTTACTTATTTCTATTATTTTACAGCGTAGTTGAGAGATGTGTAATCAGAGATGGTAAAGTAAGTTCATAGGAACTTAGGTGTACAATGGCAATGATATATGAAATATATTTAGGTATGATATATGATATGGCCTCGAGCTATTGCCCAACTTGACACGCTTTCGGGTACTTTACTACACCTTCATGTTTTTAATACAGCTCACAATAAGATTGGAAATATTATAATAAATGGCATGATTCCGATTATAATTATGACAATATTAAGTAAGCAAAATAAAACATTTTTATTTCATTTCATTTTGTGCAACACATTTTTTATTTTTAATAAACAATTTTCTGTTCATTTCGTTTTTATTATGTTTATATTTTTCAGGATACCATAATAGAATTAAAAATACAAAAATATAGCACATCACTATTCTTAATTGTATTTTATATGCGTTTACACAGGTAATATTGGTTAAAAATGAATAACATTCTCATCGCATGATTTTATCGATAAATGCGATGTTACATCCCTAAGGATGAACACCGACACTATTTTTTTACGTGTATGAGTGTATTCGTACAATCATTTTTCGTAGTGTGCGAACCAATTAGAGGATTAGAACGCTAGTTGTGCCGGTAATGAAAACGCACACATCTTCAAAAGTGGCGACAGCGGTACCGGACTTATTTCGTGTTTAGGGCATATCTCCTTATTTCAAATATCTTTGGTTAAAACAAACTCCCTAATACGGCATTATTTTATTATTTTTTTTGAAAATTAACAGTGTGTTACGAATGACTGATAACTGATTTGATAACTAAAAGACTTATTTGGTTATATTCTAGAGTTATTATTTGTAAAGTTTATTGTTTTATAATAATAACCTTTAATTCAGGACTAGCCCATATAGTGTTAGTTACAAAGTTTTCTTATAACCGTTAATAATAACAAATTTAAATCGTAATTAAATCAACGACAAAATTCAATCACCTAAAAATTAAACGTCATCATACTCAAAATCAATACCAAAATTCATTGAAAATTACAAATTAACATTAAGAATTCAAAATCAATCCTAAAATTCAGTCAAAAACTAGAATTACTAAAATTCAATTAAAGTCACAATTAAATTTAAAATCTAAATCCAATCAATACCTACTAAGTTTAAACAGTTAAAGTTGTAGTTACTAACAATTACAATTCAATCAAATTTAATATTCAAAAAATTCAAAATTAAAACCAAACCAAAAATTAAAATCAAAATCAAGACCAAAATCAAAATCGAAATCAAAATTAAAATTAAAAACTTGTTTTGTTACCTAAGTGTAGGTATGACCATTGACTGATTAGAATTTATAAAAAGGTTTTATGTTTTTAAGTTGATTTTTTAATATACAGTGGACCCCCGGTAATCCGACAAACGTTTTGCAGGGCAGTGTCGGATTATCGAATTTGTCAGATTATAGAGTACTGCCTAAGACCCCCTATAGTCCGGAATGTTTTCAAAAGAGTACCTTGTAATCGGACAAATTAGAGGTTCAATGATAGGATTATATATGTTATATATAATATGTACTCAGAAGTACAAATCATATTTTTGACGTGATAACGTCTAGTAAATTGATGAAAGCTATCGGGTATTTTTTTCAAAGATGACGCCATTTTGTCACGTTCCGCGTGCGAGCAAGAGCGCAGAACAAGCGATAGAGAGGCACGATTAGCCTAAGCGTTCTGTCTTACACTCCATCGGACCGCGTTCGAGTAAAAGAGATAGTGGCGCCACGCAATCTACACGCGAATTGTTTTGTAGGGATGTTCATCGGAAAAAATATCGATAATTATCATATCGTTTTATCGATAGTTGGCGACAGTTATCGATAATTATCGGATAAAAATTGTCGATAGTTGACGAAAGTTATCGATAATTATCGGTCGATAGTTATCGTTAATTATCGAAAGAAAAATTATCGATAATTATCGGATCAAAATTATCGAATAACACATCGATAATTATCGAATGGAAAATTATCGAGTAGTTACGAATTATCGATAATTATCGCACACCCATACTGTTTTGTGATTTGTCAATTGTTTGGTAGAAGTAGGGATGTTCATCGATAAAAAATATCGATAATTTTACTATCGATGATTATCGAATCGTTTTATCGGTATTTATCGATAATTATCGAATGAACAGTTTTCGATAATTATCGGAGGAAAAGTTATCGATAGTTAGCGACAATTATCGATAATTATCAGATAAAAATCATCGATAGTTGACAAAAGTTATCGATAATAATTATCGGTCGATAGTTATCGATATTTATCGAATGAAAAATTATCGATAATTATCAGATAAAAATCATCGATAGTTGACAAAAGTTATCGATAATAATTATCGGTCGATAGTTATCGATATTTATCGAATGAAAAATTATCGATAATTATCAGATAAAAATCATCGATAGTTGACAAAAGTTATCGATAATAATTATCGGTCGATAGTTATCGATATTTATCGAATGAAAAATTATCGATAATTATCGGATCAAAATTATCGAATAACACTTATCGATAATTATCGAATGGAAAATTATCGAGTATTTACGAACTATCGATAATTATCGCACACCCTTACTGTTTTGTGATTTGTCAATTGTTTGGTTGAGAGTACCACTTGAAACACTCCCCTTGATTTCCTACTTTTCCTATCATCTTCCTATCCTTAACAAAATAACTCAGATTGGAAATAAATTTGAATGTGAAAATTGGAATGTGATAATAATTCAATTCGATTCATAAAAGTATACAATTCTACATCTATGTATTCTTATGACTTTATGACGTAAAAATTATCGTCTGTAAACCGACTTTACAGACAACCATTTTTTATTTTTATTTTATATCATACTTCATTATGTATGTCAAATTTAGTAAATTAAACAACTCAATAGAGAGCTTACGATTTATTATAAAATTAACGTCATTAATGCTATAGAACTTACAAAAAATATGCAATAACTTTACATTAGAAAATAATTGATACAAACAAACGTACATACTAAAATAATCAAAAATTATGAATCAATCCATTTAAGAAGCATGAAAATATTCATGAATTTTTTTTTGTTTAAACAGGCAAAATATTCAAACAGACCATGTCGGATTACAGGGGTGCTGGATTAGTCCGGGGCCGGATTACCGGGGGTCCAACTGTATTAGATTTTATACTTTTTAGTTGATTTTGCCTGATCAGATTTTAAGTACCTAAATAAATAAAACATTAAAAGCATTTAAGTTTTTTTTTTTTTTAATATTTCATTACGTTTATGTAACACATATGCAAATAGTACCTATACATAAATAATACAATAAATTAATAATATAGCTTTCATACAAAATGGGTATATTTCAAAATTTTTCGGATATTAATGATATATATCGGATATATATCATAAATATCCGATATTTTGATATTTATAATAAATAGCGGATATTTTCGGTCCCTGGTTTGTTGTATGCGAGAGGGACCCACTTAAATTTTTTTTATTGTTTTTGACGTGATAACGTCTAGTAAATTGATGAAAGCTATCGGTAATTTTTTTCAAAGATGACGCCATTTTGTCACGTGTCGCGAGCGAGCGAGAGCGCAGAACAAGCGATAGAGAGGCACGTTTAGCCTAAGCGTTCTGTCTTACACTCCATCGGACCGCGTTCGAGTACAAGAGACAGTGGTGCCACGCAACCTACACGCGAACTGTTTGTAGGGATGTTCATCGATAAAAAATATCGATAATTTTACTATCGATAATTATCGAATCATTTTATCGATAGGTATCGAATGAACAGTTATCGATAATTATCGGAGGAAAAGTTATCGATAGTTGGCGACAGTTACCGATAATTATCGGATAAAAATTGTTGACAGTTGACGAAAGTTATCGATAATTATCGAATGAAAAAGTATCGATAATTATCGGATCAAAATTATCGAATAACACTTATCGATAATTATCGAATGGAAAATTATCGAGTATACCCTGTTCAAGTTAGCATGATCTTTTTCACAGATGTAAATTTTTCTGATCGACATAACTTTGCAATGACGAACATATTATTTTCTTAATTTAAATGATTTTAAAAATTGTAGAAATATTTAATATATATATAACACAAAAGTCCCTAAAGATTCAAGCGTCGTCCGAAAATTTTAAGACTTTTCATTGCTTCAAAGTAAAATTTAAATAGGAACACTGAAAATAATAGACGCTTGTACAATGTTACAACAGTCGAAACAAAAATCAGTCCCACCGATATATATATATATATATATATATATATATAAAGTACTACACTATCATATATATATAAAGTAATACACAATATCATTGTATATGTGATAATAATTCAATTCGATTCATAAAAGTATACAATTCTACATCTATGTTTTCTTATGACGTTATCACGTAAAAATGATCGTCTGTAAACCGACTTCACAGACAACCATTTTTTTTTTTAATTTTTTTTTTATTTATATTATTATAGTAACACTTTACCATTTATTTTATTTGTTCATGTTCATTATGGTCTATTACTATGAAATTACAGTGCAACTAATGTTATTAAATAGAAAACTATTAAAATTTCATTATGCGATAATATTTTTATACATCAAAATTAAAAATCATAATCAATCAGCGGTGTTATAATATTACTAAATAAATAAAAAAATATATATTCAAAAATAATAATGTTTTATTACAAAATAGAGATACATACAATCATTTGGTATACTTATTTATCTATCAGTCTTGAGAAATTTGAACCTTTAAATCACGCCATTTACGTATCTTACTATCTTAATTATTAATTAAAACATTTATTAATATCTAGTTTGACTAAAAACAAACCAACTGAAAATAGCAATATAAAAAATTAATAGTAATTGTTACTGTCTTAGGCAATGGGATTATTCTTGGGATTTAGTATGTTAGTATTTAACCATATATTATACTATATGGTTTTTTATTCCTTTTATGATATCTGAGTTTACTTTATTATTTTTATATTTGTTTGTTGTCGTCTGAGTTTATATTTATTATTTCAATATGTAATTATCTTTTTATAATTATAATCTATTTGTCATCTGTGTATGATATATTAATAAATATAAGATAATATAAAACTATATGAACGTACCTGCATTTTAAACCGAAAAATATTTAGTATGTGTGTATTAAACATAATAGCAAAAATCTTTATAGAATTAATACTGCTAGTATTATAGAATATTTATATTTCTGCGACTGAATCAAAGTTCATAAATAACATTCAATTCCTTGTTATTGTCTTTAAGTTGTGTTAATTTGACACGAATGATTTTGTTAATGTCATGTGGGATGAAAAAGATAAAGTGGATATTGGACGGTTCGGTCGAGAACCCGGCCTTAGTGTGCCTGCCCCTTGAAACGGAGCGAAGCTACGGAGCGGAGAAACAAAGAAATATCAATCAATAGCCATTGTCCACTAAAGCGGAGGGGAGATTTTTTGCAATCCTATTGCTTAATATTTCTTCGTTTCTCCGCTCCGTAGCCTCGCTCCGTTTCAAGGGGCAGGCACCCTAAAATTCAATTTTGAAGAGATTTTAAACACTGTCCAATGATGTTCTAATAAACAGATATGTTATAAGCGCGCAAATCGTGAAGACTACAAAACGTCCTAATTGGGACGTATTGCCTTTAGTCTGCGTCACGCACGACAACGAGTGATACGTTCCGCCCTGCTACTTAATAACCATCGAAAATGCCATCGTGTGTATTTAGAAAGGGTACCAATTACGATAACAAAGTTAATAAAACACAAGGGATCTCATACCACATGTAAGTACGCAATATACTTCAATTTATTAAAATATTTCACTTATTTTTCTAATATTCTGATATTTGGAGGTTAGAAAAAAAGAAGAGATAGAAAATGCATTTTTTGTCGTAAGAACGACAAGGATGCGTGCATTCCGGACATAGAATACAGAATAGAATAGAAAGTACAGATGCGAATATTAAGCAGTAAAGTCATTCTTACTCCAGAGTTCTCTTAATTATAATTTTTAAATTATTTAATTATAAATTTTATATATTGTATACAATACAATATAAATTAAATTTGTCTAATGTAGGAAAAAATATTAATAGTTTATCATTACCATAATATGTTAAAATAAAGCTACCACTGAGATCAGGCTTCAAGAATGAAGCAATTGTTCGTAAACAAAGAAATAACAGAAACAGCGAAAAACAGCGAGTTTGACTATTTACCGTCTTTTTTTCGTAGGTTTCCACAACTACTGAGATTCGGCTTCAAGAGTGGATCGCAATTGTTCGTAATCAAAGAAGTGAATTCAATTGGACGCCTTCAAAAAGTAGTAGAATTTGTAGCAATCATTTCAAGGCTAACGATAAATATACTTCGAACAAAGGTCGTACAAAATTTCGTCAGGTCGTTCCCTGTTGAGGAGATTAATTGAATAGTCACAAAATATAATTTTAGCTAGCTAGCGAGTGAAAACTCTCTTCCGAACGATATTTTTGCTGTAAATTATCAGCTGAGACCTGGTTTTACTCGTTCAGAGTAAAACAAACTATTGATAAACCGTTAACAAAATATTTTTGTATGCAAAAATAAGTAAAAATCGTCCTAAACGTTTCAGACGACGAGTTCAAAATAAAGAACTAATAAATTGTTTCGATGCTCTGTTTTCGCAGTCGTATCGTATCGCATCGTTACTTTTGTTGCAAGTTTTATCTGACAATGAGTCGCTTAGTGCTGATCCATCTGAAAATAAAAAAAGAAAGTTGTTTTCTCTGTTTATACACACATATTTTCAGAAAATAAAATATCTTAATGCGGCGAATTCTTTCTGCGATGCGGATTATATATAATGTAACAATTCAATTATCAGTTCAAAGCTAACATACCATATACACAGTGCGTAAAATGAGATTTAATAGCATTTCCAACACTCAGTGATTTTTTAAAATCTGAATGAAAATGATAATGAGGATCAGTAAAGGTATAGCAAATTCAATAGAACTAGTATCCACGTTATTCTCTATGACATAAGAATGATATTCCTTTTTGAATTATCCAAATCGGACCATTACTTACGAAAATATTAAGTTATAAACATTATGCCTTCCTGCCGCTAAAAGTTAGTGTACGCGGGTGCGTGTGACGTCACTATGCCCGAACGAGCGCAGTTCACGAATCGACGGAGCGGCGGCGACGCGGTTGGTCGTTTTATTTGAAATTTATTTAAATATAGTGTTGTTATAAAGTGTAATTTTCTGATATTTAAATATAAAACGTATTTACTAATCGTACTAATAAAGTAGAAGCTGGTTTTGTGCAAGAAACAAAGAAGAAATATTCGAAGATTATGATGAAAACTATTGTACTGATATTTTAGAGGAGTCCACGCATTTTTGGAAAACATCAATATTTCCGAAACGAATTGAGATTTGAAATTACTCTTCTATTAATAATATGACATGTGCTTTTTATTATGCAAGATTTCGAAATAAAACTCTATAAAAGAAAGAAAAGCATTTTTATTTTTAAACTTGATTACTAAATAGACAATCCTGTAAACTAACTAAACTACAGGCTATTGTTACAATATTATCCAAAAAATTTATGTATGAAATATCGACACATGCGTCGGGTCCGATCATTTTGAAGTCTCTCAACTTCCATATGCTTCTTTCAATGTGAACTTTTATAGCACCAATTCTCTCTGTTTGCAAAACTTCCTCTGCTATAGGTTTGGAGTTGGAACTCACACACGGCGAGCCGTATGCGGAAAAGCGCCGCTCCCTGGCCGAATGGGGTACCCGCTCGAGTGCTGGTCCTGGTCCTCGACCACCTGAAGTCCCGCATCAGGGTACTGTTCGACACTAGACTGGTGTCCGGACGATTCCCTCACAGCTGGAAGGAGGGGAATCTCGTGCTACTGCTGAAGCCGGGAAGGAATTCGATATCAGTCGTTGGCTTCAGGCCCATCGTGCTGCTGAACGAGGTACGCAAGCTGTTGGAGAGGGTAGTCACTGCTCGCATCGTCCAGCACCTCACGCGGGTCGGCCCTGACCTGTCCGACGTCCGGCTCGGGTTTCGGGCTGGTCGGTCGACGCCATTCTGCATCTGAAGATCGTGGCTTCGGAGGCCGTCGCCTCGAAGGGAGTGCTGTTGGCGGTGTCTCTCGACATCGCCAACGCATTCAATAGTCTGCCATTCGGCTGCATCACGGAGGCACTCCGGTTCCATGGAGTGCCCTCTACCTAAGGCAGCTAGTGGCAGACTACCTTGACGGTCGCAATGTCCTTTTCGTGAACTCTTCGTAAAGGGTACGTTGTCAGGAGGTCCATGTCGTGTGGCGTCCCACAGGGTTCTGTTCTCGGATCGCTCCTATGGGACATCGGGTACGACTGAGTTCTCCGTGGCCGCCCCTCCCCCCCCCCTGGGCTGGGATTGATTTGTTACGCCGATGACACTCTGGTTACAGCTCGGGGCGGGACCTTCGTGGAGGCGGCATCTCTCGCCACCGCGGAGGTGGTCAGGAGGATCGAGGCACTGGGGCTTAGGGTGGTCCTTAACAAGTTTGAGGCCCTGCTTTTCCATGGGTCTTGATGTGATCCACCCGCCAGTACTTCGATAATGGTACGGTTACGTTACGTATACGGTTAACAATACTGTGATCGGTATCCGAGCCCACATGAAATATCTGGGCCTGGTACTTGACGGAAGGTGGTGCTTTGACGAGCACTTTCGCCAACTAGCACCGAAGCTCGTCGGCACGGCGTCCGCCCTCGGTCGGCTAATGTCGAATATGGGCGGACAAAGTCTAGCGTGCCAACGACTCTACGCCGGGGTGGTCCAGTCAATGCCGCTGTACGGCGCCCCCGTGTAGGCAGAGTCCTTGACTGCCCACAATAGATCCCGTCTGTGACGTCCACAGAGGGTCGTGGCGGTCAGGGCCATACGCGGCTACCGCACGGTAGTTGCTGAGACCTCCTGCGCATTGGCCGGAACCCCCCTATAGGACTTGGAGATGGAAGCGCTCGCCGAAGTTTATTGGCGGGTGTCGGCGGCGTGGACGTGGGGCACTAATCCCCCGCCGATTAAATTCACGGGGTGGGATGACACCCGCCGCACCACCTTCACACGGTGGAAGGCTCGGCTGGAGACGTCTCGGGTTGGTCTTTGGGCCATCGGGGCGCTTCAGCCGATATTGGAGGAGTGGACGGTGCGGCAGCACGGAGTTCTCACCTTCCGACTCGTGAAAGTGTTGTCGGGGCATGGCTGCTTCGGCAAATACTTGCACGTCGTCGCAAGAAGGGAGACTACTCCGGACTGCCACCATAGTGACTACTGTGAGGACTCCGCGAAACATACGCGAGATACGAGCGTGTCGTGCCCGGCCTGGGCTGAGCAGCGCCGGGATCTCGCTGCAGTCATTGGAGAGGACCTGTCGCCGCAGGCCGTTGCGCGAGCTTTGGTTGGCGGTAATAGGGCCTGGACCGCGGTCGCCATCTTCTGCGAGAACGTCATCTCGCAGAAAGAGGCAGCGGAGAGGGCCCGGAAGGACTTACTCTTTTCGGATCACGCCGGCGCCGCGGCCTTTACTCTTTGTTTTTTATACCCGAGTACATCCCTGTGTCATTGTTTTGACCTTGGAATATTATATAGAAATCGGAACGGGCGAATAGGTAAGTACTTAGGTTTATCCACAAAACACAGAAAAAGTAAGTAGGTATGTTTTTATTAATACAGCAGGCTTAAAATGAGTGAATACTTAAGTTGTAGTAGGTACCAACTTATATTCATATTAACTAAATAATATAGGTATAGGTAGTTATGTAGGTACTTACATCGAAATTATCTTCGCAACAATGTCTTGTAGCCCGGGAAGAAGGTGGAGTTTTATCATCTATTTTCACAACGGCATAGTATTTTTTCACGTAGTTTTGGGTCTTTCGGCACGTATAAAAAGAGTTTTTCAGGCTTTTTAAAAGAAGTATTTGTACATTACGGCACTATACAATATTTATACATAGTTAGAAAGGAGAATTAGACACAAATCGGACACTTAATTTGTTTCAAAGACACAATAAACCAATGAAAACACCTACGCGCCTTATCGCTGACAACGGGTTCGGGCATAGTGACGTCACAGCCTACCGTGCCGGCCGGTTAGTGAACTCCGCTAGTAATTTAATCATAACTTCGTCAATTTTTGTCGTAGAACAAAAATTTTTTCACTGTATCTTAAGGATTTCTTAGCTCTATAAATCTGCATTCTCAACTAAAAACGTTACGGATCCTCATTGCTTAAAAAAATCTTTAAATTTTTAACTTAAATATTAAATTTCAATTCAGATTTTTTTTTAATCAAACCTTTATATATTATTATTAAATTTATTGAAACTACACTTTAATGTTCTATGTGATTAAGGGTTGCTAAGACATCAATGATCAAAAAGAAAAAATATATATATATATTTAAAAAATATAGTTGTCATTCTAAATACCTGTTCCTGTCCATTGGTCTCCTGGGATTTCATGACATCTGGTAGATCAGGTGGTGTGGAGTACGGTGTCAGCTCCAATGTTTCAAATTCGCCATTCTCTTTCCTGAAAAGATGAAATAAAATTTATTATATGATAATAGTAACTTATTTTCGTCTGTTGATTAAGTCTACTGGTTTAAAAATTAATTAAGTTTTTAGATAAATGTTTGTTGTGATAAGTTTTCCCTTCATATTGAATTTGTGCTCAATATGAACATGGACTTGTCTTGTTAAGATCGCCACTTTTTGATTATTCGCTATTAGATGTGAAAATCCCTTCACTTTCCAATAAGGAGACGTTTTACTGCTGGTATCTCTCATGGAGAAGGGTTAGAGCTTTTTCCACTCCGCTTTCCACTACATAGATGTCACCGTCTTGTGACGATTCCACTTTTAGGTCAGATTTGTTCAGATTTGAATTAATTGTTTGAACAGATTGTAAACAGAGAGACTAAATTGAATTAATTGTTGTCAGTTTTGCAATTCTTAAATAATCATGTGCCGTATGTTTTTTTACCCGACTGCGACAGAAGGAGGGTTATGTTTTTCGAGTGTATGTATGTATGTATGTATGTATGTATGTATGTCCATTTCTTTGGCACGCCCTACAGCCCAAACGGCTGGACGGTTTTTGAAATATGATATGTCGTTGGATTTGTCCAAATCGTAGTAGTGACATAGGCTATATAAATTTTCAAAATGGCGACCGCAAATGGCAGAATGAGGGGGGGGGGAGTTGAATTTTTTTTCTTACTGTAGCAATATGGGTATCAAATGAAAGCAAGTGAATTGTTTTATTCTTTTTAGTTTATAATAAGAGTATTTTACGCAGTCGGGTTTTTTGATTTTTTTAATTAAGCATACTTGTTTTTTTTTTTATAATAAGTTATCCTGTTTCCTATCCTTAATTATATTGAACATGTTAAAAAAATTGTTGTCTGTCAAGTCGGTTTACGGACGATAATTTTTACGTGATAACGTCATAAGAAAACATAAATGTAGAATTGTATACTTTTATGAATCGAATTGAATTACTATCACTGAATTATTATTATCTTGTATAATACAAAGGATTTAATTGAAATATATATGGGTGGTTCTCCAAAATTTGGTTAACTTGGTGTTAGCAACAATTTTTACATATTCATATCAATTTTATCCAATATTTGAAACTGCTGAGCTGTAATATAAAGTCCATTTAATTTAGTCACTCATTTTGATATATATCATAATATTCTTTATTTCCAGAAATCGACACTTCTTACTCGAAATATCAGGCCCTAGCCATGTAAGATCTCCCAAAATTACTAATCATTTCAATGTAATTATAATTCTATAAGAATAATTTGATTTAACTCTATTTAATCTCGTTTACTATTACATTACTAACCTTGTCATTACTATTTAATTTATAATAACAATATGTTTAGTCACATTATTTCAAGTCAAATAGTGTAAGCGATAAAAAACATCAGGCCCTAGTCATGTACGAAACTCAAAAATACGCGGCATCCAACCATAAGACCTTTTTCATAACTCACTCAATACGATTGCATCCATATTAAATTAATTGTAAACAATCCAAGCCGGGGCAACCATTTTGTTATTAGTGTGGTTGCCGAATTCACTGCGGAAACACTTGCTGTGCCAGTCGAACTCTCAGGCCCTAGGTAAGTCGTTTCAAAGGTAGTTAATTAATAATTGATCTCATTACTTATTGTAAATTCGAGTTTGATTTGCTTTGTTATTTTGACCACCTATTGATTTTAATGTTTATTCTAAATAATGTGTTATATTTGATTTTGTTTCGTTTCGTCAGTCCCTAGACCACCAGGCCCTAGTCGTAAAAGTGTACTACATACTGTGTGATGCATGGTTTCAAACATAATACCAGTATATTTGTTGTAAAATATGGCGCCTAGGAAGAAAACAATATTGTTTAAAGAGGAAATTGCAAAAAAAGTCTAAACAAACAATAATGCGATTGGAATAAAAATAAAAATAACCCTGTGTTCCTGGCCTGATATATAAGAAAAAGGACAACAGAAATGTGTAAAAGACATAACTCCGCGTGACCACAGAGAAGCAAGAAAAGAAAATTGGTTAGCCTTTTCATCTGATTATGGAAAAAAATTTTGAAAATTCTGATTAATTATAAAAAAATCAAAATTTCTCTTAAAATATGAAGTAAAGTGACTGGCCCTTTTAGATGCAGCAAAGTAGATGTTATACCCACAACATAGAATTAAAACTTTACTGATTATTAGCTAAAAAAATCACTTTCAAAATGAGGTCAGAAGTTAACCAAATTTCAGAGAACCACCCATATATATATATGTAAACAAAGTGCGTGACACTTTGTTTAAGTAGTTATTACTATAATTTGAAATATTTCTTTTTTTAAATAATTTATCTGTGTGAATTGGTTGCTATGGAGCTGCTGTTATATTTTGAATCGATTGTGAAAATTATATAATAATTTAAATATTAAATATTTAAAAAGTAGTGAATAATAAGGACTGGTGAAGCAACAGCTTTAAATGTTGTTTCTCTTTACAGGTGAAATTATAATAATTTAATATTGAATGTGATTTTTGTAAATAGTAATTTATGTAATGAAATAAAAACATCTCTTTACAGAGCAACACAATTATAGTTTTATTGATCACCAGACTATCCAAATATAATATAAATTAAGACATTATAAAACAACATTTCTACAGCTGGTTACCAGAAATAATGGAAAAATTAAAATTCGAGGTCATGGTCAAAGCCAGTGAAGATATGAAAACAAATATTATTTGTGTAACGCGAATCACGGATTTAGATGGCCGGACCTTTGCGATCCCAGATAATTTACAACCTATAAAATTACATGGTGGGATAATACATACCCAAATCTTTCAGAAAGTAAAGTCCACATTACAAAAACGACACGAGAAACGACAGGTATGGATATCTATGAATCCGGAGATGAAAGCAGCTTATTGTGATGAAGATGGAAATAAACAATTTATGGGATACATATTGGAGGAACAACCAAAACCACAAATTTCTACAACAGGGATTTCAGAAGAATCTCTAGCAAGAATTATGGAAAACTTCGCTGAAATGAAGAAAGATTCATTAAAACCTTTTAATATGGGGAAAGTGGTAGAAAAATTTGTTATAGAAAAATTTAATAGCAAGATTACTAATGTGTCCCAGTGGATGACTACCTTCGAAACGGAATGTCTCCGTATAGGAATAGAAGAAGATATAAAAAAAATTGAAATTTTCAGGTTATTTTTAGAAGATTCTTGTTTAGACTGGTATAATTCCATGCTTATAAAACATACAATAAATTCAAAATGGGCAATGTGGAAAAAGAACTTTTGTGAAACATATGCGGATAAAAGTTGGTCGCCGATCAGGTATGCAATGTTATTTAAATACAGACAGGGGTCATTACTGGAGTATGCGTTAAAGAAAGAGAGACTACTATTAGAAATAAATAAGTCCATAAACAAACAAACTATAATTGATCTGATTGCCACCGGATTACCGAATTTTATTGCAAATAAGATTGATAGGAATAGCTTAAAAGAAACTGAAGACTTATTTAATAATTTAAGAAGCTTAGAGTATATGGTAAACAAAAAAAAATTTCATAAAAACACAGAAACTTCCGAAAGTGAAAGTAAAGAGAAAAATATGAAGCCCATGGTTATCCCGTGTAAAATTTGTGAAAAAGAGAATAAAGGTATACGTTACCATCCTGAATCCAAATGTTGGTTCAAAATTAGAAATAATGATAAACCAAAAAAAGACCAAATAAGGAGTGTTAACAATTCTGAATTAGAGGTAGAATTAAATAAAATTGATCCAAAAAACTAATAGTGCCGCCATTAATAAAAATTAAAATACTAATTAATGACACTTTGGAAACATTGGGAATATATGATTCAGGATCTAATGTGTCCTTAATTAATTCAAGATTATTATCTTTGACAAAAATACATAGTTATGATAAAAATGCAAATTTAAAAACTATTAATGGCGTAAAAAAATCAATAGGAATGGTAACTTTAAAAATTAAAATTCTCGAAATTGAAAAACATGTTAATGTTTTTGTTATAGATGAAGAAAACTTCGACTATGATTTTCTTGTTGGGTTAGACTGTATACAAAAATATCATTTAACTCAAAATGAGAATTTAAATATAACTCAAAATGTCATCAGTAATAATAATAAAGACTGCATAAAAAATAAAGAAAAGAAACCTAAAAGCATTAAAGAAATTCCTGATAGTTCAGGTAGTGATATAGAGAATAACCAAGATATATATTATGAAAACAAAGGTGTGGATATTACAAAACAATATGAAAAAGAAATTATAAATAACGAATATAAAATAAACTTTAATGAAAATATAATAGTCGATAATTTTGATATTTCAATAAATCATTTAGATAATAAAAAAAAACTTGATATTGATAAATTGATACAGAAATATACTTCAGTATTCGCTAAAGACAAGTACGATATAGGTACTGTAAAAGGCTATGAAGCCCATATTGATTTGTTAATAGATAAATACTGTAGTAAAAGACCGTATAGATGCTCTATTGAAGATATGAAAGAAATTGAACATCAAATATCAAATCTACTAAAACATAATTTAATTGAGGAGTCATATAGCCCTTTTGCAGCTCCGGTAACATTAGCATTTAAAAAAGAAGAAGGAAGGAAATCAAGACTTTGTATAGATTTTCGAGAATTAAATAAAATTATAGTTCCACAATCGCAACCATTTCCGCTAATCGAAGATCTAATGGTTAAAACAAGGAATTGTAAATTTTTTTCAACATTTGATATAAACTCAGCGTTCTGGTCCATACCTCTTAAAATTGAAGATAGATACAAAACTGCATTTGTTACTCAAGAGGCACACTTTCAATGGACTTGTTTACCTTTTGGTTTAAAAACTGCTCCCGCTATTTTTCAAAGAATACTAAGTAGTATTATAAGAAAATATAAACTGTCAAATTTTACGGTTAATTACATCGACGATATTTTAGTATTTTCTGAAACGTTCGAAAAACACATTGAGCACATATCTTTATTATTGGAAGCAATTTTAAAAGAAGGTTTTAAATTAAAGTTCACGAAATGTAACTTTGCACAAGACTCAGTAAAATATCTAGGACACATCATAAAAAACAATACTATCACTCCATTAAAAGATAATTTGATTGCCATAAAAGAATTTCCGACTCCAAAAACACAAAAAAATGTCCGCCAATTTTTAGGAAAGATTAATTTCTATGGGAAATATGTTCCAAATATTTCAATTATACTGGATCCTTTACATAATTTATTAAGAAAAGGAGAAAAATTTGTTTGGTCCGATAAATGTCAAGAATCCTTTGATACTATAAAAAGACTACTTTGCTCAAAACCTATTCTAGCCATTTTTGATCCAGATTTGCCAATACATATTTATACAGATGCTAGCATACAAGGTGTAGGTGCGATTTTAAAACAAATTCAACCCAACGGTGATGAAAAACCTTGTGCATTTTTTTCAAAAAAATTAAACGACTCCCAGAAAAAGAAAAAAGCAATATATCTTGAGTGCTTGGCAATAAAAGAGGCGGTGAAATACTGGCAGCATTGGCTTATGGGAAAAACATTCACAGTTTTTTCAGATCACAAACCTCTAGAAAAAATGAATATTAAAGCCAGAACGGACGAAGAACTGGGAGATTTAACGTATTATTTGTCACAATTCGATTTTAAAATAATATATTCTCCAGGCAAATATAATATAGAGGCAGATACTTTAAGCAGAAACCCAGTGTTAGAATCGTATGAAAATAAAGATAGTAGTTTAAAAGTAGTAAATTTCGTTAAATTAGAAGACATACGAAATGATCAAGATAAAAATGAAAAAATAAAACAAAATATAAATAAACTTATTTTTAAACATAATATATATTATAAAAAGATAGGAAAAAATGAAAAGATTATACTAACTGAGGAGTTTAGTAAAAATATTATAAAACATGTAAATAACTATTACTGTCACATAGGAAGACAACAAATGGAAAACAAGATTAAACCATTTTATCACGCTAAAAATTTATTGGACAATATAAAACATTTTTGCGAAAACTGTGATGTTTGTATAAAAAATAAATCTAGAGGAAAATATAAGTTTGGATTAATGTCTCACTTAGGACCCGCTACCTATCCGTTTGAAATAGTGTCTTTAGATACCATAGGGGGATTCGGTGGTGTCCGTTCAACCAAAAAATATTTACATCTTCTAGTAGATCACTTCACTCGTTACGCTTATATTTTGACATCCAAAACCCAGAGTGCGAATGATTTTATAAAACTTGTCCAAAAAGTAACAAAAGATTATAAAATTGACTTGATTTTATCAGATCAATATCCAGGAATAAATTCAAAAGAATTTAAAAAATTTTTAGAAAAGGAAAATATACCTATAGTTTTCACTGCAGTAAATGCACCATTTTCAAACGGATTGAACGAAAGATTAAACCAAACGTTGGTTAATAAAATTCGTTGCAAGATTAATGAAAGGAAGGACAAAATTGCTTGGACAACTATTGCTCACGAATGCACAGAAAAATATAACGAAACTGAACATGGTGTAACAAGGTTCTCTCCAAAATATTTATTAGAGGGAAAAAAAATTGACATTCTACCAGATGAACTGAAGCAAAATACAACATATAATCATCTATTGCAAGACCGAAAAATTGCTTTAGAAAATAGTATAAAATCACACAATTATAATAAAAAAAGATTTGATAAAAACAGAAAATATTATGAACTAAAAATAGGAGATTATGTATACGTTGAAAACGGAAACCAATTAAACCGAAAAAAACTAGATGAATTGAGAATAGGACCTTATGAAATTGTAGACAAAATATCCAATTCAATTTACAAAGTAAACACAGGTCACAAAAAAGCAGAATCAAATTTCTTCCATATTACAAAACTTATTCCAGTAGTAGAGTATAACACAAAAACTTTGTAATTTAGAAAAAAAGGGGGGGGGGGGAGATGTAAACAAAGTGCGTGACACTTTGTTTAAGTAGTTATTACTATAATTTGAAATATTTCTTTTTTTAAATAATTTATCTGTGTGAATTGGTTGCTATGGAGCTGTTGTTATATTTTGAATCGATTGTGAAAATTATATAATAATTTAAATATTAAATATTTAAAAAGTAGTGAATAATAAGGACTGGTGAAGCAACAGCTTTAAATGTTGTTTCTCTTTATAGGTGAGATTATATATACAGGGTGTCCCAGAACTCAACGTCAAGCCAAAACAGGGTGACAGGATTGATTGTAAGCATCATGAGAAAAATCAGAAAAAAAATCTATCCCATGCAGTTTGGAAATTATGGGCATTTAAGCAAAACTTAGAAATTTGGTCAAACTGTAACCATTTTTCGGTTATTGTGGTTAATTTTTATTATTTTTGTTCATTTAAACTTTGAAATCGTAACCATAAATAACATTTCTAGAACCACAATCAAAAATAATGACACAATTTCCCCAAGTTTTCTAGAATTAAGACTATTTGTTAAACTATGAATTTAAAATTTTCAAAATTTGTCGACTTTGAAAGGCCCTCCTTTAAAAAAAATGTACTAAAGTGCCTTGGCAAGTACCATTAAAAGTTCGCGCATTTAATCAGGATTGTAAAATGGTTCAATACTTGTTAGTTTCATACTAAAAAAAAACTAGTAAAAAAATAAAAACCTCAAGTAACCCGATTTTTGCTAACCCATTATACTCAGTTCAAATGTTTTTTATTCGTACAAGCTCTTGGTAGGTTCTTAATTTAACGGCAAAATGATGAGAGAGATGGATAGTGGACATGTTTGTCATTAGCGAGCGAGACAGAGAGTGACGCCGCTTTTACCAAAGTCAACAAAAGTAAGTAAAATTAATAAAATAATGAAAAATCTCGACTTAGTTTAGTTTAGGTTTATTAGAATAAAAGGAAATAACATTTTTTATTACAATAAATGTTCAAATTGTTTGCCATCAGCCTCAATACACGCTCTACATCTTCTTAAAAAAGATCTATTTATTAGCCGGGCATATCCTCGAGAGTTGATGTCCTCAGCAGCTTGAGAAATTCGTTCACGCAGTTCGGCTACGCTGTCAATGGGCTTTGTATAAACTTTTTTTTTGAGAACGCCCCAATAAAAAAAATCCAGTGGATTTAAATCTGGGGAACGGGCTGGCCACGAGATAGTGCCTGAACGTCCAATCCACCTTCCCGGATATTCCTGGTTAAGGAAATCTTTGACTTGCACTGCGTAATGCGCTGGGCAGCCATCTTGTTGATACCACATGTGGCGACGATCTGTTAGGGGTACGTCCTCTAACAAAGTTGGTAAATTTTCTCGTAAAAAATGTAGGTAATTCGTGGCATTCAAGTTCTCAGGCAGCTCATAAGGCCCAACAACTTTGCCGTTTAAAATTCCGGTCCACAGGTTTACCTTAAAGCAATACTGAGATCTGTCTTCTCGCATTAAATATGGATTCGACACATGCCGCTCGTGAAAATTGTGTAAGTTTATGTAACCATCTTTTTTAAATGTAGTTTCATCAGACCAGAGAACTTTTTGGATGAATTGGGGATTTTCATTATGCCTCTGTAGCATTGTTCTACAAAATGAAATCCTTTCAGGATAATCTCGAGGAAGAAGACTTTGAACTCGTTGTGCGTGAAACGGATGCATTTCGGCTTTTTGTAAAATACGATGTGCTGTGCTTTTGGGTATTCCCGTTCTTTCTTCAATTCCACGAACTGAAATACTTGGGTCATCTGCTACCTCTTGCAACACTTCCTCCTCGTTAGGAAAGTGAGCTCTACCTCCAGCCCGTATTTGATTCGGGAAATGGCCGCACTCCGTGAGTGAACGGTGCACATTAACAAACACGCGGTGATCGGGATAGCGCTCTAAATTTAGATATCTTTCACGATAAAGTCTAGCGGCGGCACTTGCGTTGCATCTGCATTCTCCATAAATGAGATGCATGTTCGCATATTCATGTGAAGTGTAGCGCGTAGGCATGGTAGATAATAAAGATGCCAACACAAAAATCCAATTCCAAAAGAGAGAAGCCAAAGTTGTCAGAACTAAATCAACACAAGCGAATACGGAGAGGTGCGCAGTAGACGAATGAGCGAAACGTACTAACAGTTAACGGTGTCAGGCGCATCTCCGTCTAGTGAGACGTTACGTCTCGCTCACAGTGGCGTGGCGTCACTATCTGTCTCGCTCGCTCATGGCAAACATGTACACTATCCATCTCTCTCATCATTTTGCTGTTAAATTAAAAACCTACCAAGAGCTTGTGCGAATAAAAAACATTTGAACTGAGTATAATGGGTTAGCAAAAATCGGGTTACTTGAGGTTTTTATTTTTTTACCAGTTTTTTTTTTTTTGTATGAAACTAACAAGTATTGTACCATTTTACAATCCTGATTAAATGCGCGAACTTTTAATGGTACTTGCCAAGGCACTTTAGTACATTTTTTTTAAAGGAGGGCCTTTCAAAGTCGACAAATTTTGAAAATTTTAAATTCATAGTTTAACAAATAGTCTTAATTCTAGAAAACTTGGGGAAATTGTGTCATTATTTTTGATTGTGGTTCTAGAAATGTTATTTATGGTTACGATTTCAAAGTTTAAATGAACAAAAATAATAAAAATTAACCACAATAACCGAAAAATGGTTACAGTTTGACCAAATTTCTAAGTTTTGCTTAAATGCCCATAATTTCCAAACTGCATGGGATAGATTTTTTTTCTGATTTTTCTCATGATGCTTACAATCAATCCTGTCACCCTGTTTTGGCTTGACGTTGAGTTCTGGGACACCCTGTGTATATATATATATATATATATATTTTTTTTTATATATAGATAGTGTGATATTCAAGATTTTCCAATCTGAGTTATTCTGTTAAGGATAGGACGATGATAGGAAAAGTAGAAAATCAAGGGGAGTGTTTCAAGCTGGTCTGCCATGGTGTGATTGTAAGCGGTTCTGCATAAGAAATACTCAAAAATTTATTTAAAAAAATATTTTAACAAAGAAAAAGTACTTATTGATTGATACGTTATTAATTAAAATTTGGTAAATTGTGATTTTTTTTCAAGTAGCGTTGAGCTAGAATCTAGATGAAAATACATAATACAATTAAATACAAATCAGTAAACTTAATTAAATTCATCCATGATTTGATTTTTTCAATTTTTGCACGTTTAAAGTGAATTAGTTGTTTAAAATTATCTAATATATTTTTATTTATAAAGCATCTAAAAGAATATTACCTTAGTCAATAATTGTTCCACATTCGATTAATAACAGTTTAATTTGTTTTGTTGTATATATTTATATGTATTATATATATTTATTTATATTGTTTATCTATATGTTATATTATATATTTTATATATTATTATTGTTATGCCCATCTGCAAATGTAATATTACTGTAACTCTCAGAATATAAATAAATCAAATTCATGAAACTTATGCTTTTGAAAAGCCTGCCAAAACCTGCTTGATATAATAATATATTCCCTTCCACTGCGTTAACTTGTCATTAAAACATAATAATTTTTTAAACTATGGTTATAAATCATAAAGTTTTGATTTTCAAATATTATTTACACTTTTTGGATAGGATGGGTGTCAATAAGATGGGTGTACTTTCCCCTGAACAATTTTGAGTTTTTATATAGAAATGTATATAAGCTATGGTACCAAATATCGATGGTATTTTACTTAGTCTAGCAGCAAATTATTTTACCTTTGATTTTCCGTCAACCCTTTCTTCTTTTTTATTCCTTCTAATGCCTTCTGTTTCAATTCTTCCTTCTCCTTTTCTTTCCTCTTAACGTTTTCAGCTTGTTGGGTCTTACGCTTTTCTTTAAGCCGTCTATAAAGAGAAAATATTTATTGTTATCCAGAGAACCTTTTGGTAAAAAATATATGTATCAGTGGTACAAGTGAACAATAGATATTTTTTAATAGCTAGTTTTATCTTGTTTAGTTGTAACAGGTACTATGCCTATTACTTCTGGATGCGAAAAAAATAATGGACAAAATTAATAAAAACAGTTCAGTAGTTAATTAAAAGATTATTTTATAATTTTACCTCTTCTCCTCTCGTTTCTTCTTTATTAATGCCTTTTCTTCTTCCGTTTTTTCAACGAGCTCATGAAATAGGACTTCGCCATCCATAAGACCGTCTTCAACCTATAATAAATAATAATGATAACATTAATTATGTACAAATTTTGATATTCGCTATTTATTTCTTTAGTAATGAGAAGAGTTTAATTTTAATTCAACTAATAAACTAAAATATAATAAACTAACAACTAATAAACTAAAATATGACTGGCCCGTGGCGCAGTTAGCAGTGGCCCTGTTTTCTGCTCCAGGGTTGTGGGTTCGATTCCCGCCCCGATTCTGGAAGTAATATGTGTATTTATTTATATGTATATTTATTTAAAAAATATATATGTATATCAGTCAACTATTACCTAAAACACAGGCATTAAGTTGCCTACCTTAGGAACAGACGACCATGTGTGCATGTTGAACAAAAAAAAAAATAAAAAATAAAGAAGCATAATCTGGAGCGATTGTGTAGCGATACAATTGCAAGAAGAACGCAATAATGTCGCGATGACGGCATTGCTGTTCATATATTTTCGCGCACGGAGCCTGTTGCGGAGCCCTGCGGAGTAACCTCCGACCCTTCTCGTCCACAAAAGAATCCTAGGGGCTATAACAGTCCAATACAGCGATACCTTGATGAGCTGCAGCTGCAGGCGCGGGCCCAGCTCCACGAGCCGCAGCGCTCAGCGCCTGCGGGAGCTCCACCTGGGGGGAGTTACATTTGATATTACCTTGATGAGCTGCAGCTGCAGGCGCGGGCCCAGCTCCACGAGTCGCAGCGCTCAGCGCCTGCGGGAGCTCCACCTGGGGGGAGTTACATTTGATATTACCTTGATGAGCTGCAGCTGCAGGCGCGGGCCCAGCTCCACGAGCCGCAGCGCGGAGCGCGAGCGCGCCGACGCGCCGCGCGCGCTCAGCGCCTGCGGGAGCTCCACCTGGGGGGAGTTACATTTGATATTACCTTGATGAGCTGCAGCTGCAGGCGCGGGCCCAGCTCCACGAGCCGCAGCGCTCAGCGCCTGCGGGAGCTCCACCTGGGGGGAGTTACATTTGATATTACCTTGATGAGCTGCAGCTGCAGGCGCGGGCCCAGCTCCACGAGCCGCAGCGCTCAGCGCCTGCGGGAGCTCCACCTGGGGGGAGTTACATTTGATATTACCTTGATGAGCTGCAGCTGCAGGCGCGGGCCCAGCTCCACGATCCGCAGCGCTCAGCGCCTGCGGGAGCTCCACCTGGGGGGAGTTACATTTGATATTACCTTGATGAGCTGCAGCTGCAGGCGCGGGCCCAGCTCCACGAGCCGCAGCGCTCAGCGCCTGCGGGAGCTCCACCTGGGGGGAGTTACATTTGATATTACCTTGATGAGCTGCAGCTGCAGGCGCGGGCCCAGCTCCACGATCCGCAGCGCTCAGCGCCTGCGGGAGCTCCACCTGGGGGGAGTTACATTTGATATTACCTTGATGAGCTGCAGCTGCAGGCGCGGGCCCAGCTCCACGAGCCGCAGCGCTCAGCGCCTGCGGGAGCTCCACCTGGGGGGAGTTACATTTGATATTACCTTGATGAGCTGCAGCTGCAGGCGCGGGCCCAGCTCCACGAGCCGCAGCGCTCAGCGCCTGCGGGAGCTCCACCTGGGGGGAGTTACATTTGATATTACCTTGATGAGCTGCAGCTGCAGGCGCGGGCCCAGCTCCACGAGCCGCAGCGCTCAGCGCCTGCGGGAGCTCCACCTGGGGGGAGTTACATTTGATATTACCTTGATGAGCTGCAGCTGCAGGCGCGGGCCCAGCTCCACGAGCCGCAGCGCGGAGCGCGAGCGCGCCGCCGCGCCGCGCGCGCTCAGCGCCTGCGGGAGCTCCACCTGGGGGAGTTAGTTTGAGTTGGGGGTGCTACTAAGAACGATATGTGTTGCCATCGCTTAGTTTCTGGCGGAGTTAAGTATGAGTTGCGGGATAAAATGAAAACCACATGGGAAATACAAGGAATGTCAATTGCTAGTTAATTTGCATACATAAAAATTAAAGGTAAATATAGTCTATATTTTTTTATTTAAATGCCGTAAATCAAAAATTTAACTGCCATTTTATCAGGATAATATGTTTCATTCCTAGAATATTCCTTTTCCTAGAGAAAATATAACATAAAATTGTGAGAAAGCGTTATTATCTACACTAAAACAGGAGTCACTTAGGAAAGTGCAAGTACAATGAATGTCATTGACATTCATGACATTCATTGTACTTGCACTTATTTGGTCATAATTAATAAATAAAAATAAATAACATAAAATGAATTTTTTTTTTTTTAGATAATCAACTACAATAGCTTCTAACTCAGAATTAGTTTTTGCTTTTAATTTTTTATTTCTTTTTCTCTCATAAAAATCCCCAACTTTGGTGAGATGTGATTTCATCTCTATTTCCAATCCTTTTAGTTTTTGTTTGATTTCTGGCGTGTTATCTTGTTCAGCGAAAGAATACAATTCAGCATTTATTTTATCACACGTGTTACAAGTGTCTCTTGACCTTGGGTAACCAAAGGAAATGTTTGTTGTATCTCTTGAATTTCGCTCTATATGACTCATAGACTGACAGCTTGTGATGGGGATACTTCTCTAAAAAAAAGTGCTTACAGCCAAATTCTTCTGGCAGATAATTTTTTGAGGTTTTTTTTTTTGTCTTACTGCAATGGCTGGAATATCCCTTAAAGGGTTTTAATAATTGTTTTTTAATGTCATTAATTACTTGCGTTTTTATTATATGTGGAAGCTTATTATGTTTTCCCCTCTTGTCTACCAGTGCAGTAACAGAAAACTTTAAGTTAGCTGAGCTTGGAGATACTTCACTTTTGCCTTGGTTATCCGAAAAATAGAACATTAAAATTGAACGTTCAAAACCGATAAACAAACGTCAAAGTCCGCTAAACAATGGCGCCAAAGATCTTGCCAAGTCCAAACAACCAAATAATTGGCTATAGAGTATGATATATATATAATAATATGTTGCTTCCTAAATTTTTACAAGGTTTAGGTACACACGAATGACACAAGATAGCATTATTATCTAATTTTTGTATTTTTACTGACATTTCTTGTTTTTCCCTGACGTCTTCAAATGTAGCATGTATGCTGAGAGGCGAACATATAATTAAAGAATTATAATAATTTGGGTTGTGAAGCGAGGTGTGGAGTGTCCACTGTTAGTTTTTTAGCGCGGTTAGTATATTGGGGTGCTATGTCGGTGACTTCCTGCATGTGAGTTGTCAATTGCTGACGTTACCGGTGGTACTGATATGGATCCCGAAAGAATTTGTTTTGTACTAGACGAACTACGCGATTTAATTTAGGATGATATTTATAGTTACTGTACTCTACTCTTATGAGTGGTAGCATAATAATATCCTTACTCGATAAAACAATAAATATTTTTTTAGATTTAAATGCAGTCTGGATGGATTCTAGCGTTGCAACAAACTAACTTTATAACTTCATAACATTTATGTAGATTTGTTTTGTTATTAAAAATATACAAGCGTCATAGCAATTTGCGGTTGCGCGTTGATCGCCGCTCACGACAATTGTTTGTATAGACCACACAGATGTTTGTCGCAGTCTTGGGGTTTGTTTGTGTTGTGTGTGTTTTCGGACGACAGACACAGGATTCTCATCCTACTGGGGACCGCTGAGTGTGGGGCGTTAATAGTTTACCTGATTGCCGTCGTCTTCAAACTCGCTTTCCGACAGCAGCGCCGCTCTATAACATTTTAAAATACATTATTCTATGCGCTTTTATTTTAATTGACACAGTCATAACAAAGATGCTGAGACTCTTAAATATTATTATAAACTCAGTAAATACTCACTTATCGAAGAACTCCGACATATCTTTACACCGATTCAAGTTTGGAATTTTACCTTGTACCATCTGTAAAATGAAAAATCATTGAAGAATTCTTTAAATTGTATTTCAAAGTAAATCAACCTTAGCCGTAAAAAATATTGTTATATACATAGCGATACCTCGTTCTCAAGATTTGCGATGTCTCAGATGTTATGTGAGTCAGCTGTGAGTACACACACACACACACACACACACACACACACACACACACACACACACACACACACACACACACACACACACACACACACACACACACACACACACACACACACACACACACACACACACACACACACACACACACACACACAGACACACACACACAGACAGACACACACACACACACACACACACACACACACGCAACGCACACACACACGCAACGCACACACACACGCAACGCACACGCAACGCACACGCAACGCACACGCATACTCGCACACGCATACTCGCACACGCATACTCGCACACGCATACTCGCACACGCATACTCGCACACGCATACTCGCACACGCATACTCGCACGCGCACACGCACGCACACACACACACTCATAACTTATATTATCTATGTTATCACTTACTCACTCTTGTGAGCGTGTCACTTTTGGGACTGGGTGTCACTCTTGTGTAGTACTGAGTTCTTGTGTAAATACTTTCTATTGGCATAATTAAGTCAAGTGATATTTGTAATGAACAACAGATGTGAAGTATAGATAATTTAGTTTCGAAAATATAATTATAATTATTATACAAATAATACCTTTTTAGTCCCTTTATTAAGTCCGACGGGCGTCGCCCTGATGACGTAATGCCTCATGTCTATGAGTTTTGTTGAAGGATTGTAGTTCATGAGCACGCATCGGCGAATATTTTTAAGTTTTTCCTTTAAAAATCAATTAAATAAATACAGATAAAATAAACAGTTAAAAGGGAAGGTAAGAGAGACAAAGAGCAACCGTAATAAAATGATAGGAAGATTAAGATGAAAAATTGAATACTTTGTCTAAGTGATCAAGAAGTGAAGAAGATGAACTAGAATGATGTGTAGAGGAAAGTGGTAATAGATTTTAATTTAATGTTTTGTATTATATATAGATATGGCGTATATCGTGTCTCAGAGATTTCCATATCCGTCTGTTGATCCACCTATATGCTCCAGCGTCACCAGAGAACTGCATGTGTAACAAGCGTCATTCTTCCATGAGATCACGACTTCGATCAAAGAGTTTTCGAAGGCTATGTTTGCGGCTGGATCTGTAAAATCGGCTCCGGACTGTAAGGACAGTGTTCACCAACCTGTTGTTTATATCGTCCACAGAAACGCAATTGTCAAGGCAATGGAAAAGATTAGATAATTCCAGCTGAAATAAGTTCTCAGGGTTTTGCATATGTGCCTTAGATGTTCGGAGTGTAGACTTCATCAGGCGTGACCGTTCCAGTTTAATACTAATATTCAATGTGCCTTTAACCAATTAGTGATCACTCTCGGTTTTCACCCTATGGATCACGAAGACGTCATTGTATATCTGTGGTCTGGTGGTCATGATAAAGCCCATTTCATTCTTAGTGGAACCATCAGGACTTATCCACATCAATTACCTTAGAGGCGGTTTCTGAAATAGAGTTCATCATAAAGTGTCCCTCTTTCTCCAAAAAATTAGCCAGCCTCTGTCCTCTGGGGTTCCACTGCCCATATCCAAATTGGTCCACTCTCAGCTCATCGTCTCCCTTATGGCTTTTATCTTCGCGTTAAAATCCCCCATTACAACATTGAAGTAGGTTTTATTCGTACCTCTACTTCTTCATCTTGGTGTGCCGAAGTTGGTGCGTATACCTGTTTAACCTTCAACGAGTATTTCTGAGATACTTTGGTTATAAGATATACAACCCTGTTCAACACACTTTCGATGGTCACAATATTGCCAATGAGGGACACGGGGACGATAAACCCGACACCTCCTTGGGACTGTTGGTAGACCTTCCGGTAGTAAAACCGGCTATCGGATTTCAGGGTTATCGAGTTCTCCCCCTTTCTTCAGACTTCAGATAAGCCTAATATATCCCATTGTAATCTATTCATTTCCTCTTCTTTCCTCTTCAAGTTCAACTAACCTTTCATCAGACCTCAAAGTGTAAATATTGTGCATGACTAAGGCCAGGTGTCGTTTAAATTTTAAAACATAATTTTTAACTAAAACGCACACTTACCGTTGTAATATTAATTGTAGGGAACATATTTTGGAACATTGTAGCCATCAGCTTCATGTGCATTCCTTCTCCTGAGAAGCTATTCAGTACGATCAGCGGAGCATTTTGAAAAGCACGCTCTATTACGTACTGCTTTCGGAGTGCTGATATCACATCACGGGCAAGAGTGTACTGTAAAAAATGGTTAAAATTAAAAAGTTACAAATATAGTGGATATGATGTGTTGTGATACACAAATATTCAAAGCTTTGAAAGGTCTTTACATTGTGTATACGGAAAGTCAGAGTGGGTCCTCTAGGCAGCCGAGCCAACCTCATATAAGATCCCAGTTCAGTCTCAGTGAACACCATCATGTGAGACACATGCAGGTAACCCGACACCGATAAAAAATCTTTTATTGTGTTCTTCTTTCTCTCCTGAAATTAAAAAAAAATGATATAAATGTGTTTCTATGTTAGCGCCTTTGATATATTTAATGAATTATCTTAAACAAATAGTCTACTTTATATAATTTTACTTAAAAAAAATTAATAACACTAAAGAAATTTTATATAAATTAGATGAGATGCAATACAAATTATTTATTGCTTCGATTTACTTCCAAAAAATAAGAAAATATTGTGTACAGAAATACGACATCGGAATAGTGCACTTGACCGATATTTACGACCACTGATCGGAATTAGGTAGAGGACGGATTTTGGCTATTGGGGTATTTCCGACCGACCTGGGTAAAATGAAAGTCTTGAATTTTTTAAAAAGGGTTGATATATTGTTAATTTTTTCAAAGCAATTATCGGCAGGGAATTCCGTAAAACACGACGGCGCCAGAAATTATTAGCAGTACACAGACTAACAAAGTCTAATAATCTTCTAGTTCATCCCAGACACCAAATAATAAATCATATAAAAACTGTCTTCTATACAGGAAAGCATCTTGTTCATAAATAATATGGATAGTTCTGAGAATTTGGCATTATTAGATAACTTTGGCTAAAGGAAAACGTTAAAGAATGTAATGTAATATTTACATTTAAACCTGTAAACCCCAAAGATATAATAGTAGCCTTCAGAAGCCTGGACGTCAAGAAATCAGCTGATCTATGGGGTTTATCTGTAAAAGTTGTTAGTTCCATAATTGATGTTGTTGCACCTCATCTAGCTACAATATTTAATGTCTGTATAGAACATGGTGTGTTTCCTGATCTAATGAAACACAGTAAAGTGATTCCTATTTTTAAATCAGGCAGTACGCTAGACCCTAATAATTTTAGACCAATTTCAGTACTCCCAACATTTAGTAAAATTTTTGAAAAAATCATACTCGGGCAAATGTTATCGCATTTTGATGCACACAATCTACTACAAATAACTTATTCTAATGTCCCTAGTGTTGGCCGAGAGGAAAATAAGCCAGAGAAAAAAAAACTGTGGGTACTCTTTTAAAACAATTGAATGTCATTATACAAAATAAATAAATAATGCACAGTATGACCATGAAATGATCATGAATGACGAAATCACCACATGCCACCTGCTCACAATATTGTATAACTAAATCTATTGACAAGATACATATTGTTAGCCTTTTTTTTTTGCAGGGGAATCCATTTACAGATGATATCCAGGATGCCCGGGTCGGCAGTCCTAGACCTATGTCGGACTCGGCACTTTGGGAGTGCAATACCGTACTAAACCCCTGCGGGAGCCTTCAGCTGCTTTAATTGGAGGGTCCCGGATCTGCAGGTAACAGGATCCCTCCAGCGACAGGCTGGCCTCGGCGAAAAGGCCAGACTTCTCCTCCATGGGGACTGTCCGGATCACCTCTGAACAGTCCCGACGACGCCGTGTCTAGCAGGACCGGGTTCCCATCCCGGTCCAACACGGGCACAGGGGCGTTACTGGAGGCGCACTAAGTAGCGCCTCCTACGCACCCCCATTGGTCGTCCGCGGATGGAGACCACGTCGGCGGCCTCCTCTCTCACCCGCTCGTCGGCCTCCTTCTGGGACATTACGGTCTCGCAGAAGGAGACCATCGCCTTCCAGGACTCGTCGTCGCCGAGCATCGCGGTACATATTGTTAGCCTGGCAGAGTTATATTCAATCCCATCCAGCCTTTTCATCATTCAGAAATTCATTGATGTCATAATAAGCTTTATGACACAAAGTTCGCTTAATAGTTTTTTTAAACTTCTGCAAAGGCAGAGATTGCACCGCAACCGGTATTTTATTGTAAATTAAAATAGACATTCCAATAAAGGAACAACTTTTTTTACTGAGCTGACATTTAGGATATGCTCGTTTGTGGTGTATTTTACAGTTTTGAATTTGATCTGGTCGGAAATAGGCTTCATAGTAGTCAGTAATTAGCATTCAGGAATTTGGTGGTCACAAATATGCCTATGAAACCACCTCAAGAAACTTAATTTATAATTTTTTTTTTTAATATTTCCAATGTACAGAAAATAATAAGACATTTTTTTTAAAATCCATTTAATGTTTTACTTTAAGAATCCGTTTATTAAAATTGATTTCATAATAATCTTTTTGCATTAAAAGAAATAAATGAGACAAAAGTTCAGTGGTCGTATATAGGTAGGTTTACGTTATATAAATGATAAACAAGTAGAAGCTTGTGGACATGTTAAAAAAATTATACTGATTTACAAGTACTTATGCTTTTTGAAAATTATATGGAACTAAAACTAAAATAACATAAAAATTAAAATTAAATATAAAATTAAAATAAACACAAAGTCAAAAATAGTTTGTTGATAATTGGTGTGTGTGTGTGACTAGTTAATAATTAATATGATGTAAAATGATAGCTTGATATAAAATATATGTAACTTACTTTGAGCTGTGAAGCTGTAAACGGCTCCATGATTTTTCTGAAGTCTTTTGTTAAATCTATAAGATCTTTTGAACATTTTCTATGAATTACAAATGAGTGCGGTGCTTTTACTAAATGTTCAGGTTCTGCAGACCGTTTTGTCTTTTTTCCCATTATATTTTTATTTTACCTAATTTAAAGCTAGTAGTAGCTTTAGTATATCTAAAATATAAATGTACACACTTTATTGTATTGACATAAGCACCTTGTTTTTACTCAACGAATTTGATCCTAGTCTATTAGTCAATAATAATTACAATTAATATAATTTATCTTCATTAAAAATAGTTTTTTAATAATTTAACTTTTCGAAAATAAAATATAATTTTACCAAAAAGTTACATTTTCATCAGCTCCAACCTTCTTTTCATTTAAAGAAACAAAAAAAATTGATAAAAATTTAAATTTAAAGATTTAATTGATAAAATATAGATACATTTTATTTATTATTTCTAATAATTAAATGAAAAAAAAATGAAAACAAAAAAGCCACAAATGGGGATCGAACCCTGGTCCCCCAATCGAACACGGTAACCAAGCTCCATCGGCATCCATTCGGCCATCGCGCCACTTGCTGCGTAAGTGAAATTACCGGTATATAATCGGCGCGTAAAACTTCAGGGCCGTTTTTCTCGCAAACCACTGGCCATCTAGTCTTTTTGCTTTTGCAGGATAGATACCCACCCTTTAGGTATACTACAAACCTGCAAAGTCTCATCCCCAAATAAAATTTCGAGGTCGTACAGTCCCCTTGTAAGATACAAAATAATAAAACTACCTACATAAATATACTTATGATATAAATAATACATACTATCCGTGCGCAGAAACTTTGCCGATGGCCTTGAGACGTCACGCGTCGATAGTCAGTAGGGTTGAAAAAAAAAGGTAACATAAATGTAGATTATTATTGTATATATTTTACATCAAACTAATAAAAAATAGTCTCGGTCGAATTATAAATTTGATATGAAGTGTAATTATAAATATTGAATAAAAAACGCTATTGTTAATAGGTAGATTATATATTTTTATGTATTTATATTTAGTGAATGAATGAAACGTAGCCGTAAAATAAAAGTTTAATAGTTCCAAACAACGAAAACAAATAACTAACAAAAATAAAACAAGTAAAACCTAAGAAAATAACAATTAATTAATTCGTAGCGAAAGAAAAAAATTACACACACGTATCGGCTGCGTTGCTAACGGTACACTTCAGACGAGCGAGGGACGCAGTCAACTCCGGTGGGAGGGGTGGTCATCGGCAAAGTTTCTGCGCACGGATTATACTTATACTTAAAGTTTAATGTTATATCTTTCAATACACTTAAATAAAATGGCTATAATAGAAATTTCTGAAGAAGACAAAATACAGGACATGTTGAAAGGGCGAGGAAAAGTAGTAGGAAGAATATCATACAATGAAACAGGAAATCTGGTGCAATCAAAGAAAATATGTTCAACGGTACCCTCGTCATACATTCATATAAAGAGTGGTCCCGAACCCTGATCTTTGATAAAAAATGAGGGCTGCAGTTATGGCCAAGACGCAACCGAATTATTGTCGAAGTAAAAAATTTAGAGTATTTACGAAAGTCAAAGAACCAAGATTTTAATGGAATTGATATTCCAAAATTGTTGTAAACTGCCATAAATTTAGCTTTTACATGTTGGGTACAGTTCCATGCATCATTCCAGCGCTTATTCAAATCAATTTTAGCGAGAGAACGTAAATCTTGGGCAAATCAGTTAGCGTAAGTCTCTGTACCATTGCAAATTAGACCACTTAGCACATATATCAGCCTGTTCATTGCCAGAAATCCCGGAGTGGCCAGGAATCCAAGCAAGGGCTACCTCAATTCCAGCAGAGTGACACTTAAAAAGAAGTTCTCGAGTTTTGAGGTTGATAGGATGAACATCTCTAGAACGTAAGGGGAATTTTAAAATATCCTCTAAACAACTGCGACTATCAGTAAAAATTATGGTTTTATTAAGATTGTGGGATTCTACCAGGGATACAGCTTCATAAATAGCTATTTTTTCTCCAGAAAAAACAGATATCCTGGGAGAGCATTTAAAACTAAGAGTCAGCTTCATGTCAGGAACCCACACCGCAGAACCCACAGGGTTATCTGCAGATAGTTTAGAGGCGTCTGTAAACATAGTTCGCCACCCGGGAAACTGCTCATTTAAGAGTTTTTTAAAACGAACGTTGGCTCCAGGATCTTCTTTATTAATATCAAAATATGTAATTACATTGGGCCTAAAAACAAGTGCATGAAAAGGGACAGCAAACAAAGGATTACCAGGAAATTGAAAAAGAGATGCTGCAATAATTTTTTCATAACTTTTGAAAAGGCAAGGAGCTTCTTTATGAGTCCAATAAGTTGAAGATGGAATAAAATTTGAAAGGTGACAAAGAGAGGTAAGTAATGGGTGGCAAGAATTTTAAAGAGTTTTGTAGAGAAATCTATCACAAAGATATTGTCTACGGAGAAACAAGGGCGGATCCAGACATTCTACTTGGAGAGCTTTTATGGGGGAGGACTTCATGGCTCCGCAAATGATGCGGAGACACTTAGCTTGAATTTTGTCCCAATCAGCTAAAGCAGATTTATTACACGTTTCAAGCAAGAATGACCCGTAATCAAAATGGCTCCGAACAATGGTGTTAAAGGAGTTTCTGAGTGTAGGGATGGGCACCCCACCAAACACCTGAAAGAGACCTCAAAACATTTATACCAACTTCACATTTTTCCTTGATGTAATTAAGGTGGACCGTGCCAGTCATACGAGAGTCAAAGTATACCCCCAAAAATTTTACATTATTTTTTACTTCAATGGTCTCATTTTCCAGAACAATATCAACATCTGGTATCAATCTTTTTCTGGAGAACATAACTACAGAGCTTTTAGGACCAGACAGAGATAAGCCATGATCCACTAGCCAGATATAAAGATTTTGTATAGCAGAAGGCGAACAGAGCAACCGTCAATAGATTCTGAGACATAATACAAGGCTATATCGTCTGCGTATTGTAATGTCACAATCGGACGAACAAGAAGAGTCAAGTTCAGACGTATATAAACTATAGAGTATGGGGCTTAAAACCGAGCCCTGTGGTAACCCCTTCCATACTATTCTTGGAGGATACATAGTACCTTGGACTCGAACAGAAATATAACGTTTCATGAAAAGGTTACATATAATATTAACCATCCTCACGGGAAGACTCAGCTGGAGCATTTTCTGCCTGAGTAGCGGGAGGAGGACACTATCATAGGCTGAAGTGACGTCAAGAAAGACGCCAACAAGAATGGTGACCCGTTGAGAGGGCCAGGCGAATTTCCGCAGAGAAAACGCTCAGGCTGTCCATCGTGCCCATACCTTTTCTAAACCCAAACTGCGATTTTGACAAGATATTCCTGCTTTCAAGAATCCATTCCAATCTATTTTTTATTAGGTGTTCCATAATTTTGGCCAGAACTGACGATAATTTTAAAGATACCCTCTCATTCTACGTCCTTTTACTCTAAATCCTTTACTGTTGAAGCTTGTCGGCTTTGGAATTCATTGCCACTGTCAATAAAACACGCTCAGTCAATAATGACATTTAAAAAACTTGTCAAAGAAATGTATTTATCATCTTGAATATCCATGTTCATTGTATTCTATTACTCATATTTAAATATGTTGGTATGTTATTTGTTAAATTTATCATATTGTTTATTATGTATAGGTATATGTAGGTATTTGTGTATGTGTATGTGTATTTGTATGTATGTATGTATGTATATATATATGTGTATGTATGTATGTATGTATATATATATATATATATATATATATATATATATATTTATTTATTTATTTTAATGTCTGTTCATATATATAGTTTTGCGCCCCTTCCCACACCTTCTACGCTAGTCCTCTGCCCAAAGGTTGCCTGGAAGAGATCGCTGTGTTAGCGATAAGGCCGCCTGATGCAACTGATGCAATGTGATTAATGTAATTTACCTATATGTATTGTCTCTTTATTGTATTGGTGTGCAAAAGTATAAATAAATAAATAAATAAATAAAATAAGGCAATAGGACGATAGGAGGAGGGATCTTTAGGATCTTTATGGGGTTTAAGAATAGAAATGATGATTTGATGTTTCCATGACTCAGGAACAAACCCAGTTTCATAAATTTTGTTAAGAATAGAGAGTAAAATTAATTTTGAAGAGTCAGAAAATTTCTTTAAAAAGGAGTAAGGAATACCATCAATACCAGGGGCGGAGTCGTGAAGATTGTCTAAAACAGAGCAAAGCTCATCAAATGTAAAAGGATCATCCATTCGATCATAGGAAGGAGGAGAAGGGGAAAATGAACGGAAACAATTTTCAGGAGGAACAAAAGGTGGAGCTAGTCTATCCAAAAAATCATAGAGCCAGACGGAAGGATCATTGAAAACAGGATTACTATCAATAAAAGAACCTCGGAAGTTTTTTAGTTTTTTCCAAACAAGTGAAGAAGGGGTTCGGGGAGAAAAACTCTCACAGAAACGAGACCAGCCGTTACATTTCTTCAAGGATAATTCCCTTTTTGATTTGGCATTTGTACTTTGGAAATTTAAATAGTTTTCTAAAGACGGAAATTCCATAAGGACCTCTTCCATCTCATCCCGTTTACGGATGATTTCCGTGCATTCAGAATCCCACCATGGGGGAGAAGGAATGAAATCTTTAGGAGACTTTTTTTTAATTGGGATGAATTGATTGGCCGAAGTTAATAAATAAAATCATTATAAGAAATAAAATCATTATAAGTTTGTAAAAAGTTCTCAACAGTTATTTCAGGAAATAGATCTGTCTGGCTTGTAATGAATTGCTGAAATTCTGCCCACTTAGCCTTGGAGGTACGAAACTTTAAGAGAGGAGGAAATGGCATAGGCGAGATAGGAACACTCTGGGATAAGGAGATAAGGGTGGGAAGATGGTTAGTACCATATGAGCAGGATAATACCTTCCAGTTACACTGAGAGGCCAGATTGGGGGACGTTAAGGACAAGTCAACACAGCTGGGATTCTGAGAGGGAGGAGTTCTTCTAGTAGGCGAGCCATCATTTAATAAACAAAGGTTATTATCATCAAACAAATCAATGAGGTGAGCAGTACTCACACTGGAGGGAACCCCACACAGTATGATGGCAGTTAAAGTCACCTACAACAACTAAAGGGTTAGGAAGAGTTAAGAGGATAGAGTTTAACTCGGAAATAATGGAAGAATTAGGAGAAGGAATATAAATTGACACAAAGGTTGTATTTATAGCCCTGATGGCTACAATATTGAAAGAGGGAGAGTGGGGAGGGAGAGGAATCAATGAATAGATAAGGGAATGTTTAAGAAGAAGAGCACTTCCATCCCATCCACTAACATGATCATCGCAGAGACATGAATACCCGAGATGGCCAAAATATGAGGATGGTAGGAGATAATTAGAGAAATAATTTCATGTTTTTTATGTCTAATGCTCTTGCAATTCCATTGGAGAATTGTCGCCGTTTTTATTAAAAGAAGTAGGAGTGAATTGATTAAGTTTTTCAGTGACAGTGTATGGTAAACTGATATTATTTAAGATAATTGGATTAAGAGATTTGGTGATATCGATTAAAGAAAGCAAAAGTTGGATGATATCGGATAATTCAGGATTTTGTCTAGAATGATTATCTGAAGTTATAAGAGCACAGCCATTAGGCTGGGAAGATTTTGGAGAACTAATTAGGGCAGAGTGAGCTTCTTTGTCAAATCCCTTACTAAGGGGAGGGCGAGGTCATTGGTTGAGAGTTACAGTTTTCCGTTGGGATGAAACAGGAGGGATTAAAGGGCTGCAGATTTCATAAATTGGAGTGAGAGGGCTCATTGAGGGGCGAGTGGGAGTGGACATAGAGTTGGGAAAGCGAGTGGGGTTAGACAGATGAGAAGAGCGTGTGGAGTCATCAAAAGAGCGACGGGTAAAACGGAGAGAGGCTTCAGAGTATGGGATATTTTCCTCTGATATTACAATTTTTATTTGTTTCTGTCTCATATGTTCAGGGCAATTGGGGTCAATAGCCGGATGTGGGCCTGAGCAGGACAGACATGTAGCCTCACTACGGGGTACTTCACAGGAACGTCCAGGATGTGGTTGAGCACATATAAAGCACCTTGGTTTGGACCTGCATTTATCTTGAGTGTGCCCAAAGCGACAGCAATTATTGCATTGGATAGTGGGAAGGGTGTAAAGGGCTACTGGAAGTGAAGTGTAGCAACAAAAGACTCTCTGAGGCAAGGTTTGACTTAAAAATGTAACAACAACTGTCTGAGTAGGTAACCACTCAGTTTTACCGTCAGTAATAGATTTACGGTTCAGCCTTCTTGCTTTTATAGCACGGCAACCGGGTGTGGAGCATTCAATACTACTCAGGAACTCTTCCAAAGACCAGTCTACAGGTATTTGCTTCACAATACCCATCGGGTGATGTGAAATGCTGGGATAATGATTTTATAATTAAGCTCCTGGAACAATGGACTGTTGATGAAATTATTGGCAGAAGAAGCATTCTCAAATTCAACAACAACACGGTTGAGTCCTGCTGATTTAATTCCCCCCTTGAGAACACCAGAGACCTTGCTTCTGTAAATAATGTGAGCGAATTTAAGCAAACTAATAGTATAGCCAGCTGATGGGTCGGGTTCCACTCGTGAGACGTGGACAATAAAAGGGCCTTTATCCGAGTCATTGTACTCAGTTTAGTACCACTAAATTCAGGAAGTGTATATGTATGCTGAATTGAAGCGGTAAGAGAGGAAGCATCCCGTTTGCTTACAATACTCTCTGCAGTGGCTTGAGAGCGTTTGGTAGCCTTCAAGACTTTTTTGGTGTCTTCTCTAATGATGGCATCAGTGGACATCTCAATACCTACATATGGAGTAACCTCCGCCCCCATCCGGGGGTTCAGATTCCATCACCGGCTACTAAATTATTAATGAAAAACTTACCTCACAACAAGTAATATATCTTCGAATTACACAAGAAACAACACAGGACAACACAAATGTTAGTGAAACTAAGCGATATTAGTACAAAAAACCTAATTTAGAAGTCGCGCACGTGTAGTAAACAATAACAAATTAACAATATATAGTACCACAGACCGCAGAATCGAGGTTATCAAAGAGGAGGTTATGTCAAGGCTAGGATGAAGCATGGGACAAAGAGTATAAAAATAAAGAGGTGAAGCTTCGAACATAGAGTTGAGCTAAAAATCGTTTTGTAAGTAAATAATGCAACATTACGGTCGAGTTCTTTTTTTCCATTAGTTTGGTAGTACTGAAGCATAGTGTTGTCCCTATTTTATCGTACCAGATGTCGATACTAGTGTGGAAAATTATCGATAAAACTATCGATACTTTTGAGCACGCGCTTCCTTTATATATATTTTTGCATATTGTAAATAAAACACATTTTTTGTTTTATTATTTATATTTTAATATGATAATATGATTCACAAACACATGAATATATTTACAGATATCAACTGAGAAAAATACAAGTCTAAAGAGCATTACATAAAATACACTCTCATTATGCAATGATTTTCAAAAATAATATGATTTACAAACATAATATGAAAATCAGATATCAAGTTAAAAAAATAGAATTCCAAAGAGCATTACATGAGAAACATCCATTGTACAAGTAATTCTCAAAAAAAAAATATAATAATATAATTTACAAGCATAACATGAAAATATTTACAGATATCAACTGAGAAAAATAAAATTTCAAAGAACATTTACACAAGAAACACTCTCAATATAAAGTAATTCTCAATAAATATTAAATAATATGCTTTACAAGCATAACATGAAAATATTTACAAATATCAACTGAGAAAAATACAAGTCCAAAGAGTATTACATAAAAAAAACACTCTCAATATACAGTAATTCTAAAAAAATATTAAATATTATGATTTACAAGCATAACATGAAAATATTTACAGATATCAACTGAGAAAAATACAAGTCCAAAGAGTATTACATAAAAAACACTATCAATATACAGTAATTCTAAAAAAAATTATTGGCATGGGATGAAGCCGATGAAGTAGGTATGCGTCATGCGAGCCAAAGAGTAATATAAGGCTGGACTTAGACATCCGGAATGCCTCTCTGAATTCAATATTCATAATCTGAATTCCGGGCTTTCTGAATTATTCATTCAGAAAGCCCGGAATTCATTACAATTTCACTGTTTTCCACACACATTCTGATTTTTTCAGATTATGAATTTCTCACATCGATCTGTAAGAGCGTTCTGAATTCCGGTTCTGAATATTATTAATTCATAACGCTCGCATTCCCATACATTTCAACAGACCGGCACACACATTCTGGAAATCAGATTATGAATTATTTCAGTGTTGCCAACTCGGATTTCAAAAACGGCGTAGGCCAGCCGTGCTATTCACTAACTTTGACACTTACAGTGATCAACAAAGTTTTGATGTCAACAGAAGTTTGATGTCAACCGAGGTGCCGATAAAATTGGTATTCCGTAACTTAGTGAGTGGACATCGAGTCACGGTGCTTTTCGACTCCGGCATGTTGGCACCACTACTTTTTATCGACATTATCCGGACGATTTAAATTTATGCATTAGATTGTATACTTTTAGAGAAAAATGGGTTCTTTTAACTTTGTATGGTTTTATTCATCCGCACTCTTGAGATTTGACATGTTAATAGGCTTTAGCGCGAAGTTTAAGTTCACTCTCACATATTGTTTGAAATTAGTGTGAGCAAGAAGTGTTTTGTAAGAGTGTTTTAATTTGAAAATTTTGCAGAAACAAGAACATACAGTAAGTATCTATAATGCAGAAATATAATCAAGTATTTAGGTAAAATTCGGTCACTTTTATAATAAATTGTATTTCAAATAAGTCAATATTTACTTTGGATGGGTGAATTTTTTATTGTTTTCACTTCTTAATAATGATGACAATGTTAATAAATATGCACGCTTCATGGATACACCTTAAGCGTAATACCTAATACTTTGATACTGTTATTGTACCTACATTACGTATAAATAAATACATGAAGTAATTGATTCTGAGTTAAATAAAAACTCATAAAATTGTACGTTTCTTAGGTACATCATAATATTCAGTTAAAATGTTGCACGTACATTGCTCGTAGCTAATAAGCGATATACCTTTTATCCAGCATAAAGGATCTGTGCCAAGTTTATCAGCCTATACTTGATAAAAGAATTATGTTTAATTTTTTTTTAAATAAATATTTTGTCCCAGGCAAGTGCTATTCGACATAAGTTCGAACGATTTTGACTATAGCGATAGGTAAGTGACCTAATTGGTTTATAGATGCCGGCAAGAAGAAAAATATCAGCCAGGCAAATGGAGTTGCTGTTGGAGTTTGCGGAGTCCCACCAAGAGATTGCATTGGGTCGATTTCCAGCTGGACCTCTTGGTAACCAGGCAGCAAGGAGAGAGTGGGAATCCATTGCAATCCAAATGAATTCAGTAGCTGAGGGGGCCACTAAAACTGCAGATCAATGGCGCAGAGTAAGTTAGCATCTAGTAAATAGAGTATATTGTAGTATGTACCTTTTACACATTCATCAGTCTCTTTTATTGCTTTTCTGTCAAGTAGGTAACAGTTTTAGTTTTTCTTAGTTGTTTGTTAAGTGGTTTAAGTACTTATATAGTTGGTACTTAACATAGCAATTTATCATAACTTAAAATCAACCCAAAGTTATTGACTTTGGGTTGATTTTAAGTTGTAAAGGAAATTTATTGAGTGAATGTTTTAAGATTACAGCACATGTTTGTGTTAATGACTTTGGGTTGATTTTAAGTTTTTATTGCATGAATGTTTTAAGATTACAGCACATGTTTGTTTTATTAATAACTTACACGAATATTTTTTTTCATTATTTCTACTCAGTACTGGATTGAATTTAAAGCTAAAACTAAAACGAAGGCAGCAGACCGCCGTCGTTATGCATCAGGAACTGGAGGAGGCCCAAATAAATTAGTTCCTCTCAGTTCTTTCGAAGAACGTGTACTGGCACTGATAGGACCAGTAGCGGTGGAGGGATTGCCTTCTGTGAGATTGCCAATTAATGTTAGGCTTTTTTTTAATAAAAATATTTTCTTATATTCGACAAGAACTTGCCTTAAAATATTTTTAATGTAAATATTTTGCAGGTACCAGCTACGGAAGCTCGAGTTCCTGACATAGCACATATAGAGACTCAGATTCCTGGACCCAGCAATCCTAGCACCACATATTCTCCCCATTTACTCCAGCTTCAATGCTCCTCTGAAACACATGCATCTCAGGGGAGCATTGAAACTATATGGCTTCAAGTAGGTGATAGCCAAACTCCATCTACTTCATCTAAACCATCCCAGTCAATAATTCCTCCTGAGAGCTCTATACAAGCTGAGCAGGGACTTGAGAGAGTGGAAGTTGAGGCTCAGCCAGAGGCACCTCAACCATTGATGGTTCCTCAACCTCAGCCAGAGGAAACTCATGAAGAGGAACCTCTACCAGAGGGACCCCATCTGGTGCCACCTCAGCCCTCTCGAAGAACTCAACGGAGACGGGCACTGAGAAGTAAGTATATTGTTAGGTACTTGTATACTTTGTTACACATACTAACACAGTACAATGAAGGATATTAAAAACAAACATAATAAACGTTAATTAATACCAACATTTATTACACTAAGCGTTTTACATACATATCTTATATGGACTTTGTTATAAAATTTATCAGGCATTACACTAGTAACCACTAGTAGTAGTAACTAGTAAAATAGTTTTAATTTTAAATTAACATTTGTTCCACAAATTATACTGTCTGTATGTGGGTGTATGTTTTTATTGTTGCATTTACACATTCCTCATGAGTTGTTGACAAGCAGATTAAACTTATTTTTTAAGTATTGACAGGTTAATTGATAAAATACTACAAAGATTTATACCAATATCATAGTGATGCATTTTTTTTATACATTTCAGATCGTCCTTATGAAGGGGTGCCTCGCTGGGCATATGATTTAGAGATGAGGCGCATTGCAGTGGAAGAGCGCAGAGCAGATACATTGGCAAGGTTCCTTACCGTGGTGGAACGCATAGCGGACTCACATGAGGCAATGGTAAACCACATAAGAGAGATTCGAGAGAACATGACAAGACATACAAATTCATAACACTCATCTAATACAGTCTCATACTAACATTAATTTTTAAGTTTTAAAATGTTACTAACACATTTATTTATTTATTTATATATTATATATTACTAACGTAGTTGTAAGGTTTCTTTGTTACTAACAAATGGATTGTAAATTGTCTTTAGTAAAATATTATTATTATATTATTATTAGACCACATGCCCTGAAAATATAATGCGCTTGATAGATTAGGGTATATGTTAATATAATTTATGTGTAAAATATGTAAGCTTTATGTTGTGAGTACTTGATAGATTAAATATTATATAGTACCGTTGCTTCAAAACAAATGTAATAATGATTTAAGAGTTTAATACATAATAATTTAATATTGTTAATTGGTAAGAGTATTTTGAATAATTTAGCTTTGTTTATTATTAGAATTTTGTATTGTTTAAGATGTTTTACAAGATTAATCGATCAACTGACTCAGTGTATAAAAGCAGCGGTGCTGTGATATTAGTTAGTATTAGTGAGAATTGCCACAACCACAGACAGAGCAGTACTGACAAAGATAAGTAGATTATTGTATATTCTTGTTATAATGATTATTTTGCATATTGTGTTATTGTTATAGTATTGTTATAACGATGGAATATTTTATATTTTATGGTCATTTATTATATTGAATATTGTGTTATTGTTATAATTATGGAATATTGTAATGATGGTTTATTATTTTAAAAGAGCAACTGTTGACTTTCTTGCCGATTCTTCTCGGCAGAATCTGCATTCCGAATCGGCAGAATCGGAAATCCGAATCGGAAAAGGCAGATTAACAGAGTAGTGGTATTTGGTCGTAGACCTTGGCAAAATGGGCACTCAAATATTTGTCGGATAAATCCGACCGTGGCAGTTAAAGGATTATCAGATTATCATTATTAAAATTTTATTGTTTTAAACAGTGTTCGAAAATATCCGATATTTATTATAAATATCAAATTTATTATGTATACTATTTGCATATGTGTTACATAAACATAATGAATTATTTAAAAAAAATGCTTTTAATGTTTTATATATTTAGTTACTTAAAATCTGAAAAATAAAACCAACATAAAATCTTTTTCTAGATCACGCAAAATCAACTAAAAAAACAAAACATTTTTATAAATTCTAATCAGTCAATATACTTACACTTAGGTAACAAAACAAATTTTTTTATTTTAATTTAATTTTGATTTCGATTTTGATTTTGGTCTTGATTTTTATTTTAATTTTGGTTTTGGTTTAAATTTCAAATTTTTTAAATTTTAGTTTTAATTGAATTGTAATTATTGTAATTTAAACTTAGTATGTACCTATTGATTGGATTTAGACTTCAATTTTAATTGTGACTTTAATTAAGTTTTAGTAATTCTAGTTTTTGACTGAATTTTAGTATTGATTTTGAATTCTTAATTTTAATTTGTAATTTTCAATGAATTCTCGTATTGATTTTGAGTAAGATGATTTTTAATTTTTAGGTGATTACATTTTGTCGTTGATTTAATGTCGATTTAAATTTGTTATTATTAACGGTTATAAGAAAACTTTGTAACTAACACTATATGGGCTAGTCCTGAATTAAAGGTTATTATTATAAAACAATAAACATTACAAATAATAACTCTAGAATATAATCAAATAAGTCTTTTAGTTATCAAATCAGTTATCAGTCATTCGTAATACACTGTTAATTTTCAAATAAAATAATAAAATAATGCCGTATTAGGGAGTTTGTTTTAACTCTACCTCAACGTCTTCTACATTTGGGAGGTAGAAATACAGTAACAAACGCCAAAAATTACTTAATAATATAAAAATTTTAAACCCATTTCTTATTGATATATATCATAAAAATCATTTGATATATATCATGATTATTAAAATTTTATTGTTTTAAACAGGGTTCGAAAATATCCGATATTTATTATAAATATCAAAATATCGGATATTTTTGATATATATCCGATATATATCAAAATTTTAATATATATCCATTTTGTATGAAAGCCATATTATTATTTTATTGTATTATTTATGTATACTATTTGCATATGTGTTACATAAACATAATGAATTATTAAAAAAAAAAAAAAAAACTAAAATGCTTTTAATGTTTTATATATTTAGGTACTTAAAATCTGACAAATGAAACCAAAACATAAAATCTTTTTCTAGATCAGGCAAAATCAACTAAAAAACATAAAATCTAATGTATTAAAAAAATCAACTTAAAAACATAAAACCTTTTTATAAATTCTAATCAGTCAATACCTACACTTAGGTAACAAAACAAATTTTTTTATTTTAATTTTGATTTCGATTTTGATTTTAATTTTGGTTTTGGTTTTAATTTTGAATTTTAATTTTGATTGGATTGTAATTATTGTTATTTAAACTTAGTAGGTATTGATTGGATTTAGACTTTAATTTTAATTGTGACTTTAATTAAATTTTAGTAATTCTAGTTTTTGACTGAATTTTAGTATTGATTTTGAAATCTTAATTTTAATTTGTAATTTTCAATTTAAAATTCTTTTTTTCGTATTAATTTTGAGTAAGATGATTTTTAATTTTTAGGTGATTACATTTTGTCGTTGATTTAATGTCGATTTAAATTTGTTATTATTAACGGTTATAAGAAAACTTTGTAACTAACACTATATGGGCTAGTCCTGAATTAAAGGTTATTATTATAAAACAATAAATATTACAAATTATAACTCTAGAATATAATCAAATAAGTCTTTTAGTTATCAAAAAAATCAGTTATCAGTCATTCGTAATATACTGTTAATTTTCAAATAAAATAATAAAATATATGAATATGTGACATTATTGATATAAATAATAATAATATGGGTATGAAATTAGTTAATTTGTTATGACATTATTTAATCTGACATATTGGACATTTGTAATTGTTTATTGAATGTTTATTTTATATATATTAATTTTTCATTATTTTATTAATTTGACATTGAATTGTTATTATTATTATTATTATTTTCTTTTTTTTATTTGACTATATTGAATTATTTAAATGATTGGTACTATAATTGCTCAAATGGACTGGAATAATTATACATAAATTATACATAATAATGTTTGTAATCAACGTCTAACGCATTGGGTTCTCCTGTAATGTTGGATGTAAGTTTATGGCTTAAATAAATAAATATTATAAAACAATAAACATTACAAATAATAACTCTAGAATATAATCAAATAAGTCTTTTAGTTATCAAAAAATCAGTTATAAATCGTTATAATACACTGTTAATTTTCAAATAAAATAATGCTATATTAGGGAGTTTGTTTTAACTCTACTCCAACGCCTTCTACATTTGGGAGGTAGAAATACAGTAACAAACGCCAAAAATTACTTAATAATATCAAAATTTTAAACCAATTTTTATTGATATATATCATAAAAAATCATTTGAAATATATCGGATATATATTATCATGATATATATCCTCGAACCCTGGTTTTAAATAGCTTTAAGTTTAATTGTGATTTAATGTTTTGTATGGGTATTTATAAACAAAATTGAGTCAATTCATGTCATTCGGAGATTAGAAAAAATATTTGTAATCAGTAATCACTATAACATGTCGGATGTTATTATTATAAATAAATACATTTTAATTTGATATAATTTGAATTTCTTTTATTCATATTAATTAGAATTTGCTATCTATCAAATAAACGACCTTAATATCAAAGTATCAGAGACCAAATTATTTGAAACAAAAATAAAAATCTATTAAAAAAAGACAGAAAGAATTTTTCAACGAAATACATTAACCTAACTTATTTACATACTTAATGATTATTATATATTATTTTTATAAAATTAGCATATTACACAGAATTATACTTTCAGTAGCATATACTGTATAATTATATGATATACAGAACCAACTATAATTTATGAATATATGTCATACATGTGCCTACCTATACAGTTAAAATTATTTGCTAACATAAGATAAGAATCACTTGATTCATCCTCTTCTGTCTAAATAAAAAGCAATACCTAATATGAGTGACAATGGTAATGAAAAGAAAAAACACACAGTGGAAAATCCACTTATAGACACTATGACGGTATGCCATAAACCTTACTGAATAAGTAGAGTTAAAACATTTTTGTTTACAAAATTAAGAGCACAAAATTGTTAACCAGTACACAGCAAAAATAATGATAAATTAGTACAAATTTTAATTACGATAAATGCATAGTCAAATTATTAAGTATGTAATCCTAACATTAAATATTAAGGCACACAATAACATTCTATATATTTTTTATTTCGTATTTTCTCTGTAAGTGGATTTTGTAATTCTTAAGAGAAAATAAATTTATAAAACCCTATAAATTAAGCTAATGACATAAAAATATATGAATAACAGAAATATAAATGGAAAGCAAAATTAATATTATATTCTTCTTGCATTCCATAACCTAGCAACAAGAGTCTCCCTAGTGCTGTCTGGGATTGCCTCTATTCTTGAGTGTTCTCTAAAATCCTGCATTTGCAGTTCTCTGTTAGTGTCATCAACCTGTAGCTCTGGCATTGGGACATTCTGCATATTTGCTATATTATGCAGAACAATACATGCATTAACAATCCTGCCAGCAGTAACAGGGTCATAGTGAAGTACTCTGTGTGCCAACAAACATCTCCAACGTGCTTTCAGCACTCCAATGCAACGCTCCACAGTGTTTCTGACGCGACAATGAATATTTGTGTAGTGTTCTTCTGGCGACTCTGAAGCTGCGCCTAAAATAGGTGTCATCATGAAAGGTCGCTGTGCATATCCAGAATCACCTGCAAACATTATATTTTAAATTGTTTAATGATGATTTCACTGCTGAAAGACCAAATAATAGTTTGGGTCAATGCAATCTTACCTAACAGCCAACACCGCTCTCCATTTCTGTTCAGACTTTCTAAATATGATTTTATCGGGCATTGATTCCAAACATATGAATCATGTGATGCCCCACCAAATGAAGCATCAACATATAGAATATTTAAAGTTGCATCACAAATCTGAAATAAAAAATATAACACATACAGAGTTTTTCAAATCATTACAATTCTTATACATATAGTTTTTCAAATCATTACAATTCTTGCTTTTGATTGCATATATTTATGAATTTCATAATAAATAATTTACAGGTGCCAAGTCCCTAGTTACAAAGTGCAGTTTATACCTTACAATGTATTTGACTTTGACGTCTCTGTGGTATGATAGTTATGATCCCGAATGATGCACTATGAATAGATATCAGTTTCACTTGTAGGGTGGGCAGACATTTAGTACTTGAATTACTACTTAAATTACTTACTATTAAAACATTCAAAGAATGATAATTTTTTCGGTTCAAATAAACTTCTTCATGGTCCTTAGGTCTAATTAACGCTACATGTGTACCATCTATACACCCAATAACCCCAGGGAATCCAAATTTTTCCATGAATCTGAAAAAAAGGGCATGAAAATGAGACTAAATAATTTGTTTAAAACAAATCACTGCAAATCCAAATAATGCATCTATTTAGACTTACTCCTTCATTATAACTTCTCTTTCTCTTCGGGAAAATGGGAATTTTATATATTTTAATAAAACTTGCTCAATATTAAGTGCATTAGTAACTTCTTGAAGACACCTACTAAATGACGGTTGGGACATGTTAAATAATTAAGAGGCCCCTACATTTCTCTGATATGACCCACTTGCATAAAAGCTTAAGGCTGCAAGTATCTGCAATCAGCATAGGAAAATGTCATTATAAGATAGGTAGGTACACTTACACTACATTAACATTGTATAATATAAAAAAATACATTGTAATATATAAAAAAATAAGATGAGCATTTACTTTAAGTTCAGTGGGAATAGCGGTCTTCCTTCGAGTTACTAATAAATGAATTTTTATTTCGTCTAAAATTTGAAAAAATCCAGACTTAGAGAGACGAAACTGTGCAATAAATTCTCTCTCTGGCATCTCCAAGGGATTACTGGCGTCACGCAGACGGCGCCTATTTATTCTTAGGATATTTCGTTTCCTTTCCTCTTCAGCAATTCCCAGTAAAAATGCACGATTCATGTTTAACAAAAAAATAAAAAATTATGTAAATCACTACACACTTTAAATTCGTATGTACCTATGTTTTATGGATCTAAATTTTATTGTTTTGCACCACTGTTACACATATCCTAGAGCAGAGCACAGCAGAGCTTTGTTTTGCACGAAAATATTGATGTATTAAACATAAAAACAATGTAATCGTTACTGTTTTAATTGTTTTCTCATACTATAATAATAGTGCCGATCGTTTAAAATCTATAAAACACTACTCATTAGGAGTGCCTTTCAAACAGTTGTTGACATTTTAAAATGGATATTGATTTGATGTCCACTGAGCTTACATAATACCAATAATAAACTATCGATACAAAAACTGCTGTCAAAAAGATTTACGGTGACTTTCAAATCAACTCAGTGCTTATGACGTCATCTCAGTTGATCACTGACGTTAGCGAATACGAATCTAGTAGTTTGACAGTTATTTGTTCGTCACTTTGAATAATGATCTTCACTTTGCGATATCCACCGAGATACTGAATAGGTGGGCAGATCAGAAAATGCTCTTTATTAATATATAACGAGTATTAAAAATATTATTTATTAATTATTATTATTTATTAATATATTATTTATTATTTATTTGCATTTATATGTACTTCTACGTGTGTTGTATATATTATTTAATTATATGTATTTTATATATTATTAAAGGTACCTATTTGCTTAGTTTTTATTATATTATCATTATTAATATTGTTATGCCACCTGCCATCTGCAAATGCAATAATTCTGTCACCCTCAGGTTGTCTCGCAGAAATTGCTATTTAGTAAAGTAGTTCCGTCAAGTCCGCCTGATTGTACAGCTTAAATGGTGTTAGCTTCTATCTCTAACTTTGTTCTCTGTTTTGATGTGCAATAAAGTAAATTATTATTATAATACAGTATATTATAATTTATAAATATAGTATAAAGAGTATTAAAAAGCATTACGGCATATAATTTCATATTTATTACTATATTAAATTTTTTTACATTATATTTATTCCACGTGAATTACATTATTTTAAATTAATAAATATTATTAGAAATAATAAAATTAGAAAATTCTATAAACGATCACCTAAAAGTAAATAAGTTAAATTTTAAAACGCAATATTTACATAAACTTTTCAAAAACATTTCCACGGGTTGATTTTTTCTATCAATTTTATGGCCTCAAAAAAGATTTTTGATGTAATTCTCACCCTTATCGCTGTGAATTAAGGGACATTATTGTTTGAAAATATGGAGTTCTGTCAAAATGCAATATTGTACAAAAAATATTACCGGTGCGTCTATTGTCTTTTTAAATGAGTAATAATAATGCGTGAATTATTCCACGTGAATTATATTCTTTTAAATTAGTAAATATTATTAGTATTTTTAAGAAACTTCTAAAAACGATAGCCAAAAAGTAAGTTAATGAAATTTTTGAACGAAATAATAATAATCTGAATTTTTTAAGATATGTGTGAGGCGAGGTGACGGAATTTAAGATTATGAATTCAGATAGGCATTCCGGATGTCTGAGTCTAGCCTAACACTACAGAAAATGCGAGCATACTTGATCCTAGTGTTAGGGATGGCGATTCTTCTAAAAAAAGATCGATTTTTAAATCGATTCGAATCTCAACATATCGACGAATCGATTCTTAAGAAAATCGAAGTCTAAAAGGTTGATTTTTCAAAAATCGATCTTTTTAATCTGTTAAGAATAATATCCTTATCAAATCCTTATTTTATGTTAAATGATCATGCCAAGAAGTGTTTATAAAAATAATTAGAAAATTGTCAAGGTTTTAGGTTCGATAGCGATATACGCTGGAGTAAAGCGCTGGAGTCTGGACCACGATCTTCAAGAGAGAACTAGGAGTGTGCGATAATTATCGACAAATTGTAACTACTCGATAATTTTTCATTTGATAATGATGATGATTTTTCATTTAATAATCGATGTGTTACTTATACGACAATTTTGATCCGATAATTATCGATAAGCTTTCCTTCGATAATTATCGATAATTTTTTATCCGATATATCGATAATTTTTTATTTACCTAACGTTTTGTTTGTACCCACCTATTACATATTAAAGAACAATTGATGAGTTGCTAATCCGCTGGAACCTTATCGCAGGTATCTGAGACATCAGGGCCAGCCTAAGAAGTGTGCGAAGTATACAGCCGCACACTCGAGCTTTTTGCGAGGGCATAAAATTGGGGCATAATTTTATCCTAGGAGCATTTTTCATGTACTAATGATGACCTTTTTTTTAGTATAGCAGCTTTTTTTCTCGTGTGCACTTCCGACATAAGATATATATGGATAATAAAACGATAACTTGCACACTCACTTGTTTCGCCTTAGGCCTGCCCTGTGTGACATCATCCAAAACAAAAAAACTCGCTCATCAAAAATTGTAATTAAAATAAATATTATACCTAATATTAATAAATAATTAAGTTTAAAATTGTTATATTATTGATGGGATCCATACAGCAAAATCATAAATATTTGTATACCTTTTATTAATGATTTTAATAAGCTAATAGTTCTTTAGCGATCGAATATACGATCCTTGACAATTGATATGATAGTAAATAATATATATGCATAGGAAACTAAATATAGGATATAAATAAAAAAACTGGCCAAGTGCGAGTCGGATTCGTGCACGAAGGGTTCCGTACCATTATTTATAAAAATGGCAAAAAATCACGTTTGTTGTATGGGAGCCTCCTTTAAATATTTGTTTTATTTTAATTTAATTATTTCATATTAAAATAATATCATATACATTATCAATTATTGTTATCAATATCGAGGAAAAACGAGCAAAAAAATCAGCAAATTGTTGTATGCGAGGGTCGCCCCTTAAATATTTTTTTATTGTTTTTTAGCATTTGTTGTTATAGCGGCAACAGAAATACATCATTTGAGAATATTTTAACTTAGTATCACGGTTCATGAGATACAGCCTGGTGACAGACGAACGGACAGCGGAGTCTTAGTAATAGGTCCCGTTTTACCTTTTGGGTACGGAACCCTAAAAAGGCCGACCAATAATGCTGATGGTACTGTTTATTTAAAGATGATAATGATGACAAAGTGGCAGCTGCGCACATTAGCAATTTTCGGGAATTATATCAAGAACTATTCTTACTAGTAGAAACTATCCCAACAGACTCAATGCTTTCAAGCTTAATATGAAGCAACTATTATAAAAAATAATTCATATCAAACACGATGACATTTACGTTTTAATGCTATATCTAAGCTCATTAAGTAGTACAAAAATAAATATATTCATTTATATTGTGCTTATTATTAATTGTATTCTTTTTTTTAGAGACTTCACTTTTTATAATAAACAGTACCTACATCTAAATTAAAATTACTTTTTAAATTGGTTATAAGCATAAAATAAACGCATTAATTTTAATATAAAATATATTTAGATTTAGACAGTTTACATTTGCTCTAACTTCTGAAAAGGAATAATAAAATAAATAATTAGTCTTGGAAAAAGATAAATGAGGAAATGAGATTAGGTGAAAATAAAACACGGCACAATAAATCAAAACAGCTTTAATTCTTGCTGACTCTTTTTAGATACCCATACTTGCACATGAAACACTACAATTAGTATATGAAGTCTCATCGCTAGTTACATCAAAGTATTGACGTTACGATTTGTTCTATAATGTATAATAAAATACTAAATGGAAATCCTAGACAAATTGTACACTTAAGTATGTTTCGAGACATCAAATCGTTTATTGCTGTGGACTACCATCACAGTAGATTTAAATATGTATATTCAGCAAATAAACTAATGTTAAATATAAATAATATTGAAATATTAATCAGTAAGAGATAGTTGGAAATATGATAAGTACAAAAGTTTCACCGGTTTTATATTCAATAAATACAGACAAAAATGTACATATATTTATACATTTCATAAAATTATCAGTATAATATTTAGTGAAGTATTTTTACAACCATGTTTATGTAGCAAATTATGTACTTTAAAGTTTAAACTTGACAGCTTGATTGAATTGGATTAAGCTTTTAAACTTATCATATGTCAAAAGTTAAGGGGAGCTTCGTAGAGTTAATTAATATATTCTTAGTATATTATAAACCTTGTTCTAACTTTTCATTTCATTTCTAAAGCCGTTTTATATATAGTGCATAGGAGTGCAATTTGATAATATTTATTTATTTTTTAATTTTAATGAAAAATTATTTGGTAACGAATGATTTGTTAAAATGTTGAAGCTATCATTTAGCTAGCTACACATGAAAATTGACGTGACTACAAAAGGACCGTTTCTAAAATTATTGCATAATATTTAGTGCTCAGAACAAATAGAGTCGGCGGGACATGTTGTAAGACGGACACTAGTTGTTAATTTAATGAAATGGAAATCAATCCCTCGACCGTTTTACTTACAAGCGCCATCTCTTGGTGGGGTGAGCACTGATCGATATCTCTACATGTTTTGTACACGTGCTATAAAATATACAAAGCTTTATAAAGTCGCATTTTCGTGTAACGAAAAAAAAAAAAACAAATTCAAGAAGAAGCAAAAATATAAGATACAACGTAAAAAATTTCAGGAACCATCGGTTTTATAATTATAACTTCATTTAAACGAATCACAACAACGAAGAACGTTTACAAAGACCTGGAGAACATTCTCGATTCTAGAATATAAAAAGCCCCTATATTACCCTATTAAATTAGCTATTACCTATAGTCAATACTAAACTATTTTTAGACAAATACCATTTTTTTTTTAATAATGCGCGTGATCTCTTCATAAATCCCTCGCATTTCGACTGTGCTTCGCGCTAGTGTTCCAATAAAAAAAAAACAATGATAGTAAAAAATTGCTACAATTTGAAAAAAAAAAGTACCGGTAGTTATTTTTAGAATATAACGCGTACACGACAGTCTTGTTTCATAAATAGATAAAAGCGTGTCTCAGTGTTTTATATTTCAAATGCTGAATTTTTTAAGACACTAGACTAATATTTCACTATGTAATTATCTTTTTATATAATCTATTTGTCATCTGTGTATGATATATTAATAAATATAAGATAATATAAAACTATATGAACGTACCTGCATTTTAAACCGAAAAATATTTAGTATGTGTGTATTAAACATAATAGCAAAAATCTTTATAAAATTAATACTGCTAGTATTATAGAATATTTATATTTCTGCGACTGAATCATAGTTCATAAATAACATTCAATTCTTTGTTATTGTCTTTAAGTTGTGTTAATTTGACACAAATGATTTTGCTAATGTCATGTGGGATGAAAAAGATAAAGTGGATATTGCACGGTTCGGTCGAGAACACGGCCTTAGGGTGCCTGTCCATTGAAGCGGGGCGAGGCTGCGGAGCGGAGAAACAAAGAAATATCAATCAATAGCCAATCCTATTGCTTAATATTTCTCCGTTTCTCCGTTCCGCAGCCTCGCTCCGTTTCAATGTGCAGCCACCCTAAAATACAATTTTGAACAGATTTTAAAAACTGTCAATATCATTATCTAAATTAAATTTTATAATGACAAAATGGAAATTATTTGACAAATAGATTATACAGATATATATTTCAAAGATAACATTTAGATATAATACAATATACCTTTATGAGGATTTAATATAGTTGTAGGTAAGCATCAAGCTGTGACAACAATCGGTTTCGATTAAAATTACATATTAGTTTGAAAGGAATTAGTTTAAAAATTAAGACACGAAACGAAAACCCAAAAATTTAAGCATTTTAAAAGATACATCAACATAATATACAAATTGAGAACTCAGATTGAGTTATTATTTTATTAATCAAAAAAAACACTTCAATTAAGACCCGCTAGAACAGTCCGATATTCAAATTTGTGTAATTTACAATATTCAGACTCACAACACATCGTTGCAATAAATACAATTATCACGACACTGTTGTCTACGGTAAGACACCAAAAGCAGAAATGCAATAAGTTTGAAATTATTGTTTAAACAATATAATTGTACAATAATTACTTTTATATGTTTTTTTTTACCAGTAGCTTATCTGTCCCTGTTTTACGCATTTAGTTCTCATTCTCTATACTGAACAATTTTGGACTGGTCATATGTGTCTTACCGTATTGAGACGAATTAAAATAACCTGTTTCATTGAAGAACATTAAGAACTATATGATCGAAGCATCAAAATATACTAAATAAAATATTAAAAAAAAAATTTCGTCAGGTCGTTTCCTGTTGAGAGAGATTAATTGAATAATCACAAAATATAATTTTAGCTAGCTAGCGAGTGAAAACTCTCTCCCGAACGATATTTTTGCTGTAAATTATCAGCTGAGACCTGGTTTTACTCGTTCAGAGTAAAACAAACTATTGATAAACCGTAAAAAAATATTTTTGTAAGCAAAAATGAGTAAAAATCGTCCTAAACGTTTCAGACGACGAGTTCAAAATAAAGAACTAATAAATTGTTTCGATGCTGTTTTTGCAGTCGTATCGTATCGCATCGTTACTTTTGTTGCAAGTTTTATCTGACAATGAGTCGCTTAGTGCTGATCCATCTGAAAATAAAAGAAGAAAGTTGTTTTCTCTGTTTATACACACATATTTTCAGAAAATAAAATATCTTGATGCGGCCTATAATGTAACAATTCAATTATCTCTTCAAAGCTAACATACTATACACAGTGCGTAAAATGAGATTTAATAGCATTTCCAACACTCAGTGATTTTTTAAAATCTGAATGAAAATGATTAAATCAATCTCTAAAACACTAGTTTATTTTAAAAAATCTTTAAATTTTTAACTTTAATATTAAATTTCAGTACAGATTTTTTTTATCAGTCCTTTATATTATTATTAAATTAATTGAAACTACACTTTAATTTTCTATGCATCTATGCGATTAAGGGTTGCTAAGATATCAATGATCAACAAGTATGCTTAATTAAAAAAAAATCAAAAAACCCGACTGCGTAAAATACTCTTATTATAAACTAAAAAGAATAAAACAATTTACTAGCTTTCATTTGATACCCATATTGCTACAGTAAGAAAAAAAAATTCAACTCCCCCCCCCCCTCATTCCACCATTTGCGGGCGCCATTTTGAAAATTTATGTAGCCTATGTCACTAATACAATTTAGACAAATCCAACGACACCTCATATGTCAAAAACCGTCCAGCCGTTTGGGCTGTAGGGCGCGCCAAAGAAATGGACATACATACATGGGTGGGGCTCAAAAAAATTGTACTTTTTAAAAATAAATTGCGGTCATCCGTTTATACTTGAATTCTAGTATTATTTTTAAGCTTTTTTCATGAAATTTTATTTGTTGGTGAATAATGAAAACATAAATAATAGTTAGGAGCCAAAAATAATTATCTAACCACCCAAATACACATTATTTTGGTACACGAAACATTAAGGCAATTTTGTTCTCCATACAAAACTAAAATGTCCCAGTGCAGTCTGAGGACAATGATTAATTTTTTACAAAAAAAATATGCTATTAATGTACTTTTTATTTACTAGCGTTGTTAGTATGGGAGCTAATTTAAAGCATTTCAAATGAATTTTAGAGAAATAGTACAATTTGTAACTAAATAACTTAATTTGAAAAAATGTCCCTTTTAATCTTCTCGTGTGTTACAATGAATGTGTTACACGGTAACTTTTCTGTTTCTGTAATAGTTCCACTATGATTCATATTATAATTAGGCTAAACTTTAACCTAACATCTATGAAGTGTCAGTTTTATTGTCAGCGTTTTACTTTCGCGGCAAACGACGCGTGATGTGCGGCGTTCGTTTTTGTCATAGAAAAAATTGGATATAAAAAGGTGAATTTTGAAGGTACGTGTCTCTCTTTCGTTATATAAAATTATGAGATTAAATAAATCCTTGTTTAAGTCGTATGTTATGGCTTTATTTCTGAAATATCTTTGAATTTGAGATCGTTTTAATCAATAAAGCCAAGAATCTTCTCGTGTGTTCAGTATAGTGTGTTATGTTGTGTTACGTGTGTGTTACGAAACACACTGGATAATATTAAGCATGGTTCACAACATCTTTACCATGGTAATTTTTTCTTTAGTGTATAACTAATTTTAATTAAAATATTTTAATAAATCATGTTGCATTTTATTTGAGGTATGGATGAACTTAAAATTGAAATAAACAAAAAAGCCCAGGGATAAGGTAAAATATTTATTAAATTATTAAAAAAAATTACCTAACATTTTTAATAAATTATGATAGGTATAGTGTAATCAAAGCCTTACTAATTTCTAGTGTGTTACAATTTTTCCAGTGTGTTGCGTGCGTCTCTGTGTGTTATATTTTCTAGTGTGTTATGGTACAATTTTTTTGAGCCCCACCCACATACATACACTCGAAAAACATAACCCTCCTTCTGTCGCAGTCGGGTAAAAATAATCAATGATAATATATATATATATATATATATATATATATAGGAGTTGTCATTCTAAATACCTGTTCCTGTCCATTGGTCTCCTGGGATTTCATGACATCTGGTAGATCAGGTGGTGTGGAGTACGGTGTCAGCTCCAATGTTTCAAATTCACCATTCTCTTTCCTGAAAAGATGAAATAAAATTTATTATATGATATGCGTTATCACTAGTAACTTATTTTCGTCTATTGATTTAGTCTACTTGTTTAAAAAATTAATTAAGTTTTTAGATAAATGTTTGTTGTGATAAGTTTTCCCTTCATATTGAAATTGTGCTCAATATGAACATCGACTTGTCTTGTTAAGATCGCCACTTTTTGATTATTCTCTATTAGATGTGCAAATCCCTTCACTTTTTTTTCCAATAAGGAGACGTTTTACTGCTGGTATCTCTCATGGAGAAGGGTTAGAGCTTTTTCCACTCCGCTTTCCACTACATAGATGTCACCGTCTTGTGACGATTCCACTTTTATGTCAGATTTGTTCAGATTTATTATTACAACTCCACTCATACGAGTCACATCTTGACTCTATAATTTTAGAAACGGTCCTTTTGTACTCACTATTGCTCTCTACATTCCTAAATAAACTGGTGTTATATATATATATATGTATATGTATATGTATTCACGGGCTTGTGTCCGCAACTCGACGTCTACTGTGCGCCTATTTTGCGTTTGTTAAGCGGGCGGCTAGTCCTGCCAACCCAACTCCTCCAAATATTTGACTAAACCTCTGGTGTCACCAATAACCTCGGGGAGAGTCGTCGGTGACCCCAAGTGTTTGGCCCGGTAGTTGGCCAGACCCGTACACTCCAGAACAAACTGGTGTTATAATGCAATAGTAATTTTCAAACCGGACGAGCAAACTCGTCAATCATCAATACGTGCAAGACATTTGTGACCGGTCGATGTCTGTACATGAGAGAATTATATAGGACTTTATGAGAGTAATAGAAGACAAAACGATTATTTTAGATATTTTTTTTTTCTGGTCTATCATCTGGCAAGAAATTAGATGCAGTTTTTTATAGTTGTGATCCTGGAGATCTGACTTCAGTTCTGGTGTAGGTTTTATCTCGATCCGTCTAGAAGTAGACGTGACTAGAGTGTGCTTACACTATAAACGATTGTAGAGATTTCGTTATTAAGTTATTTTGTGATATGAAGTGAATCAATCATTGCTGAAGCTGCGGGCAAAAGCTGGTCAAATATCTTTTTCATCATGTGATAAATTCATAAAAAAAAGTACAAAGAAATTATTAAATTCATATAAATTTAAATGTGAAACATTAACAGATTGTAAATGTCCCACTGCTGGGTATAGAACTCTTGTACAAGAGAAGGGTTGGAGCTTATTTCGCCACACTGCTCAACTGGGACATGGCGGATAGTTTACTCAGCAACAGTAACGATTATCAAGTGATTAAGATAACAACCGGGACCGACGGCATTACGACTCGCTGAAATACGGCGAAGAGATCCACGGAGGACAAACAGCCAAACCAGGTACAAATAATTATATGAATACAAATGTCGGTGTTAATGGAACTTTCTCACAACACTTTTTTTCACAACAACACCAGTAGTAAAGTAGTAGTAGATAAATTAAGACATATTTTTTAATTATTAAATTATGAAACATCAGTGTTTACGTCGGAAACGCCCTCCAAATATTATTATAATGAAATTTGTCTCTGATAAAGGCCGCCGAGGATATCTCTACTGTAATACTATAGCTATAACATTATTCGAGTGGAGTTTACTCTATAAACAGTTGTAGTGAAATCGTAAAGTCGTTTTGTACACAAATTATTATTTATTAATATCGACTGCCGCTCTCCTTTTATTTTATTTATTTATTTTTATATTAGAGGGGGCAAACGAAAAGTCGATTCACCTGTTGGTAAGTAAAAACGACATCCATAGACACCCGCTACATCATAGTATTAGCGGGTGCGTTACCGGCCTTTAGGGAGGAGAGGGATGTTCCACCGGATCTGTGGAGGAAAGGGAAGGGATGGGCCACCGGATTTCTCACAAACCGAACGAAACACGACGACAGTGCCGTCATTTCACGTCGGTGTTAAGTGAGAGCGAAGTACTTCGCCGGGCGCGCTAGCCCATTCAGCTGCGAGCAGCATGGCGCTACTTCGGTAAAATCCTTATTATGAATACAGAAAAAATTCACATTTAAAAACTAACATGTTTAAATTTTCAATTCCTACTATTAGTTCACAGTCTCCCTGTATATTTTTATATATTTTATTCAAAATTTCAATCGTTAAAACTTTTTGTTCATCTAGTTAACTCTTAGTTCAAATACATTTTAGTGGATGACACTTGATGTTAATATATTCTTTTCAAATAATAATTCATTAATTTTAGTTTGATACGGGAGAACATTATTGTTATTGTATTTTTTTTGTTAATCTAAGTAGGAGTTGATTTAAATTATTTTTTACAGTCTGTTTATATAGAAGATATTAGGCTATAACAATCATTATGAGCTTAATTAGCGGAGATTATTAATATCAACGCGAGTGAAATCGCACGGGTCGGCTATATAATTATAGATATGCATACCTATAATAGTGATAACTAATGACTGATAAGGTTTCTATTACTATCCTTATGTTACTTTTTAATAGTAAATATTCATGTGCATTGATTTATTTTATCTTATCATATGTAGAAAATATTTGAACTTTGTACTTCAAAATCAGAACTCATATGACTATTACTCAAATACATGTTGCTATGTAGAATAATATCATCAATTATCACTACATATTATAAAACAAAGTCTGCGTCTGTCTGTCGCGAATCAAAAGTTTTTGAATTGAATTTTCTTGCGATTTTTACTAATAGATAGAGTGATGCATGAGGAAGTTTCAGGAGTATAATTTGCTAAGGTTTTGTGTAAGTTGGTTGAAATATGGCGATAATTGTTGAAAATGTCTGAATAAGCCAACTCAAAAACGCTGCCTAATCCCTTTTGAGATGTAACAGAACAATGTACAGTCGAATTATTCGTCTTTTATAGGTCTACAGAAAAGTACGTTATGGCATATCTTTTAATGATAGTTTACTATGTTTTAACTTTAAAAAAAAAAAAGGTTAAACAAAGTGGTAATAATAGTAAAACTATTTTGACGGATACAGTATTAATCATTATTAATTTAAATAATAGGTCTTTACCTATGAAATTGCCGTTTTTGATGAAATAAGCTACCGTACTTTTTTCTATATATTTTTTTTTTATTATTTCAAAGTAATTACCCATGGAATCATTCTTTTTGCCAACGTAGGGGCAACTTATTGAAGCCTTTTTTGAAAAACTCTGCTGGACGGGAAGTAACAAACTCTTCAAAGGCATTTTGTATTGCCTCTCGGGTATTGAATTTTTTTTCCCGCCAAAAAGTAAGTAAGTATAAAGTAAGTAAGTATCCAAATACTGGAAAAAGTGGAATTCTGTAGAGGCAAGATCTGGTGAGTACGGTGGATGACGAAGAATTTCCAACTCCAGCTCTTGTAACTTGGAGACCGTCTGCTGCGCAGTATGAGATCGCGCGTTGTCGTGCAGGAGCAGCGGGGCCAAGCGATTGACCAAAGCTGGTTGGAGACGTGCGAGCTTCTCCATTATTGTGATTAGTTCTTCTTTAGTTTGGTATTAAGCTGTGATGAATTACACCGGCCCTAGACCACCAAACAGTTACCATCACTTTCTTAGGGGTCATTTTTCGTTTAGGGAAATGTTTAGGTACTGAACCAGGATCTAACCAACTAGCTGAGCGCTTGCGATTGTCGAATAGAATTCATTTTTCGTCACAAGTAACAATGCGATTCAATACGCCTTCGTTTGTGTCTGTTGAGCAGTGCAAGTTACGTCTCGACGCGTATTTCGCGCTGGCGTTCATTCAATTCGTGAGTACGCAGACAGTCGCTGTCACTAAAAGCGTTATATAGGGCCGGTGCGAAGTCTGCTCGGGTCGCTAATATTCAAATGTGATAATTGGAAAACTATGTATTTTGACGGATACAGTAGTAATCATTATCAATTTAAATATTTTAGTTACCGATGACGAGAGTCGCTTGATGCGACCTCCCACGTGCACGACACGTGCCTGTCGCTGTGACTAAAAACATTATACAGGACCAGTGCAAAGTCGGGTTGGGTCACAATATTCATTAATTTGTATATATTTTATTATTGACATCTGTTTTTATATAGATATATATTAGTCTAGTATTTAATGTAGGTATATTTGTATAGTTTAATATACACCATCTACCTATTTCTTCTTCTCAAATTCTAACCCTAAGGTTGCTTGGAAAAATCGCTATCGAGCGATATGGCCACTTTTTTGTGCTTTTTTATTTTCTCCCATTATTTTTATACATACTATATTATTCTGCGTGCGGTGTATGACAATGAATATATAAATCTATACTAATATTATAAAGCTGAAGAGATTGTTTGTTTGTTTCTTTTTGTGTTGGATAGTCCATTTACCGAGGAAGGCTATAGGCTATATATGTTAGTTGGATAGGCAAACTGGCAGACGTGCCACCTGATGGTAAGTGGTCGACGTCGCCCATGAACATAAACTAGTTTACCTGGAACTAGCCCAGCCAACTCATTTATGTGTTGCCTATCCTGAGACATATGATGTTAAGTCTCGGTGCCAGTAATTACTCTGCCTGTCTTGCCCTTCTTTCCGAAACACAGCAAAGCTGTTTCACGGAAGAAATAAGCAAGATATAATCATCAATATAACATCACGCTACGACCAATTGGGACTGAGCAATGATAAGAAATGTTACAAAAACGGGAAATAATAATCCTTTTTGAGAGCTTTCGTTGCGTCCTTTATTATTTATGTTCTGGAGAAAATTTTTAAGCTATAATTCCACTTTTGAAGTAAATATAACATCACTCTTTTACTGTTTTTAGAAAAATAAAAAACTCAATAATACGTTGAACGACCCAGGAATCAAAACTGAGACCCCTAGCTCGGCAGTAACGCTTGCGACCACTCGACCAACGAGGCGAGTACCTACTCTTAGAGTAATTGCTGAAAAATATTTAAGTATGTTTTTCCCTCAAATTAACGCAGGTGAAACAGCGGGGCAAAATATTATTCTATACTTCAAGTTGATACATTAATTAACTAACTAATGTTACGATATACCTTAAAGCCAAACCAATCGGAGCAGGGCACTGAGCCTTAGCAGTAGCCGAAGTGAGTCCATATTCAGCAAGGGTCTTGTCGTCTTCCATTAGCTGACTGTCCTTGTTAAAAAGCATCTGACTTGGTGGTGGTACTTTCAGGATTCCTAAACAACAATGTAACATATATTATTTCTTAATAAACAAACCAATCAATTAATTTAAATAAGATGTACAGAGTATTATTTATTATATCTGGTGGGTAGTATTTCACGTTAGATTAGTGGTCAAAGCAACTGCTAGTGGTTGCATGTTTAATTCCCACACAACATATGTTCATATAGATGGATGTTTATTTTATTCAGGGTACTTGTGTGTGTGTGTGTGTGTCTTGTTGTGTGTACAGTGTACTTTCTGTTGTGTATATTTGGAGTCCGGACACAGGATTCTCATCCTACTTGGTGCCACTGAGCGTGAAACGATTGATATCATAGCTATTAGAAAAGAGTTCAGGATTCAGCCTTACAAATAACAAAAAACGTATAGACAAGTAGAAATTATAGAAGTGTCTTAATGTATTTTATAAATACTATACATTTTTTTATTATTAATTACTGAATTATGATGTTGATGACATGACAGATGACTGTACTCATAACCACTACACTTAAAACAGTGCCAAAATAATGTGATCTCAGAATGACCAACGACAAACATAGTAAATATACTGTTTTATGTCTCGATCGTGTTTGTGACTGTGAAAGTTCAATAAGTAAAAAAACAATTTCATATTTTAGTTTAAAAATTTATGTATAAATTGTTGATTATAGAGTATGTAAATTATATTATTTTAATTTTTAAAATTAAAGATGAGAAGAATAAGATACAATTCATTTTTAACACACAAATTAAGACAAACTTTAACAATATTCTAGTCCTTACATATTTACTATCTTCATTATCAATAGTACCTTGGATACAATAATATTTTCTGCATTTCTAATTAGCTTGTATTGTTTGTGTGTGCATATGTTGTATTTGTCTAATTGAAATATATTTTATCATATTTCTTTACATAATATTCAGTTTACAAAATTGTTGCTATTTATGTATTTTATATTTATTTTAATATTAACTAATTACTAATGAATATTGGGTTAAAAAAATTTAATGGTCATTAAACAACAACAGATATAGTTTATAAAATAGTAGATCATAAAAGCTTTATTACAAATTGCATTGTATTTTTCACTTTACTATAATATTTACTTATTTTTTAATTATATATTGAATTATTCTCCTTGTTTGTGTTAGTACTTAAGGTAAACACTTAGAGTACTAAAACAAATGAAAATGATAACTTTATCTGTCTGGCAATTGGCTTCCAAGACAATAGTTTTCATGCGTATTTTTTTTAATGAATAGTAAGGTCCCTTTTCCAGCTAGAATTTTAAAAACAGTTATATGTGCACTGAGCCGTCAGACATTGTCTTGGAACTATTAATAGATTATCCAAATATCATGTAAATTACGCTCACCTTCAATCATTTTCTTCAATTCTAAAACTGTAGTCGTGTCTTTGGCGTCTGTGAAGATGGTCAATTTTTTTCGCCTAATCATTAAAAAGACATCCTAAAAACAAAATTTCATTTGAGGTTACACATTTTAACGCTTTTGTATATTTATTTGATTTTACGGATAGTACGACTTTTAAAATGTTTTGAGTTATATTAACATCTTACCATTGTGACAGTACTAATGGAAATTGTAAACATTAACTATTTAATTTATTTATATAAAAACGCTTCAAGGCGTACGAAGCGCAATTAAATATTGAATTGACAACTAAGAACTGCACAGACTACAAAAATTATTTTTTCGACAATCACGGACCCGTGTCACGGACAAAGAGTAGGTATATAATAATCACCGACAATCTTTAAGGGGTAGGTTTATTCGAATAATAGTGTAATGATGACTAATCGTAATGTAGTGTGAGCTTCATTAATGAAATCAAATACTTATTAAACTATGAATGTTCAATTTTTTTTTACTTAACACAAATGTTAAAAAAACTTTTTACACAATTTTACAGCTGCTCATTTAAGGATGTGTATAACATTTATACAAGGAATTTATATACAAACTGGAATGCTCACATGCACTCCAAAACCGTTCCTACGGCCAGGATAGCATTTCTTTCTACCATGGATGGTTGTCAACGAAATGCTCGGAAGCGGAACGATTTTTCACTTTACATGTTATAAGCCAATGTAAACCTTACTTTGAACATTACCTTAAGGTAGTTCCAGCGTGGTGAAGTGTAGTCCTGCCTTAATACCTTCTGCCTTATATCGTTAGTTATAGTAATCTGGCAACGTTGCTCTGAGTGTTTTATATATTTTTATTTATATGGTCTTAAGCACGCTCTACACTCCTACCGAGAAGTCTTTGCCAAATGTTTTGCCGAGACATGACGAGATCGAGAGCGGCCCTCCACATTCCCACTCACGAATTACCCGCTCAGAACTCGTACAGGATGCCCTTATTAAAAACGTCTGCCGCTGTAAGTTTATGTGCTACAGCCTACTACAATTATATAATAATAATACTCTTTATTGTACACCATGAATAGAACAAAAGTCATAACAAATATACAAAAGATGTACAAAGGCGGTCTTATCGCTAATAGAGCGATCTCTTCCAGTCAACCTTATATTTTGTTAGTAAAAGAAATTATATGAAATATATGAAAGAATTATATGTTAGTAAAAGAAAAAAATCTTTCTTAGTTTTCAATTCTTTTACGTGAATATTTAATATTCCACTAATGGGGCCAGTGCCACTTTGACAATTGCCTTCGCCATTAGGTTCAAGCACTTTATTTCTGTCTTTATACTCACGATGCCTAGGATCCCATATAATGGAATAGCACTGGTAGATTTCTAAAAATGTTAGCTAAAGATCGTGCGTCCATTTCGCAGGCAATTTGATAACAAAAACGACGTGCGCGCACTTCGTTTATTGCCGGTGGAATAATCGACTAATCGAGACGGGAGTGTGGAGGGTTCTGTCCCTCGACCGTGGTTCTGTCTTGTGCAAACACAAAACTCTTTGATAGTACCGACATGAAACCGAGACTACACGAATGGAGGCGAGACTTGCCGAATAGGGCCTCTACACTCCCGTATTCGGCTAGTCTCGTGTAGTTTTCCGGGAATGAAGAGCGGGCTTTATACAAATAGTATTGCGCTTTCGAATAATAGTTTTATTAAATTAAAAAGATGAGTGTTGTGCAGTGTTGCCAGATCACTATAAATTTTAAATTAAAATTAATATTTATAATTTTAATATCTCGATAACAAAACCATGAAGTACTACTTTTATTTTTTTAGCTTATTCTAAAAACATTTTTCAACACTCTCCTAGTTTTTTTTTTCCAATTCTGTCGAGAGAATTTTTTAATATAATAAAAAATCGAACATTATATACATAAATGGGACATTACTCTCAAAATCGCGAACTTTGTCTTTAAATATCTCGCGATCTAAACCGTCAAAAAATATGAAATTTTAGGAATTCATTAATAAAGCTATTCTAAACCCGTGAAAAAAAAATTTTAGCCGAATCTGTCGAAAAGTGGTTTCATGTTGGACCTTAGACCTTAATACGAAGATTTCACAAAATTCAAAATTGAACGCATTTATTATCAAATGTCACTCGGCGTCGTAGGTGCGTTCAGATACCTAATATTTTTTGTTTCTATATATTTAAATTAATTATAAAACTATGTTAGCTACCTTAGAAAATTAATGAATTTATTAATTTATTTAGCTGGTTAAGTCTTTGTAAAATATTTATTTTTTCTATGTATTTTATTTAGCTCTTTAAATATCTATATTTGGCTATTTAGTGAAAATAAATCAACAAAAGTGCTCTAAAAGATTTCAAGTTTTGAAGTTGATAGAATTTTCATATCTATCAATGTATGTGTTTTCTTTATAAAAATTTCATAAAAATTCATTATGATTTTAAATTAATTTTCGTGATACGATATATTTGGTTATTTATTTAGAAGTGAAAAATTTCAGAAATGTAAAGTAATTCTTAATATCAAAAATAACTAGTTAACCTAATAATATTTTTTTTCACAATGAATTCTCAAGTTTGTGTTAATTGTTTTAATAAAAAGGCTGTTAATCAGACGGATAATCGTCTTGTTACTGAAAGTTGTGGTCATGTAAAGTGTATGGACTGTTTGCTTCATGAAAAGTCGGGTTGTCAAGCTTGTTTGAGAAATGAAAATGAACCAGACATTGTTGTGGAAAGCGAAAACAAGAATATCCAGCTGGTTGCCACTTATGAAGTGCCCATAGAAACTGATGCTATCCATAAAAAAGATCAGACTGATCTAGAAAAAATTGCAAATGCCAATAATGTAAAAAAAATGGAATATGAGCACATTAAAGTTGAAATAGGTATGTTAATATTAAAATTAATCCATAAGACAACATTTTCATTATGTAGATTATTATATTATATATAACATAAAACCTAATAATAGTAATTAATTATGGATTCAATTGAGTGAAAATATGTTGCTTTAATTTTTTTTTTTTGTTCTATTCTTTTAAATGTTCTTTTCAGGTTAAAAAGCAACAATTTCACTGTTGTTTAAGAATACATAATCTTTTCATTGTAATCATCAGACTAAGAAAAAATTTTTTTTTTAAATTATTCCTTTAATATTTAATTGTCATTGTCTGCCTCTGATTTGTCAACCACTGTATTAAAGTTAATATTTGAGAAGTTGTCCATTAAATTGCCTCTTTCTTATAAATACTGTGAGATCATGTTACATATTTGCTTATTGCAATTTCTTATGTAGTGCCAGTACAAATCTCTCAGTTGTTAATATTTGTCATAGACAGCACCAATGACTTCGAAAATAAGAATTAGGCTTGGGTAAAAATAATCAATATATAAAAAAAAAAATATATATAAAAAAAAAGAAAAATCAGCTATATTTTTTTCTGCGATATATCGATTTTTAATATTTATTTTCGGATATCAAATTCTTATCAAAATTGACATATTTTCTAAAGTTCAGCTATCTGCATGTATTGGACTAATCCGATGTCATAAATTTAGAAAAAGAGTATGTTTTATTGGTTTAGTGTCCTTTGCTTCAAATACAAACAAAAATTGCCTACAATCTATGGCTGTGAGCTGTTATGTTTGTCTATGACAATGACACTGCTTGTTGGTTTGATTGGTATCACTTACTGCGTATGGGGCAAAAAATATTGATATATCAACATATCGATATTTTTTAGTCAATATATATCGATACATTTGAAAATATCGATACAATATATATCGATATTTTTTCCCATCCGTAATGAGAATTTTATTTCCTAAACTTCAAATCTAATATTGATATATCAAAACAAAGGCATTACTACACAAGATGTGTCAATATGTTAAAAGAATTTTTATATTTGCAAAATTAGATAAAGTTATATAACGACTTTACTATGATAAAATGGCTTATCAGCTACATAAATACTAATTTTATATTTTAATTCTTATAAATGTAATGTAATTTTTTTTTCTTAGATGGTGGTAAGAAATGTTACACCTGTACAGTTTGTAAAAAAAAGTTTAATGCTCGAAGTCAAATATGCTATCACGCCTATTGCAATGGACAGAAGAAACCTCACCAATGCCAAATTTGTAAACAGGTAGCAAAACAACTATTTAATATCGGTCAGGCTTTGTACAGAGTTATAGTAAACATATAAGTTAATTTTTTGAATAAAATAATTTTTGTCGTTGTAATTATGTTTTTTATAATGATTTCCATAAAAACATTAGTAAAAAAAAAAAAAAACAATTGTCTATGTAACAGTAGAAATTTACAATTAAGTTTGATTTGATAAGGCATATAATGAGATATTTACTATGTTCATCGCTGTTTATCCTGAGCTCCCTATATTTCAAGACTGTTTCCAAGTACCATGTTCATGAGTACACACCTGAGTGTAAAAACCACACTAGGAGTAAAAATCTAGTTCTATGTACTTATAACTTCTGCATCTTTAATTTGGATTCTATTTTGTATAAGTATGCAAAATAAAGGATTATCAAGTTGCCACTTGAAAATGTGTGTTAAATGCAGTGTTGCCAGATATTTTTTTTTGCCAAGTCGGGATTTTAGGACTTTTTGAGTGAAAAAGCGGGAATCTTTCGTCGAAAGCGGTACATAGTAAAAATACATATATAATTGTTGTTTTCAAATATTTATCTTTTTATTTGAATTCAAATTACGTTTCACGTAAACGTTATTTATATTCAATAGGCAGCAAAAATACCAATAGAAAATGTATTTTAGTACAAATATAATATTTTAAATCAGATTTACCCTATCGTTAAATAGTTGAGTCTTCAGAAATCATAATAAAAAAAGTTTTATTAATTAGAATAAAAAACTATAAAACACGCTCTTATAAAAAATTATACTAAAAAGAATAATTAATTAAGACTAGTGTAATTTATTTTTTATTTTTATTTTTTTATTTAAATTTATTTTTTATTTTTATAGTTTCTTTTTTTATAATAGCGTGTGTTTAGTTTTTTTAATTTTTTTGGTGAATTTTCTATAAAGACGATTTTTTTAGTTTTTTTAAAACTATAATTTATTTTATTCAAGGTCGTAACTTATCCGCGAAATAAGTAATTTGGACTCCTGCTGTCTTCCTCGGATGAAATAGCCGGTTTTCAGATTATTCGAAGTCGGTAACTTATCCGAGAAATAAGTGATCGGGTAATAAAAAACAAATCGCTAATCCTGAAGATCCTGATAAGGATAACAGGATTATTTAAATTATTGCATTGTTATCGGTACTCGATAATTCTACTAAGTTTAAATGAAATCTGAAAGTTTGAAATGGGTCAAAATGAAATCCAAAGTAGTTGGTTACAAACATACAAACATTCAGGTGAAGCTAATAAAAAGCGTGTAAAAATATGGCTTTCTAAACAATAGTCTAGTATATTCTCTAAGAGAATAATTATTCACACACTTCCTCAGCACGCTGCACCCTCGGTCGAGTTATTCCCGAAAAGCGGAACTGAGCCTATCCCGCGCGGGACATTCAATTTTGATTTAAAAATCGGGACGTCTGGCAATGCTGGTTAAATGTATAATGATGATAATGTATAATGATATGATTTCAGAGTTTCTCGTCACTCTCCCACTACAAATATCACATGCGTGTTCACAACCAGGAGCGCTCGTTTACATGTGATTTGTGCAGCGCTGCTTTCTATCAAATGTCAAAGCTCAAGCGTCACAGACTTAAACACACCAGTGAGTTGTAATTCAATTATTATATACTAGAGGCTGTCCACGACTTCGTCCGCGTGGAAATCCTATGAGCGACTTCTTCTCCCACCTCACGCGCTGCTCTTTGGACCGCCCGCCCCGCCCCCTCTCCCGCTACCGCCTTCGCTGCCGCCGTGCCGCTAGATCGCGCATTCACTTTTCAGAAGCGATAAATGTATCTATTTTCAATTAGGAATCATTCCCGCGGGAACTCCGGGATAAAAAGTAGCCTATGTGTTTTTCTGGGTCTTTAGCTACCTACATACCAAATTTCATCGTAATCGGTTCAGTAGTATTTGTGTGAAAGAGTAACAAACATCCATACATACTCACAAACTTTCGCATTTATAATATTAGTAGGATTGAAACTTAAAAAAAAAAAATCTAATCATATTTGAGAAAATATAAGTAATATACTATAACCCGATTTTTATAACTGTGCGCTCGGAGCTGTCAAAGTCGTTAGATTGGTCGTTGGATAAAAGTCTATCCTTATCATTAAACACGGTTATGAAAGGCACAGACACTTCTTAAATTAATGAGATACATGCCTAGATTATGTAGAATAAAAAAAATTATGTTGCTGACGCTTGAAAAGGTACAAATATGCTAATATTTTGACGTTGACAGGCGCACGGTTAAAAAAATCAGGTTATACTCTGTATTTCAATAATAGGTTATGTGTTTGTATTTTGTACGTACTATGTAATCTATGTTACATATGTTTTTGTTTCCTTCAACCTGCTGATGTTAATTTAAAACCTTTGAAGGTAGATTGGAAAACTGTTCATAATAGGCATCCCTCATCATATTTTGGGGGTTTATCAATACTAGTAACACTTGGCAGGCAGGTTGGTGTGTTGTGGCAGGATATGGTGACGCTGCTGCCCATCACTATCCTTTTTTGTGTACAGTTGCTTGCACCACCTTGGCTTAGTAGCCTTTTACGACACCTCGGTAAGAAAGAGGTCGAGACTATTCTTCTCTGCCGGTCACCGCACAATAAACGCTACATTACTTATACTTACTAATATTATAAATGCGAAAGTAAGTTTGTTTGTTACGCTTTCACATGAAAGCTACTTAACCGATCATCATGAAACTTTTTACACATATTCTTGGAGATATTAGAAGTAACATAGGATACTTTTTTTTTTTGGTCGCGATAACCGACATCCACGCGGGTGAAACCGCGGGCAGAAGCTAGTATAAAATAATACTTTAATTGTTTTTTTTTAAATTAGTTCCTATTAAAACTTTATATTTTTGGAATGATTAAATATATGAACTGAACTGATTTATTAATTCTTTTATTTGTTCATTTTCAGAAGAGAAAAACTATGCATGTAACGAGTGCAACAAAGCGTTCAACAACCTCTCGTCGCTGCGCAAGCACGCGCTGACGCACACGCGCGAGCGGCCCTACGAGTGCGCCGCCTGCGGCCGCCGCTTCCGGGACGGCTCCAACTACAAGAAGCACGTCGACAAGCACAGTGAGTGACTCGACTGCTTATTACTAGCTTTAACCCGCGGCTTCGCTCGCACTGAAGTGAAGCCCATTAAATAAGTATCAGATATTATTACAATAGAAGTGAATCAATTACTTGAATGTTAGATGGCGTTGAAGTAGCTAGATTTTGAAATTTTTGATAAACAAGTTTTTTATCTTTGGATTTTTTTTAATAAAAAGTATCCTATGTTACTTAATTCTGATACCTCCAAGAATAGGTACTTAGGTGTACAAAGTTTCATAATGATCGGTTAAGTAGTTTTCGCGTGAAAGCGTAACAAATAAACTTAGATTCAGATTTATAACATGTACAATACAACGTTTGACTTGGCTGTTTTCACGTTTAGCAGTGGCCCGCCCTGCTTTCCGCTCCAGGCTTGTGGGTCAGAGTCTGAGAGAGAGATGATTTCAATGAAAATATTTGTAATATAAATACATTTTGAGAATATTTCGAGTATACTTAATTAATAAATCATAATATTTTATTGATTCTCAATATTTGTCATCAACCCAATTGGATCTAAGCATTAAGATCAATTTATTAACAAAATCGAATCGAGCTTAAAACAAAATAATTTCCAGAGAAGCGGTGCGTGTCGTGCGGCGAGGAGATCCGCGAGGGCAGCGCACACCGCTGCGGCGCGGGGGCTGCGGGGGGTGCGGTCGGCGCGGCGCGCGCGGGCGGGGGCGGTGCGCGTGCGCACGCCTGTCCGCGCTGCCGGAAGGCCTTCCATTCGCGGAAGGACATGCGACGCCACGCCGCCATACACTCCGGTGAGCTGATAGATTAGAACTTTACTTATGCTTCCTATCTTCAATCCTGATGAATGTAAATAAAATAAATTGTGTTTCTTAATATAAAACATTTCCAGCATCATATAAGTACCTGTGACCTGGACAGATTACTCTCTCGTCATTAATAAAAAAATTGTTTTTTTTATTTTAAAGCCTTTAGATGATCAATACTTAACTTGATGTGTTTGTTTTTTCTAGATTCTAAGCCCTTCCGCTGTAAAGCGTGCCCAGAAGAACGCCGTTTCCGACGAAAAGATAATCTTGAGCGTCACATTCGCAACGCGCATCCTGACTGTTCGCCCACCGCCGCTCTAGAGTGTGATCTAGGAGCTTTGCAGAACGTAGCCCGCCACGCTCTCACCCCACCCGAAGACGACATTCCACCCATCGCCCATGACGCCCGATCTCCTGATTACGACAAGACAGAAAAGATCAGACTCGAGAAATTGAACCCGCTACCTCCGTTGCCGCAAGAAGTCATCCGTCAGCACATGGATAAAGCGGTCTCGCCGGACGCCAGTATTAAAAAGAATGCTAGTGAAAGTTTGGTGGATAAAAAGTCGATTATCGAAGCGAATATAGCGCGTCAAAGTGTCATAGTCGAGAAACGGAACACCGATAGTGATAAGAAACTGTTGAATCCGGAAAATGAGTATGTGCACAAGATCCGTAAAGCGATAATTCCCTTACCTCCGATAGATCAAGAGAAGTTCCGCAGCGTCCAGAGGGGACTGTTACCGAACAGTGTGAACGCCGCGCCGTCGATAAAGAATATGGAGATATATAAGAAGATATTGTATGAGAAGATAGAAAAGGACACGACTGAGGTGATACAGAGTCCAAAAATGCATTGGAGGCGAAAAATGGAACAGGATATTAATTAGTATGTATTTTATATAAAATTGTAAAAGTATTTTAATGAAAAATACTCATTTGAAATATTTGCTCGATAAAATATTTGAAAAATTAATTGAAATGAAACAAATCAGCCTGTAAACATCCCACTGCTGGGCAAAGGTCTCTCTCCATATTGACATTTCATTAATATTTTTTTTAAATTGTGTTTTTACTACTATAAGCCGACTATCTATATCGTCGGTTAGCACTATTGCTTAGAAGTATTAATATTATATGTGTGTAGATGCCTTAAGTATTTACCCTTGTGTTTGTGACTGTTATGTGGTCATAGAGCAATGTTTCAACCATTCTAGCTAACATCGGACCCATAGAACCAAATACTAGTACTTTCAAACAAACTAAGAAATTATCTCTGCTTCTTCTTATGTACTATCATATATACTAAAAAGAGGCTTTTCTAACAAGATAATTTTTTTACAGATTAATGTGAAAAGTAAAGGCTGATAATGGATGGCGATGCGATCCAGACTGGTAATGTTTTGTAATAATTTATCTAACTTACTCTTACAAGCTATATAAAATTTATAAATATTTTTATTTAAGTTGTCAACTAAATTCAGTTGGTCATCTTATAGAGAATTTTAAACAGGGATGAAAATGAATTATGTAATCGATCATAAATTGTGTATAATAGAACAAGAGTTGTTCGAGGGTATATTTATAAAATCAATTTTGAAAATTATCTTCATCGAACGTTAAGTCCCTATTAGTTATGTAAAGAATGAAATTAATTACGTTAGATGAAAAGGGCTTTATTAAAAGACTTCATATGTATTTTTTTTTACTGTTCTTATAAATATACTGAGTAATGGTTATGTACATTTCTTATTACATGAACAGACTGTAGTTAATCTGTGGTTATTTATATTACAAGTTTAATATGTATATGAAATACATTTAATGAGTTATTACTATAAAAAGAACTTGATTTTCATTTCATTACAGAGTTCTTCACAATTTGTATTGCTTTCGATGTTGCCCTATTTAATGTAGAGGTATGTCTGCTCTGTTATATAAAAAAGGTAGTAACTAAATTATATTAAAAAAAAAACATAATAATATGATATTTTAAATTATCAAATAATCCCCATAATAACGGTTTCTGTTTCATTTAATAAAATAAAAATAATATTTCATGCATTAAAAACAAATATGCATATCTTTATTGTTGATAAGAAACGTCTATGTTACTAAACATTAAAACGTGTTGTGAATGAATAAAAAATTAGACTAAAATTTATTTTTGTCAAAATTATTATTTTATTAGTTAAAATTATATATATAAAATATCCAAGGATGATTGCGATACGTGCCTCTAAGTCATTGAAATGAAGCTAGATTACGGTATAGAGTTTTGATACTTGAGTAAGTTTACTTAGTTATTAAGTGCGTCAAAGACGCTATACTAGTTACAGATCAAGATTAATCTTTTTCGATAATTCGTTTATTGTTTAGAGGTGTTACTTTAATCCGACTCGAAGGATCAAAATTAAATGATCAAAAAATTTAAAAGAATAAAAAGATATATAAATATGATGAATTCGATTTTTAACCTACTTCGAAAAAGGAGAATGTTTGATGTTCGATTATATGTATTTTTTTTAATAATGTTTTTGAATACTAATAATTTTATTAATTTCGACATTTGGCTGTTATTTCGTGGATATATCATTGTTGCAATATTGCAGGGTAAAATATTGTAACCTCAATATATTTAAAACCTTACCAATACGATGTTACCATAGTGTATTAACAATTTTGTATAATGTCATTGATTTAAAGACTGCAATAATTGAAATAATCATTGATTAATAAAAATGTGATTTTTCGTAATGAGCCGAAAAATTTATGATTTTAGGCTGCCAAAATAATTGTGATAAATTTTAAAATGGATTGATTTTGAGACAGCAGTTGCAGCACAATATGATTTTATCGATTATACTTTAATTTGAAACTATGAAATGATATTCTGTCATCAAAGAGGTTTCATACTTTATAAAAAAAATGGTTTCGGCGCAATGTTCGTCTAAACGGAAAAAAAATTATTCTTTCTCAAATTAACGATGAAAAAAAATTGAATTGTGTATACTTTTTCGTTAACAAAGTCATCACATCGAATAGTGTCCATCGATAATAATGAATCTGTAATGTGCTGTAGCTCTTAGCGTTGCTGTAGCCAGGATTTATTTTCATTGGAAAACTTAATAGCTTCTTTTATATTGTCTCGATCAGATATCTACATATGACACGTTCACAATATTCACACCAATGCAGTTTTATAACATAATTATATCAGTCGGTTCGAGAAAGAAAATATTTTGTGTTAATAAATTTAAATAAAATAAATTTCGTTGTCAACACAAATCATTATCTATGCGTGTTACGCTTTTAAGTTCGGAGTTGTGCAAAAGAGACAGAATGATTTTTCGTGATACGTACGCAGTGTGAAGACGGAAGAATCAACCTGTCTCTTTTGCGTGTACTTACAGAGACCAACAACATTTCGATAGGTGAATGTGTGTTACGTGCATGGAATTATTATGTACTAGGTACAACTGGAAGGCTTATTAGTAAAATCCTGTCAAATAAAATTGAACTCTATATGTAATATGATATCGTTGTTTTTAGATCATTGTACATAGTACATAATAATTCCATGGTTACGTGTCAGTTTAAGTTAACTTATCTGTACCCTTTCAATAATTAAAAAATAATGCTTATGTTATCTGTGGAGGGAGACCTCTGTACCTGGCTACGCCTAGAAGTAAGTAGCGTTGACTGATTCTGATCTCTAAAACACATTGATCTCAACAATATTTTTTTAAATAAGATACTTTTAATGTGACGATTATAAATTCATATATTTTCTATTTATAAATCACAAAACTCATTGTACCATAATAATATTATATAATGCATTTACAATCAGTTCGAAGACAATCGAACTAACCAGTAAGATTTAATATTGTTACTATTGTTTTTGTGGAAATTTCATCGTATATACAGACAGATATTTGTAAACAATCCTGTACGCAATAATTTTATACGAATAAATGATTTTTGAGGACCTTTTTTTTTTTTTTAATATTTAATCTACATTTATCTGTTAATGTTATAACTTAAACTCTCAAGGTCACTAACGGTATATTTACCATGTTTGGTTCATGATAACTATTGTAAGTCTCAATAATGAGCATTAAAATGTTGCTAAATAACTGAGAAGTTCGTCGTGAGACAAAAATGTTTTAGTCGAAGTGGAGTGAGCCGAAAAAATAAATATCGATGTAATAACGCTCAGAATCCGCATCATGCTGGAAAAATATTGGCTTGAAAGTTATATCAAAATTAATTTTAAATACCGAAGAGCAGAGATATGTGACGTCAATAGGTTGTAATAATTTAAAATGTATAACCACTCGTCATAGACTACGTAACAATTGGGCTTTCGCCAGTTCCGCTGACCGCTCCATAAGAACTGAGCAGAGACGAATTGTACCGAAGATTTATTTTTATTTTAGACTCTTATTATTTTTCTAATGTAGACTAATAGTTCTAACTGAAAACATAATTTTATATTAAAAAATTAATAACTTTATTAAGGACTAGCTGATGTCCGCGACTTGGTCTGCGTTGCTTATTATATGTGTGTACAAAACGACTTTCTTATGATTTCACTGCAATTGTTAATAGAATAGTAACTCCTTTTCTAGACGGTGTAACAATATGAAACCTACACTAGATTTTAAATTATATTTCCAGGATTACATCTGAAAAAACATATTCAATTTCATGTAGCAGATTTTGTGTGGTCCGGAAAAAACATAGACATCGACAAAAATTTCAGTTTCAGGTTTTGCTTCAATTGTTCTTCAACTCTAAAAGATCCCTATAATTAACCGACATCTAGGCGGGTGAAGCCGCGGGCAGAAGCTAGTACATAAATATATACATATAACTGCATTCGGCAAGATACCGCATTCGATTTTAAGGAGCTGATATAAAATATAAATAAGTTAAAAATATAATAATTTTTGAAGTTTTTGTTTCTTCACATTAATTAAAATAAAAAAAAAATCTTAAATACACCTCTGTAAACAATTGGTGTGATAAATCAATCACTCTAAAGTTACGTAAAGGAATACCTTGGTGGTTCAGTGTCAATGTTACCCAGTAACAGTCGGCTGTATATTTTCTCAAAATATTTTAATCGCATATATATGAGTATATAAGAAAAAATATTAATAATAATTGTTAAATAGCGTTTAAAGTTTTAATTAACCTTGAGCCATTTTTGGTACTGGTATTTTTTTTAACCAAATATGGAAAATATAGTGGAGGAGGTAACAGAGTTGTACAAGCAAGGCGACTGGAGAACGATTGTTAATAAATTCAGGAGCCACCCAAACAGAAATAAGGTGCTTTGGGTTTTTCCAACGGAAGAAAATTTTAAATTTATTGCAAATTGTATGCTGGAATTAAAATGCGATATGATTCTTAGTGTCGGCTGTGGTAGTGGCCTTCTCGAATGGATGATCACGGAAGCTACTGGTGAGTTCCCATCAAATATTGATCAATTTTTTTGTTTTGTTTTATGTGCTTTATAGCAGTTTTAAAAAATCGAATGATGGAGGACCATAGATATATAAATAAAACTTCATGATTAATTATTATTTTGTTTTATCATGTAATCGTCAAATTTTAACTTTAATAATAGTCACAATTTTCCATATATTATTAATTTCAGGTTACCCTGCATCCGGCATAGAAGTTGATGGCGCTTGGTGGCATTGTAAATATGCACCTCCTACCTTTATAACTCTCCTTTTAACAAACCAAAAGTTGGATAAAGAAATAGTTACTTTGTTAGGAAATAGTGATCGAACTGCTCTAATGTTCTGTTATTTTAATAATGGACCAGCATTTAAAGAATATTTGGAAAAATTTTCTGGCAATGTGCTAATAATAATTGGACCAGGTGATGGCAAAGGTGTTCACACAGATCCCAGACCTTTTGGAGATGTTCCTGACCAATGGAACCTACATAAAACGCAAGAAGTCGGAAGCACTAAAGATTACATTGCTGTCTATTATAGGAAATAATGAAACGACTAAATGTAGGGACATCATTTATATATTTTTTATTATTGTTTATATATATTATATATAAACTTTTGTAACTTAGTTTTTCGTAAGGGTTTTATTTAAGGTATACAAAGATATACTTCGAATGTATCACAGGTTTTTTTTTGTTTTACACACATAAGTGTAGATGTTATTTTTATATCTGAAACAGGATTCAGAGATACCAAAGCATATAAACATACTTATAATATAGACAATAATAGACAACAGACATGACACTGTAAGCCACGTGACCTCCATAAAGCCGGATTTCCGCCGCGAAATGAGAGTAATGAGCGGGAAATGGTTAGGCGGAACGGACTCCTTTTAAATGAAATAGGTTTACATTTCCATCAACAAAGAGCTTTGTTTTTTGATTTTCACTGCAAAAGGAAAGTGACAAAGAGGAATGAGCGGAGCGAGCTGAACGGAAAATTAGAAATGGATAATGAACAGTCAGTTTTCAAAGAAAGCGAGTTCAGTTGGAGTTTTGAACTGGTTACGTGCAGTCGTGTTTTTTGGGAATTCGCGATGTTGTCGAGTGGCATGAAATGAAGCGATTATGTATACAGAAAGAAAAAGTACATATTATTCTATCTTAACAAAATAGCGAGCGAGTCTGTTTAAAACTAGTTGTCGAGACCTTGACGTAGCGAACTCGTTTCAACTACTTTTTAATCGTTCGAACCGCCCCTCTCATCTCTTTCTCTGTGGAAACGCCACTATGTAATTTGTTATTGCGAGTTGAAAGGACTCCGAACTGACTCCGCTCCGCTGCCTAGAATTGAGCGAGTTAATTTCAATGCTTTTTACTTGTTCTCTACGTTCCAAATAAAACCATGTAGTTTACTTTTACAAGTTAAGTGCAGACCTTAATGAGGCCGCTCTACTTACAGTGGAAACCGGGCCTAATCTAGGAAATTCAGTAATTATTTTTATTCACTTCTATCAAGCATTGTACTATTTCATTACCTGCAGCGGATTAAGCTAACCATTTTCCCTTATACGAGAATAATTTTTCGCCCTGAAGTGGAATGTTTGCAGGCGGTTACAATTCAGTTTAGTGCAGAACTAATTATTTATCATGTGTGAGCAAAAAATTATTTCTTAAGTAGAAAATTTATTCTGCACTTCCATTACTAATAGCAAACAATCATAATTCTAATTAACGATACAGTAATAATACAAATATATTTTAACAAATAACAAACAGTCTTTTATTTGTTTTATTACGAGTAGTGTTTATATCTCATATATATTCATAATAGATCAATTTTTCATTAACTCAATATTTTTTACATTTATTTTATTTGTTGACGGTCGAACAGACGTGTTCATCATTGGGTCTTTTTTCCCTTGAATAAAATTCTGTGTGTCATCCGTTTCAACCGAAACGACATCTACATTATCTTTAGAATTTACAATAGGCATCTCGGAGACCATTCTATTAATTTCATTAACGGGTACCTCGGAAGGCATATTATTTGTAGAAACGTCATTTTCTAAAAAGTGAAAATCATTGTGCATTAAGTAGAGGGATTCGAGGGAGAAGTTCATATCAAACCGTGGTAATAATTTATTATCGTCGGAATTATCATCTATTTCTATCACGTCGTTCTGCTGATCAGTAACTTCTGGTAAAACTACCGTCGATAAGTCCAGGTGAGCTGGATATTGCTCTGGAATTATATTATCTATCATATATTGATCTATAATAGGCGGATTTGTAGTCGTGTTGTTAAGACTTAGGTTATAAAATGCGTCAGATTTAACTTCATTTTTTATTTCATTCATGTTTTTGTGAATATCTTCCAGCGGAGGAGAAGCTTTATACTCTCTGCTTATACTTTGATTGTTAAGTATATTTGCGTTACACATTCTTTCTAAGCTGGGCGACTGTGTGTTCTGTTTGATCGTTGCTTCTAATTTTATGTAGCTCGGATCATTCGTTTGTATTTTTTGCGCCGGCGGAAGCATTGTCATCGAATTGACGTTCATTTGTTGGGGGAAAGAAAAGATTTGAGGGTTATCATTCATTTCGTTGTCAACAGGCGTGGTCGCGGTTTCTCCCATCAAGTTGTTTTGAGGATATGTCATTATATTGTTCGGAGATTCGCTCAACTCTGGTTCCGGCTGAAGTTGCATGAATTGCGTAGTTATTAAATTGTTAAATGTGACTGGACCTCCGAGACCGTATCTCTCGTTGTCCTCTAGACGCTTGAACGCCATTTTTTGTTGCGAATGAAACATGTTTACTTGATCTGGTCCTTTTAGTATTAAATTACTCTTTACAGATATTTTAGGTTTTTTTCTAGGCGGCCCCTCAAGTTCAGTGGATATGTTTATTGGAGAATGACTCGACGATGGAATGGGAAGTATATGCATTTGATTTATAATAGGACCACTTACTTTAGTAATCGGTACTGAAATTTTATCAACAGGTTTTAAGGTAATATTATTTCGGACCGAGATTGGTGCGGGTGGCAGTCTTATAGGAAAATTACTCATTATATTTCCTCCCAAACTGTCGTTTATGGGCGAATGACTAGATGCTAGAGAATTTACACTATTACTCTGCAATATGCTTTGATCGATGGAAACAGTTGAACTTAGAAAATGGAGATTTGATTGAGTGGAATCATAGGGCATTTGTAACGGATGTTGTGAGTTGTACTGATGCCTCTCTTGTATGTTGAAGCTTTCAGAAATAAAGCCATCGGAAATATTGTCGTCTTTACTCAAGTCTGTCACGACTTCCGTATTGAAGTTAGTTTGTTGAACTTCATTTGATGTAGTTGTACAGTAATTTTTGGGATATTCTTGAACCATACTCTCGGGTAAGCTGTCACAATCATACACTTCTATAGGTATAGTGTTCACAGTTTTCGGGCTCGCTTCTTTTGCCTGTTCATTGGATACATTTTGTATTTCACTCGGTTTATCGGAACTTTCGCTTGGAATAGTCCAGCTTGGCTTGCTAGCTTTCACTCCTTTAGACATTTCGACTAGCAATTTTATACCTTCTTTGTCTCTATGTGTAGTTAAATGCACGTGATATTTGTCCTTGTTAACAGACTTAAACGGACAATAAGGACAACAGTGAACGTCATCTGAATTTACGTTTGGGTGTTTAGAAATCATGTGAGACGCAAACATCGTTGATTGTATGGCAGTGTATGGACAATATTTACATTTGTAGACACTTTCTTTTGAATGTTGTTTTTTGTGGCGACGTAGTGCATTATGGTCCCCTGTACAATAGCTGCATTGATCGCAAGCATATGGCTTATCACCTGAAACCAAGTCGTGAATTTAGATAAGATGAGACGATAATTTAGAACTAACGAAATAAGTGACGAGCGTTCTGGTGTAGTAGTGGGATAGTCGCCTGAAAGGCGCGTGCCGGCGGTCGCGGGTTCGATTTCCGCTCGGGACAGATATTTGTATTTGTACAAAAAAAAAATCAGTCTGGGTATGTCCTTGTGGGTCTCCCCACTGTGCCTCGGAGAGCACGTAAAGCCGTCGGTCCGGGTTGTTATCATAGAGATCTAGAAACGATCGTTACTCATGGTAGGTAAATTATCCGCCAACCCGCAGTCAAGCAGTGTGGTGGATTAAGCTCCAACCCTTCTATATGGAGTAAAGGCCTTCGCTCAGCAGTGGGTTGTTTACAGGCTGATACAGAAATAAGTCTTAGGTGCTGCTTAGGTACGTTCTCGTGATTCCTTTTATGAAATAACGTGTTTAAAAAAAATTGTAATCTTGTGTGTAGGTAATCTTAAAAATGTGTTTGTTTTATTCTAGTGTAGTTTGGCTTTATTATCAACAAAATTTGTTTGGTACCTAGTTATAAGAAATATAGACATACATTTTAAGATAATTATATATTTTTTGTAGTACATACCAGTATGTGATCTTAAATGTAACTTTAGTTCCTCTTTTCTAGCTGCCGTGTAATCACAGTTGCAGCATTTGAAGGGTTTCAGTCTTTCGTGTACTGCGGCTACGTGATTTCTCATTTGGCGCTCGTTTGAGAACTCACGTTGACAAATATGGCATTGAGCGCGTGTTTGATCGCGCTTGTGGGTCATTCGATGTTTCGATAGTTGATTTGAATTTTTAAACTTTTTCATACATGTTAGACCTGTAAAACATAACTCGTAAAAAGAGTAATATTTTTAAAATATTATACTAAAATTTTCATTCAGATTATCAAGCTAAATATTTTATATCTTACAACCCATATATCCCAAACATTTGTCTTTAATTGAAAAGTGAAAATTCTAAACAGTATAGTCAACTTTCTGTTTAGAAGGGTAAAGATTTATTTTAGTTTTTCTATATATTATTATTATACTGTAATATGCAGTATATTACTATACTTTGTTCTATACCCAAAGGTCGTCTGGAAGAGATTGTTCTATTAGCGATAAGACCAACTTTGTACATTTTCCTTCATTTGTTATGACTATTTTTCTCTTCATAGTGGTGTGTAATAAATATTATATATATTATTATATATTTACATATAAAGAAAAGAAAACAAAAAGACAAAGAATTTTTCGTAATTAATACTTTTTTATTTAAATGCAGTTTAGCTATCAAATAGTTGGTTCTGTTATCTAATTGTTTCAGAAAAGATATATATGTTTTACACCTCATAGTAAAATTTGCATGCCTAAAAATGTTCTTACATGTGTATTCCTTTAATTTGTCATGACATCTCATATGTATGTTTACTAGTCTGTATCTTTTGTATGTCTTATAACCACAGATGTTACAGGTCGGCAACTCCAAATCTACGTTATGAATTTTCCATAAATGCGTGTGAAGCTGCTGCACTGTAAGAAATAACTTTGAACACTCGGGACATTGTAATTGGTTGTTTTGATGGCATTTCCTATGATATGAGAGATTATTGGCATCCTTGAGACGTACATGGCAGTTTGAGACTGAGCAACGAGTACCGTTTTTTTCAGGATCTATATCTAAAGTTTTTCTCTTTTTAAATGTATGAGGGTAAGATATTAAACTTCTCCCATTATCTTGTTGCTGTGTAGATGTGTCATTTTTTGCCTGTGGAGATAGTAAATTGCTTTCTATAGATGATGGTAATCTAGGCTGTATTGATGAAATGAGGTCTGGTGTTACACTAGACATTTGAATTAAGTTACAAGTTGTATCAGAAGTTCCAGAATTTGAAACGTTGACATACTGAGTTGATACATCATTTGTATACACTATATTTATACTAGCTTCCTGAATCACTTCTTTTGGATCAATTTTTTCAAAGTTGGGTGTGCTCATTTTATTTAATTCATCTACAGATATAAATGCAACTCCCTTTGGTAATTGTTCATTATTAGCATTTACTATATTGGGTACTATTTCAATGACTTGAGGAATTTTTACTTCTGCTATTTCTTGTTTTTGTTGGTTAGGCACTTCGTTTTTATTGATTTCTTTTTTTAATTTAGCATTTTTAAGTGCAATTTGGACTAGACTTTTCACCATCTTTTTAACGTCCTTAATTCCCATTTTGTGATGATTTCGTAAATGAGTTCTGAGTGTTTCTTCCGCGTCGAACACACTTATACATCCTGGACAAGGTATCTGAATGTTGTCTGCTAGCCCATTACGTTTTGCTAAATCTGGATGAACCGTAAATAAATGAAATTTTATATCATCTTCAGCAAGAGCCATGTAAGGACACGCCTCACATTTAAAAAAGGCTGTTGACCCTACAGATTTCTCCTCGTACGACATCACTTTTTCCTTTGATATAGATGGTTTTATTTCCTCGTTTGCCGATGCATTTTGAGTTGTTATACGGTTTACGTTCATAATGTAGCATTGCGAAGACATGTTTCTATATCCAAACGATAATTTTATTATCTCTACATGATTTCTTTTATAAAAAATACATTCATTTTAAGCTGTAGATGTAACAACAATTTAATAAGACACAGAAATTGACAGCTGTGTGTCAAAATGGTAAACATATATTTTCAGGACTTGGAGTTTTGGATTATTAGCATGTTGCATTTATTGCAAATAAATTATATTAATTATAATATACTACGCACAACAATTAAGGGAGCAGAAAAAAAATCCAAATTTTTGGGGGATTTTCAACAGGCTGTAACTTATACAAAAATAGTCGTACAGCAAAAACAAAAAAAGAAAATTGTAGCTCTAAGTGTCTAGTTTTTGGACCTGAGTTTGAAATTTTTTTTTAAAACATATTTTTCGAATTATCATAAGAAAACCACCGAAAAAAAAATTCGAATTTTTTTTAGTTTTATTTTTTAAATCTACGGACGTGGAAAATTTTTTTTCGACCTAACCTCTATATGGATCGAATAGCTTTTTTATTCAGCTTTAATTTGGTTTTTTAAAAATCTCGATACGAGCATTTCTCGCTGAGATATCGGTGTTTGAATGAAAAAAGATCATTTTGTCTTTGATTACCAATATCTCAGCAACCAATGATCGCACCGAAATTTTGAGGTTGGTTTCAAAAACTTAAATAAATTATCTACAAGGATCGGCAATTGAATTTTGAAAAATTTTTTTTTTTCAATCATTACAAGAATTTGAAAAAGCAACCAAAAAAGGGCTTTTTGTGGTTTTTTGGAAAATGAAGCGCCCAATCAAAAATATTGCGGAAATCACAAATATTAAGTATGCCTTTTACTGTTCAATATACCCACAAAAACCCTACGAAGTTTCAATTTAATCCAGTCAACCGTTTTTTTTCCCCACTTGATCGAATTTTTTAAAAAATTAAAGGAGCAAGAATTTCGCTCTGAAAATGTCATAATTTTTAACAAAAACGAAAAAAAGAAATTCATTTTTCTCTCAATTCTGTATTAGTGACTTGGAAAATTTAAGAAAAAAAAAATCGAAAATTTTTGTTGCGTGACGACGACCTTGGCCAACTCGTCGTTGATAATCACCGGTTTCCAAACCGGTTTCCACACCGGTTTCCGGTTTTTTTCGATTTTTTTTTCTTCTCTTAATTTTGTATTAGTGACCTGGAAAATTTTTGAAAAAAAAAATTCCAAAATTTTTGAATTTTTTTTTATTTGGCCCAAAATTAAAAAAAATGTAGCGACTCACTTTCTCACCGATTTTCCTCTTCCGCACTTTAATTTTCCTAGTCACAAATTAATTGAATAAATTAAAAGTTAATACCCCCAAGGCAAGTCGAATATTCGTTCTACGAATATTGGGACAATAATTTTTTTTTGTGCGAATTTAAACAGTATCTAAAAAAAACAGTTTTTCTTAAAACTAACCTGCTTTCTTGGTAATCGAGCCAATCAACAGTTTTTCTCAAAACTACCGTATTTTTAAATTTTTAGAAAAGCAAATTAACTGAGTTTTTGCAAACTTTAGTTTTCTTTTTCTTTTTCAAAATGCCTAGGCGGCATTTATCCGCGCCACAAGTCGCTCAGATAGTGACTCTAGTGGAAGAAAGATACAATTACCGACAAGTCGGGGATCGTATGGACATTAGTTCATCTGTCGTATCTCGCGCAAGCAATCGGTATTTGGAAACCGGTGACGACGGTGGTGATCAACGACATCAACGACACTAATACAGAATTGAGAGAAAAATGAATTTTTTTTTCGTTTTTGTTAAAAATTATGACATTTTCAGACAGAAATTCTTGCTCCTTTAATTTTTTCAAAAATTCGATCATGTGGGGAAAAAAAACGGTTGGCTGGATTAAATTGAAACTTCGTAGGGTTTTTGTGGGTATATTGAACAGTAAAAGGCACACTTAACATTTGTGATTTCCGCAATATTTTTGATTGGGCGCTTCATTTTCCAAAAAACCACAAAAAGCCCTTTTTTGGTTGCTTTTTCAAATTCATGTAATGATTGAAAAAAAAATTTTTTTCAAAATTCAATTGCCGATCCTTGTAGATAATTTATTTAAGTTTTTGAAACCAACCTCAAAATTTCTGTGCAATCATTGGTTGCTGAGATATTGGTAATCAAAGACAAAATGATCTTTTTCCATTCAAACACCGATATCTCAGCTAGAAATGCTCGTATCGAGATTTTTAAAAAACCAAATTAAAGCTGAATAAAAAAGCTATTCGATCCATATAGAGGTTAAGTCGAAAAAAATTTTCCACGTCCATAGATTTAAAAAAAAAACTAAAAAAAATTCCAAATTTTTTTTTTCGGTGGTTTTCTTATGATAATTCGAAAAATATGTTTAAAAAATTTTTTTCAAACTCAGGTCCAAAAACTAGGCACTTAGAGCTACAATTTGCTTTTTTTGTTTTTGCTGTACGACCATTTTTGTATAAGTTACAGCCTGTTGAAAATCCCCCAAAAATTTGGATTTTTTTTCTGCTCCCTTAATTGTTGTGCGTAGTATATATACGAATTATAAATAACATAAATCATTTTTATTTTATTTATCACACATCAGCTATTTTATTACTTAATAATTTATAAGTATTTATAAAAACTAATGTGTAGCACAATGTGTAGTATTTAAAACGCATTGTTGGTGGGCATCAACCAATTGACAACTGACATTTGTGTTGTGACGTTTACCAAATTTTACTTGGTTATTGGCCGGCGTATAAAACATTTAATTCTTATTATATTATTTATTTAATTGAAACAAAATGAGCGTAAGTTTTATAAAAACTTTGATAAATACTATTTTAACTTTTCTATATAAACATGTTTGTATATCCTTAAAAATTTGTAGTTGGAAATTGAATCAATGGTGCGATACGCCTCGCCTATCAACCCGGCGGTGTTTCCACATCTCACTATGCTGCTACTCGGTATTGGAATATTCTTCACGGCATGGTTCTTCGTCTATGAAGTGACAAGCACGAAGGCGTCCAGAGACTTGTTCAAAGAACTGTTGCTGTCATTAGTAGCTGCCTTGTTCTCTGGATTCGGAATTCTATTCTTATTGCTATGGGTAGGCATATATGTGTGATAAAGTAGTTAAGTATTTAATGTACCATTTCTCTTTAATTAAATTTTGTATGTTTTAAGAATAATAAATGAAACTATCAAACAATTTATTACTGAACGTTTTTCATTGTGCTATGAATTGCCATTGTATGTTTAACAGTTAAGGGTTTTCCCTTTCTTTATATGTATATAATTTTCTTATGATACTTATTTAATATTCCTATTTCATTGTTTTTCTTATTCGTTTTTAAAAGAGCATTTATATTAAATAACTTATTTGCATTTAAAAAAATATGAATTACTATAATAATTATGTTTAATAATGAAATATAAGAACAGTGCAAATATAGATCACAATAAATCAGTCATATTTTCAATTTCCAACTTTTAGCTTGGGTTTCTTATCAAGTATAAATTCTAAATTTAACCTGACAATATACAAAATATTAATAAATCACTGAATTCAATATCCACATCATTTATCATAATTGCTCGTAATCAATGTAATTTTAACCATATTTATATATTTGATTCTTATTCTCTAATATATGAAAAAAAAAAAGTTTTTATGAAATAAAAAAAAAATACATGTTTATCAGTTCAGTAAATATAAATAGTAGTATATTATAAAACAAAGTCCCCCACTGCATGTTTCTATCTAATCACACGATAAACTTAAAAAAAGTAATTCATGAGGAATGGTTGTACAATTTGTTAATGTTTTGTGTAAATTAATTGAAACGTGACAATAATTGTTGAAAATTTCTGAATAAGTCAAGCCTTCTGAGAACTTTCATCGAAAATGCTGTCTAATCTCTTTTCGATTTAACAAAACAATATAAAGTAGAATTATTCCTCTTGTATAGGTCCATAAAAAAGTCCTCGATGGCATATATCCAGTGCCGGATTAACCACGTAGCAAGAGTAGCAATTGCTACGGGCCCCGCGCGATGCGCGAAACGGGACTCCGCATATTTAAATCCACTCATCTATTGCCTGAGCGTAATTTTTTGAGTGGAGACTTATTAATATCTGACAATTTCCTTGGCGTAAATACAATACCGAATGTCATGGATAGGCGATGACCTTTATTTTTATGGTTACACATAGCCTCTTGGAATAAACAACATCGATCCGGGGTTGCGACGACCTTTTTTTTTCCTCTCGTGTGAACATGCTCCACAGAACAGGAACAGGAAAGTTATCGGTATTGTCATCCAGAATTTGCTACGGGCCCCGCGCTTAGTTAATCCGGCACTGCATATATCTATTTTTTAAGGATACTTACCACATAATTACTGTTTAAGAATTTAAATATGTTAGTTACTTTAAGCATTTCATGCATGTTATGATAATCTTTCAATTTAAATGAATATCTTAGGAGTTATTGTCAAGCTAATACACGCGATAATAAATTCAAGTTCAGATTACACATTGATGATGGGACCAGCTTGATGCTACCACCCCCATGATTTCGCCAACTGTTGCTATATACAGAAAAAAAAAACTGTAGGCATAATATGCTCTACCTGCTTAGTAGACCCGTGCGAAGCCGGGGCGGGTCGCTAGTTTATTAATAAAATATAATTAAATTATTGCTTGCTTGTGAAGTAAATTACTCCCTTGCATGTATTTTTAATTTATTACACAGTATTGACTTGACTCAAAATTTTTTTTTTGAGAGTTTAATGACAACAATCATGTAAATATTCATGCAATATCCTCTGAGCCATATGTTTATTTATTTATTAACTCTATATTGTTTATACCAAAAAATAAACAATTACGTTTTAAAAAAAAATATTACAACAGACTACTAACAAACTACTCTTCCAGACAACTAAGGTGAGACATACCTAGTGCAAATCTTCTCTATTTGTTAACTACTTGCATCGACTCTTTAAAACACTTCTTGATCTTAGATATTATTTTATTAACCTGCAACCAGTCTTAACATAAAGGTATGAGGTAAATATCTAAGAAAGAGTTTTTTTTTATTTAGTACTAGCTATAACCCGGCGAACTCCGTTTCGCCACCAACTTATTATCGAGAGGGATACTCACACCACGTACTGGCGCCATCTGCTCCACCACCATGCAAAACCATATTGGTTTGTAGTACATGCTATGTATCAGAGATGGCGCTGTATGTAAAAAATGATTTTCCCTGTTTTCCTGTTTTTCTGTTGAAATTTTTCCTGAATTTTGTTTGCTATAAACCTCAAGGAGCCCGAGACCTTTCCAACGAATACAAAACCGTGGAAATCGGTTCTTGCGTTCTGGAATTATAGCGTCAGGAAGGAAAACCCGACTTATTTTCATATTATAGATTTTGTAGAGAGCCACTGCAATTATACTACTTGATGTCTCTTAAGATTTTACTGTCTTTTGTAATTATTGAATCATAGAATTTTTTGATGGATTTGCATAAGGACTAAGTTATAATTTAGATGTTTATTATTGAATGAAGTTTATAATTATAAGATTTTAATCCAGAGTCGAGATATTGGGGGATTTTATACCTCGATCGATCAACCTGTTTGTAGCTCGGTTGAAGATCCGAGAGCCGAGCTCATCCCTCACTATACCGAAGACATCCCTGACATCAGCTTTCACGAAATTAGTGTAGTTCTGGACAGCTTAAAAACAACAGGGCACCAGACGAAGATGGTATTACGTCAGAGCTTTTGAAAGCAGGTGGAACACCGGTAGGTACTTAAAGTCCTTTAGAAGCTCTTTAATACTGTCATGTTTGAGGGCGTAACGCCGGAAACCTAGAACAGAATCGTGGTGGTACTTTTCTTCGAGAAGGGCTATAATATCTTGTTGAAGAATTTCCATTTCGCTTCTGAGGCACGCTTATAAGCTATTCTCTAGAGTCATTACGAATCGTCTTACGGGCACATTTTATGACTTCTAGCCTCCCGAATAAAGGCTATAGAACCATAAACCACATACGTACTTTACAGTGCTGATTATATTATAAAAGACCTAGGAGTATAATCGGCCATTGTGGTTAGCGTTTATTTACTATGAGAAAGCCTTTGATTTGATCGAAACTTGGGCGATGCGGTGCTGCAGCCTCTCCGCGGTGCCGCATTTACTACCAGTATATCAAAGTGTTGCAGTATTTGTACAATAACGCTACTACTATGTCGCTTCGAGTACAGGAGCATAGCGGGAGAGCGATTCCAATACAGCAAGGTGTGAGACAGCCAGACAGGTAGATGTTATCTCTTCGAAACTGTTTATACCGCTGCATTAAAAGACGCTTTCAAGCTCCTGGAACCGAAAAGATTCGGCTTCAATATAAACGGCGAGGACATCACACACCTTCTATTTGCTGACGATATCGTGCTCATGGCGGAATTCCGGAAGACCTCAGCATTACGCTGAGTGACCTTGATGGAGTTTCATAACAGGTAACAGGCTTTAACATAAAAATTGATAAGACGAAAATCTTGTCGAATGCCCATTTTGTGCCCACCCCGATATCAATTGGAAATTCTACTCTCGAAGTCTGTGACAAGTACATCTACCTTATATTATTATAATTATTCTCCAATAGTTTGTTAATATCTGCCTATGGTTGGTTGCTAAGCAACGGTTTGTTAGTAAACACTCCACATCAAATTATAAATATTTTATTAGGTACAGTTTTTTGTATATCTGAGTAATCTTGACATAGATGTCAATTTATATATTTCTAACTTTTAAAAATATACATATTTAGGGCTGTGACTAAGACCTATATATCATATATACAAGGTGTCCCAAAATTGACTGTGAAAGTGGACTGAAAGTAAAAATATTTCAAAATTTTAGGGTAAAAAGTAATTTGGATTGATTTTTGTGTTAAAACTACATGTATTCTGGTATTTATAAGGGTTGTGGTAGATAGCAGTGCTACTTAGGTTGCCGATACAAAAACAAAAACAGAAATATTAGAAAAATTGTAGTCATGGTAGTTAAAAATACCATAAAGGTGTCGATTTTCGAAGAATTTCATGTTTTTTCTTGTAATTTCAAAAACAATTTAGATTTTTTTTTCTTTTTATTTTTTCTCGAGTAGTCATGAGCAGGTCCACCCTCTGGTGCCCGTTTATCGTTGAATTTTGGGACATCTTGTAGGTATATATATATTTTATATGTCTCGACTCTCGACCTGTTTTGTATATTTTATAATAATTAAGGTACATAAGTAAGTAAATCTACAGGCCAAACATTGTGTCTAGTAATTAATCATTGTTGTTAGTATTTGATTGAAAGACAGAGCGATTAAATAGCTAACGAAATTTTGTGGTTTTTGCGAGTACGATTTTAGTGGCTTTTGCGAGTTTGATTTTTAATCTGTTGTGGTATATTCCAAAAACAAGCGGAATATATATAGATTAAGAAAAGAGCCTGGAAGTTAAATAAATAATATTACATTTCAAGAGTCATGGAGTTAATACCTATTGTAATTAGTGATTTTAATAAAAGGTACTAACTTCGACGGCTGGCTGGTCGAGTGGTCAGGCAACTGGACACTTTACGCAGCGGTCGCGGGTTCGAATCCCGCCAGGTGCAGATAATCTGTATGACGAATATAGATGTCTGCACCGGGTAATGGATGTGTATTTATGTATATATGTATTTTTATCTTAAATTTATTTCCGTTCCTAGTACCCGTAACACAAGTTCTTACGAACTTAGCATAGGTTAACGTGGTGTGATTGTTGGTTAATATTTAATATTTAATTTAACTAGGTACTATAAAAGAGAGGGATTAAATAATAATATCATATTTCTTACTTCACCGTATGAGGTTAATATAGAAATCGGAGTATTTATTTTTAAATATAACAAAAATAAAAGTCTTACAATAATATAATATCATATACTGATGTATACATGTAATTATTATACTATAATATCATACATCATGTATGCATGTAATTATTTAACATGCTGACAAACTTAAGTTTTATTATGCAAAATTATTTATTTTGCAAGTTAAACAATATATATATATATTAGAAAAAAAAATATTAGGTACTTATTTACGACTAAAGTCTTTGTTGGCGAATTCCGTGCTGAACGGCGTCGCATTGAATCCAAAGTTGTTATTATGAGTTGCTACCGGGCGATTGAACTGTAAATAAGATTTAAAATGTCTAAAATATACAACTTTTTTAAATATTTAACTGTTAGGATCTTATAATTGTGTTTAATATAAAAAAAAACTTTTCTAACAGACTAAAAAAAAAAAAAAATAGGGAGATTCTCAATTCGCTTGTATTTTTTATATTAATTGTTACCTCAAAACCCCGTCATTTATGACTTGATAAAGTTTCTTCTTTATTTTTGTTTGTTGGGTACACTTTCAACTTGCAAGTGTGCAAGCTCAGCATCCCAACCTTTTTTAATTTTGAGTCTCAGTTTTGAACGAAACCGAAACCAAAACTATTTTGGATATTTTAATGTTGCTAATTGATTTGCGGATATGTGGTTTCGAATTTTTCTACGCTAACAAGTAGGTACCTACCTAACTAGTTTTTCTCGATCGATATCGATTTCGTCAACACAAAATAACTTTTATACACAAATGAGGCAATTGAAAAATTCTGTTCGGAATTATATGCGTAAGTTTCGATTAAAATTCACAAAAAATGTAGGCTTTAACCCTTTCCCGGCCGTCACCGTAATATTCCGTGTTTTACTGTTAATGCCTGTGGCGCCAAGCACGTAATATTACGTTCTATTTTTTCTATGTCTATTTCTTGATTAGATATAAAAAATATGAAAAAAAAAAATTATTTATAATACTTCAGGATGTGTACTTTACAATAATCCAACTTTAAAACAATAGACTTAACATTCTGATACATAAAAATGCAATTTAAATGCAATAGTCAAATTAGGCGCTATCACAACCCTAACACACAGGGCCGAACCCGTAATTTTACGTAGGCTAGTGATGCGCTAGTAAAAACTAAATAATAGAGAAGAGATCCTTCAAAACTAATAATTATCTTGTTAATACATGTCTAGAGTATAAATTAATTATTTAATGTGTTTTTTGAACCTCTTATTTGAATAATAAACCACAATTAAAGAGAATCGGTAGAAAACTACGAAACCAAAAAAATATATATTATTGATCTCGATATTATTTTGGGACGTCACTAATACAGTTACTGCCAGACGATCACTTGCGGCCATCACCGTGATTTTCCGTGCGGCGCAAGCGACACGGTAGCCATATTGGTTTGTAAACATCCGTACCTGCAGAGCCGTCCCCGTAATAACACGTTAACTTCACGTGCCTAGTGCTGTACAACATTATGTTGGACGACGACGAATTATTGAATATATTACAAGAAAATATCAGCAACGACAGTAATTGCAGTTCCAGTAGTAGTTAGTCTTCCCATTTAAGACTTCATTTTAAAATTCGTCCGCTTGGAAATAAATATATGTAAAAAAAATATTCGGCGGGAAACTTATGCAAACTAGTAGGTATAAAAATAGCTTAAGAAATTCAACAGAAGAAGTTCAATTAGAAATCGCACCCTGTTCATCTCCAAAATATTGAATTAATACATTAAAGCTGATTAGATTATATTATGAGCGAAAAATTTATTTTTTGTTAAGGTAAATATTCGGAAGTAGGGCTCCTGCCTTATTTTTCATGTTTTATGCATAAAGAACATGAGAAAAGCAATATTAAGGTGGCGAATTACTTTATTTTTAAAGAAAAAAAAAACACTATTCGGTGTACGATGGAGTGTGCTTGTTAGGTCTTTTTTTTTTCTAGTTAGAACTAGTTCTTGCTAAATGCCTTTGTTAAAACTAGAATTAACGCTAAAAAAAGACCTAACAACCTATCAATAAAAAAAAATTTTTTTTTTGGGCGTGTGCCACCTTATTATTAATTTCTCTCATGTTTATTATTCATAAAAAACGTTAAAAAAAATTTCAACCCGATTTAAGGAGGAGCTCCACTTCCAAATTGGGAAATTATATACTTAATATTACATGGCTTTTATTTTTATAATTTATTTATGAGTGTTTTATTTTAGATTAATTTATATCCTCCGTTCCGTTCACCGTGGCACAGGTAGATTGTACCACTGATGGTACTGTCCAGTGATGCCATATCTACCAACTTTTTGGTAGATCTACCAATTTTCATTTCAGTCTACCTATCTACCACCCTAGACCTAAAAACTACCTATTTTTAATGTCATTAAAATGTCTTTTTATGAATCCTAAACAAATAATTAAAAAATATGCAGTCTCAACTATTGCTCATTTAGGAGTTCAGTTTCCAGGCAAGTTAAACATAATTAATTATTAATGTTGTCTATTCTAGATTTTTTTTTATTTACATTACATTTATATTTTTAGTACTATGCCCAGAAAACATGACCGAATTGAACCGAGAGTGGAGATTATTAAGAAACATGACATTTCATTTCACAGGAAAAAATTGGATCCTACACCTGAAGAATTCTGGAAGCATGTTTCATCCGTTAAAAAAAGAGACCAGTCTCCAATGTTTCCCCTGCTACGCGAATTCGTGAGAAAATTACTCGCACTTCCACATAGTAGCGCCAACGTTGAGAGATTGTTTTCTGAAATTAATAATATCAAAACCTTCCAGAGAAATAGAATTCGCACGGAGACTCTATGAGGGATTGTTGCGTACTAAAAGATTCATAGTAAACAATGGGCAGCCTAGCGCAGAAAATTTAAAATTTTTCAATAAAAATATGCATAATTTCCAAAAATAAACATGTCAAGAACAGTTCATGCATTTTTAATCTTAAAAAATTTTATAAATTGAGGCGGTAGATCTACCAATTTTGCATTTTACATTCTACCAACTTCTACCAACATTTGGCACATAATCTACTAATTTTCTAAAATTCGGGTTGGCAACACTGGTACTGTCAATATACATATAACTACTTACTGCCCATTGGCACGATCTCCTTTATAGGCTTAAAACAAATTCGTACGATATCGCAGACAAAAGTTAACTATATGTGTAATATCGATAAAAATTATTCAGATGTCCCATCACTGTTTGAAATTATACCTAAAGTCGTCTGGCCGTGGGGGCACGATTACTGTACCAAAATCTGGCCGGGAAAGGGTTAAAGAATTTTTTATACAAAATTTTATTATTTTTACTTACTGTATCATTAAACATATTTTGAACAGAGTCGTTATCAGCTGGAGGGAAGTAGTCGTTGCGGAACTGCGGCAAATCTTCTATACCAATGAGATCCGAGTCATCTGATTGTTCGCTGTAGATGTTAATAACATGTTTAATATTTTCCTATTATGCAAATGCTCGCAGAACTTCTACATTTCAGAAACCAATATCCATTTTCATACAAGGTTTGAAGACTGTGAGATATGTATGTACAGATTTCAGAAGAAAAAAAAAACTGGCTTAACTTAATATTATTCGTAGTCGTAGTATGTCGTTGCTAGATAAAGCGTAAAAGTATTTTTTTTACTTATCATTAACTCATACATAACTATTTAGATATGTACCTACATATGTAGGTACATATATTATTATTTCATATATATGAAGCATGAAGAAAAGTAGAAAAAAAATAATTATATGATTTGTTAAAATAACTTAATTCTAACTTAATGTAATATTTATATTAAAACGTTATACAAAAAAATATTTAGAAAAATTTTCTTTAGATCAACTGCTAGCACATGTTATTATAAAATAAAAATGATTAAAATTATAATACCTATAAGCGTCAAAGTCTGGTGCTTTAATGGCTTCATTCCAGATCGGGTTGGATCCCTCGATAGCGTGTTTGTTGGTACCGGGCGCTTTCAGCACAAGTCGATTCAAACCAGACTCTTGCGAACCGTACTTAGTCATAGACAACGCTTGAAGACGACGGTTCAAGCTAAATAAAATAAAATATAATGAGATCTTTGGTGTGAATTGATTATAAGAAATAGTGTATAAATATAAAGTCATGTCTCTTGTTGTACACTCTTGGTACTACTCGTATTATATGAAAAGGGAAGAAAAACAGACACAAATTTTACAGGTATTTAAGGTAGTTCCAGCATGAAACCACTTTTCGACAGATTTGGCTAATTTTTTTTTTCACGGGTTTAGAATAGCTTTATTTATGAATTCCTAAAATTTCATAATTTTTGACGGTTTAGATCGCGAGATATTTAAAGACAAAGTTCGTGATTTTGAGAGTAATGTCCCATTTATGTATGTAGAAATGTCCGATTTTTTATTATATTAAAAAATTCTCTCGACAGAATTGGAAAAAAAAAACTAGGAGAGTGTTGAAAAATGTTTTTAGAATAAGCTAAAAAAATAAAAGTAGCACTTCACGGTTTTGTTATCGAGATATTAAAATTATAAAAATTAATTTTATTTTTAAATTTATAGTGATCTGGCAACACTGTGCACAACGCTCTCATCTTTTTAATTTAATAAAACTATTTTTAAAAAGCGCAATACTATTTGTATATACTACTAAGACCATATAAACAAAAATATATAAAACAGAGCAACGTTATTACTATAACTAAAGATATAAGGCAGAAGGTTTTAAGGTAGGACTACACTTCACCACGCTGGAACTACCTTAATAGAGACAATTCTATGGGCGTTTGTGCACTACAAGGAATTTAATTATTATCCGGCAGTCCGATTTTTTACGGTCCGATGTGGCATGAAAAATTAATGAAAATGAAATAAAAATGAACGGGGAAGAGTAAAATGTCGGACGGTAAAATTACGTATAGTGCACAAACTAGTATATATATTTATATGGCGTGCCATATCGGACCGTAAAAAATCGGACTGCCGGACAGTAAAATTCATTGTAGTGCACAAACTAACTAACAATCTAAAAGAGTGACTGTTCTCTTATATTTACGCGAATATTACTCATTTAATTGAAAGTCTATATCGGATTTTATCGCGTTTATTTGTTAAAAACTTTACAGTTTAACGATTTTATTAATTAATTAATTAAATTATTTCCCGACGTTTCGGACCCTTTACAGCGTCCATGATCTCGGGGGACTGAGGTGGTGGGTGTCCGAATAATGAATCAATTGTTATATACCCCGCTTTTTATACAATTATAAATTATTACTTTTAACCGTTCCTATTCATGCAGAATGAGCTTATTGTGTCTGGAAGTCGTGCTGTGTTCTTATTTTCCTTGGGTTCAATTAATTTTAGTACTGGCTCCCAAGCTGGTGGTACGTTCCAACCATCCTCTCTATTGAAATTAGGATGTTTTTTGATTTCAATAGCCTCGCGAATCATCCTTGGTAGGAATCGGTGTTCTTTAGCGAGAATTTGTGGCTTATCAAATCTGATATAGTGGTTGGTACCTTGTTGAGTATGTTGATACACAGCAGACTTTGTCGACCGTTGGTGTTTCATGTCAGCTATGTGTTCTTTGACGCGTGTCTCTATACTCCGCTTAGTTTGCCCTATATAAGAGAGACCACATTCACAGTCTAATTTGTAGACCCCTGCATCTTGTAAAGGTATTTGACACTTGACAGATGGTAATAATTGACTTATCTTCGTTGGCGGCTTGTAGTAAGTTTTTATTGAAGCTCGCTTCAAGATGTAGCCAATCTTGTCAGTGACTCCTTTGACATATGGTAGTACGGCAGGCTGGCGCTCAACTGTGGCTGTCTTCTTTCTCCGGGATCTGTGACGCTGACGCGGTGCTCGGAGGTTGTTGTCCCGCAGTACCTGCTTGACGTGCTGTAGCTCTGCGTCCAGGTGTTTCTCGTCACAGATCCCGCGAGCTCTCTGAAACAGAGACAAACCAACGGCAGAGAGTTGTCTAGGATGATGGTGAGAAGCACCGTTTAAATACCTGTTTGTGTGGGTGGATTTTCTATACACAGAATGGCTTAAACTATGATCAGGATTCCTGATTATAAGTACATCTAGGAAAGCTAGTGTGTTGTTTGCCTCTAACTCCATGGTAAATTGAATATTGTTATTTATGGAGTTAAGGTGTTCTAGGAATATGCAAGTACTGTCTGTTGGTAATATGGTGAAAGTGTCATCTACATACCTCTTGTAAAATCTAGGAGAGATAGGTGCTGTCCTTAGGGCTCGATCCTCGAAGTCCTCCATGTAGATGTCAGCCACTATGGGGGATACTGGAGAGCCCATAGCCACGCCATCCACCTGTATGTAGTATTTGTGGTTCCACAACAGGTAGCCAGTTGTAAGGCAGTGCTTGAGTATTATTGCATATTCTTCTGGCATGTCGTTCTCCACTAGTCTCCTTCGTACAATTTCAATGCAGTCTTGTACCGGTAAGCATGTGAATAAAGACTGTACATCGAAACTCACCATTGTTTCATTCTGAGTGAGTTGCAGGTCTTTAATCTCACTCACAAATTGGTAGGAATCCTTCACATATGCTGTTGTGTTGCCTCTGAGTGGTGACAGTACCTTCGCTACGTGCTGAGCCAGTTTGTAAGTTGGACTGTCGATCTGGCTTACGTCCAATTGTAAGCTAGTGTTGGCTACGTCCAATTGTAAGCCAGATCGACAGTCCAACTTACAAACTGGCTCAGCACGTAGCGAAGGTACTGTCACCACTCAGAGGCAACACAACAGCATATGTGAAGGATTCCTACCAATTTGTGAGTGAGATTAAAGACCTGCAACTCACTCAGAATGAAACAATGGTGAGTTTCGATGTACAGTCTTTATTCACATGCTTACCGGTACAAGACTGCATTGAAATTGTACGAAGGAGACTAGTGGAGAACGACATGCCAGAAGAATATGCAATAATACTCAAGCACTGCCTTACAACTGGCTACCTGTTGTGGAACCACAAATACTACATACAGGTGGATGGCGTGGCTATGGGCTCTCCAGTATCCCCCATAGTGGCTGACATCTACATGGAGGACTTCGAGGATCGAGCCCTAAGGACAGCACCTATCTCTCCTAGATTTTACAAGAGGTATGTAGATGACACTTTCACCATATTACCAACAGACAGTACTTGCATATTCCTAGAACACCTTAACTCCATAAATAACAATATTCAATTTACCATGGAGTTAGAGGCAAACAACACACTAGCTTTCCTAGATGTACTTATAATCAGGAATCCTGATCATAGTTTAAGCCATTCTGTGTATAGAAAATCCACCCACACAAACAGGTATTTAAACGGTGCTTCTCACCATCATCCTAGACAACTCTCTGCCGTTGGTTTGTCTCTGTTTCAGAGAGCTCGCGGGATCTGTGACGAGAAACACCTGGACGCAGAGCTACAGCACGTCAAGCAGGTACTGCGGGACAACAACCTCCGAGCACCGCGTCAGCGTCACAGATCCCGGAGAAAGAAGACAGCCACAGTTGAGCGCCAGCCTGCCGTACTACCATATGTCAAAGGAGTCACTGACAAGATTGGCTACATCTTGAAGCGAGCTTCAATAAAAACTTACTACAAGCCGCCAACGAAGATAAGTCAATTATTACCATCTGTCAAGTGTCAAATACCTTTACAAGATGCAGGGGTCTACAAATTAGACTGTGAATGTGGTCTCTCTTATATAGGGCAAACTAAGCGGAGTATAGAGACACGCGTCAAAGAACACATAGCTGACATGAAACACCAACGGTCGACAAAGTCTGCTGTGTATCAACATACTCAACAAGGTACCAACCACTATATCAGATTTGATAAGCCACAAATTCTCGCTAAAGAACACCGATTCCTACCAAGGATGATTCGCGAGGCTATTGAAATCAAAAAACATCCTAATTTCAATAGAGAGGATGGTTGGAACGTACCACCAGCTTGGGAGCCAGTACTAAAATTAATTGAACCCAAGGAAAATAAGAACACAGCACGACTTCCAGACACAATAAGCTCATTCTGCATGAATAGGAACGGTTAAAAGTAATAATTTATAATTGTATAAAAAGCGGGGTATATAACAATTGATTCATTATTCGGACACCCACCACCTCAGTCCCCCGAGATCATGGACGCTGTAAAGGGTCCGAAACGTCGGGAAATAATTTAATTAATTAATTAATAAAATCGTTAAACTGTAAAGTTTTTAACAAATAAACGCGATAAAATCCGATATAGACTTTCAACTAAAAGAGTGAGTAAATAAATATTGTAGCTAGTACAAGATCGATACCAAACAATCCATGATTGTTGTAAACTAGTAAACTAAAAAACTAAAATCAGTTTCTTATTACAATAATTATGAGACCTCGTGTTTATTTTCATTGAATGGGGCGGTTGATCTTTGCCAGTCACTATTAAAATTTGTTTTTCCAAAAAGTTTCGAAAAGCCCGTACCGCTTTTTTTTTTGCATTTGAAATGCATTTACGCATTCCAGGTTAGGTTACGTCTTTTTTAAATAGGTTAGGTAAGAATTTAGGTAGATTTGGACCAATATTTATTAAGATAACATGGAAAAACCTCTTAATAATTAGTTTTTTGGCAATTTATTCAAGTTTTGACCTTAAAAATGAATTTGCGCCAATTTTAACTATCATATTCGTGATCGGCGAGTCAAAATACACAAGTATACTCAAATAAAAAAGCGGTACGGAATTTCCGGAACTTTATCCTAAAATTTAGTCCGTGAACTCACGCTCTGGTTCTGAAGATGTACGCGATGAGCATCACGAGGCAGAGGAAGGCCAGCAGCGCGCTGAGCGCGGCCAGCGCGTACACGGCCTGCAGCGCGCCGCTCGCCGGCTCCTCGGGGCTGGCGGGCGTCGTGAAGTCGCGCAGCGACAGCAGCTCCGTGCTCAGCGTGCGCTGGATGGAGCGCAGCAACGTGCTGTCGCTGCGCATTCTGTCGAAGCGGTTACCGCGTACTATATCAATGTATATTTATCAGCCTGTAAGCCACCAACTTCTGAGCGAAGGCCTCTTCTACACATAGAAGAAAGGTTGGAGCTTAATTCACCACGCTGCTCCAATGCGGGTTAGCGGATAATTTCCCTACCACGGGTAACGATCGTTATCAGGTGTCTATGATAATAACCGAGATCGACGGCTTTACGTGCTCTCATAGGCACGGTGGGGAGATCAACAAGAACATACACCCAGACCGGAAACAAATATCCATCACGTCCGTCAACCATCGGTGCGCGGCTTGAGGCAAACTCGCTTCACTGCAACAGAAAGGCCGTCAATTTATGTATGTCGTTACCTTACTACCTTATCCTTGGTCATTAGGTTACCTATCTTTGGTCATTTCATCATAGCAATGTTATGTTTGTAACAATTCTACGACCTGGGCACTACATCTACACGATAAAAGAAAGGAGAACTTAGAAGTATGAAAAAAATTGGTTGTCTGTAAAGTCGCTTTACAGACGATAATTTTACGTGATAACGTCATAAGAAAACATCGATGAAAAATTGCATACTTTTACGAATTGAATTATTGTCACTGAATTATCATTATTTTGTAATTTGTATAATACAAAGAAGGAGTTAATTGAAAATTAGAATTTTTTAATAAATTAACATTAATTTGCACCCCGTAATTCAAATATATTTTCTCTTCTACTGAACAGACGCATCTGCCGATGGATTGAACGAAAGACAGATGCGTCACAAGCCGAACGCGTTGGCCGATCGTGCCTCTCTATCGCTTGTTCTGCGTTCTCGCTCGTGGAAAGTGACAATGAGTCATGCTTTTTCGTGCGTGCAGCCGGCATTAATCGATTTATAAGACGTTATCACCTCAAAAAGTTTTGTGAAAAAACCACAGGAGAAATTTGGAGATACGTGGATTTGTGGATCAGCATGGCGTAGTAAGGTCTAATTCTTTTCTTAAATATAAAAAGATGTATTTGTTCACATTCACAAGTAATTAAATTATTTATTACAATTAGGCCTCGACTCACTCTTCGATGACGTCAGTAGTGACGGGAATGTCGTCCCTAATGAAGTGCGCGCGCACCTCCACCATGTCGTCGCGCACGACGCCCTCGGCGTCCGTGAAGGGCAGGATCTGGTCGATGTTGCATGTCATATCGAAGCCTGCGCCGAATGTCTGCGCTATCTGTTGGGAATTCAAACTATGTAGGTGTATCTTTGTCTATGAGTATTTTTCTTAATTATAAGAACATACGTACAAACATAGGAAATATATGTATACATTAGAATCAAATATAGAGGTAGATACGATTTAAATTATTTACTTATGTGTTTCTTTGTGTTTTGCGCGCTAATTACCTCTTATTTCAACACTTTAAGTAAATTATTTTGACGCAATCGAAACTATAAAATAAACTATTTTTTTAATGTTTACATCCATCGACAAACGTAGTAGATAAGGCCTTATTTAGATAAACAAAATAAAACTATTCACGTATTAGCTTTTTTTAAATGGCGACAGAGTATCGTATCTATCTACAACATCTTTATTGAAAAAATCTCATAGGATCTGATTAAAAGTGAAAAAAGCCGATGTTGTGTTCATATCAATCATGATATGGTTTTTTTCGTCTACATAAACCGTAATTCATTTCAAATTGATCATGTCATCAATTTCAGTATAATTAGACTGTAAATCTTACTTATATGTATCTGAAGCAATTATACTAATTTACAATCCTAATTGAAATTAGGTAACCGTATAATATTAGCTTTGATTTGCCTCAAAGACTTTTCGGAAGTACTTTAAAAACACAATATTTAACTTACGAAGTCTCTGTTTGCTTCCACCTGTTGCAAAGTATTAACAAAGGTGAAGTACACTCTGTTTACGGAGGAGATGAGGTAGATCTTAACAGCTGCCGTATCTTGAGCTCCCTCTGTGAGTAATAATTTTTTTATTAACATTATCGAATAAGCTATAATTTATGCTGGCATTTTATTAATATTGAAAATAGAACTCCAGTGAACTTGGGAAATAAAAAAAGATAATTGGTAAAGTTTTACAAATAAAAACAAATATTGGCTAAATAACACATAAGGCTAATATAAGGGTAAGTTTTCCTTTTTACATGCGATAAGAATTATTTTGAGGTTAAAATTTAACTCAAATTTCTTCTTCATTTGTTAATGTTAAAAAATGTAATTGGAATTAGGTTTTCTCTGTCATATGTTCTATATACCTTTTACTATGATATTCTACATTTGTAGTCTAGACTTCTAGATGGTTATAGATAGTCTTACAAAAGATAGTTTGGATTTTGTATTTGGCCATCATTCTACCTCGATAAAAGTAACGTCGAATGTTAACAGCCGCCACTCCGTCAAGCGTAAACCAATTAATTCGATCTAATGAGTTTTTAGAATGCGTTTTCGGCTGTTTTTTGTCGTTGCGACGGATTTGCGCCAATTTCGTTTACTGTACTGTATCAGCCTGTAAGCAATCCACTGCCGAGCGAAGGCCTTTTCTCCATATAATAACAAAGGGACCGACGGCATTACGTATTTTCCGAGGCACGGTGAGACCCACAAGGACATACACCCAGACCGGAAATAAATATTTTCACGAATACAAATATCTGTACCGAACGGGAATCGAACCCGCGACAGCCGGCGCGCTGTTTGAGGCTACTTCCTGCACCACTACACCAGATCGTCTAATTCAATTTGGTTTAGTCGTAATACAACTTACGGGGGTCGGTGGCGATCACGTCGAACTCGAACATGCCGTGCATGCTGGCGGTGGGCTGCATGTTGAGCGTCAGCGCGCCCGTCTCGCTGTCGAGCACGAACGCCGTGTTGCGGACGTTTTCAAGGCTCTCGTCGACCACTATCGACGACATGTTCATACTGTACGTGACGGTCAATCCCTCTGAGTGGGTCGCCTGGAGGGAAAAGTTTATTATTATATTAACATATTATTCCCTCCTCATTAATTACAATATACGGGTAATAAAAGATGAAGATAGTTTTTGAAGGTCTGTGCTCTATATATCTATTGTTTATGAATTGTTCTATTTAGATTAGCTCCATCTCTCATTCTTATAATCTGCACTAAAATCGTATCTGTGAACATAGACGAAAAACGCCCTATCTGGTTCCGGCTCGCGTCTAGACATCCACGCATATCAGTGTCTCCTTAAAATATTTAACATAATTTTGAATATAGTACAGTCTGAAAAGGTACCTTAATGTAATTTAAAAAAAAAAAAACACCGTGTGCGTCTCGGAACGCCCGACAGAAGTGTAGTATTGAAATGGTTTAACTTGAGAAAATATTTGGTTATTACTTAAATCCTATGTATATTAATATGATAATCTAAGGAAATGTTATTTATTGACACTGTCAACAGTATATGTCTATCTCACACTAAACACTGAGTAGAGAGGGAGAAGCGTCTGTCCGAATTACGGCTAGCGCTGTGGATTAGAGTGAGAGAGCCGTATGCGTGAGAGAAAGGGAAGCCAGACAGACTGGCGCCATAACGCGTTACATAATGAAGCGACCCTCCCATAAGAAGTTATCACGTCAAAAATAAAACGTTTGATTGAAAAGTGGCTGTTAAATCCAAAATTAAAAGAAATATTATAAATGTAATACTTTACCAGAACTGTAAGTAGCTGTCTATTAATCGAGTCCAGTGTCGATATACCAGCTGTGTAGAGTGGACGTTCGAAATATGGTCGTGGGTTTGCTTCCCTGACCTGTAAAAAGTATCGTATCTTACACTATACTGCAGCATTAATAAAATCATTGATTAAGTAATGCAATGTAGCTTTGGAATTATTTTTATATTCTTGAAGAATCTCAAATGTATTGTACTGTGACAGGCCTTCCCTGGTGGCCCTTGAGGTGTGCCCGAGATGGGCGGCGCTGCGTCGGGGTCTGACGTCAGTCCTCGGAGGGGCTTGTCGCTTCCGAGCATCATCAGTCCTGGAAGGCGATGGTCTCCTTCTGCGAGACAGTAATGTCCCAGAAGGAGGCCGATGAGCGGGTGAGAGAGGAGGCCGCCGACGTGGCCTCCATCCATCACGGCGACGAATGGGGGTGTGTAGGAGGTGCTACTTAATGCACCTCCAGTGACGCCCCTGTGCCCGTGTCGGGCCGGGATGGGAACCCGGTCCTGCTAGACACGACGTCGTTGGGACTGTTCAGAGGTGAGCCGGACAGTCCCCATGGAGGAGAAGTCTGGCCTTTTCGCCGAGGTCAGCCTGTCGCTGGAGGGATCCTGTTGCCTGCAGATCCGGGACCCTCCAATTAAAGCGGCTGAAGTCTCCCGCAGGGGTTTAGTACGGTATTGCACTCCCAAAGTGCCGAGTCCGACAAAGGTCTAGGACTGCCACCTGGGCGTCCTGGATATCATCCGTAAATGGATTACCCTGCGACAAAAAAAAAAGGCCTTCCCTGGTGGAAATATTTTTTAAAATAACTCTTAAAAAGTCTCAAAAACTCTTAATAAAAGGTTGATTACTTCTGTTTGGCAGAAGATTCTTCTCCTGTTACTATCTGACTATAACGCTCCAAATAACTTAAGTACCAAGTAATATCGTTGATTTCTTATTTCTTATTATGAGATTTAGGATTGTTATAAATTAGTATATTTAGTATGAAACACTCACATTGACCGTTACAGTGAGGACAGAGCCTCCGAGGGCACTGCCAATGTCTGGAATGTTGGCAGCAGCCACTCGGAGCGTGTAAGTGTCGCTCCTAGTACGGTTCAGGGCCGTGGTCAGAGACAGAACATTGCGGACTGCGTCTAACGCGAAGTAGCCTTCCTCATTACCACCTGGCATAGAAATGTACTTAAAAATGAACTGTATACACTTTAACTATTTTTTAGAAATAAGCTAATTATTAGAAGATATAAATATAATTCATAATTATTACAAATCGTAATATTCTTTTTCATTTACATAGGTAGTCTGGAAGAGTTCTCTATTAAGATCAGTTCACTTTTACTATTTCTATATGTATTTTTTTATTCTCTGGCGTTACTAACTTGATTCTGGTATGCTTTTTTCCATATTCAAAAACACACACATATATACCCTCATAATACAAACACGAACAGTTTTTTTGATTAAAAGTCTTTATAATACCGGATTTTATCGCGTTATCGGGACGGGGGTCCCCCGAGATCATGGACGCTGTAAAGGGTCCGAAACGTCGGGAAATAATTTAAAAAATATTGTTAAACTGTAAAGTTTTGAATAAACGCGATAAAATCCGGTAGGTATAGACTTCTAATCAAATGAGTAAAATTCGCGTAAATATAAGAGAACAGTACGAACAGTTTTTGTAAATTTATACTTACCAATGATGTTGTAAAATATATCATGGCAATCGTTTTCGCAACGGTAATTTTTTGGGTCTTCAGCGAGTGGTAGCTCGAATGATTCTGTCAATCCTAATTCATTTTCTGAAATTAATTATTATATATAATATTTTATGTTGCAGAAAGAATAACTAGTTTCATGCTGAATCGAATATTAGCAATAACCCGACACTAAGTTGTCTTATCCTTGTAAGAGCAGATAGCGTGCTAGGAAGTGGTCTCTAAACATCCTTAAGTTTAGAAAAAAAAAAGCCCAGACAGTAAAAATTAAGTCGCTTATTAAATTGCTTAATGTTATCTAATATTATGGAAATTTACATTAAATTTTCAAATGATACTGTAAAGTCTTAACTTTAAGTGTCTTCTAAAGTCGTAAGGCTAAGCAAGCAGGGTTTAAAAAAATTGTGTAAGAATTTGCATTAAGCTGATATACGTTCACTGGCACGCATTAATAATATTTAATAATATTTATTTGTTAACTTTCACATACATGTTTCGTTGGAATCCTGACACCTAAACTAGGAAAACCCGTGTCTTAGGTGCCAATGCCTTCCCATACATTGATATTTTACAGGGTATTTACATTCATGTCACAGAACAGACTATGAAAAAGGATCGCACGCTGATGTGTATATGTGTGTGTGTGTGTGTGTGTGTGTTGTGTGTGTTGTGTGTGTGTGTGTGTGTGTGTGTGTGTGTGTGTGTGTGTGTGTGTGTGGTGTGTGTATGTTTGTGGAACTATTAATTTATACCGTATATAGTATGCTTTGTATTTAGTACCGTTTTATAGATATGTGTTTATTATTTTTTCTGTATCCTCATAATTAAAGCTGAGTAAGTTTGCTCTAAGACACGTTTTTATTTTGTATCATTACTGTGAATGACCAATATTCAATGCAAACTATAATCTAATAAATAAAATAAAACTTCTAAAGGAAATGGCATAGGGACTCGATGCTTGGCAGCTGTACGCTGTTGTCTATATCCATATTGAAAAGAAAAAAAATCTTGTTTGTCACAGGTAATGTTTTATCACACACAAGTAACATAGGCTATAATACATCAAGAGAAAAATAATTAGTTGCTTCATCTCCTTCAATGTCCCGGGGCCTCCAGACCTGCAAATTCGGCCTTGACTACTAATAGTCAAATAGAAGTCATAAACGTCAAAAGGGGTTAATAATATCATTAATACTTTGAAAACAATGAAATACGATTGAATAGCTATTATCGAGGCACAGCCAGCTGGCTGTGCCTCGATATTTTACTGCAGAAAATCCCATGTTTCCCAATGTGTTAATCCAGGTCTTTAACTAAAATACATACCAAGTAGCACAAAGTTGGTCAACATTTTTAGCGTGAAAAAAAAAACAACAAATAACTGTCACATATCTTACAACCATTTACGCAAAGTAACACATTTATATCTATACGAATTCCTTACCAACAAAACCGACGGTGACGGCGTTATTGAAGAATATCGGTTCGCCCTGCGTCGGTACGAATACAGCATTGAGAACCACCTCCGTCGACAATGGGCCTGGGTCCGTACCGCCGTCCGTTGCACGGATATTTATCTAGAAAATAATAGTCAATTTATTATACTACTACTAGCTTCTGCCCGCGGCTTCGCCCTTCGCGGATGTTGGTTATTGCGACCAAAAAAAAATCCTGTGTTTTTTTTTTTTTTTTTTTTTTTTTTATTTGGGTCAAGCAAACAATGTCACAATAAAGTTAAATAACAATATTATCAAGCACAAAATACTTTGTTAAATGTGACATCAACTCCGCTAACCACAGGTTACCAAGAAAATAAAAAAGAAAATCTTTAGTTGAGAGCTGAGAGAGGAAAGATATTTGATTAAAAAAATTAAAAAAAAAAGAAAAAACAAATTAATAATCGCTTTAAAAAAGTAAATTAGGTATTTTCTGTGTTAGTACATGAGTTATTGTCATCATCCATAATTAGTTTTTCTATAATTAATTTTTTGAATTTTGGTGGTTCGGTACAAAATATGTCAACATGATCAAAAAGCTTATTATAGGTGTCGGTCAGACAACACATAGGTGAACGTAGGCCGGAGTTAGTGCGGCAATTGGCTTTAGAAAAAGTGTGTGTTGTACGGCTGGCTCGCATGTGCGGTCTGAGCGGCACCCTAAAACTAATATTACTGATAATATCACTGCAATCGTACCTGTTATGACAAATATCATACAACAACGTTGCTTGCAATTGATTGCGTCTTGCCTTTAGATTTAACAATTTGTATTTGGCTAACAGTTCTGAATAAGATAACTTACTGTGATAAAGTTTATAATGCATGACGCGTAAAAATTTCTTTTGCACTCTTTCAATACTATCGCTGTACTTCTTATAAAATGGATTCCAGATTGAAGTTGCATACTCCAACTGAGAACGTACTAATGACATGTATAAATGTAAGTATGTGGATGGACGAGTAAAATCGTTACTGGCACGTAATACAAAGCCATACATTTTATACGCCTTATTACAGATACTGTCTACATGTATATCTAATGTCAATTTACTGTCTAGTATTACGCCGAGATCCTTTATAGATTGTACCCTATCTAATTTTTTGCCGCACAATGAGTAATTAAAGAAACTAATTTTTCTTTTCTTTGTGAAGGAAATATATTTACATTTATCGAGATTAAGCATCAGTTTATTATCCATGCAGTATCGGGTAAATCTATCCAGATCGTTTTGAAATGTGAAATGATCCGTGCTTGTATAAATTGATTTATATATTTTTAGGTCATCAGCGTAAAGTAAAAAGTTGCAGGACTTAAAACATATATTTATATCGTTTAGATATAAGGTAAAAAGAAGTGGTCCAAGGATGGATCCCTGAGCAACGCCTGATGTTATTGAGACGGCAGTTGACTCGTAACCATTTATTATTACCGTTTGTGATCTATTCATTATATACGATTTGAACCATCTCCATAAATCACCACGAATACCATTGTACGCTATCTTCTGTAATAGAATTTTGTGATCCACTCTGTCAAATGCTTTTCGAAAGTCAGTATATACACAGTCGGTTTGAATATTAGAGTCCATGTTGTTAAATAATGTAGTTGTAAATACCAATAAATTTGTGATCGTTGATCGTTTGTTTACGAATCCGTGTTGTTGAGGTAATATATTTCTATGAATAATTGGGTAGATATAGTTGTGTATAAGTCTTTCGAGAAGCTTCGACAGAGTAGGTAGAACTGATATAGGGCGATAGTTCGTTACGTCTTTCTTAGAGCCAGATTTATGTATTGGGGTTATTCTGGCGGATTTCCAAGGAGCAGGACATACTCCTTCCTCTAAACATTTATTATATAAAATGTACAATGGTTTATATATATATAACGCGGTGTATTTAAGAAATATGGGAGGGATGGCGTCGGTTCCAGATCCCTTCGAGATATCAAGACATTTCAGCTCTTTGATAATACTTTGAGGTGATATATGAAGTGTACTAATAATGGTGTCCGTATTAGTCTTAGAGTCAAGGCAATCAATGTCGTCTATACTGTAAGAATCTGGAACTTGGGATGGTTGAAAAACAGATTGAAAGAATTGGGAAAATAAATTACAAATATCGGTTGGATTATCGGCGGCCGATTCCTTATATATTAGAGAATTTGGCAAATTTGACAGATTTTTACGATTATTAATGTAATAATAAAAATACTTTACATTAGTTTTGATATTATCTTCTACTGAATCTATATATTTTTTAAAACATATTTTCAATTCATTATTAAATCTTTTCCTTAGTAAAGAAAAAACGGCATAATCTGATCGATTTTTATATTTTTTCCATTTAATCCAAGCGGAATTCTTGTTTTTATATATGTGAATTAAAGAGGGCGTAAACCAAATAGGATAGTGAGAGTTGAAGTGCTTTTTAGTTGGGATATGCCTGCGAATAATGGAATATAAACTTTCATACAATACATTTGTACACTCCTCTGCCGACTTGTCAAGGAATAAGGTGTACCAGTCGATAGTGGATATATCTTTATTAATTTCCTCATAGTTACCCTGTCTGTAACAATATTTAATTTGTGGTTTACAGAATACGCTTTTAAAAATTTCATGTTGTATGGGTAATAATATGTAAAATGGTGGGTGATAGATATCCGGTGGGACCAGTGTAACGGGAGCGGAGAAGGTCTCACTATAAGGAATGTTAGTGATACACAAGTCGAGTAAGCGGTCCTTATTATTTTTATAAATATTAATTTGAATACAGCTAAAAAGTGACATAAAATTTAACAAATAGGAATAAGGGGGCCCATGACTACTAATAACCGAAGGTTTCATCTGCTTTCCCTCCAAGTACCATTCTAGGTAAGGTAAATTAAAATCGCCAACTATACACATGTCAACAATGCCGCTTACAGTTGAATAATCTCGTACATTACTAAAGAAAGTATCATATGTATCAATATCTGCTCGAGGCGGGATGTATATTGCACCTATAATGTATTTCGATTTACCAATAGTTAATTGTAGCAAGAGTTGATCCATGATGGGTGGAAACGATAATGGAGCAGCTGGGAGGATAGGCGAGCAGGGCACGGCAAGTATGTGGCGCAGAACTGCTATGAGCACGCCGCCACCGTCCCGACGCCCCGTAGCCAATCTGTCTCGGTCACAACGGTAAACGTGGTAACGTGCATCGATAAATTCAGTGTTAGCTATGTCACTCGTCAGCCATGTCTCAGTTAAAATGATTACGTCATAGTTATTCGTTAAAATATTCATGTAAACAGTACTGAGCTTAGTTTTCAATCCACGACAGTTTTGATAATAAATAGATAATGATCTATTCGGGTCATCGAATTTTGTGCATAATAATGTACGATATTGTAATTGTAACGATTATACATCTAATCATATATTGATAAAAATATATATAAATATTGCTGTAATCCAATATTAATTTTGTAGAATAGTTCGAGTTATGTTTTGTGTATAATGTGAGCAATAAAATAATAGTAATATAATAATGTTTTATAATTTTATGTAATGAACCCAACAATATAAGAGCACTGCGATAAACAATGTAATATTTGAGACACACACTATGTTTTAAATAACAAATAAAATTTATATTATTTATTACTGTAAGTAAATAGAAATAGAATGTTAATCTATGGTAACTACAAACTGTTGTTAAAGCAATTTTACTAAAACTGTATATAAAACTAGTAAAGATAACTTTGCTATACGAACATTCAAGCAACGCTGTGAGTATAACAATGCGACAATATACTATAAGGCCTACGACGTTATAATTATAATTGTTCGTAAGAATAAGTTTAAGAGTTATGTGGTTACGATTGCAGTGGGTATAAGCACAATATGTAATTTTTAATGTTAATCTGTCATATTTACTAATTAATAACATTACAAAAGATGAGATGATTGAAAAGTTATCCATAAGTAAAGTTTGTATAAACTTAATATTATTATATAAACAATCTAAGCATAATAAAGGCATTTCATAACAACGAGTCACTTTGCGTAATATAATGGACAAATAGTTATTTAATTTTTTTAAAGTCATTTTCAGAACGAATTGCAACAACCGGGGAGGTCTCCGATTTTCGAGCCAGTATAGTACCATGTTTGACCCAGACGTACTTGTACCCACATTGGTTGGCTCTGGCACGACACTCACGAAATATGCGTTTATTTGTTAAGGTTAGATGTTCGTTTACATACACTTTGTGTGATGTTCCTGGGATGCCAAGTAGTTCTGTGTTTAACTCCTTCACGGCACGGCTGGAGATGAGAAAATTGTCGCGCGTAACTCTCGTTGAAAATTTGACGATGACATTTTTGGGACGGGTGTCCTGCTGGCCAGCATGAGGGACTCGGTGTATGGCAATAATATCATTTTTTGACAGTTCGTGTTTATTAATGGAACCAAGTTTCATTACCAGGTCGACGAGGTTTTCGTTGCGCCGCTCAGGTATATTTACAATCTCAATATTGCAGTCCCTGGATTGTTGTTCCATAGCTGCTATCTTTTTTTCAAGTTGTTGAACATAACTGGGCAGATTACTTGTATCTGAGACTTGATCTTTGATTTTTTTTAATTCGGCGTCGAGTGAATCTTGACGGGAGTCGATAACATCGAGGGCCCGTTCCATTTCCGTTACTCGAGTATTTGTTGTGGATAACGAGTCTTTTAAATCTTGATTGTCTAAGCGTAGTGATAATATCGATGAATTTATGGTATTTAAAGATTCATTCAATTTTTTAAATTCATTAGATAGACAAGTTTGCATCGATAAATTTATTGCATCGGAAATTGACTGATCTATCTTTTTGTTCCATACTATCAATTGTTCATCAAGTCTGCTTTCAAATGCTTGCATGGAAAAATCCGGACCGTCGTAAGGACGCTTTCGAGTCGATCGCATAATTTTATTGGTTTCTGCTTGAGTAGAGGGTAAATCCGGGTTTGAGGAATATTTTGGTGGCGAGTGCGTTGTGCGTAGCATTATGTTATTGTCACAAGCGTAAGCAGGACAAAAATAAATTTTAAACCTCTCAGGACTCAAAGGAGGTGAAGAACGGCGCCCCGCTGTCGCGTCTGCTCGAAGCGTAGTACGATAAGGATAGCAATTATGCAGTAATAATATGACACTACTTCAAGATACGCGATTATAGCACTGGTCACTATTGACATATAAGCGATATTAGAATGTAGCTATAATTATGCACACAGTAAAGGCAGTAAGCATGTCCACTCTCAACAAAGATCGAAACGAGACAGTGTTACTTCTTATACCTCCAAGAATATGTGTACAAAGTTTCATGATGATCGGTTAAGTAGTTTTCACGTGAAAGCGTAACAAACAAATAAATTAATAAAACAAACAAAAAAAAAAAAAATTCACATTTATAATATTAGGGATGCATAGCGTGTGTGTGTGTGCGTGCGTGCGTGTTGAGTTGTGTGAAATATACACAAATATTGAAATTGGAAAATACTGGTTGAGTTCGTCGAGAATGTTAAATTTTAAAGTAATTTTATTAATTTGGCGATATATCTATTAGTTAGGATAGGAAATCAATTACACGAAAATGGTCCGAGATAATAATAATTTGACTGGTTAAGGGTTTTATTGATATTTTTTCTAATACTTATAGATTTGTTGTAAGAGCTCAAGTAAATCCGAAGTACTTTAAAAATATATTATACTAGGGGCGTTAGTATTTCAATTGCATTACAATGGTCTAACAGTGGCGTTTTTTATGCAAGTTTTTTGTCATCATTTTCACTAATTCGTCATCGGAAAATTACAGTTTCACCATTACGGCACAATTCAAATAGAAGTGTACCAAAACTGTAAAACTTAGGTACAATACCTATGAATATGTTGATCGACCATCGGTCTTACGTGATTGTGATAAGAGAATACGGTACCAGGTTTAAGGGATGTGTTTGAGATTGAAAGTCGAAAGTCGTGATTATGTAATTTACTAGCTGCTGCCCGCGATGTCGTCTGCGTGAACGCTATTAGATTACACGTTGTTACAGAATGCGTTGAATAAATAAAGGTTCACTGCTCGTTCCCCGTAGGTGATAGCGTGATAATATGTAGCCTATATATATGTTGACCCGATTTCTTAATAATATACGTGCCAAATTTGAAGTAAATCCATGCAGTACTTTTTGATTTTATCCCGGACATACATATAGACAAACAGACAAAAATTCTTAAAACTATATTTTTGGCTTTGGCATCAATTATAGATCACAACCCAACTATTCTTTTAAAAAAATATTCAATGTACAGTTTTGACTTTCCTACTATTTTATTATATGTACCTATATATATTCGAAATATATTTAAAATACAAATGAGTGTGTTTTAACCATTTTGATACGACCAATGATCGAAAAGGTTTAGTTTTGACTGGATAGTAATATTTAGTAGATTCAGATTGGTATCACTAGAAAACCTTTTTGATATTACCTGAAATTCCCTAATGTTTTCAGTAAAGAGTTCCCTTAAGGCGAGCCTGCCTTGATTTGCAGCATCCTCCAAGATATGGAAGTACTGTGACGCTGCGTCTGATGAAACAAAAAGGCTTTATCATGATTAGTTAATCACCACAAAAATTATCGTTTGTAAGAAGAAAAAAAAAATTACGACTACGATCTGGGCTATACATCTACATGATAAAAGGACAACGTACAAGTATGAAAAAAAATTGGTTTTCTGTAAATTCGGTTTACGGATGATAATTTTACATAACATAAGAAACACATAAGAAAACATTGATCAAAAATTGCATACTTTTATAAATTGAATTGAAATATTATCACTTAATTATAATTATTTCGATAAATTAGCATTTATTTGTACTCGTTATATTTTTTATTTCGTCGTCGTCATATTTTTTATAACCGTTACCATTTTTTAAAATTATGTTACTAGTCGAACTTCTCTAACAAAGGTTGCGTGAAAGAGATAATTGCTTTAGACATTATGTCGTCTTTTGCACATTTTTGTATTTTTATTTTGTGTGTAATAAAAACAAATATTATTTGTATTTGTATAATAAAACGGTACACTCACCGTCTCCAATTATATCGAAAGTGACACTGCCAGCTTCGAGACCGTCTTCATCCGTTGCTTGAATGAGGTTGAGGTAATCACCATTGACCAGCATCAAGAGACCATTGACAAGCGCACGCTCCTGATGCCATTTATACATAAGCATTTGAATTACATTTTATAATTGAGAGTAAGTTTTATTTTATTGCCGTGTAACCAAAGCTAAGTAAGCGGAACATGAGAACCTTAATTTGAAAATTAATTGTAAGCTATGTATTTTGTAATAATATATTTCTGATATACCTAACTCTTCGAATTATTTTTAAACTGTTATTTTTATAAGTTCGATTTACATAAATTTTAATTATGATTTAAAATATTTATCTATTTTGCTCCTTCAGAAATTTTATTCTAGAACTTAGACTCTAGGATACTTTTAACGTTTAAACATCTACTTACCCTTGCAAGTCGAACAGTGGTACCGTCTTGTGGGAACACGAACACAGGTGAGTGGAAATTGTATGGCTGGACGATTAATTCATACGTTTCCTCAGAATCCAGAATTGGATCTCCATGGTCGTGAGCCTAGAAAGTATATGTATATCATTATAGAATGAAATAGCCTTTGCAACCTATTGCTAGCGACATCTAAAGTTCTATCTATGTTTCTGTATAGGTACAGGTCCCGCATGGTGAAATCTGACGGGTATTAAAACTTTAGACAGAGAGATGTCTATTGACAACATAAAATTCGGCAATTAATGGATTATTTTACCTTTACTATTTTTTTATTTTTTTATTTATTATTATTTTTTTAAAATACACACGCAGTCGACTGTTGCTAATGTAGACAACTTTATGTCTATGTTTTAGGTACCATTCGACTGATACATATATTTATATATATTTTTTGCATTAGTTCTAATATTACTTTGCTTTATTAATACTTACTCGAATAACAATGTTATAGGTTCCCCAGTATCCTCTCAGATCCATGGTAGTCTCAAGTTCTCCGGCAACGACATAATTATTTCCGGTCGGAAAGATGTGAATCATTTCGAAAAGATTTGGGATTTCGATATCTCGGTTAGAGATTCTTAGATCTAAGATCTCGTAACCAACGCGGGAATTATTTGTGTTTGGTTCATCACGATCCGTTGCAAAGATATATGGAGAAAGCCTGTGTCCCTGTAATTTTTTTTTCAAACTTTATTATAGTTCAGTCATTACAAACGTAAATTGTAGAACGTATTTTGTTAGAAGATAAAATTGAAAATTGCATTTTTTTTTAGTTCTAAGATAAAAAGATCCTTTAGATCTAAGATAAAAGTAATTTTGAAATTAAAAACGTGCCCAAATTACCTAACGAAAGTAAAGAGGATTTGATAGCAATGAACATACCTACTTATTCAGTTCGGTGGGCTGACAGAGTAAAAAGGAACACAAAAAATACATTTACAGAGTACGCGGAAAGAGGGGTTCGGAATACTCTTCATTTTTTGACGTGATAACGTCTAGTAAATTGATGAAGGGGTGCCCGTTCCAAGAAGATGACGTCATCATTGTCACAATTAGTGAGCGAGAGCGCGGAACAAGCGGTAGAGAGGTACGATCGACTCGGCCTAAGCGTTCGGCTCACGATCGGCGGTCGGCCTAACTTACGACGCGTCCGAGTAGAAATGACAGCGGCAAATGGCGGGAAACTGTTTTGTCAATATTGAAGTAATGTCAAATAGTGAAAAGTTGATAATATAATGTAATGTAATAATATAAGTTAATCTATAATATAAAAATAAGTCGGGTTTTCCTTCCTGACGCTATAATTCCAGAACGCACGAACCGATTTCCACGGTTTTGCATTCGTTGGAAAGGTCTCGGGCTCCGTGAGCTTTATAGGAAACTAAATTCAGGAAAATTTTAAACAGAAAAGCAGGAAAACAGGGAAAATCATTTTTCACATAAAGCGCCATCTCTGATACATAGCATGTAATACAAACCAATATGGTTTTGCATGGCGGCAGTACGTGGTGTGAGTATCCCTCACGAAAATAAGTTGGTGGCGAAACGGAGTTCGCCGGGTTTGCTAGTAATATATAAGTAAATAAATGTAAGTTAATAATATAAAAGTTAATAAAATCATAAAATGGTTACCATAGTTTATTACAACAACAATAGCAGGAAAAAAGGTAATTAATTCTTGCAGTTTAAGAATCCGATTAGCGATATAATCTCATATATTTGTTCTTTGATTATAAAATAAGTAGCATCGGTGGGCGAGTGCAGTAATATTAGGTTATATTACAATTTTGACTAAAAAGTTATTAGGACTCATATAATTACGATCGTATAAAAAGTAAACTGTTTTTATTTAGTATATTTTTACAATTTTCATAAGTGGTTAATGATAATCTAATTTGTTTTGCTAACTTTAAGTTATTAAACTTAGCTTCTTTATTAAACTTGATTATTTCTTGTATTACATATCAAAGTCTTTAACTTTATTTCGCTTTTATATTAAATACAATTAATTACCTACAGCTTATAAGTATATATATTATACAAAATAATGATAATTCAGTGATAATAATTCAATTCCATTCATGTTTTCTTATGACGTTATCACGTAAAAATTATCGTCCGTAAACCGACTTTACAGACAACCAATTTTTTTTAATATTAGAGGGGGCAAACGGACAGTCGATTCACCTGGTGGTAAGTAAAAACGACATCCATAGACACCCGCTACATCAGAGGATTAGCGGGTGCGTTGCCGGCCTTTAGGGAGTGGAGGGATGTTCCACCAGATCTGTGGAGGGAAGGGAAGGGATGGGCTAGGTAAAGGAAGGGGCGGGCCACCGGATCTTTCACAAACTTAACGAAACACGACGACAGTGCCGTCATTTCACGTCGGTGTTAAGTGAGAGCGAAATACTTCCCCGGGCGCGCCGGCCCATTCAGCTGCAAGTAGCATGGCGCTACTTCGGTAAACCTTTCCTACAATTGTGGAAACAACGTCCAGCATATTGAAAAGTGAGACCGTTAGACGTTGTAGGGCTTTTAATATGAGTCGTATATAATCAAAGGCGGCTATCTACACTTTAACAAATTTTTGGTAATCTAAAAAAAAACGATTTCTCCTAAACTGTGTGACTGATGAATAATGTATAAACTATAATTATAATCTACGGCTATTTTTCTTACATGGTAGAACGCAGATAATGTGATGGAGTTCAAGAATAAGCTACTATTAAGGTTTTTTTATTGACAATAGCCGTATTTGATACTAACCTCCAGAAATGACCGGATTTGATACCAACTTTCTTCACAGATAGCCATATTTGATACTGACATGTGAATACAAATGGCGATAAATCCTAGGGCTGCCCAAAAATATATCAACAATAATTAAATCTTTGGAAATCAATAATAGTTAAATATATGGAAATCAATAGGTAATAATGAAATCTTTGAAAATCAATAAATAATTTAATCTTTGGAAATCAATAATAATTAAAACTAAACTAAATAATAATTAAAAAATCAATAATTAAATGAAAAAAAAAATCTCTTCTAAAAATATGCCTTTTAACTTCAACATTAATAATATTCTTTTATTGTTTAGAAGCACAGAATATTTTATTGCAGTTTGCTTCCTACCCTTGTAATTTGCACTTTTTTTAGTATTACTATTACTTTTTAGTATTATTATTTATACTGCAAGAGTTTAAAATTATTGATTCCTGATCCTTTTTATTTTTATAACTGTAAAACTGTGTGTAAAGCCATTAAGTTTGCCATGTTAAGAGAATTGCACTGAAAAGATTTTGTAGAATGATCACATACTCTTTCGGGTACACTTTGTACCTGTACAATAACAGATAAAATATTACAATACTCTCTATAAAATGTATACCTACACATCAAAATTATTTGATTCATGCATAATTAAAATATACAGATAAACACTACTTACATGTTATTATTAAAATTTCTTTATATAAAAATATATTATGGTCAACCCTAACTAAAGTACTCACCTCGTTCTCTTAGCTACATTTCTTTTCCAATTTCCTGGATTTCTCCGTCGTTTTCTTGCATAATTATAATTTACTCGTGTTAATTGACTTTCCATCTTATAGAATTACGTTGATTTATGTTGCTTTTATTACTTTATCACATAAAAAATCGTTAAAAACTGACTACAAAAGTCATAGCCTTGTACTGAAATCACAGTTAAACCATCGAATACGCGTCTGTGATTGGCTGGGACATTATGATAGCCATTTTTGAAAATCACATCCGAAAGATGGCCGTATTTGTTTCTGTATCGTAAGTTTGGATACGATTTACAAATTAAATAGCCGTCGCTGATCAATAACGAATAATGAAACGTTTTTGATTCAAACTTTACCATGTTGCTACATAAATAACTTAATTTTGCCAATAATGGTAGATAGCCGCCTTTGATTCTATACGACTCATATGAAGCAAAAGAAATAAATTATGCACCAAAAATGTAGGATTAAAGCGCAGGACACCACGATATTTATAACAGAACATCTTACAGCTAAAGTTGTTTGATTATACATTGTATCACGCGACTTAATCAAGGATAGGTCTCATAAATACTGTTGGTTAGCTTTTGGAAGAGTTTATCTCAGAAAAGAAAATACTTCACCGATTACCTATGAGAGTGAGGCCCAAGTTCTTGACTTAAAGAAACATAAGTGACTCTAAGAAACTTAAATTAGTGGCTAGCCTGTATCGTAATTCGACGACCATTCTGGTGTAGTGGTGCGAGTAGTCACCTCAAAGCTGCGCGCCGGCAGTCGCGGTTTCGATTCCCACTCGGGACAGATATTTGTATTTGTACGAATATCTGTTTCCGGTCTGGGTGTATGTCCTTGTGGGTATCCCCATTGTGCCTCGGAGATAACGTAAAGCCGTCGGTCCCGGTTGTTATCATAGACACCTGATAACGATCGGTACTCATAGTAGGGAAATTATTAGGGTGGATTAAGCTCCAACCCTACTCCTATATGGAAAAGAGGCCTTCGCTCCGCAGATAGTGGTATAGAGGCTGATATTGTACTGTACTGTACTGTATTGCAATTATGATTACTTTGTCTGATGACTCGATGTTCGGAACTTTCTTTACCTACCTGCTTTACTGCTAATTTATAAGTATATACCGATTAATTCCAAGGAATGTATTGAATTTAATTTACTGCAGTGAATATACCGATAGTGGATGTAATTGTTATTTACAATAAACTATTTGTACGTGTTAATTGCTGCGCTATGACATCATCAATTTTCGTTGGAACTTATGAAGGCCACATTTACATGTAGGTACTAGAGCTGTAGCTATTTCATGTTCATTGATGAAGTTCTGATCTGATGATATTGGACTTAATTTCGAATATATTTTGACGGAGACGTTTAAGTAACCGGAACTAGACAGGAAACCATTGATATTATTTTTTATACAGACACTTGTCCCTACTTCTCAAAATAGCCATTGTTGCCAATGCGTTGATATTTACATGAAGAGATTATCTAAATCTGGACAATTTATTGACAGAGATACGAGTGTATTGAGCATATAAGTTCGATTTTTTTAATTTAAAACTATATGTTATAATTTTTTTTCTGCTTTATACACACTTTGTAAACAATATAGCATAAAATCTAAATTCAAATTAAAATTTTATTTACCCTTTCAAGATTTTCAGATATGGACCATGTTAGTTCATTCCTCGATGGCAATACTGGAGCATTGTCGTTGACATCTAGCAACACTACCTCAACTTCTGTAGTGTTCTGATTTCTGTTACCATCTGTAGGTAAGGTTTTTTTTTTAGAAGCAATTTCGCTAATAATAATTTGTACATGTAATTTTAAGAGTCAGACAAAGACACGAATAGGTTTAATTGGTAGAACCGAATTAAAATTGACAAACCTCCTTCCGAATAAAAGTTATCGATGAGAGTAAGGAAGATCGTGTGCCTGGGCTCGTCGCCGTCGCGGTCGAGCGTCTCGTCCGTCGTGAGATCCACGTACACGCGACCTGTGTCCAGCTCCACGGAGAAGAAGCTGCGCAGTCGCTGGTTCACCGCGTAGTTGATCGTGTAGCGCACCGTATTGTAGATCTCTGTCACAGAAAGTTTATTGAAAGAGTCGAGGTGTCCAGTGGATTTAAAAATATAAAATAGTTGAATTTCAAAATGGTAATTTGTATTTAAAAATCATCTTGCGGTGGGTGAAGAAATATTCGAATAAGTACTCGTATATGCATAGCAGACATAGAAAGTCTAAGTGGTTAGATAGATTTTAACATAAATTTTATATTACATTGTTTTAATTGATATTCCCTTACTTTTAAATAATTTTATAGAAGATAGAAATTTTTATCACCAATTATTTGTTAATTAACTAACGATATACGTAAATAAGTATTCTTCTACTATATGGAGAGAAGGTCTTTGGTTAGCAGTAGGCTTATAGAGTGATTCAGCTTAGTGCAGTTCAAAAATTTTTGTATTTACATTAAACATTTTCACGTAAGTACATACAATAGTTCTTTACCGTCTCTGTCAAGATCTTCGGCAACAAGAGTAACTACGTCATCACCAGTCTTTGCATTTTCGTATATAAACACAGTCGTATTGAATTTGTCCGTCTTCGCTTCAGGGTCCTTGTTGTTTATATCAATTATTCGGATAGTTAGCTGAAAAATTTAATAAAGTGGTTATAGTAATGACCTCAATTTATATAAATAACTAGATGGATTTAGCTGTATCACTCGTATTGAGGTATATAGAAATAAATATACCAGCAGTGTAGTTTTGATTACCGTGCGGTGACCGGCAGAGAAAAATAGTCCCAACCTCTTTCTTACCGAGGTGCCGTAAAAGGCGATTAAGGCCCATAGGGGTACGAACAACTGTACAGCAACCAACGATGGGTAGCAGCGTCACCAGATCCTGCCACAACACACTGCGCTTGCCAACCCGCTTGCCAAATGTGGCGAGTATTAGCAAATCTCCTCAGAGATGATGGGGGAGGCCTATGTTCAGCAGTGGATATCCAAAGTCCGGCCCTCCGACACTGCGCTTGCCGGTACGTGGTTTCCATTCGAGAAGCTTTCTGCTCCATCGGCCGTCAGTTCTACGAACTATGTGCCCTGCCCACTGCCACTTCAGCTTGCAAATCCATTGGGCTATGTCGGGAACCTTCGTTCGTCTGTGGATCTCATCATTTATGATTAGATCTCGCAGAGAAATACCAAGCATAGCCCTCTCCATTGCACGTTGTGCGACTTGGAGCTTGTTCAAAAGGCTCAAAGTCAGAAAATACGACTCAGATCCGTATGTCATCACTGGTAACATATGAGGATGGTTTTTTTTTCAATAAAACAATGTCAACGCTTTTATATCTTTCTATTTAGTGCTAGTCAGTAAGCCAGCTGATTAGACCAGCTTATTAACTTATTTACTATCGTCCCATTTGACGATGTCGACGGTGAAATGCGGAAATGGTTACAGTTATAAAAACGACATAATATAATATACAAAGAAACACATTTTTTTATACGCACGTTCTACCGCAATTTTATATTCCATCTCATATATTATTCGCCACAAATTATATCCCTATTGAAAAACTACATAAGGATTCGATTAAAAGCGACAAAAGGAGCATAGAAACCAATAAATATTTATAATAGTGATTGTAAAATTATAATGTAAAATTAATAGTATAATAGTTTATTACAACTTATTCGATGCGATTGAATATCCAGATATTACACAATTTGAACTACGTAGCTGTAACACTCACGTCTCCTTCAGTTTTCCAGCTGGTTTTATCTGGTGGACAGTTGCTTGGATCTTCTTCAGTACACTCATCGCTCGCTATCACAGTGTAGTAGAGAAAGTATCTAGGTGGAGTGTCAGCATCGATTGCTTCATCATTGTCCACTTCTATTTGTCCTGTGCGGAAGTCGATCTTAACTAAGTTATCTGGTGTATTTTCTTTAGGACTAAAAAGAAATTATATCTGTGAATTATTTACCGTGAAATATTTTTTAGCTAAAGCTTTGTCAGCTAAATTTTATCAACCTTGTACACATACCGTATAGTGTATCGCACTTGGTTATACAAAGGACCGTCAATGTCAGTAGCTTGTATGGAGCCAATTATGGTGTTAGATGCTGAATTCTCTCGCACTCTCAACTCTTGGGACAGCGTTCCATCGACCCACAGCGGAGCATTATCATTCATATCAACTATAGTGATTGTGTACGTCACTGTTGAAAAAAATAGTTTAATTGGTAGACTGAAAGAGAATTATGAAATACGTTGTAAGTTTTTAAGCGTTCTAAAGTTAATATTAAAGTATAATTAGCTAATGACTTTTGAATATTATAAATAATTTTAGAAATAATACCGAATATTTTTCAAGTTAGTAATAAGTCTTTAAGAAGAAATCAAGAGAAAAACTAAAAACAAATATTCTTACATATATACATATAAAAGTGCAAATTGAAAGTAGAAATCTGTTATTAAATATAAATAAGTTTTATGAAAAGGCAGATATAATATAATACATACATTCATCGTAATTTTGTCCGATCTCCGTGTTATGGTCTATAGCTCGAACGGTAAGGTATAGCACATCATACTCCTCGTAGTCGATCGTCACGTTGGGACTGATCTCATTAACAAATAGCAGACCCACAGCGGAACGATGGTTATTAGGATCTGGGTACTCCGTCTCGATGGTCAAGCAACTGAAAGATAGGTTATTCCATACTAAAAGAATAAAGAAGCCTATAAAATCTTTTAAAAAGACCTTCTATTAATAATACAAAGGTGGAGCTTATTCTACCATGTCACTTCCCTGTAAATTAGTTTTCATACTTGCTTTGAATTTTTTCTGAGGCACAATATTTTTCTTTGAATTCCGTTCAAAAATAAATCCAAAATATTAATGTGGAAATAATAACAATTATTACGTTTAATAGGGTAAAACATCCTGCCAAATGGAATATTAAAATAAATAAAAATAATACCAACCCATGAAATAGCGATGTGTTCGCTTCTCGACCTTGTTTGGTCGCGTAGGAGGTTTCCCATATTATTTCGAAGCGTAAGTCAGCTGTAGTATCGGGATCAGTTGCTGTAATTTCTTGTGATTCTTGGATAATCCGATAACCTTTTGGGCTATTTTCTTCTACTTGTGGACTACCTCGAGGCTTTGATAACGTATTGATAAAATCAAATATATTAGACATAATATGATGGTTGTTTATAAATAATAAAATATTTCATGTATTTTATTATTATATTATATATAAAAAAGAAATAATTCAGTTACTTAAGAATTTGAGAAGAATACTTCTTGCTTTGAGTACTTACAAGGCGAAGTGTAGGTGGTACGTTGTTGACGTCCTCCAACTGAATCACGAGCTGTGCCGTAGCTGTGTTGTTGTTGCGAATGGCCAAAGTGTCATCAGCTTGTATCTAAAAATTTATAAATAAATGTATGTACCTATGTATGAGTGTATGTTTATGAGTATGCACGCTATTTAAATATATATTATTTAAAAAATCCCTAATTGAAAACGTCGGAAAATAGACTTTATACAGCGTTTCCACCTGTCCAATTTTCATTTCATCCATTCATAACGAGAGTACCTAATATAACTAACTACTACTACTACTACTACGTACTAAATAATACCTGTAAGAGATTACTCTTAGTGATAAGGCCGCCATTGAACCGTTTTTTATTTTTATTTTCAGTTGTTGTATATTTCTTTATTTTGTGTATATTTTTATGTGAGTGCAATAAAGTGTCTATATGTCTATTTAAATGGGTGTTTAAGTTGTCATTTCTTTCTAGTCCTTCTCCATTTTTTTTTTCTAAGTTAACCCGAGAAAAAATTATTAGATCTTGTCATATACATATAATTGGATCTAAATGACAGATCCAAATATTGGCAGGATATAATTATATATGGTAAGCTATAGATTTATATAGTTATACCTATAATGATAGTTATAGATTCTTCTTTCCTGCCAGCGCCCTCTGTTGGCACCATCCAACTCGAAGGACCAAAATGAACAATCCGTAATTCCCTTTGAACTAGTTCCCTCTGGTGTCGTAATAAATAAAACGTACCAGTGTGGATTGTTATGGTGATTTATTTTCCAGATACTAATTTACAAATTAGTTACAATTAGACACAAATAATAATTAATGCAATCAAAATTTTCATAATCAGAAATAATTAAATAAAAAACGCGCGTGCATTTACTGGCGGTAATCCAGCCATATTGGTCGTCGATACTTGTATTGCGTTTATGTCACGACGAAACCCTTATTCGAAAATAACGCCAAATGTCTTTTTTATAATTGAAATAGTAACACCATAAAACTTGAACACCGAAATTGTTTAATGTATTGAATATTATTTTGGATTTGGAGTTCGAAATGGAATGAACTGTAGTTCGGCAATTTCAAAGGATATTTATTATATATTATCTATACATCTATACATAATATAATAAAATGGTAGGAAAGTCAAAACTGTACATTGAATATTTTTTTAAAAGAATACTTGGGGTGTGATCTACCATGAAGTATTAGGTTGTAATATATCTGACAGATATCTGATATATGTGACGGCCGGCTGGTGCAGTAGTCCGGCAACTGGACACTTTACGTGGGTTTAAATCCCACCAAGTGCAGATAATTTGTATGACGAACCAGTGGCGTGCCTGGTACTTGAGAACAGGGCAAGCCCGACATACGTTTTTTGTTTATGATTCGATTTTTTTTATAGTTTTCATTACAATTTATAAATTCCATGAAATTTTACAACTCTTCACTCTTCAGTCTTAAATTAAATATGAAAGTCAATGTTTTCGGTCGATACGGAATTTGAAGCCCGGCTTTTTGGCTTGTATGAAGGTACCGCCACTGTGACGAATATAAATGTCTGCACTGGGTCATGGACGTGTATATTATATGTATTTATATAAATTTCTTAAATTTTTTTCCATTCCTAGTACCTATTACAAAAGTTCTTGCGAACTTAGCACGGGGCTAGGTTAACGTGGTGTGATTGTTGATTAATATATTATAATATATCTTTACTCACCTGAACAAGCAATTCATTCTGCCTTTGATAATCAAATGCATTGTCAACAGCCACGTGGATATCACCCGTGTCTTCGTTTATATTTAATATATTCTGTGCTGTTCCCATTATACTGTGCCTAAAAATCAACATATAAAATAACTAACTACACGCTTAAGTCAATTTATATCTAACCTACCAGAGCGGTCAAATGACCGCTTTTGAGACTTTTTTTTTTTTTTTTTATTCTTATTTTTTTATAGAGGGTTTGTTCACAGGTTGAACATGTCACCCTCATTGTTACACACCGAGACTTACATACGACGCTTAAGATACAGTTGTGCAATTTTTAACAGTTGTCTTGCTTTTTCCGTATGTGGAAAAGCAAGAATAGTATTATGTACGCCTGTGTCATTAGGTTCTACATTGTGTTCTTTATAATATAACTTTCTCTCGGCTTCAATACGGACACATTCCGCCAAAATGTGATGAACATCTTCTATTCTTCCGCACTCTGTGCAATTTGGTGATGTGAGCTTTCCCATAAGACAATAGAATGCATTAAGTGGGATGTGTCCGGATCGAAGCCTAAAGGCAATGACTAGCTCGGACCTGCTCATATTCGCGCCATCAAACCATGGGCGAGTGGATATGCTAGGTTGGACAGTTCTATACCACACTCCTTTTGATCGCGAGCGTTCGTCAAAATACTCTCTCCACATATCATGACATTTTTTCTTAATAACATATAACATATCAGAATACAGTGGTAAACATTCACAAACGATACATTCAGAACAAGCCTCCTTCGCTAGCACATCCACTACCTCATTGTATATTATACCAACATGAGCAGGTACCCTCTGTAAAATAACTTTTTTCTTTATATTCTTGATTTTACGTAGTTGATTTAAAATAGTATAAGCCAATGGAATGCCACGATTTCCATAAGTACAGCTAATTAAATGTTGAAGGGCGCTCTTTGAATCACTGTAGATAACAAACTGTTTTTGATCCAATGTGTAGATATAGGATAAAGCTTCTAAAATCGCAAACAGTTCAGCGTACATTATAGAAGTTATATAATGTACTGTATGTAATGTATCTTTGCTTGTTTCACATCTTTAATAGTAGTTTTAATCACAGGAGCTAAATCTATACCGCTTATCCATGTATCTAATGAGAATATATCGAGAACTGTACTATTATGAATCGGTAATTCACAAATTGATTGGTAAACTGAAATTAGTAGTGGTTTTTTCTTACGCGCCCAATACGGATTCCGGCAATGAATATTTAAGGATGATAGGATTTGCATTAGACCATAGCAATCGAATGACTTTAATTTCAACAGAAATTTCCCCGCTAAATAATATCGCCGTACGGATAAAGGCTGCAAGTTCAGCTCGCATTCCATTACATGGACGGCTGTAGTTCTTAAGAAGCCACCAATTACTCTCATACATTGATTTTGTATTCTGTCCAATTTATTTAAATGTACCTGAGCACTGTTATCATAAAGGAAATTTCCATAATCTATTTTGCTCCTTATCATAGACATATATAGTCGTCTCAAATGTTTTGGATGTACCCCCCAACCTGATCCCGATAGAATTTTAAATACATTAATTAATTATTCGTACACACTTATGTCTTAATTCGTTAATATGTTTAGCCCAACGTAATGAATGATCTAACCAAACACCTAAATATTTAAAACTATCGACAACTTTTAATTTTTGATTTCTAATTTTTATATCAACACTACCTCTATTAAATCCTCTCCTAAAAACACATATTTTACTTTTCGATACAGATATATCTAGGCCAATTTGAGCAAGCAATTTAACAATTAAATTTATAGCAGCTTGTAATGTTTCAGCCGCCCGAAAAATGTCGTTAGATGTAGAATACAACACAAAATCATCCGCATATTGTGATACTGAAACTATGTTACAGAGTTGTTTACAAATATTTGCTGTTATTATATTAAATAGCAAGGGAGATAGCGGGTCACCCTGGGCTAAGCCACGGTTGGTTTGTCTACTAATCGTGTAATTATCTCCTCGAATTGTTAAATACCTTTCCTGAAGAAAGTTCCAAATATAGCTACTAATCCTAACACCAAGATCCAGACGGTCAAAACAATTTACCAAACAAGTCAACTCAACATTATTGTATGCACTATCTACATCGATAAAGCATGCCACTGTAGATTGATTTTGGGTAAATCCACATTGAATTGTGCTTACAATAGCAGATAAATTTAGCAATGTCGATTGATTTCTTCTAAAACCAGTAGAAAAATTTGGTAAAATTTTATTTTTCTCAATAAACCATTCTAGTCTTTTGACTAGAATGTTATGAAATATTTTACATACACACGACATCATGGATATTGGTCTTAGAGAAGAAATCAACCGACAGTCTCGCCCGTGCTTTGGTATCGGTACAATAGTAATATCTCGCCACTGTTTTGGAATGGTATTGGATTTAAAGATGTCATTATATAATTTTAACAAATAATTTTTACCGTTTTCTGGTAAAAAGTTTATCATAGAATACGTAATTTCGTCATATCCAGGTGAAGTATCCTTACGTTTTAAACATTTTTCTAATTCTTGCATAGTAATATCTGACTCTAAAATAGTATTTTTTGAATTAAAGGTAGGACTCTGTGAATTTACATAGTCAGGCGTTAAAGAATTCAGTAATTCAGTTGCTAAATCATTGCTAATAAATTTTCTATTACTAGATATTCCCTTAAACCATCGCATTTTATTATAGACTTGATTTTGAGTAGACGTTTCATCTAAAGAAGCGCAAAAAGAGTTCCAAGATTTATTAAGGCATTGACGCATCGACCTCTGGGCGCAAGAGATCTTTTGCTGTAGGATTGTTAGATTTTCTGGAGTTGGATTTCTACGAAATTTTGAGAGAGCTAGACGACGTTCTGCCACAGATTTTGAAAGCGTCGTATTCCAATAATGTCTTGGAGTGAAATTAGTACTAGGATTACTATTAACCTTTACATATGGAATATACGAGTTGGCTGCCTGGTTCAACAGATCAATAAAAGCGTCATAGCTTTGCTGTAAATCATCACTGATTGTATAACTTGAAATAGGTTTTCTAACATATTACCGTATGCTTGCCAGTCCGCGTTTTTATAGATTCTACGTCTATTGTTGTTAAGGGTTGCTTTGATCGTCGTGGAAATTTTAATTAGCCTATGGTCGCTACCCAAACTTTCGTTTAAAACATTCCAATTAAAATTTAATACAACATCTGACGAAACAAAAGATACATCTGGAGAAGCTGACTGTAAAATTCCGTTAACTAATTTCAATCGAGTCGGTTCCAAGTTATTAAGGCTTACAAAATTGCTATCAAGTGCCGCATCAAATATTTGACTTCCTCTTTGATCAGATTTGACTGACCATGATGTGCTATGACCATTAAAATCACCCAGTATTAAAGTTTTCTTCGTAGAAATATTAAATATACTATCCCAATCAGACTGGCAAGTGTTGACAGAAGGAGAACAATATAAGGAAATTACGTTTTCAATTTGATTACAGTTAAAAAGCTTAATATGTAATAATTCTATCCCCGGATTACTTGGACTAATTACACACATTTGAGATTTAATGGACTTATGAGTGAAAATTGCAACACCTCCATATCCGTCATCCCTATCTTGTCGCCAGATATTGTAGCCCTTAACTTTAAGTGTACTTTCAGGTACCAACCACGATTCACTTACAACAGCGATATGAATTTTTTCCTGTATTAGTAAATTTTCAAATGATAGTAACTTGGGGCGGAGGCTTTGGGCATTCCATTGTATTATATTTAACTTAACTAATCTGTACCTGTTATCCATTTTTAAAGTAATCTAATATACCTTTCAGCAATGTACAGTCCGCAACGTTATCAACTACTAATAAAATTAACCACTCGATGCACGATTTAATTATTGCACTTATTTTGTCTTGCATTGTAACAGCTCTCAAAAATAAAATGTCCTTTACACGTGTAATTAGTTCACTAAAAGAGACGTTTTTATATTTTGATGGCTCAGATTCTGAGTTCCTTATATTCTGGTTCATCAGATGTTCTTCATCATCTGAAACTGTTTCACATTGAGAGGTATTCTCATAATCATAATATTTGTGTTCTTGTTGTTGTTTCCGTTCAGTTGTATGTTTTCTTGTAGACTTAGATTTACGCCCTTTAGATTTTATTGCTTCAGCAAATGTAAGTACAGGAGTAGATGTACTTTGAGCACAGGGTAGTGATGTGTCAATGCTTAGTGGTAGATTTTGAGGTAATTTCTGCTGATGAGAGTGCTTGATAACAACATTTTCAGTCTCTTCTTGTGATGGAGAAACATAAATTGTTAACGCTTTACGATAGGTGCAATTAAATTCACTCATTATCTCTCTCAATTTCTTCTCCTTCAAGTATTGAGGGCATGTTTTGGAGAGCGCCATATGGTTTCCTTGACAGTTTACACATTTAAAAGAAGTAACTTCACAGTTAGGATGGTTGTTTCCACATTTCGGACAAGTAATTTTTTTCGATGGGCACCTTTTTGTAATATGACCAAATTTCCAGCACTGTGCACATTGCGTCACTGGAAATATGTAACGCTCGACATTTATTCTTAAGCCCTCTACAGATACAAATGGAGGAATATACGCACCTTTGAAACATAGTCTCACAACTTCACTAGGTATCCAGCGCTTATCTTCTGTTGGACCTCGGCGATTAAGACGACTTACAGAAATTAGCTTGGCTGGTTCATTGCAAGATATATTATTCAAAATCGTTTCATCTGTTAATTCCAAGTCTACATATTTTATAATGCCGTAGGAAAAACCTTTCTCCATAGACCTTTGAATTCGCCATCCCTTACTTAAAAGTACTTGGCAATTCTCCAACTTATCTGCACTGACTTCGTTGATAAGATCTATTCGTACTTTGTATGGATTAATATATTTTACTCTAACAATATCTTGAATATTGTTTTCTTTTAAAATTTTGGCTAAAGCAAATTGTTTTGGCATAAATTCCGTGTGAGATATGTATATTTCGATTTTTTCGCTTTCTTTTAATTTTTTACCCTTTCTTTCAACTGTTATCCACTCACTTTCACTCTCATTTCTTACTCGTTTGGATGATCTTTCTCTCTGTATAGAACCCTCTTCATCTTGATAATATACTCCAGCCTCCATATCTAACATTTCTTCGTTTATTAAATCGTTTCTCGTCTTATTAATAATAACACTGTCTTCCACATTTATATCTTCATTCTCATTTTCATCCATAATGTCTTACAAATAAGTTAGTAATTAGCATGGCAGCGCGTTGATCGGATCGGGCCTCGCTCGCTGAGTCGAGGCGCAAAAAAAATAGTCGCACCGATCGCTCAAACAAAAGACTGCGATAACACTTCGTTTCATAAAAACACGGCTTACTCGTGCGCATGCCGCTACGAAACTGCTTTTGAGACTTTAATTAAATTTGTTAAATTCTTTCAATTAATTTCAATTGTTTCATTTTTCTCAATATATAATTATATAGCTACTTAAGTAGCCAGAAAAAGTCGTGCAGTAGGTTGAAGAAAATTTTTAACCTAGAATTTAACAATTTTAATTAAAGTCTCAAAAGCGGCCATCTGACCGCTCTGGTAGTTTAGTGTTAATTAATGAATCTTCTTATATATATATAGGAGACTTTCTATAGATATAGTCACTCATCACGATATCTCTGGAAGTATGAGACCTAAAAACTTGAAATTTGCTAGGAATATTCCTTTTGCCAAGTAGAGGTCAGCTAAGAACGGATTTTACTAAATTCTACCTCTAACGGGATGAAAAAGGGAGGCAAAGTTTGTATGGGACAACGTGATTCCTTGGTCCAAGCTACTTCAAATTTTGCATAAATATTCTTTAACAGAATTGATTGAAGACGTGTTTCGTATTTTATCGACATTCATTCCCTGACGGGGTTAAAAAAGGGTAGAAAGTTATTTTGATATAAATACTCCTTAGTGCTTTTGATTTAAATTACATTTTATTTTCACACATGTTTGACAATCAATCCGTCTATTATAATATATTTTCCAGTATTGACGTGTAGGTGATATCTTTTTTTGGGTGCTCCTGATGGAACAGGCAAGACTTTATATTAAACTTAACAAAATTGAGTTGTAAATATACCGTGTGATTGCTTTATTGTAAAATAGTGTCTTATAGAATATTTTTACTTCAATGTTGGTGTTGTGTTAAGTGAAGGGTTTTAAACTAAATGACTCATCAGCAAGGCATCTGTAGTTCACAATGATACAGATATAGAAGACACCGAATTGAACTTGGAAACATTTTTGAATTATACGGCATATATACATTTTTTTTATAAATATACATATAAATAATACATATAGAAATAAATAGATATTACACCCAGACTTGAGGCGGGAATCGAACCCACGATCCTAGAGCGGAAAGCAGGGTCACTACCAACTGTGCCGAGTCGATTAAAATTTAAAAAATAATTACTTGCGGGTTTATTCAAATCTAAGAGACAAAATCGTATTGACTTGTGGTGTAATTATACCTACGATACAACGAACGAAGCATTGGTGACCGTTCTGGTGTAGTGGTGCAAGTAGTCGCCTTAACGTCTCGCCTCAATGGCGGTGGTCGTGGGTTCGATTCCCCCTCGGGGCATATATTTGTATTTGTGCCAATATTTGTTTCAGGTCTGGGTGTATATCTGGGTATATAGTGGGTTTCCCCACCATGCCCCGGAGAGTACGCAAATCCGTCGGTCCCGTTTGTTATCATGAATGCCTTATAATAATTGTTACTTATGGTAGGGATATTATCCGCTAACCCGCAGTGAAGCAGCGTGGTGGATTAAGCTGCAACCCTTCTTCTATATGGAAAAAAGGCCTTCGATCAGCAGTGGGTTATTTATTGGCTGATACAATACACTACATTACAGGAGCATTTGTGGCCTGCAGTGACGAAACTGAGCCTTACTATAAATATAAGAGTCCATCTAAGGGAGATGTTACTGCCGGGCAGTTCTCAGAGCCGTTGCTTAAAAAAGGAAATGGTGATTCCCGGGAACCATATAATAATATAATGTATGAGTGTATATGAGTATGAATTTACCATCAACAAAGCTTAAGGTCAAACTCTTACTGTAGCGGGAGTATACTTAAGCGAAAGCTGCTGCTCTCACAGTCAGTTGTATGTGGCATATTCCAGAATATCTTGGTAATTCTAGCACTCCGAACGAAAAACAAAAAATATTGTTTATACAGAAATACTACGGAAGGTGTAGTATTTCGATTTCGTTGTAAGAAGATAACATCCCCGTGTAACTTTCTCCAAATCAAAAGCAGAGCTTCTTCATCATGAAACATAACAAATTTCATTAAAAAAAAAAACAAATAAAAATCCTATTATAGCCATTTTCGACTTCTACGCGGACGAAGTCGCGGGCTAAAATATTATGTTTGACAACTCAATCCGTCTGTTATGAAATATATTCCAGTATCGACGCAGGTGTAGGTGATAAAAAATATAAATTTATATTTTTTGAATTTTTAGTTAAATACCCGTGCGAAGCCGGGGCGGGCCGCTAGTAATTATATAATACGGCAAACATAATACAATTAATATTCTATACTTAAAGTAACATTTGAGTTAGACTTTTCGTTTATAGTTACTAAAAAGTTTCAATACTTACACAACCCTGTCGTCTATGTCTCTGTCTAGCGCCAACATTTTACCAATATAGAAATCTTTGCCTTCGGTTTCCTTGAAGGTCACTGTTTTAATGCTCTCGTTAAATATTGGTATTTCATCGTTCCAATTTTTCAAGTTTATATACACGGTGGCGAATTCAACAAATTCTGGTTTGTCCAAATCAGTAGCGACTACCTAATATCATCAAGACATATAATTATTATATGTGAAAAAGTGTTCTAAAATTAAAAAAATGTAGAGCTAAGTTTAAACTAAAGTTATCAATAGACATCTTTGAGTTTATAATGTTTAAATTTCGATAAAATATTATTCCTAATTAAAAATAAAACTATAATGTTATATATTAATTGATATTTTTAAGATGTTCTATGTCGTCCATCCATTTGTGACTAAGAAAGATTTATTACTATACAGTTACCCTTAGCTCGATAGATTGGAACTCTGGTACTTCATAATCGAGCATGCTGTGATTGGAGGTACCCATAATAAACGTTTGCCGCTGGTAGCCAATCTCTGGCTGTATGAAGAACGCCTCGTCTGCACCAGGAGGGTGGACGCTTTCGAGATGCACTCTATAACGTGCATGTTCACCCTGATGATTGGAATTCATTGTAGAAGAGAGAAGAGTTTATTTAAGTTATCTTATTATTAAAACTTTGATGTTATCTGTATTTAAATATGATCATTTAGAAAATATAGATCTAGCGACGGGTTTTCGCAATGGTCAAACAACACTGGTTTTCATCCTTCTGGGGACTTTTGATTTTATTTAAGCAAAGTCGAAAAATGTATTAGACCGATAAATATACAAAATTTTCAATAAATAATTCTGATAATTACTGTGTTAATAGAATCTTTTTATTTTTATTTGAAAATCACAACCAGCAGTTTCATACGTCTTTCCATGCCCTCTTAATACTTCTAGTAAAAGTTAAATTCTTATAATACCAAATTACCTAATTCGTATTTTAAATTTTAAAACACATAGTTTACATCAGCTGACTGATGCACTACTGGTCGCGGGTTCGATTCTCGCACATCACAAATTCTTGTATAGGCCATACAGATATTTGTCATTGTCTGGGCGTTTTTGCTGTGTATGTTTCTGGACCTTCGACGCAGGATTCATATCCTGCTGGGGGTAGTCGAGTGTGAGACGTTTATTTTATTTATAGAATTTACCGTATCCCTATCGTGAAATCCAAATTCTTCGTCAAAGTTTAAAGTCAGTGGTGTTTCTTCATCGATATCAATGGTGTAAACATCAAACAAAGGCTCGGGAGATTTGTTGTTCACGTCCCTAATGATGATGACGACGTCGTTTTTTGTCTCAAACGTGGTGTTGACGACATCGTTATTTGTATCAAGCGTGGTGTTGACGTACTTATAAGCTACAATCTTCAGCTCGAACACTTCTCTTTCTAAGGCATCTCTGTCTATGGGAAACACTTGGAATATTCCACCATCTTCTCCATTTCCTATTGTTTTTATATCGAAGTATTGTTTGTCATCTACAAGAGTTTTATCATATTAGTATAATTATTTCTTTATTCTTACTTTTGTTTCTTTAAGTTCGTGTTTTAGAAAGTATGATTTTTATTAAAAATATAATAATTATTTTTTAATAACCTGTTGAGGCTATAACTAAAGCTTGTACGCCTTGGATAGCAAATAAAAAACCAAATAAAATACAAATGATAAATATGTACAAAAATATCTTTATTTTTATACCATGTTAATTAATTACTGGTTGTGTCCCCTTTCCCCTTCCCCTTTCTAATTTAAACATCTATACATATAATAAAATGGTAGGAAAGTCAAAACTGTACATTGAATATATTTTTTAAAGAATACTTGGGGGGTGTGATCTACAGTCGATACCAAAACCAAAAATATAGTTTTTAGAATTTTTGTCTGTTTGTTTGTCTGTATATATGTACGGGATAAACTCAAAAAGTACTGCATGGATTTACTTCCAATTTGGCACGAATATTATTAAGAAGCCCGGTCAACATCTAGGCTACATATTATCACGGTATCAACTACGGGGAACGAGCAGTGAACCTTTATTTCTTCAACGCATTCTGTAACAACGTGTAATCTAATAGCGTTCACGCAGACGATGTCGCGGGCAGCAGCTAGTATTGGAATAAGGACAAAAGTTTTAATTTAAGAAATTAAACAAGATAATAATTGAACTGAACTGAATCGGCCTGTAAGAGTCTTACTGCTGCGCAAAAACCTCTTTTCAATATAGGAATTAGGAGAAGTGTCCAAACCTTCTCTATTGAAGAAGGGTCGGAACTCAATCCACCACACTGCTCCACTGCGGGTTGGCAGATAATTTTCTTTTCATGAGTAACAATAACTATCAGATGTTCATGATAATAACTGAGGTCGACGGCTTACGTGTTCTCCGAAGCATGGTGGGGAGACCCACAAGGACATACAGCCAGATCACAAACAAATATTTATTTCATGCTAGTTTGTGTATATGCGTTTGTGTCTTTGTATGTGTATAAATAATAAATAGCACCAATATAAAATAAATTAATTTTACCTTCATCAACTTCAAGTCTATAGTAGATAGGCCTACCAATGCCTGTATCACCGTCTATGGCTCTAACGGTAAAGTTTGCGGCTGTCATTTCGTCTAATTGCTGTACAGCAAATATATTCAGCCACCGAGGATTTCGACTTTCTACGTTTTGTACTTGTACCATAATCGTGACGGTATGACTATTGGGTCTAGAGTCCTAGAAGAGAAAAGAAAAATTTTTTTTTTCAAAGATATCATATTATTATGATATGTATTACTTATTTAGTTATAAAACTTATTGAACAATTATAAAAGGTCAAGTGAAATATCAAAAGGTGGACTTAAAGGATACATGCCTGCCATGCCATGATGCCTTATCTCCCAGCTAACATTAAGGTATTTAAGATTGGTAGGTAGTAGTACAAAATAACACATATATTTTTAAATCACATTTTAGATTTCATTCAGTCGAACAAGGGACGCGTATCTTTTTATGACTTAAATAATTATGATCCCACTGCTGGGTAAAAGACTTTTCTCCCTATAGGAGAAGGGTAAATAGTTAAAATAATTTAGTATATTGTAATATGTTTTTCCAATTACGCATTCCGAAACGGTTGTTGAGCCAATTACAACTAAAATATTTTATAAATGACGTTCAAAAGTGCTTATTATCTAAACCTAATTGAATAAAATATATTTTGAACAAGAATTTTTATGTAGACTACTATAAAGTACATAAATATTTAAAATAAAACTCACAAACGCCGTGATCCTAAAAATATGAAGGGCATTTGTTTCAAAGTCTAGAGATCTGTTAAGGCCTAGGGTTATAGTCATCCGATTCCACACATTCGGTATATTCTGAGGGTAGATGTAGAAGATTTCGTCGTCATTTCTGTCACTTTCTATTTGAAATTCCATGGCGCTGATGCTTATCCTACCATCCTCGTCAGTAACGTCATAAGTACAATCAGTGAGACGTGGCTCTCCGAGTTCCTATAATCAAAATTGTTTCTAAATTTGTTGACCGTATCAAAAAGCAAGTATAATTTTTAGGAACTGACATAAAGTATTTATAAATAAAATTTATGGGATATTAGTAAAGGACTGACAAGTTCACTTGTTAATATTTTTACTAAAGAGAAAGAATAGATTTGATAAAATCAATAAGGAAATACGTAAATAGAATGGTAAAAATTGAAATTTCTCTGAGACTTTCATAAAATCTTTTGTTTGAGCTAGATGTATGAGGGATGTCATATATTAAGTGTCCCTAGAATTTGTATGGTATAATTCATTAATTTAGTAAGTAAAATGTTTACTTACTGGAACTTCGCACGAATTCAAAACGTGTATAATCGGCGGGTTGTCATCGATGTTGACGATCTGTAAGGTAATAGTTCCTTGTTCGGTCACCTCGGGGATCTGAATGCTCAACATGTAAAGAGTCATACCCGGCGTTTCATAGTCCTGCCTAAAATTATATTAAAACCATTTTTTTTTTAAATACCAAAAGCTATTATCCTCGTAGCTCAAAAGTATCAGGGCAGTTACTAGGTGGAAAGATAAAAAAAATATTGAGCCAGCGTAAGGCAAGTAAGTAGTTGAAAAAATTCCTGAATCATCGTAATTTAGACGCAGGAAGAAGAGAACAATGACAGTCGTGGTTAGCAACTTTTTACAAAATTCAAGAAATTGAGAGAACTTGATTCTCACCTTCCATAATAAACAGGCTTTCTAATGAAAAACGAATTTTTATAATAGGAACTAGTGGAGATATTCAGCTTTATAATATTATTCTTCTAAGTATAATCCTTATAAGTATAATCCTTAATTCAACCTACCGTTGAGTGATGTACAATATCCATTCGTCTTTTTCTTGCCTAAGTTCTGGACCGAGCAAGTTGAATGCTCCAGATATAAGAGGACGGTTGATAACTGGTGTTGCCGATCCTTGAAATTGAATATTAGTTATTATAACTGTGTAGTCAGGCCCGAATTTAGGGGACCAGGGCAACCGCCCCGAGCCTCCACATAAAAGGTGCCCTCACAATAAAGACTTCGGAAAAAAAATAACTTAAAAAAAACTAAAAATTAACGATATTGTCGAGTAGGGAGAGCAGATGACCTTTTTTTTTTGTTTAGAAATATAAAGAGGCGATGACCTTTTGTTTTAGGAATATACATAGCCCGACGGAGTAAACAACATCGTTCCGGAGTTGCGACGATAAGGGGCCTCTACTCTTTTGTTGCCCCGAGGCCTCCAGACCTCTAAATGCGACCCTGTGTGTAGTAATCGGTTGTCTTATTGTTAGAGACGTAGGACTAAAGTTTTAGTATGAGGGTAGAAAAATTCATACAAGCAAATTTTTTTATTATTTTTTCTTTGAATACGTGATGTTTTTAAAAAAGTATGATATACTTTATAGGTTTTCTGCCCCTTTCAAAAGTGGCTGAATAATAGCCTAATATTCGATGAATTCCATAAAAAAAAATTAACCTATTATCTAGTTTCAATTATAACAATTAAATTAAAATAATAGAAATAAAAAAGTTTAAAAACATTTAAAAGTATTTGAAAATCAATATAAAGAACCAATTTGTATTAATGTATAAAAATTTACCATCAAAATTAATAATAATAGTAAAAATCGGCACTAACTAAGAAATAATCGGATTTTATCATAAATTTATGATAGAGTTTTAATCATTTTGATTGTTACCGCCGTCGATGCTTATGTGAAAACATTTACATAAAATATGATTCTTTTACTCATTCTTATTATTTAGGTACATACTGTCTTTGATTTCCTTCGAATTTAATTCTAAAATCATCGATAAAGGACTGTAGCATTTCAATAGCAGTCATATTGATAAGTTACGCTCTGACGTAATATTTTTACGCATTCGCGTCTATCGTATCCAGTGCTAGATTTAAGGGCCGAGGCCTCTACAAAATAAGGGGCCCCACAATAGATAATCGGATTTTTTTTAGGAATATGGAGACGCGATGACTTTTTTGAAGACTATAATAGCCCGACTGAGTAAATAACATCGGTCTGGGGTTGCGGCTACTTTTTTTTTCGTGTGCACTCACTATACTACACAGTACAGTTACAGGAAAGTTATCGGTTTGGGCCAAAGGGCCTTTGCCACGCCCTTTTTTGCCTAGAGGCCTCCACACCTCTAAATCCGGCCCCGTTCGTGTCAATCGTAGTTTCAACTGGGTCGACATGTACGACTACTGTTCCTACACGATAGTCATAACGTAATGTTGTATAGCCTATCTTATCTTTAGAGACTGTATCTTTCTAACTGTTAAAATATTATTAAAATCGGTTTAGTATTTGTAGAGACTGTTATTGATTACGGACAATAAAATTAATACGTTATATGCGTATTACTTAGTTTACCGTTATAGTTAAGTTTCGCTATAGCAACATCTCCTTGAATCTCCTCATCCATATAAATAATTTGAACTCTTTGTTCGGAAACGTACTCCCCCATGCACACGTCCTCTCTCTCCGGCGCTGGGATAAATGGCATGTCGGCCCATGATGTGCCTGTTTAAAAAAAAAATTACCTTACATTTGTACATTTCGAGTAAAAAGTATAATTAATTAATTAAGCCATTTTACTAAGTCTATATTTATAATAAAAAACGGTAACAGATCCCATTTAGTACATTTAAGAAATAATGAAAAAAAAATTGTAAGCACTCTACAATTGATACTGAAGACACATTTTTTTTCTTTTTGTCTGTTTATATAATGGCCGTGCTTCACACCAACACTAGGTACTGCATTAACTTAAATTAAACTCGTGATTTGAGTGAGTCATACTCAGAGATAGGATTCTCTATACTTCTATCCCAAAGTTCATAACGGTTCCCCTTTTTGAGAGGATATGAAAGTAAAATGTGTAATTTAGTTGTAATTCATAAGCGCGAAAAAAAAAACGTACGAAATCATCATTTGCTTTTTTTTCGTAAAAAGAAGATATTTGATATTTGATATTGAAGATAATAAATAATTCAAGAACTTTGGTTTGTTAGTCCAAAAATTGTGGACATTTCATCAATGTTCTTGGTAAGGAAGTTATCCGCCACCCATTTTAAATAAAGAGGTTTATACAGTCTGTTTCAGTTAAAAATAAAAACTATATCAATAAACACTTGTTATTTTTACCTTCAAAGTCTATTTCAGGTAAGTTGTCAGGCTTGGGTTCCCTCGGAATGCCAGTCATATACGAACATCGATCTGAAAAAGTTGCCATCAAAGAGTGTTTAATTACATTTTAGAGCAAAATTTTTTTCTGAAAGTCGCACCTGAAAATCTTGTAGGTACTCAACATACTCAAAGCATTAAATTCTCAAAACTTCAGTATCTGACGATTCCGATTTGTGAAAAAAATATTCAACCTACAGATTTGTCTCACTGGATTTTTTTTGAAGGTAATTGAATATTGTTTAGAAAATTCAGTAGCAAAATACTAAAAAAAATCTTACTGTATGAGCGGAAGAAAAAATGAATAAAAAATGGTTTTTCAATAGTTTTTATATGGAAAACTTACTGTTTGATGAGCAACGGCTTTAAATCAAAATTAAGGGCTTTGTTATAGTTTAAAAAAATGTTTTTTTATCGACTACAAGATTTTCAGGTGGGGCTTTGAGAAAAAAAAAATGTTGCTCTAAAATGAAGCATCCTAAATTGTAATTGTACTTATGTACATAAGCCAGCTATAATTTATGCAGTGGTTGTAAAAATGTGTATTGACGTTGTAATTTAAAAGAATATTTTTACCTATTTTTGTTTACTTCTAATAATTTTATTATTTATATAAAAATTTACTATTGCCAGATATTTGTTTTGTGTTTAGATTATATTCATATTTTCTATTAATGTAGAGCGAATATTGTTATCATACAATAGATTACAGTTTTTTAATCAGTCATCTTTTTCTTTTTAGCGAAACATAAAATGTACTATTCTGTCTTCGTTTATCTTACTTCTTTATCTATTATCAATAATTAATTAATAATATTTATTTAAAATAGATAGATTACCCGGAATTTCTTCGTCAGACTAAATTCCATACGTATATTTTCATTTTCTATTTGTAAATAAAAAAGTAATCATCGTCATCATCATCATATCAGCCATTGGATGTCCACTTTTGAACGTAGGCCTCCCCCATCGACCTCCAGAGCAACCGGTTCGAAGCAGCCTTCATTCAATGGCTTCCGGCGACTCTCTTCAGTCGTCTGTCCATTTTGCGGACGGCCGTCCGACGCTGCGCTTGCCGGTAGGTACGTGGTTTTCACTCGAGAACCTTTCTGCTCCATCGGCCGTCAGTTCTACGAGCTATTCTATAACCTAGCTTTGTTTAAGCCGAATTTATTTACATTGCAAATGTATATAATAAATTTTTTTTTAATTATTTTTTTTTTCATTCCAGGAGTCTAATATTCTTATTAGTCTTCTTTAATAAAGGTTTTCTTTTCTTTATTTATTTTTTATTTTTTTAATAATTACTTTTGTTTTTTCGCAGTCTATTTAGAATCTATAAGATCTGAACAAAAAAATCTTTATAGTTTTTTTTCTTCGTTACAGTTTCTGATAGTATTTCGGTGTGTTTTATTTTTAGTTTTTTAATAAATATATATATATATATATATATATATATATATATACATATATATATATATATATATATATATATATATTTATTTTTCTAAGTCCTACTTATGTTTTTAATACTTTTGTTTGGTACTGAATTCGTAATCATGTGTATGTGTATATTATAATTTACTTATCAATTAAAATGTGTATGAGCGCTTCCGATATTCAATTGAAGTGAATCCCGATTTATTGTAATTTAAGAGAAATTTATGCAGGTTCAATTACCACTTCAATGCTTTTACCCTCAATTATATTTTATTCCTATCGTTTAAGTACTGTCGGACTAATATGACGGTGCAAACGATAATTTTGTAACGTCGATCGCGATTGTCCGTGGGCTTCAAATAAAATTCTTTAATTGCAAAGACAATATGATACGAAAATATTTTTTCAGCATTTATGTTCCATATTCCAATACTCCATTCTCCTTTACACCTATAACTGATTCAGACATTAAAACTGCAGTCCTTTCAATTTTATCGCAGGCCGCTGGCTATGACAAGGTATGTTTGAAAATGATTACACTGATTCTTCCTTTCCTATTACCGATTCTTAACCATATTTTTAACTACTCTGTTACCACAAGTTCCTTTCCGAAAGCCTGGAAACTAGAAAATGTTATTCCTTTGCCTAAAGTTACCAATCCTTCTTCTTTAGCTAATTTTCGACCCATTTCCATATTGCCAACTCTCTCTAAAGTTTTTGAATGCATTGTCCACAAGCAGTTCTCTTTCCTTTTATACTCTAATGATCTTCTTAATTCATATCAATCTGGTTTTCGTCCAGGCCATAGTACAACTTCGGCTCTTATCGACGTAACTGACGACATTCGCTTAGCCATGGAGAATAAATCGCTTACAATCCTTATACTTATTGATTTTAGTAATGCTTTTAATTCTATCGACTTCGACATGCTTCTTGGCGTACTAAAATCAATTAATACTTCTTTATCCGCGTTAGCGTGGTTTGAATCTTACCTTCGGAATCGTTTACAGCGAGTTCAAGTAAATACATCTTATTCCAACTGGTGCAATCTTACTGTGGGAGTTCCCCAAGGTGGCGTACTTTCCCCTCTTCTTTTTTCTGTCTTTATTGACTCGATCACTAAGGTCATATCTTCAAAATACCACTTATATGCTGACGATTTGCAAATATATCGCCATTTTAAGTTACATGATGCCGAGTCTGCTATTATCTCCATCAATGATGATCTAAGGCGTATTACTGAATGGGCTGATAGTTTCGGTCTTACTGTTAACCCGGGAAAAACTAAAGCATTAATCATAGGCAGTAAACGCATTCGCTCTCAACTTAATATAGCAGAACCCCCTATTACCGTCGACGGCGTCCCTATTACTTATTCCGACTCGGCTAAGAATTTAGGTGTTGTTTTTGATTTCAATCTTAACTGGAATGCTTATATCAATGAGATCAGTCGTAAGGTTTACTTTTCACTCCATTCTCTAAAATCATTGCAAAACTTTTTACCTTTCAAGACTAAAGTTTCTCTCGTGCAAACTCTTATACATCCGATCATTGATTACGCTGATGTCACTTGTTTAGATGTCACCGAAGAATCACTTAACAGACTTGAGCGACTACAAAATTTATGCTTGCGTTTCATTTTCGGCTTAAAAAAATATGATCATGTAAGTCACTTTCGTAAGCAACTCTACTGGCTACCTATCCGCCATCGTAGAAATTTTAGAATACTTTGTTTCCTTTTTAAGACTCTTTTTAATCCTTGTTCTCCTTCGTATCTACGGGACCGCTTTTCTTTTTCTCATGATGATGATTCTTCATGCAGATCTCATAAACGTTATCTTCTTCAGATACCCACCCACCGTACCGATTTTTATTCCTACTCCTTTACTGCACATTCCGTTAGACTTTGGAATTCCCTACCATATGAAATTCGCGTTTGCAAAACACTATCTCTATTTAAGAAAAGAGTGAGAAAATTCTACTTGAATCAATCCTAGTTTAAAACCAATTTGATTAAGTATCTTCATGCGTATTGGAATATATTATCGTATGTATTATACTATGTATCGTATATATGTATGCGTGTATGTATAAGTATAAGTATTATATTATTTGTATCTATGTGTGTATACATTATTATGTAGGTATATATTATGTATTTATATATTGTATAATTATGTATTTATTATTATATATTATATTTTTATTCACAATATGTTTAGTTTGTACACGCTAATTTTTGCAACTCTTACAATTTTCCTGTGGCAGGACTACTGGAAGAGATTCCATCATGGGATAAGTAGTGCCTTTGTACCAGCATTGTTTTATAAGTGCTTTTTCCTATTTGTATTCTAGTGTGTATAAATTGTTTAATAAATAAATAAAATAAATATGTGCACCGTTTGATGGTAGAATGTAGAACTTGAAGAAAAGATGTGATAATTTTTTAAAATGAACACTAAAGTAAAATGAATGGTTCAAGAGTTATTCGAAGAGCCTATATGAAAAAAGTTTTTTGAATTTGACAATAACCTTAAAATGAAAAATATAACTTTTAAATCGAATCAATAAATGCCGAGTTTAGCGTTCAAACAAATTCTTTTGCTTAATAATAACAAATAAGTAGGATGAGTGTACAAATGATTATAGATAAAAAATATTTACCTTCAGCGATTACTAATTGTATTCCTATGTAAAGCAAAATGATTAGTAGTGTGTGTGTCTTGGTCCCCATTTCTCATGACAGTTCCTTAAAGAAAATTTTTTTTTAGTTATCAATCTGAGAAATATAATATAAACGATGAGAATAAATAAATAAAATAAACGCTTTATATTTAATAACCGATGATACACTACGAACATGACAATATCCTATATATTCATATTATTTTATGAAAGTTTGTTTTCATAAAGTAATCTCTGCACTAAATTAGACATGACAAACATCAAAACTGAAATAAATCAGATTTGGTAAACATCTGTACTGAAATAAATCAGATGTGGCAAACATCTAAACTGAAATAAATCAGATGTGGCAAACATCTGAACTGAAATAAATCAGATGTGGCAAAAATCTGTACTGAAATAAATCAGATATGGCAAACATCTGAACTGAAATAAATCAGATGTGACAAACATCTAACGTGTAATATACAAATATTTATCATGAGCGGAATTCAAAGTCGCGACAGTTAGCGTTGGTCAGATATAGTACTCACTGCAATAATTAACACTGCACGGCATTAATATATTACACAATTTACAATAAAAATTTATTGTAATCGATTAAACATTGCTGGGTAAAGACGTCTGCTTCATATAGGAGAAGGATTGGAGCTTAATCCACCACGCTGCTCCACTTCCGGTTGGTGAATAGATCAGATGGTTATGATTACAGCAGAGATCAACGGCTTTACGTACCTACTCTCCAAGTCACGGTGGGGAAACCCACAAAGACATACACCTAGACAAGAAACAAATATTTGTATAGATACAAATATCTGCCCCGAGCTGGGATCGAACCCACGACCGCTAGCGATAAGGCGACTACTTGCACTACTACACCAGAGTGGTTCTCGAATAAAAAATTAAGGAATTTTTCTCTTCGAAATATATAGCTTCTAATTACGCCTAGGTATATGTTCATAATTTAACTGTACTTTTCCTTTCAGTTTCACATATGTCGATAATTATAGCTACTGTTTCAATACATTGAGTCATAGCGCAATGACTATTCAAAAGTGCCACTAAAAGCACTGTAATAAAGTATACTCCTATTTTGAGTTAAGGTTTTGAATTTTAAAGATAAATAATCTTTAACAAATAAACAGACATTCTAACGTACAAAAAATATCAATGTTATATGTTGCATCAGGTAAACGCAAACTACATTTTAGATTGTTAATACCTATAACTCTTTAAGTAATTTCTTAGGTGAGAGAATTATTAAAATTGAATCAGCGCTTTCAGTGTTTGTCGGTAACGAAAAAACACAAGCGAATAGAGAAATTCGTCTTTTTCGAAATCGGTTAACAATTCAATATTATATTTTTCTTTATAATATTATCTTTTACCTATAGATTAATAAAAACGTTTAAAAATACCTTGAATAGTCTTTTTTATAATGCAATAACACGAAAACACTTCACTGCGTATAATTCACACTGGATTATTTTCACAAGTAAATAATTTCGTATGTATAACAAAGCTCAAACGACTGTGATATTTCTTTTCTGGTATGACCATCATATTGATAAGATCATATAATGATAATAGCTCAATATTGATAATAGCTCATTACTATATTGATTAATACCAGTCGCAAATATTCAAATAGAAATATCCAACGCGTATATTATTATAATAAAGTGATAAAATTTGTTTGTTTGTTTCTTCTCATCTATATATTTTTCTTGATCTACAAAACCCATCTGCTATTATTGTTTTAGGAAACATATTTATTGAGATTAAATTATTAATTATTTACTAATAATGAAATTATTATTAGTGAATAATCACGCAATTGCTTAAAGCCCGTCCAATGGATAATAGCGTGGTGTTTTACAGTATAACAAATATAACTATTTATTGAGAAACTAACAGGTATGTGTAAGCTTTAAAATATCAAGCTATGTATTACTGTGTGTAAGCTATGTATTATTAAAGCCTATGACTCGTAGAGTGATATTATATAGCAGCAGTTATTAAAAATCAAATAATCTGACAGGTAGATTAAAGGCGGGATAAAGTTTTCGTTTCGTTATTACGGTCTTATTCTCCAGATAAAGTACTTATTGCATTGAAAATTATAATTCCTTTTCATGTCATAGATTTATTGAACGCGGACATTCTTTCTATGCTATTTTCCTTTGAATATTGACTATATGCCAATAGTAAAAATTAATGTGTGAAATTTCCAAACGTCTACCCATTACGCTTTCTGTCAATTCTGCCTTAAAATAACTATAAAGAGAAGACAGCAATGTTTTAGTATCAGATTTCTTTTGACTTCTTCTCTTTAGCAACGGACCAAAAAAACTGCAAAAATTCCAAAATCCCTTTACAAATTTTCTTCCCATAACTTATACAAGTGTTTATTCTTCATTCTTTTGATACTCTTTAGGAACGGACCAAAAAATTGCAAAAATTCCAAAATCCCTTTACAATTTTTTTTCCCATAACTTATACAAGTGTTCATTCTTCATTTTCAATTTAACCATTGAGACATTTTCAAAGTACTCGTATTTAAAACAATATCAAATTAAAAAAATGCAGACGGGCATTTCCCATTTATTATTTTCTAAATAGTTCCAAGAATCTTATCAAATACTGATAAGGAAAGCAGTTTATCAGTCAATTCTGATATTTAATTCGTTTTCGATTAGTCGCATCGTTACTGACGTATACATGTATGTTTATTATTTGTTTTAATGATATATTATATATTATAGGTTATTGGTCAGACTGTCTTTGCTGCGGCTCCAGTAACGCCCCTGTGCCCGTGTCAGGCCGGGATGGGAACCCGGTCCTGCTAGACACGGCGTCGTTGGGACTGTTCAGAGGTGAGCCGGACTGTCCCCATCGAGGAGAAGTCTGGCCTTTTCGCCGAGGCCAGCCTGTCGCTGGAGGGTCCTATTGCCTGCAGAGTCGGGACCCTCTAATTAAAGCGGCTGAAGGCTCCCGCAGGGGTTTAGTACGGTATTGCACTCCCAAAGTGCGGAGTCCGCAATAGGACTAGGATTGTCTACCCAGACGTCCTGGATATTATCCATAAATGGATTATCCTGCGTCACAAAAAAAAGACAGTCGTTGCTATCGTAAAACTTATTTATTTCGTTATTAATTTATTTAACAACTTTTTTGTCAATCGTAGTCTATTTGTTGCCTAGTTATCGGTCTGTAATTATCATAATCCACACTACTACCTTTCTTATAAATAGGTTCAACAAATCCAATTTTAAGTGCAGGATATAAAACCTATAGTTACACTTGCATTTATTAGATTCGCTAGGAACGTACCTATTAATTTTTTTATAAAATACTTTTCAGTCAATAGATCTTATTCTATTAATACCCGGGGCTTTACTGATATTGAGAGATTTAACTATTTTTTGTACACAATATAAGTTTGCTGAATCAAATCACAAATGAAATTAGCTGAAACTTTATACATAGTATTTCCGAGCAATGGTTCTGAGCATTTTGGTGTTTTATTTTTGACAATGTCGCTAAAAGCAAACTTGGTTCCAATATCCTTGCAAGTGTAACGATGACAGCCAAATGACTCTATCTACTCTTACTAATATTTGATTTTACCAGGCAGCCTGTAAACTATATTCTAATTATTTTTACCGTTTTGTTTATTGGAGATTATGTCTGATTTTTATTTAGGTCTAAGTTAGTAGAAATCTCATCGATAGTTTTAAATAATTACTGAAACCCTTATCATCGACTCATGCTATTTGAGTCATAGCTTACGTACTTGTTCACCAGTTTTGCTAGTGAAGTCTCAGCTAATGATTAATTTTTGCGTTCTTATTCAAAAAGCAAAATACCGAAAAAATCTTGCGTATGTGTCTATTCTCATTCTCAGATTGTCCACGCTACACTAATGTGCGTTTTTATATTTATAATAATATAAAAATATAGTAAAAATATAATAAATATTTATAATAATATAAAAGTTAAGTAAAAATATAATTAGATAATAAGTAAATTTTTTTATTTTAATTTAATTTGTTTTTCAATAAATGGCGCTTTATTGAAATCTTGCCAGAGGTGAAGACGACCCTAGATACGGCTCTGATGTCGCTCCATCTTAAAACTTGCCTCGAGCCGGCACTGTATGGAATAGACACGCGATAATTGTATCACATTTGTGGTTAGTATAGTTCCTAGTTATTATTAGCTAACTTGGTACACACTCTTTATATAACAAACTAACCGTCCTTCGCGGTTTCACCCGCTTTGGCATGTATAGCTACTGTTTCTGTTTCACTATTATAAAGTCGTAACGTTATCCATAAAATATTGGAATAGAAGAAGCAAAATAACTTCCAACATTTAAAGTGATTAGTGCTACCTACACCTACCAGGGTGATGATGCGCAGCAGCGTCACCTGCCAAGCGTGGCGAGTATTGGCAAACCCACCAGAGATGATGGGAGAGGCCTGCGGTTCAGCTGTGTACATCCAACGATTGATGTCATCGTCGTATATATGTATATTATATATCTATTAATGTGTAGATATTTGTATATAAGTTTATTATAACAACAGCTACCTGCTCTACCTTAAATTAATTACTCCAACTTATTCGAGTTGTCTACAAGAAATGGCTACCTAACCATAAGTCCGCTCCTTGAACTTCACAACTTACTTATAAGACTGTCTTGATTATATTTTATATTTCTTTTTGTGGTTTACAATAAAGTGTAAATAAATAAATAACATAGATTGAATATTGTATTAGGAATAAAGATCTATTCCACACGAATTGTATTGGAAAACTATTTTCAGCAGAGCCGGATTTAGAGGCCTGGAGGCCTCGGGGCAATAAAGAAGTAGAGGCCACTTGATCATTGGAGTGAACAAATACCTATAGCTCGATGATTTCTGTTAATATTTAATGTAATCATGTTTGCACAAATTACTGTATCTTATATCTTTAAACGAGCAATTCTTGTATACTTATATATATATATATATATATATATATATATATATATATATATATATATATATATATATATATATATATATATATAATCTGAATCTCGGAAACGGCTCCAACGATTTTCATGAAATTTAGTATGCAGAGGGTTTCGCGGGCGATAAATCGATCTAGGTAAGATCGAAAAATATTATTTATGTTTCATCAGTATGTAATTTACCTAAATATAATTTAGCCGAGCAAAGCTCGGTCATCCAGATACTAAAAGTAAAACGCGAAAAAAATAAATAAAAGGAAAAGTGTTTGTTGTTTGCGTTGGTAGATAGATTATTGAGACCGGCCTTTAGAAAATTTAAATCAACCAAAATAGCATTGTTATAAAAAATACTAACGGATGAAGTGATACTTGTTTTTTTTTGTGTTAGTTATAAAAATATTTTTTTCAATTTTCTATTCATCAAAACATATTATATAAAGAAATAAGTTATCAACGGTTATCGCTCGTTCTTTCGTTTGACCGGACTTCACCGAGAGCTTACGACATTCGAGGCGCACTGACACACGAGTGATTTGGTCAAATCAAAATTAATGACGTGGCTGGCCCTTTGGCGCAGTCGGCAGTGACCCTGTTTTCTGCTCCAAGGTTGTGGGTTCGATTCTCGCCCGAGTCTGAGTATAATTTATATTTATTTATGTATGTATTATTTATTAGTATATTTATTTAAAAAAATTGTATCAGTCGGCTGTTACCTAAAACACAGGCATTAAGTTGCCTACCTTAGGGACAGACGACCGTGTGTGTATGTTAAACATATTTATTATTTATTAACCCATTCTTTACCTCTGTTCCAATTTGGGAACAGTTATATTTTTTTTAATATACCCTCATATTAGTTTTGTTGCCACCCACTTATTATTTCATTGTGCAGTTAAGATTGTACTAGTTTCGTATAATAATCAGTGACTGACTATTTGTTTATAAATATTAGTTTTTTTAAGTGTTGAAGTTTGTTATTGTTACGACAGAGGAAGTAAGTGTATTCATTTTTTTATTTATTAATATTGGTGATAAATTCTTTTATTATTGCAATCTTTAGTATAAGATAAACAAATTACCTAATATATAAAAGTATTCTGATGCTGATATTTTATTTATATAAAAAATAATAGTTACTTAAACATAGGTGTACCAATATTGGCACAGTGGCTACAAGTGTACTAATTATATTTTCTTTTTTACAAATCAAAATGAGTCGAAAGCAATATTTTAGTGGTAGTAATAACTTTAGGGGCTTAGAAGAAGCTATAAACAACTTGGCCGAAGATAGTGATGATTATTTAGAATATGATTTGGCCATAATTCCCCCCGAGCCAAACGTTGTTACGGATGAAGAAGAGGGTGACATTGATAACTAACGACGTCCCTGGCAATATTGAGATATTTGTTCGTAATTTTGGTACTCTCATTACCCGAAGACAACAGCGATGATGAACCTTTGGCTGTCAAAAGACGACGAATCAGTTGCTCTCAATCAATGCTGTCTACTTCCTCTGCTCGCCAATGCTCTTTCGATGTTCCATGACCATGACTCTCATGAACCTTTAGGAATTGTAAAAATATGGTGCACAAAAAAAAAAGAAAAGGTTGATGTCCATACTTCGCATGCATTTCAAAATTATAATAAAATTATGGGCGGCGTGGATGAGTTAGATCAATCCATATCCCTTTATAGGATTAGGATCCACAGTAAGAAATGGCGGTGGTTACTATTCACATATATGATTGATATGGCTATGGTAAATGCAGGGAGTATGCAAGTGATCGCCAAAGAAGAACCAATAGGTCAACTGCTATTTCGAAGAAGCGTCGCCAGATATTATCTTAGACAATCACCTCAAAGAAATATAGCACGTCCATCATCATCTAATATAGAAGGATTGCGATTAGGTGGTGTTGATCATGTACCAGAAAAGCTACCAACACAAGTGAGGTGTTTTATATGTCACATTAGAGGTCGCTGGGGCTGTAAAAAATGCAAAAAAACACTTTGCATTGAAAAGTCGTGCTTTGCAAATTTTCACTCATAAGAAGCCATTGTACCAGTTTGGGAACACCCCTGTAAATTTCAGGTTTTTTTTTTAATTGTAATTTTTTCATGTTTTCTTTATATGTTAACTTCTAAAATGTCCACTAATAAAAGAATTTTAAAAATATCTTTTGTAATTTTCATTTGGCTTCAAATGGGTTAAAAATGACGTATAATTTTAATGTAAAAGCAGTTGCAGGGTATCATTTAGATTTTTTGTTTTAGAGATGAAGAGTATAAATTTTATTAAGCGTCGTACAGAGTTAACGGGTCAGACCATAGAAATATCTTTCTTAAATGTATGGGTCAGACGCGGACCTACGCCATGAGAAAACTGTGGATAGAAAAGGGAATTGACACCAGACACCGCTGACTTTTCAAGCTCTAAATATGTTTTTGAAAGTCATCTCGTGGTCGGTGGTAAAGAAAAATATTGTGAAGAAATAGCATCTTTCACCAAAAATGCTAATACACGTATGACCTAACCCTTCTTCTTTATAAGAAAAGAGTCCTGTGCCAATAACAGTGAGACATTAAAAAGATAATACATGAGCGCCTTTACACCATGGTCAAAAAGATCAATCCGATTTCAAATTCTATACAGTATTTCTTTATTATTATCGCGTACCATTGGAGATATCAATAAATAAATATAAGATGATAATGTTTTATTGAGATGATGATAGAGACGTGGTCTCTGACTATGGCCTTTTAAACAAGGTCCAAATCGCACAGCGTGCAATGGGGAGGGTTTTCTCTGCGAGATCGAATCAGAAATGATGAGATCCGCAGACGAACGAAGGTTGACGACAAAGCCCAACGGATTTGCAAGCTGAAGAGTAAGTGTAGCTTATGATTAAAGGTATTCATCGCTACTCTCAATCAATCAGCTTTTTTCTCTGTGATATAATTTTCAAGGACGAGATAGTAAATGTCAACGCGAACGAAACTACGCAGGCCATCTAGGTTTGTAAATAAAATGACAAGACCGCTATACTCTTAAGTATAATATCGTTGTCAGCGAGCGTCTGCGCACTGATATAGCCCCTACTATCGCAGTCGTAGTTGGGAACTAGCGTATATCGACTGAAAGTTAGAAAGGAGCCAACAACGCCGGGAATTAAAAGTAAGTCATATATTTCTTATTTCAATTTTACACAGGCCCACAATAAAAGTGCTCTGTACTTTTAACCAGATCTAACTAGGTTTATCAATAGTCAGTTTGGTTAATATACCTCCAAAATTTTGAGTAAATTGTTAAAAACCGATAAAAATGACCAAATATCGCGAAAAAACGCAATTTACTCAAAGTTGGAAGGTGTACAAGCCAAACAGACTACCGATTTAGATTCAGGGCGTACATATATAGGGAAATACATAATAAAAATAGTTAATCTAGCTTAAGATTTTCTTATTTCGTTTCCATTATTGCAATTTTTCACCATTATTTAGCGATTAGAAGCAGTTTTTCGCAATTTACTTTAAATTTTGAGAGTCTATCAGCTAAATCAAATTGAATTTGGACTCAGCGCATCTGTTAATCATTTAGTTCGAGAATTTTTTTTTGCTTGTATAACTTAAATATTGTAATTTTTACGATTATGAGAGAATTTCAGTGGTTTTTTGCAATTTACTCAAAAATTTGGAGGTATATTGACCGAAAAGACCCCAAATTCGGATTCAGCGCATCGAAATACATAACCCTCGGTAGGTCTGGTTAAAAGTACAGAGCACTTTTTTTGTGGGCCCGTATTATTGTAATTATTTAAGTTGATTTTTCCTATCGTTGACTGTTTATTTAGTCTTTTTTTCTCAATAATTGTTATCTTAAAAGCAGTTCAATGAAGAAAATTTATCGTTTTAACAACATTTTTATTACTTATTATTGTTTTTTTTAATATTAATTGTCAATTGTTTTTTATTAGCAATTATTATTAACAGCAAATGCTTTTTTTTCGACAATATACTTTCAGTCAGTCTTCCTAAATCATCTTGTTTGGTAATTATAGAAAATTACTAAAAGTCTATAACGGATTTCATCGTGTTTATTTAAAACTTTACAGTTTGACAAAATTTTTAATTATTTCCCGACGTTTCGGACCCTTTACAGCGTCCGTGGTCTCGGGGGACATTCCCCATTTGTCAAACTGTAAAGTTTTAAATAAACGCGATAAAATCCGTTATAAACTTTTAATTAAATGAGTAAAATTCGCGTAAATATAAGAGAACAGTAAATTACTAAAATACACGGAGATGCTTTTCAAAGGAAACCTTAGTCTGCCCTTCTAATTTTGTCTGGGAGCTTTTTCGATAGTCTGACAGCTACTATAGTGAAATAATTTTAGAACAAAATTAAATTTATCTTGTATTGTATAATTAAATACAATTTCATATATATATTATATTTATCTTTTACAAAATGCACAATGAAAACTTATTACAAACATTAAATGTATTTAATGAGGTGTGCCTCGTGCCTCGAATTTCTTTAACTTATAACAAACCAAAAAAAGTTGAACATCTTTCGACTAATAGACAATCTAACAGCCCTGTTTCATAAGATAAATGCGATAATGGTTCCGGGTCGCGAGTTCTGTTTGTTTATAAATAAGCGGTAGCGTGTTCCGCCCGAGTTACACGTACTGGTCATATTGTTATGTAACTTGTGACTGAGAATGACTAGATAAATAAAATCAAAATATATTTTTAAGAGATTAAGAAACTTCGTGACCTCTTCAGTCTCAATAAATAAATTGAACAACTATACTGATCTGATACGAATAGTCAAATTTCTTTTATTTTCCACTATAAGCGTACATTCATAATAATTATAATAAAACATACATCATAACTAACTAAAATAACTTATACATCGCTTCTAACTTAAAATTTAGAATGCAAAATGTGACAGTACATTCAACCCTTTACTTTCGATTCTATGTACATAGTTGAAATCTTGATATGATAGGTATATCTCTTACGCCGAGTTGCACGAAAAAAATTTAAAATTTAAGTGTTTATTAAACTAATTTAATCACAAGAATAGTGATTATCTGTTGCACAAAACGTACATCTGATTAAGTTAACAAAAAAATTTAGTTTAATTTAAGACCTATCTAACGGATGATTAATTCCAACAGCTTTAAATTAATCATGAGATCAACTAATTTTAAGATTAATTGCAACTTAACGGAAAATTAGCGACGGTTTCGTGCAACTCGCCGTTTGTTTCGGACGGCGGCAGGCGAGACGTCAATGCCCGCACTGTCGTCCTGGGACAATCTCCCACTTATTTGACGTACGTCCTTGTAGAAGCTTGCGCTGGTTACGTACGCCACCACGCACCCCTGAATGCGTATGTACTGCACCACGAACTCGGAGAGACGAATTAATTGAAACAACAATATTTCTTCTAGATCCGCAGGTTTCGGCTCTTGAGTTTTGTTTCTTCCTTATTTTGCCTCTTCGACGGCTTTGTTGCGACTGTTTCGTATTACTTCTTAATTTGTTCGTATGGTTCGCTCGACATAACTGAGCATGGGGTTCTTCTTGATGACTTCTCTTATTGAGTAGTCATACAAGGTCTACGGGCCTCTGGACAATGTCCTCTCTACCCGGGCGTCTTCTCGAGCAAAGACTCCTGCTCGGTCATTTAGCGCTTTGGCGCTTTTACCTACCTCCGCACTGAACGGGGTGGCGTGGTGGAATGTTGAATGGCACTGGCGTTATTACAAACGAATAGCGCGAGATTGCGTCATCTCGTCGTCAATCCGAGCCAACTTCCATGTCGGGCAGATTAACTGGTTGGCCTGCTTAACTGGGTGACGACTGCTGTAGGAGCTCTCGAGCCAAGGGACGTCCCTCTGGAGGCCTTGCGTGGAGAGGGGCTAAGCCGTGCAGGTGTAAGTGTGGACCGTTATCCGCTCTGGCGAACAAACGGCGGGCCAGGTGTTTGACAAACTCCTCCACGGTGGGTGTTGAGGTATCCCTGTGGATAACGTCGTTCCTGACGTATCTCGAGGCTCCTACAATCAGCCTTAGGCAGCGGTTTTGCTGGACCTGAAGCCTTCTTCTTTGCGTGGCGGAACAGAGGGCATACCAAGCCGGCGCCGCGTACGTGAGACGCGAGCGGACATAGGCCCGGTACACTCTCAGTTTGGTACGGATTGGCAGGTGGGATACCAAAACTGGGTATAGCATAGACCGAGCCGCGGCTGCCTGGTTCACCACATGGTTTACCATGGGTATCATGCGCAGACTTCGGTCAATATGGCAGCCTAGGTAGCAAACTGAGGTCTTCCATGCAATATCCTGACCTCGGAATTTAAGCTGTCGAAGAGGGCGGCGTCGGCTAGTGAGAATGGCGGCCGTCTTACCGACATTGACAGCCATTTTCCACTTCTCGAGCCATTCCGGCAACAGGTCCAACAGACGCTGCAACTTTGCAATCGCCAGGGATTGACTACGAGACGACGCAAAATAGGCGCTATCGTCGGCGTATAATGCCAGTACAACATCCTCCTCCCACTCTTGGAGATAGTCGTGTAGGGTGGGGATGTCATCGGTGAAGACTGCATACAGCCGAGGTGAGAGACAACTGCCCTGGGGAACTCCGGCTTTAATCGGACGAATCCCGGACTCGGTATTCTCCACCGCTACAAAGAATTGCCGATTTGCCAGGAAGGAGGCCAGCAATCGAACTATCGCCCGCGGAAGGGAGGTCTTAAGCAATTTAGCCACGAGCCCCTCGTGCCATACTCGATCGAAGGCCTTCTCGATGTCGAGGAAGACTCCGACCGTGCATCGGCCCCGATTCAACTCGCTGGCTAGAAGGTTCAGGACTCGTGTAAGCTGGAGCGTCGTTGAATGCTCACTACGAAACCCGAACTGTTCCACCCTGAGAGGAAGGTGCGGGATAATTCTTCGTAGAAGCAGTCGCTCAAACAGCTTTGCTACATGTGAGAGAAGTGTTATAGGGCGATAGCTCGATGGCTGGCGCCGATCTTTACCCGGTTTGGGCAGGACAATGACCTTTCCAAGCCTCCAGGCTTCAGGGAAATGACCGGTACGTAGGATGCCGTTGAAAAGTCTGGTCAGCACGACGAGGCATTTCCAAGGCATAACACGGATCGCCATGCTCGGTATTCCATCGGGGCCAGGAGCCTTGCTCTTGGGAAGCCGCATTATAACCTTCCGCGTCTCAGATGGTGAGATAAAATACCTCCCTTCCAGTTGCGGAACGCTGCACGATAGGAATTCTCGCACGCTAAGTTCCACTTTTTTGTGATGTTCCTTAACGGCATTTGTCGTAGTACTGGGAAGGGAGTTTGGGACGAATTGGCCTTCCAGATACTGTGCTAGAATTTCAGCCCGGTCCTTAGCAGCGTAGCAACGTTCGCCCCTCTCGTTAAAAAGAGGATGAACAGGAGGGGGAGCACGGGAGAGCTGTCGGCATAGCCGGTATAGGCTGAGGTCCGAGTCCTCCGCGCGGTCTATGGTGGCTTCCCACTCGGAACCTCTAAAGGCCTCCAGCTTAGAAGTCAGCTCCTCGGCTAGGCGGTTTAGGTCCCGCTTGACTCGAGGGCACCGTGTTCGTGCCCACAGTTTGCGGAGGTCGCGCTTCCTACGCAGCATAGCCTTGATTGGGCCTGGTAGGGGATTTCGCTGCGCAGAGGATTGACTTGTGGTTGTAGTCGCTTCCTCCATGGCCCTCTTTAATTTGCGGGTGATCATTTGCGTAGCCTCCTCGACCTCCTGCACAGTCCCGATAAGAAGCGGTAGCTCGAACTGCTCGAGGTGGGCTGCATATTGGTTCCAGTTTATGCGCCTTCTGGGAACTTTCTGGACACGAAAACTGTCTTGCAGATCGAGGGTGACCAGTAAAGGGAGGTGTTGCGTGTTAAGATCGTAAATTACCTCAACATTGACGTGGCTGGATAGTCCGCTGTGTACCACTATGTCTAGGACATCTGGCCTACAACGTGGGTCTGATGGTATGTGTGTGGGAGAACTAGGTCCCACCACCACATATCCATTTAGCTCGGCGTCTTCATACAGCTTTCGGCCTACCGGGGTCATGGTGTTCGAACCCCAGGTGGGGTGTTTGGCATTTAAGTCCCCAACCATAATTGTTGGCCGCTGCTGCACGAAGATTCTTCGTAGGTCATCTGGATGGAAATCCTGGCCAGGAGGGCGATAGCCTGCGAAGACTCGGAGCTCCGAGTCGCCCATACGGATCAGGACGCCCTTTGTCCTCGTGCTGACAAATTGTAGGGTATTTATTTCTTCGTGTATGACATCCCTTCTGACCAGGGCCGCCGTTCCCCTATACGGCGTGCCCGTGGGAGATATTTCGTCATGTCTATACACGAAGTAATTTGGGAGACGGAGATCCGAGCCTGGCGCAAGCTTGGTTTCACCCAAGAGGACGATGTGGATATCCTGCACTTGGGTTAGAGTCCTCAGCTCCTGGATGTGCCCCTTGATGCCACCAGGGTTCCAGTACAGCATTCTAAGACTATATCCCGCCATCTTGGATCTTGGTGAGAGTGGCCAGTGCATTAGTTATTGAGGGTATTATATCCTTATTTTGAGTGTAGGCAACCAGGATGGCGGTTAATGCTTCAATAAAACATCTAATCACCTCACCTAGCTTATGGGATGGGTGTTGTAATGGCTGTCCTGTTAATTTTGGTACTTGGGGGGCGGCCTGCGGTGTTTCCCGCGACTCAGTCGCCTGACCCACTATCGGCTGGGTACCTCTGGGGCCCTCAGTTCCTGACGTGACCACCGTCACCGCGGTCGCCCCTATCCTTCCTTCCGCTTCGACGCGCGGGGTGGAAGAGGCTGCCGGCATCCGACCCTCTTTTTGTACAGGCGGCTTCTTCTTCTTCCTTCTTTTCTTTTTAAGGGGTAGGCCCCTTTGGGTGGGAGGATTTGCTGGTGCTGCTAGGGTTGCCACCTCGTTGTTGACAGTGGCCTCCTCTACAACAGCGTTGACGATCGGAGCCAGCGATTTCTCCGTAGGGGTGTCCTTCTGGGGTTTTCCCTGTTTTGTTGGTTGGGGTGGGGCTGATTTCGCTACAGGAAGAGGAGGTGCAACAGTCTGCCCTCTTTTACGTGCCTCCCTTTTAAAAACCACACAGCGGCGGTCATTCGCAGTGTGGCCCTGTGCACAATTGGCACAGGTCGGTGGCTCATCCCTTCGTCTAGTGCAATCACCTGCGTTGTGTTCACCGGCACATCGAACACATTTTTGTGGTCTGTGGCAGTTAGCCGAAGAATGGCCAAATGCCTGGCATCTGTGGCATTGCGAGGGTCCTGTCCGGCCACGCCATGCCTCGATAATTAGGCCTGGCATGTTAAGCAGCTCCTCTATTGCGTACAGTCTTGCAAGCTCTTCTTGCGGGAGATGGGCCAATTGAATGTAGAAGAGGCAGCCAGGACGCCCCTTCTTGGGTGGTATCGGTCTAGCTCTCTCCGCCGGGAACCCATGTTCCTGTAGAGCTTTAACGATTTCCTCTGGTGGTGTATCAGCTGGGAGACCTCGCAGGGCGGCTTTAGTAGGTAGCTCATTTGTTGGGCTGTAGCAGTACCATGAAATGGCCGGATCTTTCGCGGCAGCTGCCACCAGGTAAGCCTGGACCTTTCTAAACTCCTCCTCTGTTTTAGGGAGGAATCTTACCCCCTTTCCAAATGGGCGAGCATTTGGAATGTGGCCAAGCTTCTCCTTTAGCGTCTGGAAGTGCTTGGTCCAATTTGGTAGGCATTCTACAACAAGAGGGGGATAGGAACTCCTGGGCGTGGCTGCACGAGTGGCCGTGACCGGCTGGCCAACTTGCTGCTTTGGCGGAGACGGTGGTTTCGCTGCCACCGTGGCATATGACGTAGTAGGTTTGGCGACCATGGGTTCTGAGACATTCATTTCCTCTTGACGCTTCGGTGAGGCGAGTACTGCGTAGCTAGTTGAGTCCCGTGGCCAGCTTACACCAGCCTCGTTCCCAACACCGGATTCCACAAAACGGACATCCTGTGCTCCCGAGCGAGGAGAGGCGGAACGAGATGAGCTCGGCGATGGTGACGCAGCTGATGGCGATGGGGAGGGCGAGAGGCTACGTGACGGCTTCTTGCGCAACTTACGGCGGGTTTGCGTGGGTGTGGCCTGGTTTTTGGACACCTTCACTTTCACCACCGTGGGCACCTGCCTATGAGTTGGCGGATTCAGGGGAGAGCATTTTCTAGGGCGTTTATCCTCGCCCTGGGCGTCTGAGGAGTCAGACGTGGAGTCCTCGTGTCGGACTCGCTTGAACGCTTCCGTTCCATGCGTAAACTCAGTTACGCCGGGTTCGAGGCATTCTTCAGCGGTTTCCCGAGGAACTGGGGGGCGGGGGTTTGTAACGCTAGGTTGGAGGCTGGGAACGTCGACCGGCGTGGTGGTGTTATCGAAGATATTTCGACTCACCACCGTCCTCAGGACACCCGATCTGCCCCCTCTCCTGCGACGCTTTTCGAGGGGGGGAGGATCCCCCTCCGACATAGTTTACTAATGGAAGCCTCCAATGTGATAGTGAACGAGAGTTCGGGAAGAGGTTATCCCGTCTTGCCACACCACAGGCTTTAGCGTGGTGTAATCACCTACGCGGAATATTCGAGGTGACGATATTTCGCCTGCGAGTACTTCCGCTAGTCTATACTATATTATAGACGTCGGAAGTAACTGCGCTTTTCCAACACTAGAGTGTGGCTAGACTAGACCCGCCGGACAGCACAACGGCCGCTTCCTCAAGCCAACCGCCCAAACGGAGGCGAGTACAGCTGCACCGATGGGTCAACGAACGGGCAAAGTCACGTGACAATACTAGTGTAGTAAAACGCTGGACTAAGAACGCAAAGCACCAACATGACATGACCTGGGACAATCTCCCACTTATTTGACGTACGTCCTTGTAGAAGCTTGCGCTGGTTACGTACGCCACCACGCACCCCTGAATGCGTATGTACTGCACCACGAACTCGGAGAGACGAATTAATTGAAACAACAATATTTCTTCTAGATCCGCAGGTTTCGGCTCTTGAGTTTTGTTTCTTCCTTATTTTGCCTCTTCGACGGCTTTGTTGCGACTGTTTCGTATTACTTCTTAATTTGTTCGTATGGTTCGCTCGACATAACTGAGCCCGAATTGGCCCGCTTATTAACGTCGCGGCAATACCGTCAAGAGAGCCGCTAGTTTTATTCCTATTTTGTTCGTGATTTTCACTATGAGCCGAAACCTTGGAGCCTTTATTTATTGTTTTTAAGTAAAAAACCCTTACAATTTATACATATTAAGAAACGTTAAACCTTACTCTACAATATAACGTATAAATTAGACACATTACCTTACATAATAAATTTTTCTTTAAACAAAACTTAGAAACCTTTCTTCAAAACGACTTTCACTATATACATTTTCGTAAATATTTTAAAAACTATAAGTCCTACGGACTTGAACCTTTTTCTAAACCTCGTTATGAGTCAAGACCTTTCTTTTGACATTAATTTCAAAACGATATCTCTATAAACAAAAATTCACTTTTTCAACTTACGTAATTATTTACAATACAAATTGTCCTTATTATTTAACACAAAAATATTTAACAAATAAACCTTATAAAATTATTCTGACATGTCGATACATGTCGATAAATGTCGATACATGTCGATACATGTCGATACATGTCAGAAGCCGATGGCTCAACTCGGGGTCTCGTCGCCGACACCGTTAGACTTTAATACAAAATCCATACCACACTTATTACCTACAGTAATATAATACACCTATTATTATTATTAATAGCAGAAAAAACAAAGGTGAAAATCATTTAATTATTTAGCTCTTGAGTTATTCAATAACATAAATAAAATATAACGTATTGCAAACAAGTAGATAAAATAATGAAACAAACACAATAATAATTGTTACTATGTGTAAAAATAAAGCAGCTATAAAAATAAATGTATTTACTTATGTAACAAAAAACCTTTTTACCGGTGGGAGGGATGCGCTGTGTCGCGCTCCCGGCTGCATGGGTACCACCATCTTGCTCGTTTCTTCCGTGAAACAGTTTTGTTGTGTTTCGGAAAAAAGGGCAAGACAGGCAGTGTAATTACTGGCACCGAGACTTAACATCATATGTCTCAGGATAGGCAACACATAAATGAGTTGGCTGGGCTATTTCCAGGTAAACTAGTTTATGTTCATGGGCGACGTCGATCACTTACCATCAGGTGGCACATCTGCCAGTTTGCCTATCTAACTAACATAAAAAAAACACCAGCCCGCTGGATCGACGACTTACGCAAGATCGCCGGCGGAGGCTGGATGAGGATTGCGGAAAACCGGGATATTTGTCGCGAGCTTGGGGAGGCCTATGTCCAGCAGTGTACTCCGATAGGCTGATGCGATGCGATGCGACTTATGTATCGCATCTATGAGATTTTATTAATTACCTTTTTTTTATTACTCACTTAGAAAACTTTATTTATGCTTTAATATTGTTTTATGACCGTGAGGTGACCGGCAGAGAAGAATAGTCACGACCTCTTTCTTGCCGTGGTGTCGTAAAAGGCGACTAAGGCCATAGTGGTTCGAACAACCAACCAAACCGGATGTTGATGAGCTGCAGCGTCACTATATTTTGTTGTAACACCTGGATCGAAAGTTCGATTTTTAATTGTAATTGCCACATTGCTTTCCGGCCAAATGATCCGTCCCGATGCAAACATATTGTTTTTAAGGACTGATTTCACCGTTGAAAATAAACGCGATTAGTTCGACCTAAACTCGGTTTACGCGTTTAACGGAGCCTAGAGCTCCAAATTGCATTTCACCAACATAAACGAAACGCAGTTACAGAATAACTGAGTTTAAATTCTGAACGGCTGATTTTTGGAGTTCAGCTCTGTAAACGCGTTTTGTTTGGAGCTTCTAACCTGAAAAAAAAATACTCGTGTTTATTATTGTGTACATGCTCTTTTTCAATAGTGGTGAAGGTCGGATCCCTTTTTCGTTTTAGGAAGTGCCTATATACAATTACCGTATACGAATATTTAAAAAAAAACTAATAATTACTATTTTATCTATTTTTAATACAACCGAACTTTCAATGCTAGCGTTATAAAAAATTGTATAGGTACGTTACACGGGAGGGAAGTGATACGTTGCAACCTCGAATTTTAATTCCAACAATAAAAGTGTGTCGAGTATTGATAAACCCCCTAAAGATGATAAGGAAGGCCTGCATTGAGTGCCAGTGGAATACAGAGGATGACGTGGCTTTAAAAAATAAAATTTTTGATTATTTTGTACATTTTAAAACAACGTTATATCACATTTATTAATAGAAATAAACCAAAACGTATTTGTTAATAAAAATGTTTTTAGTTACGTGTAGGTGATAACCTTTTGCATTATATTTTTAAGTGTACAAGATTAACATTCCATTTCATTTGTTAATTGTATCAATGTGAAAAGCAGACGTGACATTTTTAAAGTAAATAAATAAAATTTGATTAAAAATGGCAATCTGTGGAAGTTTAAATGAAAATTTCAACACATTCACTGTTGTGAACAAAAGAACGAAAGGATCAATAGCTGAAAAAGCCGAAGCATATTTACAAGCTGTTAAAAAGAGCCAACAACCAAAAGGTCAGTTTGTGGATTGCGTTAATATTCCAGAAACTTCTATGTTATCTTATATTAGATAGATAAATAGATAAACACTTTATTGCACTCACATAAAAGTATACACAAAATTAAAAAAAGTACACAAATTTAAATTAAAAAAAACAAACAACATTCTGCAAGAGCGGCCTTATCACATAAGAATGATCCAAGAGGATCGGATGGATTTAATGAAAAATAATACAAGTGGAAACGGTGCATAAAGTCTATTTTCCCGGGTTTTCGATTAGTAAATTTGTAAATAATAAATACGTACTCATATACATACACTCATATATACGTATATACATACATACATACCTACACTCATACATATACATACTATTTAAATACTGTATAAAATAGAAGTAAGCTTAAATATATGCTTTTCTTAACTGTTCAAATATTAGTGATTGTCACGATTTTTAAAAATTCCAACTGATTCAGATTGCTTTACGTCTCTGAGTAAAGCGTTCCATAATTTAACCGATTTTAATGGTGAACGACTCACTATAACAATGAGAGTGACAGAAGGGAATCTCGAGCAAGTTATCATTTTGAGACCGAAGATTCATTGTGGAACTAGAGTTTGTACCAAGAAAGGTAAAGCCTTCCTTAAGGTGTGGAGGAGTATTGGCATGATAAATGTTACAATAGACTAAAGTTAGTATCGTCCGAGCGTCATCATTTCCCTCGACTGGTAAAGGAAGCGATTGAAATTAAAAAAAAACATCCGAATTTCAATAGGGAAGACGGTTTCAGAATACCGAGTATGTGGAATCCGGTGATTAGTTTGTGTGAAAGTGCGTCACGGTATCAGTGCTCAGAGTCCAAAAAAGACACTGTCAGTAGTGTGCCGTAGTGAACAAGTGCGTCCGTGTGCCGAAACTAGTCGACCGAAACGAACAAGAAAGAGGGTAGACAGATTTTTTGATCTGCCACCATCCACCATCTCCGTACGTCAGTCTCCCCGTGATCATGGCGATTGAAACATTGCCGAAATATAGGGAACTAAACAAAACTATAAACGCGGTAAGCACCCGTACATATGTGGATTTAAATATGATTTAATATAGTTCATTACCGTTGTTTATTTTTTTATAGTTTACATTTTTGCCAACATTCATCGTGTATTAATAATTTTAGTAAAATAATGAAAATAAAAACGTGTCACACGTAAATCGGTAAATTAATCCCAAAAGTACTAAATATTTTGAAATTCGAATATAATTTCCATGTCGTCCTAAGTCGCGTGCATATGACTTAAAAACGTTGTGTTTTCAAAGGTGAAATATATGTTTATTGAACTTACTTTTTTTTTATTTAATAGGTTTGTCGCTCTGTTGTTATACATACAGATAGGGTTATATAACTAATTCTTAAGACTTTATTGATACTACTTCGTTCAATATTTCAATATTTTTTTTGCAGAATTAGATTCTGGCGTTTTCCCAAAATTAATATAAGACAGTTAATTAGGAAAAAATTGACGTTTTTTTTAATTCTTTTTTTATTAATTTAATTAAAATATGATAGGCGTCTTCTACTTTCACACAAACAGAACAATTAGAATGAGAGACTCTAACCATCAAATAGCCAAAATTTAATGGAATGAGTCCAGACGTCTATCGTAAAGCAGCCACAACATCTTTTGGTTTAATAGGACTCTGTCGATCCAAGGTATATTAAGCGGTTGAGGTAGTATGGTCCTACCGTAGTAGTACCGTTTGCCTACCATAGGTCGGTGATTCTTAGCACCCTCCGCTCTACCGTTACCGCACCGTACCTGGGAATAGTAAGACTGCTGGTAACTGATGGCCAATGTATGAAGTATAAGCGAACTCATTGGAAATTTTAGCCAATAGCAGGGCAAGATTTTGATGACCGATGGGCTTTATGGTACTAAAGATGCTTTTACCCCTTTCCGTAGGTGTCTGTGCATTTAAGTCAGCACTTTTGTTGGTTATCCCGCCATCCGTCAATTTCTATAGTTCCATAGTTGGTATTGGAACTTTCTTATCCCCTAGTCGCCTACATTCTATACTGCAGGAGCTACACGGCATAATAGTCTTTTTTATTAGTGTTTATAAACAAAAACAAAAAAATGTTCAACTTCCTTCATCGAATTTTATTACTTCTTTACTTGGTTGTATTATTTAGTTGTATTTTAGACGAAATATTCATATATTTAAGGTATCCTTATAATTTAATTTATTTAATGCAGTGACGAAAGTCCAAAAGCCAGGTCTACCGAAGCTGGAGTCGGTTCAAAGAGTTGCCAACATACCCATCGTGAAGTCTAGCATTGACGTAACAGAGAAAATTTACTTCAAGATCAGGGTATAAAAAACATATAACTTTATTTATAATAATTAAATAATTTTATCGAAAATTCAGTATAAACTTTCGATATTTTATATCATGGTCCTAAACCGACTTCATAAACGTAGATTGAATAAATATTGGAAATTGTTGTATCAAGACCAATTTGAGTTAAAGTAATGAGTATGACTGATATTATTTATATTATATTAGTGTCACAATTTATTTGACGGCCGGCTGGTCGAGTGGTCAGGCAACTGGACACTTTACGCAGCGGTCGCGGGTTCGAATCCCGCCAGGTGCAGATAATTTGTATGACGAATATGTATTATGTGTATGTATTTATATCTTAAATTTATATCCGTTCCTAGTACCCGTAACACAAGTTATTCTTACGAACTTAGCACGGGGCTAGGTTAACGTGGTGTGATTGTTGGTTAATATTTATTTATATTTAATATTTATTTATTTATCATTTTCGATTTCAGGAATCAAATCCTTTAATACGTTGGTATTTAACATTGGGCGAGAAGTCTTTAGCTACTGGCGGCCAGTTGGCATTACCAGCAATTCAACTTTTGGAGACACCTATTAACCAACTCGATAAATTTCTTTGCATGTCTTTAGATGTCGTGGAGAAGAAAGTACCCTCAATATATTTGCCACCTCAAGCAGTGAGTGACCCACTATTGCAGATAAATGTAAAGAAATTAACCACTATTTCCTTATCCTCGTTTTGACATTTTAAACAACAATCTCAAGATTATACTTAGTCTATTTTTTCTTACAAAATTTACTAATGATGCATTTATTTAAAAATTAAGACTAGTATAAATATATTATATCTTACTTATCTTTGCTGGCAATTACTAAACTACAGAGCAATCTTTAACAGCATCTCTTCAGATCCTTATCCGTTAAAGTGTCTTCAAGTATAATTACATTTCTTGTCAGATGTACTCCGAAACCCGCCTATATGTTCTACGCAGGGCTGACTCAGTAAAACAACTGGGAACGGCAGTGCTAGATTCCCGTGTAACCGCGGTCACTGCTAATGCTTTGGATCGCGCCCTCACTACAGCTGACAAATACGTGGACAAATATCTACCACCTGACTATCAGGATGCTGCAGATGGTATGATAAATATTTGAGGTATCTTTTCGCAACATTAAAATTAACTGCAAAAAATGCAAAAGATATACTACTATTTACAATAAACACTGTATGGTTTAACCGAACAAAAACAACAGTTGTATTCAGGAATTTTGTTTTTTTATTTTATTCTTATTCTACCAATGTTTAGGTAGTTATAAGCGTTAGTTAAAAGTAAATAAAAAGTGAGTAAAGTACCCCTTAAATATCAACTAATCTTACCAACGATGTTAACGAAATTAAAAGAATTTACGTAGGTATATATAATTAATATCTCATTATAACAAGGATAAGCTTAAACGCTTATACAAATGTACAAATCTGTAAGCAATATGGTAAACTCGTATTAATAATTACTGCATTTAATTTACTATAAATAGTATGTATAAAATCGATGATTAATACGTCTGTCTATTTGTCTCGAAGATGTCTATATAGAATCATTAAGGCTTTAAACTTTAGTTCCTATTGCAAGGAAATAAGTTACATTTATTACAAGAGTGAATATTTTGAGAGTATTACGATAGCCAGGTTATCAAAGGTTGTGTGACAAATTATAATATCACTCCAATAACTGTACTTTACACTCTAAATGGAAATTAACTCCGTGTAAAGAATCAATATGCTTATTAATTTTTTTTGCTGATAAATTATTTTTATAACATTAGAATTTAGATATTATTGATTACTTCGCCAAATATTTTGATATTTTTCTTAGGTTTCTAAGATCTTTTGAAACTTCATATAATGCCATATAATGCCAAAGATGCCGTAGATATTATTATATCTAATCGTAATATCATATCATCGATACAATAGAAGTGCATAAAAGAGTATGAGACAAAAAAAAAATAATCTTTGACAATGTTTAAAATATCGGACATCATTGATTTCTTAGTTATTTGTAACAAAACGCTAACTAAGAAGTTTTTTTTTTTTAACTTTGCTTAACAGTCCGCTAAAAGAAACTTGAAACGTGTATGAAACAATCATTTTTATAAAAAGTATTACTAGACACGTTTCTCATAGTCCGTTAAGAACTAATCCTGAAGATAAGCTGCTTTTTACCGTTTGCCCATGATCAGGCAAATGGTCTAAAGCAGCTTACCTTTCCTTGCTTACGTAGTGGCGATCATAGTGACGAGCGCGGATGCTGTGGACGGCTCGGAGTCGGGGCGAGCGCGCGCGGCTCAAGCCGTCGAGCACGGAGCGAGGCTGAAACGCAAACTGCAGAGGCGCCTCACGAGACAGGCTCTCGCTGAGGCCAAGGCTATCAAGGAACAGATTAATGTGCTTGTATATGTAGCTGAACTGGTAAGGACTTATCCACATCCATATATTTCTTAATTATTTAAAGATGCCTTCAGGGAATAAAGTAAGGGGTTAAAATATAACCCATAATAAAATATTAGTTATTGAAAATGTTTTTGTCCAATGATAACCTAGTTTTTTTTTTTTTTTTTTTTTTAGATATACTGTATAAGATACATATTTAGAATTAGGATTTTTTAAACATATTCAAAACGTCACTTTATTTTATGATATAACTATACTATAAAACTAGAAGTGGTCTGAAATATATCTATTACAATACATAGGTACCTACATAATATAATTCAAATTGTTATGGAGAAAAGAAAGAAGTAATTAATGCTTTTGTTATTTTGTTAATGTAGAATATTATTTTATTTTTAGGCGAAAATATTAAAAATTTCATTCTTACCTAATAATAAATAATGAAAAATTAGTCCGTTTTTTTTAAAAAAACTTTAGTTGATAATTATGACTTTTTCTAAGTTTACGGCGACTCTGTACATATAAAACTACCACTCTTTTTGAATGTATTTTGGATGACGTCTTAACATTGTTCTTGTAGAGGATTTACTGATTAAAAGAAAATCCTTTGACAGGTTGTCTCAGATCCTGTTCTGGCATGGCAGAAGGCTAAAGAACTCTACGCATCTTTAAGCCAGCCTGAACCAGAGAATCAGGCTCGTCCCGACACGCTTGAACAGCTTCTAGTTCTGCTATCTCGAGAAACCGCCAGGAAAATCGTTCATCTCATCAACTACACCCACAATGACCTGCCAAAGTAAGTAATTGTAGTTTTTGTGTGCCCAAAAATGAAAAAAAAATCCTTTTATAAATTATATAGAATGAACATCAAAACTCTATAGAAAATATTTGTCGTTTCTTTTAAATTAGCAATGTAAACAGTTAAACTAACTTTTAGATACCCTTGTGATCTTTACTTCACGGTGAAAATACTGTGGAAACACTGTGTAAACACGTAAGTTTGTTCTATTCAAACACCGTGTTGCCACAGCAGTTTCTTGCAGAACCCACGGCACTCGACACCAAATCATAGTTTATCATTCGAGCTCCATAGGTGGCGTTGTAGGTCGTTTGAATCGCGCTATGTTAACAGAAACAATGTAAGGCAGATGAATTATAAGTTAATTTCCGTCGCCTGCTCTCCAATTGTGGAAACACTATGTACCAATGGAACAAATACACAGTGAGAACACAGTGAAATCAATCGTGGTTACACAGTATCTCCATTGTGATTTCACCATGAAGTGAAGACTGCGAGGGTAAATATAAAATTTATATTTACATTTTTACAGGAACATTCGCCAAGGTTTATCAATTGTGACGAGCCACATGACGATAGTTACAGACTCAATTCTTAAGGTATCTATTTAAACAAACATTTGTAGGAACGCTTAAGCTTACTTATTACCCGACTGCGACAGAAGGAGGGTTATGTTTTTCGATTGTATGTATGTATGTCCATTTCTTTGGCACGCCCTACAGCCCAAACTGCTGTGTGCGTGCTTTGTCTAAATTGTAGTAGTGACATAGGCTATATAAATTTTCAAAATGGCGCCTGCAAATGGCGGAATGAGGGGGGGGGAGTTGAATTTTTTTCTTACTGTAGCAATATGGATATCAAATGAAAGCTAGTAAATTGTTTTATTCTTTTTAGTTATATTAAAATTTATTTTAATTAAAATATAAGAGTATTTTACGCAGTCGGGTTTTTTGATTTTTTTAATTACAATTTTACTTTATTATTCTTTTGTCGAGAGTGAAGTCAGTACTCTGCTATGACAATTTTTTTATCGAATACATAATATATAATAAAATAATAATAAAAATTCGCAAAGAAATATTTCTCTATTTTCACTTATCGCAGGTTAAAAATACGTAGGTATCTACACTAAGAAAAATTATTATCAGGGATTTACCTCCCTTATACCTACCTACACCTATTTACAGTATCCCCATCACATGTAAAAAAATTAAAAGAAATTTGTGCCCTCAATTTCTAAAAATACTATAAAGAAATTTTTGTATGTTGTGAAAAGAAAACATGCATATTAAAAAAATATTTATAATTTTGTCGGTTTTGATAAAAACTTGTAAAGGATATTTGTATATGAATATTTATTATTTTTAGCTAGAAAAAAAAAATAATATTCAGTTTTATTTTCGGTAGATGTTACCCGTTGAAACGGCAATTACCGAAGTGCGCGGGATACGCAGCCGACTTCACGAGCTCCTGCAGCAGTTGCAAGCCACGTCCAAGACTTACCTTGTAAGTGATATTTTTTATAGGAAATAGCTACGTAACTAACAAGCGGTTCACCTTGTACAAAGTGACCGTTACCACTCATAAATGCTATGAACACCAGAGGAGCCACAATTGAATAGTTGGTTAAGAATGAAAGGGAGTAGAAGGATATGATGGAAGGGATCATACGAGAGCTATAGTAGCTACACCACTTTCATAAGAATAAAGTCAATATTTCACAGCTGGACAAGTACAGCTCGAGTTCAACTTATACTTACGTTGGTACATACGGTACATACATGACATAATTCAGGATTTTTCTTGGGTTAAAGTGAAATTTTTCTGTAACTGTTCAGAGTAAAACTGGAATATTTCCAAGACTTTTTTCAATAGTATTTTTTGAATAATAAAATAAAAAATTTGATGTAAATAAAATTATTAAATTAAATAATTGATGGAAAAGTCGTTCCAATTTTTTACCCGACTGCGACAGAAGGAGGGTTATGTTTTTCGAGTGTATGTATGTATGTATGTCCATTTCTTTGACACGTCCTACAGCCCAAACGGCTGGACGGTTTTTGACATATGAGGTGTTGTTGAATTTGTCTAAATTGTAGTAGTGACATAAGCTATATAAATTTTCAAAATGGCGCCCGCAAATGGCGGAATGAGAGGGGGGAGTTGATTTTTTTTTCTTACTGTAGCAATATGGGTAGTTCAAAAATATATATATCACATTATGTTTATACTGCTGTTTTATTTAACACAAATATTCATAAAGCGTGGCTTTTATCGGCCGGGCGCCCGAATTATCGGTTTCTAGCAATACGAATAATGTACCTATCGCGTCAGGAATAGCATTGCCATGAAATTTTCATGGGCTGAACTCTGTTTGAGTGAGCGAAACGTTGTTTGCCAGAAAAAAATATACCTTAAATAAAAAAATAAATTAAAAAAATCAAAAAACCCGACTGCGTAAAATACTCTTATTATAAACTAAAAAGATAAAACAAGTCTGGTTGATCTGAACTGAAGGAAAAATGCGTAGAAAGTAATTGACTTAAACTATAACAAATAACCTAGACTTATTCCTATCCAATATGGGTCCCGACTGTTATATCCCGTATTTAAATATACTATTTGTTATAGTTTAGGTCAATTACTTTCTACGCATTTTTCCTTCAGTTCAGATCAACCAGACTTGTTTTATTCTTTTTAGTTTATAATAAGAGTATTTTACGCAGTCGAGTTTTTTGATTTTTTTAATTTATGTTTTTATTTAAAGGTGTCATTTAAAAATTATTCATAATTATGATTTTGTTTGAATGGAAAGAGAGGTGGAATTTTGTACAATAGAAGAAAAGCAACACTAAAACGAAAAAATATTGGGTCTGTTTAGTATAATAACATTCGATTTTTAGGAACAGCTCGCTATGATGCTAGCAGGAAACGAAGAGCGGGAAAAGATCGCGCCGCGCTCCGTGCATGAGCAGGAAGACGACCTGGCGGCGATCAATGGTGTCAATTAAACTGTATTTAAACAAAACAAGTTACTCGCCTAAAATTTAATTATAATATTTTATTTTGTGTAAAATTTGTTTTAATCAAATTAATAAATAAAAAATAAAAAAAATAAAACTTTAATAAGGTTTTTTCTTAAATCTTGTAGGGAATCGTTAAAAGATCTAAACTGTGTTTTAATTTGATTTAATTGTGATTATAAATGTTGTGGTTTCATATAACATTATATTAATTTCAACATTACAGTGTACTTTTTATTTAATCATATTTAATAACTGATACATATATTTTACTTAAGAAAAAAAATAGTATATAATAAATAATTATATAGTCACTAATTTTTATCTTTTTTATTTGTCTCTGGTTTAGACATGTAAAAATTAATAAACTCTATTGAAAAAATGTTTTTACATTTCTCCCAACATGATACTGTCGAAATAATTTGGGTGACATTGATACACAATTGAAAAATCGATTATTTTAACTATTTAAATAAATGTGTACCCAAAAAATTATTAATAAAATTTGTTTACATATTTTCTAAGCAATGACTAGTCCGGCTCTACTTTTAAAAGAAGCATCAAATCGTTTATTTCATGTGTGTTTAATTACCAAAATTTTCTATGATGTAATAAAAATATTAGCCAATTAATTAGTTGAATATTATTTTAGACAAAAAATATTAATGTTATCGAAATTGGATATGATAAACATGAAACGGAAAAAGTATGGCGAATTCAGACTGCTGTTTGGTTGATGGTTATAGCTATTTTACTATGGTTGGTTAGTTATGCATTAGTCATCATTTTCATGTTCTTTTTTGATGTTACTGTAAGATTTTACATCAGATCACAATCACAAAGATTTTTCTCAGCGTTTATTCCTTATTTGTTTAACAATTCTTTAAATGGAGAAGAATTATTGGACATACATAATTTTTTGTATTAATAGTTTTATTTATAGTTTAAAAAAAATTACAATAATAATGATTTTTATCGTCATGATAAAGTTGTAATAATTCTAGTATGGAAATTATGAAAAAACTTTGTTATCATAATTTATCACATAATCTTGCTTATTTTATTACATTGTGAAAAGGAATTTTAGGGTTATATCTTATCTGTCTGTCTTTCTGTTTGAACTATTTTCCTTATAAAATCGTAAAATTATTATGTATTGAATTTAAAATCATAGAAATTAAGATTAAAATTATTGTTATATGTACAGTCCCTTTGATTAAGCTTAATCAAAATATACCTAAAACAACTATATAAAAATATACGGTTATTTATTATTAAGTGGCCATTATAAATTTGAAATTTTATTTCGTTTAGGAATGTCATCATAAAAATTAAGAAGTAAATGGAAAAAATCGTTAATTTGTTTATATTTATAGTCTCAACGTAGCCGTTGGTTGAGTTAGTTTTGTACTTATCCAGTCCTTCCGGTTCTTATGGCATAAATATAAAAATAGAGCTGTAGATTAAAATATTACAAAATATATGGTTATTGCATATTTAAATAACAGCCCTTTACTACTTTTACTAGTAAATGCTTTGTTTAGCTTATGCTGCGATGACCTTTTGATGTGAAACATCTATAGGCTCACGTAAAACCGATTTCTGGCGTGGTGACGCATGCCGTGGCGACGCGTCACGGCATGCGCATTCGAAGTCACTGATTAAACGAATTAAGTAGTCACGATTTGAAATAAATTCGTAAATTTTTGTATTTAATGAAAATAAATGTTTGTTCAATAAATAGTCATCGTTATCTGGAAAAAAATCGTAATATTTTATTTTATCATTATGACATATTTAGTTCCTATCACAATATGTTCTTTTCTGCATATTACTTTTACAAAATAATGTCGATGTTTCACATCTGCCAGGCGTCCCGTGACGGCTCACATTTTTTTTTGGTGTTACGACCGTTCTGGAGTAATAGTGCGAATGGTCGCCTTAACGCCGCGTGCTGGCGGTCGCTGATTCGATTCCCGCTCGGGACTGGTGTTTGTATTTGTACAAATATTTGTTTCCGGTCTGGGTTTATGTCCTTGTGGGTCTCCCCACCGTGCCTCGGAGAGCACGTAAAGTCGTCGGTCCCAGTTGTTATCATAGACACCTGATAACGATCGTTACTCGTTGTAGGGAACCCGCAGTGAAGCAGCATGGTGGATTAAACTCTAACCCTTCTTCTATATGGAGAAGAGGCCTTCGCTCAGCAGTGGGTTGTTTACAGGCTGATACAGGACAGTACAAATGCTTTATTTATACATAATATTATGTTAAACGCAAATTATTCTTAACTTCAGTTTATAATTATATTATATGCTCTTTGGTTTTATATGTACCTACTCTTTGGTGTAATGTTGTTGTTTTAAAATTTATCCCCAATAGGGAAAGGCAAAAGATTATAGTCTATACAGCCTGGTCTAATTTTATAAATTTCATTTCGGTATAACAAAAGGCCGGAGCCAAGTCTGAAGTAACTTTATGTTTCTTCTTGAATCTTAAAAATATATATTTTACCTTAAAAAAATTAAAGCCTAAATAAACAAAGCCTGAAATATTTTGTCTGTTATCCATTTACATTACCTGTATTATTACAACTAAATTAGTTATCTGTTTGTCAGTTGACATTTTGACAAATGTTATATAGCGTACGCATAAGAGCATTATATTTTTCTTGGTCAAATTAGTACTACAATTATGATCGTGTTCTGAATTAGTTTTCAATTTCAGTTTATGGTGTAAATGCATTGTAATCATATATTAGTTTAATAATACAGTCACGGGGCTAAAATGCCTTCAATCGATGTTTTGGCCCCTCCGGGGATACCACTCGAGAATCCTCCGGAAGAGCCACAAGCACCTCCAGCGCCAGTTATAGGAATTATTTATCCTCCACCAGAAGTCAGAAGTATCCTTTAATAATAAACAAAGTATCGAATAAACATAACAAATCGGTTTGTATTAACATAACCTACATTTCTCTTATATTCAAAAAAATCTTTTTGTTGCTTAGTAAGACAGTGTTAGGCGTTGTCCAATTTCTGTAGACTTATATATATTTTTTTTTATTTCTATCCCAAATAGTTCCAGAGATATACTAACTGTGAAAATTTAAATTACATGCAGATATGTAAAATAAAATTAGATTAAGCACTATTTACCTTGTAAGTGGATACTAATATAAATAATTGTTCATTCTTAACTATATACCTACACCACATGTATCAAACTTTTAAATTTTTAATGAAAACAAAATTATTTATTGTCATACAATATTACCTCAAGACCTCTATGAAGACTTTCCCACTATAGTGCAGTGCAGAGTCCGCACCCACATTAACCATTACTGCATCGCGGCAAGTACTACTATAATTATTATAAATATAAATATTGTTTCCAATTGTAATTATTACAATTGGAAACACATAGTGTAATGAAAGCTCAAATCTTCAAAATTTCTTAAGTAAATAGTAATACTAACAAATTTTTTTTTTTCATAATTTTGATTTAATCTTGTATCTTATTTATAGCTAAATTTAATAATATAAGTAAAGAATGAATAGAAAAATATTTCTTTAAAATGTTTCTATGAGAAAAAGAAAAAAAAATTGTAATAATGGCTTTTTTATTTGCTATATTAATATTGTGTCACCAATTTGCCCAATATTTCTTTAACAAAATTATATAGATATTGTCGACAAGACTGCTAGCTTCGTAGCTCGTAATGGACCAGAGTTTGAAGCTCGTATCAGGCAGAATGAACTTGGAAATCCAAAATTCAACTTTCTCAATTCTGGCGATCCCTACCATGCATACTACCAACATAAGGTTAAAGAAATAAGAGAAGGAAAAGGTGAGTATTTTATTATTTTTTTTATGAATTTTTGAAGCTGTCCTTTAAGCAACCAATAAGCTATTATGAACAACAAAATTACCGTAATTCATGACATTTAATACTGACAATGCACTCTAAAATCTTCCAACATATATACTTTATTTCAATTAATCATTGTATGTGTTCTTTTTAGTATAGACACATTCTTTTTTTTAATTTATATAAATCATTTTTAATGATTCTTAAAACATATGACTTTTTTATTATTACTTATTCTTATGGTTAAAATAACAATTGGTATATAAAAATACATAATTTTGTTTACTTTAACCAATTTAATAAAATAAAGAGTAAAGTAATCAAATATCTTTGGACCATATATTATTAGATCTTTAAAGATTATGCCATTTTCCTTGTCATATTTCAAAATTAGATAAATCAAAGCCTGCATAAAATTGGAAAAGTCTAATCTTCTTTAACTAAGAATAAACAAAACCTAGTTCCAAGTTGATCATGATTTTGATTTAGCATTCTTGATCTTCGTCACAAGATTACAATTTTAATAAGCTCAGATTTAAAAATGAGATCATGGTCATACCGTCAATAATGTAACATATCAACAGGTACAGATACAGCACCACCTTCCATCGGACCACCTATTCAACGTCCAGGCCTTGCACCAGCCACTGCAGCCAGACAACAGGAACTGCTTAAGGCCGCAGCACCAGCTGAGCCAGCTCCTCCTCGTGATCCACCACCAGACTTTGAGTTCATTGCTGACCCACCTTCCATATCTGCATTAGAACTTGACATTGTTAAATTAACAGCACAATTTGTGGCTCGTAATGGTCGTCAATTCTTAACAGACCTCATGAAGAAAGAAGAGAGAAACCATCAGTTTGATTTTCTTCGTCCACAACACTCTCTGTTCCAATATTTTACAAGACTTTTAGAACAATATACAAAAGTTCTTTTGCCACCTAAAGAATTAGTTTCAAAGCTGAGTGCCGAAATACGAAGTGGAGTATTAGAACAAGTTCGCAGTAGAGCCGCGTGGCATTCTCATCAAGCTAGACGAAAAGCTGCAGATGAAGCGAGAATTGAGAAAGAGAGATTGGCTTATGCCTCCATTGACTGGCACGATTTTGTTGTTGTGGAAACTGTGGATTATCCTGCAGGAGAACCTGGAGATTTTCCCCCACCAACAACACCACTAGAAGTTGGTGCAAGAGTATTAGCACAAGAACGTGGCGAAGATATCACCCACGGCAATGAAGAAGACGACACAGAAATGCAATTGGAATCCGAATCCGAATCTGAGTCCGATGAAGACCTTGCCGAAATGGAAGACAGGACGCAACAGCAGCAGCGTCCTGACGATAACAGAGTTCAAGATATGGAAGAGGAAAGTTCTTCATCCGAAGATGAAGGTCCTCCGGAACCTGTCAGAAGTGGAGAGGAGCCTCCATTGCCTCCACGACCAGATCGCGTCGTGGTTAAGAAATACGATCCGAAACGCGCTCGTCCGCAGCCGACGCCAGCCAACGAGGAATGGCTAGTTTCTCCGATTACTGGAGAGAAGATCCCAGCTAACAAGGTGGCTGATCACGTGAGGATAGGACTTCTGGACCCTCGCTGGCTGGAACAAAGAGACCGTGCGGCGGCTGAGCGCTCCGACCGTGACGAGGCTCTGGCGCCTGGCGCGGCTATTGAAGCTTCGCTTAAACAGGTCAGTGACGTAACATGTATCACATGTTGCATGTGTCATTTAATTTTTTGGTTCATTGTTAAACAGAATTCAGGACTGTTTATGTAACTAATATCTTTACAGCTAGCTGAACGTCGTACAGATATCTTCGGTGTGGGTGATGAGGAAACGGCTATTGGTAAAAAGATTGGTGAAGAAGAAAAACGCCGCGATGAGCGCGTGACGTGGGACGGACACACATCCAGTGTCGAAGCTGCCACGAGAGCTGCGCGGGCGCATATCACATTAGAGGACCAGATTCAACAGATACACAAGGTATATTTTGTCACAATGTGATCACTTAAGCTGATAAGGTGTACATATGTAACAATATGACGTCTTGTTTTTTTTTTTTTTCAAAGAGTAACATTTAATCTAAAAAAGATTGTAATAAAAAAGATTGTAATAACAGGTCAAAGGGCTGTTACCTGACGAGGAGAAAGAGAAAATAGGTCCAAAACCAGTGCCCCCCTCAGCTCGGGGTGCTGTTGCGCCTCGGCCACCGCCCCCGCCTGCACCACCGCGAGTTTCCGCGCCGCCCGCTCCCGCCCCCGCCCCTGTTCTCCTTCAACCTATCCCACCACTTATGGTGATACCACCATTAGCTCCCCGGCCACCTCTTATCCCGACCCCAGTAGGAGCTCCCTATGGATACCCAGTTCCGGGAGTACCGGGCGGTGTTGGAGGTGTTCCAGTACCTGGAGCTCCTCCAGAGGAAGAAGAGCCGGCTGCTAAGAGAGCGAGAACGGAGGACGCTTTGGAGTCTGAACAGGCCTGGCTTGCTGCTCATCCAGGACCCGCTCCATTGCAGGTACGGTTTTTTTTATGGTACAAACTAGTCAACAGACGGATAGTCGCCGCCCATTTTAATCCACTGGCACCAGAGAAAAAATGAATGCATTTTTGGCTGAAACAAAAACACGATTGAAGGAATAAATAAGACTGTGGAAGAAGATGAAGAATGGAGATATTTTAATAACAATTTTCGTGGCGGAAAGGTGGTTTTTGCAACTTTGACTGTAAGAGCATTGACTACAACTGGTCTCGTTGTGATATAAAAAAATAATTTTTTGCCATCGGAAAAAAAATTACAATGTAAACGACAGACTAATTGTGGTATTAATAGTATGGTTTTAGCGTCGGTATAAGTAATTTGGAAGATTGTGATAATTCCAAATAATTTCTGATATACATTTAATACATTTATGATTGCTTTGCCCGTTGGCGCATTTCGCAGTGACCTGTTTTCTGCTGGTTGTGGGTTCGATTCCCGCCCGGAGTCTGAGTGTAATATTTATTTATTTGTATATTTATACAAAGAAAAAAAATAATAAGCTGTTACCTAAAACAGGTATTAAGTTGCCTAACTTAGGAACAGACAACCGTGTATATATTAAACATATTTATTTATTTATTCAATGATCGATTTTCTTGGTCAACGGAGACGAGAACCGTCACTCGGCTAAAGAGCTTCGAAGCCGTTCCCTGTAGCGTGTTCCCCCGCAGGTGGTGCTGCCGGCGGCGCCCGAGCGCAGCGAGTGGCGGCTGGACGGGCGCACGCTGCAGCTGTCGCTGCCGCTGTCCGCGAGTGTGGCCGAGCTCAAGAACATCCTGCAGCGCTCCACCAACATGCCCACCGCCAAGCAGAAGCTGCACTATGAGGTGAGCGCAGTGACACGTCACGGTAGTTACGGCAACGATAATAACAGTTGGTTATTTACAATACGAATTATTAGTAAATCATCCTCATCTCAAAATTATCACCATAAATACTTATTTTATAACTAATTGTTGGCAACGAAGTTCTTTATGGGACGACGGGGTACTCTAACCGGCAAATAAGTCCGTGACGAGTAAGATTTTCTTTTTTGCTGGGCTGCACATAGTAAGATCTGTGAAATGAGGTAAACAGAAGCCTAATAACCTACTCCCATATTTAACTTTAAATATAAAAATTTTCTAAAGAAACAATCATCCCAATTTAACCCCCAAAGCGTGTAATACCAAGAATGCTGAAACAGATAATTTTTTATTGTTATCAGCAGCCTCAATACTAATTTTCATAATTTTAAGTCGAGAAATAACAAAGTTCCATATAAACTTTAACTCTCCATTTTATCCTTTTTACGGAGAGATTCTAAAATCCTTTCAGAGCTGATGCTCCCTACTCATAGTCTCGTGTCAAATATCAACTTGATAGATAATATTTATCGAGATATCGTGATTATTCAGTGATGAATGAGTGAGACCTTTTTGAGTGATATATGTATATTGATAATGCATAAATTGTGTTACTTCTAGGGTTTGTTCTTCAAAGATACCAATACATTGGCGTATTACAACGTGCCTCCCGGCGCGGTCATACAGCTGCAAGTGAAGGAGCGCGGTGGAAGAAAGAAATAACACGTTTAAAATTATTATTACCATATGCAAAAATATATCTTTCAATTTCAGAATGTTTTTTCATTATCTTGTAGAAGCTTTGAGAAAATAAAACTTTGAATTTATATTATTGTTTTATTCAAACGCCTTTTTAACTAGTTTTTAATTAATAAATGTTTAGATGTACAATGAAGATTGGTTTTTAGTAGATGTAACAATAAGAGAAAGTCCGCGGCACTATTTATCTCTTATAAATAAGTCACATGAAGGTATTTTGGAACAAATAATTTATTGAAAATAAAAGGTGATTTTTGAGAATTATTATTAGGAAGGTATACTTACGAACAAAAATTACTTCACCATTAAGACAATTTTATGAAGATAAACTTTAGCTTTTATAGCATATTATATGGATGCACAGTTTAGGATAAAATGTACAGTTAAAATAATTCAACATTACTATTTAAACGACGGGCGACGGTGGCTCTTATAGGCCTATAGGGGTGATAGACGTGCGAGTATGTTCGGGAACTTGTAGCTCGACAACCTTTTTCGCTGGTGTGTCACCCTAAGGGTGCCTGTCCATTGATGCGGAGCGTGGCGGTGGAGCGGAGAAACGGACAAATATTAACCAATAAGATTGCAGAGCCCTTGTCCACTGGAGCGGAGGGGAAATTTTTTGTAATCCTATTGGTTAATATTTCACCGAAACTCCGCCTCGCTCCGCATCAATGGACAGGCACCCTAAGTACGCGTACTTTAAAACCACCGAGTAAGTTCGTTGGCGATCCGACAAGTTTGAAATTTTGCTTGTAGCCTGCCTCCGCTCGTACGTGTGGCAGCACTGTTTATGTGGTGGAAAAGCTTCTCTCATGAAAGTATCCTATTTAGTTATAATTAGTGTAACTAAGCGCAAAAGTTCTTCATACACGGGCTCAGGCATTCTGTAATAATTATGGAAATCTTCCCTCTCTTTACGTAACTCACTAAATTCACATGTGATAAACGCTCCCTTTTCGTAAGCCAATTCTTTACCCACACTTTTCGACTTCGTCTTTTTTTTTTTTGGTTTTTAAAATGTAATACGATACAATTACTCAATAATACAAAGCTTCTTCTGTCGACGATATCGCAATACAGAATGAGTAAGGCGGTTCACACATTGGCGATGCACCCAGGCGCGGAGGCGCCGGGCAGCAGATCCCGCGCCCGGCGACGGAGGAGCAGATCTGTCTCTTGGGGCAGATTTCACCGCACCTCCGCGCCTGACGGCTTTGTACGCGGCCCGCACCAAACTAAAGGCTACTTTCCATTTGGTCGACGTGGTTTTAGTTACGTTATAATGGGCAATACTGAACTCATTCAAGACGCTGCAATTGTTTTTAGTAATATGGTTTTTGTATAAGCAAATAAGTTGACCTAATAGAAGATATTGTATACATCCTTTTTTACGAAATAGGCCGAGACATGGTTCATTTTTACTGAATTACAGGGACATAAGAAAACATGAAGACAAGTTTTATAACTTTACACGAATGTCAACTGCATCTTTTGACTATTCAACGAGCAAAATTCGACGGACTATTACCTACTGGAGTAGACACAAATTTTCGTTTCAGCATTACACCAGAGGAAAAGTTTCATATCCCAAATTGCTGGGCGTTGTTTAATTTCGTATATAAATCTATCCGTGTCCAGATCCATCGTGAACGAGTCCTTAGCACGAAAACAGGCGCGATACTGCGGAGCGCAGTGTGTTTCCTCCGCGCCTGTGTGGCGATTCTGTAACTCGCTATGCTGTCGTTATGGACTCATAACGATAAGTTTCGTTATGTTACCGACCGCGTCGCTATTATAACGACAAATGCGATTCTGTACACTATTCATAGCGAGTTTTGTCGTTATTAGTAACGAAAAGTGTCGCTATGATGACGTTACGGTGCAAGCGGATAGCGAGGCTCTGAGACCCCTCGGTACGCTATAACGACCATTATAACGATACTTTGCACACGAGTTAGAGGAGTGGTGTGCGTTTCCCATATCATTCTTGACTCCAAGAAAGTGCTTTGAAAGTGAAAAATAATTACGCCATTTGAAACAACAAGTAAGTAAGTTAAATTTTGCAGTAATTAGGAATTATCAATGCAGATTGACTTCAGAAAAAATTGTAGAATAGATTTCATTATTTTCCAAAAAAAAACACATAACCTTATTGGTTTGTAGTATTGCTCTGAAGAACCTACAAAGTTACTTAGATATAATTATTCATTTCTTTCATTAATAATTAATTTTTACTATTAAGTTTATTATTTACGCTGTTTCTTTTATTATCTTCAATCTCATTAATAATTATAATTAATCAAAATTAGTCACGGAAACATAAACTAATTAAATTTTCACATGTTTTCATAACCTATAAGCCAGACAAAAACATAACATATAATTCACAACATCACACATAACATGTATTACAAACATCGTTGATTATACTAACTTCCCAACCGAAGCCATAGTAACAATGCAAACAAAACAAAAATGCACTTCACTGAATTGATATTTATATTTACAATGTTCAATATACGATGGATTTGACACTGACTGATTGTGCACGCCTCGATTTAAACCACAGATACACAATACACTATTTTAAGGCGAGTTTCGATAAAATTCTAGTTATTTACTAAAGATTTGGCACATACGTCACTTTTTGTCGGTGTCCATAACGACGATTCGTTATCCCATTCTGTAACGTCGAAGTGTCGCTATTCGTAAGTACAGAATAGCACCGTCGGTATAGAACTGTCGTTACACGTTGTGAAATTCGTTATGGTGACGATACCGTCCCCGAGTCGTTATGCTCATAGCGAGTTACAGAATCGCCACTCTGGCGGCAGTCTGCTAGCGGGACGTGCGCCCGCGCCGCGGCGCGTTTTCGGTGTGTTGGACTTGGCGTGTTTTCTATACTAATCGATGTACTTGCATACAATATTAAAATCTGCCACTCCGCGCCGGGCGACGGAGCGAGGAGCAGTGTGTGAATCGCCTAAGCTTCACGTGTGTTACAGACATCTTCCGGGATTCGGGATTCGTGTAATAAAAAACAACATTTATAGCAACTTTTATTAAAAACGTGTAAATGAATAACAAAGCACATTTGATTATGTTAATAAAAATATTTTATAGAAAAATAATTTAAATGTAATGTTATATGTAGGAATGTTAAGTGCGGTAGCACCTGCTTCAATATGATGATATGTGCACAATATATACAAATACACAAAAAGTGTAAATATTGATTTAATGGGTACGTTCGCGGGCCCTCTTCTTATTGATAATTCATCACTTTTATAAGATTTTTTAATCTATGCATTCCACAGACCACATGCGCGGAAACGGAAATGGGACATGCGCAATACTTTTTTATTTATCAGTTTTTAATAAAAATAGTAAGTAGTGAATAAATGTAAGAAGATAATTTTGTTTATTATCTTTTATGAACAATAGCAAACATTTATTTACTAAAGTTCGACAGTTAAATTCAGTTTTTGATTAAAGAAGTATCATTTCCGCGCATGTGGTCTGTGGAATGCATAGATTAAAAAATCTTATAAAAGTGATGAATTATCAATAAGAAGAGGGCTCGCGAACGTACCCAATATCGTTAATTAAGTAACCCATTCAAAGCCCACCAATAAATTTATACACACATTATTTTCATGGAGCAATAAAATTTTGAACACTTTTTCAAACGATTGAAATTATATAGGTATAACAATATGGAAAATATCATTAATATATTAATAGCGCCTGATAATGTTAGGAATGAAATAAGCTCTTTTTTATAATATCACATGATAATTGCTATTCAAATTTTTTATTTTCATTTTAATATAACTAACACTTGAAAAAAATTGCGAAATACTTAAGTAAATTTTTTTTATAGAAGTACCGATAGTATTGTTAATAAAATGCTGTACTTAATTATAGTCTATTCGCGTTAAGAAAATAGTGACTCATCGTTGTCACTCAGCCACGCCTCTTGACCAATAAGAATTTTTTTACCCCAATTTTAATTTTTACCCCAGTATGAATACGCCTTTACTTTGATGAGTCACTATTTTCTTAACGCGAATAGACTATAGTACTTTATTACATAGACTCTAAATGTTTCTTTAAAATATGTATAATATGTATGCCCTTTCTGTTATATTATTGTTAACTACAATAACTGACAAAAGTTTTATCGAATGTATGTATATATTTAACATAAATAACAAAATGATTGATCAATTAAGCAACAGCTACAGAATTTCCTTACAATAATAAAAAACAATTGTATACGTAATCTTATTTATTATGTAAAATATTACATAAATAAATAAGTCGGTTATTTTTAATAAGTTAAAAAGTATAACAATAACAAAAAATAAATATTAATATGGAATGTAATAAAACATAATTCCTCAGGGCAAAAATAAATCGCCTTATATTTTTTCTTACAATTAGTTTAAAAACTTATAGGAGATCTTTAAATAAATAAATAAATAAATATATATATATATATATATATATATATATATATATATATATATATATATATATATATATATATATATATATATATATATATATAATATAGGACTATGAAAATGAGTATATGATGTCTTTAAAATATAATTTTTATATATTTTTTGAGATTACGTTTTAATTAAGCGAAGAACTAACAATAACTAATGCTTCAGCCCTTGGAATGCGTGCTCGGAATTATCTGATAATATTAAAACTAAATGCTAAATTTTAATTAAGTATCATAGTGTTACAAGTGCAAAAAATGATTAAAAAATGGTTTTGAGTTAAATGTTAATTTTATAACTGTAGATATGAAAGTCACGTGAGAATGTCAAACAAGGCAGTAATGTATATTTAATCTAATTTAGGAATGTTCTCGATCATTTTCCTGTATCTCTCGAGCATTGGCTTGTAGATCCTCTCCGCGTCGGGATACGGACTCGCTACTGGCGACACTGTGGGCTCGGAACCTTTAACAATTGTTTTATTTAGTTCACGAGTGATTTCTCAGCATTTTTCAGACTTTCTTTTATTAATGATAAGACTTTCAGAGTCTTTTCAAATCTATAAAATGCAGAGAAATTCTGATAAAGTCAAATATTGTCTGAAATTTCGGAATTTCCAGTAAAAAAAGGGAATAATTCCAAAAAGGGTTTGATCATCAATCATCTATCAATAATTTTTGTTCGTAGTATCAATAATATCAATAGATATTAAATTAATAATTTAAAAAAAAATACAGATATGGTATTTATTAGTACGTCGACAGACAGCGATTACTGAAATGACATAAATATTATTTTGACAAGAATATGATTGCCTATTTTCTGCTATCATTCCTATCGATAATATATTCCATACTTATTATTAGGAAAACTGGTTAAGTACGAGTCGAATCAAACAAAGGGTTTCGTACCACTGTAATATTCAATAATGAACATTTATTAACAACGAGCTAAAACGTTTAAAAACAGTTTTCCTTCTTATATTTCAAAATATCAAAGATCATATTCAGGTTAAGGAACAGTACATTTTCATCATTCTCAAAAAAATACATTTAATGATAAATTAGATTAATTAAAATTAACAATTTAATTGGGTACATCGCAGTATAATATAAATGATACATAGGCGAGATAAGAAGCTAATGGTGGGTAAGGGTTCCCTTTTAAGCTTTTATTATTTTTATTTTCTATCGTTAAAGCGGCCTTAGTTATATGTTTTGTGAAAATTTCAAGTGCCGGTTATAAATACGTCTTGTAACAAACTGAATGACATACGGACAGACAAAACTGACGAAAGACCTTAATAATATATAGGTTTTAATGTAAAACAGTACCTGTAAGTTTGGTGCCGTTGACGACCGTTCTGGTGTAGTGGTGCGAGTAGTTGCCTCAAAGTCGGGCGTCGGCGGTCGCGAGTTCGATTCCCGCTCGGGACAGATATTTGTATTTGTATAAATATTTGTTTCCGGTCTGGGTGTAAGTCCTTGTGGGTCTCCCAACCGTGCCTCGGAGAGCAAGTAAAGCCGTCGGTCCCGGTCGTTATCATAAACACCTGATAACGATCGTTACTCATGGTAGGGAAATTATCCGCCAACCCGCAGTGGAGCAGCGTGTTGGATTAAGCTCCAACCCTCTATATGGAGAAGAGGCCTTCGCTCAGCAGTGGGCGGTTTACAGAATGATACAGTAATGTAAAACAGTAGGTACCTGTAAGTTTGGTTCCGGTTTCAGCGCTCCACACTTCCGCCGCGCGTATCGCTGCTCCCAGCAGAGCAGCGTTCGCGTGCTGATCCTATTGTTAAACAATATAGCTTTCAATGTTTAGTTACAGAGAAAAGCGATTCACAGCGACAAAACCCGAACTTTCGGCCTACTACTACTTCTTCGAAAGTACTACATCTTTTCCCGTTTGGGGGTGCGAAGAACAGGGTGTAAAGTTCCTCATCTACCATTGAAAAGGGAGGATCCTCCGACCAGACGGGTCTTGTATCTGGTGGGCTACAGCCCCCGACGGTTGTTGTCGGATTCTTGTTTATATGTTCAATCGCTCGAATAACTTTGATAGCGCGATGTAGGATACGTCAGTTTTTAGTTCGGATACTGGCTGGCTGTACGACTCGCTGATCGAAAGCTTGAGGAAATGATGATGACGTCACGATGACGTAGCTTTGCGAAGGCTGCGCTGACGTTCTTGCTTGGGGTCACCAGTTTGGGAGGTATGAAAGATCAGGTCGGGGTCATCAGTTTAGGGAGTGAGGAACATAAAAATGTCTCGGGAAGAGGAATAATAAAGGACACAACGGAAGCTCTTAAAAAAAAAAATTTTTTTCCTCGTTTTGTATTATTGCTCAGACCCTATTGGTCGTAGCGTAATGTTATATATAGCCTTTCTTGGTAAATGGACTATTCAACACAAAAATAGTTTATCAATTCGAACCACTGATTCCTGAGATTAGTGCGTTCAAACAAACTCTTCAGCTTTACAATATTTGTATAGATATGGATAAGGATTGGTTCACATGCGAATTCTTCTCAATTGTATCCTCGTACAGAGGCCATTTGCCTTTGGCCAACGTCCCTTCTGACAGGGTGTCTTCTCAGACAGAATCACCTACCCGGTCAATAAGCGCTTTGTGTCTCGATAACTACCTCATCACTGGGGAAATATGACAAACAAAACGTGTAACAAGAAATAAAATGAGAAAAGACAGGGTGGGGGTTTCCATTATACCGTCACGTCATTCAATCTTGCCTGTGTCTACGTCGGGTAGAAGCTACATCTTTGGGAAGCCACACCATTGACTTTGGAGTCTTGGATGGTGAGATGAATTCTTCAGCTTCGTAAGGTGGAACGTACCCTGACAAGAATCCGCATGCAATGTTCAACCTGTTTGCGCTGCTTTAAGTTAAGTTAGCAAAAAGAGAAGAATAAATAGCGTGAGGCTTTGGCACCAACTGGTTTTCCAAATTATTTGCTAGTATTTCGGCCCGACCTTTGGTAGCGTAAAAATCTCACAAGCCCTCCCTTTTCGTTAAAATAGGGATTAACGGGAGCTGGAGCATAAGAGAGATGTCGACACAGCTGGTATAGACTGAGGTCCAAATCTTCGTGCGTGGTCAATGGTAGTTTCCTATTCGGAAAATCGAGTGACAGTTCCTCAGCTAAACAGGTAAGATTTCCTTTAATCCGTGGACAACGTCTTCGTGCCCAAAGTTTGCGGAAGTCGCGTTTTCTAAGCAAGGGTGGTTTTTGGCGGGACCGGTAGGATTTTGCTGTGCAATGACAACGGTTGCTTCAATAGCAGATTTTATTTTATGTGTAATATTATGAACAGCGGTCTCAACATTCTGTACAGTTCTCCACTTTCCAGTTCTGATACAGTAAGTGTTGGCGCAATAGTTTGTCCTTCTCTTCGCACCTCCCTCCTAAAGATTACACAGCAGCAATCATTTGGCGTGTAGATATAATTAACGTAATATTTAACATATCGCGCGTTTAATAATAAACCGAAATAAGTCAAAATTTCTTGATTTCTACTTTTTCTAATAAAATTAACTAACTCAGTTTAAAGAATAGGTAGAATCTGGTTGCCACGCGAAACAGAGCAAAATGACCGATTTAATGGATCACAAAGACGACAGAATGCCCACAAAAGTGTTTTTTTTAACTTATTTCGGTTTATTATTAAACGAGCGATATGTATATGTATAAAAATAGCGATACCTGGACGTATACGGGGGTGTTGAAGACGTCTGCGAAGATCTGCAGCAGGGCGGTGTTGACGGACGCGCCGCCCGTCGCCACCACGCGCGACGACCGGTCTGCGGTGATTGATAATAGTTATTTATGCATCTGTTGTATAATAAGGGGTATTAAAACACGAACGTGGGTGATAATAGTATTACATGAGTGTTTTAATACCTAATTATCAACAGTTGCATACAGACATAATTATTTACGTTTCTAAACAAAACAATAAAAATATCGACAAAAATGGCAGGGATTCGAATAACCTAGTTTTTTTTTTTTTTACGGCACGCGTCGTTCTGGTAGTGAATCGCTCGTAAATGAAAATGTTTTTTTTTTTGAAATTCATACCCAGCACGAAGCCCATGTCCTCGGCGTGCGCGCGGCGCGCCACCGCCTGCCCCTCGAGCAGCGCGCGCGCCTCGAACTGCGGCGCCGGCCTGTCGACCGGCCGCCCGCGCGCGTCCTCCAGCCAGCGGCCCGCCGCCGCCCGCGGGACGATCTCCGCAGTGTCGTAGTAGATACCTGACAAAAAGCAGCCTTTCCTAGGTATATCTTTCCTCAGGCTTCAGACTATCCGTACCAAATTCTTACAACAGCTCGGAAACAAAGACTAATACAAAAAACGTTCCTCCACGCTCACAGAGTGCTCAGTAATAAATGCTCCTAGTCGACACTTTAGTGAATTCTCGTGAAAAGAAGGTCGTAAGCGCCATGGCATAGGCGGTACTTAGGCGTTTTCGTGTGATAATTTTTAAACTGTGTTATATTATGGACAAATTACACAAAATCTTTATATTTTATACTATGAGCCGACTACTACTCGATTATGAACTTTCGAGAGGGTTTTCAAAAACAGGAAAATGAGAAAAGTTGACAGAAATATAAACTTGAAAAAACTTTTTGATGATTTTTTATCAGGTTGCCACCCTAAAACAATGGTGAACTAATCATTTATTTCAAAGAAGTTTACAGAACACCTTCCAACTGGGTTCCAGAACTAATCCCTGTTGTTTCATTACCAGGTCAAGATCTCCTAGATCAATGCCAATGAACATCAATGTGTTCTTATGGGGTACATAAACACGTGCCTCCTGAATCAAATAAAATTCTATAGATGAAAAAGACTCACCCATATAACCCATATTTCCTCTAACAGTCGCTTGAAGGAGGTCATTGAATGCTTCCCAGCTAGGTCCCACTAGTCTGTCTCTATGGTTCTGCCTGGTTAGAGATCCATTAGAGAAGCAAAGCAATGCCATGTAAGGAGCACTTGTAGGGCCAACGAGAATATGTCCTGCCGGTGGGGCTGCAGCAGATTCCAGACCGAGAAGTAATGTATCACTGGTACCTAAACTGAGGCCTACCCAGCCTGAGCGGAGACGGAGCCCTTCGAACAGAATAGACAAAAAATAAGAAAAAATGATAGACTGTTATAGAAAGATGGAAAAGAGTGAGATCAAGTTACTTTATCTTGATTCCTTTTGTAAAATCTTGGTATTCATTCTTGAAATTTGGATATTAAAATTGTGTTTATTGTTTTGTTTCTATTTGTTATCTGAGTTATGAATATTAATTAAAATTACCAATTAAATGTTATAAAACTATATTGAACACAACATTATTGCTATTTTTTATCACATTTACATGTATTAATTTACCTAGTCTTCTCTAACCGTCAAACCTTCTCTCGCCGTCATTAAAAATACAAAATTAAAAACTAATTAACATTTGACAGATTGAAGCGATTTTGAAGAAATAAAGACTAAATGTTACCTCAGGATATGCTTTACGATTTTCATCTTAATCTTAAGAAACGGCATTCGAATTACTTGACCACCAACCCTATTCGCCAGTATTAGCCCCCAGTGACTTTTACCTCTTTCCTCGGCTCAGAGAACACTTCCGAGGTAAAATATTCGCGGTATGTTCAGTCGTTGATGAGGCGTTTTGAGAGATTCAAGATACAGAGTTTTTTTTTCTAGGGGAATCCTAGGTTTAAAAAAAAATTGACTAAATAAAAACCATAAAAGAGTGTTTTATATTCGTTATTATTACTTTAGGATCACCCCTCGTAGATTACTCAATAATAAACATTAAAAAACACAATCAAGCCCTGCCAATGATAAAGTACAAATATTTGTAATGTATAATTTAGATATTTTTTCTGTAGCATACCTGCAAGTGCTGAACAATTGTCCCCTGTGAAGGCTACAACCTTGCAGTCAGATCTAAATCCATATCGTTGCACATAGTATGGAGATATAGTGCCGACCACTGTGGCACTCGGTACTGGATCCCCTAGCTTACTTAATAAAGTTTCGTCCCCACATGCCTGTAAAATTATCGATGATTGTAAATTAGTTACATGGATTACCACCAATCACCACCACCGCCACATCAGACGTTGGACATCGATTGCAGAATGGAGGCCTCCCTCATTAGTTCTGGGGAGGTTTGGAAATACTCGCCACGCTTGGCAGGCGGGTTGACGAGCGCAGTGTTTTTTGGCAGGACATGGTGACGCTGCTGCCCATTACCATCCTAGTTCGTGTACAGTTATTGGCACCAATTATGGCCTTAGTAGCCAACACCTCGGGAACAAAGAGGTCGTGACTATTCTTCTCTGCCGGTCACCGGACGGCAATCCACACAATATAACAGAGTACAAAAGTTTATTTGTTTGTTTGAAGGGGTAGCTTTGGGATCAATCAGCTCAGTCTGATCTAATTGAAGAATGTTATAATATACGCCGCGTTCACACTACGCTGGACCAGCGAATTCACCGAAAACCACATTACAACGAATCGGCAAAAAAACCGGAGATCCAAGTCCTCACTTCAGTTGAATTCGGACCTGAGCACACAATGGACGACGAAATTGTTGTGTTATGGTGGTTTCTTAATAAAAGGCGAAATAGAGTAAATAGAAAACATTGGGTACATCCTATTTTACGGGAAAGATTTTTATAATTAAAGTTTCTACGTTTGTATCCATGCTACACGTCTTATATTATTAGAACGCGATCGCCGAAATGACCCGCTGTCGCGTGGGGAGCATGGGCGGGGCGAGCGGGGAACAGAGATTCATATAAAATGTATTGCCACTAGCTTTTCTTGCAGTTTCACCGGTCCGGTGTAGTGGGAACGAAGCCATATTGTTTATAACTTTCTTCAAAAAACATATTGTCATTGGCCATAGGAATTAACAGACAAAAATTCAACTCAAACATCATCATTCATAAAAAAAGAGACGTTAGAAATGTCTAGTTTAAATTTACAGCAATATATTATTCTAAAACATAGTATGTAAAAAGCTCACCTGTAAAGCTTGTTCATGCCACTTCTTCGTATGAATATTAAGGAGATTCATTCCAGATCCATCAGACAAATCGATCGGTGCTATTTTCCCAACGAACAGCGAGCATGCGAACGATGATACGAGAGAGATTCGTTCACTGTTTTGGTACACTCTTGGACGTGTGCGAAACATCTTTCTTATTTGGGCACCAGTAAAACGTTCATACGCTCTCGATCCCGTTATCTTTGCTAACTCCTAGAAAAGAAAAAAAATTATTACTATTTATTATTATAATATAATATTATTATATTGTTATTATATTTTTTTTTTTTATTTTATTATTACATTTCTGGTGGTGTGAAAAGTCGCCTTGACGCCGACGGTTGCTGGTACGATTTCCGCTCGGGGCAGATATTTATATTTGTACAAATATTCGTTTTATTATGGCCTCAGTCGCCTTTTACAACACCTCGGCAAGAAAGAGGTCGGTCATCACACGTAAAAAAATGTAAATAATATCACAAACATAAGTAATAATATTTCATAAATAAAAGTCTCACCTCAGGACCTCCGACAGCTTCTTCTAACGCTTGACAGTCGGCTGTAGTGCTCGAGTCCATCCAAACCGGAGAATCGGCTACAAAACACGTTGCTAATTGTGTATGTAAAAACTGATCTCCTGATAATGAGGCTAATTTAGCCCCTGATCCTTTCAGCCACCACACTGAACCATGTTGCTAAAAATAAATTTATCACTGGCAGTGTAGCTATCGCTGTATAGGTATATTAACTAAAGATTGCACCAAATGCGCATTCACATATCATGCATGTGTTGTGTGTACAAGGGCGCATCCGTTAATTACGTGAGACCGTTTTGGCGATTTTTCGACTCCCCCTCCTCCTTGATGAGATTTCGTGAGATTTTGCTCGATCCCCTTTCCCCCCTCCCCTAATCACAAATAAAATTTTTAAAAATGCGTATTGGTAATATAAATGAGTTAATCTGGGCTCGATTAAATTAGATTAAAAAAAAAAAACGGTTTTCGTATATATTTTTTTATTTAAAACTAGCTAAGATAGTATTTAAGATTTTTAATCACCGAAAAAAATTACGTGATATATGCCGAGGCCACCCCCTCCCTCACATGAGATTGAGTGAGATTTCGCTCGACTCTCTCCCCCCATAAGAATCTCACGTAAGTAATGGATGCCCCCTAAGTGATATATGTGGTATTTATTATGTATATCCGCCGGCTGTTACCTAAAACACGGGAATTAAGTTAGCTACCTTAGGAACAGGAGACTGTGTGTGTATATTAAGCATATTTGTTATGTATTTAATCTTTTAATGTAACTGCTTTAGATAAGTTAACGATATCTACTGTAATAAAATCGATACAAGCCCCTGAGCTAGTAATACTAGGGGGCAGTGGGGTAACTACCGGAGGGCTAGACGGTCCTTGCACCGGGGCGCCCAAGCTCAGGGGGCCCTCAGAACCTGACCAACAAATTGAACTATTGAAATTTTATTGCGTGTAAAACCTGGACAGGCCCTGCTGTGCATGATAAGAGCAGACGAATATAGGACGAAAAATAGCTTTATACCTTTCAAATATTTAAACATATCTATTTATATTTTGGCTTGTATTGTTAAAACGAAAACAGTTTAGTTGGGGCTCTAGTCTATTTTTTGCACCAGGGCCTTTGGTTACCTAGCTACACCATTGCTAGGGGTTTAAATAAAATGCTAGTTAAAAACCAAATAGTCTACACATAATTTATTAATATAAAACCTTTCTTTCATTCATTAATTTGCATAATGTTAACCTTATTTAATTTACAATTCTTGTGTTAAATTTTTCCCTGCTGAGTTTCTTTTATTTTAATTTAAAATAAAACCACTGACTATTGATGTACATATATGTCTGTATGCTACATATAATCTAATAATTACCTAATATGATAAAAGTATTTAAAAAGATAAGTTTCTATTTATTAGCAATCGTACATGGTAACATAATATAACTAATGATAATATTAACATTGTTATATTTAATTATGGAAGATTTAAAAAAATTTAATAGTGATCATTTTTATATATATGTACATTGTACATATTGAGATTTCAAGTGACTGAGTAAATCCTAAGTTCCTTAGGAAGTAGCAGAAAATACTGAAAAAGCTTTCAAGGCATAATTTAATAAAAATCAAAACTGTCTCATGAGATTTTTAATAAAATTATTGTTCCTCAAAAAAAAAAAAATCCTTGCATCATTTAAATCTATAAATTCAAACATAAGTTATGTCATAAATATATATGTATATGTTTTTTTTTAAATATGTACCTGTGCTGCTCCAGACAAAGCTTCTATTGTTGAAAAATCAACTCCAGCAACAACGAGTCGGTCCATTACCATGTCTAAAGCTTTGACCCATAGCAGTGTAGGTGCTGTCACCTCACCTCTCTCCCCTCGTACAACACCGCCCGCAGTTCTGCGATAAAAATATTATTATTAGTTATAAATTTGTCGCTCAACCTATTTCATGTTTTTTTTAAAGCATTATTATGGTACAATTATAAAAATAAAATATAAATAATGCATTAATGGTAGTAATGGAGTTTTACAATTTTATATAATTTGAAAAGATTGGAATATTTAAAAATATATGGTATTTAAATATATCTTTAACAAAAGCTTCTGGAGGTGATAAACCTATAAAACTTTTTTTTATAATAATTTATACTTAGATATACTTCAGAGTTTCACCTGTGCTGATATTTATAGCTAGTTCTGTAACTATGAATGATAACAATGTTTTGTTGTAGAGGCAAATTAGCTGTCTAATAATAAAATACACAATGAAATTCCTTCAATAGTTTTAGATTACAAAAATTAAATAAACAAACAAATGTTTATACTAAAATATAATATACCATTTAAAAAGTTTTGCTAATTTTAACTTAAAAATGTTATGGGGTCACTGGTTATGAAGGAAATGTCTAACCTTTATCTTGCCCAAGTATTGTAAAAGGCAACTAAGGCCATAGTGGTGCGAACAACTATACACCAACCAAAATGATAATGGGCAGCTGCTTCACCATATTTTACCACAAGACAGCAGACGGGTTGGCAAGGGCAGTACTTGCTAAGCATGGCGAGTATTGTCAAACCCTTCCCTCAGAGATGATGGGGAGGCCTAAGTTTAGCACTGGACCTTCAATGGCTGATGTGATGGTGGTGGAAACTTAAAAATGTAATACCTAAATTCTGGAAGGTCCACATCAAATTCAACATCCGCTTCTTGTTGTACAGCATATTCTTCATCAATTACTACAGCTTTCAACTATGATAACAGTAAAAATAGCAAAAATTTAAAAAAAAGAAAACAGCAAAAGTTATTTAAAGATTTGATACAATAACATTTTAAAGCTAGAACGCGTTAAACACCCACAATATGAATAAATTAATTTTAGTGATGTCACTTTCAAAAGTTTTTTTTTACATACAATTAAAGGAAATCTATTTCATCAATATTTATTATATTATATTAAATTAATGATAATTAACAATTTAGAAAAATGTATATTCTAATTATATAATTTTTTCGAAATTTACAAAAAGAACCAAAATGTTTAAATATATAATAATCTTGTTAATTAAATTTAAAGAAAATGTAAAACCTTAATAAAATAACAATAGCACATTAATATCTAACTTAAGCTAAAAAAAAATCTTAGAACACTTAGACTTACCCTTTGAGTACTAAAATCAAAACCTAAAAAAGTTTTTTTTCGCGTTTCTTCGATCATTTCTTATTATTTTGACAGTTAAGTTTGCGAAATTATACTGTTCTGGGTTCGTTCAGAAACGACCGCTCCAACTTAGCGTATTTCGTGACTAAATATCGTTTATTACAATAGACTGATTTCTAGATATCTCACCGTGTTTAAATTTTGTAAGGTTTTAAGTATCTTATAATCGTTGTTGTATTTATTATATTATACTTGATAAGGTACATCAAGGTCGTCACAATATCATTCCTACTAATGATAACAAAGTATTTAAGAATTACGTTTTTTTAATTAACTGTTTAAGATTTTCCATTTATGTTTAGTTTTTCAGATAATTAGTTACCTTTTTTTGCTGATATAATAATCAAATTTAACATGTACAATTTAAGATAAGAAGGTGAAAATATTTAAAAATCTTATTGCTTTAGGTAAATGTTCACTAGAATATATAAAACTTTTTCAAAGTTAGTTGATTATTAGATTTGTTTAGATTTTATTTTAACATCCTATTAATAGTTTTTTCTCCCTGAAATCTTTGCTTTTTATTTTCACTGCACACTTTTTATTACACGCAATGCATAATAAATAATAATATAAAAAAAAATTTGTCCAAGGATTTCTAAACTATTTTTTTTCCTGTATATTTGTCTATTTGTGATGAATAAATTTTGTTGCACAAATAACTTTTATTAAAGCAACGCATCGCCGGATACTAACGGCTTCATGTTCTTATTAGTGGTCGAGAGCCGTTATTTCGCACGCTCACAATGACGCCACTGACTGAGTTTGTAACAGTCAATTTACACGAGCTGCATATACAGGTGACTAGTAAATTACTATCAATATTTAAGGAGAATACTCGGTACATGATTCTCATTCGAATTATGTAAAAAAAATAGGTACTTAATTTTTGACCAAATTTTCATAAATTTCAATTCAAGTAAATGAAGCGTTGACACACTATAGTCATTCTGGCGGCACGTGCACAGGTGTTGTACTGTGCCGCTTGTTAACATCTAAAAATTGCCTAAGTTCACATCATTTACCTAGTCAACAAATTTGTTGCTTAAACGAGTAAAATATCTTAGTATTTTTGCCTATCCTAAGCCAGGATTAAAGTATTAAGGGGGATTGGATCATGCTTGTTTATCCTGCTACCCTGTTAACACGTGGCGGCGTTTGGACGTAGGTAAACTACCTGTTTTGTGTCGAAAGTGCAGCTAGCTGCTAGGGTGTCCAGACGACGCGTACATAATTGGATAATTGTTGAGAAACTTTACTTAAAAGTTTATTAATATTTACCTGTTTTTTTACATAATTCGAATGAGAATCGTGTACCGAGTAGTCTCCTTAAATATTGATAGTAATTCACCAGTCACCCTGTACTATATTTTTATAAATTAGTTCTAAAAAAAGTACCTACTTAAAGATGATCATGAATGAGATCTATTGAAATATGTTTTTATATTTATAAAACGTTATTTGCTACTCCTTGATAAGATATATAAAGATATATAAGATATTGAAATAAAAATAATTAAAAAAAAAAATTGTTGTTATTCTGATATTATTTCAAAGTTACAATTTGTTTTCATTGTTTTTGTTAATACTATTTTCAACATATTTTTAAAACATGTAACGCCTGCCTTTTTTAAACCTTATTTTATGTAAAATTGCCTTCATAAAGTAGAAGGTACAAATAAAACTGCATTCATCGTGCATTCAAATTAAAATATTATACATTTTTAAACATAATTATATGTAATTCATAATAATATTTTTATAGATAGTTATCTGTAACAAAATCACGATATAATTATGATACGTAGGTTTTAAACGAGAGACATTAGTTTAAATCTGAACAAATTCAGCTTTAAAAAAAAAAAGTAATTGCAAAGGATCTATTATTAAAAGTATATCCTGAAATGAGCTGAACTGAAACAGCCTGTAAACCTCTCATTGCTGGGCAAGGACTTTCTCTCTATATAGGAAAAGGTTTGAGTTAAATCCGCTACGCTAGCCATTTGGCGGTTGTTTTCGGTACGGTAACAATCGTTATCGGATGTTTGTTTCCATTTGGTACCAACGACTTAACATGCTCTCCGAGCCACGATGAGGAGACCCACAAAGACAAACACCCAGAACAAATCCAAATTTTTGTTTCAATACAAATATCTCCTTTGAACAGGAGTCGAATTCGCAACCATCGGTGTTAATGAAACATTCGCACCACTACACCATAACGATTGTCGATTTAATATAGGTATTAAGTATCAAATCCAAATAACTTAAAACAAATTCGTTCAGTGGCTTGGGGAGACCTTAATCTAGGCTCCTATTAAGTTTTGTTGATAGATCCTTTTAACCGGAAAGATGTATAAATACAAAAACAACTCAAGTTTTTTTTTTATCATACAGAATGTGATGTAAAAAACATTACCCTCCTTCTGGCGCAGTCGGGTAAAAATTAGCGCTAAGCGCCGATCGCTGAGTCGACTCTCATGAGCCTCCAGGGTTCCTTCCAACGTTTGAAACGTTTAACGATAAAGTGTTCAAGACTAACCGAGCGTTAAAAACATTAAAAAAAATGCCAAAATCATTTATTTTTTACCAAAATTGGCCAATTTTGGCTCCAAAAGGCTCGAGTGTGCGGCTGCATACATCGCACACCCCTCAGGCCGGCACTGGGTATGTGTCGTTATCTATGATTTAAAAGTATATATTTCGTAGACAGAGAATCCATACTTATACTCTCTCTACGATATATTTAAAGTGTGTGGTGACATTACTGTGTCCTTTTAGGAGTGTAGATAGTAGTTTGAATTGTAACGTTCACAGAACACGCTTGACGCTCAAGCTCGAGTCGAGCGTCGCGTTCTACACTCAATGTAAATGCTCACTACTTGAACGTTTTTTAATCGACTTTGACTGAGACGTCCGTCTTGAACATTTGAAAATTGCTGTAGCGCCGACTGAAGTGCTGATTTGAGCGTTTTTTTAACACGGTGTTTTTCGCAGTTTGTGCATATTCGGCACATTTTTTAATTTATTTGTTCAAGAACATTGTTTTTTCGTCTAATATACAGAATGTGTCGTAAAGAATGGATAATCCGTTAACTGGAGAGAGCCCTGATTTCAAGCTTCAGGAAAATGTACTTTTTATGTCAGGGTTGCCAACACTGTGAAAATTGTGACTATATTTTTGTGAAGTTTTTTCAAAAAAATTCTACCGCAACTTGTAATTTGGTGATAATTTTTACAAATTAAGGTATTTAGTTTACTTTATTTTTTATTTTACTCAGGAATCCTTGTAGTATCTAATGAAATTACTATTTCAGGCATAATTTTATCAGGGTCCAATTTTATGGCAAACACGATCGCCTAACCTGAACCCGCTGGACTTTTTTTTGGGGATGCATTAAAGAAAAAGTTTATAACAAAGCAGTATCTACAATTGAATAGTCAGATGTACCCAAACAGTTGCAGCATCGTGATGGTTGCATTCACATATACTCGTAGTATATATATATTAATACGTGAAGCAAAAACTTTGTACCCTTTTATACGAAAATAACATGGACGGAGAAGTATGAAATATGGCACAGTTAAAGTTTATATGGAGAAGAAGTGAGGATGCTAATACTTTTTTTTATAATAATGCTCAAAAATACATTAAATTCATTAAAAATACACTACACACACACTACGACACAAGTCACATATGTACTCTGAACTATACACAAATTTTATTTAAAAGTCAAAGTCAAAGTCTGTTGTCAACACGATCTTAAATACAGGTCTTTCAGGCAAGCAATTTTTTATCGAAATTTTTTATCACAGATCAGGTCCAATAACTGCTACATATGCTCACCATGTTATGCGCAATCATATTTTTATGATGTTGAACATGCTATCAATTATAGATTAGGTCGAATTTCGACCACCGGGTGACCACTAGTAAAGATAAATAGCTTTGATTTTTACTGTAACGTCAGCGTCTACCTACTATCGCCCCTTTGGTGTATTTTTGAGGAGTTTATTATTATATACTAAATCAAAATATCTAACCTCCTCTTTTTGATTGACTCGCTTCTTATATATGTAGAGCGTGCTAAGCAGCATACTCAAAAAATCAATATTTCGAAAAATATTGCGAGTCGCCAAAAATCCTTTTAAGGGAACTCTTAGATAGTCAAATGAAATGTCCGTGCCAAAATTCATAACGAAATTCTGTACCTATTAACTTTTCAGAAGTTCACATTTTTTGGTGAAAACACCGATGTTTCGTGTTTAAAAATGCTTATTTTTACCCGACTGCGACAGAAGGAGGGTTATGTTTATTTATGGTTATGTTTAGTTATGGTTATGTTTAGTTATGGTTGTATTTTATCATAGACTTTTCAATAAGCTACATCAACTTTAAGTGTCTCAATTTTTAAAAGACTAACTCGTTGATGAATGATAATAAGGACATTGAACGTGGAATATTCTAACAGAACTCGACAGAACTAATGATTCGCAAAGTCATATTCTTAGTCTTACGCTTGTATGCATATGGTCATCTTGTAGAATAACTTCAGACGATATAAGCTATTATGGTAGCATTAGCATTAAATCTACCATGCGGTCAAATGACCGCTTTTGAGAGTTTAATTAAAATGATTAACACATTCGCTGCCGGCCACTCGGATCCGAATAGGGCTAGGTGCATTAGCTAGGTGCCGTCCACTCAGATCAGAGTATCTCGCACGTTCATTTTCCTTAGGCCAGTTAAAAATTGGCGTCCGTGGATAAAAAAATTCTCATTTCAATGTGCACATTGAGTGCCATAGAAATGAGAATTTTGATTTGAGATTTTGAAAAGAGAAAAAAGAAAAGGAATCGGATCCGAGTAGACGGCACCTAGCGCCCTACTCGGGTCCGAGTGGCTGTCAGCGAATGTGTTAAATTCTAGGTTTACATTATTCTTGAATGTGTGCACTTTTTCTATAATATATAGCTACATATAGCTACATAAGAAACGTGTAAACCTAAAAAAAAATTTAAAAGAAAAATATAAACCCAGAAATTAACAATTTTAATTAATGTCTCAAAATCGGTAATTTGACCGCTCTGGTAGGCTTAGTGTTAAGGATATGTGTTTCAAAGCGTATTGAGGCGTCAAATAGTACTCCTAAGTTCCTAGTCACTTATATTCCTAATTTCTTATTCATTTTCAATTGTTGTTTATTACTATGACAGGATTGAAGATGCTTATTTATTACGATACAACAGGACTTATAGAGATTTACACTAAACAGTTTTTTTGGTACCTAAGTTAATACGGTCCAAATCTAAAAGATTTAATATAGCATCCGGAATATCTGACGGATCAAAGGAGGTGTAAAGATGTTATGAGCAAAGCGCAATGTGTGTGATTCTTTCGACTATACATATATATTATATATGGCGAATAGTAAAGGATCAGGAATGGATTACTGAATATCGCCCCTGCAATTGCAATTTGCAAGTATTAGTCCAAAGGCTTTCAAACAGAAAATAATCGAAGAAACCTCAAAAGATATGTACAGCGAAGACATTCCGAAAATAAAATCTTCACCTTTTTTGAAATTAGTTGAAACCGATCAAAAGTAGTTCAAAAATGCGAGTACCTACCATTTTGACCGAAACCAATCCTTTCCACGAGAATGGAAATACTTGTCAGATGTTCAAAGGTATTGAATTTTACGCATTAAAAAATAACTTTAGAAAGTTCTATAAACAGCTTTGTCGTTGGGTATAGGGCGACTAAAGGTTCACTCGTCCGGCAGGGCCGTGGTATAAATAGGCCAGAGCGATCCAGCCGTGGCTTTCCGAATGATTACTCCGACACCCCCGTGTACAGCCTGTCACGTACTGAATAATAAAATCAGTTTTGCTTGTTTTTGTGCTTTTTGAAGGACATTTTTCTTAATTCCTTAACACGACCAATTCTGTACATTTTGATATTATTTTTGAACGATTTCTTTAATCGATACTAAAGCCAAAACTGCAATATTTTTCACTTTCTTTCTGTCTATCGTGGCCGCGCATCACGCCGAAACTACTAAATAGATTTGAATGACACTTGGAACGGTTTAAGTTCATACTACGAGCTAGGACAATGGATACGTTCAGGGAGGGGATGAAAGTTAAAGTATGTGGTACAGCTTATGTTAAAATATATTATGTTGATTGACACACAAATATATCATTAGTATAAGTCGCGTCATGTAAAAAGAACGCTGGCTGTCAAGCTGCGCAAAAGTCGATTTATCGATCTATTTGGTGGTATGAGGTAGGGCGCGGGGCGGGATTATCACGCGCTGCATGCTTGCCGGTGCGCTATTGGATCGTCAGTCGGCCTTTGCTTTCCGCACTGTGTCCACGTTACTTTCGTTCTTAAAATACCATCGCGCACAAAAGTTTTAAATTACGAAATGGTAATTTAAAACTTTTTTTTTATTTTGTAACACACACACAAGGTCGTCTGTTCCTAAGGTAGGCAACTTAATGCCTTTGTTTTAGGTAACAGCCGACTGATATAATTTTTTTTAAATAAATATACATATAAATAATACATATAATTAAATAAACATATATTACACCCAGACTCGGGGCGGGAATCGAACCCACAACCCTTTGAGCAGAAAACACGGGTCAGTCTAACCTATTAATAGTTATTTACAAAGCCGCAAGCGAAACGTTAGTTAAAAAATAATACAATAAGCCTCGTACTTTCGTGCCCGAGTGTACTCATGCGCAAACATACCCCCTCCGCTTTCTTTGAGCGTTCTTTTTACATGACGCGAACTATAAAGGATATATTGTAATTTGAAACATTTATTTCGTTTAATTGATCTAAGAGGATTAAAGAACTCCATTTTTATATTATTTTGACGTTAACGACGACCGTTCTGGTGTAGTGATGCGAATAGTTGCCTCAACGCCGCACGCCGGCGGTCGCGGGTGCGATTTCCGCTCGGGGCACATATTTGTATTTGTATAAATATTTGGTTCCGGTCTGGGTGTATGTATGTCCTTGTGGGTCTCCCCACCGTGCCTCGGAGAGCACGTAAAGCCGTTGGTCCCGGTTGTTATCATAGACACCTGATAACGATCGTTACTCATAATAGAGAAATTATCCGCCAACCCGCAGTGACCGCTCCAACCCGTCTATATGGAGAGAGGCCTTCGCTCAGCAGTCAGCAGTGAGTTGCTTACAGGCTGATAGGTACAGTACAGTACAGTACAACTGTTATTATAAAAATTTATAGAATAAGCTTCGGTACGATTTCATTATATTTATACATATTATTCCGTTAGCTACAAGCTTTTAAATTCTTTAACAAATTAAAAATTCGGTGGTGCTTAACAAATAATAACATCTCGATAATTCATTAACACGCTTGTTTTATCCACTAGTTCACTTTAGTCATCAATTGGTATGAATTTCAATAAATTTATAATATCTACAAGATTGTTTCTGTAGCGCAAATCCAGGTGAAACTTTAAAATGTTTGAAATTCATTTGCCTAATTTTGAGAAATTTATATCTACCAATGAAGAGTGGAGAAGCTTTGTCGATTGCGCTCTAATTTCTTCTCCTAAAGAAAAAACTAACACTTAGGTCACAAAAAATCGGAAATATTACCGTTTCATCGTTTTTTATTTTTTGTATCTAAACTGCCAATGGTTTTTTTTATTTATTTTAAATTAACATACTACTATTATAAATGCGAAGGTTTGGATATGGAAGGATGTTTGCTCGATCATGCCAGAACAACTGAAAGTACGTTTACTTTTTAAAGTTCATCGAATGTTCAGAAGAAATCAATATCAGAAACGTATTAATAATGTTAACATAAATTATGTAAAAAAAATATAACATCATATTAAGTAATCGCAGCCTACATTTTGTTTTTAAAGTAGGTAGTCAGTGATAGTGTTAATATAGCGTGATGGTCACCGCGCAGCTCCGTGGCGCCGGCGACTGCCGGGCGCCGGTGGATGCTGCGAGCCTCCTGTTGTAAACAAGAGCTTTCGATTGGAGCGGACAGCGCACGCGCGATGCGTGGTGAGCTTGGCAGGACGTCCGCTTTTACTAGTTTTATTATTTTCCGTGTAGTTTTAAAATCATTGTGCGATCATCATCTGCGTAATTTTATAATACATGCCAGTTGATATTAAAAATATCGTAAATAATCTGTTTGTGAACATTATTTAAATTAAAATATTAATGTTTAAAAAGGGTATATTTAAGATATGGATTCTCGTCCTGCAGTTCGATTTATTCGATAACTTTTCCCAGTAGTATCGAAGAGCCACATAACGTTCTGGTAAATATAATATTAATTGATCTAGAACTTTATTTGAGATAAAAAATCGATAATGGAAGCTCGGACATCGTATCAAGGTGAATGCGTGTGCAGATCCGGCGACGGCGTAGTTTGCGACGGGGACGCGGGCCGGGGCGGGGCGAGGCGCGCGTGCGCGGGGCGGGGTGGGCGCGGGCGGCAGACGCGCCGCGATGGTGGGCCGCGACAGCCGCTCGGAGAGCGCGGCGCGCCCCTGGGCGCCGCGGCATGAGTAGCGCGCCCGCCCGGCCCGGCCCGCGCGCCCGCCATGGCGCAGGCCGCGCCCGCGCCCCAACGCACCCACTCCTTCGCCAAGAAGACCTTCCACAAGCCCACTTACTGCCACCACTGCTCCGACCTGCTGTGGGGGCTCATCGGGCAGGGCTACGGCTGCGAAGGTACGCGTCGCGCATGCGCCCCGGGCGCGTCGATACCGCCCGCGCGCTCAGCACGACCAGCGTTATGCAACCCGCCCGGGCGTGTCCCGCTGCCCTTGCTGACCCTCCCCTAGTTGAACCTTCTGACCTCCAAGTTCTTCCCGTATAAGCCCTCCTAAACACCCAAGATCTTACTCCACAGATCCTATCTTTCCTTCTACTACCTCCGCTTCAACCGCCATTTTCGACCTCGACCTTCATCTTAATTCTAAACCGCGACACCACTTCGCTTGCGCTCCGTAAAGCCTGAAACATCCCCTCATGATATACTGTTAAAAACCTAAGTCCAATTAAGGTCTAAGATAGTAGAAGATCCCATATCAGTTGAAAACAAGACGTGTGGGTAGAGCGAGTGAACTTTCATATCGATCGATCTGTTTTGTATGAGGTTTTTTCCTAGCAGCGCGGGGCGGGGCGCATCTCTCCCCTCCCGGCACGAGACGTGGTGATCTCGAACTAATAGATAAGCCCTACGATTGTGGTAAGTGATTACCCCCATTAGGGTTTCCATATTTGGCATCGCGCCTTACCCTACTTGGTGGTACCACAAGATGGTCACAGCGATAAGAACCTGAAACATCACGCGCGGTACGCATGTAATGTAATCATTATTATCATCGCATAGAATATCATCATATAATATAATGTCTTCATATACAAAAATCATGATTTAATATAAAAATTAGAATTTCCCTTATCGTCAATCTTTACTACGTAATAAGAAACGCCTTCACTTTTCCGATTGTAAGTACCTAATGTAATTTACAGTACTTATTTATTATTAAGTGTTTTTAAGTATTTTTCAGTATCTTTCGCTATGACTATTTTTTTTTTGTCATTCTTTTCAACTACGTAATTATTTTAGGCATTATTTACAATCTGTATTTGACTCTTACAATTAGTCTCTTACAATTATAGTAGAATTAAAGTTCTCAATTATTAAAATTAAATAAAAATCGTGCCCATGAAATTAAATATATATGTACATAGGATTTAATAAATAACAAGATTTCTAAATGTTTAATCCTCATCAATTTTATTCTGTTTATGAATATAATAACAGTGTAAGCTTGATATTTCAATTATTTATCTAAAATTTTCCCTAACAAATCGCCACGTCCATTCCATGATACTGTATTTTCCTTATTCCGTATTTGGTATAGTTGACGTAATTTATCCGTATATATGTATATATATATACTTATGATAAAGTATCTACTCCCGAATAAACTAACACTCGTGGCGTCGTGTAGCTGCAATGTATTGATTACGCGAGTCAGTGCGAGAAAACGTGGAAATATCCTCCAATATGCCACATAACGCACGTTTTACGACGTATTCCTGTCGATTTTTTTTTTACTCACTCTGTTCGTTTTATAATTATTAAATCATAATTTTTAACAAATAATTTAAATTGTTTTATATACTTACCTAAACATAATTTGGGTATTATTATTTATTTTTTCGCTATTTTTATCTAGTGTCCCTTCGTTTAAAGGTTTGTCACGTAAAGGTAGATCACGGATGTTAAGGACTTGTTTCGTAATTTTTGTATGAATTTAATTATTAACTTTTCCGATTGTAAGTACCTAACGCCGAGTTGCACGAAACAAATTTTAAATTTAAGTGTTTATTAAACTAATTTAATCACAAGAATCGTGATTATCTGTTGCACGAAACCTACATCTGATTAAGTTCACAAAAAAATTTAGTTTAATTAAAGACCTATCTAACGGATGATTAATTCCAACAGCTTTAAATTAATCATGAGATCAACTAGTTTTAAAATTAATTGCAACTTAACTAACGGAAAGTTAGTGACGGTTTCGTGCAACTCGCCGTAAGTTGTATAAATCAGTCATCTTAGACAATAGTCGATTTTAATAATTCAATAGTATTATTATTGTTTGTTATTCTATAATATTTTAACATATCTTTATTAAAAAATTTGATAATAATAACATTTTTTTTCTAACGATTTTGTCGATATTTCGGACCAGTTACATGGTCTGTGGTCACAACGAGACAAAATTACCAAAGAAATCTATAACCTGGTATATACCCGATTTTATCTTAATCTTTAGAAATAAACTATGTTTGAAAATCGCGAGTGTTAAAAAGCCTAAAAAGGATGATTATTGAAAATTGTGGAATATAATCTGAAATTGTACTGTTGTACGTGTCAATTATATTTACTACTTAATATAAATAATATAAATTAATAACCGTTATAATTAATTAAATAAAAAACTAATTTTAACAGAACCTAATTAAAATATCATAATATTCAGCTCTAAAAATAAACAGATTTTTACTCATATGCGTAGGTACCTATATCGTACATTACGGGGTTGTTATTCCTTTTATAGTGTAGAGTAGATCTGTAAACTCATTTGATTGCACACGTTATATATTTAGAAAGGTTATTAAACGACGAATATTTTAGTTTCACGGAATTATCAATCGTGTCTTTTACAGGGATTTACGAATTTAATAAAACGAATCCTTCTTTGACTTACCTGCCAAAGCTCGCTTGATTTATGCAATTTTCTGTACTGTTATTTACTTTTGAAAATATTTTCTGTTATTATTTTTGTTTTAAGGATACAATCCTATAATTCATATATAATATATCACCGTGAAAAGTCTTATTGAAATCCATATTTAAATATTAAGGATCCTAATACAACTACGAGTATACATATAGTTGTCTTGATACTCGAACGCACATAGATGAAACTAGTGCAGCATGAAGTAGCACAATACTTCACGAACTTGTTCTATTGCAGACTTAACCTAACTCTCCGACTAATTTCATACAGATCCGTTCAGCTATGTTGACATGATTGAGAAACAAACTTTCATCCATCCACACTTTCGCACATATGATATTAGAAAGAATAACCAGAGGTTTTAAAAATAAACGTATAATTAGGGACGTACCTTAATTAATTAATTAATTAATATTATCAAAGAAATTAAACAAGACGTTCGGTAAAAGATTTCTGTACTCTACTGTATCAACCTGTAAACAACCCACAGTGTGGTCTCTTCTCCATATAGAAGAAGGGTTGGAGCTTAATCTACCACGTTGTTCCACTGCGGATACCATGAGTAACGATGACGATTTTACGTTTTCTCCGAGGCACGGTGAGGAGACCCACTAGGATATATATCCAGACCGGAAACAAATATTTGTCCCGAGCGGTATTCGAACTCGCGACCGTGGGCACGCAGTTTGAGGCGACTACTTGCATCACTACACCAGAACGGTCGTTAAAAGATTTCGAATAATTCAAATTCTGATTGCAAGGATTCATTACTCCTACGGCTCTTAAAAAATATATTATAACAATATATTGTTAAAATTTTTTACTCACATCCGACAATTATGGTTACTGCTCTTCTGAATCAGTCGTCGTAATCCATTCGTTAGTTTTTACTGTTTTATATTCTTAAAAATTAATATCCTTAAAAAAACGGGCTGAGACTGAGTTTAAGAAAGACAATTCATACAGAATCCGTTAACTAAAAAGTAAAGAAACGATAAACTAATGACATCACAGCAGGTCGTCTTAATACACAGTTTTATAAAAAACGGAAATAATTTCTAAAAGATTTGTCAACAATCTTATAGATACGACGATACGTAAAAAGAACGGAAAAGTCTATTTCCAGTAAAGATTATATCTAATATAATCAAATTTTCCAAATAAAAATATTTAAATAATAAAGGCGGAATCATCCTTAAGATATACTTATTATATTTTTAAACAATCATTACAACCGGTTCAGAATTGATTTCTCTGAAGATATGAAAAAAATAATCTAATAATAGCTTATAACATGTAAAAATTTTAAGAACTGAAATTATTTTTAATATTCAATGTCAAAACTGACTCGGTCTGGTCAACCAAAACTATATCCTTCGTTATAAATTATATCTCACGCAGTAGACGTATGACTAACTTTATTTTACTTGGAACGGGTTAAAGATTTTATCGAGATAAGAAAATATAAGATTACAAAAAACGTTCTTACGATACTCGGCAACAAATACCATGTGTGTAGAAGATTTTGATGTCCTTTATCGATAACTACTTAGATAAGTCGCCCGTCTTTAAAGGAAGAACTAAAAAACTAAAATATATGTACATATTCAAATTTCATTTTATTTCATATAGTTTTCGATAACTGATAATAATACTTAAATCATTTGAAACGAATAACGTTTGATTTATCTTTAACTGACTGAAAAATAAAATGAAAGACTAAAAATTTTAATATCTTAATATGAGGTAAAACTTTCGAAGTTCAACCTGTACCTATACTCGTGAATAAATTTTAATTATCTTTTAAAATTGATTCCTATCAGACACATATTTATTTCGGAATTTAACACGCATTAAAAAATATACACTTATGATTATTTTCAGCTGTCTGCGAAAATTATGATTGAGTGAGACTAAAACCCTTTTCAATTTTTTTAGTTATTTGTTAATAACTTTTGCAATTTTTGCAAGCGGAACTTCATTTTTTTGAAAAATCATCCAGATGCCATTCCAAATGGAATGACACCGCAATCATAATTTTAGAAAAAAAAAATACTGTTGAAAAAAGTTGACTAAAATGGCACATGTTGCCTAGACTACAAGAATCGTCTACACCCTTCAATCACTCAATAGACTCTATTAAATATAATATGTATTTAATACTAACACCGTGTTACAGAAAGAAGCTGAATAACTCTTCCATTGAAATATCTCCATAGTCCTGCTATGATTCTGCCATGAAACATAAACACTCTATATTTATTTATCAAAAGTATGATATGAAGTATTATATTCTTTTCTAAAGAAATCGTAATAATTAAATTTTGCATAAATTCCAAAAATAATTTATAAAAAAATTTCTGCGCGCGCACCTTATTGAGCCACTACGCATTAAAATATACCATGGTATTTTTTTTACAACCTGAGTAAATATATAAGATTTGTAGTAAGAAATGGGAACATATTTAAGGAGTACACGTGTGATATTTTTCTGTCAGATGTCATTAAAATGATATGCTCGAAAACAGCAGTTAGTACAAGTATACTAGTGAAAATGAAACATCACGACGATTTTTCAAAGTACGTTTTTATTTACTTAAATTGTGATATTTACTTATTAAATTTCTTGACAAAATTACAGTTTCACTTATATTTTTGTTAAAATTTTGAATCAATTTTTTTTCCGTTTCCATTGAGAATCGATCTTTGTTAAATACGTTCTTTCATCAGCTTTACAAGGAATTAGGAAGCTCTCAACCTCTTTGCCCGAAGTCTGTGTTAAAATCTATAAAATCACTTTGTACGGAACTGATTTTTTGGAAAAGTTTACTCAGTGGATGTTTCGTAAGGTTTTATTCAACTTTAATCCTAGTTTTATTGTTTTACTGTACCTTATTGTAGTCTGTAAACGTCTGACAGCTGAGAAAAGTTCTGTACCTATAAGGAACACAAGGGCCGATCCCTTCTGTTTGTTATCTGGCTAGATTTTAAAATTGATTAAAAAAAGTAAAACTCTTAAATTTCTTGCAGGATTATTGTGAGTGAGTATAAATAGCATTTCGAACTGGTAGTAACTGGTAGTAAAGTCATTTAAAACTAAAATTATTTGTAAATGATGATTAGACAGTGCTTAAATAAACTTACTTGAAAATAGCATATTTTGAGTTACTATTTACTATTTATATATAATTGAAATGTTGTATAATTTTTTGTCATATTACGAGTATCATCGTGATCGTTATATTAAAAAAAAAAAAACATATTTTTAATACTTTAAAAAATATTAATTTTTGGTCATTATTATAAAGAACGTAGGCTCGTAGCGCTTCGTAGCAAATCGTAGAACAGACAAGATAAATAGAAAGTAGAGTATAATTTATTTCAATATATTTATATATATAAAATTATTATCAATACGTTGAGTTTAAAAAACGGTATTTTTTATTATCATATAACTTGGTAAATTATATTTTTACATTTTTTGAAGCATAAATTAAAATAAAAAGAACCTATATATAAATGAACGCATCTTTTTTAACCGCATCGTTTTATAATTATTATTCCGTTCCATTAAATGTAGTGTTATATTCTAGAATGTTACAATTTTTTTTAGTAAAGTTTATTTATGTATATTATCACGCAAATAAAAATTGTCGTTCTAGTAACTTCTGAAGTTATCGCATTCCATAAACAAAAAATATCTCAAAAATCTTTCATATATTATTTATAAATTTTACCATTGAACGTATCCTTATTAAAACTACGAGCGCTTAAATTCTACCTCTGTAAAGAGCCACAATGTACTTTGTTATCTAAGTAACAAAATCATAATTGAAAAACCATACAATCGAGTTTCCGTAAATAAAGTTTCCTGTAATGTCATAGTGAATAGAGCTTCCTTTAAAGAGACATGTGATAATAACATTCTGCGCGTCACACAGCCGTCACCATACAATAACCGTGGCTGGTGACAAAGCAAGAACACAATGCAACAGAAACAATGGACATACCCAACTGGAACAGGGAGATAAACACAGAGGAATAAGGGTGTGTGGGCGAGAGTTAATTCTATACAATTCTTTATTACATTTAAAAGATAACATAATAATTTCATATAAGTAACGTACATGGCAAAAGACTTCTCTCGAATAAGAAAGAGATGTCTTCCAATCAACCTATGAAAGAGTCTCATATAAGTCGCAATGGACAAACAACTGTTTGTGGTACTACAGAAATAAAAAAAATTAAGTATTCTATTATTTTCGCACTTACCGGTCGATAATTTTATTGTAAAAAAAAATGTAATTTTAAATATATAATAGTTTTGCATCTCTAATATTGCGGATTGGACTTGTAGAGTCAAATTACCGAATAGTTCACACGATTGATTCTTAACTAGAATTGCTAAACCTACAATATATATATTTTTTTCATTCAAATTTAAAAATATCGTTAGTTAGACTTCCATTTTCTGAGAGAAGATGAAGATGGAGAGATAAAGAAATATTGGAATCAATTCGATACTTTCAGCGATTATTATTTAGAAACAAATCATACCTTTTTTAATGCAAGTATATATTTTTTGTCTACGTAAGTTTTACTAGAACTGCAATCCATTCAAGTCTTTCGTGAAAACTTTCGTTTTTAATCTGTTAAAATATAAAGTATAACTCAGTAGAATCTCGTTGTATAACCCATTAATTGAATATAGTCATAATATTTCCATCTTATTTTGCTTATATAGGAAAACAAAAGACATTTGCTTTGTACAATACAATTTGCACTTAAATTACAATCACAATTATATTATTATTATTTATTATATAAGGTCTCAGTTGACTCTCTTGTTTACTATGCCCGTAAGTAGTAGCGTAAAATTTCGTAATTTAGTATCTCTTTCGACTTAAATAAATTTTAATAAAATTCTTTTTTTCGTGATTCGTACGTTCAAATAAGAAGGATAAAGAGAGATTTTTAAGCTTTAGGATATTTGTACACATAAGTAGCCTGGTAAAATCCATTAAATGCAAAAGACGCCGCAGATAATTGTTATTACAAATTCATCCCGAATTCGTAATCAGTATGATGATGATATTGCGCTATTATAATTGTATCAGTCTATCTATCAGTCAGTCAATATCAAAGAATAGTCTACAAAGTAAACTGTAGATTAATTAACCGTAAGCTTAATTTTAACCCAATTGTGGGAACGCGTGGGCATCCAGCGTGCAGCGTTATAAGCAGATGCGACCTTACAAATTTTCCAAAATAAACTGAAAAGGTGCGTTGATGCTTAACATTAGTTAATTAATTATTGAAATAACTATATGTTAAGGAATTAATAACAAAAATGTATTGTTCATTATCTTTTTTTAGGTTCGCGTTTTAGTCGTAATTGATAAAAGTACTTTATGAAAATAGACTATTAGCTCATATGTAATTATTAGATGTATGATTCCATGCTTTTTATAAATAAAAAGAAACATGAATGAGCCACGGGGGAAATCACATTAGGTATTAATTTGAGTATCTTTTATTACATTATTTTACTCAATTGGGACTTTTTTACATGTTATGAAGCTGTTAGAGTTGGTTAATTATTAAATTATTTATGAGGTTATTACTTTAACATTTCAATTTTTATTAATAATCTACCTAAGTATAATCTAAAAAAAATAAAAGTATGGCAATAATAATATACTTATCATAGTATTATATTACCTACCTGAACTTTGAAATAAATTTAAACAATATCGGTATCACGACAAAAAATGACACATTTATTTTTTTTCCATTTCAAAACATATCAATCATACCGGCGTCCAAAAAAGTAATATTTCTAATCTGTTGTGACAGTTAAGTATTCTATTTTTAGAAGTGCTTGCATACAAGTTGAAGCACGCCGGGATCCGCCCGGCGTATGTAGGCCAGGCCTGACGTCACCGTGGTGACCCAGTTCCTATGCCATTGAGATACGCGCGTCAATGGTGCCCCCTCCGACCTCGGTACACACGTGGAGAGGTGTGTCAAAATTAAAAACAAAAAAAAAACAACCATTGAACAATAAAGGTATTTTCAAAGTTCCTGCCAAAAAAAAAAATTGTCGTGCTATATAGGTTCCAAATAAAAAATTAGTAGTGACGTCGTTAATTCAAACATTTCCGACAGCATTGTTAAAATTCATAAAATGCACCTGTATCTTCAATCTTGAATAACAAGGTGAAACTGTGTAGAGTTCGGTTTTGTAAAGTTCCCTTTTGTCTCTGTCGAAGTTGGTGACAGCGTTCGAAGCACAATAGTCGCCAGTTGTTCTTAGCAAGTACCCAGTAACAAAGGCTCGTCACAATGTGACATCGCGCTGATGCATTTATAACAGTAACAAAGGCTCAGTTTAAAAGTTTAAACTATGAATGTGCCTCCTCCACACTGCGCGCCCAACTCCGACGCTAATTACGATGGAACGTAATATTTCTCTGTTAATTACCTGTGACCTGGATTTTTTTTGCTTTCGGTAACCTAATCCCTTAACTTAATTATAGCATTGAAACTTTAACTGTGTTTCATTCAAATACTCAAAACCTTAGTTTAATTCTAAAATCCATTATTCATATAAGCGTAGACAATAACTTCTAGTATTTTTATAATTGAACCGTAAGACAAATATTGATTTTTCGGAAAAATATGTCACACTATTTACTATATGCCCTACGAAAGAAATCTTAAACAATTCGCAGGTCGATACTAAGTTCACATTACTGGCAAAAAAAAAATTTACTATAAAAATTTAAAATTAGGGAGTGAACTATAAAAAACAAATTAGTCTTCCAAAATTATCGTAGCAAAATTGGCATTAAATATAGGTCAAAACATACTCACAATGCATCTATTTATATCAAGTAAAGCTAAAATAACATCTAGTATTCCTGTACAGACGTAAATAAACTTACGCGCATTGGTCTAGTTCGCAAGTCGGGCAACATTGACGGTGTTGCTCTCCTTCTGGTTACTTATTATTTTTACGAGAAGTAATATTAACACGATTGTGTATGTGTTCCATAATAGATACGTTTTAATTGCTTATTTATTTATTTACTTATTTATTCGGGAAACATATAGTTTAGTTTTACATAAAAAAATAAGAAATTCGAATTATAGATAAACCCACCAAGTTTCCACATTTTACTAACACATTAGGCATAAGCAATTAAAAAATATAAATAAATTCAACAAAATTATTATAAAAAATAAGAATACATTATAAATAAAATTCAATTCAATTAAATAAAAAGAAAAATATATATATATATATATATATCAATTCATAGTGACAAATTAATTTTATATTACAATATATTATATAAGCTCTTTTTTTAATATTAAAAGAGGACAATGAAATATATCAATATTACTTAATTTCTTATTATAATTATTACATGCACGGTAAATGAACAATTTTTTATCACACCATTATAATTATTGTATACTTCGTTTTAATATTATTAATACGAAAGTTTGGAAAAACCTTTGTAACTCTTTTATGTTCAGACGACTGTTGATTCCGAATAACAAAGAATACGCCGACATTCCCACGGAATCGGAAGTTGCGCGTGTAAAACCGCGACGCGCTGTTAGTATACATTTTTAGTAATCGATAGACTCAGAAACTACTGTTACGGTTTTAATAGTTAGTTATCTTACCATTAGAATAGTACATTATCCGAAAGTAGCGTAGACTATGAAATATCACACTATCACATCAACTATCATACTCAAAGACAATAACGATAAATATATAACAATCTGACTGAACAGCCAGAAACATCGAGTAAGAAGTGAAGTATTTACGAAAAGGTACTATAGCTACACAAAAAAGTACACACCTACATACTAACTTATTTGCAGTTATACAAAAATATATAAAATGCACTAAATTTGATTTTATTTCAATAATATTTAACTATTTACACAATAACATACTACATTTAAAATCTTTTGTTATAAAAATATATCGTATCCAACACATAGAAAAATATAACTTTTTACCCCTTTTTACGAAAATTACGCGAACGGAGAAGTATGTTTGGCACAGTTAAAGTTTATATGTATGGAGAAGAAGTGTAGAATGCTAATACTTTTTACAATAATGCTCAAAAAATACATTAAATTCATTAAAAATAACACTACACATACTACGGCACGTACACATAATTATGTACAATGACATATATACACAAATTTTGTTTATTGTCAAAGTCTGTTGTCAACATGGTCTTAAATACAGATCTTACAACGAATTTTTTATCGAAATTTAGTATCACACATCAGGTTAAATAACTGTTGCATATGCTTACCATGTTATGCGCAATCATATTTTTATGATGTGGACAATGCTCTCAATTATAGATTAGGTCGAATTTCGCCACTAGGCGACCACTTGTACCCATAAATGCATAAAACATTTTACTCCTTCTGTCTTTTTTGGTAGTATAATTAAAATATTTTTCTTTTTCTAGCACGTTGTGGAAGATCATATGTTATAAAGCATTACAATACGACTTCTTAAAAGTTATAGAGTATTCGTATAACGCGCATTTCAATTAATAAAATTAATCTGTTCATATAAATTATTATCATTCTATCTTTAATCATTTAATATAAACTGTCATTTTGTTATCACAAAGTTAATTACAATTACTTAAAAATATAGCTTTTATTTTGTAAATATATAGAACGTAATACGAATGTGTTTTAATACAGTATTTTATCGTACTTTAGCTGTCGTAGTAAGGTCCGCGTAGGCTGGTCGTAGAGCCGTGTTCGTAGATCCGCCGTTAATTAAAACTATATAATATCTCTTTGCACAAAAAAAATCTCTTACTGATGCTTTTATTTATTTTTATTTCAATATTTAAAAATGGAAACAATATTCTATAGTATAAATATTGTTTTAATTTTTATTTTAAAACAATCTGTACCCGCGGCTTTGTTTGCTATAACAAGTTTTGATGGAAGTCAGTCTCTTTTCTCAAGGGAACCGTACTTAATGATTTCCGGGATGAAAAAGTATTCAGTGTCCTAGCTTTAGCTCTTATAAACTCAAATCACGGTAAGTTTCATTCAAATCCATTCAGTAGTTTCGGTGTGATGCGCGGTCAAGCCAAACAGACAGAGACACAAAAATGAAACAAATTACAGTTTTGGCTTAGTATTCGAGCCAGTAGTATATAGTACCGGCTTGCAGAGTAGTTATAGAGTATCGATTATAGAGTTCTCAAAAATAAAAAATCAAAATACTTTAAATGTATACACAATTGGATCTATTACAATTTTATAATAAATTTAGATGGAAACAATATCATATACTTTTAACATTATTGTAATTATTAACGTTTTTAATATCTATATATTATAGGCAATATCTATATATCATAAATTATGTGGCCTATTCTTAAGCAAAATTAAAATGTATTTTAATTCACTTTAGATTTATGAAAAAATTATTGTCAAAGGCGTATAATTACAACAAGAAATGCTCAATCCGCGATCTATCCTGTCTCTAAACTGTGATATAAGATCTATGCCTCATAAATGTCACGTGAAAGTTGGACACTTTATTCCTTTTTTTTTTAGAGTTCCGTAGCCAAATGGCAAAAAACGGAACCCTTATGGATTCGTCATGTCTGTCTGTCTGTCCGTCCGTATGTCACAGCCACTTTTTTCCGAAACTATAAGAACTATATATTGAAACTTGGTAAGTAGATGCATTCTGTGAACCGCATTAGGATTTTCAAACAAAAATAGAAAAAAAAAACAATAAATTTTGGGGGTTCCCCATACTTAGAACTGAAACTCAAAAAAAAAAATTTCATCAAACCCATACGTGTGGGGTGGATAGGTCTTCAAAAATGATATTGAGGTTTCTAGTATCATTTTTTTTCTTAACTTAATAGTTTGAGCGAGAGACACTTCCAATTGGTAAAATGAGTGTCACCCCCTCCCCCTGTAACTTCTAAAATAAGAGAATAATAAAACTTTAAAAAAAATGCATGATGTACATTACCATGCAAACTTCCACCGAAAATTGGTTTGAACGAGATCTAGTAAGTAGTTTTTTTTTTTAATACGTCATAAATCGTAAACCGCAATTTACCTTTCATTCAATCAACTCAAATATAAAACAACGAACTACAAGAACTTTTATGTGATGTTACTTGCTGCTACGGAACCCTTCATGGGCGAGACCCACTCGCACTTGTTTGTAATTTTTCAATTTTTAAACAAGCTTTTAATCTATCATCTTAATTCTCATCGCAATTACTAACTTAAAAGTGGTCTATTAAAAGCCGGTTCTCCGAAAATATTAATAATTTTATCAAATAAAATGTTACGGGAAGGCCTGAATAACAAAGCCCATATTACGCAGATATACAGTTCTAAGCAACACGGAATTGAATTTAAAGTTTTTACTACGAGGGCTTAGTTTTATAATTATTTTACCGGACAATGATCAGTGCTATTATTGAATAATCTATAATCTTTTTTTACAAATAGAAATCATATTGAAGTCGGCTGAATAGTTGAGATTAGATAAAACTGCTGCTCTAAAATGTGTAATTCATAAAAAAAAAACATTATTTTAGGCCCCAATAGGCAATTTAGGTAACGTTACATACAATATTCATGTAGTATGGCTACTATTTATGTAACGCTAAAATACAATTTACTTAAAATAGCATGAACCGGCGTGTTCTAAAAACTTTATTCTATAATTAGATATCTATTACTTTACGCGTTTCATCAAATTGTTTACGCGTTGAATGAAAGATCAAACGCGATTCTGAACCGGAACCAGGAGACACCTGCAGGAAAGTTCCACGTACAGATTAACTTGCTGTAGCCTACAATTTTACTCGTTTAAATTCCGTTCGCGTAAGTTTCGATTTTCGATTCGAATAAAAAGTAGCGTATGTATTAATCTTGATCTTAAATTTATTTAAATACCAAGATTAAACGATTGAGTAGTTTTAGCGTGAAAGTGTAGAAAACATCAATTCGTCAATCCATCCAGCCATCAATCAACCCTCACTAACTTTCACATTTATGATATAAAGTAGCATTTAAACTAGTGGTAGAGATTTGAGTGAGACCAGGATGGATTGTACAATTTACTTAAAAATAATAACTTAATTACCAGTTATATGAAGAAACCTTTGCATTATCAACATATTAAAGACCAGGACAGCCCAGTAGACAGCATATGAGATTTTTTCACATAGCATTGTGGTTAACAAATCCAGGCACGCACCGCCGAAATTTTCAAGAGGAGAGTAAATAGGCAAACACACTTCAACCTAGACTTCAACATTACTTTTCATAAGCAAGATTGTGGTGAAGCGTAAGCTTATTTCACATAGAAATGTAATATATTTTTTAACTTATCGTATTCTAATTGTGAAGAAAAACGTTTTGGGAAAAAACTCATACCTTGAAAGAAAACGTCAGTGCAAACGTCTATGCGGGATACAGTTCTATCCTTTTAAAAGGCAAAGAGGCATCTGATCAGCAGATTGACATTTACTAGCTCGGTAGCTACAGCAGGTTATGTTTTATGTAAAGGACGAGTACACAATAAATGTAAGAAATTAGAAAAGCTTTCCCAAAAATTACTACACATACAAATGTGGATTGAAAATGTCATATCACTAGCCATTGGCTGGTTTGCTACATGGCATCGAGTACTTTTGCGTACTCTATCGTAGTTTGACGTCTGAAGATTTCAATAGTATAATAACTTGGAATCATGAAGTTTGACCAGATATCGCATACAACGACCTATGTAATCAAGTTGAAGATATTGTTTGTTTGAATGAGCAAATCTCCCAATTCGTCGATTTAAAAAATTGTTTCATAAGTTGTTCTGCCAGTGTTCAGTTATTATTAAAATTATATTGAAGCGTATCATGTAGCGTCTAAAAACAACTACTTTTTTCAAGCAAATATCTAGTAAATCAGCGGTTCATACAATGATAAGTAACCACGGTCGCCAAAAACACTTATAATAGTGGAGGAGCCACCAATGTGCTGCTGGACAAAAAGTAAAGATAGGAGGAAATTAAAGGAACACATGTAACCATTGACCCGATGGGTATGTAGAGTAAATCCTGAAAGAGATTTCACTTTCGTCTCTTACTTGGCGGGGGTCTGATAGCAAACAGTTTATGTGTTTCTATTTGACGAAATATTCATCAGCCTCTCAGATCCTATATCGAGAATAACACGAGGTTCTAAAATAAAACTGATAAAAATGCTATGAAAAAATATATCTATGTTGATTGATTATTACTCATGCTTCTAAAAAGTGTGAATTGCTCCAGCCTAGTGGTCAACCTCTGTATGATACAATCATAAGAAGATGCCCATAATTATTCTAACTTTACTGTCTACTTGCTTAAAAAAATAAACTTATATTGATACTTATGCTGATATTATAATTTGAAATTAAGGATGATGACTATATAGAACTAGACTATTTTCACAAATTTTGACGTTTATGGCTACTATTACTTTATATTTCGACTACGTCTGAAGTTTTATAACCTAATAACACTGCTCAATAAAAAGGCTTTTTAACACGTACGTTTAATTTTTAAATCCCACGATTACAACGTTCAAATAAACAAGCAAAAACTGCTCTTCAGAATTTTAAATAAGTAAAAAATTATAATCTCATTGTAGCCGAAGAATAATAGCAGACAATATTAGATACTTTTATCATCAGCTGTCATAAGGATGATAATATGCTTTTGGTGAAAACATAAGTCGTCGGTCTGCTCTCTTTGTTTAAATCACTTTAGCCACAGTCTAACGTTAAGACAAATACATAGTATCTTATATTGTCTCGGAAACATCGAGGTGTACGTCGTTATTATTAATTAATTTCGAACAGAAATTCGCAACTAGTAATTATTAGCGTTACATCTTCTATTCAGTGTTGGATTTAACAAACGGGGAAAGAGCATCCCGCGGTTAAGTCAAACGTGATCGCGGCCGCCGCGCCATTCACGGTTGGTTCACGCGTGACGTCAATGCCGACCTCCCGCGCTCCCCCCGCGCTACCCGCCAGCCCCGAAGGCCGTTGCTAGCTTCTGAAAAATATACACGCTTTCGGACGGAACGACTTTTATTTTTTACGAAAACGTGTTTGTATATGTAACAGAGATCTTAATTTGCTTAAAGTTGTAAGTTTTTTTTTTTAATATCTCTACAAATTTTTTTCTTGCTATATAAATAGACGCGGAAACGATTTCTAAATAACGGCTCTTTTAATGGACTTAGATAAATTAGTTCATTATTCTAAATTCTAAATGAGGATCGAGTCATGGTTACATTGTTATTTTTAAAATCAATCCTGATGAAATTCTGTCAAGTAGTTTTTGAACGTTGCTTGTTTTTTTTTTTTTTTTTTGAGTTTTTATATTCTCGTAAACTTTTACCACCATCGAACAATCTTCTCTCAATCTAATCTCCTGTGTTTCTTCTCCATTCTAACGTGACATTGGCGAAATCATCCAAGCTATTTTGGCACTATTGGAAGCTATTAATCCAAATGAATGACTATATTAACTTTTTTTTTTTAAGTTTTGTGTGATTACGTTATATATTAATTTTTAGTACACTAGCACTTGGAGGACTGACATCGGGACGACCATATATTGAATAAAAAAATCTCAATTGTAAACTAAACTAAGGTTAACTAAGGTTAAATACACACACGCTTGTTTGCATATGTGTGTGCACCATTCCCGCTCTTCCAGAGTGGGCTGTCGAGTTTGCAGGCTAATGTGCTGAAAAGGGTATTGGTGCTGTTCTCTAGCCGGCTCATCATAGAAGCAACACGTTTGCGGAAGATCGCGTAGAAGTGGTCCACACGAACCTCTGCAAACATGGCAGTAAACTGCAGTGATGTAGCTTCCCAATACTACTCTCAGCACATTGTTGTACTGCACGTGAAGAGTTCTGAAGGTCCGCTAATAGTCCGCCCACAGACTGAACGTGTAAAATGTTTGGCAATATGCTCTAAACAGCGTTAATTTTACCTTCCCATTACAATTTGCAAATTTGCGGACCAACATCTTGCCTCGGACCGACATCACTTTTCGCTCCCTCTCTCCCGCGCTCGTTAACTATATGGCCGAGATACTTGAACTCAGCCACCCGTTTCAGGGGAGATCCACATAATCTTATGATGGGCTGAAAGTTGGTGGGTTTGTTTTTTTCGTTGCTGAGTCCATTTCTCTCCGCATACTCCTCACAGATTTTGAATAGCTTCCGGAGGCCACCGACTGAGAGACTAAGCAGAACCATGTCATCCTAGTAGATGTTGTTTATAAAGCATCATAGCAGATGTTGTTTATAAAGACACCATCAACTGAGCATCCAACATCGACTCCACCAAGCCCTTCTATCAGCTGGTTGACAAAAAGATTGAACAGCCACGGTGACTTAAGCCCACCCTGTCTCACTCCACAGTTCAGCTTGTAGAGGACACTCATAACATCTCCCCATTTAACGATATTTGACTGGTTACCGTACCAGAACTGCAAAAAAGATAACAGCTTTGGCCTTAGGCTCGTTTCTGTCCTAAGTTTGTGCCATATAATTTTAAACGAGACAAGGTCAAATGCTATGGACAGGTCCAAGAAGCACGCACCTGCGTTTTTCTGTCTGTGTACTACCGTACAGTTTGCTTGAGTGTCTCAAATAATCGCGCTCTCCGTTGACAACTCGGGTTCAAAACCGAATTGAGCATCGTGTATTTTTGTAACTTTATTTAAATGTGTATCAAGCTGACTGTCCAGAACTTTAGCTATGATCGTCGCTATGGATATTGGTCTGTAGTTGAACCTGTCCGCCACATCACCCGTTCTGTTCTTTACTATAGGCACAACCACCGTCATCATCATTGCATCCGGCAGATAACCATGACTAACACAGAGATTGTAGAGCATGCTAAGGACGCTGGAAAGGCGCACTATAGTATATTGCAAATGTTCGACACTTAGGCCATCGCACCCTGGGGATCTCCCTCGCTTCATACTTCTTATTACGTCATTCACCTCACATACTGAGAAGCTCAATGGGTCTATCCGACGGTCCACGGTGTCCTGAGCATCGTCCTGCGTTTGATAGACTATATTTAGGGTTTCCACCCTGAAGTGAATCTTAAACATATTGGCAATGTTTTGACTTTCTGTTTTAATTCTCACTTCCACAGGAAGGCCCGCCCGTGCATTCTGCCTATTTGTTTGTTGCCAGAATCTACCAAACTGCTTAACATCGGGTGTAGAAGCCAAGATGTCCATTTTAATTTGATCCTCGTAGTCCTGACACTATTTTAGTTTACTTTTGAAAAGCCTACGAGACTCTCGCATATCATCGTATGACATCACCATTACTCGGTCTCTCAGCCATAACCGACGACTGAAAACAGACGAGGTCTCTCTTGTAGTGGCCTTACACGCCTATTCTACCCCGTAATAATAACCTTTTTTATTTTGCCGTTCAATCTTATGACTAGCTATCGCCCCTGACTTCAATATGCTCACAATATGAGAGTACACATTATCGATAACTAGTTTATGATCAGCTTTACAGCAGGTTTTGCCACAACATTCCGTGAGCTCCATAGGAAAAACTACATTACCTCTCATTACAAGTCTCCGTAAATAGCTTCTGTCTGATGGTCTGATTACTATCCCTCTGCCCTCAAAATATCTAATTATATATATTTGATGATACAAACTGAGTATGTAAGGGTTTAGGGTACAACAAATTTCCAAAGGATAATGATCAGACCACGAGACACTTATTTACGGTTTTATTCTCAATGTAACCCCTAGCCATGCTCAGGGCCGGCCTAAGGGGTGTACGAAGTATGCAGTCGCACACTCGAGCTTTTTGGGAGGGCATATTTTTTTTAGGTATTCGCATAGGCTACAGTCGATGGTTGTACTCCGACGACTTTTTTTTTAGGAATTCGGAAAGGCTACATCGATAGTAGATCTCGAACGAATTTTTTTTTAGGAATTCGTATTTCCTGGCGGCTTTTCACGTACACTTCCGACACAGGATAAGTATGGATGATAAAACTCGATAATGTTTTCATAGGGGCATAAATGAGTTTTGCACACTTACAATTTTCGCCTTAGACCGACCTGGCTATGCTAGTTACTAACCAATAGTCAAGCCAACGTGTACATCCGTGAACATCACTAATGTAAATATATATATACCTCTCCCCATTATTTGGCAAAAGACCTGCATTAACACAAAACATATTTTCATAATTTTGAATTGAATTGTATTCCTCATTATATGGCTTCTTGCTGTTTGTTTGAATTTGACACAAATTATTTCACCAATATCATGTGGGATGGAGTAGACACAGTGGAGACTATTCCGTACAGTGGAGAATCTAACGTCTAATAAATTTTGAAGTTTTCAGAATTTTGCAAAATAATTATATTTTTGCATAAATGCATAAATTATCGTATATTTATATAATCTTTAATAAATTACGAAATATGAACTTATGATAAAACAATTCAAACAAAGTAAATCGCATAAGGTTGCTTTAAATTAATCGCAACGGAAACGCGTGTAAAGTCGAATAAATAATATTTCATACGTATAAAATGTTTCCATTGCAATTACAACGACGACTAATTAAAAGCTGTTACCGACTGTTGCAAATAGAAATCGGGTCAACAGCTGATTTTATTTATTTGAAAGCTTTTTTTTAACGTTGGTACCGATAGCTTTTTTTAACTTTAAAATTTCTACTTTATAAACTTTAGCTAATTAAATATAATTAAATAAACCGAAAGGCATTTTATGCTTAATATATTTTTGAAAATTTCGACATTAATAAACTAGAACTAATGTTTGTAAAAGACAAAGACAGCTCAAGACAGACATCAGTGAAGATCGTTGGAAGAGGCCTTTGCTTATAGGCACGCCGAACTAAGAGACATTTTATAGTTTTATGTTTAAAAGTTTCAAATGTTGTTTTTCTTTTTTCGGAATAAATGGCTTTATGGCTAATGGCTATTATTAATGTTTGTAAAAATTTTATTACTTTATCATTTATGGTTATTATTTGTATTTGTTTTTAAGAGAAAATCGAAAACGTAATGTATTTTTCATACTGGTATAATATAACCGACATAATAGGAACATAGGAATATATTATATGCTTACTTCTTTATACGAATGCCACAAAATGATAGAGACTGTGCAAGTGTTCGACAATGTATTCACAAATATATTTTAAAAATATGAACAAAACGTTAAAAGTACACAATCTATTAAGGGCAATCGTCGACCGCGTAAATTTACATCTCGTGTATAAATATAGAACTATGTTTGAAACTCATCTGTTCATCCTTAAATATACTTTTACGGTTGTACGTGAAATCGTATTAATATAGCCGTGGCTTTAACCCGTAGTTAACTCAGGGCTTTGATTGTACGTCTTTTTCCATTATTTTTATTACTTATAGCGTCTTAATTTTCAGATCCATTTGAATTCCTTTTTATAATGTTGTTACAAGAGAATAGGATCACTAGATTCTCTGTTGTTGGAAAATACTTTAAATATTGGTGACATTTTCGTTTTCAATCGATATCGAATATCGAATCAATAAATATCGAATTATCAACGTGGATACGTATGCCAATCATAGTATAGATGATGAAGTGGAGACATGCACCAGACGCAACGCGAGGCGGGCCGACGCGTGTGCAGGCCCTCTCCCGCCCGCGGCCCTACCGCGACCAGTACTCCCGCGTGTTTTGTTTTGAGTGCACGTGCTGTGATCATATCGAACAACTTGCATAATACCACAGCGATATCATTGGCGTTGTTTTGTCAGAGTCTCCTTGCTCAGTCCTTGGTATTTTGGTCGTCATATTCTTCGGATGTTTCTATTTACCTAGAACTGATCACTTGACATCAATTGACATAATTCATAAACATTGAACTTCACTAATGTTCGCCATCTACTAGGCTATTTATTGCCCTCAAGATATTTCAATTTTAGCTGTTTTCTTTGGATGCCGCGTGAGTGCTATAAAACCTTCAGCGTCTAGTATTTGTACCGTAATCAAGGAAGTTTCGATTTGACAGCTAGATGACAGATGGCAGTATTTTATTATCTTTAAAATGACAAGACCGGACGCGGGAGGTGGTGCCGCGCGGGCTGCGAACGCGTCTATTCCCGATCGGCCCCGCCCCGAGGTTATTTAAATATACCGTGACGTATTAACGTCAGAACAACACCACTGATACGTTTCCACCATCTATCCATCCGTGCCCTTCCGCGGCACGGCTTCCGTATCTCAGTATTGACACTCGCAAAACTAAAAATAGGGTCGCTCGTTTTGTTGTTACAAGAACATAAACGGCGCAAAATATAAGCTGTGAGTGTTACTATCACTTAACTACTGCATGCTAGCTGTTCTCTGAAAATGTCCTGTGACGAAATAGTCTCACATGTTACAAGTATCGTCAGCACGGCTGTAAGAAAGGGAGGCAGAATTTTAAGTTATCCTCGACGGTGTGAGTTTAATTTTTAATATTGGTAACACTACTAACTGCTAATTTGTAGAGACATTATGATACCTTTTTAGTTTCATATACAGCTAAAAAATTCTAATATTTAATTATTTATTTTACTAGATACTCACAACATACATAATATTATAACGAACTGCAGGTCTTTATTAGTCCATACTTATAATAAAATAGTAACGAAGCCTCTTCTGTACATTAATAATAATAATAATAATAGCCGTGTGGTTCCCGGCAGAGTAGAATAGGACCAACCCATTCTCAGCCTAGGGTGTCGTAAAAGGCGACTAAAGGCAACTAAAGCTGCATAAGACCAACGCAGCCTCCTCGGAGAGTTTGAGTGCCTCTCCAAGGGAGTAATCTAGCACTCAATTTGTACATGGATGGACAAAGATATAGGAAAGCGAATAGGGCCGCTGCCTGGGGGGCGCCAGGGCGCGTCTGGAGCTGGCGCTGGACGTGGCAGCATGCGGGCCGCCAGCAACCCCCGCCGACCGGCACCACCACCTAGCCGGCCGGTGTATCCACCATCCCCATCAGTTGGCTTGGCGCCGACAGAGTCTCTAGGGACTCAGCATTCGGTGCCCGCCGCCGGTGGAGTACGCCGCATGAGATGGACTCTTGAAATGAACGAAAATGTCATGCGTGCGTATTTTAGGGCTGTAGGGGGGGAAACCGGTCGGACTGGCTACCGAGCAGTAATGCACCGCGAGTTTCTGCTGCTCGAGCCAAATTTAACTGTCACGGAACAGAACCTGGCAGATCGAGCTCGGTATATCCAACGAAAGGGCGTATTTAACGCCGCCGAGCTCGAACGATTGCGACGTGAGGCTGCTCCTGAAGTCGAACCCGTATCTACAGAGCATAACGCAGTTGTAACGCAACAGGAAAGCGTTCGTGGCGAAGTGCCTGTGGATGCGATCGCTGAAGAAGCAGTCTCCCAAAAAGTAGAGCAGATGAGAGGGATTTTGGAGGAGGCGATTTCTGAGATCCGGAGCACTCCTCTAGAACAGAGACCACGACTCTCCCGACTTCCCCTTAATGCTGCGACGCGGGGTGCCATTGAGGCAGCTAACAGGCTGCTACCTCCATATTTGGATGGCAGTCTGGGCTTGGATGATACGGGTTCTATTCTCTTCGGTGCAGCTCTAGCGGTACACCGCTTCATCGGAGCAAAAACCCAGGAGCCTGGACGCACTACTAATAAGAGTAGTGACGTACCAGCCTGGAAGAAGAGAATAGAACGCCGTATCAGCTTGGCCAGGGCCCTCATTGGCAGACTGCAAAGCTTCAGGTCGGGCAACACTAGGCCAAGGATTGTGCGCTCCGTTAGAATAGCTTTCAACGGGCTAGGTGTCAGACTAGACCAGCCTGATATAGCTGAGAAACTGACGGAGCGCATCGACGGCCTGAAGCAGAGAATCGCGGCATGGGGGAAGCGTATTCGTAGGTACTCTGAGAGAGTTGAGCGCTTCCGACAAAATCGCCTCTTTGTGAGTGATCAGAAGAGGTTCTACAGGAAGTTGGAGAACCCGACGCCATGCTCTACTTCCCAAAAACCAAATACGGCTGACCTCGTCGCCTTTTGGCGAAATATATGGTCACGGGAGGTAGAGCATGAGGAGGGCCCTTGGATTGCGGCGGTTCAGGAAGCATGTGCTAGAATCGAACCGATGAACCCGATCGCCATCTCTTCGGAGAACGTAGCTGATGCGGTCCGGCGGGCACCGAACTGGAAGAGCCCGGGGGCCGACGGCCTGCATCACTATTGGCTGAAAGGGTTCTCGGTATGCCATGCGACCTTGGCTCGACAATACCAAGAGGCGATAGAGCGGAAAACGCTTCCGAACCTCTTCACTACTGGGATCACTCACCTAGCTCCTAAGTCCACCAACACCGCGGACCCTACCAACTACCGCCCCATTACGTGTCTGACTTCCATCTATAAGACACTGACATCCGTTCTGAGCTGCAAGATCTCTCGTCATATTGACGAATTTAACATCTTGTCTGCAGCTCAGAACGGATGCCGTGGAGGCGGCCGCGGTACAAAGGAGCTCCTTATCATTGACTCTGTTGCGGGCCAGCTTGTCAAACGCAACCGTCGGAACTTCTCTGCTGCCTGGATCGACTACAAGAAGGCATTCGACTCGGTGCCTCATTCATGGCTTCTGAGGGTCCTCGAGCTGTACAAGATCGACGGTGCAGTTCGAGACTTCCTCGAAGTATGCATGGGGCAATGGAGTACGATCCTTTGTCTCCAGGGCGAGAGACTGACGACGGGTGCCGATGACCGAATCCGGATACGAAGGGGTATTTTCCAGGGTGATTGTCTGAGCCCACTTTGGTTTTGCTTGTCCTTGAACCCTTTAAGCACTCTGCTGGAGCGTTCGGGGACAGGCTTTCAGTTTCGGAGAGGAGGTACTAAAGTCTCCCACCTTCTCTACATGGATGACCTCAAGCTGCTGGCACCTAATCCTGCACGCCTTATGGAGTTGCTGAAAATCACTACTGAGTTCAGCGGCTCCATCAGGATGCAGCTTGGAGTGGATAAGTGTGCGGTCGTACATGTAGACAGGGGACAGGTGACGCAATCGGCTGAAATTAGCCTAGAGCTTTCGAACTTCAAGACCCTTTCCGAAGCTGAATCTTACCGGTATCTGGGCATGTCACAATGCATAGGGGTGCAGGAGGTGGATATGAAACAGGCGGTTTGCGAGGTCTTTTTTGGACGGCTGACAAAAGTTCTTCGGAGCTACTTGTCGGGCGCCAACAAGGTCCGAGCTTATAACGGCTGGGTCATGCCCACTCTCTTGTACACATTTGGCGTGCTCAGATGGACTCAGACCGAACTCGACGCCCTGGACAGAAGAGTCCGCACGACTATGACTTACCATCGCATGCATCACCCGAAATCGTCGGTCATGAGACTGTACATCCCACGGAAGTGTGGTGGCCGAGGCCTATTAAGCGCCAAGTCCATGCATAACCGTGAGGTGTGCAGCCTCAGGGCCTACTTTGAGACGAGGAGGGAGAGCGCTATGCATGGTGAAGTTATAGTATGTGACAAAGGTCTCACCCCGTTATCCCTGGCCAAAGAGGAATGGCGAAGACCGGTTGTACTTAGCACCTCTAACCGGGAGACCGTATGGATGGAGAAGGAGCTGCATGGACGGTTTTACAAGGCGCTCCACGCACCTCACGTGGATGTTAAGGCCTCCGTGCAGTGGCTGCGATTCGGGGACCTCTTTGGGGAAACCGAAGGTTTTGTCTGTGCAATACAGGATCAGGTGGTTAAGACGAACAACTACCGGAAGCACATTCTGAAGGATGGCACTCCCGACTTCTGTCGAGCTTGTCGTCATCCCGGCGAGTCACTCAGACATGTGCTTTCGGGGTGTTCAGCGCTTGCCAACACTGAGTACTTGCACAGACATAATCAAGTGGCCAAAATTCTTCATCAAGAGCTTGCTCTAATGTATTGTCTTCTGGAACAGAGGGTGCCGTACTACCAGTACACACCGGCGCCAGTACTCGAACGCGACGGAGTCCGGCTCTACTGGGACCGGCCTATCGCCACGGACAGGACGATACTGGCGAACAAGCCTGATATCGTGGTGATGGATAGGGCACAGTCGAGGGTGTTTTTAGTGGACATTACCATCCCGCATGACGAGAACCTCGTGAAAGCCGAAACAGAGAAAAAACGTAAATATCTGGATCTGGCGCACGAGATTGTCGACATGTGGGGTGTTGATTCCACTGAAATCATCCCTATCGTTATATCTGCCAACGGTTTGATCCCGGTTAGCCTCGCTCACCATCTGAGGCAGCTGGGTATCCGTGACGGTTCGCTCGCAGCCAGGATGCAGAAGGCGGTATTACTCGACTCGGCTAGGATTGTCCGCCGATTTCTCAGCCTACAGCCCTAACCCCCGGCCGTTTGATCTCCCTGCCGGGGCGTAATCCTCCACCCGCTTATATTTATCTAAGTAAGTTTATGTAAATTTATTATACTCCTTATATAAGTATTGTATTATATTTATTTATATGTGTATATGTATATCTTGAACGGGTGGAGTGTAGCAATTAATATAATAATAATAATAATTTATTGACATATTATAAGTACAAATCATTCTTTACAAGTAAAATTAAACATAGTATTCAAATATATAAAAGAGGTTATCGTTGACAGCTATACTAGTATAAACTGTGTCATAGTTGTCAGTTTTTATGTCCAATAATATAGCGCGTCAAGTGTAAGTTGGCGTGTGGCAAAAACATGTACTAAATTTTGACTTTAGTATTGACGTATTGACAATTCTCAAAGCTTGGTGGTCTTACATTTAGTTATTTGTTATATTGTTTATAAATCATTACGAAATATGCCAAAAGTAGTGCGGAGTGCAGCTAGAGAAATTATTCTTGCTGTAAAACGTTTTTGTGAAGAAGAGAAACGTAATAATGGGCCGATTATTCCATTTCAAAAAGTGAATGCTCGAACAGCGGCTTTGACAGATAAAGTGTTGCCAGTTAAAAGTGATATTTATATCCCCAAACTTAGGGCAAAATAATAATTGTTTTTGAAAGTAAATGTGAATGGATAACGTAATTTTTTTTTTTTTGTTTTATTTAAGGTGTTTCTGAAAGAACCGTGAACCGCATAGTTTCGGAGGGAAAAACCGTGAAAAATAATTTTACAGCGAGAACTGAAGTCTCTAATAAAGCAGCTGAAGGACCTTCCACGTCCACAGCTTGTGATAACAATTTCACACCAGAAGATACTGCTTCCGAGGCTAAGGCGGTAAAACTAGTCACTCCAGGTAAAACTAGAAAAAGAAAATTAACTGTTTCTAATTTGGATGACTTTGATATTTGTGTTATTAGACGCAAAATCCAATCTTATTATTTAAATAATTCAGTCCCTACTCTCAGAAAATTACATTGTGATCTAAAGGCAGACATAAACTTCAAGGGCAGTATAGAATCTCTCAGAAAAATTCTACACAAGTTGGGTTTTAGCTATAAAAAGAATAAATCGAAAAGAATGGTTCTCATGGAACGATATGATATTGTTGCCTGGCGATCAAGATTTTTACGAGAAATAGATAATAATAGAAGGAGTGACAATCCGAGGCCTATCGTTTATTTGGACGAGACTTATTTACACCCTGGCTATAAAGTTAAAAAAATGTTGGCAGTCTGAGGAAACTGAAGGTGTCCTTACAGAAGTCTCGGAAGGTCAGAGATGGGTCATCGTGAATGCTGGAACTGAGAAAGGTTTTATCCCTAATAGTCTTTTGTGTTTCAAATCTCAGACCAAAAGTGGAGATTATCATGATGAGATGAATGGAGATAACTTTAGTAAGTGGCTGCAACAAAAGCTTATCCCAAATTTAGAGCCCAATTCATTAATAGTGATGGACAATGCGTCATATCATTGTATTAAAATAAATAAACGCGTGACAATGAGCAATACGAAAAAAGAAATGCAAGACTTCATAAAAAAAAATAAACTTTCATACTTGGAAACCATGAAAAAACCAGAATTGTATGAAATTGTTAAAAACAATCAATCAGGAGAATGTCTACTTAATTGATGAAATATTAAAGGAACATGGTCATAAGGCTGTCAGACTTCCGCCTTATCATTGTGAATTTAATGCAATCGAATTAATTTGGAGTTCGTTCAAAAGAATATTTGCAGACACAAATGTTACTGGACTCTCTGAAAACATGGAACAGAGAATCCATAATGCGTTTTCCAAAATAACTGTTGAAGAATGGCAGAAACACTGTAATCACGTTAAAAATGTTGAAAATAATTATCGCATAGCAGACAACCGCCTTGAAACATTAATGGAACCATTTCTTATTAATTTGAATAGCAGTGACTCCGATTCTTCAGACACAGATGAGTCTGAAGAATTCATGGAAGGAATAATGCCGCTAACAGACCACAACTACTATAAACAATAATTTTATCAAATCAATTAAAAATCTACATCTACATCTACATCTACTAGTGATTCTACATCCGTTCGAAGGGGACTACCTCAACGAGAAGAACGGACAAGAAACTCGTCGGGTTAAATTTTTTAAATTGCCAATTTTACAAATCTGATTTAGGTATTTACAATTGGTTGTTTTTAAGGTGCCAGGTGGTGGTCGTGCAGAAGATTCTAGGCTTCTTTGTCGTCTATATATTAATTAATTTTATAGTTTTTATAAATGGTTCCATTAATGTTTCAAGGCGGTTGTCTGCTATGCGATAATTATTTTCAACATTTTTAACGTGATTACAGTGTTTCTGCCATTCTTCAGCAGTTATTTTGGAAATGTATATGTATGTATGTATGTATGTATTATATTGTGGATATGTTTTGTACACCCCTACCGTTCTATTTATATCCTCTACCTAAGGTTGCCTGGAAGAGATTGCTGCTTTAGCAATAAGGCCGCCTCTTGTACATTTCTCTTACAATTTTACTGTGTATTTGTAAAAAAAATTTTTGGTGTACAATAAAGAGTACTTGTTGTTGTTGTTGTTATTTGTTTTATTTACCCTGATTAAAAAAACTTACCCAAAATCTAAAATGAGACACAGAGAATTATTTTCTAGGGAGATATTGGTAAAATAAACAAAAAAGTGGCAAGACAAAGGGTGTAGGAGGTGCTTCCATAGGAACGCCAACTTATACTTGACGCGCTATAGTTTCTTTTATATGAATTTCACATAATTTGTACAAATTTGTGCGTTTGAAATTTAGATTTGAAGAATATTTTCTGTTTCCACATAATTAAAGTTCCTAATCCAATTTTTTACCACATATTTACATTTGTTTACAGGTAGTGAATAGATATTTTTAAGTTTATTAACCTTAAAAAATAACATTGAATATTTCTTACATCAGTAATGTGCCTCAAAGATATTTTTTTAAACCCAAAAATCAAAAAGTATTTGATGAAACTTAACATAAATATAGCTTCTATTTTTAGCTTAGGCTTAGACGAAAAAAATAAACTAAATTGCTTTACCGGTTTGGGAGCTCCGAATTACGACGCCACCGACACACAATAATGACATGGCTCAATTTTTATAACTTAAATTATTGACAAAAGAATCTTCAAGTATAGTACGGAAACAAGAAAAACAAGGCATCAAAATTTTAAGCAAGAATTAAAAATATACAATACAAATTATTTCCACATGAAGTGGTGACAGGAACGCAGCAATATTCCCATTTGAATCGCAATTCCGACTCTGCGGGCGAAAAATAAAACGGCACGACAGTTTGCAGCCGAAAAACGGGAAACAGACAAAATATGGCAAATAAACATGATTTTTAACTTAAGAGTCTTAGGGAAAGAAGGATTATAGTCAAAATCGTGTAAAGTCTCTTACTCTAAATTTTACGCACACATCAAATTTTTATTCACATCAGCCTATCGCAGTCCACTGCTGAACATAGGCCTCCCCAAGCTCGCGCCAAATATCCCGGTTTTCCGCAATCCTCATCCAGTCTCCGCCGGCGACCTTGCGTAAGTCGTCGTTCCAGCGGGCCGGAGGACGCCCTATACTGCGTTTGCCGATATTTTTAATATAATTTAATATAAATATTTTTTATTAATTTAATCTATTTCATTAATTTAAAATAGGTTTGTTTAAGGATACATTAAGTTTAGAGACAATTGTGGGCACACCCCTGAACTCTAATATTTAGAGATCGCCATCTTGATGTTATGAGTAACTTTTTTTAAAAATAAGGCAATAATTACATCTAATATTTATCCAATATTCTGTGAAAGTAGATAAATTTATAATTGTTTCTGATTATAGTACAATGATGACAATACATTTAAATGGTCCTATGCCTGTATGGTAGAGGCTTTGTTAAAAATTTTGCTAAGTACTATTTCCAACAATTATTCTCTTACGATTGCATTACAATTTCGAAACTGATCTACAAAGGACCACAAAATATATCTTATTGATCTCTAGTATACCAAATTATATGCAAATACAAACCGAGGCATATTTTTCTTGTGAACAGAACATTCTATCGTAAATTCGTTTTAGCTTTATTAAAATAGCTAATAGAATTAAAGCGCGCTCGATCATGATGACGAATATTTTTCCTGCTTCTATTTTTAATAAACAATAAAATATATATTACGTAAGAATAATAAAGAAATTATTTTTATAACAATATTCAATGTTATTTATAGTAATAACATTAAAAAATAATTTGTTAATATGACTCTAAAAACTCCTCGAATGCAACCTAAGCTAAACCTTATAGCACTTGGAATCTTGAGAATAAAAGTAAAAGTATTTTTGTAATATGTCCTCTAAAGCGGTGAATGTGACTTTATGTAGGATCTCATTTTAGGCATCTGCTATAAATAAAAATCGTTTTAAATATCAGCCCTTTTAAAAATTCATTTTTTCAAACATAGTTGTTGTAAAATAGATTTTTTAGATTCTTTGGTGCTATAATTTTTAGGAATTCCAGATAGAAAAAGAATATTTTTGGACGATATGTTCGATCAAAACATCACATAGCATCCCCATAATATAATCTTTAGTATATTACAATATAAGAAACGATTAAGTGTAAATCGGAATCGCTCTGAAAAGGTTCCGCACGACAGAATATATACATATTTTAACACAATTTTTTTTTTTAAGATCGAACTAAAAACGTCAAAATAACACTTTTTAATTAAATAACTTTATTATTTCGTGATAGCGGCTATAGTAATATTTACTCTATAAAAATGTGTATATGTTTTAGTATCAAAGATTCAGTCCTGGGACAGATAGAGCCATAGTCACAGGGGTACGAAGAAAAGAACGCCCCCTTGTTGGTAAAAAAGAGTAAAAATCCGCTTTTTAAACAGCTCTATATAAAACTAAAGTCAGATAACAAAATATCAAACTACTGGTAAAAATCATTTGGTTTATATCAAAGCGACGGAAGCTATGTAGGTTCTAATACATTATTAGGTACATCTCATCGGATGCGCGGGATGCGAGCATGCGCGTAGCTATCGATTCCGCGAGATGAGGCACTCGGCTTCGTGTTTGTCTACGAACGCACCGAAGACATTCGGGTAGCTTAATAACATTTGAACTGGCTATTTTAATACTTATTAAAATATATTTACTATAAAAATGTTACAGTTTTGGTCTGCAATTTAGAAGAAAAATTCCTTGATCGTTCTTAACATAATCTTATTGTTGTAGTCGTATTTATACAATATACGCTTTATTAAAAGAATAAATAAATACTTAGACCTCCGTAAGTCATGATATCAAAAAATGTATTTATTAATGTAAATAATTAGTTTAACTTTGCATTGTAAATATGTATAATATTGTAAAAATTTATATAATAATAATTAAAAAAAAACATTTAAAAAAATATTAATTTCAAAATTAAATAAAAAATATAACTCATCATTATCCCATTACGAGACTAGGCTCAAAATTCGTGTTTTAGGGAGTAATAGTTTTGAAATTTAAAAAAAAAATCGAAAGACAAACAATCTTAAAATCGTCGTTCTAATCCACATAATCCCTCTTTCAGTACGAACGTATTCCTTATTATATCTATTAATCGCTAGCAAATCGTTGTCATCCGTCGAGGAGCTACTGGGCTCCTAAAGAACTGTCTTTAGCGCAAATAAACCTTCAAATCCTATCCAAATGAGATCACCTAAATTCAACCTTTTCTTTATAAAACAATAATTAAAATTCATCTAATATCATCAAATATCACTTAACATTAACATAAACATTTCAGTTCATTAAATAATTTTTGGGAATTAAATTAATCAACCGAATTTACCACCTCTTTTGTAAAAAAAATTTACATTAAAATTATGGAATGTTTCCACTGTTTGATGTGTGGAAGGTTTCTAATTGAAACGCCGCCACCGGCTGGCGCACGTTACCAGTGAACTTGAATGCGGTCGCGTGTCGCGCAATCAACTCTTGACCGTAAATTACTGTCGCGATGTGTTTGTTACAAGGGCTAGCGTTGTGGAGGAATCAACAAGTCGTTTCATTTACGAATTTATAAACTTTCGTTACTTGTATTTGTACGATTACGTAACACACGAGTATGTGAAACTAAATTTATATCTTAAGACATTAAAAGTATCTTAACGCATACACAAATTGAATAAAAACGAAAAAAAAAAATGAAAAAATTTATGTTATTGATAAGTTTTTCTCGTGAGTTTTCTGATATAAAAAAAATACTTCAAAGTGTTTTTGACATATTTATACCGTAACTAACAAATTGAAGCAAAAATCCTATAATTATTTAGTTTACATGCGTATTTGAATCGCGATGATTCATTAATAAAGGAATTTTCCTCAAAACATTATTTAATTTTCATCGTTTTCGCCGAAGTTTTATATATTAAAACCTGTGGTATTTGATAAACAAACCATTGCTATTTGGCATGACCAACACCGACACTGCGTCAGGCCTGAAAGTTTTAACAAAAAACAGATTGATCCTGGGTATATAAACAATGAGAATTCATCCCTAAATCAACATAAAATTAAAGTGTAACGTATTTTACCACAACATCAGCCGATAGATGTGCACTGTTGAACGTAAGCCTCCCTCATCATTTCTGGGGGGATTTGCTAATACCCCATGCTGGCAAGAAAGTTGGCAAAAAAGTTTACGACACCTCGTCAAAAAAGACATCAGGAATATTCTCTGCCGTTCACTACATGGTACATTACATTATAGCGTATATTTACATACCGTTAATTTTTTTTTTATCGACGACGGAAAATCTTTCCAAAATTTATATTTTTTTTTGTCTGTTTATTATTGAAACAAACGTGTTACCACGAAATAATTGACAATAAATCACAATACAAAATGCAATTCACAAAACGAATCACAAAAATGTACAGTGTCCTTATTATTTTTCATCAGTCACCGTTTTACGTACTCGTATTATATGACAACTGTTTATATGACAAGTTTTTTAACACACAATTTGTAGTAAATTAGTTTAGTAGTTAATTAAAAAAGGTTAATTATATACTATGTTTATATAAGGTATACATCTCTAATGACAGAAAATTGTTTCAGTGTGCAACTTCATAGTGCACGAGCGATGCGTGGGGCATGTGGTGACGCCGTGCTGCGGGGTGGCGCCGAGCCTCATCAAGGTAATGTATCAACGAAAACTATTATTATAGTTATAAACACATTATTGTATAAATTTATCTTTCAAAAAATTATACGATATACATAAAATAACTAATTGCTTGCTAAATTGCTATTTTTAAATGTCGCTTGTTTAAGTATTACTTAGCAAGAGTGGAAGAACAATAATAATTGTTTCTATAATAGTGACTGATTAATTATTAATTATTTGTATTTAAATATATTGTTATAGTTGTATTTATATATGTGTATGTGTATATGTGTGTATGTATGTATTTTAATTCTATGTACTCAGTACATCATATGCATGTATTTATAATGTATATGTATATCATATTATCAAAGTGCTAGTGCTAGTATCATTATTATTATTTAGCTTACACCTAGGTTTAGGGACCTAAATTTGCACTACCCAAGTCTGATAAGAAATTTACTTTCATTAAAGGTTGTCTGGTAGAGATTGCTGATAGCAATAAGACCGCCTTTGCACACTTAAATTGTAAATATCTTGTACTCTCTTTATCTAATATCCACTGTAAATTTAGTGACTGCAATAAAGCATTTATCTATCTATCTATCTATCTAATTTCTAAATAAAATTTTGAAGTGAAACTTCTTTATAAAAATCGTCACACTTTCCGACGCCACCTTGAAAAAAATCGTCACATTTTCTGTCACTTTGTACCGTCACGGCGCCATGCGTGTTTACTTAAATTGAGGAGTGACTTATAAAGAAATATTTTAATGATAACAAGTGATATAATAAATGGACTTATTGACATTCATTTAAATAAATAGTGAAAGTTGAAAAAATAAATATTGGTATTATTTTTATGTTAACTTGACCAATTAATGTTAAAAATAAAAATAACTAACATATTATCATGAAAAAGTTTCACTTCATACGTGTGTACATTAATTTTTATAAAATTGCATTTAAAAAATCGCTATTATTGCTCTTTTGGATATACCTTTGATATCATTCTATTCAAATTGTTCATTTTATGCTCTTTTGAATGCAGAACCCAGTGGCTCACTGCTGGTCAGAGCCAACACACCACAAACGCAAGTTCTGTACGGTGTGTCGAAAGAGGCTCGATGAACTACCAGCCTTGCACTGTATGAGTGAGTATCGTACTTAGATATAATAATTATTTCAACTTCTAATCGATTATCTCAGAATTAGATGCACCTAAATCCAGGTCATTTCTACCTAAAGTGTAACTCTGTAATTAAGTCATACGTTATTTACTTACTGTGTGACTTGTATTTTTTTTTCATATGTATTATCGAAGTAAATAATGTTGTATCTTAACAGGTTAGTTAACAGGAGACAACAGAAAAGACGTAATTTTGAATATATTATATACTACTTTGGCTAGTGTAAATTGTGCTAATATAATCTGCATAGTTAGACAAAAGGTGATTAATTAGTAAATGGGCTAAAAGTGTGAAAGTAGTTATTAAAAACATCATAAGCAGATAATGCTAGAAGAAATTAGCTGCAATCATTATTTTAAAATGTTTACGTGTAGTATGCGAGTACTACGTCCACGGAGAATGCGTGGACTTCGCGGCGGCGGACTGCAAGGAGAATGCGACGTACTGCGCGGGCAGCGAGCCCCGGCACGTGCATCACTGGCGCGAGGGGAACCTGCCCGCCAACTCCAAGTGCACCAACTGCCGCCGCGCCTGCTGGTCCACGGAGTGCCTCACCGGCTACCGCTGCGAGTGGTGCGGCAGTACGGTCAGTACACTCACCGGAACTTGACGGTTACGAATAGAAATCAAAGCTAAAATTAAATGTATGACGATACATGGCATGATACAATTCTTGAGATCAATTAAAGCAATTTGCAGTGCCACGCCGGTTGCCGAGCACTGATCCCAGAAGAATGCAACTTCGGCGCTCTGCAGCCGATCTTTCTGCCGCCGTCTGCGGTGTCGATCCCGCGGACGGAGGTGCCCATGGAGGCGATCATCGGCGTGCAAGTGCGCCCGCCTCCATCCCAACGAGACTTCGGATGCCGTAAGTGTCAAATCCACAGCGTGTGGTCTGCGGGGGGACGGCCCCGGCCCCGCACATGTGCCCCGCTACCGCGCTAGGTGTAGGTACAGGAGGCGCGGCACACGTGTGGGGCCGCGCGGCGAGCGGAGTGTGAGCGGTGTCTTTGGGGCAGCGCGGCGGCGCGGCGGCTGGGCGCCGGCGCGGCTCGTGACGCTGGCGCGCCGCCTGCTGCCGGCCGCCTGCAGCCCGCACGGAGGCGCTTCGCCGCCCTACTCTAGAGGTACTACGCTTCGTCATCGTGCTTGCACTATAACGAACGAGGACCTAGTAAAATGATAAAGTAAAAACATTATAAGTGATTTCTTTTGAATAAACATAATATGTTCCTAGGTTTTGGTTCATTTGGGGATTTAGTTGAAGCTTTCGTCAAGCTTTTTCATTAAAGTTTTTTTAATGCTTATTGTTTTTTTTCTTATGAAGATGATTCTTTTCTCGAACATAGATACGAAGTTGTAAAAATATTTAATTGGATCAAAAGAGTCATCTTAAAGATTTAGCGATACTTGTTTTACTGCTTTCCTATTTTACACACACATTTAGTGATAGCTTCAACCATTCTTCTCTAAGGCTCACTGACCAGAAGTGTAACATAAGCTTGATTAAACCTTTATTTAACGCTGCCTAAATCTCTTACGATTTCTTCAAGTCGGCCAACTGAAAAAACTTCATGCACAGCTCTATTTTTACTAAGTTAAAACTATAAATGAGTCTTCATCTCGAGGTCGTAATTATTTTGCATTCTTCAAACATTCGATTGGTCACGATTCTTTCGATCGAGGAGCACCAGCACGATCATCCTTCGAGTATCCAACCACTAGTTATTAGACTTTGAAATCTTTAGTTAGCTTCATCTCCCCAATCTCACGTCTCCGGATCGCCTCCTCAAGAATACTCATGATGCAGTATTCCAACGGTCCAAGGTAACGATGCACAGACACAGTGTTGCTGTTAATGTTTGTTTGGGTGGTACCATCGCATACTTGATGGCCACATTTTAAATATAGCTTCTCCTAGTCTTTATGCATTAGCATTGGTGTAGAAAAATTCGAAATCGAAAGAAATAATTTACGCTATAAAGCAGATGTAAAAATGTAATTATATCATCAAAGATTATTATTTCGTTATTGATTATTTCCTTAAAAATTCATTACTAATATTTTTGAGGTAGGTACTCAAAAATTTATATAATAATAATCATCATATTGGAAGCCATAAGAAGATTAAAATTAAAGAATATATTTCTATTTACAGTCAAGGAAAACGTATTATATGCTTGTGGATAAAATTAAGACCGTATTAAAGAGCTCCTTCTTTAATTCATCTAAAAACATAGTAATCGGAGATTTTTATATGATATTCAAAATTTTAATGCTAGTGCGTATGGACTTGGAATCTTTCGAAAATGTTTTGCAAAATGTTTTGTTGTTATAATTCTGCGAAAAAAAAGGTGTTTTAGATGAAATGCTAGTAGAAATATGTGTTCAAGGTGTGATTTAGTTATAACATAATAATTTGTATAATAACATGCCACACTAAATAATGTGATTTAATATTTAATAACAAAATCATAATAAAATATTAAAACTAAATATAAAATTAAATAGTAATCTAATATAAATGTATGTTTTTATTTTAAGTTATTTCTGTATTGTATCCGAAGCCTTTATTTTTTTAATAGCTTACATAATGGATTAGTTTTTTATGAGCTATAAATGACCAATCCATTAAATGAATTTCATTTGAGATATGACATAAGAAATAAGCACTACGAAAATGTTAAACACACGTGTCTTGCATGCTTAAAATTGATATTTTCTTTTGATGTACATTAAAAAAAAAGTCTACTATTGGAATTTAAAAAAAACCACAATATGAAGACAACCATTCTGTCTTTATAAAAATAAAATATTGATAAAAATAAACGATTACGTATATCGTATATTTTTGTATTATTTTTATCATGAAATTTAATACTACAGTTTCTTAACGATGTCAGTTTAAGTATAGCAAGGGCGTAGGGGCAAAAGCGATACGGGATTTCCCATTGTGCAGCTCGAAGCGTGAGTGAGGAGTTCAGCTCAGGCTGCGAGGGCCGCTCCGTCGGTGGCGGCTCCACCGGCGCGCCCGCCGACCAGGACCACCGCCCCGACCACAAGCAACACCGCGATCGCACTCCGGACGATAGAGATGAAGGTAACCAGCTACTGCCTCTATTATATACATAGGTACGATGACATATAGATAGGATGAGATGACAGCGTACTCTTGTAATTGTCAATTTATTAATGTCATTAGATGGAAAGAATTAGGTATCTATTTTAAATAAAACATACACATACGCATATATTAGGCAACATTGTGTGCGTATGTTGTAAAATATCGTCATTATATTTTAGTCATATTCGTTATATATTATCATTGATATCGTCTAAAATATTTTAAAACCTGAATCTAAATATAAATCGTGAGCGACAAAGGACTGTAAAACGTATCTATATTTTTATTTTATCGTCATATTAACGCCCAACTTAAACTGGTTCGAGACCAATGACGACGCGTTGGCGCAGTGGTCACAGCAACTGGCTTATGCGCTAGCGGTCGCGGGTTCGATCGGTTCGCACATGACAAATATTGTATAGGTCATACGCATATTTTGTCGTGGTCTCGGCGTTTGTGCTTGTATATTGTGTGTGTTTCCGGACCCCCGACACACGATAAACGTCCTAGTGGGGGCTGTGGAGTGTGATACGTTTATTCATTTATTTATAAATAAAACTTAGGTCCAAACGAGGATAACTAATGAATAACGTTTAGAAGATTTTAGAATTCTAAGAATTGATGAGCGTTATTTTGAACGCAGAAGTGGTAAAAGTGTACGACGGCGAGGCGGCGTGGTCGCGGCGCCTGTACCGGCCCGTGGTGGTGGGGCGCAACTTCAGCGAGCGCGAGCTGGTGGCGGCGGCGCTGCGCGCGTTCCACGTGGCGCGCGAGCCCGAGCAGTTCGAGCTCACGGACGCGCTCGCGGGCGACGAGCCGCCGCTGCGCGACCCCGCGCCGCTCGCGCACGTCACGCGCCTGCCCAACAAGAGGCCCGCGCTCTTTCTGCGCTTCAAGTGAGCTCTATTATTATTTACTGGCATCCACCTGTGGCTTCGCCCGCGTGGATGTCGGTTATCGAGATCAAAAAAAAGTATCCTATATGTTACTTCTAATACCTCCAAGAATATGTGTACAAAGTTTCATGATGATCGGGTAAGTAGTTTTCGCGTGAAAGCGTAACAAACAAACTTACATTTCAAATTTTTAAAATATAGGTAAGGGGTAGGGATTATTATATATTAAGAAAATATAAATTTCGTTTTTTAAGTTTTAAAAATCGTTTTTATCGTAATTTTATATGGTTTCAAATAGTATCATATTAAATGTAGGTAGGTATATTAATTTAGCGTTCGATATTAACTATAGTTTCTGTTCAATTCACAAGACACATATCGAAATCATGTGTTCGGTGTGAAAAATGTTGTCGCAAGATAGTGAAGGGCAGAAACAGTGTAATCGGTCGGGTGGTCGCGCCAGGGAGCCGGAGTCGGGCGGCGGCGAGGTGCGCGTGTACGCGGGCCGCGTGGCGGGCGCGGGCGACGCGTTCGTGACCGTGCCGTGCGCCGGCGAGCACACCGTGGCCGACCTCATGGCGGCCGCGCTCGAGCGCTTCGGGCTCGACCCCGCGAACGCCACGCTCGACTACCGCTGCTCCGAGATCCTGCTCGACCGCGGAGGTGACCCTTTCTACGTAATCTCGTCGATAAACACCGTAATATCTAATTAAAGTCTCGATAGTGATCGAGATGTTCAGTACTGTAATCACCCGATTAAAGTATTTGTGATTGTTGGAAATCTCCTATCCATTGAATCAATAACAAAAAAATGAGCCGTCGTGGGACGGCTGACAGATGTAAAACATCGAAATTATTTTGTACAGTAATATGCATAAAAGGATAGTTAATGACAGGAAATAAATATGCCATAATAAATATAAAATATTAAGAATTTATTCAAGAAAACGATGACTGTTTATTAAATAAACATTTTTATTAATTAAATACAAAAGTTCAAAATCCTATTTTTTTTTTATTGAGACAACTCAATTCTTTTAATCAGTCACTTCTGTATTTTGAAGAAACTCAATAGTTACCTTTCATTCATTATAGATATCGATTTCTTCAATCGTATCTAACGCACGAAATTCTCGAAACGTTTAACGATATCACTTTTTGAATATCCGATATACTAGTATATCGCGATATATAGTTTCAATATCCGATATCGACTTTTGATATATTAGTTTTGAATCGATATAGAAAAATATCGGCCATCTATATAGTGTATACACGAGCTTAGTGCGGCGAGAGAGATGGCGGGTCGCCGAATAGCGTAGTGAAGCATGCCGTATGTCGTGACGCGTCGCTCCCCCAACAGTCGATCTAACCCGCCGCTATAGATGTTTCGCATCAAAAATAATAAAAAATAACATAATTAAAAACGAAGTAGACTAGGCCTCGATACCGCACAAGTACCGCTCACCTAGATGGCTCGAATTTACCATTGAACACATACGATACAATAACGGCGTCCACCGCTTCCGGGAGCAGTGTCGGAGCGCGTGCTGGAGGAGGACGAGCGGCCGTGGCGCATCGTGGTGCGGCTGGCGCGCGAGTCGGTGCGCCGCATGGAGCTGGCGCGCTTCTACCTGCAGCCGCGCCGCGACCCGCACGGGCCCACGCTGGCGCTCTTCGTGGCCTCGCTGCCGCCCGGCCTCTCCGAGCGGAACTACGAGAACATCTTGGTCGAGTTCCTCGGCGCCGGTTAGTTCTCGGACTTCCACAAAAATGTTTTGTCACTTTGTATGTTGATATTCTGCGATAAACTGTTCAAACTATGATATACGACATAGTCAAAGTCGAATTTTGCTTTCTAAAATAATATCGTGTATATCGAAAAATTACTTGAAAATTAATTACTTTATCAAAATTGTGATTAAAATGGAAAATATTATTTATTTTAAAATATATCAATAAATCTATCAGAAAACAAGTTCACATCGATCGGCCCAATCTACTACGAGTACGGATCCATGGTGATCACATACGAGGACGCTAGCAAGGCAGTGCGCGCCCTCTACGCGCTCCGAGAGGCCAAATATGAAGACAAGCATTTATTAGGTATGTGACTAAGTTTTTAACCACAATTCTAAGTTACTAAGTTTTACTACTACTTACTAACTACTAATTACTAAGTTAATTTCGACAATCAAACTGCAACAATTTGAATAAACCTTGACGAAACTAAATACTTTTCTGTAGTGTTGCTGTTACCCAGCATTGAACCATCGATGGTGCCACCCGGCGTGAAGCCGTTGTTGGTATTCGTGAACGTCAAGTCCGGCGGCTGCCAGGGACTTGAACTTATCTCTTCCTTCCGCAAACTCCTCAACCCCTACCAGGTGTTCGACCTGGAGAACGGAGGCCCGTTGCCTGGGTATGTTTTGTTAAAAAAATCAAAACTCCCTTTTCTTATATGTTATTTATGTTTCCAGTTTATTTGTTTTATCGTGTATGAGTATTTTTATATAAGACTATAAAAATTACACACTAATAAATAATTGTTGTAATTTTTCACTTTATTTTATTCAACCACAAAAATATTTCAATCAATTTAGGGAAAAAACGGCATGAGAAGTTTCAAAATTTTTAAAATTATAATACTCTTTCTTTTAGAAACATTTAATAACGGTTCCACTATCTCTAGGTTGTATGTGTTCCGCCACATCCCCAACTACAAGATCCTGGTGTGCGGCGGCGACGGCACCATCGGCTGGGTGCTGCAGTGCCTCGACAACGTCGGGCAGGACTCGCAGTGCTCCAACCCACCCTGCGCCATCGTGCCTCTCGGCACCGGTGAGGCTTAGCTTATTTTATTTTGACATGCACTTTAAAAAAAAACTAATGGTGTTCTAATCTATAAGTTTCAGAAGTAACCTACCAAAGGTCTTTATGTAAAACCTTATTTTTTAAACCAATTAAAAAATCTTTCTTACCTTTGGTGCAAGTATTTGTGGCATATACAAAAACGCTTACTCAGCTATCTGTTTTACACTTTGTAAATAAACGATTTCACAGACTATACATTTAAAATGGTTCAACTCATAAGGCAGGGTTTTGAGGGAGCAAAACCACAGTACAACAGAACATTTGACTTTTTTCAGCGGAGATAACAAATCCTTAACATATTATTCTTAGAAATAGAAAGAGCCGTTTTTAATGTACTGGGAGTTCGAGAATATAGAATATATGTAGGCCCTCTTCACTGTACGATAATGTGATCTCTATAACTATTATAATCAATGCGGCAATATCTGTTATGTCTAGTAAGAGGGACTGTGTCCCTAACACAGTGTGTCCCTTAAACAATCATAGACTATAAGCAGATATAGAGCAGTCCCTAGTAAGTTTTCTGTATGCATGGTGTGCGTGGCAGGAAACGACCTGGCGCGCGTACTACGCTGGGGCTCAGGCTACACTGGCTGCGAGGACCCGCTGTCACTGCTGCGGGACGTCATCGACGCAGAGGAGATTCGCCTCGACCGCTGGACCGTGGTCTTTCACCCTGAAGACAAGCAAGACGAACCCAAGGAGTTATCCAAGCAACTACCTGGTAAAGTGCTCCAAATTCGCCAAATGAAATTGAATACGACGACAACTATAGGTGCAGATGAATTAACTGAAGTTGGCACGTACTACTCATTCAAATATTGCGCTTGTGTGGTGTCCGTGTGTTAGTGTGCGGCGTGACGTCACGCTGTATACATATCACAAACAAAAGATCCATCAAGAGGTATCTGGCAAGAGCCTGCAGACCATCAACAGTGACAGGCATTGATTATGTTTTGTTCTGATTACTATTGCGGAATATAGCGTGGTTTTTTCTTTTCAATTCGTCCGTCACTTACCTAACGATTTGTTTTGACTTTTTCGTCATGTGATTTGAAATATTTTCTTCTGACAACTGAAAATTACATAGTTGTGAGTACTGTAAGAGTGCCAGCTTTAGATAACGGGCCTATAGTGGTTTTATTTCTCTATAATTTATAAAAATTTAAATAAAAAGTCACTCTGATGCTTGTTAAATAACAAGGTTTTGGTTAAACAGGCTCACAGAGCGAGGATAACTCCCAAATTCTCGTCATGAATAACTACTTCGGTATCGGCATCGATGCCGACCTTTGCCTTGACTTCCACAACGCTCGTGAAGAGAATCCGAACAAATTTAACAGCAGGTAAGTAAAATTCCTTCAGTGTTCAGTAAAATTTGTACCAACTAAATTCTTTTAATATTTGCAAAATGGTTTAAGTTCTGCAACGTTACCATCTCAGTTAAATATTATTTGATTTACATATAATTATTTAGCTAAAGTTTATCGATAACAGTTTATTTACTACTTACTATTATTAATAACTGACCTGTGTCCTCCGAAGGCTGCGCAACAAAGGCGTCTATGTAAAAATGGGCCTACGCAAAATGGTGGGGCGCAAGATGTGCAAAGATCTGCACAAAGCCGTTAAACTTGAGGTGGACGGCAAGCCCGTCGACCTCCCTGCCGTCGAAGGCATCATCATATTGAATATTCTTAGGTAATAAAATATGCATACACTATGACAACTACGCTGGTAAAGTAAAAATGTATGTAAGAAAATAATAAATAATTGTAATATCTTTCCTATTTTAATGTATAGGTGTAATCAATAACACCAGATATCTTCATTTGAAAATGATTACTTTGCAATATCGATAATATATACAATGTATTGTGTTTTTCTGTATAGCAAAAATGATACAAAAAAATTAAAGTAAAACTAAAGAAAGCCAAAAAAAAAAAAGAAACGTATTTATTCGGCAATTTTTTGTTCAGCCTAAATTGAACGGTGATACGGAATCGTCATGCCTGAACCGATTCGCAATAGACTATTTTTTATTTTTTACACAATTCGGTATCTACTTTATGAGATCACTACATTTATGTATTTCCTTAAAGTTGGGGTTCTGGAGCTAATCCATGGGGTCCGGAGAAGGACGACCAGTTCAACAAACCCAATCACTGGGATGGTATGCTGGAGGTGGTGGGTGTGACTGGTGTCGTCCATCTCGGACAGATTCAATCTGGCCTGCGCGCTGCCATGCGGATTGCACAGGTATCGTGAATTATTAGCCACGGTAAGTCACCAAAATAGGTCTAGTTATGTATCTGAAAAATGATAACCAATTGAAATATGGCCTACCAAATGAAATAGTAAGAAAAATATAGTAGCTGAATAAGTCAAGAACTAATGTAATGCAAATTTTTACATAAAAACATCTCAAAATTCAAATCTTTAGATCAGGCTACATAAATGAAAAAAAATGTGTTTACTTTTGACAAACTAAACATTTTTTAGCTCGACGATTTACAACAAAGTTTATTTCTGAAGAAAACAACGGGTAGATACTACGACATAGGTTTTTTGACGATTTCGGACCAGTCCGTCCGGACATGGTCCGTGGTCACGACAGCACTGCATCAGTCCCTTTATTATCTTTAAAAATAAACTATGGTTATCAACAAAACTTGATATTATGATGATAGTTTCAAACAATTGTTTTTTTTTTTTTTTCATCGAAACTTCCCTCTTTCGTAAAAAAAAAAAAAAACTTCTCAGAGTCTACTATGTAGCAATATTTTCAAGAATGTGTCTCGAGGCGCATCCCGTGTGTTCCAGGGCGGCCACATAAAGATCAACCTGCGCAGCGAGATCCCGGTGCAGGTGGACGGCGAGCCGTGGGTGGCGGCGCCCAGCGAGGTGGTCGTGCTCAAGTCCGCGCTCAAGGTAACGCAACGACTCCTTCCGCTACCTGATATAAGTGTCGAAGACTAACTATTTTCTCCCGCATTTTCGTTCTTTCTTGTCCATTCGATGCAACTTTTTTTTTTTTTTTTTTCGAAATTTATATCTATCCCTCTTTGTAATTTACTCTTCGATACTTATGTCATTTTCTGGTCCATTAGCTTTACTCTCATGGTGAGAATTATTTGTGCAATGCATGTGTTATTAGTATTTTATTTTGAATTATTGTTTTTTTTTTTTAATTTTAAATTAGTTAACGAAACATTGTCATTTGTTCATCTTTTCTGTTGCTTAGTAAATTAAATATTCAAATATAATAAGTATATAAGTTCAGTGCAAGTTGAAATAATAAACTAATAAGTATATTAAAATCAAGTTGGAAAAATCGAGATTTGATGTTTCATGCATGTATGCACAAGATTGGTGTCAAATGTTGTTTTTCGCATTATTTTTGCTTTTATGACGTGCTCCGCTAATTTAGTTCGCTGCACTATCCACGCTACGCCCGCGTATTCACTGCCCAGACAGCGCCGGCCCTACGACGACTAAATCACCCTTTTTCAACATATTCCATAATGTTACTGTACCTTTAATAAGCAATTCTGAATTTTTACAAATAAAAAACACATTTTATCACTTTTAACTCGCACAATAATTATGAGAGGTTTCTAAAGATATGAAATTTCAGAATTGATCATTGGAATGCAGCTTGATAGCAGATACAGTAACATTTGCAAATAACCAAACAAATATTTGGTACGCAACCGCGCATCGCACGCGGCATTTAGAGTTAGTATCACAGTTTGAAAATAGTTTCAAGTACTTATGGTTTTTAGCTCAAAAGTTGATATCACACGACTCACGCAGGATCTCTAGTACTCTGCGAATGAATCATCTTGTGTGATTTCACAAAGTCCCCTCGCCGGTCACAGCCCCGAGCCGGCGCTGCCCAACGAACTAACATTTGCTTTGATCGTTTGTGTATCGCCAACGTACTGGAATGTTCGTTCAGTGAAAACGCGGTCAACGTCCGGGACCAGTAATACATAAATAAATGTTATATAAAATTCACATTTTTGGGTACCCGTCCATTCGAGTGCGGGATTTTACAGAGTTAGGTACTTTTGGGTTAGATCAAATATGGAACATTATGTCAAATTAATCATTATGTTGGTAACGTGGCAAAGTCGTCGTTTGATATTAAACTGTAGTTTGATGATTTTATTAATAGACAAGGGTTTGGATAGTTTGGTAAACGATTAGCCGTCAATAAGAGGAAGCATGGAACCGAGGCGATATGCGTGGGGTCGATAATTAGAGACGGGCTGTTCAGATTAGGGCGGGGTGTCGCAGTTGTAAAATCCCACATCGGGCGGACGGGAAGTCGGGCCGAGGTGAGCGGGTGTGTGTGACCGGCAGGCGACGATGCTGAAGAAAACGAAGCGCGGGTCGGGCGCGGGCCCCGCGGCGGGCCCGTGACGCCGGCCCGGCTCAGTGGCGCGCTGCCCGCAGGCCACCATGCTGAAGAAGCGCGGCAAGGTGCGGCGGCGCAGCACGGAGCCGGCGCTGGCGCCCCCCGCGGTCCTCCCGGCCCAGGCGCCGCCCGCGCCCTCCGCGCCCGCCGCTCCCCCCGCGCCCCCCGCGCCGCCCGCGCCGCCGCCGCGCGCTCCTCCCGACTCCTGAATCTGGCTCAGCGAGCGTCTCATCTGACGCCCCGGGCTCAGGGCTGTCGCCATCGGGACGCTCGCGGGGTAGATTCCCACCAGTAGTTGTAGAACGTTCGATGATGTAATATCGTGAATATGTAAATAAATTATTAACAAAGAAATAATATATAACTATAATTGAAAAAAAAATAAATTTATAGTCATTAGACGTTGTTTCATTTCTAGTCGGATACGATTTGAGAATGTGTATAAAATAAAAATTTAAATATGTAACGACATCTTTTATTTATACGCCTCTATTCCAAATGATGTTTATCGTAGTAAAATAAATTTTATATATTTTTTTATTATTATTATTATTACTGTTCTGGTGTAGTGGTGCGAGTAGTCGCCTCAACGGCGATCGCGGGTTCGATTCCCGCTTGAGGAAATTTTTTGTATTTGTACAAATATTTGTTTTTGTTCTGAGTATGTCATTGTAGGTCTCCCTTGTGCCTCGTAAACGACCGGACCGACGGTCCCGGTTATTATCACAGATACCTGATAACGATCGTTACTCAAGGTAGGGAAATTATCCGCCAACCCACAGTGGAGCAGCGTGATAAATTAAGCTCCAACCCTTCTCCTCTATGGAGAAGAGGCCCTTGCCCAGCAGTAGGTCGTTTACATGCTGATTAAGTTCAGTTCATTCAAATGTTCAAAATTAATGCACATTTATTTGATGTTGAAAGTAGAGAAACTTTAATTATTATTCTATCCAAAATAAAGTACAGAGCATTTCAATTAATACCTAAATGCTTATGACAATCACGTCGACTATTGGGCAAAACTAAATTAATTAATAGAATACTCTAAAAATAATCTTTTTTACTTAAAAATTATGCATTTACCGTAATCGAATATTTAAAATATGAATGTTTCAAGTATTTTAACTGCTATTTAGCTTATATTTTAAGCTGAAACAATATCATTGAGGACTACAGAATACTGAATTAATGAAGAGAGATATAATAAAAAAACTCATTTTACCTTTTAAAAGTTTCTTCTTTTTACATAGGTAGCTAAGATAAGAGTAATTAAAATTAAATTATAATCTTTATCTACACTTATGCCTAACCCAGATATCTTAGGCCAGACTAGCCGACTGATCAACAAGTCGACCCGTTTGACTAATCGGCTAAAGTCATAGTCCACCAAACTCATAGTCGGCCCATTCATAATTGAAATGTTTTTGTATGTAGGTAGTATGTTTGGTATACACTTGCATAGTATGTAACACAGATCACCTCCAATAGATAGGTACCGCAGCATAGATACTCCTATATATATTTATATTTGCTCTTATATATTTGTAAGTAATGTTGTGTTTAGTTATAATAGGGCTTCAGTGTTAAATAAGATTCTACCATTTATATTGTATTATGCATGCTTATCTATCTGTGGCCTGTAACTATTCTTATTGAATAAAAATAAAATAAATAAATAAAATATAGTTCGATGTTCGGATTGTCAATAATTTCGCGTAGATAAGATGGGCTCACAAAAAAAAATGCTGTGTAAAAACCTACCTTTGACCAGACCTACTTAGGGTTATTTATTTCGATACGCTGAATCCGAATTTGAGGCCAGTTTAGTCAATATATGTACATCCAAAATTTTGAGTAAATTGCGAAAAACCGCTCTCATTCTTATTATCTGCGCTCAAACGGCGTGTTTCGTGTCTGTGGACATAGAGCAAAAGCGCTCTCTCTGGTCGGCTCGCGAACACATCAAGATTTTATACTTAAACAGTTTATTTCTTGTATGTGTACAATAAAGAGTAAATAAAAAAATAAATAAGCTTTTAAACATCCCACTGCTGGGCAAAGTCCTCTTTTTCATATATGAGTATGACTAATATAAATGGATTTTGTTACGTATTAATGTTGAGCATAATTATATTTTATCTAATTTAAAATTATTACTATTATATATATATATACCTATATATAACATATTATATATATTATATATATATATATATATATATATATATAAATGGATTTTGTTACGTATTAATGTTGAGCATAATTATATTTTATCTAATTTAAAATTATTACTATTATATATATATATACCTATATATAACATATTATATATATTATATATATATATATATATATATATATATATATATATATATATATATATATATATATATATATATATATGTATATATATATATATATAATATATTATATATATTATATATATTATTATATTATAAAATTATTACTAATTTATAATCACGGATTATAAATACAGGATTGATTTAAAAATATAAAAATACTTTTTTTATTTCGAAAACATTTTATTTTTCATAAACCAGAATGTTAACAAAAACTTTTTAATTAGTTTATTAAATAATTGTTATTTAATTCTATATGTGTATTAGCTTGCTTTGATTTCCTAAGGGTGAAATCTTTTTTAACTCTAGAATACAAAAGCAAATCAACTTAGCATTGTTAGCATTAACAAGTGTTAAAGCTAGTTTACACGATGACAGTAGATAAAACACTGAATCTTGTTAACTGGCAACTTAGATATATTTATTTTTATACATATTTATTTAGATTTATTTATTATACAATTTTGGCATTGCACATGCGTCAAGTGTTTCCATCAAATGCCAAATAAAAAGTCTACGAACGCGATTAAAATTATGTCAATTTCGATAAAGCAATTTAAAATCATTTTTTTTTTTTTTGTTTGAACATATTGACAATCGCAATTGAATAAGAGACAGTCAAAAAACGAAGCGTTGAGTTAACTAATTGACTTGCGAGCACGTAGTATAACAACTGGGCTATTTAAAACATAGTACCTGGATGACCGAGTTTTGCTCGGTATTTTTTCTTTTGTTTTTAAATAAAATATATACTAAGATACGAATTAGATGCATTGATAAAGGGCTCCCAATAATAGATAATTTTTCTCACAAAAGAAGGAACTTGAAAAAAAAAGCAAAAAATTATCGGTCTGGAGACATCTGACTGAACGTGAACCGAGGTCTTCTGGTTTCGGGACCGCCTGATTTCCCACCTATTTTATGTATTATTTATGTATGTATTCTAATGATATTTTTTATTTGCGTAAAAAAAGGGATAAAACGACATTTTCTAAAAATGACGACTAGCTAGATCGATTTATCGCCCCCGAACCCTCCTGCATACTAAATTTCATGAAAATCGTTGGAGCCAGGATACAAGAATTGCTCGATTAAAGGTATTAGATTCACACAAGTCCAGTCATGGACTCAAATGGTCAGCAAATAAACGGAACGCTAGTTCACTGTACTGCCAAGTTAAAGTCATCGTGTAGACCGGGCATTAAGGACAGCATTTGTACTTCATCGGTTCACACAGGAAATATACATAAAAGCTAAGCATAAAGTCATACGAAATTCACTCAATCACTGCTTTAGTCAAAACAGTTTTACTTAATTGATTGATTTATATTTCATTTCTATATCTTTTCGTAATGGTGACTAAAATTAAACTTATAAAATTAAATATTAAAAATCAATAATTATATCTCCATGTAAACTTATATATGTTAATTTTATTACATTTTTTTTCTTTATTTACATGATATATAATAATATAATATATATATATATATATATATATATATATATATATATATATATATATATATATATATATATATATATTTTTACAAAGAGCAGGTGATTAAAGAATTCACCGTTGAAAAACAGTAGAGCGAAATTCAATGCACATACTTAAACATTGAATGGACTCCTGGTACTGTGTGCGTCAAGTATACAATAACAATATGCGTAAAAGGAACAGTCGAATACGTTTTTATACATCAATAATGAAAGGTTTATAAACCAAAAACCGACTTCAAGCTTATGAAGACACACATGTACAAACTTTTTTATTTTTACCCCACTGCGACAGAAGGAGGGTTATGTTTTTCGAGTGTATGTATGTACCTATGTATGTCCATTTCTTTGGCACGCCCTACAGCCCAAACGGCTGGACGGTTTTTGACATGTGAGGTGTCGTTGGATTTTTCTAAATTGTAGTAGTGACATAGACTATATAAATTTTCAAAATGGCGCCCGCAAATGGCGGAATGAGGGGGGGGAGTTGAATTTTTTTTTCCTTACTGTAGTAATATGGGTATCAAATGAAAGCTAGTAAATTGTTTTATATAATACTTTTTAGTTTATAATAAGAGTATTTTACGCAGTCGGGTTTTTTTTCAATTATTTAATTATAGTTTGTTATTTTTTCTTAAAAAGCGCTAAATTGATTCCGATAAAATTTATATGGGACCACCTCTGAAGTATCACCTACTGATTAAAAAAAGAATCATTAAAATCGATACAAAATTGACGGAATAATCGCGTAACAAACACATAAAAAACAGTCGAATTGAGAACCTCCTCCTTTTTTTAAGTCGGTTAAAAATTACAACAAATGTTGAATATGATTTTTTTCGAAATTTAAAACCACAAAATCTCTCCAACAAATCAATTGTCAAGGATTCAATGTGTGACAGTCACTAACTGACACACATCGAAGCGCGTATTGCGTAATAATAAGGACACGCACACATATAGCCAAGTTGTCAAGATAAAAACAACTTAGGATGGGGTCACGAGAATGTAATTTCGTTAACGAACAACCCGATAACATTTTAAAAAAAAGTTCTTGCATTGCGTTGTAGTTAAAACTTAATATAAAGCCGAATGCCATGTAAATTATGTGACTCAATAACGCTCGAATTATGGATGTTTAACCTGACCCTTAAGTACAAATCTTGTTGTTCAACTACCCACATTTATTTACAAATCGATATATGAAAAAAAATATTGTTTAAAAATTCGCAATAGTGTTGCCACATAAAAATACAACAATTAATAACTGGAAGTTTTACAAAAACAACATATTTATATAATTAAATGGTACATATACTTTACAAATATAAATTTTAGAATGTCTTTTAAATAACATCAAAAACGTTATATTTTAAAATCAATATATTTATACATATTACCAAATTGAAATAGTATACAATATATTTTATTATTATGTAACACAACCACCAATTACAAAGTTTATTAACGCTGCGGTTGCGGGTTCGATTCCCGTCCGTAGCGATTAGTATTTGTACTTTTTTTTTCTCGTTCGGGTGTATTTTCTTGTCGATTTCCCCTTAGTTCGGAGAGTACGAAACGCGTTCGGCTCTGGTTGTTAATATGTCTATATTATAACGATCTTTAGTTATATTAGAGATACTTTCCGCTAACCCTCATTGGAGCAGCTTAGTAGGTTAATCTCTAAAAATAAATTAAATATTAGAAAGAAATTTACTTGTTAATTTTATACTAATCAGCTTTCAAACAAAAAATAACATTATTTTCTTTCACTTACTTTCAGTCATTTATCAAAAGTTTATTTAATATTTAAATATATTTTTAGAAAACATTTCACTCTCTATAAATAGATACTCGAAAAAAGATTGCAATAGAACATTATTATTAATATTTTATATTTTCTAAAAAAATAAGAAGCATTTACGAGAAAACTCTTACATTCTATATTAAAACAGCAATCAAAAATAAAATATCAATTTATATCAACTGGCGCAGCATTCAAAATCTGAAAAAAATAAAAATTGCTTTATTACTAATCGCTTTATAAATAATTGCTAAATAATATATATTAAGTTCTTAAAATAATATACCACATAATGAACCATCTTGTAATCAATGTAAAACTATAAGTATGATATATAATAAACGACAAGGAAATATTCATTTTGAAGCCGATTACAACAACGTTAAAATAAAAATTAAAATTGCTTTCCTATGACACAAACCGGTGTAAAAATATAAAACGCACCACAAAAGTAGAAGAAACATTTTTGTGTAAACTCTTCTCCTATACGGATAAGACGCAATTCAATTCAGTTAAGAGTATATAATAATTAACAGACTGGTTAGTAAAACTTAACTATGAAGAAATAGAAAGAATCCTTTCTTGAAAACATCACCTGACATGCACTCTACACAAACATAAACATACAAACAAACACACACACACTATATATATATATATATATATATATATATATATATATATATATATATATATATATATATATATATATTATAATAATACACAGGATAGATGCAAAATATTATTTACTGTTATTATTGTTTTTATTTTTAATTTCAAATTATTGGTAATCTATAATATAAAAATAAGTCGGGTTTTCCTTCCTGACGCTATAATTCCAGAACGCACGAACCGATTTCCACGGTTTTGCATTCGTTGGAAAGGTCTCGGGCTCCGTGAGGTTTATAGCAAATAAAATTCAGGAAAAATTTCAACAGAAAAGCAGGAAAACAGGGACATAGTATGTACTACAAACCAATATGGTTTTGCATGGTGGTTTAATCCCCAAACGAAATGTTACAAAAAACTAAGCCATCTGGTGGCGAAACGGAGTTCGCCGGGTTTGCTAGTTATTGATATATTTTGTAGTATTTAGTAATTGTATAAGGGAAAAGCAGGGCCCTTACTAAAGGTATTGACATACTTAAAATGGGGTACCCAACAATATTTTATAATATACTACTTTTTTAAAGCAATAAATTATTGAAGTGATAGCTTCTTATGGGAGGGTAAACAGCTTCGTTACGTAACGCGTTATGGCGCCAGTCTGTCTGGCTTCTCTTTCTCTCACGCATGCGGCTCTCTCACTCTAAGCCACAGCGCTAGCCGTATTTCGGACAGACGCTTCCCCCTCTCTCTACTCAGTGTTTAGTGTGAGATAGACATATACTATTCACAGTGAGCATATAACTAAAACTATATATATATATATATATATATATATATATATATATATACTAGCGGCCCGCCCCGGCTCCGCCCGGGGTATTGCAAATATATACCATTTTCGTGAGGGATACTCACACCACATACTGGCGTCATCTGCTCCACCACCATGCAAAACCATATTGGTTTGTAGTACATGATATGTATCAGAGATGGCGCTGTATGTGAAAAATGATTTTCCCTGTTTTCCTGCTTTTCTGTTGAAATTTTTTCTGAACCTCACGGAGCCCGAGACCTTTCCAACGAATGCAAAACCGTGGAAATCGGTTCGTGCGTTCTGGAATTATAGCGTCAGAAAGGAAAACCCGACTTATTTTTATATTATAGAATTGCGACTATAATTTGAGATTTAAACTATCCTATCTCTCAAGTTGGATCGAACTGCACATTGTGTGCGAATTTTATTATAATCGGTTAAGTGGTTTAGGAGTCCATTGAGGACAAACATTGTGACACGAGATTTATATATATATATATATATATATATATATATATATATATATACATACAAGTAATATTACATAGTTACCTAAAACACAGGCATTAAGTTGCCTACTTTAGGAACAAACGACCGTGTGTGTATGATAAACATATTTAAAAAAAAAGTCGCGTGGCAAACGAGCACCGAGCACCGACCTAGGCGGAGGAGTAGAGCAGCGGCGCCGTCGTCTCCGCCGTGTAGGCGCGCACCGTGCTGAAGGCGAAGGGCGGGAACTTGCTCGGCACCAGCTCGAAGGCCGACCACTGGTCGCGGCGCGTCGACACGGCGTAGCGCCGCCACACCAGCTGCCAGTTGCGCCGCCGCCGCACGCTGCGCAGCTGCAGCTCCTGCCACACGCCGGCTCTCACTCCCGCCACACGACCAAACAGACGGAACAGAGACGAAGCTTCATACGAGCGCGCTGCGATACGTACACTATAACGAGCTCGAGGTGCGTGTGTGTGTGAGCACTCGCGCTCCGTCACGTACGGAGAGAGGTACCGGCTCGGCGGGTGCTCAAACTCAGGGGCTGCAGTACACGTCGCGCATCGTGTTTTCATTTAATGATAATTTAATAATTTAAATAGTGTTTTAATTTAATTTTAATAATGTTTTAATATAAAAGTATAAATATGGTTTACTGTCCAGAGTGTATGAACAATAATAAAAAGTATAAAAACACATAATTTTTTATCTATCCTAAATTTTATCATCCTGTGCCAACCCTACCAAAATAGGTATAAATTTTGCTCGCTCCTTAGAAGCTTTGTCTCTGTTACGTTTCTTTACTTATGTACCCCCACGTTCTCCAGCAACATCGCTCCCGCGGGAGCCCCATCGAACACGCACTCCGCTGTCGATCCAAATCTTTAGATGCTTCATATTTTCACATAATATGTATGTCAAAGCCCGCTATAACGGCGACTTAAATTTTAAAGGTAATAAATATCAGTTTCGCTGATATAATTCCTTTTAATGTAATCAATGAGTATCGTATGTAGTAATCGTATACTTCCATACTTTCTATATAAAAAAACCTTATTTTACAAATAATTCAAAAGAAACATTCATTTTATTTACTTGTTATATTTTATATTATTTAATTTCATCATATTAGAGGTTTCAAACAATAAAAACTAACTAATAATGAAAAAAAAATCATCGATATTATGAATAAAAAAATAACGATAAGTCAAAGAGTGAAATCTTATAACAGCGTCTTACCAGGTGGAACACTTGTTCATGCTGCTCATGAACCTCCTTGCGTCGCACGCGGAACCGCGTGTTGGATATCTGAGAAGACTTTTTCTCGCTTTTATCTTTTTTTATCACTATCACAACCTGGAATATAATATAAAATTTCTGTTCTGTAAACTTCCCACAGCCGGGACAAAAATAAATGACTCTACAGCTATTGAGGTTGCACGCACCGTGTCGCCAACAAGACGATAATGTCCGGTCATAATTCCAAGATTATTTTTAGTTTCGCGATGCTTGAGATGCCCAACACATGACGCTGGCTCTTCGGCAGTGGTCCACATCAATACCAAGCCCTCTGGGAAGAATCTTAAAAAAATACACATATTTCTAAATACTGCCTTACTTCTCGAATAAAATCTTAAACTACAGCACTTCTTCTCTCCCTCTGACCCCCATTCCAAGCTCTTAAGGTCTATCCATCCATTTCTCTCACCCTTCTTTCTACCTCTACTACTACTCTACTCTACCTCTCTTTCTTTCCCTCTCACTCTTCATTTTTATCTTACAATTTGACAATTTGCAGCTTCTCTATTTGGACAAGAATTTGAAAATTAATGGTTTCTATTTACCTCAGATAACGGTAGTAATATATGAGGTACCAAGGCCGGTAGAGGTGGTCCTGGAAGCTGTTCTCTCCGTGGCGCAGGTACGTGGTCCTGCTGATGTAGCAGCCGTGCAGGTTGAGCCGGGGCCGCTCCACATACATGTGCCGCCAGCTCATGTAACCGTGCGCTCGGGGGGTTCCGCACTCGATGCCCCAAGTCCTGGTAAGTGAAGCTCTATTAGAGCTTACTTTCGTTAATTAGCTGACTATCATTTTACACTCCTTGCAACACTTAATTCAAATGGCCGTTAAACAATATTGGGTTGCAATGACTTTAAACCTTAACATTAGCTATAGTAATTAATAATACAGTGGAGCGTCGATTATCCGAACGTCGCTTAACCGAACGACCGCTTAGCCGAACTACACTCCCGCGCTACATTGCTCGCTCCCTATCGATCCCTATGTTCATGTAAAAAAAGTATTGATATTTTTATCGATATAATATATCGTATCGTTGTATCGATACTTTGCGATATATCGTATGAAAAATATAAAATAATTAATTCAATCCGGTATATCGGATAAATATATCGATAATTGTCGGATGAAATATATCGATACTTTTGGACAAAAATAAAAGAAAAAAAAAACTATAGGATGATTTGAAAGTACATCTGTGAATGTGAAGTGTATTTTTAGTTTAGTGATGTTCTGATGACGATCTTCCTCCGAAGATATATGTAACGGAATGTATATATGTAATATGTAACGGAATGAAATATATGTAACGAACGAAATGTATATATGTAACGGAATATAAAAACGAATGTATATATGTAACGGAAATCTTCAATAAATGACAGAAAATTTGCCATGGTTTCTGAAATCACATGTAAATGCATTGTTTACACAATCATAAACTATAACATCATGCCGATTTAAGTCGGTTTTTGTTTTGTTAAAATTTTATTTTTCTTTAATTCCTATTTGTCATTGTCATATTATTATATAAATGTAAATATGGTTTTCATTTACTTGTGCTTAAATATGTCTGGCTGAATCAATATACATATAGGTAGTTCGATTATCCGAAAATACCGGTTTTCGGAACACCCATGTCCCCCAATTAGTTCGGATAATCGACGCTCTACTGTACATAAAAAAAGAATATAATCCTATTAATGTTATAAATCCGAAAGTTTGTTTGTGATGTTTGTTACTCTTTCACGCAATAACTACACAACGGATTTAGATGAAACTTTACAGTAATATAGCTTATGCATCAGAATAATACATAGGCGACAATTTATAAAGGTTTTGCGTAATTTGGCTATAAGTAGTTTAAAAATAATCACGCGAAAACGCGTAAGTGACGCCTATACCACGGCGCTTACGACCTTCTTATCGCGAGACTTCAATAAAGTGTCAACTGGGAGCATTTGTTACTGTAAACTCTGCGAGCGAAGAGGAACGTTTTTTTTTTTTTTTTTGTAGGAAAGTCTTTGTTACCGAGCTGTTGTAAGAGTTTTATACGGATAGTCTGAAACCTGGGGAAAACATAGGCTACTTTTTATCAATACAACCACGCGGGCGAAGCCGCGGGCGGAAGCTAGTAATAATTAAAAAAAAAACACACGACGCACGGTGTATGTGTATGTGTCGGTGTATGTAAGGCCGCACTCACCGCACGCACATGCAGCGCCACAGGTCGGGCTCGCGCGCCGCCACGTGCAGTCCGCGGCACACGGCGCCGGCGCGCTCCAGTGAGGCTGCGTCCAGCTCCGCACCCACCACCCAGCGTAGCAGCAGCTGCACGACTTCGTACGGCAGCCACGAGATGTGTGCACTCTTATAAACCAAAAAAAAACAATAATTTAAGTAAATAACAAGACAATAATTAACATTGTACAAAACAGATCAAACAGATTTTCTACTAGGTTGTTAAAAAGTAAGGTTTTCAGAAGTTTAAGGTTTACGCCAGAAGTTCCAAAGATAGATAGTAGTAGTCTAGTATTCTCAAGACACAATTCCAGCCCACTTATCATCCGGCGAGTGTGATGGTGTGGGGTGTTTCCTACGAGGTACTCACTTCACTTAATTTTTGCCAACAAGAAGTCCAGGTGAAGGCACAAAATTACCAAAATAACAAATTGCAAGTGGTAGTTAAAACATTAACTGCTTTGCTAATCGCCAAATTACTGGGTTTTCCAATAGGATTCTACCCTCTTTCATAAAGCTAAATCTACTTAACTTTGGCTGGATGCCAATTTGCTATTTGAAGTGAAGATTCGTCGTTTTCGAGCCCAGAATTAAACCATAAATACTAACACATTCACACTTTTTACATTCTACAAGCAATTTGTATTCTACCTTAGTTGGATACTCTGGTTCGCATAGGTGACCCTTTCGCGCCAATATTCTCTGCAATCTAGAGAGTAAATCCTCCCCTTCCACTGCTTCTTCATCATCGCTGTCCAGTTCCTGCTCCGTTTGACTTGGTTCAACAATCACTGACTCCTCTAAAATAACAAACATTAATATTTTATAACATTACTAGCGGCCCGCCCCGGCTTCGCACGGGTATTTAACCAAAATTTCAAAAAATATTAATTTATATTTTTTATCACCTACACCTGCGTCGATACTGGAAAATATTTCATAATAGACGGATTGAGTTCTCAAACATAATATTTTAGCTCGCGACTTCGTCCGCGTGGGAGTCGAAAATGGTTATAATAGGATTTTTATTTGTTTTTTTTTTACGTTATTAATTTTGTTATAACATATAAATTATTATGTTAAAATATTTGAATACTTATAAAATATAACAATCTTTATTACAGAGTAGGGATTTAAAGTTTAAATAAACATTAAAATAAAAATAAAAATTGTTATATTTTATGATCAAGAAGCTCTGCCTTTGATCTGGAGAAAGTTACACGGGGGTATTATCTTTTTACAACGAAATCGAAATACTACACCTTCCGTAGTATTTCTTTATAAACAATATTTTTTGTTTTTCCTTCGGGGTGCTAGAATCACCAGGCTACTCAAAAACATGCCACATACAACTGGCTGTGAGAGAGAGAAGCAGCTTTCGCTCAAGTATACTCCTACTACATTAAAAGTTTGACCTTAAGCTTTGTTTATGGTAAATACATACTCATATACACTCATACATTATATTATTATATGGTCGGAAATCACCATTTCCTATTTTAAGCAACAGGTCTGAAAACTGTTCGGCAGTAACATCTCCCTTAGATGGACTCTCATATTTATAGTAAGGCTCAGTTTCGTCACTGCAGGCCACAAATGCTCCTGTACTGTAGTGTATCAGCCTGTAAATAACCCACTGCTGAGCGAAGGCCTTTTTTCCATATAGAAGAAGCGTTGGAGCTTAATCCACCACGCTATGGTGGGGAAACCCACTATACACCCAGACCTGAAACAAATATTGGCACAAATACAAATATCTGCCCCGAGCGGGAATCGAACCCACGACCACCTACATTGGCGACTACTTGCACCACTACACCAGAACTGTCATCAATGCTTCGTTAGTTGTATCGTAGGTATAATTACACCACAAGTTAATACGATTTTGTCTCTTAGATTTGAATAAACCCGCAAATAATTATTTTTTAAATTGTAATTGACTCTGCACAGTTGGTAGTGACCCTGCTTTCTGCTCCAGGATCGTGGGTTCGATTCCCGCCTCATGTCTGGGTGTAATATGTATTTATTTCTACATGTATTATTTATATGTATGTTTATAAAAGATGTAAACCAGTCGGCTGTTACCTAAAACACAGGCATTATGTTGCCTACCTTAGGAACAAACAATCGTGTGTGTATCTCAATCATATATTTATATTTAATAATAGTCCAAGACAGCTTTTATCTCCTCCTTCTTAGTTTTAGTGTAAGATAAAGTTAAATGGGTACATGATTTATAATGTTTTCTGATCTTGTTCCAACATTAGTCCGTGGAGCCAATCTGTATGATAATGCCGTATAATTTAAAAATGTTTCCAAGTTCACTTCGGTGTCTTCTATATCTGTATCATTGTGAACTACAGATGGCTTGCTGATGAGTCATTTAGTTTAAAACCTTTGACTTAACACAACACCAACATTGAAGTAAAAAATATTATATAAGACACTAATTTACAATAAAGCAATCACACGGTATATTTACAACTAAATTTTGTTACGTTTATTATAAAGTCTTGCCTGTTCCACCAGGAGCACCCAAAAAAAGATATTACCTACACCTGCGTCAATACTGGAAAATATTTTATAACAGACGGATTGGTTGTCAAACATGTGTCAAAATAAATTTTAATTTAAATCAAAATCACTATGGAGTATTTATATCAAAATAATTTTCTCCCCCCTTTTAACATCGTTAGAGGATGAATTTCGATAAAATACGAAACACGTCTTCAACCAATTCTGTTAAAGAATATTTATGCGAAATTTGAAGTAGATTGGACCAAGGAATCATGTTGTCCCATACAAACTTTGCCCCCCTTTTTCACCCCCTTAGAGGTAGAATTTCATAAAATCCGTTCTTAGCTGACCTCTACTCGGTAAAAGGAATATTCCTACCAAATTTCAAGTCTCTGCGCCTTATAGTTTCAGAGATATCGTGATGAGTCAATGTATACGTGGAAATCTCTTTTATATATATAGATTAGATAAAAATTTAAAAATAAATAATATTATGGAAATAAACAATATTAAAGAAATCATGTCCTATGCAGTTTAACTATCTATAATTATTGCTTTCCTCCAAAGTGTGATGTTATATAGCCTCAATAAACAAGTTTCAAATTAAGCCAGTAGATATGAGAAGAAGCAGACTGCATTATTTTATCATATTATAGTATAGACTATCTCAGTACCTTCAGGAGTGTCAGCTCTCAGTTCAGAAGCATCATATAACCTGCTCTCGACATCAGGCAGAATCTGAATAGCTCTCTTGTAGTGTTGAATTGCTTCATATAACTTTCCACCACGCTCCATTTCTACACCACATAGAAACAATTGTTTGGCCTGAACATCAAAATTTTACATAAAAAATATGAAAGTTTTTTAACTTTTTTTACTTTTTTAAAATAATATTTACCTTTTCCTCATCATTAAGATTAACTTCAGTAATCTGAGGTTCTTTCTTAGCTAGAGGTTGGCTCTCTTTATATGGGGATGGAGTAGATTCCAGTTCCCTCTGCCATTGCTGACGGAAGACTGCAAGCTCATCTTCATTGCCTTTGTTCTATGAAATGTATATTTTATCAGGAATTTAATAAGAATTTTAGTATTATTTTTTTAAATACCTGATTCATAGTCCTATATATAATATGTAAAAAAATAAAAGTGAATAATGACTGTTACAATGTTCCAAGTTCAAAATATAAATTTTTTTCCAATACAATAATTTAAAAAAAAACTACACTACAATTAAAATCAAGTATCTACAATTTTTTTATTGACCAAATACTATCATAGCTCATTTGCTGTTCAGGCTATTATTTCGTGGAATGCTCTACCCTTACATATTCGTAAAGCTAAAAACATTGTAACATTTAAAGAACTTGTATAAGATTATTATCTGTCTCTAAATATGACATAATTGTATTTATATATTTATATATCAGTACTTACTGTATATATATTATTATTTATGTATATATATATATATATATATATATATCAGTAGCGTGCATTTCATATAGGCAGAAAGGCACTGCCTACCCTGGCATGTTACTAAAAATTATATATAAAACATGAACATTACATATTTTTGAAAAAGACATAAACCATAATTCAATTTAAATCCGCTTCAAAAAACCCGCCATCATATATGCGATATCAGCGCTTCGCGCGAATCGACGACCGCGACGGGCCTTTTATAAAACTTTGCCTTAAATCGCATACAAAATGTTAGCATTGACAGAACGACATTATTATAATCCTACAATTTTATAATGTCGCGCGTCATATGGAATACGAACAAAGTATTGTGTTTTTAACATTGGTCGGTTTAACAATCTAGCAGGCAGTGCCTAAATAACCTGTCAAATCAAATTGTCTTGAATTCGATACCGTTTGTACCAATAATTATGATTTTTGACACGGTCGCATAATCGCATCCGCCGTCCAATCCGAACTCCGAATCATTCCATGACAGATGTTATTGCAATTCACTTTGAATTTTTAGTTTGTGGTATACGAAAATATTAATATATTTATTATATTAGTGATGGACTAGTTTACTTGTGAAATATGTAACGGAGATGTGTGTTTGATGAAAGTAAATAAAGTAAATAGTGCATCCAAATTCAACACGTTCGATTTTACAGATTATTACGTATTTAAAAAAAGATAGGCGTATCGATTTAACATATTATAAATAACAATGATGTTATAATTTTTCATTTATTAATAAATAAACAAGTACTTTAATTAAGCATACAATTTCGTAACTAATTAATAGAAATTCCTTGATAGTGTTATCAATGATTTCGTATGTTTGACCAAACGAAATTATCAGAGTGCCGGCCTTATGTGGCCACTATGTCTAACCAGTAACTGATTTGTTTGATAAGTATCAGTTGGTACTTGGTTGCTGTATATATAAGTGGCTCATGCTTATAAAAGATTTGGCACGACTTGTATCACATGCCGAGAAAAGCCGGATCAATCAATAAGCATGACGGTACTCCAGTTATTGTAGTAGGTATTAAAGGTAACACCAAACCACTGTTATGTTAAACGCTTTATTAAATAACGTTTATAGTTAAGTTATCTGAGCCGCACTATATGTTGTTATATTATTGCGAGACGAATGTTTAGTTGCGACTGTTTAAAATACGTAAAATGAATCAATTTATAGCCTAAGCTAAACGAAATTGCTGTGCGAGCATTATTGGCTCGTACATGCTCCCGAGGGAAAGGTGGTGCGGTGGCGGTGCGGTTGGCCTCCCAGAAGCAAAAGATGTTGGGGTTATCTCGTCGTTGACGGTACTCCAGTTATTGTAGTAGGTATTAAAGGTAACACCAAACCACTGTTATGTTAAACGCTTTATTAAATAACGTTTATAGTTAAGTTATCTGAGCCGCACTATATGTTGTTATATTATTGCGAGACGAATGTTTAGTTGCGACTGTTTAAAATACGTAAAACGAATCAATTTATAGCCTAAGCTAAACGAAATTGCTGTGCGAGCATTATTGGCTCGTACATGCTCCCGAGGGAAAGATGTGCGTACTCAGATTACCCAACTTGTGTTACAAGTACAACTGGTATAAAGTTTACAAAACAATTATTACAACTACACAATACAATTAACAATAGTTATAAAGAAATCACGAAATGCTTAGTTAAGTTAAAAGTTAATTGAACAAGTTAATAATGTATATAAAATTAAATGTATAAAATAGAATTAATTAACAGAACGTTTAAGGTTCAAATTAATTTCAAAGCTTAAATCCTGTTTCAACCTTTTGTATCGGCTGCGGGACGTTCCTGGAATGTCCATCCTTTATTGTAGAGTCCTTATGCTGCAAAATGCAATCCTGACCTAGGGCAAGAAGCCCCGTCATTGTTGTTATGAACGTTGTAACTTGATTCTCGCATACTACACGGGTCGGACACTCAGTTATGCAATTATAGAGCCATATGTTTGGTCTCCGTAGTTTAGTCCATTGATCCGCGCATTTGTTTACTACCCAATCACAGGTTATGTTTACGTTTTGACTCAACAATTTCGCTTCGCAGGATGCTGTCGCTTCTTGCCAATTTCTTATTGGCGTGTAGGCATGACAAATGTAGTTGTCCGCCATCATAGCGGTACACTGTTGTAGATCAGCCTCTTCTATTTGTATATACGTATTCTTGACGAAGTTCACTCCAATATACTTCGTGGTTGTTGTGATCGCCAGATATTGATCATGCACGTGCCGCACAATCGGTATATTATAATATAATGTATACTCTTCATCGCTTAGTAACGGTATATGTAATTCGAAGAGTAGGTATTGTTCTGTGAGACGGGCTTTAACATAAATAAGTTTGTAAATATTTTGATTGTTTGCTGCGATAAAAGTTTGCGTCGATAAGTTTGACACCAGTTCAATATGTACTGCCTTTATACACATACATATGAATATAGCGATATACCCCTTACAGGTTTTGATACCGCGGCCTTTGTTTATTTTCACGTCTACATGGCCTGTAAAGTCGACGCCAGTGTGTGAAAAAGGCCGAGATGGAGTAATCCTTTCCTTTGGAAGGCTACCCATCAACTGCTCGGTTTTGTTTATTGCGTAACGACGGCATCGAATACACTGTCGAAGTATCTTTTTAACAGCTCGATTTCCACTGACTATCCAGTAGCTATTCCTAGTGTAAGCTAACGTTAATCTAGCTCCACCGTGTAAGGTTCGCTGGTGCGCCTTTTCAATAATAAGTTGTGTCAGCCGCCCCGTTCCCGGGATTAAGATGGGATGTTTAGTATTCTCTAGTAAGTTTGAATGTTCTAAACGCCCCCCGACACGAAGAACTCCATCCGAGTCCAAAAATGGGTGGAGTTTCAAAATAGTACTCCTTTTGGGGAGTTTTCCCCGTTCTTTAAGAGACGTTATCTCCTTTTCAAAACTATCTTCTTGTATTGATTTATAAATCTTAAGCCTAGCTTGTCTTATCTCATACAAGTTCAGTTCATTGCACTTATTAATCACCTGTTTGTTATGTAATACATCGGTGAATCGTATTACCCAGGCGAGTATTCTTGTAATACGATCTATGTCACTGTGTCGCTCAAACAATGAATTAATTAATTCATTTTTATTCGACGCGGGTTCCGTTACGTAGCATTTCGTTATAAAACCTTCGTTTATAGTGTAAGTTGTAGTACATGAGAGGGCTTGTTTTTCTTGATCCTTAAGCCACTGAGGTCCTTCCCACCACAAAGGGAAGTTACTCAACTTGGTTGGCGAAAGTCCTCTCGTCGCACAGTCGGCGGGGTTTTCGTTACTCTTCACGTAACCCCAATTTATAGCAGGAACGATGTTTGTTATGAATGTAGTTCTGCTAGTTATATATTTTTCAAATTTACTTTGTTTACTCTGAAGCCATGCTAACACAACTTCCGAGTCTGTCCAACAGGATATTTTAAGATCATAATCTGTAAGGACCTTAGTTATTTTCTCCATTAGCTTGGTTAGCAAAACCGCGGCGCATAATTCCAACCTCGGTATAGTTATTTTCTTTTTAAGAGGTGCCACTTTAGTTTTCGCAGCGAGTAGTGTGGTGACGTACGCGCCAGTCGGTGACGTAGTTCGGCTATAGATGACGCCTGCGTAGGCCTGCTCGCTCGCGTCACAGAAGGCTTGTAATTCGATCGTTCTATTGTTTTCGTTTCTCATCCACCTTTGCAAACTAATGTTGTTTATGTTCGGTAAATCGGTTTTAATTTTTATCCATTCGTCGGCTATGTCATTTGGTACATTGCTATCCCAATCAATGTTTTGATAATTACCACTCCATAATTTTTGAAATATTAGTTTTGCTTGGATAGTTATTGGAGATAACCACCCTAGCGGATCATATATTTTGCTTATCTCCGCCAATAGTCTACGTTTTGTGTATGTTTCGTTTTTCTTATTGTGCGGCGTCTCGCAAATGAAATGAAATGTGTCCGTAGAGTCATTCCATGAGAGTCCCAGTGTCTTGCTGAACTCTTGTTGTTTAAAGTTATAGTCGTTTCTATGACGTTTCTCTGTATCTTGTACATTCTCGAGAACAGATGGTTCATTAGTAGCCCATTTTCTTAGGATGAAACCTCCCTTTTTCAGCAACTCGTAGAGCTCTTGTTGTAAAAGTTTTGTTGTTTCGATGGTATTTCCTCCGGTAATGACGTCATCCATGTAGCATTCTTGTTGTAGTGCCTTTCGGGCTAATGGGAAAGCGTTGCCTTCATCTTTAGCTAGTTGTTGGAGCGTACGCATTGCGATAAATGGAGCAGCCTTGGTGCCATAGGTTAGCGTACAGAGCTGCATCTCTCTGAGTGGTTCTTTAGTAGATTCCCTCCAGATTATTTTTTGTAAGCTTTGTTGATCTTGATGAATAAGGATTTGACGATACATTTTCTCAATGTCCGCCGTTATAACGTATTTATAGCTACGCCATTTAATTATAAGAGACAAAATGTCTTTTTGTAAATTCGGCCCCTTTTCCATTAAGTCGTTTAAGCTATAGCCGGAGTTTGTTTTCATGGATGCGTTAAAAACAGTTCGGAGTTTTGTTGACATTGAGCTCTCCCGTATAACAGCATGGTGAGGTAGGTAGGCTTGCACTAGACTTTCGTTTGTCGTCGCTGGTTTCATGTGACCCAATTGTATGTACTCATGTATGAATTGTTTATATAATGTTGCGAAGTGTTCTTGTCGCGCCATTTTCTTCTCTAAATGAAGAAATTGCGCGATGGCTTGCTGCTTCGAATCGCCCAGATTTTGCTCGAAGTTATTTTTCATAGGCATTTTTACAACATATCGCCCGCTAGATAATCTCTCCGTTGTTTCTGTGTAATATTTTTCACAGTATTCATCGTTTGCAGAAGGTTCTGATTCCGAAGGAATTTCTTCTGTCTCCCAGAATTGTGATAATGTTTCTAGCTGTGTAAGAGTAACGAGACAGTTGAATTGCTTAGTAGCACCGCACAGAATCCAACCCAGCTTCGTTTGTTGCGCTACTAGCGAGTTGTTGTTGTGTTTCAATACTCCTTCAATAATCACATTGGAGTAAATATCTGCCCCTAACAGAAGATCGATTGGACCAGAGATGTTAAAGTCCGGATCAGCCAACTTGATGTTATCGAGGTGTGGCCAGTTCTTCGCGTCGAATGTTGAGTTAGGTAGATTATTTATTAGTTTATGCATTACTAATGCTTCAGTTTGGAATGTATACTCAGAATGGATCGATTTACATTCCAGTTTAATCATACCCCTACTGGTGCCCATTATCGAGCCGACGCCAGTGACAGCCGCTTTCATCTTGTGTCGGGGTAAGTTTAATCGTTGTGCGGCATTTTCTGTGATCAAGGTTACTTGAGAGCCTTGATCAAGCAACGCACGCAGGGTGACGTAATCACCTTCTCTGTTTCTGACCCTAAGTTGTAGAGTCGTCAAAAGTATCTCTTGTTCACCGTTAATGTGATTCGATAATTGCTCAGCCGCTGATGAGGGGAGTGACCTTGAATGTTGTCTTCTCAAGTTATCGTTATGGAGAAGAGAATGATGTTTATAATTGCACGTGTGACATCGTTTCATAGAAGTGCAATTATTTCCCCTGTGATTAAACAAACAATTCTTGCAAACGTTTAATTCGTTTGCTGTTTTAGTTCGCGTTACGACATCCATGCCTAAAAATGTAGGACACTGCATCAGCGCATGACTATTCTTGCAAAGTGGACAGTTTCGAAGTGTAGCATGGTAGGTTTTTGTACGTTTCTTTGCTTTGTTAAAGTTCGTTGACTTGTAGTCATTATAATTTATGTGTTGATTATTCGTTGAATAATTTTGTTTTTGACTGCTGTTATAAGCTCCATTAAACTCGGGTAACTCGATTCGCGGCGTAGTTTTCTCGTAGTGGGAAGTTTCAAAGATTTTTCTGTTAATATTTTCCTTTAGTTCGTCGTAAACTTTTTCCCAATAGTCGAATTTCGCTTCATACTCCACTTCGCTTCCTTGTAGTAAGTAGCTCAGTTCCCAATGGTTCTTGTCGATGGGTTCCCACTTAGTTTGCAAGACTTTTAGTTGATCTTGAAGCTGCCAACTTTCTTTCAAATTCTGTAGTTTAATTTTGGAGACAGCTCGTTCTAAGGCGTTAAAACTACACATTTGATTACGCAATAGCGTGGATACATGCTTGTCTTTTTCTATTGACATTGTTAACAGTTGGTTGGCGAGTAGATTTTGTGTACTCAGAAAGGTTCACAGTTATGTTGTAAGAGCAGTCGACGTTATCGCTGCTAGCAAGTTATACGTTAAGCAGTAGACGTTATCTCTGCTGGTAAGATGTATGTTAAGCAGTGGACGTTATCCCTGCCGGTTAGTTGATAGGTAAGCAGTAGACGTTATCTCTGCTGGTAAGATGTATGTTAAGCAGTGGACGTTATCCCCGCCGGTTAGTTGATAGGTAAGCAGTAGACGTTATCTCCGCTAAGTTCCCGATTTGTTGGCACTCAGTGTAGCACTCTCTTCTTACGTTATGTGCGCCTTCTCAATGCTGTTGGTGAGACCCGCTTCTGGGAGGCCAACCGCACCGATTCGCTAACGTAATTGAAAATACCACACCAAACCACCTTTTTGTAAGCTCGAAGGACCAAAAGGTCTTCTTGTAATAGCTCGAAGGACCAAAAGGTCTTCTTGTAATAGCTCGAAGGACCAAAAGGTCTTCTTGTAATAGCTCGAAGGACCAAAAGATGTTGGGGTTATCTCGTCGTTGACGGTACTCCAGTTATTGTAGTAGGTATTAAAGGTAACACCAAACCACTGTTATGTTAAACGCTTTATTAAATAACGTTTATAGTTAAGTTATCTGAGCCGCACTATATGTTGTTATATTATTGCGAGACGAATGTTTAGTTGCGACTGTTTAAAATACGTAAAACGAATCAATTTATAGCCTAAGCTAAACGAAATTGCTGTGCGAGCATTATTGGCTCGTACAGTATGTATAGTTAAATGTATTTTGTCCTGCTGTATGTGTATGCCTGCGTTATTAGTATAAATGAACTTACACAGTGTCTAATAATTTACTTGTCTGTTCTTGAAATTATCTAAAAGCCTCTATTCCCAATAAAATTGAAATATTAGGAAAAATATGTAAGATTAAAGATTAAAAAAAAAAGTTAAAGAAATAAACTACTATATATGAATATAAAATATTAGAACAACCATTTATAATATAACAAAAATGTCGATAATTCTGTGTCGATTTAGAAAATTTACAAATTGTACATTTGTAACTCTCAAAATCAGATTGATTACTTAAAAACACATATCAAACACCATAAACAAGATATGTATAATAACTTTCTAGTCTATAATAATTAATGTCCGACCGAAATTTCGGTTTCGGTTTCGGTTTCGGCCAGTTTCGGCCAAGAAATCTAGTTTCGGCCTTAGTTTCGGTTTCGGCCAAAAAATGGCCGAAACTTTCGGCCGCGCCGAAACTCGTGTATTGAACTTCATTTTGTTAAGTTTTATTTTTAAATGACAAATTTACGTGTTTATAGGTAATTGTCGTTGGATTTCATGACCTTTGTTTATTTAATTTTAACTATGTGAGAATCGTAGGTATAGCTTATGCGAATTACCTACTCAGTCATCTCGCCTCATCCTTTCCCGTTGATCGCGCGTGGTGCCCAGTCAGTTTGGATAGGTACTGTATTTTTTTCTATTTATAATTCATATTAATTTACCCCAATAAATTTTCCCTAATTTAGACAGAAAGCCGTGTGCCTACCTCATCAGTTATTACAGTAATTTTATTCTATATGTGATCTATGAAATAAGTTTATTTATTTATCTTATAATAATTACTTCATTTATTTCAAGTAAAAAATGTCACAAAAACAAAAAAAAATCCGATTTGGCAATTTTTTTAAAAAAGTATTAGCGATTCATCTAAAGCTTTTTGTAAACTTTGTAAAAAGTTATATTCTTTTTTTTTTCTTTCTTTACAAAATAGAAGGATTAACAGCCGGGACTCATTTAAATTTTACAAGGCTCCTTTTTAAGATTTGATCGGTTAAAGAATGGATTCCGACTATAAATCCTTCTATTTTGCAAAGAGTTTATGATTTCATTATGTGTGTATCGATTATAAAACTATTTCAATGGTGTAGTTGTTCAGTATTACTTTTGACAACATTATAAACTACTGGGCTTGTTTTTTTCTTTTTAATTTATTTTTAATTTTTTAATTTAATCTATCTGTATCTTTTAGTTTATCTGTATCTTTTAGTTTTTTTTTACGCAGTCCGGTTTATTTTTAATTTTATTTTTATTATACACTTTTTAGTTAGGATTCAGTGGCTTCTCTTCTCCCTTGTTTTGTGTGCCTTGGATTTGAACCCCACCTCTGCTTTCGCAGTCTGCAGCCATACCACTAGCACCAGGATATCACTGCTACTATCCCCGCCTAATAAGGGCAGAATAACCAAATAATAAAGTATATAAGTACCTATTTTATGTATGAAAAGTAGCGAAACTGGTTGTTTACAACTTAATTTAAATCGTTATATTTTCTAAACCATTATTTGAAAAAAAATGAAAGAATCCTAAAAATCATTTTTGAATACCTATTCAACGAAACCCCACTTGACGTAATTCATCTTTTTTTGACAATATGGCATCTGATTGTGGCTGTGGTGAATATTTATTATTATCATATATTTAGTGACATTCGCGAAGTTAAGATGAATTGATTGACGTAAGAGGGATTAAAATCGGTCAACGCGTTTGATCTCAACAACGCCACATAGAAACTAACATACATACATAGATACATAGGCTGATAAACACATTATCCTTCTTTCTGTCGCGCAGTCGGTTAATGATAAACACATTACCCTTCTTTGCGTCGAGCAGTCAGGTAATGATAAACACATTGCCCTTCTTTGCGTCGAGCAGTCAGGTAATAATAAACACATTACCCTTCTTTGCGTCGCGCAGTCAGGTAAAAACGAACTAGATTTTAGTTGTTAGTTACAATTAAAATTTTAAATATGTTTAAGGTAGTTCCAGCATGAAACCACTTTTCGATAGATTCGGCTAAAAACTTTTGCACGGGTTCAAAATAGCTTTATTTATGAATTCCTAAAATTTCATAATTTTTGACGGTTTAGATCGCGAGATATTTAAAGACAAAGTTCGCGATTTTGAGAGTAATGTCCCATTTATGTATGTAAAATTTCCGATTTTTTATTATATTAAAAAATTTGCTCGACAGAATTGGGAAAAAAAAATAGGAGTGTTGAAAAATGTTTTTAGAATAAGCTAAAAAATAAAAGTAGCACGTCACGGTTTTGTTATAGAGATATTAAAATTATAAAAATTAATTTTAATTTTAAATTTATAGTGATCTGGCAACACTGTGCACAACGCTCTCATCTTTTGAATTTAATAAAACTATTATTAGAAAGCGCAATACTATTTGTATATACTAAGACCATATAAACAAAAATATATAAAACAGAGCAACGTTACCAGATTACTATTATTATAACGATATAAGGCAGAAGGTATTAAAGTAGGACTACACTTAACCACGCTGGTTTCGGTTTCGGTTTCGGTTTCGGCCGAAACTGAGAGCAAGGCCGAAAGTTCGGTTTCGGTTTCGGTTTCGGCTGAAAAACCTGTTTCGGTCGGACACTAATAATAATACATTTTTATTTTTGCACTTATAAAGCTAAAAACTACTTCGACTAACTTTTTTTTCCGACTAACTTTGCTGGTAAATTATTCTATATAGAATAAATAAATTGAAATCATCATTTCTTTCCATCAGTTTTTGCTTTATATCAAAGTTTTTGAGATATTATAAGTATATATAATTTTAAATATGGTAATAATAATTTGATTAATTTTTTTAAAGTTATTTATTTATTGCAGTATGATATAACATGACATAAAGTAATTAAATTCAGTACATATATTAAAAGCAATCATTTGTTTAAAATTTATTGAGTTTGGAATTATTTGTATCATCAATCTTATTTGAATAAAGAGATTAATATAATTGTATATTTTTAAAAATTAGGTTTTGAATATTATACTTTAAATATATATTTGTATTTTGTATCAACAAAATACAAATATATATTTAACTATACAGACAACTTTTATTATTTTGGAAATAGATGATAACATAAAAAACTTTTTCTAAACAATAAAAGAATTTCAAATACAAAAAAAAAAACAATAATATTAAATAACTAGCTGCAAGCAAAAATTCTAAAAACTATATTTTTAGGTTCGGTATTGATTGTAGATCACACCCCAAGTAGTCTTTTAAAAAAAATATCCAATGTATAGTTTTGACTTTCCTACCATTTTATTATATGTATAGATCATATTTCAGAGAATTATACACCTACCTATTTCTTCTTCTCCAATTGTAACCCTAAGGTTGCCCTGAAGAAATAGCTATTGAGCGATAAGGCTACCTTTTTGTGCATTTTTGACTTCTATATAATTTTTTGTACTACATTATTTTCTATGTGGCATACAATAAAGAATATATAATATAATAATAATAATAAATTATTTTACAAATTTACTTTAGTTTTTAGCAAATTTACTCATCAAGTCATGTTTTGTGTCAAACAGTTTATTGTTAAACTAGAATGTCAGGTAACTATTTCATTTTTTGTTTGTTTTTAAAAGACATTTATAAAATGATGAAAAAAAATTGTTTTTTTATTTCTGTTTTTTTATTGCATATCAGCAAGTTTAAATATTATTGTTGTCAACCAATAGTGGTCCACTACATCCCTTTGCATGAATTTCTTAAACACACAGTCTTAATTTAATGTTATATAAATTTCTTTCACATTTATAAAGAAAAAAAAAAACATAACTGACCACATCATTAAGGTTTAGTCGATTCAGTGAGTCACTGGTTTCCAAGACTGAAGGATGAGAGGAAGAAGAAGAAGAATCTTCCTGTTCCTCTCCCTCACAGTCACCAGCACCGCCGGACCCCGAACCAGACCCTGTTGCAGATGCCTACAAGATATATCAAGATTATATTATTTTCATAACTGAATAATTAATATTTATTAAAGAATTTTTACAATATTATACATATTTACAATTCAAAACTTAAAACAATTATTATTTACAAACAGTTTTGATATAAATCATGTCTGTGTGGAATGATGCCAAGAATACTAGCAGCATTTCCCCGTTGAATCGCAATTCCGATTCTTTGGGCAAAAACCAGTTCTCCTGTCACCAGTGGATGCTATGAGACGTGGGGTTAATGCACTGCTACTCCAAGGTCCAAGTTAAAAATATAACATTGAATATTTATTGTTCATTACATATTTAAATGAACGTCTGCTTTTTAAGTAACATACATCATAATGCAGAAATGTATGTCTTTATGATGTAAGAATATCAGCTGCCTCATTTTTAACATATTGTTTGAAATTTAAAAATATCTATCGTGGATATGTCAAGTAAGCCTTACCATTTTTTTTGTGTTTATATTTAGCCTTTATATTTAATTTGTTATTTTCTGATTAAACCTTCATTAATTTCTACGATATTTTATTTAATACATGAAAAATCCGTGTTATATTTCACAAACATCGATGACATTTGACATTTATAAATGACAAATGTCAAATAATGTTGATAACACGATCTAACTTTTATAAGTTGATAACGAAATAGGTATGTATAAAGTACCCACTATATTTCGATAGTTTGTACTTCCTATAATAGTGATCATTATTTAACAATTTTAAATAAATAAATATGTTTTAACACACACACACACACACAAGGCCGTCTGTTCCTAAGTTAGGCAACTTAATGCCTTAGGTAACAGCCGACTGATATACATTTTTTTTAAATAAATATACTTATAAATAATATATATATATATATATAAATAAACATATATTACTCCCAGACTCGGAGCGGGACTCGAACCCACAACCCTTGGAGCAGAAAACAGGGTCACTGCAAACTGCGCCAACGGGTCAGTCAATAGTGAACTTTTAATTCTAAATACATAATTATTTAGCTTAAACGTGAAATTGGTGAGGGTTTCCATGGTATTATATAATAGAATTAATGAATGAATATCATAATGCGTAATTTTGCATTAAAAGATTATAACTATTTATATATTTAAGTATCAATTATTGAAATTAAAGTAATATTAACATAAGATTCGGCTTTAAACTGGGATACCAAATAAAATTTTTACCCGAAATTAAACGAAATATAATAATTACGTATGTATATTACGTTTTGTTCAGATACTTATATATATTTTAGAAAGTAAAAAATTCTTAATGGTAACTACTAAAACGTATACTTCTCTAGATGTTTACCGAAATCAAAAACAAAAATATTTTTATTCAAGTAGACTTCAAAAGCAGTTTTGGATTGTTATTTTACAGAGGAATTATATTACAGTCAATGTGAAGCTACCACCGATTCGAAATGTAAATTCTGCTGAGAAGAATCGGCAAGAAACTCAACAGTTACTCTTTTTTAAATTCAATAATATGTCCAGCATGAAAAATAGCGGAAATAACCTACACATTCTTGTTATTTATACAATATTGTAACTACAGAGTAATATGATTTGGCTATTAAAGACTTTTCAAATAAAAAGTCTCTCTCCGATCGCACACCTCGTGCCTTCTTACCCCACCGCGCTTTCGCGCCCTACCCGCCACTGGACGCCCAGCTACCCCAGATGGTGAGCCCGCACATCAGCTGGTCCAGGAGCTTAGTGGCTTGTGCGCCTCTACGCCCAACACTGTGCTTTCGCACCCCCGAGTAAAGGGGGAGAGTGAGTCATCCCCTCCCGCGCTTTTGCGCCCACTTTCGGTCGTTAGCCGCAGCCAGCAACAACTTGGCGATTGTTGTCGCTGACTACTTTGCCCAGGATGGACCACGAGGAGGTCACCGACATAGCACCCCACAATATTACCAACATTAATCTGTTGATGAAGAAATAATTACCGTAAAACGAGGTGAATAAGTATATCGAAGATCATTTATATATATTTAAAAAATGAAACGGACTAGAATTTGCCGCTGTAGAAAGTCTACTTTAAGCACAGATCCAATTTGTTTACTTCATTTATTGAAGGACATTACCACTTTGTGGAATCACAAAAATTATAAATGTTTATCTCTGATTGTAGTATGTGTATACTCGATACACACACACACACACACACACACACACACAACACATATGGTAGCTCGTGAATCTGCGGGAGAGCGGGCTTTAATTAATGAGTTAAAGCTATCGTTGCGCTGTTCAGTTGTTTTTTTACATTATTTATCGCTGAAAACGGCGTGTTTATTATATTCAAAATAAATCGACAAGCAGAATATTTAAAATATTCAGTAATAATAATAATTATATAATATTCAGTGATAATATTTTAATCGATATCGATAAGGTTAATACCTCATGAACAGCCTTACATAAAAAACCTATAGTACATAATTTTGTTATAACATATCGACACCCTTTTGTATTATAGTTATAAAACAAGTTTGTTTTCATATTAAATAGTAACGTTTAAGCACTTTCCTATTGAATGGTTACAAAAGTTATCTAATTTTAATTTGAAGATGAAAACCCTATTTGTCACTGTATAGAATCTGTGTTATATTTTTTATTCTGTTATCGTCAATCCATAGAGAAAAGTAATATACAGGAACGTCAATCGTCATTATATTTAATCCTTAGTAGTGATGCGACTCGAGTCCAATTTTACCACTCGAGTCATTCGAGTCATTTTGCAATGTCACTCGAGTACCACTCGAGTGGTCGAGTCACTCGGGTACTTTTGGAGTCACTCGAGTGACTCGAGTTATTGCTAAGATTTTCGGACGACGAAAAAAAAAAAAAAAAAAAAAAAAAAAAAACCTCCAATACCGACGTTTACGCCCTAGCCCTATCCGAATACCTAAAAAAAAGTCATCCGCCGAACCATAATTATCGAATCACAATTATCAATACTTCTCGGATCCAAAACCAATTATCGCACACCCCTACTGACGGCTTGTCACACTCGTACATACTTAAACTTGTTTGTCTCGACGAGTGATAACTCGAGTCCAAGCGAACTCGAGTCAATATTTTTTTCACTCGAGTATGATTTTTTCCGTAGTCAACTCGAGTCACTCGAGTAAAAGTGACTCGAGTCGCATCACTAATCCTTAGCTGATCCTAGCTGTCAATGATTTACTTTTTAATGTGTAAATTACTATAAATTATGTGAAATAGTGACTTGTCCATGAACCAATCCCATAAATTTTGAGTAGGTAATTTCTCGAAATGATTTAGATGTGATATCAAAGTTTAAGTAAACGTTCCCTTAAGTATTATAGTGACATAAGGTATCTAAGTAAAATAACGTTTTGCTTGGCATAATGGTAAGTCTATTAAAACAGTTATAAACTTTTAACATCTATAATTTTTATATATTCTTAATAAAAGATTAGTGTTAATTTATCCTTACGTTAACAAAAATTAAATTCATAAATTAATTTAATATTCATTATGATAAAAATACTTTTCCTTTCAGATGCAATTCATGCTGCTCTTCAGCCGACAGGGCAAGCTTAGACTTCAAAAATGGTATGTGGCACATCCTGATAAGCTGAAGAAAAAGATTACTAGAGAGCTCATAACCACTGTACTGGCACGCAAACCCAAAATGTGCTCCTTCTTGGAGTGGAAAGATGTCAAAGTTGTGTATAAAAGGTAATTTATGTATATTAATATCTTATATATTAACTGAATTAAACAATAATTAAATATATTCAAATGATATAAAAGTTATGAATAAATAAAACTTAAAGTATACTATACTAGCTTTCCGCCCGCGGCTTCGCCCGCGTGGAATTCGGCTATATCGCGCGACATGGTAAGCCTACTGCCCGATACGCCCCCCCCCCTTTCCCCGTGCACCCTTTTTTGTCTTTGTCTTAAACAATTGAACAATCTTACATGATTTATTTTTATGTTTGACAATTAGGAACTTCTATACAAATTTTCGTCCCCTATTTCAACCCATTTCAATAAGGGTAGAACCCTTATTTTCGCGATAAAAAGTATTCTATGCCCTTCCCGCACGCGCACCCCAGCCTTGGTGACGCCCCCGCTCTTCGGAACGGCCCGTGCAGCAGAAATCGTAATATTTTAATTTCGCCATAACTTCAAAACCAAACGTCCAATTTTAATCATTCAAAGACCAAATATTATCTACATTAACTGTACTTAGTGATGAAATGAATTTATTTTGATAAGGATTAATAGCATGAGTAAAATAAACGCGTTTAAATGTAGTCCAAAAAATTCAAGATTTTTAAATAAAAAAATGGTTGTTGTGCCTCACTCGACATAGATAGGTATAGTGTGTCGCGGACTTTATTGTAGATATTTATAAGATCTACAATTAATTGGAACATTTTATGGATCTATCTTTTATAGTTTAGGCAGCGTACGCAAAATAAGTAACTTTTCTGGTTAATTTCTTACACCTTGTGTCCGAAAAACCCAAATATCTTACGGAACCCTATTTTTTCCAAAATAAAATATATCCTATGTTACTCGTGGATAATGTAGCTTTCAAATGGTGAAAGAATTTTTAAAATCGGTCCAGTAGTTTTTGAGCCTATTCATTACAACCAAACAAACAAACAAAGTTTTCCTCTTTATAATATTAGTATAGACAAAAATAATAACATTTTTAATTAAAAATTAAATTATACTTAATAAATAAATAATAATAAATAAATAAATTAACCAACAATCACACCACGTTAACCTAGCCCCATGCTAAGTTCGTAAGAACTTGTGTTACGGGTACTAGGAACGGAAACAAATTTAAGATATAAATACATATATACATAAATACACATCCATGACCCGGTGCAGACATCTATATTCGTCATACAAATTATCTGCACCTGGCGGGATTCGAACCCGCGACCGCTGCGTAAAGTGTCCAGTTGCCTGACCACTCGACCAGCCGGCCGTCGAGATACTTAATCTAAAATATAACATAAATAAACAAAAGTAAAATAACATCATTCTCACTCGCACTTAAACTGGTTGGTTGGGTCTATAGGCAGAGTTGAACTGGTTGGTGAATGATGATAAATTTTATTGCTACCCAAAATGATTGTAATATTATCCTCCTATCTTTCTCTAGTGTTATTTTCGGCATTTTATTATTAAATAATATGTACTTACTCAATGTCGATGACATTGATGTCCAGTAAAACTCTAATGAGTTATTAATTCAATAAATAAATAAAATATAAAGTGATATATATGTAGTTCTTTTTAGCAATTGCTATTGCCTCACAATCATACACATTAGTCATAAAAATATTAGTCAACTGACTCTGATCTTAATATTGGTATGCAACTTTTATTAACATGATTTACTCAACTTTAGTGAGTGCTCTCTATTGGCAAACTGCAATAACTAAACTAATTGGACAAAATAATAATGTACAAAAGCAACCTTCTAGCTGAGTAGCAATTTCTTCAAGATTTATTTAAAGAAAATAAATTTAATAAATTTCAGATATGCCTCATTATACTTCTGCTGTGCGATGGAACAAGAGGACAATGAATTGCTCACCCTGGAGTTGATCCACAGATACGTTGAACTCTTGGATAAATACTTTGGAAGTGTATGTTACCATCTACTATTTTACTATTTACTACTAATTGACTAAAAAGAGTCTATAATTATCATATTTTTAAATGTCTCTCATGATCTTACCCATATGATCATATAATAATCGTCGTAGTGCGACATTAACTTACATTACTTTTATGTATATGTAAATTATTAAACCAGTACATTATTTACAGTTTATTTATTACAATCCATCTTTACAATATCGGTATAGAATTTTGAACTTTTACAATAAAAACAAAGTAAATAAAACATGTTAATGTTGTCAAGCCATGTAGGCATTATTAAATTATATAGCCAAATTTGTGTTTTCAGATGCTCTTCCAGTCTTTATAACACTATAGTAGTTATTTATTACACTAAATAACTATAATTATGTCAATGTCATATCTATTTTAATAAAATTACAGAATTTATCTCTATTGATGTTAAAGATTTTTTTATATTATTTTTTTCAGGTGTGCGAATTGGATATTATATTCAACTTTGAAAAGGCTTATTTCATTCTCGACGAGCTGGTTTTAGGTGGTGAGCTGCAAGAAACAAGCAAGAAGAACGTCCTTAAAGCAATTGCAGCCCAGGATCTGTTACAAGAGGTCAGTAGCCAGGATAACGAACTTGTGTGAATTTATATTCAGGAAAGTTTTGGTAGTCTAGTGTGTGTTTTATACCAAGGCAATAATTTATTGCTAATATTGTATCCATCCCTATGTTTTCTTTTTTTTCTTATAATTTAATATGATTTGGTTATATATAATGTTTGTATGTGAAGATATAAAAATGCATGACAGATGTGAGATATAGTATTGAATATCCTAAAATAAATTATGGGACCATAAAAAGATCATATCAAAGGTTAGTCGTTGATTAAAATATTTGTTGGAATTTTTAAACATTCTGCAAAAAATTTCATTATACATAATGTGACGCATCAAGTTAAAAAAAGCTTCATTATTTTAAATATAAACATTAATAATGAGTATTATTATTGATAAGCTTTCTTGGTAACAACAATTTATTTGCTAACAATAATTTATTAATCATAAATACAATTGAAGCTTTAGTGCAGTAAGATTTTTTTCTTTAATTATGAATAAATAAATTAGAAAATTTGGGTGATGGATGCTTAATATATATATAAATTCATATATAAAAAAATTACTAGTAAAAATAAATAAATTAAATCACCATAATTAGTCACTGTAGGAGAAATCAGTACAATTAGGCTGTTTATTTATTATTATTTTCCATGAAGGAATGATTAATAAAAAAAGTGTGCGATTAAATAAATGAAGCTAATTTTATCCTTAAACAAATAATTTCTGATTTTATTATTCTAGAATTTGTTAATCAAAAATAAACCTTATCTTAAAGTTTGCAATTTTAAAATCTAGTCATACCTGCCTTTATGATGTTCCATGATTACAATTGGTGTAAGAGTAAAATGTAATATGACAAAGTGGACCAGTATGATAGGACAGTGGCCTGTTTAGTAGTGCCTTTTAGTTAATTAGTATGTTCTGAAGTCTTTAGACGTTTAATTATCGTAGGAGCACTGCCTTTTAAGTGTAATTATAGTAGGATAAATTTATTATGCACACCACTATATACATATCTGATAATTTTGTTAAAAACAAAATTATTTAGTTGATAAAATATAATATTACGCAGTTTTAGTAATTAATATATTATTTGAGTCACGTTCAATAGTGGACAATGGTTAATGTGATGGTGGTGGTTGTTGAGTCACGATTCTGTTCGATAGTTCGACAAGTTTTGTAATTTGAATATCAAATATTGATAATCAAATATGGCAGTACTTGAAACTGTATGATAGTTTCTGTTTAAATTATCCAAAATAAATAATACTCACATTTTTTTTTTAATTATAAAAATTATTTATAAATTTTGACTTAAACAGATTTTTTATATTATTTAAGATATTTAAAAAAAAAACACAACACAAAATTATTATCTGGAAGTCAACAATCACATGATAAGGTTAAATATACACAATGTGTCCTACTTACTAGACATATTATATTGATAATTTGTTCTTCTTTATTCTTATATGACTGGCAAAAAACCTGACCATTCAAAACCCCTAAGCTTTCCCTCTATATGCACTGCACTCTGCTAATATATCCTGTTTTGGTGTGACAAATGCATGCTCTGGTGGCGGTCAGGACTTGAACGATGGGCTGATACATTGATGAGAAACACAGATTACACTGAGCTAACAGTATTGTATACATACAGAAACTCTTTTGCATATGCTAGTGTCAGATTTAAAAAAAAAGACATTAAATGTTTTAATATTTGAACACTATGAATCTTTACAATTGAAATATATAGAACAATAAAATACAATTGTTACCCGTTGTTTTTGTTTTGTTAACAAGATGTGTAAAGGAGTTTATGTTCCAAATATAAATCTTCTTTTGTAGACATAGAAACAGTTTTATATGCTTCTGCTTATTTATTTTTTTCATTGCATGCAAGCAAATGCAAATTATTATTCCTATTTTTTTTTGTATATTAGATATTTTTTTTTTTATAATACCTAAATAATTACTCAACATATCACTTACTTTGAATTTTGAATTTATTACGTTTTCGAACCACACAATCATAATTTTACATTTTATTACGTAATATACATAATTATAGAAGTGAGATAATTATTTAATTTTTCATGTGGTCACATTATAACGCCGGTAGTATATGTAACATTTTAATATTTTTTACATGGCTAATTTATATTATATATAAATTAGCCATGTAAAAAATTTATATCATTGGAGCTAAGTTATACTATAAATTCTAAATAACAGTCGAGCTTAATTAAACATTTACTGAAGTTGCCATTGCTTCTGATATTTATTATATACTGTTTTATTATGTTTCATTACATTATCTGTGTTGATTGGGCTCAATGTTTATATGCTTAGTATATATGTAGCTAAGAATTAAAAACAAACTGTAATGAGGACATTGATTTATATAGTGAATATGGAAACAAGAATTTATTCATAAATGAATGACGATTTATAAATCAATGTCGTTTATTGGCTGGCTGTCCGTGCATTTACTGTAATGGGATGTCTAAATACATTGGTTTTAACTAAAATAAATCTGTTTTCTTGCATGGCTCCACTCCTAAACCTAACCGTAGCATGAGTATTTTTTAACAAATTTTGCATTGGAGTAAGTAGAAGCAAGTAAGCAAGTTTTACATTGAAATTTTTTCTAAATATAACTTTTTAATGTAATTAAAATTACTTCTAATAAATGCAGTTACAGTGTAAATTAAAAAGTGATTCGCTCATGCTATGGTACTCCCGTCTTACTGTGTAATATTGTTGGGTTGAAAATACAACGCTTGTTGAGGTGTTGGGTTATACAATATACTAACTTTTCAAAGCATGCCTAAGTATTTAACTCCGCTTTGAGCTCTACAAATTTTAAAATTACTTTCACATCAATTAATGTCAAAATTTCCATCTTTAAATTATATATAAACATGGGTACTGAGAATATATATATATATATGAATAAAATAACAAGATATTTTAACAATAAAAAAGTAAATTGGTCTGGTTGTATATATGCCAATTGGTGGGGTAGGACGAAGCAGTGGATGGAGCTCTACGCGAGGTGGGCCTTCTGTGAGCCTTGCCTCCTGACGGCGACTTCCGGGAACCATCGTGATAGTCTCCGAGTCAGCGTATAAGAATGTTTCTTTAGTGCTATTCTTAATAACAGTCACGTATCATGTACAAGATGTATATGAAAGTATTTTGGTGCGATTTAAAGCAAAATCTTTGCCTTTTTGTCCATACTTAAAAATATATATTATTATTAATGATTATTAGTATCATATTTTTTGTGTAGTGATAGTTAATGTTTTTATTTATAATAAAAATTGGCATTCTTATTAGATGTTAATAATACATAAAATTACATAGTTTGATATTTAATATTTTAATATTTGCAATGGACCAAATATTTTATTTTATTTAAAAAAAAATTATGTACAACGAAACTTCTCTATTTAGTTAAGTGAAACATGAATTTATGAGAATTTAAATAGAAGTTATGTTTGTTTTTTTTTTTTTTTGTTTTTGTTATTTTGTGTTCTATAAGAATTTTATAACTTTGTTAATTTAATGATAAATTCACATTTATAAAACGTTGTAATTTTTTTTATGTATTCAATGTATTTATTATTATTTTTTAATATTGAATGACCAAGTTTTAATATTATATTTAGTTAATATTTTTAGTTAGATCTCATCTTCGAAAACCTTTGTATAATTTCTATATTGTAACAAACGTTTGGATGACATAAATAACTAAGAATTTACATAAAACGTGTGCATATTTTTAAAGAATTAAACATTTTCTAACTAGCCAATGCATTTTAATATTTAAAATCATATTTTATTTTATTTAAAAATTATCTTGTCCTCACTTTTATTTTAATTAATCCCTCGTGGTCTTGACTTTACGGTGAAACTGTGGAAATATTGTGTAAATCACCATTCAAACACCGTGTTTCCACAGTAGTTTTTCGCAGAACCCACGCCACTCAACACCAAATCATAGTTTACGACTCGCTCGAATAGCTTCACAGATGGCGTCGTAGGTCGATTGATTCGCGCTATGGTTTCTTTACCAGAAAATAATATAAGGCGGATGAATTAATTTCGCTCTCCATCCCTTTGAGTGTAGTCACTATGATAATTCTGTGGAAACACTGTGTACCGATGGAACAATTGAGTGAAACCAATTGTGGTTACTCAATGTCTCCACTGTGTTTGCATCATGAAGTTAAGACTTCGAGGGATGTTATCGAATTTAAATGACGAAAATTTTTAAAACATGAGTTATTTTTATTTTTAAATATGAATTTACAATAGTAAAGGAACCGAGCAAAGAAAGTATTTCATGCTTTAAATACGTATTTATATTTTACGTCGAAAAGCGATGCTCGGCTAACACGGCCACGAGCGACACTGGCTCAGTGATGACCCTTGTTGCAGGAGGAGACGCCGCAGGGTTTCTTCGAAGACCACGGCCTCGGATAAACCAACGGTTTCGTGGAAGCTGAAGACGCGTTTTGTACATTGTTTAGAGGTAAAGAATACGTACAAATTAAAAATTATAATTTTACATAAACTCTATGTATGGTAAAAAAAACGTTTGCACAAAAACTCTCTGTACTTAAACTTTTTATAATATAGGGACAGTATTTTTGTTAATTTATTACGTATTTACAATGGGTATGTATTCTTTATTTTTAGACAAGTTATATTTTCTGCATTTTAAATTTATATTTATACTATATAAACAATTATTATTGCTTATGCGGTCAGATATTAATTATTCCGTAGTAGATTAAAATGTATAACTTTTAATTATAAAGTTTTGCTTAGGCGAATCGGTCCAAAAAGTTTATATATTTTTTTTTATTTAGAATAAGTACCTAGTTTTATTTGCATAATTGCGTATCTGTAACGTCAAGTGAAAATACTGTTTTTAAAAATGAATGAATGATTTAATTAAAGTCGTTTCACTTTTTTTTTATTTATATATACCTAAATACTTTTAATCAAATTCATGTTAATTATAAAATGACTCATTAGCAATGTAAATATAACCATATTTTTACATCATCTCTTGTATTTAACTAATTACGTATTTATATTATATATCTATGATCGGAATTAAAAATATACATAATGCGATCACGATCATATCGAATGGTTATTTTATCGGTAAATAAACGATGACGTTTCACTTCGTATCTCTTCAATCTTTTGTCGATATTCTATCAAATATTATATTTGTGGTTTTATGATATAAAAAAAATATTTTATCTTTTTTATATTTTGATGTAGCCATGTAAGGGTTATACATATAGTCTTAAACCAAGTTTCTGAATGAATCTTTATACTTGAACTTTTTAAGTAATTTTTAACAAGTTTTTCTTTTCTTTTGTTTTTCGGACGGACTTTGGAGGGGGGGGGGGGGGGGGAATGTATAACTCTAAATCTTAAGTGATGTCTTTTCCTGGCTATGGCAAAGATTGTGCAGAATTTACAATTACATAGTTATTATTGTGTCAATTTTCTTCATGTTAGATTAAATGTTCAGAATAAGTTACGTTCCGCTATTTGAGACTGGTCCTAGATTAAAATAAAACAATTGTTGTAGATTTAAGGTAGTTCTTGAAAATTAATTCTCCATATCTATACCATATCTCAACTTACAGATTGGTAGCTAATAAACAATACGGGCCTAAACAGTTTCCTAGATACGCATAAATTATCTTTAAATATTTTTAATTAATAAACTGTTGTAACTATACAAAGTGTTTTATTGAAACGACATTTTTTTATATAAAATTTTATTATACAAAATGTTCAATAGTAAAAATATTCAATTAAAAGCTTATAATAAACACATCAAAAATACCTTCAGACAATTGATTACACAGAGCTCATATATTTCATATAATATATTAATTATATCGCCATAACAATGTCGATAAGTTACATACCGTCAATGTGGCGTTACTTAGAATTACGATAACATACATTATAAATGATAAAATTAAAAAAATAAATGATATAGATCATTCGTGCTCGCTATTGGACTTTGCTTCGGGGGTGGATTTGACTTGCTCGGTGGTGGTTGGAGCGGAGTCGTGGGTTTCAGTCGTGGGTGGGTGATCGCTGCTGGTGGGCTCGGCGGCAGCTTGTGGTTTGGGCTCCTTGGCTTCTTCGTTCAGTTGCTGATTGCTCGTCACTTTCGCGAGGTGCAATGCTGCTAGAAGTGCTGTTACGTAGCGACGGACATCTAATTCGATTCCTGTTCAGTGTAATTCGTAATTAATATTTATGAATTCATAATCTGGTACAGTTATTGTTTTTAAAATAACTGTTTTGAAAATTCCCTTCACATGAATCTCATCAGAGTACTATTGTGTTATGTATATTCTAAATTTCTAAATACAAACTTACCGCACCCATCGTCGGTTGTGCTAATTGATGTCTTAAAAAAATAATAATAACATGTGTGCTGGGACACATGAGTGTCTGTTCAAAAGGTACTATTACCCTGGAGAAAGAATATCTAATTTAAAAAATCTAAACATATTTCGATCAAAATGTCGTATTTCTCATACAAATTATGTTTTATTAAAAGAAATTGTTCAAAAGGTAATTCAATTGCCATACATTGCCTGCCAAAAATCAAGTTCGTTAAATTCATAAAATCGATATTTTAGCTATATACTTTAAATTACGCTTAATGGCTCTTCCATTGCGTTAAAGATTGTCTATGCTGTGAAAGAAAAAAATATGACATTTAGACAAATTTTACTGCTGCGTGGAACATTTTAGAAGGCATCACTTGCGCATCTACATGGTGACCTTTTGAACAGACACTCCTCACATAGTAGAAGTGAAACTTTAACGGATAAGTGGCAAAACAAATCGCAACAGACAAGTGGAAAAATCAATTGCAATAAAATTTATACTTGAACTTTTACGGGCAGAATGTTATTGTACTTCTCCAATTTGAATACCTGCCCGTAACTTTAAGTAAAAATTTCGCCCGATAAAGTAACGCTTTTTTGTGACAGAAAAAATTCTAATACCTATAGTCTATATAGAAGTTTTACTTCAATAATCATGTCGACTGTTTTTCTGTGCTTGTTGTTTTGTTGTGGTTGGAAGTTTTTGCAACAATTATTATAGTTAAAAAATGACTACTTGACTACATCAGTAACATACAATTATGTATGATGTGTATGTGTATGTGTACGAGGCTGTACACTAACCGTTGTTCCGGAGCTGGTTGACGCGCGCCGCGAGGTTGGCCCACACGCGCCGCGCCGCCACCGCGCTGAGGCGGCGCACCGTCTGCACCGTGTGCAGCGCCGGGTCGCTCTCCGCGGCCACCACCTCCGACCCCACGCCTGGTGAAGACGAGAATGAGGTTTTATGATACTCTGTGTGTCTATGGTACTCTCCATATCACGGACCATATAACTGGACCGAAATATTGACATCGTAAAAAATATATATCGTGGGTGTGGGGTATATGTATCCCGTGGGACTATTACGTAACTTGCGCGGTCGCGAGAAATCGCGGTGGTGTCAAATTCAATGAGCTGAATACCGAGCTTCAATAAGTATTTAAATTCAACACCACAGCAATTTCTCGCGATCGCACAAACAACGTAATAGATCCCCCGGTACCTATTATCGTTTTGTATAAAATATATTTGAAAATCCCGAGGATCAAAGTTTAAAAACGTTAAGTCCGCGTAGAGATATGTCTCGAGATACTCTAACTTCCTGGTTCTTGGACACTAAGATTACAACCTCATGACGATTACAAGGAGCAATATTATCGTTTGATTTTCGCAAAAAAGATTCGTCAATTCAGTTTTTAGATGATACTCTTGGTGGAACTAGGGGGACCCACTGACCCTGGACATTTATACAAAGTATCCAGTACAGATAAAATGGGCCTAACTGTTAGGCAAATATGACTTATGGACCTCAGTATTAGAATTGAGCAATGTTTTAACGTAGCGCTAGTAGAATGCTTTGTAATGTTGCAATTTTTTGCCTCACTTTTATAATTAAACAAAATATAACATAATTTAGTCTGAAGTTGTAGTTGATATCGTCTTGACTTTTATTTTTGCCATTCTAGTATTGTACTAATTCTGTTCGGTCATCATTAAATTAAATTATAAGTATGAATAATTAAATATAAAACTTTGCGGCCATGTATTGTATTTTCGTGACCCAGTACTAGGTCACGACCCGTGCTGGAAACGTTGTGGAGACGAGTGATCACGTGGAGATATCGTGATATTATTAAATACTCAAGTTCTAAAGTCGTTATAGAGAATTCTATTTCACGAAGTAGTCTTGTCATGTTATTGTAACAACCTGTATACATTCCACACCTATTCCATATACGAGTAGGAACTAGGAAGAGGGTTGTTGCAAATATCCATTCACGTTTCCAATTTTTTTCCGAATCATATAGCAATTGAAAACCAAGCATTGTTGACACGGATTTGAACCCGACTTTATGTCGATCACGTGTTTTATTCGCCGAGTCATCATCGACTGCTAGCAAATTTCTTAACTCTGCTTACAAAATTATATGGTTCTATTTTCCTCAGTAGACACGTATTGTTTACATGAACAGAACTGAACTGAATCAGCTTGTATACGTCCCACTGCTGGACAAAGGACCAATGGCGTACCTAGGTAAACAAAGGCCCTTGTGCAAAAAATAAACTAGGGCCCCAACTAAACTGTTTTAAGTTTTATTTATTTATTTATTTATTTATTTATTAGAATTACCAACAGAAATGACAATAGTACTTAACACAAAAAAATATTTACACTATAAAATAAGAGTATAATTGTATTTCTTTTTATAGGTAATCACAACATGCATTGTTTAATATTTAAACGATGATAAGAAAATAAAAAAATACGGAATTAGAATAATGGTTAAATTAATATAGATTGTTAAAAGAAATAAAATTATTTGATAATACTATGTTTACATCTTTACAATTATATATTAATGAAAATAAAAATGATATATCTATTAATTAATCGATCAAATATTATTATAGAAATCGACTAATTTAAACCTAAATTTTGGTAAACTATCGCAAAAAACATCGAAGCCAGAAATTTTCGAGGACAGATCATTATAAGTACGTGCCAGTCTAGCTAACGGGGAATATTTACCTAAGTTAGATCTGTAGAAGGAAACATTTAATAAAGCTTGCGGTTGTCTAGGTAGTCTTGATGGAACATTAAAATTAAATAATTTAACTATTGGTGGACAATCGATGCTGTTATTGAGTATTTTGAATAAGAATATCATATCTGAGATACTTCTACGCGATTGTAGTGATGTAATCTTATATTCTAACAACTGTCTTTCGTATGAACTATTAGTTTGATTCCTATTCGAACGGTACACAAGATGACGCAGTAGTCGTTTTTGTAATCTTTCTATTCTAATAGTATGGATTTTGTAGTGAGGATTCCAAATTAAATTAATTTATCAATACAAGCCAAAATATAAATATTTATATTTTAATATTTTAAATTTGCAACGCTACTTTATCATCTGCTCCTTATCATGCACAGCAGGGCCCGTTCAGGTTCTACACGCAAGCAAATTTCAAGCAAGTTCAATTTATAGTTTGTTCGATTCTGAGGGACCCCTGAGCTTGGGGCCCCGGTGCAAGGCACCGTCTAGCCCTCCGGTAGTTACGCCACTGCAAAGGACTCTTCTCCATATATGAGCATAGGTATTCTTCAATATGTAAACCTTTTTACATATTAAAGAATTATTTCGAATCACGAAAGTAAATTTATTCAGAAAGGGTCATCGACATGCACAAGTTAAATTGTGTAGATAGTAAAAAAGCGTGTAAGAAAAATTGACTTTTTGTTTTCGTTCACGTAATTCGAAGATAAGATTATTATATTGGAATAGTTTGTTGGAATGTTCTAGTTCTACATTTAAAAAAATCAGCGATGCCGCGTCACCAGAGATAAGTATTGTCAATAAAGTCATCGGTGTTTTCCTGTGTCGGGGAAGCGTTTTATCAGAAATGTCTATCTTGCAACAAGAGAATGACTTTTATCTCTACGCTTTAATTAAACGATATACTCATGGTACACGCATGTATGCTATACTAGCCATCCCCCGAAACTTCACCCGTTTTGACGTTGGCTACTATTCCATAATCACATCACAGCGTTACGATACGCTAACTTTGCCTTATCATAACTCGTGATGTATTTTTTGTCTACATCAACTTTTGATACTTCGGAAATCGTTTTAGAACACTAGATGACAAGCTTATCGTGGACTACGACCTTATGAAATGGTCGACCACGTGATCAATTCTACGGGTTGGCTTAAAAATATCGCCCATGACTATTAAAAATGTCGGATATGAAAAAAAAAATAACTTTACAGGAGAGCGATGCAAAGTGTAAATTGCATGCGTCTTTTTACATATTTTTTTAAAATACCGACATTTATAAATTAAGTGATTTAAGAACTATGCATAAAATAATATTTTTCTTTTCAGCTTATGTTAGACTTGGTTATTTAGGAACGTTTTATGAAATCAATCAAAAATAATCGATTTTGCAGTTCCGACGATGTTAATAGTCATGGGCGATATATACCCAATAAGACGCTAGCGTGATGTATTTTTTTCGTTCCGTTTAAGTTTGTCCGTTCTCAGCTGATGATGAACGTAACAAAATCAATGCGTTGACAAAGTTTTGTCTGCAGATGTCGTTGTTCCGAAACATGAGAAGCTATTATTCTTACTTTTATAGTTAACTATTTATTTAAACACTTTGTGCGTGACAATTATTTATTGTCTCAATATTTGAGAAAAATTACACAACTCTTTCTATATAAATTCGTCAGCTAAACCTTTCGACGTATTTGGTCACAGCTATTGGCTATTGCGCTAGCGGTCATGGGTTCGATAGCCGGATATAACAAATATTTGTATTTATCATATAATTTGGTGTTTTCTGGGCGTTAGTACAAGTGTTGTGTGTATTCGGACCATTCTAACCGGGAGACCGTTAAGTTTATTTAAACTTACCGTTAGTTTCGTCCTGCGACGGCGGCAAGTAGTGGTTAAGCACCTGCATCGCGTACGTGGCGCCCGTGTCGACGCTGTGCATGGCTTTCTGTCCGTACGCCGTGGAAAGCAGAGCGTTGGCCTTGGCCCACGTCAGCTCTTTCAGGGACTTAACGCGTTGCTCCGCTACATCACGCGCACCGTACACCTGTTATGAGATATTGAAAATTAAGTAAATTTTTGTGACGAATAGTGACCAACCTTAATTCCGATAATTAAAAATCAATCCCTTAAAATAATTAATAAAAATATATTATATTTATTGGAGCAAGACTGCTAATTAGCAGAAAATAGCCAAAATTTGCTTTTAACCATTAATCAAATAGTAGGTAATAAAGTTAAGTAAATAATTTGTTTTTTTTTTTGTACCCTACTAAAATATTTCTTTGCCGACGACTATTTTTCAATATACCTACAAGTATTCTTCACGATTCTACAATCGAACAAAAACGTTAAACTTGCATAATATAACGCATTTTACTTCATTTTACAAAACTAATTTGAGTTAAATCAATTGAAACCATTTCACAACACAAGTAACAAAACTAGAACAGTCATTTGTACAAGTCGTGAGACCGATATTAAATAAGATTAATTAATAAGCGCGAGAAGTGAACGAGATTGTTCTAGAAAGATCTAATTCATTTCGAAATGCGATGCATTCGACTTGTGGTTCTAGAACCCGTTACATTTACTAACGACGATAAACTAAAAATACATTTACAACTGAAAAAAAGAAAACGCTACTCAGTGTGGGTAGTTCAACGTAAATAAAATACAGGTATTAAAATTTTATTCGATCGGCATTATAAGGAAGTTAATATTTTTTAAATGTGCTTTATTTTGTTTACAATATTTATAGTCTTAAAAGCTTGACTGGTCCGTGGCGCAGTTGGCAGTGGCCCTGTTTTCTGCTCCAGGGTTGTGGGTTCGATTCCCGCCCCGAGTCTGGGTGTATTATGTATTTATTTATATGTATATTTATTTAAAAAAAATGTATATCAGTCGGCTGTTACCTAAAACACAGGCATTAAGTTGCCTACCTTAGGCACAGACGACCTTGTGTGTGTGTTAAACGTATTTATTTATTTATTTATTATTTCGACAAGGGTTCCTTAGTACTTTAGGTAAGGGTATCCTTGGGATAAGGTGAAATGAAGTGAACTGAAACATGTACCTACACGTCCCATTGCTGTGCATATGCCTCTCTTTCTACTTATATAGAATAAAGTTTATATCGCCACACTGCTACTCTGAATCGATGCGTAAATGCAATTTCCAAAATCATTACGATTATAAATTGGTATACCTTTTATTAAAAAAAAAAAAAAACATTGAATACAATACCTTTAATTATTCATTTTTACCTACATAAGAATTTCAGTCCAGGTTCTCAAAACCCACTCCGAAAGGGGATCTATCGTTGGAAGTTTGGAACATCTCTAATATGTATTACCTATATGCATCCGAGCAAACCTCGGTACTCGTGCGGTTGCCCGCGCTTTTTCAAAGTATAATTTTAACTTTGCGATTTTTTGTGATTTTACGTAAGAAATATCGAGACTCCCTCCCACCCCCTTGTAAGAGAAAATATCCCCCTCCACCCCTAAATCGTCTTACGTAATAAATGAATGGCCCCATATTTGTAGTATTAAAGTGCAATCATGTTCTATATAATATAAATCAGTTAATAAATATTTATACGAATAAGTCAAAATAAAACGAATAAAAAAGTAAACTAATATAGGTACTTGTCAGTTTTGTTTTTCCAACAAGTCGAACCGCATACCGTACTTGTAATACAGAACGTTATAGCTAGCTTACAAAACAAAAACAAAACGAGGCCACATGACGATTAAAATTACGTCGAACAGGTTTATCGTGAGTACAAATTACATTACGATGCACTTTTGTAGATTTGTATCTATTTACGTATGTATGTATTTATATAGTATGTATATGTATTTAATATAACGATTGTTACTGACGTTGTATTATTTTGCCTTTTTTAAAGTGAATTTTATCAATCCTCAATTTGGCACACCTACAAAAGTCCGCTCTTCTACGTCCTATAAGGTTGGCTGGTAGAAAATGCTTTTAGCATTAAGCCCGCTTTTTGTACAATTCTTTAATGTATTGTGCAATAAAGTGGTAATAAATAAAAAATAAATAAATAGATAGGAGGTAGAGACTGGATACTCTGGAACGGATGACGATTTTTTTTTCAAGTCCGGTTCAATGTACGCTGTCCATCATATGAAGATAATATTATCTTATCATCAAGGATGTTATACCGTTACATTATTTTTTTATTGAAAGTTTTTTGTAATTATATTTTATCTGAGACTAAGCATTTCGATGATATACATATATACACAGCGTTTTTTTTTGTGATAACTTATTGATAAATTATTTACGTATCTAGTTACAAAATTTTCAAACTAAAAAATAATAAGTACTAATTGGTATTTAACTCGTAATTTACTGTACTTATGTTCTTAGTATGTCCATTCACCTGCCAGTTTTATTACTTGTCTAAGTTCGCAAGAAAGTGAAGCTATATAAAATTATATTTCATAACACCTGCCTTATGATTCATCAAATGCTACAAAATATTCATAAACATATTAAATAGACTTTTTCAATGATAGTAAAAATCAGCCGTTCTGGTGTAGTGGTTCGATTTCCGCTCGGGGCAGATATTTGTATTTGTACAACTGGTCTGGGTGTTTGTCCATGTTAGTCCGAGAGCACGTAAGGCCGTAGGTCCCGATTGTTATTTTAGACACCCTGATAACGATCGTTACTCATGGTAGGAAAATTATCCAACTCGCAGTGGAGCAGCGTAGTGAATTAAGCACTAACCGTTCTCCTACATGTAGTGGCTTTTGCCCAAGAGTGGGTCGTGTTCAGGCTGATTCAGTTCAATAAAAAAAAAAGTAATGTCAGCATAGGTTATAAGATTTTTTTTTCTTCATTTTAACTTTTTTTTTCATATTCAAACTCTGATTCTACTTTATTAATAGTACCGAGGCGACCGAAATCCGCTCGGATGAAAATAGAGAAAATAATTTTTCTCAGATACAAGACCTAGCTAGATCGATTATTCGCCCTCGTTAACACCTATACTGCATAATTAGATCGAAATCGTTACGGCTTTTTTCGAGAACGTAATTACAAAAATATATTTAAATATTAATCGTTTAATAATATAGGATATCGCATGATCCGTTAATACTAAGAAAATGACAAACGAATACCAAAAAGCATGAGTAATACTGATGCAAATATTATGAACTTTGTACTTTCGATTCTTGAAATGCCAGCCATATTATGTAGACTTTAGCATGTAGCTTGTATGATTAAAACTGTTAATAATGTTATGCAATAATATTTAGTTATTTCAAAATTCATTAAAACTCTTTACATACACGTTGTATCGGTAATTAGTATCACCAATGCGAATAATTTCGAGCAGAACTAATCACATACAACTGTTAATTTTACGATTTATTTAATAACGGAAACGTACAGTTCGAATAAAAACTGCGTAAATTTATTGAATATAATCCCTACCTATATTATAAATGTGAAATGTTAGTTTGTTTGTTACGCTTTCACGCGAAAACTACTTAACTGATCATCATGAAACTTTGTACGCATATTCTTGGAGGTATTAGAAGTAACATAGGATACTTTTTTTGTTCGCGATAACCAAAGCGTGTTTATTTTACCGAAATATATTTTTTTTGTGGTTTTTTATTAGGAAATTCAACATTTTGAAGTACTTTTTCAAACGTAGTAGAATACCCTATTATAGAGCCTGTTTCACCGGTTACTGATAAAGCTAACTGACGTATAACGATGTCCAAGAGATAAAAGTTTATGATATAATTTTCTTTCTCACTATCAAACTCTTCTTTATCAGTCAAATACTTCTACTCACAACATACAAATCCAGAACTAGTAGTTTATTAGTTGATATAACTAATACTCCTACCGATAAAACCTATCAGTAACTAATGACTATGACTAAGTGACCGGTTGAACATGCCCTTGTTATTCATTATTCCATTTCATGTAACAAAGTTTGAAGTTTCGTACGTGCATACAGGTTCTATAATTTATTAACTCTTTCGCTACCAGCGTCGCATATATGCGACGACCCGATTTCCTTTGCTGGGCCCGGTGTCACAAAATGTGATGGGTGTTCATTATCAATTTATGATAGTGGTTGTATCAAGTCGTATTGCACATAGATGTATAATGTTATATAACAAAATAAATTAAAGATGTTTTGGTCTGGCCATAATTACAGTTGTTTATAAGATCTAAGCGTTTTTCTCCTGAGGCCCTGGTAGCGAAAGGGTTAAGCGTCAAATCGACAAAAATAAACAACAACGAAATGATGGACTAATTAGTCACAAGTGAGATTGAACCGTCCACTGTAAATTGTTGATCTCGGTTGTAATTAAAGTTATGGTTAATTTGGTTACATGTCGAATGTAATTAATTATTTATGGTTTTGAAGATTATTATTTTTTTATAACATTTTACATTGTCTAATCGACTTGCATACTTAACATTGATTACACAATTTTTTTTATAATTTTTGGGAATGAATTTTCAAAAATATTCAATAGTATAGAAGTACCTATGTTTCTATCTTATCAGATTTGTATAAACTGTCATTTTTTTTTGTTCTAGATTTAGTTTACTGCAATTTACCATTATAGCTTGTTTAAAAATGGTCTAAATTTATATTAAGTAAATGATAACATTTCGACCTAATGTCTAACAGTTATCAACTCATTTTTAAAACACCAAATCAAGTGTGTATTTTAAACTCGCTAATTAGGCAATACCCTGTTAGAACATTTTATCACTACATATTATAAAACAAAGTCCTCCGCCGCATCTGTCTGTTCGAGATAAACTCAAAAACTACTGCACGGATTTTCATGTGGTTTTCATCAATAGATAGTTATTCATTCAGAAAGGTTTAGGTACATATATATATATACCCCTTTCGCAGCCGAAGCGGGCCGCTAGTCTAAATTATTTGTACATGAACTTTAGAATAGTCAGTTTCATATATTATCTCATCATTAAATCTGTCTACATACTTAGGAAATAATATGAAAATGTATAAATAATATGAAATGTACAATATTATAGTGTTATTATTTAAAAATTATAACAATACATATTTAATATTTTATATAAAATTTAAATTACTGTCTGAACTCACCTTATTCAATTGCGGTGTCAGTCTTGCGAGTACAGCTTGTTTTGTAGTCTCAACGATAACCTTTGGCTGTTCAGCGACTAGTGGGATTCTACGCTCGAGCTCATCTATGGCAGCTGCAACTCTTGCATCTCCAGCTGCAATCGGTGCAGCGACATAGGGTGCAGCAGTAGTTGCTGCAAATGTTACGCTCGCTTCTGCTGTCGATAACGCCCATTCTAACAGGGCGTGTGCACCTAAAAAAATGTACTACATTAATATATTTATAATTAGTGAGCATTATGATTACAGGTTGGTATAACAGTCACAGGTACTGGCTGTTGCATTACTGACTGCTGGTTTGGTACCCGCTCAAAACAACATCACTTGATGTTGTCAGAACACCTGACAAGATTCTTATTCTACTAATGGCTGTTGAATGTGTCGAAATATTTTTTATTTTTAATATCTATATTAATTTAGTTTTTCAAATTTCAAAACAAAAATTAACAGCTGTTTTAAGATTTAAACAAAAATAACCAAACAAAAGTCCAATTTGGATTCTACATTATCCAAGTTGTTTACAGAATCCAAGCTAAATTTTTTGGACATTCTAGGCATCAACTAGGTAGTATCAATACTCGTCAATACTCGGGGATGAAACCAAGTTATTTAGTTTTAATAATAAAGTAAAAAAAAGACTTCTATTATATTTGTTTTATATAATCTAATGACTTTTTTTAATAAAAATTTAAATGACTTTATTAAGTTCTTCAATATTCATACCATTTGGATTAATACAGAATAAACAATTTTACACAACTTTTAAACTTTTGCCACAACATATTTTGTTTAGCTAAATAATTATCTTTGATATTTTTATAAGCTTGTAAGCAGGTAGAAGAGAAATGTAATAATATTGAGGGTAGGTAAGAAATATTTTATGGTCTTCTTTCAGTAATTTTGATATAATCAAAAGATAGTTATGTTGACTTAATGCATGAGGACAATGGAAGTTAACGCTTGATAAGTATTTTAAGTATGTATCACATTATCCTTCACTTCATACCCTGAGAGCCATTATTTTCATATGAACATTTATAATATCACAATTTCAACTGATTAGAACATACACATCAATCAACAGATGTTTCAATGAAACATCTGTTCAGTCAATTAATTATTTTGTAATTAAATATAATTTTTCAATTATTTTAAAGAGCCCACTCATCATTTGTCTAGATTTAAACAATTATTTTGAAAGTTATATTAATTTACAATTGTATTAATTCCTTACTAAAGCATCAAATTAAATCCCAGTCTCGACCAACTGGACCTAAATTGTTTGCATACAATTAAAATGCTAAAAGAAAGTAAATAATAATATGCATTACCTTTAACTTTATTGTAGAAAGCACCAACTTGTCCAACGGCTGCTTCTACTGTAGGTAGAGACATCGCCTTCTGCACGGACTGATACTGTGACATTCCGGAAGCTGATCCCACTTCTGCAGCCATCTAGTAACATAAAATATATGATTTATAAAAAAGAGAAAGGATAGAATATTTATCAAGTATTTACCAATATATTCATTAAATATTTTATTATTATTATAATTTTTTTTAGGATAATTAGAATATAAAAATCCTGTAAAATATTGAAATAGCATAACATAACTTATAAGAATAAATAGGTCTTACAAAAGTAATTATCGAAAAGAGGGTAGGATTAGTAGAGGGTAAATTTTGTTATTAATAAAGTCAATGTGACCTTTAGTTAAATAAATGGTATATTTTATTGCAAACTTTACATTACTTTACAATAAAAACACAATTTAATAAAAATTATACAGATATTTATCAGACGAAAGTAAAAGTTACAAATACGAGAGCTGTTACTAAAATTGTTGCCTTAAGTTAAATTCATATTTACCTTATAATTATAAACTGTTACAAAACAATAAAATCACTTGAATTTACGTTAGTTAGCGTGTAAATTTGCTGATTATATTTTATTAAAAATAAATAGTGAGTAATTAAAATAATGTACTGACTAAGCAACTCACAAATAATTAATGGGGATCGAATGAAAAAGAATTAATTTATGAAGTGAATATTGAATTATGAATGAATGTGGTAATTAGGGGTGTGCGATAATTATCGATAATTCGTAACTACTCGATAATTTTTCATTCGATAATTATCGATAAGTGTTATTCGATAATTTTGATTCGATAATTATCGATAATTTTTCTTTCGATAATTATCGATAAGTTTTCATTCGATAATTATCGATAATCATGGAATTATTATGTACTAGGTACAACTGGAAGGCTTATTAGTAAAATCCTGTCAAATAAAATTGAACTCTATATGTAACATGATATCGTTGTTTTTAGAATATCAAAATACAGAGTAAAAAACGGTCTCGATAGAAAACAAATTAAGCTTCGTTGTGTCTCTTTCGCACGATTGCCTTGTAAAATATTTGATTCCTTTAGTAGAATAAGATTGTCTAAGAAATGAAAATTAAAACGTACTTATTTGCATAATATGATAAACTTATGTCAGTACCGCAGATATACTAAAACAAGTTACTTTCGCGTACAGTTTTACTTATTAAGAACAAAAATATTTCTCACAATAGCGCCGTAGGTAATTAGTAAATATTATAAATGTATTACTAGCAATACCGGTAAATATGGTTGTCATGTCAGCTGTTGTAATTTAATGGCGTCTCATTCGTTGTTCTAAGTGTTGACAAGGACGGGTGAAGTTTTGAAACCACTCTTTCGGCTCGCGCTTATAATCTGAGTGAACCTTCCAGTTGTACATAGTACATAATAATTCCATGTCGATAATTTTGTGCCTTTTGTGCGGACCGATAATTATCGATAATTTTGTGTGATCCGATAATTATCGATAATTTTGTGTCATTCGATAATTATCGATAATTGTTTTTGGATCCGATAAGTATTGATAATTGTGATTCGATAATTATGGTATGGCGGATGACCTTTTTTTTTAGGTATTCGAATAGGGTACGGAGGGTTATGTCGATAGTGGACGGCGGATGACCTTTTTCTTTTTTAGGTATTCGGATAGGGCCAGGGCGTAAACGTCGGTACTGAAGGCTGGATGACCTTTTTTTTAGGTTTTCGGATAGGGCTAAGGCGTAAACATCGGTACTGAAGCCCGAATGACGTTTTATTTTTTATTTTTTTTCTTCGTCCGAAAATTTTACCGATAATTATCGATAACTATCGTCAACTATCGATAATTTTTATCCGATAATTATCGATAACTTTCTCCAACTATCGATAACTTTTTATCCGATAATTATCGATAACTGTTCATTCGATAATTATCGATAACACAATACGATAATTATCGATGATTTTTTCCGATGAACATCCCTAGTGGTTATCACGAATGATTTGCACTTTGAAGTTAGCTACACAAAGTTAGCACCCCACTGAAGGGTTTTTGAAATCAAAATGACTTTAATCGATAGGTCTACGTTAGGTCTGTATAGGTCCACCAAAATTTTTGTTAGATCGCCTATTTTTTTTTAAATAAATATTTTTAATAAATAGTTCCATTTTTCAAAAAAAAAAAAACCTAACAACCAAAAAAAGACCTAATAACCTATTATTGATAGGTTGTTAGGTCTTTTTTTTTTGTTGAATAAATAGTCCTATTTATTAAAAATATTTATTTAAAAAAATAGGCGACCTAACAAAAATTTTGGTGGACCTATACAGACCTAACGTAGACCTATCGATTAAGGTCATTTTGATTTCAAAAACCTTTCGATAGGGTGCTAACTTTGCAGCTACGCAAAGTTAGCACCCCACTGAAGGATCCTTCAGTGGGGTGCTAACTTTGTGTAGCTTAACTTTGCGTAGCCTTTGAAGTTTGAAGTATCGAAGAATGAACGAATGAAGGAAATAAGCGTAGTCAGTGTTTTCACTTCAAAAAATTTGTACTTTTTACGGGAAATTATACGAGTTCAATTCAGAATTTTCAACATTTTATTATTTTTTTTTCTTTGATGTAGAATAATCTTACTGAAACATAATTTCGGGTACTTAGGATAAAAAATACTAATTAGCTAGCATTTTTCCGTAACAACAAAGATATTTTATTGTTTCTTCATTACAACTACGCTTTTTGGCTCAGGATTTTTAGCATAGAATCATGAAATTATTATGTACTAGGTGCATAGAATATAATAACTATTTTTTTTCAACTTAGACCCAATCTGTGTGTATAAAATTAGGTTTTTTTTTTATTTATATACTTGCTATAAGATATCAATTAAAAAGAAACACACAGACACTTAGTAATATAGCTGTGACGCTTATACTACAATCGTTATCTAAATGATAGCGGTGAATTAATTATTGACGTGATAACATCTTATAAATCGATGATCGCCGGCTGCACGAACGAAAAATCGTGACTCATTATTGTTCCGCGAGCAAGAGCGTGAAACAAGCGATAGAGAGGTACGATCGACTCAAGCGATCAGCTTGTGACACATCTATAGGGATGGGAAAATGTATAAAATATATCGATATATATCGTATCGATATTTTCAAGAATATCAATACATACTGAGCAAAAAATATCGATATTTCGATAAATCGATATTTTTATCTCAAAATGCGATTACCTGAAAAATTTAAAAAAAAAGGTCATCCGGCGTCCAGTAACAACATTATCCTTCGTACCCTATCCGAATACCTAAAAAAAAAAGGTCATCCGGCGTCCAGTATCAACATTATCCTTCGACAAAAGTATTTCGATACGAAAATAATTTTGAAAACTTAAAAATAATATTTATTTTTTATCAAAAAATATCGAATCCGATATTCGGAGATAAATATCGATTATCGATATTTCAAAATTAAAAATATCGCCGATATTTATCGATTATTTTCTAAAAAAATATCGATATTTCGATATATCGATTATTTTTCCCCATCCCTAAACATCTATATCTAATTATCTATTCCACTCCATCGATATATGCGTCTGAATAGAACAGAAAAAATGTTTGAATTAAAGATTGCAAATAAATGTTAATTTATTGACAAAATTGTAATTTTTAATGAACTCCTTCTTTGGATTATACAAAATAATGATAATTCTGTGATAATAATTCAATTCAATTCATAAAAGTAGGTATGCAATTTTTCATCAATGTTTTCTTATGACCAACTTTACAGACAACCAATTTTTTTTTTCATCAATAATCAATAACTGACAATTTTCATAATATTCTGAAATTAAATGTGTCTAACATGTAAATAACTAATTTTTAATTATATTTGTACAAGATATATAATTGGATACATAAGCAAAAATCTATACTAATATTATAAAGCTGAAGAGTTTGTTTGAACGCGCTATTCTCAGGAACAACTGGTTCGAATTAAAAAATCTTTAATTTAATTTACCGAGGAAGGCTATAGGGTATATAACATCATGCTACGACCAATGGGGGCTGAGCATTAATAAGAAATTTTATAAAAATGGGAAAAATGATCTTTTTTGAGAGCTTCCGTTGCGTCCTTTATTATTTCCTTCTCGAGACATTTTTTAACTATAGTTCCACTTTTAAAGTAAATATAACATCACTCTTTTACTGGGAATTTTCGAAAAATAAAAAACTCGATAATACGTTGAACGACCCAGGCATCAAACCTGGTCCCCTTGCCACGCTAGCCACCACTCGACCAACGAGGCGGGTACCTACCCTTAGAGTAATTGTTTAAAATTATTTAAGTACGTTTTTTCCTCAAATTAACGCGGGTGAAACCGCGGGGCACAGCTAGTTTTAGGATAAAATTAAAATCATCAGCGGACACACTGACTGAGGACTCAGTGTCTCAGAATAAAGTATATCTATATAATTATAATTATACACTTTGTCTATGCTTTCCTTATATACAGGTGACTGGTGAGTTACTATCAATATTTAAGGAGAATACTCGGTACATGATTCTCATTCGAATTATGTAAAAATATAACATAAATATTAATAAACTTCTAAGTAAAGTTACCCAACAGTTATCTACTTATTTACGCGTCGTCTGCACACCCTAGCAGCTAGCTGCGCTGTCGACACAAAACAGGTAGTTTATCTTCGTCCAAACGCTGCCACGTGTTAACAGGATAGCAGGCTACCTTTGCTAAACAAGTATAATCCGATCCTCCTTAATACTTTAAACCTAGCTTAGGACAGGCAAAAATATTAAGATATTTTACTCGTTTAAGCAACAAATTTGTTGATTAAGTAAATTATGTGAACTTTGGCAATTTTTAGACGTGAACAAGCGGCACAGTACAATACCTGTGCACGCGCCGCGGCATGACTGGAAAAGTGTCCACCCTTCATTTATTTGATTTGAAATTTATGGAAATTTGGTCAAAAATGAAGTACCTATTTTTTTTTTTACATAATTCGAATGAGAATAATGTACTGAGTATTCTCCTTAAATATTGATAGTAATTCACCACTCATTCCGTATATAGATTATAGTGTACTCTGTGTCTACGCTACAACCAGCTAGAACTAAATACTATATAATACTCGTATTATGTAATATACTATTTATCGTAGTCATGTCACACTAAAATGAGAAATTAATTTAAAGGCATAGGTATAATATCTAAAATCTATGTGTAATAATAATATATCAAACGGATGAGCTTCTGATTGTTTCTAAGTTTGATCGTCCTTATTTCAGGATTTAATGGCCTGATTTAAATATATATATATATATTTAAATATATATATATATATATATATATATATATTTAAATCAATCAATTACTCGACTACTCTTCTAACTAAAAACTATTACATTCGCACATCGAGTTAGAATGAATAAAAAAGAACTTTAATTAAATCGTTACTAATAGGTATTACGTTTATTTGACTCGTTAATCTCGTACTTGTATTTTGACTTTGTAAATGAAGAAGTTGTACGCATACTTAAAATAATATTATACCCATGACTCAAAAACAAGCTTTATTATGAATATAGAATGATGAAATTCTTAAGATTTTTTTTGAAGTGAAACTTCTTTATCGGGGTTGGAAAAAATTTACGCATTACGCGTCACATTTTTTCGTTACGCGCCATCTTGTAAAACTGTATTTACTCGACTGCGACAGAAGAAGGGTTATGTTTATCGAGTGTATGTATGTGTGTGTATGTGTGTATGTGCGTATGTGCGTATGTGCGAATGTGCGTATGTGCGTATGTGCGTATGTGCGTATGTGCGTATGTGCGTATGTGCGTATGTGCGTATGTGCGTATGTGCGTATGTGCATATAATTACGATCGTATAAAAAGTAAACTGTTTTTATTATAAGTTTCACTTCTTACGAGTGTACGCTAGTACACGCACAATTTTTTTTTAAGTTATATATTTTTTTATCAAACACCAAATCAATCGCTGCTATCTTTGATGTTTTTATGTGTGTTAGCTACTTATATTAATTATTTTTGAAGAAACAAATATATAAATATTATATTATGATATGATTAGTATGATAATGATTAGTATTATTATTAAAAACTATACCTACTGTGAAATACTGAAAATTATATTTACGAAAAAGTACATTTCATATTCTATTGCAAATTGACATTACTTTCTAAACATGAAACAATCATTGTCGTAAAATAAGAAATAACCAAACAACAATGGCCACTAAATAAATGATATTATGGCAAACATCGACCACTTTATCTATACATTCTGGCCAACATATTCATAAACAAACATTGGATAAACGAACGCTTCTGATTGGTCCGTGTGATCCAGTCACCGTAATTTGACAGTATTGGTCAGACGTATTTACATCAATAATCCGAGCTTGGCCTACAAACATTTGTGATGTCTTGGACAAACGATGTCGTATTGGAGTTTTTGGACCACTATCGAACGGAACAACTTTTGTGGGACCCAAAACATCCATTGCATAGAAACAGGAGCGAAGTTAATGATGCATGGCGTCGAATACAAAATAATCTAAGCATAACTTGTTCGATAATAGATTTGAAGAAAAAAAAGGAGTCTTTAATGACATCATTTAGACTACACTTAAATAGAAAAAAGAAAACACCGAGCGAATATCGCATCACGTGGTTTGCATATCCTCTAATGGAAAGTTTTTTGGGCGGGAAATATGAATGTGATAGTTCAACTCAAATGGATAATGAGGTACCAAACAAAATACGTAATTTAAAAGTTTTAATACATAATTTAAAAATTTGTGGCTTAAAATACGTATTTTTTCTTTTGGAAAATAAGGAAAGAAGTACGGTTCTTTGCTATTAAAGAAAAGAACTGCACTTTAAAAAAAAAAGAGTTAATGTAGTTTATCACGCTGCATCGCATCTGGCTGTTGATCTAACGGTCACAGGTTGGATCATTATTTATTAAAGATATGCAAAGATACACTCATTTGCAAAAAAAACGGGCGGTTTCGATTTTCTTCCTGGCTGAAAAAAATAAAATACCAAAAAGGTTTTAATCATTTGAACATGTTACTGGCCAGTTATAAAAGTGCCATAATGTTTATAAGAGAACATTCCAAATTCAAATTTTTGACTGAGCCTGGTTTTCAAAGAAAATAACTTTTAACTACATTTTGTGGCGCGAATTCCCTATAGTTAATATCGACTCTAATTAACTTTTTGTCAATTTTTATTAAATTATCTGGTGTCCTTGACATTTAAAAGTATTGTTATTGCTGTTTAGCAATCTCGAAAATGGTAGATAAAGTGATAAAAGCGAGCAAAATTATTGCGCTGCTTGAAGAAGGTTGCAGTCAATGCTTCGTGGCTCAGAGGCTAAATGTGAGTCGGTCGACAGTTCAAAGGACCTGGCAGCGCTATCAAGAGACCGGTTCCGTCAAGAGAAGGCCTGGTTCTGGCAGAAAGACATGTACCGAACCACGGGATGATCGTTTTCTAGTTAGTCAAGCGTTGAGAAATCGCAAATCTTTTTATGTGGACCTCAAGAACATCCTCGAAGAAGTAAGAAATGTGCAAATTAGTCTATGGACGGTCAGGAGGAGGCTTCTCGCTGCTAATATACACAGTCATCGCCCGGCACTCGGCCCTAAATTACTCCGTGGACATCGAGTTGCCAGGCTTAGCTTCGCTCGAAATTGTGTGTCATGGACTCATGAAGACTGGGATAGGGTATTGTTCTCCGATGAAGCCAGGATATCTCTGCATGGTGAAGACCGACGTCGGCGAGTGCTACGTAGACGAGGAGAACGCTTTGCAGAGGCATGTTTTGAAGAAATCACACCTTATGGAGGGGGCTCTGTTATGTTTTGGGCAGGAATAAATTCTATGGATCGTACGGAGTTAGTCTTCATCGAAAACGGTACACTGACTGGACACCGATACATAACGGAAGTTCTAATTCCTTATGCACAACCCGCTTTAACCGCTCTTGGCGAAAACTCAATTTTTATGGACGACAACGCTCGCGCCCACCGGTCTGGCGGTGTGGATGCGTATATGCTAGAAGTCGGAATTCGTCGTTTGGACTGGCCAACTAGAAGTCCGGACCTCAATCCCATAGAGCATGTCTGGGACGTTCTGAAGCGACGAGTGAGATCAGTGCAGCCGGCTCCGCAGACCACCAGAGAGCTAAAGAATGTGATTACCGCGGAGTGGGAACGTATTCCCCAAGAAACCATAAAAGATATACTCACTAGCATGCCCAGACGAATGCAAGCTGTGATTTCAGCAAGAGGGGGTCACACTCAATACTAAACTTTTATCTGCTTTTAATGTATTCAAGAAAAACAAAGAAATTAACGCGTTTCATTTTTATTTAACGAGCAGGTACAATCATAGTGTTTTGAGCTTAAACATTATTTCTTAATAATTTAATTAAAATGTTATGATAAAACTGATGAAAACTATTCCTTTCTAATTAATTTATTAAATTCTGAGGATAACAATACCTAAAATTGTCAAACAAACTAATAGTAACTATAAAATAGTTCTTTGCTTAAGTGCCCGTTTTTTTTGCAAAAGAGTTTATTATGTGTATAGATCAAACGTTTATGCCACGCGTTTTCGAACTCCTGCATACTCATACTCTACTAGAGCGGGGAGCCCGTACTAAATTTGCAAATTGCAATGTGATCAACACTGAGTTTTGGCAGATAAACATGTGCCAGAATTTTTCTCGGTATACGCAGTTCTTCCACGATGTTATTCTTGATGTTGCTGAGCAAAAATTTAATTTATACAAATTTAGCACCTTATTCAGTGGTTCAGTTCAGCCCGATCCGAAACATTCGATAAAAACCACTTGTTATAATTAACTTCCACTGCGCCATTTTATTAACTTATAGGTAAAAATTTCGACAATTTTTTAACTCTTTTTATTTAATCAAACAGAGTTAAAAATGTTTTTAAAAATTACGATGGGTAAAAATTTAGGAATGATGTTAACCAAGAGCGTTTTATTTATTTTAATAATACATCTTAAAATAATATACAAGTTTTATTAAATACTAGTTTTATTAAATTAGTCGTGTTTCTTCGTATTTGCGATAATGTTAATGTTATAAAATTTTACAAAATCTTATAAAAAGCGGATAACGATAGGTACTGCAAATTTTTTAAGTGTCTAAAATTTTTTACCTATACATATAGTACAACAAATTTCAACATAAAAAATATTTTGCATTTTGTTACAGTACGAATCAAGTAGCAATTACCAAAACACAGCATACAATTCACGACAGCCAATAAGCAATCACAATCAAACGAGCAATCCGAGCATTAATACAAATACAGATAGACATATTAGTAAACGACAAAATAGACCATCTGGCTCAAAAAATCAAGTAAATAACGAGTATATGTACGCGAAAAATGAAATGGACGATGTAACAGATTATTTGAAAGGCGTTTCCGACTTCAAAAAAGATATGGATGAATACGAATTATACGGACAATTGCTAGCTAAAAAATTAAGAAAGTTAGACGAGCGACAACGAGATATCGCCATGCACGAAATAGACAACATAATGTTTAATGCTAAAATGCAAAGTGCAACACAAACCAGAAGTTTCTCATCATCCCCTCCGCCTGTTAGTAGAAAGATAAAATCTCCGATGTTTATCGTCCAGCAACAGCAATTTGAGGACGATAATATTACATATCAAGAACATCAACAAGCTTAAAATAAAAATACTAGGACGACCAAAATATCAACATTTTGAGCCAATATTTTGTCTCAAATCTTATCTCTTGTTTGTTTCGATTTAATTTTTTCCCGAATATATATGAATAATTACCCAGTAGAAACAAAATGGGTTTATGATTAATAAGGAGAATCATACCATTGGTATCAAAATATAGATGATAAATAAAATTTTAATAAATATTTAAGTGTTTATTGTTAAAAAATTACTGTTACAAAAACAAATCTGTTAAAATTTAACAGTATTTTATTTTTGCCCCAGCCACAAACATTTTCGAATTAAATATTATTATTCGGTATGTATTTATATTTTGTAATAAAATTTTATATTTTATTGTACTAGCGTTTGGTGACAAACAACAAAACACAATAACGAGGTGAACAAATTGTGATTACTGATTCTTGTTACATAATACAGTAACCGTCATTGAGGCTAGTAGAGTAATATATTCTAGTTATAGTAGCCAAAACTAAAAAAAAGCGTAACATTTTTTATTTACGCGAAACTTCTACATATTATGTTATATAATATATGATAGATTATGTAAAAAGTCTTTTCGTATTTTCTTTGGTTCTTGTCTTCTCTCTATCTCTTTAGTTGTTCTGTTTGTATCTGGCTCCTTCAAGAAAAGACCACACACTCATTTAAAAGGCCGGCAACGCACCTGCTAATCCTCTGATTTAACGGGTGTCTATGGATATCGAGTACACTTACCACCAGGTGAACTGACTGTCCGTTTGCTCCCTCTTACATAAAAAAAGCGTTTTCAGTCAGGGAATTCGATATTAAAGATGCAGCTCGCTCTGTTCAGACAGTCAGACTCTCCTGATACAGATAAAGTTGATGCCATTTGTGAAAAAGTGGAGTGAGATGTGTGGTGACGGGAGATATAATGATACAAAGAAAGTCGATTCTCAACTGACGATTTATTGTATAAAAATCTAGGTTTTTTATAGAATCTTTCAGGTAGGTCGATACGTCACTTGTTTAAGATAACATTTTACTTATTTGTAAACGGATTACAGCCTTTTGTCAGCGAAATAGAATATACAATGTTTATAAAATAATTAATTCTTATTTAACACAATAAATCGCATTTGATAATGTATCAAATTACAGTCATGCCGACATTTCATCTATAATATAAAAATAAGTCGGGTTTTCCTTCCTGACGCTATAATTCCAGAACGCACGAACCGATTTCCACGGTTTTGCATTCATTGGAAAGGTCTAGGGCTCCGTGAGGTTTACAGCAAACAAAATTCAGGAAAAATTTCAACAGAAAAGCAGGAAAACAGGGAAAACATTTTTCACATACAGCGCCATCTTGGATACATAGCATGTACTACAAACCAATATGGTTTTACAAAAAACGAAGCCATCTGGTGGCGAAACGGAGTTCGCCGGGTTTCCTAGTCTTAATATAATTTAAAATCTATATTAATAATTCAGTCAAGGTATACGGTAGACTCGATTGAAACTTTACCTGAATAATAAAACATAAAAAAATAATTATATCGAGTCGACAACATATATCCGCAAAATTCGTATTGTCGAGTATTTTGTTAAACTCTAATGGTGCAAATGGCAGTTGCTATATTGACACTCAGACGCCATCTTGAGTTCGTTAAGGCCGAATCTGTTGCACCGTTTGTTATAAAATTTTATACGGATTGTCTCAGGTCTGAGCAAGGACATTAGCTACTTTTTAAAATAGCGGGTGACGCCGTAGGCGGAAGCTAGTGTTACATATATTCAATTCCATCATTTGAGTACAATTTTATTAGTATGGTAACATTTTTGAAGTTGATTGAAAAAAAATTGCTCCTATCGATTCTCGTAACACAGCTGATTGCCAAACTTATGTCAAAATAAAAATACAAATGACATTTAAAAAATGTAAAAACAAACAATAATATATTATTTTTTCATTGTTAATGTTAAACCGAACTACATATCACAATGGCGACAATGGTTAAGGAAAAGTCGAAAGACGTGAGTAACAGATTTTCGCAATAAAATAAGTAACTCATCTCTGTTTACAATAACAACGTGCTAATTATATTTTGCGACTCAGTAAAATGTAACAAAGAGAATTTAAAATTCATGGTATTTTTCAGTGATTTATAGTATTTTATAGCTGTTAAAATTTATTTAATAATTAATATTGGGTCTACAATGAATACATATACCTTTTTTTTAATTACGAGATAATACATATATATTTGTTTATATTTATGAGTTATTAGCCATGGTGTATAACTGTATTTTCCATGCTACTAGCCGTACTAGTATTAGTAATTTTGTAATCGTCTATAAAAGCTTTAATTTATCTCAAAGCCTCTCTAAAATAAGCCTAAAACTAAGTACCATATTTGAAACTTTAAAAAATGATCATTTTCCTATCCAAACTTTCACACCACCATTTTTACCCCCCAAAACATATAATTCCAAAAACTTTGAAACAAGTTAGTAGTTCTCGACTGCAAGTATTAATTTTCACACTTCTAAGTTCCAAAATAACAAAGTTCAGTACGAATTTTAATCACCCATTCTACCCTTTTACAGTGGGAGTTTTCTAAAGTCTGTCCTTAGCTGATGTGATTATGTCTTCTACATTTAAACTGCATTTGTGCCAATTTTCAAAATCATGGATCTAGTATTTTTGAGATTTCATGATCAGTGAACAAATTAATTAGTGATCTTTCGCTTTTGTATATAAAAATTATGTAGTTTTATTGAAAGCCTTCAAACTAAAATGAATGAATGATCATGCACTATGCAGCTATATAAAGATAACATAAAAACATTATATAGCTGATAATTTTTTTAAAAGTATCCTTGAAAATAATTTAACTGTGGAAACAGATAAAAAAGTTAAAATAAGCTTGTTTATTTAAAGTTAGTTTTAAAGATTGTAAAAAGTTAATTTTTTGTGGAATCTTCGTTATTTGAAAATAATGTAATAATTATTATCTTTGTTTAAAAATGTTAAAATTAAAGTTTTAATTAAAAACTGTGATATATTTTACATGGAAAAAATCAAATGAATATATAAATTAATTTCAGAAAAAGAAAAATAAAGACAAACACAAATTGAAAAACATAATAGAACAGGAGGTCCACGTTGATGATGCTAACATATTAACACCTGAATCAAATGTTGCCTTAGAAGAAATACCAACTGCTACAGAAGCTGCTAATGTAAATGATTGTGTTGTTATAACAGATAATATAAATTCAGAAGAAACCTTAGATGTGGATACTGAGGATAAAATTGATAATATTGAATCAAAAGAAGATAACTCCGAAAAGGAATTAACAAGAGAAAACGAAATAGTAGTTCCATCGGCACCTACCTTTGAAGTAAATGAACCTGTGCCGTACATTCCTATTGAAAAAGTTCAAGAGGTACCAAAAATTAAAGTGAAATGTATGCCATTAGAAGAAGCAATAAGATTGTTTGGTGGAAAGGAGATAGCCGAAGTAAGAGCTATTAGTGAAGCGGAGGAGGCTATTGTGGAGGCTGGACCTCGATGTAAACCTGATCATCCTTTAGTCGATTTGCTCTCTACTTTAAGGTAAAAGAATTTTTACTTATTTCTTATCAGCAGGTTTGATGTGTGTCGGCTTGTTTATAGATTACTAGCTTCTGCCCGCGGCTTCGTCCGCGAGGATGTCGGTTATCGCGACCAAAAAAAAGTTTCCTATGTTACTTCTAATACCTACAAGAATATGTGTACAAAGTTTCATGATGATCGGTTAAATAGTTTTCACGTGAAAGCGTAACAAACAAACTTACATTTCACATTTATAATATAGGTTGTCACATTTGTAATATACACACATTTTTTAGTCAAGAATGTTAGTGTAGTGGTTAGAAATATTGTATTTGTTCCCTAGGCAGATAAATTGGTGCATAGTGAATTGAAAAAAAAAGTTAAAACTGCTGAAATTCACATGTGTTAGTCTATTTAGGTTTTAATTTTTTGTAATGTGTAGTAAGCATATCATAGTAGTATAGTTAAATTAAAATATCAACTATCAACTTTCTAAAATTAATCTTTTAAATAAATAATTACAAATGATTTAGTCATGCTACCCTAATTTTTATACAGTTCTTTGCAATAGTTAATAAAATGTTTCAAATAGAATTGAATTCACTATCGCTCAGAAAAGCACTATAACTACAGTGCTTTCGTTTCTAAGGTTAAAGACCCAAAATTTAATTTGTCATTTTTTAGAACATCACTAATAGCTGTAGATCGAGAAAGAAATCGTATTAGCTGTCGATATATCGAAGAGGAAAAATCGAGGGTTACTCTGTGGAAAGTTGACAAGCGTACAATAAACATATCAGAGAAATGCGCGTGTGGCACAAATGTAAATCTAAGAGCAAGCTTCGATGTTGCTAAACTAGATAGGGAAAAGTTATCTACGGCGCGCTTGCGACTGCAGGCCTTACTGCAAGATGTACAGGATTCATATTGCCATCACCAACACACAGCACTGCATACACATTGTGAGGTAATTTAAAGCGTTTGACGATCTTAACTGTAATCGGATTATTAAGAGATGATTATTAAGACGAAAATGGCAATTTCGATGTCTGTTTTAGTACAAAATTATCCAGTTAAAGAAATTTTAAAAGAATATATTTACAAATTTTTTTAAATATCGGACCACGGGTACCGCGTACGTTGCTTCGTGGCCCGCAGGTGCAGCCCCACCAGGCACTCTCTCCTGTGCGACGCCCCTCCCACTTGGGCATCGCACCTTCGCGGTAGGCTGTTTCGGCGGTCGGTGGGCAATCCCCGACCCTACCGTCCGCAGCCTCGACTAGGGCGGTATCAGGCGCATGTGAGCGCGTCTGCGTCGCCCCGCGCGCCGGCGGCGAATTGGGTCCGAGAGGAGTCAGTCCTCCCGGGCCCTCTCCGCCGCCTCCTTCTGCGAGATTACGTCCTCACAGAAAGTGGCGACCGCGGTCCAGGCCCTATCACCGCCAACCATCGCTCGCGCAACGGCCGGCAAAAACAGGTCCTCTCCAATGACTGCAGCGAGATCCCGACGCTGCTCAGCCCAGGAAGGGCATGATTCGAGCGTGTGTTGCGCCGAGTCCTCGCTGCAGTCGCAGTGGTGGCAGCCCGGAGTCATTTCCCTCCTTGCGACAACGTGCAAGTATTTGCAAAAGCAGCCGTGCCCTGACAACACTTGCACGAGTAGGAAGGTGAGGACTCCGTGCTGCCGCATTGTCCACTCCTCCAATATCGGCTGAAGCGCCCCTATGTTCCGAAGACCAGCCCGGGGCGTCTCCAGCCGAGCCTTCAACCGTGTGAAGGTGGTACGGCGGACGTCGTCCCGCCATGCAGTGATTTCGCTCGGCGGGGGATTAGTGTCCCCCGCCCGCGCCGCCGACACCTGGCGATAAACTTCGGCGAGCGCTTCCGCTTCCAAGTCCCACGGGGTGGTTCCGGCCAATGCGCAGGCAGCCTCGACACCTACCGTGCGGTAGCCGCGTATAGCCCTGACCGCCATGACCCTCTGTGGAGGCCACAGGCGGGATCTATTGTGGGCAGTCAGGGACTCCGCCCACACGGGGGCGCCATCGAGCGGACCACCCCAGCGTAGAGTCGTCGGCACGCTATACTCTGTCCGCCCATATTCGGCATTAGCCGACCAAGGGCGGACGCGGTGCCGACGAGCTTCGGCGTGAGTTGGCGAAAGTGCTCGTCGAAGCACTACCTTCCGTCGAGTACCAGGCTCAGATATTTCATGTGGGTCCGGATACCGACTACAGTATTGCCTACCGTTATCGAGGCACCTATATATGGCTACCGTTATGGAAAAGCAGGGCCTCAAACTTGTTAAGGGCCACCCTAAGCCCCAGTGCCTCGATCGTCCTGACCACCTCCGCGGTACCTGAGGTGGCCAGGGATGCCGCCTCCTCGAAGGTCCCACCCCGGGCTGTGACCAGAGTGTCATCGGCGTAACAAATTAAGCCCAGCCCAGGGGGAAGCCGGCCACGAAGGACCCAGTTGTACCCGATGTCCCACAGAAAATTGTCCGATTTGGGTCTTTTATTTTTTTCAAATTCGTGTTTTTTGATGAACTTTCTAAAAAATGTATTCAAAAAATTATTCATTATGAATTTTTTTTAAAATTTTATTTTAAACCTAAAACAGCGATTTTAAGATTGTTTGTATCCTTCCTTTTTTTTTTAAATTTTATAAAATACCACATACATACCTAATACACGAATTTCGAGCCTAGTCTCGTAATGGGATAATGATGGGTTATATATTTTTTTAAATTTTGAAATGAATGGATCGAATATAATAAGTACATTTATTTGTTATAGATAGACGAGGTGATCAATGAGACTATAAAAAAAGAAAAGGAGTATATACGAGAGGCGTTGGCGTTAGTATTCGAGGCGCTGCGCTTCAGCGACGGAGCGCCCGCTGCGTATGCGCAAGCGCTGCAGCGCTGGGCGAGCGTGTTATCCGCTGCCTTATTGGACGAAGAGAATTTTAATCATCTGCTTTTTGTACTGCACAATCTTTTTAGGTAATGTTATTATCATACTATTTGATATATATATATATATATATATATATATATATATATATATATATATATATAATATATACATAGTATTGTCTATGGTTAACTTAAGAAAAACACATGCATAAGTTATGTTCAAATATGCTCGATCTAGAATTTTACAATAGTGAGTTTCTTTAATTATTTCTTACTGTTCAAGGTATTGTATTATAAATAGTATCATTTAATGTTGCTATATTCTATGAAAAAAAAAAAAAATAACGCGACTCTATATGTCAAGTTTGTCGTGCGACTGATAGAGAAAAATAGCCCGACCTCTCTCGCCAAGGTGTCGTAAAAGGCAACTAATAGTGGCCATAGTGGTGAAAACGATTGCATACCAACCAGGATGGTGAAAGGCAGCAGCATCATAATATCCTGCCAACAACATACTGCGCTCGGCTTGCCAAGCGTGGCCATTATTGGCACCCCCCTCCCCCCAGACATGATGGGGGAGGCCGTTCAGCAGTGGACGTCCAACGACGGATGTGGTGGTGGATTTTTACGTTCTAGCTTCAAAGGCTTAAACACATTTACATCAGCAGGTTGAATCAATCAATATGTAAATAATTACTGACTGCTATGTAAATAATAATTGATGACTGCCAGTGTTTTAAATGTAGTTTTAAACAATTTTAGATGGTATTTTTTATAATTAACCACGTGAGTCCCCAAAAACGTTAATATTTTCTAGTAATTATATTTATTTGCAGGCAGACAAGATCGGTCCAGTGGGCGGAGCAAGTTCTCAACGTCCAGGCCAAGGACATGTCGTCAGCGGCGCGTCTGGTGGGCCTGCTCGACTTGCTGCTCACTCGGCCCGTGCTCGAGTCCGCGCAGGAATGTACCGAGGGTAAGTCGGAAAGGATATTATATGATTTGTCTTATATAAATATGTCAAGTATGATATATTAGCTCGTATACCTATTTCCTTTGGAAATATTGTTAATTGTACTCTAATTATCACATTGTGACTTATTGTCTGAACTTACATAGTCTCTTAATATAAGTATCTATAGACAAGTGCCTATACCGGTATTCCGTTTGTGCAGTGGCAGCGTAGGGTAGATGCTGTATGCGTGTGCTTTGCGTGCGCGTGCGCGTGTGCGTGCGCGTGTGTGTAATACACAATAGGTTGGTGAACACTGTTCATATAGCAGACGGGAGCCGATTTTGCAGACTCAGCCGTAAAAGCGGCCCCCGAAAGCTCTCTGACCAAACTCAAAATCTAATGAAAGAACAAACGATGAAGTAGAAAGGTTCTTGAGTCGAGACCGCGTTCCGGCAAGGGCAGTGTCGGTCGGCCGTCCTCGAGATAGACTAGAGACTTAAAAAAAGTCGCCGGAAGCCGTTAGATGGCTGCTTCGAGCCGGTTGCTCTGGAGGTCGATAGGGGAAGCTTACTTTCAGCAGCGGATGTCCCAATGGTTGATGATGATGATGAAATAAAAATATTACACATTGAGTCGATCTTAATATGTTTAAACAGATTATATTTCTAGATTATACAGTCATGGTTAGACGTTAGCGGAATATAATAATTATTTAAATTATACGTATTATGTTTGTTGACGTTTAGACAAAGAAGAATGGGAGGAACTAGATGATAGAGGTGAGGGGTGCGCGGTGGGGGAGGGCCGGTTACGTGAGAGGGATTTGCTCGCTCTGTTGCGGGCTTTACCGCTGAAAGATATGCTTGCAAGGATTGTACTCTTCTCGAGACAGGTGAGATTACGTTTTTTACACTAAAACCTTATAATTTCACATGTGCAATATGTCATCTTTTACTTAATCTAAGAAAAGTCCCTGACATGTCTGCCTCATGTATTTAAATTTACCTGTAAAATTTACTTTTATGCTATATAACTAACTATACATAAATAGTTTACCAATTTATTTAATAACTTGCATTGTAAGACGTAGCTTATTGTGAAATTTCATGTATTTAGATCATCCGCTTCCCTAACAGTAACCGTATAGTTTCTGATTTCTTTGTGACTGTAAAAACTCGTGCTATCGTGTTTAAATTCCCTAATTCCCTGCGACAGACAGACCGGTGGCGACTCACGGCTTCACGCTCTTTACCTGTAATACGGAAATATGTACAAGGTCACCTTTGATTGAAGGATATAAAGGAAGAAAGCGAAGAGTGGTGGGGAGACCGGTCCGGCGGGCGGCGCGCGCTGCAGGCGTGCTGTGGCGCGCGCGCGGCGCTGCACGTGCTGCTGCGCGCGCGCGCCGCGCTGGCCGGCTACGCGCGCCTGCGAGGGCGCCTGCGCGCGCTCGGCTGCGCCGCGCTGGACGCGCTCGCGGCGCTGCACGCGCACTCCAGGTGAGGGTTCGCTATTTGTTTTCCTAAAAAATTATCTAAAATTATATTACTCATTCTATATGGAGAAAAGACCAGACCAGACCAGAGACCATCGATCAGCAGTTAGGTGATTTACAGGCTGCAATACAAAAAAAAGTTAAAACATCACTTATTCGATTGTCTATAATATTTTTCATTAATTGTACTTGTCAGCTCTGATCATTTAACATGTAATGAATTCTATTATGTTTTCGATTGATGACGTCATGTTTTGGAAATGACGACCGTTCTGGTGAAATGGTGCGAGTAGTCGCCTCAAATCGCGCGCCGGCAGTTGCGGCCGCGGTCAATTCCCGCTCGGGCAGCTATTTGTATTTGTACAAATATTTGTTTCCGGTATGGGTGTATGGCCTTGAAGGTCGCCCCACCATGCCTCGTAGAGCACGTAAAGCCGGCGGTTTCGGCTGTTATCATGGACACCTGATAATGATCGTTACTCATGGCAGGGATATTATCCGCCAACCTGCTGTGGATCAGCCTGGTGGATTAAGCTCCAACCCTTATTTTATATAAGCCTTCGCTCAGCAGTGGGTTGTGTACAGGCTAATACAGTATACTACAGTACCCCTAAAACTACTTTTCGAAATATTATGAATTTATTTTTCGAATATTGCATAAAAGACATGACACGTCACAGCAACTGGCTGATGCGCTAGCGGTCGCGGGTTCGATCTCCGCATATGATAAATATTTGTATAGGCTATACAGATGTTTGTTGTGGCCTGAGCGTTTGTGCTTGTGTATTGTGTGTGTTTTCGGATCCCCGACACAGGATTCACATGCTACTGGGAGCCGTCGAGTGTGAGACGTTTATTTATTTATTTATTTATTATTTAAAAGGATTTATACAATGTCTGTAGGTCCTCGTACACCAAGGATCTGGAAGACAAGATAACAGCAGAACTGGAGGCGTGCTTTGCGGCAGGTTTCACTCTGCTCGAGGACGAAGCGCACAGGCTGCCCGCCGCTCTGCTGAGTGACGACGTGGTGCAGGACTACTGCAGCGCGCTCGTCGCGGGTTTGCACGGTAACTGTCACGACGTCTACAACAACTCGATTTATATGGCATCCTGCCTCGCACGACCACTATATAGAACCAGCTGCCACTTATGGTATTTCCGAACCTATACGACTTAGGAACCTTCAAGAAAAGAGCATACTCTTATTTGAAAGGCCGGCAACGCATCTGCTAGTCTTCTGATTTAGCAGTTGTCTATGGATGTCGCTTTCATTTACCACCAGATGAACCCACTGTCCGTTTCCCCCCCTCTTCTAATTATAAAAAAGTCAATACTGTCACATTTCGCTAGTGCAGATAACGTTCCAGACGTGCACCCCAACGGTATTGCCCCTCTCTACACAAGGCCGTCCCATGGCTGAGGAGCTCCTACAAACGTGGTTACCCAGCCTACAATCTCTGACCGTCAGGGATATAGGCACGGAAATGACGATGTGACGGCGTAACAAATACTTAACCTACCTAACTCCTATTCCACTTCCACTCCCACTCCATGCCTGAAGTAGGTAGGTCCCTTTCGTAAGATTAACAGATTAGTCATATTCTTGTAACCTGAAAAATATATTTAGTCGAACAATAGTGCAATTTTTGTATTTTATTACTTTTTAAGTTACAATGTGTTTCTGGCGCTTCGATATAACTGATCAATGTTTAATTTTGTTGTTAAAATGCTACAATTGGTTCTTCAATTAAATAAAATATTTAACCAAGTTAGGATACTACGATTTTTACGAGTTCCTTCGCTTTTTCAGGTTCTGCTTACATATTTAATTAGGCCTATGTATGTATATATTTATCTTATGTTATAATGTGATAGAAAAGTCGGTGCAAATCGCATCGCTGTCAGTGGAAGCGCGCCCGCAAACGTGCGCGGTGCGCGCGCGCATCGTCGCGCACGCCGCGCTGTCGCGCCCTCTCGACCGGGACGTGGCTAGGCTTGTGTTGGACTTCTTGTTCCAGGTTGGTTAACTTATATAACGTTACTTTAGTTTTAAATACACTTAATTTTGACGTGATAACGTCTTATAAATCGATGAACGCCGGCTGCACGCACGAAAAAGCATGACTCATTGTCACGTTCCGCGAGCGAGAGCGCGGAACGAGCGATAGTGAGGCACAATCGGCCTAAGCATTCGGCTTGTGACGCATCTATCTCTCTTCCACTCTATCGGCAGATAGAAGCAGCAGAGCAGAGAGCAGAGTACAGGCGTCCGAGTAGAAGAGAAAAAATATTTGAATCAAGGAGTGCAAATAAATGTTAATTTACCAAAAAAATTGTAATTTTAAATTAATTCATTATACATATAGTATTATACAAAATAATGATAATTCAGTGATAATAATTCAATTCAATTAATAAAAGTATGCAATATTTCATCATTTTTTTTTTCTGACGTTATAACACAAAATTATCGTCCGTAAACAGACTTTACTGACAACCAATTTTTAAGTATTCTTTCTATTCATTATTTGTGAATCCAGATATCTACAGTCTCTTCCTCTGTAAAATTATCCTTCACACAATTTCGGTCGTCTATTCCAAATTAAAATGTCTTATGTAGACGGGAATTCACCGCAAGCCGCCGTGCAAGAGCGGCTGTGACGTCACCGCGAGAGAGCTGCTGCCCCAGCTGCTGGCCGTCCACCCGCACGTCCACACCGTCGCCTTCCACTTGCTGGCTGAGAGCAACCAGAGTATGTGTATATTATTTAATGCTCTTCTGTCTTTATCTAATCTCTAGCTTCTGCCCGTAGCTCCGCCCGCGTGGATGTCGGTCATGGCGACCAAAAAAAAGTATCCTATATTACTTCTAATACGTCCAAGAATATGTGTACAAAGTTTCGTGATGATAGGTTAAGTAGTTTTCGTGTGAAAGCGTAACAAACAAACTTACTTTCGCATTTATAAGTGTGATTATTGCGATGCAATTGTAAATGACAATTCAATTCTTAATTTTTTTTTTCATATTTAATATAATTGAACCGAGATGGTTCCAATGCAAGAAAAGCAGATTTGCAATGTTGAAAGAAATTTTAAGGCTCATGTACACATTAAGGGCGGAATTAAAATATTATTTTGCTTTCTAGAAAAACAATGATTTGGCTACTCATGGGACTTTTACAAACAGTCAATTTACTAATTGCTTTTAAATGTGTATTACTTTTCTTTACAGCTGAAACAGACGGCTCTATATTAGAATCACTTCTCCTCCAACACTGGCGTCCAACGCCCAATGAAATTGTTGGCGTATTGGACGATTGGGCGATTAGATGCCCTCAGCTTTTACAACATTTGTTACTGAATTTGGACTATACACCACATACGTGAGTCTATTTTATTTTATACACTGAGTTATTATGTTTTTTTTTTAATTAACAAAAATATCCACGGGCTTATATTTGGCCGTGCCTTTTTTTAATTAAATGTATATGATTGTTAATATAGTTTCATGCATACTATTTTAGACTAAATTAGACTTAGGATCTCTATGACGCAAGTCCGTATACTGACCATTATTTATTTATTATTATTATCTTTCTTTACAAATATAATATACAAATATACACACATACATACATACATACACATATATGTATATACAAATACACACACATACATACATAGACAGAGTTATTATGTTACAAGCAAGATGTATTCCAATTTTTGCATGTCTAGTTGTATAGAGTAATACTTTACGTCGATTATTATCGTCGTATATACTATATATTACAATCTTGTAAGTACAAATACGATGATTTCTTTTTCTAGTTGTCTAGTGTTCTTTCCCTTAGAAAAGTCTATTATCTGTACTTCTGTCACGGAAAATTTTCGAAGCGTAATAATTATGACCGCCTTAAAGTTTTACAAAGTGAAATTACTACTTTAAATAAATAGTAAAATAAAAAATATTTGTTAGATTAAAATACTAAAAAGTATTACTCATGCAGAAAATACACATATTTTTGGGTTTGCCCGCTCTCTGCTCTGATATAAGTAGCACGGTGGCATGGAACTCTGCAAGGGCGCGTGTATCACTAATAAAATGCGATCCGTCCCGTCCGCAGCGGCGTGTCGCTGGACAGCCAGGTGCGCGCGGGCGAGTGGCTGTGCGAGTGGGCGGCGCGGCGCGGGGCGGAGCCCGAGTGGGCGTGGCGCGCGCTGCGGGCGCTGCGCGTGCACCGCGCGTACTGGCGCCCGCCGCCCGCCGCGCCTGCGTGCCCGCCCCCGCGCCCGCCCCCGCACCGCCCTCTGCACGCCGCGCTCGCGCTGCTGGCCGGCGACTGGGGGCACTCCGTCCCGCTGGTTCGTTCACTGACTCGCGACTCTCCTCTCCCGTCGTCCTACAAGCGCCCACTGTGGCCGATAGCCGGCACTTTGTACATTATTGTATCATCATCATGTGTCAGAATATATTATGTATGTACTCTCTAAACATAATTCAGTGGATTTTTTATTAATTACGTTAGTGAAGCTGTATTTACTCACTGATATGTATCAGTGAATTTCAATAACAGGTTAGTTTTATAGATAATTTGAATAGTCACTAATTATGCGTGGTACAATTCTCGCATTGATAAAAAGTGAATAGTTAATTAAAATTTGTGCAATTTCACTGATTCATGCTTAGAGAGTATATTATACACATATAAAACGATGACTATACCTCTTCACAGACATGCCCGTTGCTACATCAATACGATCTTGATACACGCGTAGCACCAGTCGGCAATATGATTTGAAACAGTGCTGTGACGCCGGCTATTGAATACCATCTAATTTACTGATTTTCATTGTTTAAAATATTATATACAGGTCCTTAGGTACATATGAAATTGGTGTTTTGTATGGTCGGATCATAAAGTCGATTTTTTATATATATACAAAATATTTAATTAATCAAAAAATGTACCATTGCTATCTATGCACTTTTTCCATTTTATAGGTAGTTCATTGATGACTTTACTAAAAAAACCATTCGGACGAGAATCAATAAAATATTTGAAGGCGATTTGGACTGCCCCATCGGAGTTGAATTTTTTTCCCTTGCAAGAAGTTATCCAAATTAAAAAAAAAATGATAATCTGTTGGAGCAAGTTCCGGGGAGTACGTTGGATGTCTTCGACATCCAATTGAAGCTCTTCTAATTTGGTAGCCGTCTGTTGTGCAGTGTGTGGTCTAGCGTTTCCTGAAGCAGCAGTGGCCTAAAGTGATTGACTAATCTCGGTTGTTTAGCAGCTATCTTTTCCATCATGGTCATTGCTGACAATAGACATCTGCCGTAATCGTCTACCCAGATTTAAGAAAGCTGTAGTGAACGACACCGGCACTAGTCCACCAAACGTTCACAAGTAACTTTTTTTTTGAGTCAATTTTCGCTTGGGGCAGGATTTGCTGGCTCGCCAGGGTTCAGCCATTGCGAAGAGCGCTTCCGATTATCGTACATGATCCATTTTTATCACATGTAATGATTCGATTTAAAATTCCGTCATTATTGTGCCGGCCGAGTAATGTAACGTAGCAGTCTAAGCGTCTTTGTCGGTTTGCTTCTCTCAATTCATGAGGTTTTAAGCTTTTTTACCTTCCCAATTTGCTTCAAGTGGATTAGAACAGTTTTATCACTAACACCGCAGCCTGTAGCTAACTCGGACGTGGTTTGTGCTGGATCATCTTCCACAATAGCCATCAATTCTTCATTATAAACTTTGGTCCCCGGCCTTGTTCTGCAGGTCGGAATTTCCAGAACGAAAAAGATGGAACCAAAAACGCACTGTTTTCATTTACGACACTGTAGCCAAACACATTATTAATCCTTCGAGCCGTTTCTGCAGCACTAGTGCCACGGTGGAACTCGTTCTCGTAAATAACACGATATTTGAAGTTTTCCATTTTGTAAACCGAGTGACGCAAAGTACTGCTTACTCACATCAGACGAATGCTTACTACTGAAAACTACACTACTAAATGTTACTACACTACGTTTTAGAAATTGTTAATCGTTTCTGTCACTTGTGCCACTCTAAATGAAAATAAATAAAAATAATTCTGTTTTTGTTTTTACCTCCACTCCATTTATTGAGTGTAAAAATATTTGAATCTAGATCTGCGGTCCGGGAGCAGACGCCCTGCTGCAGTTAGCGCAGTCTCGCCCCATAGACGCGCTGCACTGCGCCGGACTCGTCATGAGAGTTATGGCACAGTCACCGGAATCCATATCTCTGACACCCAAGTTAGTAACGTTTTGATAATAACGTATAGTTTTCGACTTTTAGTTTTTAGACTTTCGTCATTTTTTAAACTTAAAACTATATTTTAAGCACATCTGTACTTATTAAAAATGTCTTACATAAGGTTTTTAGTAGTTAATAGTAGTATTTAAAATATTTAGCTGGATTTTAAGCGTAAATATTTTTGAGGGAGCCAAAAGTCACCATCCTTCCTTCTTCCATTTTTTAGCTTCTAGATAATGCTCTCCATACTTAAATCAGTAATGCATTTTTTGCACTCCTCTGATGTCGCAAATGTTTAAGGCAGTGCCGATTACACACGTCCCTTGTTACGCAATAACAATAGTAATAAAGTCATAAATAAAAACTATCGTTATTGAGGGAGTCTTTATTACCGTCTATACGGCTAAGTATCTTGGTTCATCATCATCGTCATATCAGCCATTGGATGTCGACTGCTGCATAGGCCTCCCCCATCGACCTCCAGAGTGACCGGTTCAATGCAGCCTTCATCCAACGGCTTCCGGCGACACTCTTCAAGTCGTCTGTCCATTTCGTGGACGGCCGTCCGACGCTGCGCTTGCCGGTACGTGGTCTCCACCCGAGAACCTTTCTGCTCCATCGGCCGTCAGTTCTACGAGCTATGTGCCCTGCCCACTGCCACTTCAGCTTGCAAATCCATTGGGCTATGTCGGCAATCTTCGTTCGTCTGCGGATCTTATCATTTCTGATCCTATTTCGCAGAGAAATACCAAGCATAGCCCTCTCCATTGCACGCTGTGCGACTTAGAGCTTGTTTAAAAGGCCCATAGTCAGAGACCAGGTCTCAGGTTCGTATATCACCACTGGTAACACACATTTTTAAGATTTTGAATACTTTCGACTTCAGGCATGTATCTTGGTTAGGCCTTTTGAAATGTACGCAGCAATTAACAACAGAATTACAGCGACTACTGTTTTGGTGTAATGGTGTGAGTAGTCGCCTTAACGCCAGCAGCGGGTTCGATACCCTCTCGGGACAAATATTTGTTTTTCTTCCACGTGTGTCATGTGAAGCCAACCCGTAGTGAAGTAGAGTGGCGAATTAAGATTCAGCTCTTCTATATGGAGGAGAGGCTTTTGCCCAGCAGTGGGACGTTTACAGGCTGATTCTGTTCCGTTCAGTTCACGCAGCAATTTAACTGTTTGTGGTCAGCTTGTCCTTGTGTGGTAATATAATGTTTTATATTTACTAGGTTTACTGAAATATTCGCCACAATTCTGAACTCCGGTCCTTCGTTAGTACAACGCGCGCTGGGTCAGCGAGGTGGCAGTGGACCCGAGCTGCTGCAGAAACTTTTGCTGGAACAATTGCGAGATCCAGAGTAAGTTCAGAATGTAGAAACTTTTTCTTGTCAAAAATTAGTTTTTTGTTGCATTCAATTTAATTACTTCTTAAGCGAGAGCTAATTATCTCTGAGCCGAGACTGCTATTGTGGTGTGCATCGGACTTAATCTAAAAATATATATAAAGCAGAAGATTATGTTTGTTTGATTATTTATTGATTTGTTGTTTGAACGCGCTCTTAAGTCTATCTTTTTTCTCTCTCTAATTTCAAGATCTGTCTTATAGTCTTTGAGCTCTATTAATTGAGAAAGTATTGGTTACGAAACGACTCACTACGACTCTCAGGACCGGTGTAGTACGAGCCGTCGAATTGAGCAGTAAAATCACACGAGTAAACAAACGGAACAGAGACAAAGCTTCATACGAGCGCGCAACGATACGTACACTACTACGAGCTTGACGCGTGTGTGCGTGAGCACTCGCGCTGCGTCACGTATGGAGAGAAACCGGCCTGTACCGGTTCGGCGAGTGCTCAAATTCAGGGGCACACGTCGCGCATCGTGTTTTCATTTAATGATAATTTAATAATTTAAATAGTGTTTTTATGTAATTTTAATAGTGTTTTAATATAAAAGTGTAAATATAGTATACTGTACAGTGAGTATGAACAATAATTTTATCCTCTGTGCCAATCCTACCAAAACCACTGTCCCTACGTACAGTATCGAAACTGAAAATTTGCGATTTGTTTTTATTGCACTAAGAAACTCCTTTTTAAATATGTTTTCATACAACAAAAGAGAATAAGCTAAAAAAACATATTAAACCACATTTTTCATGAGTATAATATCGATACTTAACAAATAAATGACAATTGTGTACACAAAATTAACTTAAAAGTGCTCTCCTGTAAAGTACCTTTTTTTAGTTTCGATAGTATACGTAGGGACAGTCGAAATAAGTAGACGCTTTGTCTCTGTTCCGTTTCTTTACTTACGTGGTAAAATAGTATGACTGACTGACCCGTTGGCGCAGTTTGCAGTGACCCTGTTTTCTGCTCAAAGGGTTGTGGGTTCGATTCCCGCCCCGAGTCTGGGTGTAATATATGTTTATTTATATATGTATTACTTATATGTATATTTATTTAAAAAAAAGTATATTAGTCGGCTGTTACATAAAACACAGGCATTAAGTTGCCTACCTTAGGAACTGTAAGGTTATGTCATCGGAGATATTAAACGACTTGATCCATTCAAATATGATTTATTACTGATCTTTCAATAGAATACATTACACATTTTATATCGTTACTTACTCCAACATACACTACTACTTATAATATAATATCTACTTACACACTACCTTGACCTTGTGTGTGTGTTAAACATATTTATATTTATATATTTATATTCTATATCAGTACAGCTCCAGCGGAGCGCAGCGCGTTGCTGTCGGGCTGGCTGCACGCGCTGTGGACGCCCGCGCTGCCGGCGAGCGCGCGCGCCGCGCTGGACGCCGCCGTGCGCGCCGCGCGCGACTGGCGCGCCCTGGACGCGCACGCGCACCTGCTGCTGCAGGTGGGGCTGCGTGCTTTAGTTTACCACATCATTGCTTTGCTAGTATTGAGAAAAAATGTTGTTGTTAATTTTTAATATGTTCATGTAATCATTTTGTGGAATATCTTCATACTTATTGATTTAATGTATATAACAATTTCGTTAACTTATTTAAAATATGTTTTTTCTAATATAATATATATACGTGACGTTTGTCCTCGCAGGAGGAGAACGCCAAGGAGTACTTGGCGGACGTGGTGCGGAACGCGGCGGTGGCGCCGCTGCTGTGCGAGAGCGCGCTGCGCGCGGCGCACGGCGCCGAGCTGAGCGCGCCCGCGCACGCGCGCCTTCACGCCGAGCTGGCGCGGCAGCGCGCCGCCGGCCAGCGCGTGCACGTCAACAATGCGCTCAAGGTCACCTACCTTGAACTTCAAATATATTGTAATATCGGTGGGACTATTATGTAACTTGCGCGATCGCGAGAAATCGTTGTGGTGTCGAATTTCAATACTAATTGAGACTCAGCTTGTATTGAAATTCCACACCACAGCGATTTCTCCCGATTACGTAAGTTACGTAATAGGCCACAGATTCCTGAAACGTCTCATGTGATCCGAGATTTCGTTATTAATCTGTTTCATTGAATAAAAGTGGGGTATTTATTGATAAGTACGAACCAAATATGTTTAGTAATGTTAGGTGGCTCACCACGAGCTCATCTCATTATCGAACTGGTTGTAACATTCGAAATAAAGCCAAAACGAATTTGGCCTATAATAATTAGAAATGTGCTTTGCAGCAAATCGGTTGGTCGGTGAGCGACGGCGACCTGTCGCTGTCCCGCTGCGCGTGCGCAGTGCTGTCGGCGCGCGCGCAGCACCCCGCGCACGCGCTGCTGTGGCGCCTGCTGCTGCACGTGTGGCTGCAGCGGTACGTGCCTGTTACCTCACTGTTACACGCTCTTGTCGTTTACTGTCGCTGTCCCGCTGCGCGTGCGCAGTGCTGTCGGCGCGCGCGCAGCACCCCGCGCACGCGCTGCTGTGGCGCCTGCTGCTGCACGTGTGGCTGCAGCGGTACGTGCCTGTTACCTCACTGTTACACGCTCTTGTCGTTTACTGTCGCTGTCCCGCTGCGCGTGCGCAGTGCTGTCGGCGCGCGCGCAGCACCCCGCGCACGCGCTGCTGTGGCGCCTGCTGCTGCACGTGTGGCTGCAGCGGTACGTGCCTGTTACCTCACTGTTACACGCTCTTGTCGTTTACTGTCGCTGTCCCGCTGCGCGTGCGCAGTGCTGTCGGCGCGCGCGCAGCACCCCGCGCACGCGCTGCTGTGGCGCCTGCTGCTGCACGTGTGGCTGCAGCGGTACGTGCCTGTTACCTCACTGTTACACGCTTTTGTCTCCTAGTTTACGAGAAACGTAGTTGTCTACGTGTTATCGTTAATTTTCTAAAGTATTATTTTATAATAATTCCATATACACTATAATTTAAATGACCTGATAATGAGTTATTTAATATTACAATTTACAGAAACATTAATTAATAACAAATATTATTGTCTGTATAGAATATCCGATACCTCTCCACCCATTGGACCTCTACTCTTTAGTGGAATAGTCAAATCTCGTACTCTTGCGCAACTAAAGAAACGCCTACAAGAAACGGCGGTATACCATCACGATCAGATTGACATCCTGAAATCCAGATGTAGTGATCCTTCTAGTGCTGTACCGCAGAATAAACTTATTAAAAGTAACTCGACCACAGATAATGGTTTATTTCAAACGGAATCAATATTTAACGATTTGACTGGAGAATCAAATGATTCGGAATCGACTCCGTCGGACGAGGACGGCAAGATCGATGACATAAGCGAGAGCGAGACGCAAGATGACCGGGATGTGTTAAATCTTATCTCTTACCACACAGCTGTTGAGAAGTAAGTTAAAATTTATTAAAACGATATCCTTTGTAAAGACAAATAAAATTCATGTTAAAAATATTAGTAGTGTCCTTTGTGTAAGTTTTAAACGTTCTTAAAGTCACGTGTGACGGCGACATTACAGTTTGATTTAAAAACTTTAACTTATATTCAGGGTTTTTTTACTGTACATAGACATAATGATTCGAGTATGGTTTAAATCCTCTTAATCACCTTAAACTGTATAATTAAAAAATCATATAAAATCAAAATACTTAATTCTGTGCTTATAAAATAGAATTTTAGAAATGCTCTTGTAAGTTTTGACCCGTCAAAATAGATTCAACCAAAGTTAACAACTGGTTTGTAATGCAGATTCTATTGAGAATAGTCCATTAAGAAACTCAGTAGGTACCTAGTTAATCTTTCAAAATCTTTGCATTTTAATAATTAAACTTTATGTACTATAATCTAGAATCATAGAATATGCTTGAATAAATAATATGTTTTAGCTGTTACACTCTTTACTAAGGATTTTTATTGAAATTTATATTTTAATATTGATTTTTTTTTTTATATTTTTACTAGAATGCTTCGTGAATACTTGCTGTGGCTCGAAGAGGGAGAAAATGTACGCGCAAGTCCATACCATGCGGACATTTCAAGATTTCTGTCGGAACAGGTTAAAAGACCTTAAATTATTAGTAGTAGTACAAAAAAAAAGTATCTTTTGGTTTAGTAGGTCCTTCTGTATAGTCTAAGATCTGAGAGTAGTTTTTGTTTTTTTTTAATCAAGACATTCTTGATATAAATTTAAATATCTATTTGTTTTTGTGTTCTGCGAACTATCTTGGATGAAAAAGTTTTAATTTAAAAAGTAACTTCCTTCTTTTTGATATTTTTTAATAAGACTATGCAGAAGTTACAGTAAGAGAAAGGATTTAACTATTAAATATAAGGGCAATTAAGATCTCTTTTTAAAATGTATATAAAAATAATATCAGATAAATAAATAACAAATAGTTATAGAAATATCTAAAATAATTTAAAGCAAGGACTAATCTTCGTAATGGTTAACAAGCTTAATACAAAAATATAAATAAGAATCAAGTAAAAGAGATTAAACTTAAAAATCACGTCCTATAAGGTCATAATTTTTTTTATATTTTTATATTAGACTATAAACAATTACTGTAAAATTAGATAATCTAAACTTACCGCATTTGGTTCTATAATTTATTACACTTCTATACCAGGCTCTGGACGCAGCCTGGCGCGCGTCCCTCGAGCCGACGTCCCCTTCGCCCTCCCCCACGTCTCCCACCACAGCTTCCGCCCCGCCCCCTAGCGTCGTCTCGCCCCCGACCCCGCTGCCCCCCGCGCACCTCACGCACTTCGAACGCGCCGTAGCCACCGTCCAGAGCATCGACAGTGTCCCGCGGAAACGCTTCAGGATACCCGCTCCACTCAGTACAATAAGTGAATCGGTGTTGAAGGATCCCTTCCTACTGCTCCAGATGATAGAAAAGTATATCGACAAACTGAAAAACCTTAATGAGTAAGTAAATTCATATTTTTCTGGAAACACGACTACATATTAATAAACATTTACCAATCATTTCATTCGTTGGATAAACTCATAAGGATGGTAATATTTTCCACTGATATTGAGTGTAATTTACAAAAGTGCCATGACCTGTAAAAAAAAAAATGGAAAGTATTATCTTACGACGAAATCTGAACCACGAACAGACTAAATTACATAAACTCTTTTGCAAAAAAAACGGGCACTTAAGCAAAGAACTATTTTATAGTTACTATTAGTTTGTTTGACAATTTTAGGTATTGTTATCCTCAGAATTTTATAAATTAATTAGGAAGGAATAGTTTTCATGTGTTTTATCATAGCATTTTAATTAAATTATTAAGAAATAATGTTTAAGCTCAAAACACTATGATTGTACCTGCTCGCTAAATAAAAATGAAACGCGTTAATTTCTTTGTTTTTCTTGAATACATTAAAAGCAGATAAAAGTTTAGTATTGAGTGTGACCCCCTCTTGCTGAAATCACAGCTTGCATTCGTCTGGGCATGCTAGTGAGTATATCTTTTATGGTTTCTTGGGGAATACGTTCCTACTCCGCGGTAATCACATTCTTTAGCTCTCTGATAGTCTGCGGAGCCGGCTGCACTGATCTCACTCGTCGCTTCAGAACGTCCCAGACATGCTCTATGGGATTGAGGTCCGGACTTCTAGCTGGCCAGTCCAAACGACGAATTCCGACTTCTAGCATATACGCATCCACACCGCCAGACCGGTGGGCGCGAGCGTTGTCGTCCATAAAAATTGAGTTTTCGCCAAGAGCGGTTAAAGCGGGTTGTGCATAAGGAATTAGAACTTCCGTTACGTATCGGTGTCCAGTCAGTGTACCGTTTTCGATGAAGACTAACTGAGTACGATCCATAGAATTTATTCCTGCCCAAAACATAACAGAGCCCCCTCCATAAGGTGTGATTTCTTCAAAACATGCCTCTGCAAAGCGTTCTCCTCGTCTACGTAGCACTCGCCGACGTCGGTCTTCACCATGCAGAGATATCCTCGCTTCATCGGAGAACAATACCCTATCCCAGTCTTCATGAGTCCATGACACACAATTTCGAGCGAAGCTAAGCCTGGCAACTCGATGTCCACGGAGTAATTTAGGGCCGCGTGCCGGGCGATGACTGTGTATATTAGCAGCGAGAAGCCTCCTCCTGACCGTCCATAGACTAATTTGCACATTTCTTACTTCTTCGAGGGTGTTCTTGAGGTCCACATAAGAAGATTTGCGATTTCTCAACGCTTGACTAACTAGAAAACGATCATCCCGTGGTTCGGTACATGTCTTTCTGCCAGAACCAGGCCTTCTCTTGACGGAACCGGTCTCTTGATAGCGCTGCCAGGTCCTTTGAACTGTCGACCGACTCACATTTAGCCTCTGAGCCACGAAGCATTGACTGCAACCTTCTTCAAGCAGCGCAATAATTTTGCTCGCTTTTATCACTTTATCTACCATTTTCGAGATTGCTAAACAGCAATAACAATACTTTTAAATGTCAAGGACACCAGATAATTTAATAAAAATTGACAAAAAGTTAATTAGAGTCGATATTAACTATAGGGAATTCGCGCCACAAAATGTAGTTAAAAGTTATTTTCTTTGAAAACCAGGCTCAGTCAAAAATTTGAATTTGGAATGTACTCTTATAAACATTATGGCACTTTTATAACTGGCCAGTAACATGTTCAAATGATTAAAACCTTTTTGGTATTTTATTTTTTTCAGCCAGGAAGAAAATCGAAACCGCCCGTTTTTTTTTGCAAATGAGTGTACCTTTTGCGGGTAAAGAACTCTTCTCCTATAAAATAAAAGAGTTGGTGTTTTATCTTCCACGCTGCTCCACTGCGAGATGACTTATTATTTATCTATCAAGATCAATGATCGTTCAGGCATTTATGATAATTGCCGAAATTGACCGCTTTCGTGTTCTCTGAAGCACTATAGGAAAGAACTGGGGAGATTATTTAGTTAGATATCTTTTTACTTTAATTTATATTTGATGTATTTTAATATAATGTTAAATCATAAGTTAACTCATACAATGTTTTGAGTCTTTCCATTTGTGTGCAAGTAATTGTTCATTATCTGCTGGACTGCCCCTGTCGACTGCTAGTTACACGCGCAATAGTACGCGAACTGTCCGTGTCAACTACGGGTTGACTGACGTACATAACGTTATCACAGGCGTGCAATTACGTAGTAAAAAGCGAGAGGCCTTGGGCAGTTTTGGGTAGTTCGTAAAATAAAAGTCATTGCCAGGACACTCAAGCGGGTATTGAACGTAACCGTCTGTGAGCAGGGAGTGGCAGTCGGAGTGGGGCCGCGCGTGTGCGCTGGACCAGCAGCTGTGGCAGCTGGTGGAGCGGCTGCGCGTGCGGCGCGCGCTGCCGCCCGTGCGCGGCGCGTGCCCGCAGCGCTGCGCGCCCCTCGTCGTGCACGTGCCCGTGAGCCTGCCCCGGCATATCTTCTCTCTCTCGTCTTCCATATTCTACTTTAATTTCAATTATTTTGTTTTTTTTCATACTATTTTACTATGACACACAAAATTATTTCTTTATATGTTTTAGAAGTCTTGTTTATGACTCTGTCATAAAGTAAAGATGACGTGTCTCGTTATGATTTAGGCCGTGCTCCGATATACACTGCGAGCACTGCTCAGAGCTGTCCCTGATGAAAAATTCGTTTCGTTATAGACTGCCAGTACATTGCCCCAGTACCATAGAGAGATATATGACGTCACAAATCGCCGTCATTTTTATACACTTTCGAGGTAAGGTGCTCTCAGTACTTTTATCACGTAATCAAAAAATATAACAGCGCGAATGATTATTTCTTGTTGAATAGAAAACGTGAAAAAAAAAATAAGTCGAAAAATGAAGATGATATATGACTGGACTGCAGTATAGTAGTGCTACAGTATAGCAAACTAAAAAGGAACGACTTCGCAGTATACTGAACTGACGTCACATCTCACAAGTGTGTATTCTGTGTGTGCTCGTAGTGTATTTCCGAACACGACCTTAATGTATATTGGGCTGTCATTCTTTTATGTCATAATCATAGAGTAAAAGTTATAGAATGATTGTGTTGACAAGTGAAATAGTATGATCAATGAAAATTTATGAAAAATATATCTTGAATATTTATTTAGACTATTTATTTATACTATAGTATACAAAATTGATTATTTATTTAAACTTTATTCATTTAGGAAGAAGAATGGTGTATATCTACTGGAGCTGAACAAGCTTTACGCGAAAACAGGTAGGTACAAGAACGCATTATAATATTTCGCTAGTGACTGTTAACATCGTCGGAACTGCAAAAATCGCATTTATTTTTTTTTATTTCATAAAACGTTCCTAAATGACCAAGTCTATCATCAGCTGAAAAGAAAAATATTATTTTATGCATAGTTTTTTGTTCGATATTAAATTAGGGTCACTAGCGACTTACCGATCTCCTAGGCACACGTGTGAGCTGGCTCGGTCTGGACGGATCAGGGGCTCGGCAAGTAACACCAATAGTTCCAATTCACGTATCGAACACCACCATAGGGACACACCAGTTCGGATCTCCAGCGTAAGATGTATTCTCGATCGAGTTAAACGGGAGGTAGTAAGTTTGTATGCGCTTCCGACAACGGTTCTCTCGGGACTCAATATGCGCCCTCACCAGAGGGCGCGGTTCGGCGCACAACACGGTGCGATCGGATACAGTAATATATCGCTAAGCAACCCATTAATAATAAAAGAAAAAATAACAATAATATGTAATCGATATTGTCCAATTTATGTTATCTTGTGAATGTACGAAAATACGAAATAAATCATGTTTTTAAATACGAACAAACTGAACCTGTTCCGGTACGGAACATGCCGCTCACCTTAAAAGCACGTAGTGTCTTTTAAAGAAAAGATTAAAGTTAAAGAAAATTATATGTAAATTAAAACTAAACCTAACTATAACTATAACTACTAAATATTGTTTGTAATAATTTTAACTATTGTAACGGAAGAGGACAAATCTTGACAACAGGGCGTTTGAAAAGCGTATTGCCCATTTTCAGTGTAACGACTCGTACAACCTGATCAGAGCCGGGATGAAGCGCGTGAATGCGTGCGAGCTTCCATTGGAGCGGTGGTAGATTCTGATCACATACCACAACAACAGTGCCCTCACGGAGGGTGGAGCCGCGGTCTTGGAACCATTTATTAGTTTGTTGGAGTTCGTGAAGATACTCCTTACTCCAGCGTTTCCAAAAATGTTGAACCGACTGTTGAATCCAGTGCCAACGAGTAAGGCGATTAGGATTTTCGTCTACCAAGGAAACGTCAGGTACCGCCGTCAAGGGTTCTCCTATAAGGAAGTGAGCTGGGGTCAATGGGAGAGGATCCGAAGCATCCGAGCTCAATACGCAAAGAGGTCGTGAATTTAAAACGGCTTCTATCTGACACGTAAGAGTGTGCATCTCATCGTACGTCTGAATTCGTGTACCTACCACGCGGTGAAGATGATGTTTAAAGCTCTTTACGGAGGCTTCAAACAATCCGCCGAAATGACTAGCGTAAGGAGGTTGGAAATGCCACGTAAGGCCCTGTTCTAAAGTTTGTTTATTTAAAAGATTTTGAACCGGATCGCTACGTAAAAACGCGTATAAATCTTTTAAGTAATTATTACAACCGACAAAATTCCTTCCACAATCTGAGTAAATGTCCGTACAATAGCCACGCCGGGACGTGAAGCGTCGCAGGGCAGCTAGAAAGGCTTCTGTAGATAATTCGGATACGAGTTCGAGATGTACGGCCTTTATCGCCATACATACAAAAACTGCAACGTAACACTTTATTACTTTAGCATTTCGAACTTTATTAGCGCGAACGAAAAAAGGACCCGCAAAATCTACAGACGTCTTTTTAAAGGCACGAGTTGGACGTAGTCTAGATTCAGGGAGCTGTCCCATACGCGGTTGCATACGCGAAGGGCGCGCGCGGAAGCACCGTACGCAGCGATGTATGCGCTGGCGCACGATATCACGACTCGACAAAATCCAATATCGCTGTAAAAGTGAGTAACGTACTAATTGAGCTCCCGCATGTAAATTAACTAGATGAGCGTTGTCAATTATAAGATCCGTTAAGGGATGTCGTTTAGGCAAAATCAATTGATGTTTAGAATTAAAGTGTAAAAGAGATTTGTGAATGCGTCCTCCCACGCGTAAATATCCGTCACTATCCAGAAATGGCGTAAGACGGCGTAAACTTATCGAAACTAATTTATTATTAGAAATATTTTTAATATCCTCACGAAAAACAGATTGCTGCGTTAAAAGTATAAGGCGATTAAGTGAAAAGTTATATTCGGGGACCGTGATATAATTTGGAAGAGATTGTTTAATATGTTTATTTTTACATTTGTTATAAAAACGAAATATGAAAGCAGTTACACACACAAGTTTATTTAACGACGAATATCGTGTAATAAAACTATCCGTATCGCTAAAAGGATACGTTATAGCTGTGTACGAATACTCATTAAGCTGTTGTTCATTATTGCGTTTTTCTTCGCTTGTATTTACGATTGTTTTTTCTATAGGCCAAGAGTCGGGACCTTGTTGGAGCCATGCGGGACCATGGTACCACAAGTCACTCTTAACTAATGCTGCCGGCAATAGGCCGCGAGACGCCGCGTCTGCGGGGTTATCAGCTGACGGGACGTGACGCCAGCAGCTTGCGGGTACGCGGGTCGAGATCTCACTGACGCGGTTAGACACAAAAGTCTTCCATTCATGCGGAGAAGAACGAAGCCATGCCAATACGACAGAAGAGTCAGACCAAGCTTGAATTTGACCGGGACGGATCTTATCTCCGTATATGTGGTTTACCTTTTCAATTAATTTTGATAGCAAAAGTGCAGCCATCAGTTCAAGGCGAGGGATAGTAAGACATACACGCAACGGTGCGACACGAGTTTTTGCCATTATTAAATGTGTCTCACAATCACCGCTCTTGCTTACATGCCGTATATAAACACATGCGGCGTAACCGATTTGAGACGCGTCCGCAAAACCATGTATTTGAATAGATTCTAAGTCGTCAGTATTAAAAATATAACGAGGAAAAGAAATCGATGATAAGAGCGGTAGCTCTTTAGTAAAAGATGTCCATGAATTTAATATATCAATAGGCGGCGGCTCGTCCCAACCAATGTTCGCTAACCACATCAACTGAATTAAATGCTTAGCAAATAATGTTACCGGCGACAATAACCCGAGAGGGTCATATATTTTTGCTATTTCTGATAATATAGCACGCTTAGTGCAATTACGCGAAGTAACGTGAACCTTGAAGTTAAATGAATCTGCTCGGGGGTTCCACTGTAATCCGAGAACATTCACACCCCTATCACCCTCCATCTCTGCAAAACGAACACTCTCACACCGCTCACCATGAAACTCTGCGGGCTGGACTGCGGCAAGAATCGCGGGCGAGTTGCTATGCCATTTGCGTAGCTCGAACCCAGCCGTGGCGCAAATACCAATCAACTCCTGCTGCAGAAGAAGGGCCTGGGCTTCACTGTCGGCGCCCGTGATGACGTCATCGACGAAGACATCATTTAATAAAACTGCTGCGGCTAATTTGTAACGCTCGGCTTCATCGTAAGCCAGTTGTCGGATGGTACGAAGTGCGAGATAGGGAGAACAATTGACGCCGAATGTGACCGTACGAAGTCTATAGTCACGTAAAGGTTCCTCTGGTGATCGACGCCAGAGAATACGCTGAAAGTCTCTATCACTTTCACGTAACAATATATTACGAAACATTTGTTTTATATCTGAACAGAAAGCAACACGATGCACACGAAATTTTAAAAGAACATCTACGATATCTAGGTGAAGTTTAGGTCCCGAGAACAGCACGTCATTTAATGAGTACCCACTGGTCGTACGACAGCCGGCTTCAAAAACGACTCGAGTGCGTGTTGTCTCGCTTGAAGGCTTAATCACACAATGGTGTGGGATATAGTAATTCGCACCAACTGAAGGATTATCATCAACGAGCTCCATATGATTGAGGTCAACGTACTCTTGAAGGCAAGCGTGATAGTCAATCTTCAGCTGTGGATTACGTTCTAACCTATATTCTAATTTATGAAAACGTGCTACAGCGATTTGTCTAGATTCACCGAGGGGCGGGGCGTTGACCTTGAAAGGCAGAGCTACCACGTATCGCCCTGTGATATCTCGGTTATGCGTTCTTCGAAAAAAGGATTCGCATAATTCCTCATCGGGAGTGTAACTCCGCTTTTCTGGTACTGACTCCAGCTCCCAAAAATTTTGTAAGTTGTCGTTGTCAAACGAGCTATAACAAACTTGGAGTGGAGTCGAAATGTTTGTATTGAAAGTAAGTTTACCTAACAGTAAATAACCGAACACACTATTCATAGCGATCGGTGTACCCGGTGGACCCGTAATAGTGTTATTTAATAAAATGTGGGATAGTATATCCGCTCCTAGTAACATTTCAACCGGTTGTGGTGTATGAAAGTGGGGATCGGCCAAGGTGAGTCCCTTTAAGTGAGGCCACTTAGTATAAGGCAAAGATAAGTTAGGCATTTTTGACATTAACTTAGGCAAAATTAATGCGTCAACCGGAATAACGGGATGATTTTTATCCTTTGGCGTAATCGAGCACGTAACCATACCCTTGGGCATCAATGGTTCTGTATCTCCTATGCCTAGAACTGGTATGTGAACATTAGTGCGCGGCAAACCAAGACGTTGTACGCATGTTTCACTTATAAACGAAGCCTGACTTCCACTATCAACTATACACCGAACGGATGAAATTTTATTATTTCCTAAATATAAATCTATTAAAGCCGTAGATAATAATACTGTAAACATAGAATGCGACGAATGCATCTTTGTTGCGTAATTATTATGTATGCGATCGTCCTGTGGTTCCTCCGAAAGAGGGAGCGTGACGGCGTTAGCAGTAGTAGTCTTGTTTACAATCGCTAAAGGCTGCGGTGAAATTAAATGAATAAGACTATGATGCCTTTTTTGACATGTACGACATACAAAATTCGATTTGCAATTTCTTACATCGTGTCCGACGTTTAAACAATTATAACAAATATTTTTGTTTTGAATAAAATTGTACCTATCATGTGGAGAAAGATTTAAAAACTCTGTACATTTAGATATTAAATGCTGACCGGAGCATTTCAAGCAAGATCGATCCTTATTACTCTTACTATAAGGTCCATTTTGATCTGTGATTGACGCGAGGCGTGCAGTGAATGAGTTTCGATGCATCGCGTTTGACCTCCCATCAACCTTCTTACGATGATTATTATTAATATGTTGTGGGTAATTTTTAATGGACTGTGTATAAGAAGCTATAGCGATTTCGTCAGCTGAGATTTCGCGTTCTAAAAATTCAATTAAGGTATTAACATCTGGTATATCGGATGGTCTTGACAATGAACGTTCATAATTTTTTCTCAAGTTTATAGGTATTTTACGTAATAATAAGTTAAGTAATATAAAACTCCACTGATCAATAGGAAAATCCATAACCTCAAGCGCCCTAATGTTTTCTTGGTAGACATTTAACAAATTACGTACACTATGAGACGATCGCTCGGAACATGTTTCAAGGTCAAGTATGCGATCTAAATGCTTCGATGCAATGATTCGCCTATTTTCATATCTATTTCTTAAAATATTTAATGCAATAAGATAATTATCACCTGTTATAGGGAGTGATTTAATTAAGTTATATGGCTCATTTTTAATCGAAAGTAGTAAGTAACGTAATTTTTCCGTCTCCGTGTAGGCTCTGTTGTCATGGACTAATGAACAGAATAGATCAAAAAATGATTGCCAATCGGTAGGGTCACCGTTAAACTCGGGTAAGGGCAAGACGGGTAGATTTCTTTTATGACAAATATCGTCCTGATGAAATGACCGACGCCGATTTAGATCGTCATTCTTTAAACTATTTACGTACGAAATAATAGCATAATATAAATCGTTAAAGTCATTGCGAATTTTAATATGCTCGTCTTTATCAAATGCCTTATGTTTTATAAGCGTTTTTTCAATTTTAGTTTGAACTTTGTTAAACTTTCTCTGATGTGAATTTAAATCACTAGCTCGCGAACGAAATTGTTGATCATTTGTAGTTGCAAGCTGTAGAATGCGTTTAAGCTCATCGAGAATCAAATCTCTTTCGAAAATATCCTGTTCACACAATATTTCTGATTTTAATTCGTCCGGCATTTTGCGTTACAAAGATGACGGTGAAACAAAAACGAGAAGAAATACGTTTGTTGAAAAATGAGTTCGTAGAACTGCAATAATTGAACAAGATAACACAAGCTGGACAATAATCCTGGTTCGAAGGAACAAAAATTTATGTTCGATATTAAATTAGGGTCACTAGCGACTTACCGATCTCCTAGGCACACGTGTGAGCTGGCTCGGTCTGGACGGATCAGGGGCTCGGCAAGTAACACCAATAGTTCCAATTCACGTATCGAACACCACCATAGGGACACACCAGTTCGGATCTCCAGCGTAAGATGTATTCTCGATCGAGTTAAACGGGAGGTAGTAAGTTTGTATGCGCTTCCGACAACGGTTCTCTCGGGACTCAATATGCGCCCTCACCAGAGGGCGCGGTTCGGCGCACAACACGGTGCGATCGGATACAGTAATATATCGCTAAGCAACCCATTAATAATAAAAGAAAAAATAACAATAATATGTAATCGATATTGTCCAATTTATGTTATCTTGTGAATGTACGAAAATACGAAATAAATCATGTTTTTAAATACGAACAAACTGAACCTGTTCCGGTACGGAACATTTTTTAATTACTTAATTTATAAATGTCGGTATTTAAAAAAAAAATAACTAAAAAGATGCATGCAATTTACACTTTGCATCGCTCTTCTGTAAAGTTGCTGCTTTTCATATTCGACATTTTTAATAGTCATGAGCAGAGACATGATACTTACAACTAGACAGTGTACAAAAAAAATTTGTTTTGCTAAAATGAGATCTATTCTTTGACTGTCACGGTAGGTATTTCCCTATAAGCGGTAGCTAGCTAAAAGCGGTCCGAGCGAGAGCGCTCCCGCTGGTAGTGTGTCCTTGTCTAACATCTTGCCAGCTCACATAATCATTTCGTTTGATAGAAATGGTAGAAAATTAAATACTTTTCTTTTTAATAATTTACTAATACGAACGGTTGGTAAACTTAGAAACGTATTTAGACGTATTTCTACAGTGTCAATAATTAATAAATCAATTGGTTGTATTTAAAAAATAATTAAATACTGAGTAAAGGTAGTATTAAATGTTTGGGACTGGTAATACTAAATGTAAGATGGTGGTTTGCTTATTTGTTTATTTGGTTGATTGTCGTGTTTCGATTTGCGATTGTGTCAATTTTCTGACTAAAGTTGATTGTTTTTCCATGAAAAATGGTGAATTCTTGTTGTGTGATAGGGTGCAATAATGAGTCTTATTGCGGTAGTCGCTTTTCTTTCCACGAGTAAATAAAAACAACAATCTTAATCTTTAGGGTAACCATGATTTGAATTGGAGATGTACCGGTCAATGACAAGAGTATACAAAATGAGCAATAACCGAAACTTACATTTTTTATAAAACACTTAAATTGTTGTGTTGAAGTTAACTATAAGTATACTTATTTATAGTCATTCTACTTTGTACCGATGATGTTTATGATTTATAACAAATTTCTTGTATCTTAGATTTCCGAATAATGAAAACTACTACTTGATTGATGTTTGTAAATTTTCTTCTTTTATAGCCTTTGTAGACAGAGGAGGCCTAAAATATGCTTCAGCATTTGTGTCAAGAGTTTACAAACTAACCGCAATAACCGCAAGCGCCCGTGTCAAGTAATGGTCGCCATGGCTATATTGCCCATGTCAACTTTTTTTCGATACGGGCATTAGTACGCGAAGTGCATCTGTCAACTACAGGTTGATTAACGTATATTACATTATCACCGATGGGAAATTACGTAATAAAACGTGAGAGGCCTTGGGCAGTTTTGTGCAGTTGGTAAACTAAAAGGTCATTGCCCGGGCACTCAAGCGGTTAAATTGAAAAACTTTTTTTTGGTAATGTACTCGACTGCCGGAGGGTAATGTTTTTATCCTTTACACAGTTTGAATATGAAAAAGATGCTTAATATGACATTACATCAATTCTCTCCGAAAATCAAGCGTGTTTCACCTGTCCATCCAAGCTCTAACGAAACTCATCAATTGAAATTGATTAAATATATTCATATTAAAATTTATATTTGTTCGAGTGCTTACCGCGTTTGTAATTTTATTGAGGTCCCTATAGTTCGGCAATGTGTCAATCGCCATGGTCACGGGAAGATTGACGTACGGTGATGGTGGATGGTGGCAGATCAAAAAAATCTGCCTACTATAATGATTTTGGTGTTTTTTTTTACTTTTACATAAATTAGGTACATACACACCTGTAGGTAGTGTAGTTAGGTAGCATCAGTATAAATGATCAGAATACTTACACAATCGTCTGTATAGTTAGTCCCATTTTTTGTTTAGTCATGGTCACCTCATTAGAAAGGGACACACTACCGCGGGGGCCCCTCTCGCTCGGCCCGGTTTTTGCGCTACAGTGCACAGTCTAGTTGTAAGTATCATGTCTCTGGTCATGAGCGATTTATTACTAATATTTAAATTTTGTATTGTAAGGTTATGTCATCGGAGATATCAAACGACTGTATCGATTCAAATATGATTTATTACTGCTCCAATATAATAATATAATTACATTTATTTTTATTTAAGTAGCTTAAGTACATAGATTTTATTGAAAGAAAAAAAATACTTAAAAGATATTAAACACATTTCTAATAGGGTTACATTAGCATTATAATATTGATTATATTTTTATCATTTTAAACATATTTTAAGTTCAAATTAAATTTAAGATTATTAAGTTTAGTTCGAAATAAATTTAACAAATTTACTTAGGTATTAAGTTACATAGGTAGGTACATTTTCAATGATCAAATAATAATAAAAAAAAATTATTTGGTATAATATGGTCTAGTTCTATTTTTATGTACTATTAATTCTTTACCTTTATATTGTATTTTTAAATTAGGATTACAATCTTCTATTACTTTATATGGTCCAATGTACAAAGGATCCAATTTGTTTACATTTTGTTCATTCTTAAGTAGTATCATGTCACCTGTATTATATGTCATAGGATTGGTGTAGGAATCATATTTACATTTCCTAATTTGTTTACTGGTAATTAAATTTTTTCTTGCATCATACTGTGATTTTTGAAGTCTATATCTAAGTTGTTGTGGATAGTCTTCTGGATTATATAAAGGTGCAACATCTGATGTTAAATTACTAGGTAAATTACATATTTTTCCGAAAACGAGTTCGTATGGAGTATATGTGGTTGACGTGTGTACGGTCGTGTTAAAAGCGAAACACCAATATGGTAACCATGAACTCCAATTTTGTGGTTCATTATCTGTTTGTATGCGAAGAAATGACATTAAGTGTTTATGGGTGTTTTCTAAGCTTTCTATTGACTGATGATGATACGCTGTCGAAGATATTTGATTGATTTTAAGAATTTTACACACTTCATTCATTACGTTCGAAATGAACTCCGTGCCCCGATCGGATATAATGTTTCTTGGAATGCCATAGCGTAATATAAAGTTATTAATGAAAGCTGTTGCCACTGAAATTGTATCCTTATTCCTTAACGGATAAGCTTCTACGTACTTACTAAGATCACACTGTAGTGTGAGAATATATTTATAATTATCACTATCCTTACTTAAGGGCCCAACTAAATCTAAGTATATTCTATCGAAAGCCGAATAGCCCGTATCGGTGAGAACCATTGGCTCTTTTACATATTTAAAATGTTTCTGACGTTTACATTTATCGCAGCGATTTACGAAATCTATGACGTCTTTTTCCAATTTTGGCCAAAAGTAACGACGTTTTATATTACTTATCATACGACGTATACCGGCGTGACCACTACTCGGTAGCAAGTGGTAATCATTTAATATTACACGTTTCGTATCGTGATCACTTATAACTTTTACACCTTTTAAAATATATAAACGCGGTCCGGACCAGTTAGGTGCAATACTTATACTATGACTTAAGTCTTTTATTAATGTGCTATTCTCATCATTTTGTATTACATACACATTATTAATTTTTATTTTTCTACAGTAATCCGCCAACTCCCTTACAAAGGCATCTCGTGCACATTGTAATCGGAAATATGGGTTCACTCTTAAAATACCATTTGATGCATCATAATTAAATAAATTTTTATTTTGTTCTTTTAAGAACCTTAAACTTTTCCATTGTTTTTCATTTAAAAATCTTAACTCAGTACACTCCTTTGGTTTTTTAAGCAACTCTATAACTCTTGGGTGATCAGTCCAATCGTTAGCAGTTCGCTCGGAAACCTCAGGGTTGTAACTGATGTCCTCTAAGCTCTTTTCATTCATTTTCTTTCTTTGAGCTCTCGTGAACACTGACACAACATGTTGATTTATTTCCTTCAATTCCTCGCTAGTTATTCGGATACGTGACAACGCATCTGCAGCTACATTGTCAGCACCTTTAACATATTCTATTATATAATCATACTCCTCTAAGAGTAAACGGAATTTTATCAAACGACTAGATGGATTTGTTTGATTGAATAAATAAATCAACGGTTTGTGATCAGTTCTTATAATAAATTTTCTTCCGAACAGATATGGCCTAAAATACTTTACGGACCACACGATAGCGAGCAACTCTTTTTCTATCGTGGGATACCTAATCTCCGCTTTTTTGAGACTACGGCTAGCATAAGCAATGGGTCTGTTGTCATTATTGCATAATACGGATCCGATTGCATATCCAGACGCATCTGTTTGTAAAATAAACGTGTTGTCGTCGTCAAAATTCGGATATTGCAATATTGGTGGAGATATTAATGACTTTTTTAAAAATTCAAAAGATTTTTTACATTCATCTGACCATTCAAAATGAACATATTTTCGACATAACCTATTAAGAGGTAAACATATTTCCGCAAAATTTGGTATAAATTTTCTATAAAAATTAACGAACGCTACAAATCTTTTTGTTTCCTCAGCATTTTTTGGAACGGGATAATTTTTTATTATATTTATTTTTTCTAAATCTGGTTCTATTCCTTTAGAAGAAACAACGTGACCTAATAACTGTATTTCTTTTCTTAAGAAATCGCATTTACTCGGATTAAGTTTTAAATTAACTTTTCGCAGTCTACTTAAAATATCTATCAAATTTTTGTTTTGCATTTCTAAATTACGTCCGAAACAAATTAAATTATCTAAATAAACAAATAATTTGTCATAAGTAAGACCTGACATAGCAATTGTCATTAAACGGGAAAAAGCACTAGGGCTAATTTTTAACCCCATAGGTAAGCGCGTCATCTGATATTGTCCAGAATGTGTAGTGAATGCTGTGTATTTTCTACTTTCTGGTTTTAATTTCACTTGATAGTAAGCTTGTGATAAATCCAACTGTGAAAAGTACATTGAACCTGATAAAGAATCTAAAATATCGTTAATATTTGGAAGAGGAAATTTATCGTCTAAAGTTCTAGTATTTAATTTTCGAAAATCTATAACAAACCTCCATTTCTTTGAATTATCATTGGATTTTTTAGGAACTAGTAAGACAGGGCTCGACCACTCGCTTTTCGCTGGTTCAATGATATTTTCAGAAAGCATTTTCCTAACTTGCGTTTCAATTTCCTCACGTTGGGAAAATGGTAACCTGTACTGTTTAGTATAAACTGGGTCTGCACCCGGCTTTAGCTGTATGCTTTGGTCGTAAAGATTAGTGGTAGATAATTTATCCTTAGGCAAGTGAAAAACATCTGAAAATTTAGCACATATGTTTTGAATTGATGACGTTTCCTCGCTATTTAAATGATCAAAATTTATAAGGTTCAATAAAGTGCGCACCCTATCTCCGTCAATGTTACAATTTCGTTCAAAGTTACAAATTTTATAATCCGATAATAAATGTATCTCCGGTCTAAAATAATTAATATACACTTGTGTTTCGCGTGTATTTAATATCTGTATATTAACTTGTCTATTTTTCGGCCTACAAATACTTCCCGCTATAAAAACTCCATCGCATAATTGATACGGCAAAATTACACAATCTTCGTTAAAGCTAGTGTTCAATGTAAATATCTTTTCACATCGCGGTGGGATGCTTAAAAAATAGCTTTTATTTCCTGTACAATTATTTAACATACATAAGGTTAATATTATTATTATTACTAAAAGTAATCGTATTATTTTCGAAATTTAAAATAGCGTTATAAACTCTTTTGCAAAAAAAACGGGAACTTAAGCAAAGAACTATTTTATAGTTACTATTAGTTTGTTTGACAATTTTAGGTATTGTTATCCTCAGAATTTTATAAATTAATTAGGAAGGAATAGTTTTCATGTGTTTTATCATAGCATTTTAATTAAATTATTAAGAAATAATGTTTAAGCTCAAAACACTATGATTGTACCTGCTCGCTAAATAAAAATGAAACGCGTTAATTTCTTTGTTTTTCTTGAATACATTAAAAGCAGATAAAAGTTTAGTATTGAGTGTGACCCCCTCTTGCTGAAATAACAGCTTGCATTCGTCTGGGCATCCTAGTGAGTATATCTTTTATGGTTTCTTGGGGAATACGTTCCCACTCCGCGGTAATCACATTCTTTAGCTCTCTGATGGTCTGCGGAGCCGGCTGCACTGATCTCACTCGTCGCTTCAGAACGTCCCAGACATGCTCTATGGGATTGAGGTCCGGACTTCTAGCTGGCCAGTCCAAACGACGAATTCCGACTTCTAGCATATACGAATCCACACCGCCAGACCGGTGGGCGCGAGCGTTGTCGTCCATAAAAATTGAGTTTTCGCCAAGAGCGGTTAAAGCGAGTTGTGCATAAGGAATTGGAACTTCCGTTATGTATCGGTGTCCAGTCAGTGTACCGTTTTCGATGAAGACTAACTCCGTACGATCCATAGAATTTATTCCTGCCCAAAACATAACAGAGGCCCCTCCATAAGGTGTGATTTCTTCAAAACATGCCTCTGCAAAGCGTTCTCCTCGTCTACGTAGCACTCGCCGACGTCGGTCTTCACCATGCAGAGATATCCTGGCTTCATCGGAGAATAATACCCTATCCCAGTCTTCATGAGTCCATGACACACAATTTCGAGCGAAGCTAAGCCTGGCAACTCGATGTCCACGGAGTAATTTAGGGCCGCGTGCCGGGCGATGACTGTGTATATTAGCAGCGAGAAGCCTCCTCCTGACCGTCCATAGACTAATTTGCACATTTCTTACTTCTTCGAGGGTGTTCTTGAGGTCCACATAAGAAGATTTGCGATTTCTCAACGCTTGACTAACTAGAAAACGATCATCCCGTGGTTCGGTACATGTCTTTCTGCCAGAACCAGGCCTTCTCTTGACGGAACCGGTCTCTTGATAGCGCTGCCAGGTCCTTTGAACTGTCGACCGACTCACATTTAGCCTCTGAGCCACGAAGCATTGACTGCAACCTTCTTCAAGCAGCGCAATAATTTTGCTCGCTTTTATCACTTTATCTACCATTTTCGAGATTGCTAAACAGCAATAACAATACTTTTAAATGTCAAGGACACCAAATAATTTAATAAAAATTGACAAAAAGTTAATTAGAGTCGATATTAACTATGGGGAATTCGCGCCACAAAATGTAGTTAAAAGTTATTTTCTTTGAAAACCAGGCTCAGTCAAAAATTTGAATTTGGAATGTACTCTTATAAACATTATGGCACTTTTATAACTGGCCAGTAACATGTTCAAATGATTAAAACCTTTTTGGTATTTTATTTTTTTCAGCCAGGAAGAAAATCGAAACCGCCCGTTTTTTTTGCAAATGAGTGTATTTTTGTATAAAATCTCTACCTATTATACCATGTCTAATACCAGGCAAAGTTTTCATAACATAAAACTTGTGTCCGAATTCCTGACCATTTATGGTCAACGTAATGAAAACATAGCCCACAGTTTGCACTTTGCCTCCAATACCATTTATAGAAATGCATTCCTTTTGTATTGGAATGTTCCACCGCGCTACCGTGTTGTATTTCAATACGGATAATGATGCTCCGGAATCTACAAGCAAATCATATTTGGTACCTTGTATTAAGAATTCTACCGAGCTATTATTGTTACATGCATAAATGAAATTACTATCGAAAAAACTGCAATGAATTATCTCTACGATCTCCCGAATTAGCCTTAGTACGATTTTCGTCGTTAAAGTTCATATTATTCATACCTTTTTCGATTACGTGCACATTATTACTACGCGTATATATACGTCCAGGCCTGCCGCGATTTATACGAGTCGATCCGCGGTGCATATTAGTTTTACGATAATTTTCAGACTGATTCTGAAAATAATTTTGTGGTGGCCTGTTAAAAGATACTCTATTATTGCCCCTATGTATATATCTATTATTCGTACGATTAGAGCGTCCATTATTAAATCTACGGTGATTTCCTCGATTATTATAAGAATAATCTTGGTAACCAACATATGCCCTATCGTGCGAGTGAGGACGATTGTACGACAACTCCTCGTCCTGCGCAGCTCTGATAGTATCTTTTAAAGTGTCATAATTACGCGCCGATAGAATAGTGCGGATTTCACGGTTCCGTAACCCGTCTATAAAACTTTTTATGGCGATTTTCTCATTTTGAGGGCGCAATATTTTATACGCATTTTGATCGCCTTCCGCTTGTGCGACCGTCAAATCCACAAAAAGTTGTTCAACTTTAGACCCATACTTGTCTACAGTCAAACCGTTTTGACTAATTGATGACAATTCCTTATGGATAGCTGTACTCGACTTTTTGGTGAGAAGATGCTGACGCATGTCTCTAATAAGCGAATCACAACTATCATACGAAGTCGACATTCGTAGTTTTGCATTTTCGTGTAATCTCGTTTTTAAAATAAATTTAATGAGCATCTCCTTACCTTCTATAGTGAGCGACGAGCTATACAATTCTATGGCATCTATCAAGGATTTGGTGACGTTTTCATCACCATTCATAACCGGTAATAAAGCGACAGCAGTTCGATAATTAAAAGACTCCATAATTGCTTCGTTTTTAATTTCGACCGTACACTCAGCACTAGAAGACTGTGAACTATATGATTTTGTACAAAAAGTTTCTATCTCTATAAAAATATTTTGAATCAAGTCACAGTATGACTGAATTTCTAGTAAAATATTAGCACTAAATTTTTTATTTTCAATTTGTTTTGACAAAATGTTAATACATTCATCAAATTGAGCTTTTAATAATGTAGCTTCATCTAGTTTTCGTTTTAAAATATTTAACGTTCTTCTTGTATAACTAAGTTTTGTTAAGTTGTCTTTAATATTTTTTAACTGATAATATATCTCTTTAAATTCATCTGCCATAACATGTTAAAAAAAAAATTATATATGTATATAAAATTAAAATATTACTTAATTATAAACATAAAATTAAAATAAAAAGAGGCTAAAATTAAGTCCGCATATCTTAATTAATTAATTTAACGATAGAACACTCGTCACTGCACTTTTCACTGAATGCCTTTGGTTTTTTTTATTATATACACAAATCACTTAGTGCTCTGGGAGTCTCATACCGGCCTCCTGGTGGTGAATTTCGGGCTCCTGGCGTTGCTGGCGGCACTCGTAACAGACACGAGCCCCCGGCGTGAATCGTCGGAATGACCTTCTGAGATTTTTGGGCTATAACCTCATTCCGAATCCATGAATAATGGCACCCTTGGTAAAGCTGAATTCGAACTTGAAATGCCACCATTTTGGCTAATGAAAACGTCCTCTTTTTGAATATCTGACCGGCACATCGCGAACATTTATAGAGTGTATTAAATAAAACTATTACATTTTTAAAAATTTAAAATTGCGCGACCGGACTCGGCAGCCCGTCTCGGATGGCAGGGTCGCCATGTAAAAGGTTAAGACATCGGAGATATCAAACGACTGTATCGATTCAAATATGATTTATTACTGCTCCAATATAATACATGACACGTTTTATATAGTCACTTACTTCTACATACTTACACTACTACTTATAATATAACATCTACTTACACACTACAGTATCAAAAACTATTGAATTTATTTATTTTAATACTTTATTGACAAACACTGTAAAAATGTACTGAAAAACTGTTGGAACAATAGCTGGTATATATAGATACATTTTAATATAAAATAATTATTTGAATGAAAGAATATTTTAATATGTGACTGAAACAGTGATATCGATATATTGCTGAATAATGCTAAACCCGCAGGCGCAGCGCGCGCGCGGCCCTGCGGCGCCTGGCGCGGCCGCGAGCGCACGCGGCGCGCGTCACGTCCGCTCTACAGTCGTTGGGCAGGTAACGTGTCTAAACCCGCAGGCGCAGCGCGCGCGCGGCCCTGCGGCGCCTGGCGCGGCCGCGAGCGCACGCGGCGCGCGTCACGTCCGCTCTACAGTCGTTGGGCAGGTAACGTGTCTAAACCCGCAGGCGCAGCGCGCGCGCGGCCCTGCGGCGCCTGGCGCGGCCGCGAGCGCACGCGGCGCGCGTCACGTCCGCTCTACAGTCGTTGGGCAGGTAACGTGTCTAAACCCGCAGGCGCAGCGCGCGCGCGGCCCTGCGGCGCCTGGCGCGGCCGCGAGCGCACGCGGCGCGCGTCACGTCCGCTCTACAGTCGTTGGGCAGGTAACGTGTCTAAACCCGCAGGCGCAGCGCGCGCGCGGCCCTGCGGCGCCTGGCGCGGCCGCGAGCGCACGCGGCGCGCGTCACGTCCGCTCTACAGTCGTTGGGCAGGTAACGTGTCTAAACCCGCAGGCGCAGCGCGCGCGCGGCCCTGCGGCGCCTGGCGCGGCCGCGAGCGCACGCGGCGCGCGTCACGTCCGCTCTACAGTCGTTGGGCAGGTAACGTGTCTAAACCCGCAGGCGCAGCGCGCGCGCGGCCCTGCGGCGCCTGGCGCGGCCGCGAGCGCACGCGGCGCGCGTCACGTCCGCTCTACAGTCGTTGGGCAGGTAACGTGTCTAAACCCGCAGGCGCAGCGCGCGCGCGGCCCTGCGGCGCCTGGCGCGGCCGCGAGCGCACGCGGCGCGCGTCACGTCCGCTCTACAGTCGTTGGGCAGGTAACGTGTCTAAACCCGCAGGCGCAGCGCGCGCGCGGCCCTGCGGCGCCTGGCGCGGCCGCGAGCGCACGCGGCGCGCGTCACGTCCGCTCTACAGTCGTTGGGCAGGTAACGTGTCTAAACCCGCAGGCGCAGCGCGCGCGCGGCCCTGCGGCGCCTGGCTCGGCCGCGAGCGCACGCGGCGCGCGTCACGTGTAATAGGTGATAAATTATAATTTTCATTAATAAATTTTTGACGACCCTATACACGATGACTTAACGGTTTAAGAACTTTATTTTCTCAAAAGAATTACAAATAATTCACTTACTGAGAAATAACATTTGTGATATACAGTATAGAAAAATGAGCGCATTTACAAGACATTAAATTAAACAAGGGTATCAGTGAATAAAACAAAGGTGTCGGGTACTATAACAAAAACATTGCAAAAACATTGAGCAGCTACATGAATGAAATCACCGCCAACCACGGATGTAATTGCTCACAGAGCGTACTTGTTACTGTTATCTTAAGTATAGATACGTTATGTATTTTTTTTAAATGTCAAATAGTAAAAAAATCGGCGCTACGATTTCCAATCATATTATGCATGCATAAATGAAATGAAATGGAATGAAATAAAAATATTTATTTCGCTATAAGGTAATTACACACAACGAATGTCAAAAAAAATCTACATTTGGAATAAATACGTCATGGTAGCAAAATCACTTACAATACGGAAAAGGCTAAATTTTAACATTAGGTACATTACAAGCTTAAATAACATGGTGGCGGTTCGCGCCCGAGACATGCGACCGCGACAGGAGAGACAGAGATAAGAGACCGCGACAAGCTATATCATCGGTCGTCTCGGTTCTGTTGTCTCTGTCTCTCCTGTCGCGGTCGCCTGCCGCGGTCGTGTGTTGCAGGCGCGAACCGCCACCAATGTACCTAATATTATCCAGCTACGGTAATAAACGAAAGTAGTGAACGTGTGAACTGTACGCACAGCCGCGTGTCGAGCGCGCAGTGCGCGGTGCGCGCGGCGGAGCTGGCGTGGCGCGCGGCGCCGCACGTGCACGCGTACGCGCCGGCGCGCGACGCGCTCGCCGCACTCGTCGCGGACGTCGCGCAGGTCGGTACCTCTCTCTAGATATCTCACTTGTTTCTTTCTTTTTCCTTCTTTACCTCTTTCTCTTCACAATAAAATTTCATTAAGGAATTTGAGTTTCATGATTAAAGAATTTTGTAGTAATAGCACTGGCTCTAATGGAGGATATATGACTAAATTCATAATTAATCAATAATGTATTGATAATTTTAAAAAAAGTAACGGTTGAGTTTTGTTGTGGATTCTTCTCAGCAGAATCTACATTCCGTATCGGTGATAGGTTCACATGAACATAATACGTCATTTTACAACGACGATACAAAAAATACTTTATGAGGCATTATGAATGAGGTAAATTTCAATTTTGATTTCATTCTGACCGATAGACACAACGCCAATTGAGTGATCCAATCTTAATACTAGTTCGTACAATATTACTTTGCACATATTTAAGTCGTTAATTTGATGTAAATAAGAGGGTCGTAGTAAAAGTGTCGCGGTGACCGGTGACCGCAGCGCTGGCTGAACGGCGACGCCGCGCTGACGTGCTCGCTGCTGGCGCGCTGGGGCGGGGGCGGGGGCGGCGCGGCGCAGCTGTGCGGCGCGCTGGTGCGGCCGGCGCGCCTGCCGCCCGCCCACTGGCCGCGCCTCTACGCCGCCGTGCTGGCGCTGCCGCTGCCGCCGCATGCCATTTTTAGCTACCTCACCAAGGTCGCCAGGCTCTAGATTATCCTACCTTTAAATTTAAATTTTCATTAAATGTGAAATTTGACATTTAAAAGTTGACTGGCCCACTGACGCAGTTGGCATTGACCCTGCTTTCTACTCCAGGGTTGTGGGTTCGATTCCCACCTCGAGTCTGGGTGTAATATACAGGATGAATGGTGAATTACTATCAATATTTAAGGAGAATACTCGGTACATGATTCTCATTCGAAGTATGTAAAAATATAACATAAATATTAACAAAGTTCTAAGTAAAGTTACTTAACAGTTATCTAATTATTTACGCATCGTCTGGACACCCTAGCAGCTAGCTGCACTGTCGAAACAAAACAAGTATGTAGGTAGATACCTTTAGTTATCGCGCGGTAGTTTACCTACAAAAATAAACAAGCATGATCCAATCCCCCTTCATACTTTAATCCTGGCTTAGGACAGGCAAAAATACCAAGATATTCACTCATTTAAGCAACAAATTTGTTGACTAGGTTAATAATGTGATCTTTTGCAATATTTGGATGTAAACAAGCCGCACATTACAACGCCTGTACACGCGTTGCCGGTATGATTAGAAAAGTGTCCACGCTTCATTTATTTGAATTGATGGTATGTTGGATTTATGGAAATGTTGTCAAAAATTAAGTACCTATTTTTTTACATAATTCGAATGAGAATCATGTACCGAGTATTCTCCTTAAATATTGATAGTTCTTCACAGTCATCCTGTATATATTGGATTGAAGTTCCTTATTAGACGACGGAGTACTCTAACCGCTAAAAAACGTCCGTGACGAGTAGGATTATTTCATCTAAAAACCTCTTAAATAGAATTCTACAAAAGAAATATTCGACACTAAAAATCAAAATATTCATTTCAATATTTATTCTTAATTGTAATTATTTAAAAATCAATTAATAATTATCTAATTTACCAATTATTTTTTTATAAAAGTTACCAATTTAGTTAGTGGTTTTATTTCTGAACTGGTATATTCTTAAAATGAGTTGACGCCACTAGATAGTGATGACGCCAAAACCTACGCAGAAATAAGCTATTGTTTATTGCTGCACAGAATTGCTCACTAGATGCTTATTGCTCACTCAAAATGTTAAGATAATTTTGTAAAGTAGTTTTTAATTTTTAGCGATAAAAAATTATTGTAAAAAAATTTATACCCGAATAATTATTTTCTTTTTACCTCGACTAGAACTTCAAATATTAATACTCGTATTTATGTAATAAGGAACTTCGTTTCTATCTGGTGGGCCACGATACCACTCGTTTTTTTAAATTTATATATGTATTATATTTGTGTACATTTATTACAAAAAATTGTATGTCATTCGGCTATTACCTGAAACATAGGCATTAAGTTGCCTACCATAGGAACAATAACCGTGTATGTATGTCATGTATGGAATTTGTAAGTTATAAAACACTGAGATGTACAAACAAATATGTGAAATAGAATTCGTACTAGTTTAAATTTGACCCTTTTTATAATAATGAACATGCAACAACAACAATAACACTTGCAACAGTTCGACATGTCGTACTGGGCGGACGCAGTGGACACGTGCTACCGGAGCGAACTGCTCGAGATGCTCGTGAAGGCGGCTACTCGGATTGGACCGAAGCCGACCGAGGAAGACATGGTTCTCATAGAGGTAATGTTAAATGTGCGCTAATATCCCTAACTAATTAGCTAGGGAGCTGGTGGCAATTTAGATATATGATTTCATCGTCGTTGATACCAAGACGTAATTTAGTCTGAACCACTTATTTTTTCTAGTTAACATTTTAACTAGAAAAATAAATGGCGAACTCATGTAGCTCTGATTTTTTTATTAATAATTCCGAAATTAATTATATTATCGTTTCTGTCATCAATTATATCTTATTAAATACGTTTTATAGATAGTGAAATTAAGGCTGGCAAAAGTCACGAAGGAGGGAGTTTTTATAAAAATAATTATTAAAATAAAAATAAAAAATAAAAGCTGCTTGATATTATTAAAAATTATAATAATAATTATTGTTATTTAATATAATTAATATTTATACTTTTTATTAATATACATATTAAGTTTGTTTGTTGCACTTTCACGCACACATATTCTTGAAGGTAGAGAAGAAAAAGAAGAGAGTATAGAAGTATAGTATATATATATATTTAAAATCGCATTTACTTCATATATCATTTTCAATCTACCCACACTCTCGATATGTTTCTAAATGCGGCTATTTACTGTGGTATGATTCGTTAGAGCTTATTTCTCGTAACTCTCGTTTGTTATGTTCAAATTAAAAAATAGGATTTGTAGAAGAAATCGTACTGGCATACAGTCACTATGCTGGGTGATCTTGATTATATAAATCTTGTTTATTCTTTTATACTCATATTCTTCGTTTAAAAAAAAATGAAAGTAATTATTAAAAATATCATGAAGTAACTGACGTTAAAAATATGCTTTTTTAGGTAGGCTTAATCCATCTAAATTTCTTATTGTATCTAAAATAACCTGACTGTACTTAAGACAAATTCGATATGGAATGTTTACCAACAAACCGTTGCCTAGGCTTAACAACCATAGGCAGATGCGAACAACCTATTGGAAAATAATTATAAGAATTATGTTTTATAATATTTATACACAGTACATGTATACACAAGCTACATAAAACTTAAAATAAATAAGTCAGGGAGTTAGATATATTTATATAATATCTATAATTATCTGTTACAGAGGTCAAATTTACTTGTTAACGTGGGTATAACTAATTTCCCAATAAATGATTTCTAAATAATTTCATAAATATGTATATGCCTATATTAAAAATATCTCCACTATCCCTGAATAGCATTCAAAATAAAACAACATTTGTTTTAAAATGGATTTATTATGGTTAAAAAACTATATTCAGACTCTCATTCTCTTTTATTATTTATTTTAATTTACTTACGTTGAAAAAACATAATAATTATAATATTTAAAGTAGTGTATAAAAATCGATTACAATTTACCTTTAACAATAGAAAGACTGATCAAAAAAAGACCAAATGTTGCTTATCTGCGAAATTTTAGAAGCGAAGTTGTTAGATGTATATTAGTAATTATAAATTTATTAATTCTTGTTATAAGCTAATTTTCTTGTAAATTACGTATTTGGCGGTTAAGTTCTAGTAAACAATGTTAAAGGAAAACTATTAATGTATAACTAGGAAATTTGTGATAAACTACAATTTTTCATTATTGACAAGTGTGAGACAGACATAAGTGTGACATCCTCTTCATCCGCCTATTGTAGTAGTTTTGCCATTAGTGAAAGAGAGCAACTTGTCTTATAATTCCATTAATTGTAAGCGCAATTTCCACAAAGTCGATTATCAGGCTGTTAATAATTATCTAGCAGAAATAAAATGGGAAGACCTATTCATGGGAGTCACCGACGTCAATGTACTGGTTAATATGTTTTATCGCGAAATAGGATATGCCATAGATAAATTTGTACCTGTATCTGGAAAAAGTAGAAATAAGTATCCCCCGTGGTATTCTAATTGCTTAATACGTAGACTAAAAGAGAAGGAAAAATATAGAAAAAAATATAACAAGTTCCACAACCCCTTAGACAACTTATCTTATCGTCTTCTTTCTGAACGGTGTAGCAAGCTGACAATGAAATGTTATCGTGACTTTTTGGCTAAAACTGAACAAAGGATTTCAAGAGATCCCAAACATTTTTGGTCATATGTCAAGCAAAAACGAGGTGGAACCAGCTCGATCCCGGCAGTGATAACAGAGGGCACAAGAAAATACTCTAATGGAGACGACATCTGCAATCTGTTTGCGACACATTTCTCCTCTTCATACATGAATCCTAATAAGATCATACCTGCAAGCGTTTACGGCGACTTGAATTGTTGCTGCCAGGCCTTGGGCATGATATCTGTCGATAGAGAGCAAATCATGAAATTGTTAAAATCAATCGATGTGTCTAAAGGTGCGGGATCGGATGGTATACCTCCCATTTTTATCGTTTCTTGTGCTTCAGCGCTTGTCGATCCTCTTTATATAATCTTTAGGACTTCTTTTTGCTCAGGTGTGTTTCCTTTGGCTTGGAAAACAGCTAAGGTGATACCATTGCATAAGTCTGGCAGTGTACACTCCATTAGAAACTATAGGCCCATTTCCATTCTTCCAATATTCTCTAAGGTTTTGGAACAATTGGTTTACCCATATATTCAGTCCCATTATGAAAAATATGCCAGTGATCGACAACATGGCTTCCTAAATCGCCGATCGACCATAACTAATCTAGTTGAATATGTTGAGGATATAACTGAACGACTTGATAAGAACGAACAAGTCGACGCCATTTACACCGATTTCAGCAGAGCATTTGACAGGGTTGTGCATGATATCTTACTTCAAAAACTCTCCTATCTAGGTTTCACTGGTGTAATTCACAAATGGATCAACTCATATCTCACTTGTCGATCGTTTTACGTAGTGGTGAATGGATTTCAATCCAATATGCACGGTATCGCATCGGGTGTCCCGCAGGGATCTCATTTGGGTCCGGTACTATTCAATATTTTTATAAATGACCTCCCACAAATTTTTCAACATTGTACTCCGTTGCTATTTGCCGATGATCTAAAAATTTACAAAACTATAAAATCTTGTCAGGATGCTATTATGTTTCAAAATGATGTCAGGTCTCTCGAAAAATGGTGTTCTCACAATGGCGTGGATCTCAACATAGCTAAATGCTTTCACATAAAATTTACCAGAAAACACCATATTATTCAATCGCATTATAAATTAAAAGACACCGAAATAACAGAAGTCGATGTAGTCAAGGATCTGGGTATAATACTGGATCGCAAGCTTACCTTCCAACCACATATAGACTATATAATAAAAAGAGCATCCAGAATGTTGGGATTTGTTTTAAGAAACGCAAAATTTTTTAAAAATTATAACACTAAGATGGTTCTATTTAACGGCCTGGTAAGATCATGTCTTGAATATGGAAGTGTTGTTTGGCGCCCCCACTTCTCGACTCATTCGCTCAGGATAGAAAGGATACAGAAGAGATTCGTGAGACATCTGGCTTCTTCTATTGGTAACTCAAATAGAAACTTTTCCTACAAAAGGGCGCTAGAGGGCTTTAAACTAACTAGTCTTGAAAGTAGACGAATCATCTCAGATCTCGTCTTTTTATTCAAACTCTTTAACAGTACCATTTATAGTCCTCAACTTCTTTCGAAGCTCTTCATAAGAGTTCCCGCTAGGATGCCTCGTAAACCGCTTCCTTTGTTTGTTCCTCCACGTCGCAGAACTGTCCTGGGTTCCCACTCCCCTATTGCAAGAATTACTAAACAATATAATGAGTGTGCTGGTTCATCGGACACGGATTTATGCGCTGTTTCATTGTACAAATTTAAAAGTCATTTATTTCAAAAATATAAATAAGTCGTAGCGTGCGAGACTGAATTTCATTCACATTTTCTATTATTTTCATTATATATTTTTTTTTTTTAATTTCCATTTTTATCTGTGGTAAACGTTGCTTATATAGGTAAATGTTAATGCACCTATTCTAACTTTGTATTGTATAATATACGGATCGCTTCGATGCTGTAATGCTTGTTGTGTTCATCTGTAATTGAGTGTTCATTTATTGCATTTGTAACTATGATATATTTTTGTTAAGTCTTTATAAAATGTAACATTTGTTGATGAACTTTATAATAAAAATAAAAAATAAAATCCCTGTACACGATGACTTTAGGTTTGTTTACAAAAATTTCACATCGAATTTAGCTTAAGTATAGTGACAATAATTAATACACAGTCCTGTTGTCAACAAGAGTCTAATAGTAGTTATAAAGTAAAAAACTAGTAAACTGGGCAGTTTTAACGCCTCCGAGGCTAATCTTATATAGTTCGCGACGATCTAATTTGGAAGAGTGCTTCCACAGACAAACATTGCAAATTAGTTCCCAGAATTTGCATTCCTTTGCATACCTTTGTTCTTTACAAGGAATTTATATACAAACTGGAATGCTCACGTGAACTCAAAAAATGTTCCTACGGCCGGGATTGCATCTCTTTCTACCATCGATTCAAGGCAATTTTCGTAAGAAAGAGACAAAATACCAGTAGTCAACGATTTTATTAAGTTAGCGTTCCAGTTATGATATAAATTCCTTGGTTCTTTATTACGTTCAATATAATGATTATCTGGAGGCCGTAGAGAACGAATTTGAGATTTCAATTGGTCGAAAACCATTAACTGCCTTCTTACTAGCTCTCGCTGTTACATAAAAAGAGAGAACGAGTGAGAACACGGCGCTACGTATATGTTTAGTGATTCGACTGTTAAGTTTTGGCCCGGTAAATTATAAATAATATTTTTTAAGTAACATTTCTAAAATTTATTAATGAACATATTTTAAACAAATATTCTGCAAGCACAGAGTATTAAAAAAATTATAGAAACAGAAATAATTAATAGCATTTTATACTTCGTAAATAATTAATATTTTGATCACATTTTTACTAAGTCAGACATTGAGACATTAGTGTAGTGTCCATTAAATAATCCAACCATAATAAACAAAATCATCCATCCATTTATAACCGACAACTAGAATTGGCAATAAATTATTATTCCTATTGGTTCGTTAGGTAAATATTTAAAAAAAAAACATAAATATAATAATTATATATCTTTTCATTTATAAATTGTAAATGCGAAAGTATGTATGGATCGATGTTTGTTATTAAATTACGTTAGAACGCTTCAACGAATCTGGATGAAATTTAGCACTGTAGTTTAGAATGGCAAAATAATACTTTTCACCCCGGAAAAGTGTACGGCTTCAGTGGAATAGATTTCCAGTCGAACGAAGTCGTAGGCAACAGTTAGTATAGTACAGTTAAAACCGATACTCAAAATTAGCTCATCAGCTAAAGCTAACCTCACCCGCAGATCCTCGGCGTGCACTCGGCGGCAGTGGCGCGGCCGCGCGAGCTGCGCGCGCACGTGCTGCGGTGCTGGCGCGCGTGCGCTGCGGGCTCGCTGCCGGCCGCCTACGTGGCGCACGTGCCGCGCCTGGCGCGCCGCCCGACCGACCTGCTCCTGGACGAGGTATTTACTGCCTCTGACTGACATCTTATATCCTCAATTTTTGGCCTACAGCCACAGCTCGATCGACTGCTCCAAGAGCTCGGCTTCGTGTGGTGGGAGGCGCGTGCGGCCGCCGGCACCATCGCGCTGGCGGTCGCCCGCGAGCTGTACGCCGAGTACGTGGCGCACGTTACGGACGCGCTCTACTCGCTCTCGAAACACTATATATATACACGCGTCCACAGCTCGGTCGACTGCTCCAAGAGCTCGGCTTCGTGTGGTGGGAGGCGCGTGCGGCCGCCGGCACCATCGCGCTGGCGGTCGCCCGCGAGCTGTACGCCGAGTACGTGGCGCACGTTACGGACGCGCTCTACTCGCTCTCGAAACACTATATATATACACGCGTCCACAGCTCGGTCGACTGCTCCAAGAGCTCGGCTTCGTGTGGTGGGAGGCGCGTGCGGCCGCCGGCACCATCGCGCTGGCGGTCGCCCGCGAGCTGGACGCCGAGTACGTGGCGCACGTTACGGACGCGCTCTACTCGCTCTCGAAACACTATATATATACACGCGTCCACAGCTCGGTCGACTGCTCCAAGAGCTCGGCTTCGTGTGGTGGGAGGCGCGTGCGGCCGCCGGCACCATCGCGCTGGCGGTCGCCCGCGAGCTGTACGCCGAGTACGTGGCGCACGTTACGGACGCGCTCTACTCGCTCTCGAAACACTATATATATACACGCGTCCACAGCTCGGTCGACTGCTCCAAGAGCTCGGCTTCGTGTGGTGGGAGGCGCGTGCGGCCGCCGGCACCATCGCGCTGGCGGTCGCCCGCGAGCTGTACGCCGAGTACGTGGCGCACGTTACGGACGCGCTCTACTCGCTCTCGAAACACTATATATATACACGCGTCCACAGCTCGGTCGACTGCTCCAAGAGCTCGGCTTCGTGTGGTGGGAGGCGCGTGCGGCCGCCGGCACCATCGCGCTGGCGGTCGCCCGCGAGCTGTACGCCGAGTATGCGGCGCACGTTGCGGACGCGCTCTACTCGCTTTGCAAACAGTTCGTCGCCGCCGCCGTGCGCTCCACTTACACACCCGAAAGAGGTTTTAATTATTTTACTATTTTTTGTTTTATAATGTAAATAAAACAAGATTTAGAATTTTTAAAAACTAAAAAGAATTCAGCGTAACCTAAAATGCTTTTAACTATGACTTCGGCTTGGATACGAACCAAAGGAGTTGGAATACATATTTTTGAAACGTACAAAAATGCGTTCAATTTACATTCTAAATATCCATCTACTTGTGCCTTGCAAACAGTTTTAAAGGTCTAAAAGTCCCATAAAGCTATAACCGTCACGGTTGTCACGGTCACAGTGGCGTACTGCTCGTGGACGGCACTGGAGTCCTCGTGGTCGCCGTGGGTGGCGCCTCACAGCACGCCGCCGCTGCTGCCCGCTGGCGACCACTACGAGGATATGATCTCGCGCTTCGTTGACGCTGTACAGATGATCATGGACGACTGTCCAGGTACTGTAACACACACACACAAATAAATAAATACATTTAAAAGTGAATTGTCACTTATATTCTGACTGATCGACTACGAAATCTCGAAAAATGTTAAACATATGTAGTTAAAATGTTGCAAAGAGGTATAATATTATTAGGATTTTAGGAAACTCCCACCGTGAAAGGGTATAATGGGTGGTTAAAGTTTTTTTATGAAACTTATTATGTTTGGACTTGACATATGAGAATTGGTATTAGGGCTGTTGATAAAAATTATAAACGACCTACCTAATTTAACATTATTGTAATTTCATACTTTGGGTGGTTTAAAGGGGGATGAAAGTGTGTATAGGAAAATTGACATTTTTAAAGTTTTCAGTAAGGGATTTGATTATTAGTCTTCTGTTTGAGGGAGTTTTTGAAGCAATTTAAAGTTATTACTAGATGTTTACAAAATTATCACTACTATGTACTGCCAAGCTACTGCGGGTAAAACCGCGCTGTTGTTGTTTCATATAGTCATCATCATCATCATGTTGTCATCATCATCATCATCATCATCATCATATATATTATTTCTAAAAGATGTTTTTCCTAGAGAGCCTATATCTTTTTAAAAACTTAACCTAAATTAATAATTCATATACCATTTCAAAGCTTATATTCCCGGCTTATGACGAAAAATATAATATAAATAAATATGTTTAAATATAAATATGTTTAACACACATACACAAGGTCGTCTGTTTCTAAGGTAGGCAACTTAATGCCTATGTTTTAGGTAGACAGCCGACTGATATACTTTTAAAAAAAAATAAATATACATATAAATAATACATATAAATAAACATATATTACACCCAGACTCGGGGCGGGAATCGAACCCACAACTCTTGGAGCAGAAAACAGGGTCACTGCAAACTGCGCCAACGGGTCAGTCAAAAAATAATATAAAACACTGAAAAAAAAGCTTTTTTCATTAATAAAGCGATATATGCTGACTGCATATTGAACTATATCTTCATGTACATGGGGCGACATCTATGAATAATTTTTGTGACTAATATCACAGTTATGACATTATTTACAATTTATGCGAGTGTTTTTGATCTATTGTGTAAATTAATAAATATCGACGTAGATACATAATTCTATAAAGCGTTAACGTTTTAAATTACTAAGAACTATTTAAATTATTATTGATAATTCACAAATTCATTAATGTGAATTGATTATATTTTCTTCATTAGTTAAAATCAATGTATTAAAATAGGTAAGCAACTCTAATTTCAATAACAGTCAAAAGGTCAGCTAATATTAGTATTATTTCATAAGTTTTGTATCATATTATGCGAGATAAATTGGATTGAGATGGAGTTTGTATTCGGTATAATAATTAATTGAGTATATTATATTATTTACATTTAAAGCAATGTAATGTAGTTTTAATCTACTAAAGATTTTTCAAAACTGTCGCTTTTCTGCTTCTGCTTATCATTATTAATCCAGGGTATTGGTAGGGTCTGCTTTCCGACTGAGTCTCCTTCTCTTTACATGGTCTCTTGCATCATGAGAGGTTAGTCCTTTAGCTCTCGTATCCTGCTTCACAACATTCAGCCATCGTTAGCTTGAGAGTCGGGGAGGTCTAGTTCCAGGAACGGATATATGAGTCAAACAGCTGAAACTAGCAAGAAATGTGTTTGTCAACGACCGTTCAACGACAAACGATATCTGTGCAGGCAGCTCGGAGGCCGTGCTGCGGCAGGTGTGGCAGTGGGCGGCGCGCGCGGCGCTGGGCGGCGGACGCCTGCCCGGCGTGCTGCCGGCGCGCCTCGCCGCGCTGCCCTGGCGCCTGCACTGGCTCGCGGCCGACTGCGTGCCCCTCGCGCTGCAGGTGATCGCCTCGCTGGGGCCTCGCACGAGAGTGGAACTCGTGCTTAATATGAATTTTTACATGGAAACATTATTTATAAATTCAGCGAAATCTCCAACAACACTAAGAATTGATTAATCAATCAACAAAACTTGAAAGCTTGTATTCAAGTATTAAATGTTTCAAATTTAAATTAATTTTTACAGATAATTGTAAATTTAAGCCTTTAAAAACTTTTTTGTATACACAAAATTTTAGTTATATTCACCCTTTTACATAATAATTTACATTAGATTCTAATCTCCACGATCCGAGAAATATAACAAAGCAATAAGACCCTACGTCCACCCCCAGCTGTGCGGCGTCGCGGACCAGGAGACGCGGTCCTGGTTCGGCGAGTGCCTGCGGCACGCGCCGGCGGCCGCCTGGCTGCGGGGCGTGCCGGACGACCAGCTGGCGCCCGCGCTGGCCAACCTGCTGGCGCTCTTCACCGCTGCACAGTCTATCGTGCCCGCTGACGTGAGAGTTGCACTATTATCTTATAATTTCAAGTGATAAAAAAACTACAAAAAATGTCTAAATGCCCCCTTAACGTCTGTCCACTTAATTTTCTAAACAGCTGGACCGATTTAATACCGACCGATATAATATATTACATGGTATATAAATAAAAGTACTGAAAAGAATTTCGATATTTCACAAACAAAAAGTTACATCAGCGAGAAATAACGTAGGCTGTATAAAATATAAGCCTATTAGAATTCGAATATATGTCAACTTGGGTGAACCAGTGAGAGATATTTAATATAAATATATTTTCTTATTAAATGTTTTAGGTATTTTTACGACATGTCGGAAGATAAAAAAAAAATAACGTTTGTTTGTACACTTGAAATCTTTTCAGTATCCTAATCTACATTTTTTAAATTTAAATCTATCTTATATGTATATTCTCGTATTTATGATATTATATACTCGCCAACATTATCTTGTATATATTTGATGAATTAGCGAACGGGCACTGCAAGGCTTCTGCGCTAGTTGTCATCACCGACACAGGGTTTCATTCAATGGGGGTCGTTGAGTTTGAGGCGCTTATTTACTTATTATTTATTTGGGTAAGGCTCTCGAAGAAGCGTGTCATCTGCCCTGGCAGCGGCTGCCGCTGATCGCACTGGATGCAGCCCTCGAGCGCTACTTCGCCGAACACCACAACCCAGCGCTGCCCTACCACCAGCTGCCGCACTTCAAGTACATATATATTATTTTATTGCCTGTATGTGATCCGACGCGAAAGATCAAAATCTGACTGCCATTTTGGTCCTCCGCACCGGATCGCCCATGAGGTACTGAACGTTACTAATAATTTAATGGCTTATAGTTAGTTTTAGAAGGAATGAAGGCAATTCGTCCTTCCCCTCTGTTCTGTTTTTGACTTTCTGTCACCCCTGTATGATATTTTAAAGGTAGCCTCGCATATTGAATCTTTGGAAGCTGTAGATTTACATCGGTTTCGATGATCGTTTAACGTCTGGCGACATGCCCGATCATTATTAGTAAAAAAAGTATTGTAACTTAGGAACTGTGTATTCGTAAATTTTCGGTTGAATCCCATTTTGATCACGGTCAAGAACGGAAGCTACAATAGTAAATTATTTATTCGATAAGTTCATTTACTTTTATCGGTAGTATAATTAAAATCTTTTACAACGTTTTTTAACGTACGAGCTACATATGACTACAATTATTATTGACAGTGAGGTAGCATAACTAGAAATTTATTTATTTATTTAAATAGGACACCAGCAGTATACACACATGATAAATTTTTTGTAATAGAAAATGTAAATGAATTCTGATGTGTGTACCTTTGTAGGTGGCACAGCATTCACATGTCAAAGCAAGTTAGGTAATAATTGTGAATAAACAATAATAGATAGTAATAAGAGTAATCAATAATTTCGACAATGAATTAAAATATATAAATGAACAAATTCAAAGAAATACAACACAAATTAAACACTTCTAATGCCGTCAACATCTACCCGCAACCTTCAGTCTCGTGAACAAGACATTCGTAGATAATGTCGAAATATCGAGCTCCACCAAGTGAAAACAAAAAACATGGTAAATATCCCGATTTTAATAATTTTAGTTATAAAAATAACCATGTTAATTTAAAATCTTAAAATAATTAAATAATAGTAAAAACAATCACAAAAAAAGAAAAAAAACATAAACAATAATATATTCGGAATACTAATTAGACTGATTGACCTTGAGATAAAATATTAATTTAAGTTTTAATGCCATAATGTAATATTTTAGTTCTGTAACTGTTAAATGTTGTGTTGTGTCGTGAAATACGTTGATGTCGGTGATGGCGCCGCATACTACGTTTTAATCATTACACATTCCTGTAATCGAAGTGTGTCAGAAATACTTTGAACTAACCGCCTGTCGTTATTGCGTGGATTCTACGAGAACGCTAGAGACTGAAAAAGAAATGTGATGAGTGCTGCGTCTCTTAGGGTGGTGCTGGTCGCGTCGCAGCTGGTGGCGGGAGGCGGCGGCGGCGGCGGCGTTGGCGGTGGCGGCGGCGGTGGCGGTGGCGGTGGTGGTGGCGGTGGCGGTGGCGGCGGTGGTGGTGGCGGCGGTGGCGGCGTCGACAAGCGCGCGCTGTGCGTGTCGCAGTGGGCACGCGTCACCGCCGCGCCCGCACTGGCGCCGCACGTCGCGGCGCACACGCGGCACTTGCTCCACACCTTAGCGGATCTAGGTGACTTGCTTGAGAGTTGACATTTTTCTCTGCAGAAATATCGAAACCGGCGCATGCACTCTGTACTCTATGTAAATCAAGGCTCAAACATGGGATCGTGATGATTATTTTAATATCATTTCAATAATATTTAAAAATAACCAGCAAGTACATTAAGAAATTAAATTAGTTACAGTAAAAAAGAAAAATGAGGCCGACCTCAACGTGTGACCATACGAAAATATATATAACGGCTATTGTTGGAAAAAGGAGGTTATAGGCCACGCATAGATGTCCCAATATCCGACATTAAGCAAGTAAGATTCTAGAAGCAGCCTGGGTTTAGTAAATGACTGATACCACGAGCACGTCTACTTCTGCTCCATGTACTTATGTACTGGATTATCTATGTTGATATTGTATGAAAATATAACGAAATTCCTAATATTGAAAGCGACTTCACACAAATACAGACATTATACGTATACAATACACGTAAACAAGCACACATGAACAAACGTTCACACGCACATCGGCACACAAGTGTATACGTATACACGCACGCGGAGACACCCACATACACACGGGCAGGTACACGCACTCAGACGGATAGGCTCGCTCGTACTCGACTGTACGTGCGTTTGCCCGCAGCCCCGCACGTGCACGCGGACGAGCTGGTGCAGCTGCTGTCGCGCGCGCTCGCCGTGCTGTGCGTGCAGCCCGCGGACGCGCTCGCCTTGCCGGTTGGTATTAGACATACATCAATATTTTATTATTACTTTGAATTAATGTTACACATACAACCTGTGAATGTACAGGAATTAATGGGATGATGGATAAGTCAAGAAAATAAGGCATGTAGATTTTCTTCGAATTCTATTCGAAAAATTGAAGTGCATAAACTTTTAAAAATATTATCTCGTCGGTTGAGAAAATGAATTAAATTGAATTATTATCGCTGAATTATCATTATTTTGTATAATACAAAAAAAGGAATTAATTGAAAATTACAATATTTTCGATAAATTAATATTTATTTGCACTCGTTAATTCAAACATTTTTCTCTTCTATTTGGATGCATCGGCCGATGTAGTGGAAGTGAGATAGATGCATCACAAGCCGAACGCTTAAGTTGATCGTGCCTCTCTATCTATCACTCGTTCCGCGCTCTCGCTCGCGGAACGTGACAATGAGTTATGCTTTTTGTGCGTGCAGCCGGCATTCATCGATTTATAGGACGTTATCACGTCAAAAAAGTAAACAAAACCTTAAACCGCTAATGGTGTAAGTATCGCTGCCCCAGGTGTGGGAGCAGTGGGTGCGCGGCTGCTCGCGCGCGGCGCGGCGCGCGGTGGCGGCGGCGCTGGCGTCGCTCACCGCGCTCGACAGCTTCGCGGCGCTGGCGGACGCGCTCGCGCGGGCCGTCATGAGCGAGCCGGGTAATTTTTTTATTTTAAATGATTTTTTTTTTGACATTCGTTAAGTGTGTAAAATCACTTCATGGCGTAATAAATATTTTCATTTCATTTCATTTTCAACTGTTGGGCGTCTTTCAGACGACTCGTAACATTTTATATTTATTCATAAACGTTTTAAATCGTCAAGTAAACATTTGACAACTTTTCTGGTGTAACTGTACGGTAATAGTTTAAGTTGTATTAAATTCAGTGCTAAAGGATATTTGTAGTTGTACAAATATTTTTTGGTCTAGGTTTATATTATTGTAGGTCTTCCCGCTGTGCTTCGGAGCGCACGAAAAATCTTATATTCGTTACTAATTTTTGTGAAATTAATTAATCAATTTGAACATTTATATTTTACCAATACGCAGCAACATTATGGTGAAATAATATAAGCATAGACATGAAACATCGAATATTGAACATAATTACCATAAATGTTAAGGAGGGAGAAGCCGCGAGGGACGGTTAGGCTATAATAAAACACGTACCCGTTCGGAAGCAGAGCCGGCGGACTGGTCGGAGCTGCGCGCGGCGTGGGCGGCGGGCGCGGGCGGCGCGTGGCGCGCGCCGGAGCTGGTAACGCGCGCGCGCCTGCACGCCGCGTACGCCGCGCTGCTGGCGCGCGCGCACTCGCGCCCAGAGCTCCGCCGCGCCTTCCGGAGCCTGCTCGCGCTAGATATCGACTTGTGAGTCGCGCTCGTGTTGCTTCCCTGATGGAAATATTTTTTAAAATAACTCTTAAAAGTCTCAGAAACTCTTAATAAAATCCGATTAAGTTTTATTAACTCTGAAAAACTCTTTAATAAAGTCCAATTTTCTGAGAATATAAGATTTAAGAGTTTTGAAGAGTTATTCACAATTGTCAACACTTATTGACGTGATAACTTCTAGTAAATTGATGATAGGGTGCCCGTTCGAAGAAGATGACGTCATCATTGTCACAATTAGTGAGCGAGAGCGCGGAACAAGCGGTAGAGAGGTACGATCGGCTCGGCCTAAACGTTCGGCTCACGATCGGCGGTCGGCCTAACTTACGACGCGTCCGAGTAGAAATGACAGCGGCAAATGGCGGGAAACTGTTTTGTCAATATATAATAAACTGTTATATCTGTAATTGCTTCGTGGTTATATCAATACGAAGTAACGTCAATTTATTATTTTTAAAGTTATAATAGTGACAACAATTGCAGCAAAAAAGGTAATTAATTCTTGCATTTTAAGAATTTGATTAGCGATATAATTTCATATATTTGTTATTTGATTATTAAAAAAGTAACATCGGTCGGCGAGTGCAGTAGGTAATATAAGGTTATATTTTGCAATTTTGATTAAAAACTTATTAGGACTCATATAATTACGATCGTATAAAAATTTAGCTGCTTTTATTTAGTATATTTTTACTATTTTAAGTTAATTAAACTTAACTTCTTTATTAAACTTGATTATTTCTTGTATTACATATTTTCAAAGTATTTAACTTTATTTCACTTTTATATTAAATATATATATATATATATATATATATACAGGGTTACTTGTAATATGTCACGATCCCTTTAAGGGGTTGTCAGGAGGGGTATGGGCAATCACAGAAAAATATTAAAAAAAATCCACGTTCACCTATTTTAATTTTTTTTTATTTTATTATTATTGGTGGAAAACCCCCGAATTTTTCACTTTAAAGGGCATTAAAAAGAAATTAATTGACGAATATTCGTAAAATCTTCATGTAATGATAAACAATATTCTAAATAATAATAAAAAACAACAAACATAACGATAACTTATTGAATTTTTAACCATTGACTCACCAAAGTTAAAAAGAGGAGAATAATTAATGTCTTTGTTTTACAAACTTATGACGTACTGAAAAAAAAATCTATGAACATGTATCTGCATATTATTTTAAAAATATCTACACTTTGTAAGCTATCCAACGAGGTATAATAATCATAATCAAACTCAAAATTAAAGTCACAAAATCAAATAAATTGCAAGCAACGAAGAATAAATAAAAAATCAAAATTATAATTCATGACTGTCTTTATTTACTATTGATGCATGATGTTTATTTTAAATTATTTTAATTCATATTCGATGTGTGACTAACAGAGACGCATTATTTTTCTAAAATTCAAATTTAATTATATCCTTACTCTTATGTACATAAGTACCTACATTAATTGAATTACATCAATTCTAAAGAATTTAAGTTCTGTGTGAAACTGTGTCTAGTTACATGTGCCCGAGTCACGAAATGAGCCGAGGCCGATCAAAGATGTCCCGTTACCATGACAACGGCTTTCGGTTGAAAGACACGTTGACACATGCACACACAACCAGTCAGTCATTTCGTTACAAGTTACAACTTGTTTGTGCTATGGACGCTTTCAACAATCGTTGGACGTTGACGCGGTATACTGAACTTTTGTAACTGTCTGTGACGCTTATCAGAAGACTTGGCTTTTATCCGGATATTTTGTGATCGATATTCTCCTGACGACCTGGCTTACTGTATAATCTAGACACTACCATTGATGCTTATCTCACGACTTGGCTTGTATCATCTGGACTTTGTATTGTTGTTGTTGTGAAACAGGGGTGAAAGATAAAATCCACAACGTGTTCTGTTTTCGAACGAAGTATATGCATATATCCTGTTTTGTTATGGATATTGTAATGGTGACGCGGCAGCTGCACGACGTGAATATCAGCGCCGATTTCCCTTGCGCCGGACACCTGATAACACCGTCTTCATTAGCGTCTTTCGCCGTATACGTGAAACGGGGAGCGTACAAATATCTCGGTGTGATGCAGTAGACCCATACAGGTTGTTCCAGACGACGAAGAAGAAATAATTGATTGCTCCCGGGTGGACCCTACTACGTCAACGAATGTTGTAGCTCGACGATTAGGAGTATCACAATGGAAAGTCTGGTTTACTGTACATACCGCGGGACTGTATCCTTATCATTACACGCCAGTTCAAGTAATCGAAGAAGGGGATCCAGCGAGAAGAGTTGATTTTTGCAGATTTATGCTTGATGCCGACATAAATGACCCTATAATATAATATTTTAGAAAAATTCTTTGGACAGATGAATCGAAATTCGATCAAGATGGAATCACAAATTACCATAATGCGCATTTTTGGGCACCTAAACCACGAAAGAATCCTAACAAAAAGAGACCACAACGCTCACAGCACCGTTTTTTATTAAACGTCTGGATGGGAATAATAAATAACAAACACATTGGCCCATATTTTCTGCCTAACAATTTGAACGGGGAAAACTATGAAATTTTTTTAAGAGATCATGTATTAGATCTTTTAGAAGATGTTCCTTTAAGATACATACAAGATATGATATTTATGCACGACGGCTGTCCCGCTCACTTTAGGCGATCAGTGAGAGAATGGTTAGATCTAGAATTTCCCGATCGCTGGATCGGCCGAGGGGGCCTTATACCATGGCCAGCGAGAAGTCCAGACCTGACTCCTATGGACTATTACGTTTGGGGTCATATAAAGAGTTTAGTGTATGATGTTTCACCTGTTCCGAACATCAAAATATTGAAAACTCGCATTATTAATGCCGCTGAACAAATCAGGCAATCTTTACGAACAAGTGTCGTAAAAAACACTTTAAGGAAAAGAATGCGCCTTTGTATTCGTAATGGAGAGTCCCATATTGAAAATGAGTTGAAATAACATAATGTGAGTCTTCTTCTTCGCTGTTTCCTCACTGCGGAGGATCGTGACCACATATGATTTTCCATCGAACACGGTCATGTAAATAAAGATAGTAAAAAATTATAATTTTGATTTTTTATTTATTCTTCTTTGCTTGCAATTTATTTGATTTTGAGACTTTAGTTTTGAGTTTGATTATGGTTGTTATACCTCGTTGGATAGCTTACAAAGTGTAGATATTTTTAAAATAATATGCAGATACATGTTCATAGATTTTTTTTTCAGTACGTCATAAGTTTGTAAAACAAAGACATTAATTATTCTCCTCTTTTTAACTTTGGTGAGTCAATGGTTAAAAATTCAATAAGTTATCGTTATGTTTGTTGTTTTTTATTATTATTTAGAATATTGTTTATCATTACATGAAGATTTTACGAATATTCGTCAATTAATTTCTTTTTAATGCCCTTTAAAGTGAAAAATTCGGGGGTTTTCCACCAATAATAATAAAATAAAAAAAAAATTAAAATAGGTGAACGTGGATTTTTTTTAATATTTTTCTGTGATTGCCCATACCCCTCCTGACAACCCCTTAAAGGGATCGTGACATATTACAAGTAACCCTGTATATATATATATATATATATATATATATATATATATATATATATATATATATATATATATATATATATATATATATATATATATATATATATGATACTTCAGTAATAATAATTCAATTCCATTCATGTTTTCTTATGACGTTATCACGTAAAAATTATCGTTCGTAAACCGACTTTACAGACAACCAATTTTTTTTTACTTACTCAGTCCACCAGTATTCACTTGCACCCGACGACTCCCTATGCGCCCTCTATACAGCGTGCGTTTCTCTATAGATTTACTTTCCAAGCGATGCATATTTTACTGTCTTACTCGTTTTTCTTAGACGTTGCCATTGTGTTAGATGTGTAACTAGATGACTTACGATTCATCAACTTTCCATCATCAATCCTTAAGTATGGATCGTTTCTTGAATTGAGCAACATGGAGTCGTTAAAAAACTGTGTGTGTCAGCTCCGACGCACGATTGGAGTTTACTCCTTGAGAACAGTTCTCTAAATAAGTACAAATAATTCGTACGTGACACAGAATAACACTTATCGCCTGTTTTAGTTTCTAAGGCAATAAATTGTCATTATTAATTTGGCTTCATCATCAAAAAGACTCAATAAGCGTGCTCCACGTCAAGGTTGTCACTAATAGTGAGAGAGTGCGAAGTATGAAGAGACGGGCGCGTCGCACACCCGCTTCTTCCTTAACCTCCGATTCCTCGGATTTAAATTAATTAAAATAAATTTGGTCTCCAGTGTTCAGAACGAAGTGATCGTAGCCGTCTGGATATGCGTGGCGTGCCGCGTGGGCGCGGAGGGCGGGGCGGGTGGGGCGGATGGGGCGGGCGGCGCGGCGCGAGACGAGTGCGCGGAGGCGGCGCGCGCGCTGCTGACGAGCTGGGCGGAGCGGCGCCGCTCGTTGCTGCAGGTCGTCACGCTGCAGTCCGCCGCCAACTGCCCCACTGCGCTGTGAGCCACTCCAGAATTATCATTTCAACTGAAACAGCCTGTAAGCGTCCCACTCCTGGGCAAAGGCCTCTTCTCCCTGAAGACGAAGGGTTGGAGCTTAATCCACTACGCTGGTCCACTGCGGATTGGCTGATAATTTCCTTACAAGTTGTAACGATCGTTACCAGGTGTTATGATAATAACCGGGATCGACAGCTTTACGTGCTCTCCGAGACACGGTGGGGAGACTTGCAAATACATACCTACCTACGTACACCCAGACCGAAAACAAATATTAGCACAAATACAAATATCTGTCCTGAGCGGGAATCGAACCTGTGACCGCCGGTGTGAAGACAACTATTCGCACCACTACACAAGAACGGTTGTCAATTATCATTTAATCTGCATATACAAAAGAACCACCCTACAAAGCAATCGTCGTACGCCCTAAACCTATACTTCTGAAGTTGCAAAACACTTTATACAGATTTCGTATTTCGTATTTTCAAACAACATTAAGCGTTTAAAAAATCATCCAAATCTGTTATGTTTTTGACAACTGTTATTATTTAGTGGTGCGAGTAGCTGCCTAACGCCGGTTGCGGGTTAGATTCTCATTTGGGGCAGATATTTGTATTGACTTGATAGCGATTAATACTCAAAGTAGGGAAATTATGCAAAAAAACCGCAGTAAAGCAGGGTAGTGGATTATGTTTAAGCTCGAACCGTCCTCCTATATGGAGAAGAGGCTGCTCAACTGTGGGATGTTCGCAGGCTGATTTAGTTCAGTCAGGCTTAAAAAAGTCAACGGGTGTCATTTCGTGTTTACGTAGTATTTAAGACGTGTAAAATCATTTTTTATTTAAAAAATAACTATATATTAAATTTAGTCCTGCAGATTAATCGTGCACCGTATGACTTTTCGCAGTCTGTCTTTTCCATTTATATCTTTATGTCATCTGTTACTCGTAACTTATATGTATAGTGGGAGGAAGTCACGAAAAATTTCAAATAAAAGCACTCGTATTTTTAATTATAATTGATGTTAAAAATGATAAAAGTTTCTGGAAAAAAACTACATGGATTAAAGTTTATGGAGTAAGTTTTATACCCCAAATCACCCGTTAGTTCGATGTAATATTTAAGAATGCACACACATATTTATTTATTTCGTACCAAAATGCTATTCTTAATTTCAACAAATATTTAGAGATTTTTCTTTAAAAAAATCAAATAGAATATACAATATCGTGCACCGCTTTCGATTACACACACAAAACATAAATATACAAAGTATTTTGGTGTACAAAGGTCTTATCGCCAAGTAGCGATTTCTTCCAGACTACACAGACAAATACTATATTATCGCGTGAATAGAAACACCAAAACTATCGTCACACGTTGTGTCCGTCCGCCGCAGGCACCAGCTGCTGTGCCGCCTGGCGCTGTGCGCGGGGTGTGAGGGCGTGGCGGGCGAGGGGGGCGCGGGGGGCGAGGGCGCGCGGCGCGCGTACGAGGCGGCGCGCGGCGCGTGCCCCGCGGCGGGCGGCGCCGCCTTCGCCGCGGACGCCGTGCGCGCGCGCACCGCGCCGCGCCTCGCCGCGCGCCTGTTCGCCAACCACGAGCACTACTTCGCGCACGAGCTGCTGCTGGCGCCCGACACCGACTAGGGACCCCCCCCCCCCCTTATGGAAATTATCACCATCTAAAAACTGAATAGCTCTAATAAATAGAATGAAAGCCTTATAAAGTTTTATTTAAGAAAATTGTACTAGACTTTTTCCTCTAATAAAATCGAAATCCTTCTTCTATACGAAGAAGAGGCCTTTGTGGATCATTTACAGGCTGATATAGTACAGTACAAAACTCTAAAAAAGTCTTATAAAGACTTTTTAAGAGTTTTGTACTTCTTTTTATTCTTTCTTTTATTCTATTTATTAGAATTATATAGAGTTTTTAATGGCGATAGTTTCCATTTTCATAAGAGCACGGCCTACGATCACTGCTCCTTGCCAAATAATCGTAATACTCCTCGAAGTTACCAATCCGATTACGATACATTACGAGTTCCAAAGATTGTACGATGAGTACGAGGTTGGTGGCACATGTCCCAATAGTCGTCGTTTATCCTCCGACCGAGTGATGAAGTTGTACATATGTATGTCATATATATAATATTTATTCTCATGCCAATCCTCACCACATTGACGAAAAGGCCATAGAAATTAATAGAAAATAATTAAATAGAAACAGACTGTGAAACAATAAAGAAAAATACACAAATTATGTAAATAAAAAATTATGAATATTAGGATAAATGGGTAAATAACTCGCTCTCTCACAAAACTCAGCTAAAAAAGTTTATGAATTACTGTAAGTATACCTTCTATAATTTCTAGCCAATCAGATGTAGCTAAAATATTTTATAAGTGTACCTCAATTTCTAGCGAATTGGCTGTAGCCAAAATATTCTGTAAGTGTCCTTTAATTCATAGCCAATCGGCTGTAGCCAAGATGTTCTGTAAGTGTACTTCAATTCCTAACCAATCGGCTGTAGCCAAGATGTTCTGTAAGTGAACTTCAATTCCTAACCAATCGGCTGTAGCCAAGATGTTCTGTAAGTGTACTTCAATTCCTAAAAAATTGGCTATAGCCAAGACGTTCTATAAGTGTACCTCAATTCCTAGCCAATCGGCTATAGAAGTTTACATTCACCTGTAGCCAATCGGCTGTACTCAATTACCCACAGCTAAGTTCTACAAATGTAGAAGTTGATGTTAGATTATATTATGTAATACGTATGCGAAAGTTTTAATTTTAATTATTATATAAGATCTGTATTGGCAGATTTTAGACTGAAATTACCATGTCAGTAGTGTATATAAACTATTTCGAAGAAAATGTTTGTCGGTATAAAATATATACTTATAGAAATCGAGCCGTCTCTTTTAAATCTCGGTTTGATTGGAATTAAACAAATAATTGGATGGTTGTTTTATTCTGTGTAAAAATAAAAGATATTTTTGTGACTAGATATAAATTGTATATTTCAAACAATTATATTTTTCTATGTAAATTATTCTTATCTTAATATGTCTAGCAACAAATTGTATTAGGTACTTTTAAAATTTTATTCCAAATAAATAATAATAAATAAAATAACAATTTCGTTTTAATTACATTCTTAAATTTACAAAACAAATTTTAAATTATAAGTATCCTATAGTTATAATGTTTTTAATGGGACAAACTTAAAATTTGTTATCACACGATACCAAATTTTGTTTACCCCCTCTACCCCAGAATATTTGACGTAAATTATGAATGGCTCATTTTTATTTTAAATACTAACTTGAAAATTTGACATTGCTATTTTTGAAAGTTGGCTCAAATAGACCAGTAAGAAGACGAACATTAATTTTATCAAACAAGAAGATTACATATCTTTGGACGAATTATTATTAATTGTATGTATTTTTTAAAACTTTCATATGTGTGTCTTATAACGTAATATTAACTTTATATCCATGCTATTAAAAAAATAATACATATCATTCACGAAATCTTGATGATATAACACAGTAAGATACGTGACGTTACATTACTATCAGATTAAATTCGAGATAACTTAAGCCCATTTCGGATTACAATATTTTCCGAGCAAATACATGACGACAAACGTATAATTATTTTGTTTTTATTTTTTTCACTTTGAAAGAAATGTTGAATTTTCTTCGCTTTAATAACTTATTTAAAGTTTAAAGGTATCCATTTCATTAATTATTATATTTAAGACATGAGGTCGGTATATGGAAAAGTGTTTTACAATTATTTAGGAAAATAATATCAAAACTGCAGCCAGATACTAGGAGTATCTGGCTGCAGTATATATACATATATATATATATATATATATATATATATATATATATATATATATATATATATATATATATATATATATACTATACTATAGCTCCCGTAGGAGCTATATCATGAAGAATCACAGGATAATTTTTAAAGTTAACATCACTATTGTTACATTTTTATCTTGTAAAATATCGATATCTACAGAGGCTGTCGACTTATTTTACTATTTATTTTTATTTTATAATTATGACTGAGAGAAATCCGTGTGTTAGCGATGAGGTCGCCTGTTGCAACTGGTGCAACTTGTTTATTTTCATATTTAATTCTATATCGTTACTTTTTGTATTGGTGTACAAAAAAGTTTAAATAAATACATTTCCTTTGAGTACAGCAACATGTCATATACTTATATTAATTTATTCGTATTTCAATTGCAAAATAAATCCTTAATTCGACATAGCCATGATCGTATTAATCGTAAGTATTTTTAGCATTCCTGTTTAGAAGTAAAACAATTTAACGCTTCCCTCTCTTTCTATCATAAAATTAGGCAACCAATATAAACTTATGGAAACTAATAATCCATAAAATGAATTTCCCTATCGTGCTACAAGTCGTTTCCCGTTGTAATGTATAACTAAACCCAGTACAGCAGACAACGTCGCTACTCCAGCAACTTGGGTCGTTTTCAGCGAACTTCCCCACAGCCAGCCGCGAGGCAGCCAGCTGACTGCGTGAATGACGTCCAGAAGGAGTTTCGTACTGGTCAGTGTTGCTTGTGTGAACCTTGCCTGGGCGCATTTTGGCCGGTTTGGGATTTTTAAAGTCTGAGCAGATAAGTGTAAAGCTCTAATGGACCTGCGAAAATTGAGTTCAGTTATTAAATGTTGACAAAATAGTTTTCTTAGCGATAACATTTTTAAAGGCGTAATTTCTTAGGGTCTGGTATAGGTATTGTAAAGAACCATCGGTTAGCGTGGTTCGAACTATGAAAGTTATGTATAGGTATAATCAAAAAAGTAATTAAGTCAAGCAAAAGTTAGTTTAACTAAATTTTAATGCATTAAAAACAGGAAACAATCAATTTTTCTCAATCTAGTCAACCCTAAGATTGGTATAAAATACGTATCAACAATATATGTATTTTGAAAATTTTTGACGCGCAAAAAAGTCAGTCGAGAAATAGAAGGAATTCTCTATTTATCTAATAATAAGTAGCACGTGCTAGGATAAGTTATCTTTAATCTAGATGTGTAACTTAACCTAGCTTAAGATTACGAAGTTGCAAGAATCTATTAATAAATAATTTCCCCTTTGAAATAACTTTCATATTGACAAATAACTTGACTTTTAATATTTTAATTCATTTCTCGTTTTCTTTATGTTTAAAACCCGATTAACACTTAATCAAATTATATAATAAATAGTTTAACTGTTACTGCTGCTACTTAAAAGCTAACACTTCTATTAATATATATCTATGTATTACAATTACTTATATATACTACTTGAAAATCGCTCTTAAGCTAGAAGTGAGCTTTAGAACCAAATAGTAACTAATAAAGTGAAACATTGCATTAGACAATAACGTCACCATGGAAATTAAAATAAAACTTTTTTAATTAAAAGTCTAGATCGGATTTTATCGCGTTTATTTGTTTAAAAACTTTACAGTTTAACGATTTTTCAATTAAATTATTTCCCGACCTTTCGAACCCTTTAGACTGAGGTGGTGGGTGTCTGAATAATATTTTATTATTAATAACATTATCGTTCGTTATACTGCTTTCTATATAATCGTTAAACTGTAAAGTTTTTTAAACAAATAAACGCGATAAAATCCGATCTAGACTTTTAATTGAATGAGTAAAATTCTCGTAAATATAAGAGAAGAGTAAAATAAAACTTTTCGAAGTATTAAGAGTAAATAAAACGAAATTCAAACTTATAAAATTACTTTTTGTATGAGTGTTTATCTTATTTATAACTATTTGTTAGCTAAATTTCTATACCTGATAAATCCAATGAGCGCGTACAACGTCCAAAAGAGCTTATGTGCAGTTCTCACTTTGTAGTCTCTTTCCTCATCCAGTACTAATACGCCTGAATCAAGTAAAAAAACTATTTTTTCAGCTTGCAGGTATGCGAGCGTGAACAAGCCATTTGATACGCCTAGAGCACCCCAAAACGGGCCATCCTGTGAAAAAATCATAAGTTACTCTTGTAACAATATTTGCGTTTTAATGATAAAATTCCACCGATGGAAAGACCATTTGAATGAATAGATGACTGTTCCAGTTTAGGCTACAGTAGTCAAGACCTCTATGAAACATCCTATATATTACGAGTATCTTAAAAAATGTATGACATTTGTGTTTCTGTCAATTTATAGCGAATTAGTAAGAATAAGCTCCACAATCTTTATATTTGTAAAAGGATATTTTGCCGCAGGGTGAATTTACTAAATAGGTACTATTTAAAATCACTCTTATGGAAATATTCCCTTTTTTTTCTTCTTTTCAGTAAAAAAGGGAATATTTTCATAAGGATAATATAATGCATTATCAAGTATTATGTGACTTTTACCTTACCTGTTTTCCAAGTCCATAATTTGCAAGGTTCTTCAGCGCAGCAGCGTCATCGAAGAGCCTTAAGGCAGCTCGCGCACTCGCGAGCTTTGCACTTGCCGTTAGCAGATTTTGTCGCTTTGAAGTCGCGCCCCACAGCTTTAGGATGTAACTTGTAAGGGATACTATCTGTATAATAAAAGTAATAACAAATTAATGTCATTTTAATTAATCAGAATCTACCTTTATAGACTAATAGTTGTACCGCCCTTTAGGTTGAGCTTATAATATAAAAATGTACGCCAGCTAAAGATGAGCCGTACATTCAAAGGTTTCTGTACAGTATAGGTTTTGAGTTATTTGGACCTAATACTCAAAGGGTTGTGTGTTATTTTTGAACTAACAGACCTTAACGGACCTGTTGGCGCAGTTGGCAGTGACCTTGCTTTCTGTTCCAGGGTTGTGGGTTCGATTTCCACCCCGAGTCTGGGTGTAACATATACATATTTATTTATATATGTATATATATTACAAAAAAATGTATATCAATCGGCTGTTGGCTAAAACACAGTCATTAAGTTGCCTACCTTAGAAACAGACGACCGTGTGATTGTGTTAAACATATTTATTTATTTATTGTGATTTAAATCTGACTAGTGACTACGCATTATTATAATGTTTGTCAATGAAATGTACGTTTTACGTATATTATCATCTCTCAAAGGAACCGTGTTGAATTTCGGGATAAAAAGTATCTATTTTCCTGAATTGTAGTATGAACTCAAATGATTTTCAGTTTCATTTAAATTCATCTTGTAGTATCAGCGTGATACGCGACTAAGATACAGATTATTTACTTCAAAATGCCTTACAAGTGTTTTTTATTAACATTTTCTTCCATGTACAAAATATGACTAATTATAGTTTTGTTACTATTATATATTAGAACAGGAAAACCGTAAATGCTATTAATAAATTTAGCAGGTTTCGAATTTTAATGATCTAACGTCAAATAATAATATTATTACATAAGTTTCTGTAGTGTCCTATGACTGGTAATTGGAAATAAACATTACTTTAGTTTTGTCGTTGACTATTACAACATTATTTAACCTGAGATGATAAATTATAGAGTATGTGTAGGTATACCTACGTATCCGCCGCTTCGCATCGTAATAGAAAATGCCTATTTCCACTATCACTAAGAGATTTACAGGCGGTACTATATTAACTATAGTTATATTATCTAATACTTTGGTTATTTATCAAAATACAGTATATGTTTTGAATAAGATAAATTATTATTTACTTACTTTATCACGATTGCCGTAAGTCTGCAATAAATCAGAAATTTCGTCGACAACATCCATTGTAGATTATTTTAAATGATTACGAGTAATACACGACTTTCAATAATGATGTACTAAGAAAGAAAGAATCAAAGAACTAATAAAATATTTAAGACCAAAAATTATCATTCATTTCAGATTAGATAATAATTTAAATGATAAGTAAGCAGAGAGTTCTACACGCCTATATAAGGCTAAGTGCAAAACAATAATAAAAATATAAAATTTAAGCTTCGGACGGATCAACGTAACATATTTTATTAATTGACTTATGTTCACGTTGTGCTTATGGTTACGGATTCAATACAGATATTTGTTGTGATTATGTTTGTATCGTGTGTTATTTCCGAATCCCCGACATAGGATTTTCTTTCTACTGGGGGCTGTTGACAACCATTCTAGTGTAGGTAGTGGTGGGACTAGACACCTTAACACCGACCGTCGCGGGTTAGATTCCCACTCGGGGCAGTTATTTGTGTTTGTGCAAATATTTGTTTCCGGTCTGGGTGTGTGTCCTTGTGGATCGCTCCACCGTGCCTCGGAGAATACGTAAAGTCGTCGGTCCCGGTTGTTATCATAGACACCTGACTGATTGATATCGGGTCGTATCGTTACTTATAGTAGGAAGTTATCCACCAATTTGGAGTAGAGCAGCGTGGTGGATTAACCTCCAACCCTTCTCCTATATAGAGAAGAGGCTTTCGCCCAGCAGTGGAACGTTTAAAGGCAGAACCTGAATTATCGGTTCAGTTCAGTTCAGCGGGGTGTTGTATGTGAGGCATTTATGAGGCTTATGAGGCGATTCACTGTTCCGTCATCCTTGAACCTAAAGTATTTAAGCTAAGCACTGGATTTAATTAAAAGTCTAAAAACGGATTTTATCGCGTTTATTTAAAGTTAAAGTTTAACAATATTTAATTTAAATTATTTCCCGACGTTTCGGACCCTTTACAGCGTCCATGATCTCGGGGGACTGAGGTGGTGGGTGTCCGAATAATGAATTAATTGTTACATACCCCGCTTTTTATACAATTTTAAATTATTACTATTAACCGTTCCTATTCATGCAGAATGAGCTTATTGTGTCTGGAAGTCGTGCTGTGTTCTTATTTTCCTTGGGTTCAATTAATTTTAGTACTGGCTCCCAAGCTGGTGGTACGTTCCAACCATCCTCTCTATTGAAATTAGGATGTTTTTTAATTTCAATAGCCTCGCGAATCATCCTTGGTAGGAATCGGTGTTCTTTAGCGAGAATTTGTGGCTTATCAAATCTGATATAGTGGTTGGTACCTTGTTGAGTATGTTGATACACAGCAGACTTTGTCAACCGTTGGTGTTTTCGACAAAGTCTGCTGTGTATCAACATACTCAACAAGGTAAGGTAAGGTAAGCGAGACAGAATTTCGCCGTAAAACGAGTAAAGGCAGAAATAACTGTACGGTACTGTACTGTATCAGCCTTTAAACAACCCACTGCTGAGCGAAGGTCTCTTCTCCATATAGAAAAAGGGTTGGAGCTTAATCCACCATGCTGCTCCACTTCGGGTTGGCGGATAATATGCCTACCATGAGGACAGGCCAGGACTGACGGCTTTACGTGCTCTCCGAGGCACAGTGGGAAAACCCACAAGGACATACACCCAGACCGGAAACAAATATTTGCACAAATACAAATATCTGCCCCGAGATGGAAATGAACCCGCGACTGCCGGCGTTGAGGCGACTGACTACTCGCACCACTATAGGTACACCAGAATGACAGAAATAAACTTGAAAAGTAATAGACACACGGATCACAATTATCTGTTTCAATTTTTAATTTTTAAAGGATTTAACAACACGTCCGCTCTGTACGACCAACATATTTATTTCCAATAAATTATATATTCTTTTCTGCATGAGATCTACCTGACAGACCTCACGCAACAGTCACTATCGATAAGTTTTCTGCAAAGAAATCTTCGTCTCTCCCGAACATAAATTCCAAGCTAATGTTTATGACAAATATCTAATAAAATGAAAGGACTCTGAGAATAGTTGCAGGCATGCAGACATGCAAATTTATTAGATTAAATAAATATAAATCAATTCTGTACAGTTGAAATCGAAATGTAAACTTTATTGATACTATTATTGGAATTATACATTTATATTAATAAGCTATTTATTTCCTTTAATAACTGTTCATACACCTACTTACCATGTTACAACCATATCTAGGTAAATAACTAATAGATACAGAAAAGATAAGAAAAAAAACTATAAATATTTGATTTTATAAAACAAAATTTAATTAAAATTTGAAACCAACATTTTTTATATTTTTAAAAAAAAAATTCAATTTACAAAATTAATATAAAAACTTAACTATAGAGATAGAACTCACTATCGATTTTAGTAAGACTTAAGAGAATTGCTCATCTTGCGTGACTAAACATAGTAATCGTAATCGTAGTTTATAAATTAAACCAAAGCACATTTAACCCTCCGTGACAATGCAATGTCAATACGTCATTATAATGACGTGACTTGCTTTAAGTTGATTTTTATAATTTAAACAAAACCATCGACCGCACCGATCACCACTGTGTCTTCTCCACCCTACATGACATTGGCGAAATAATTAATTCAATTTTTTCAATTCAATTCTTTGTTTTATGGCTTTTAGTTATGTCAATTTGACACAACAAATTTAATTGATATAATCAGTCTGTAGTCAGTTGATATTATTTATATAGTATATAAGATTATTCTATTTGTAATAGATAACTTCTGAAACTACTACACTTAGGGCCGGATTTAGAGGTGTGGAGGCCTCGGGCAACAAAGGAGTGGAGGCCCTTGGCCCCAAATTATTTCCCTAAATAGTAAACCCCAAAATAGTAAATGCACACGAAATAAAAAAGATCATCGTCTCTTCATATTACTAAAAAAAAAATCGAAGTCTATTGTGGGGGCCCCTCTTATGTGTAGGCCAGGGGCGGCGGTAGCCTCGGTTGCCCTCCCCTAAATCCGGCCTTGACTACACTGGTTTAAAAATTTAATCATCCACAGTAAGGAAGCTTAATAAGTTACATTACACTATCCAGAATTAAAATAAGTTACAAAAGGTCAGTAACATATGCCATAAGTATCACCTCTTGAACATAGGTAAAGTTTTTTTCGATATAAAAAAAAAAAAACTTTTTTTTAAAACAAGAATTATGAGGGTATATTTTAAGTGTTTATAGTTAGACTACTTTCTTCTATGCGTGTAAATAACTGTGTAATAAACTGTTTGAAAACATATGTTACCGTAATCATAACTATAGGTACTGTGATTTAATATACAGTCATCCCCCTACGGTAATCTGATAACGCGTTTTCCAATTACGCGATTTCATTTCCTTCGTACAACACGTGTTGCCCACGATATATCGCGGGGATTTCCCACGTTATATTTCTTTCACAGCGAATAAACTGTTTTTGGAATAAAACGTACATATTTCGTTCATAACATAGTTTTTGCTTAATATTCGATTTAAAAAATTAAAAAAAAAAAACAAGAAAAGTTAAACGTGAATCATTTATAAGTTACACTTTATACGAGAATGCTCGTACAACGCGTTTTCCAATAACGCGGAACTAATCTACGGTGGTATAGGGAGGATTACTGTATTTATATAATTTTCTACATCTAAAACTATATACATAAACTCCTATCGCATTTCGCCTTTTCATGTTATAAATTTATTATAAAAAAAAAAAAAAAAAAAAAAAAATTAGACATATACCTACCAAGATCAATGTAGTTGTAATTAACTTTTATTTCTGTACATTGTATAATAACGTTATATAATTCGAAACCATTGTTAGGTAAAACCAAATTTTTTACTGTATTTTTTACATTTCATTTTATTTATTACGTTTTACGTAATAAGATTTTTTTTTTCTGTGAGTACACAAATACAATTTTAAATAAATCGCCTCTTTAGAAGAATAACGTGATATTTTATAAACCACAATTTTACAGGAGAGCATTTTCAAACATTTAGGAGTTGATAAATTCTAAAATATTGATAATTTTACTGTAGGAAAACAATTACTTAATAGTAAGTAAAATTATCAATATTTTAGAATAATTATATAATAAATTATGCACATAGCAATTCCGATGTCACACATCATATATGTCAATGAGACTTTTTCTAATACATTTAAATAATTTTAAGTTAGTAATAAATAATAGATATACGCCGAGTTGCACGAAACAAATTTTAAATTTAAGTGTTTATTAAACTAATTTAATCACAAGAATCGTGATTATCTGTTGCACGAAACCTACATCTGATTAAGTTAACAAAAATATTTAGTTTAATTAAAGACCTATCTAACGGATGATTAATTCCAACAGCTTTAAATTAATCATAAGATCAACTAATTTTAAGATTAATTGTAACTTAACTAACGGAAAGTTAGCGACGGTTTCGTGCAACTCGCTGATAGGAAACTAACTATACATACGGAATTTATCTCTGATTTAGCTTACTAGGGATATAATTTTGATATGAACTCCATACGAATTACGTCAAAAATCTATCGCTAGCAGGAAAATCAGAGATAGGTTATAGAGAACGGGCGTTAATGAAATGAAACGTATACAAAAACCTGCAAAAATAACGTATTGTATTTTTTAACATTTTTAACTAATACCTCCAAATACAGATTAGACAGTATTGTCAATCACTTTCTTTTTAAATGGTGAAAATTGATTTAATAGTAAAATATATATGTTCGCTGTAACAATAAACTAGTGATGTACCAGCATTGTAGATTTTATTTACGTACATAACTTTATAAGTAGAAGTTACAATTATTATTTTTTATTCCAAAAACATTACTTTATAAGTCGTTTCCTAGCGAAGTATAGGGCTATACCGATTACAGATGATACTGTAGCAATCGCTGATACTTTGGTCGCCCCAATCTTTTCCCCCCATAGACAGCCAGAAGGAAGACAGCTGACTGCGTGTGTGATGTCTAAACAGAGTTTCCCAGCTGTAACTACTTGGATCATAAGTCTGATGTCAAGATTCTTTCTTGCTTCGCATGCGTCGTCTGCCCTGAGGCAGTCTCTGCTCCACCAGCTATGTCGTATTGATCGGAATGTTCTGGAAATAAAATAGAAACGTTGAGTGTTGTTTCCTTTAACAATTATAATTATTTGTAAGTTTTAATGTTTTGGAACTAAAATTTATGATCAAATCAAAACTTCATTTGTAACTACTAAAATTGATTATGAATCTATTAGAGACGAAAAATTTAATAAATTGTCTTCTTCTTCGAGTAACTAAACTTTTGAATCATCGTTCCATGTGGGACATCGACTGGTTCTATCACAGGAATCGAAGTATTTGATTGAGTTCTATCACAAGGAATCGATAAGTCAATTATATCGATATCTTCATCAATCCAATCAACTTGTCCATCGACGTATTTGACGACGTTGTAATTGACGCATAATACGACAAGTGCCGAACGGCACACGTCATGGGACGATGCGAAGTTTACAAAACAAGTAGGAAAAAATATGTATCAGCGTTACGAGGCACCCGAGTAACACTAACGACTGAGACCGAGACCAGAGACAGAGACAGGAGACCGCGACAAGTGTCTCGGTCTCTTCTGCATGTACTGTGGGTCGAGATCTAAACCGCGACCGCGACTTCGACTTGAGTCAGTTATTTAATTGTGTTGTACTGTGTCATTAATTTACACTGTAATGGAAAGTCAAGTAGAGTTATTGTTTGAGGAAGAAGAAGACTATGATTTGCTCTTATATTATTATTACAAATCTAAAAAAAGATTACCTATTAACGAATTATATTCAACTAGGGGCCAAGAAGGATCATTTTCGCTATTAGTGAAGAATTACCTATCGTTTGATGACAATTTGTATATCGGAGGGTACTGCTTAATTTGTTAATAAGCTTTCCGCAGTCTTCGTCAATAAAAGCAATAATTTTTTTTAATAATAAACACAATTACTTTTCGAGCGCGACACGAAACACACTGGTCTGGGGTAGAGACCGTCTCGTCTCCGGTCTCGCGTCTGTCTCCTGTCTCGGTCGCACACGCGAACTGGGGCACATACCAAGTCTAATGACAAGTGACGCTCGAGGTCTTCTGTCTCTGGTCTCCTGTCACGGTTGCGGCACGAACCGCCATCATAGCTCTTCCCCTACGTAACCGCGTATAATGTCCGAGTATAGCCCGGCCCCCCTTACAGAGTGAGTTACGTGATTTATGGATGGCCCTTTGGCAATTTAACCCATTTTTCGCCATTAGTTAAATAGCAAATTGTCAAATAGTAAATGAATCTCGCATGGTATGGAATGAATTACGTTATTGATCTGGCTTGCATCAGATATGTAATTACATTCGACGACTAAAGCATAATATTCATAGATGGCGGCGTGGTTATTTACTGTTACAGTTTCATATATTATAGTTTCATATTATATATCATTATTATTATTATTTTTATTATTTATTATCATTTATCATTTTTAGTTTCATATTAACTAATAATGTTTGCAATAATCTATACTAATATTCTAAATCTGTAGTTTGTTTGTTTGAACGGGCTAATCTTAGGAACTACTGGTTCGAATTGAAAAAAAAATGTGTTGGATAACCCATTTACCGAGGAAGGCTATAGGCTACATAACATCACTCTACGACCAACAGGGGCTGCGCAATAATAAGAAACGTTACAAAAACGGGAAAAAATATTCACACCACCACTTCCACTTTTAAAGTAAACATAACATCAAGCTTTTTATTCCTCAAAGGGGTAGGTAGAGATGCACATAACAAAATATGTAACACCCACTTTCACCAGTTATGAGTCCCATGTAATAGAGGGCGAGCCTATTGTCATATACCGAGCACCATTCCAGACTCCACGCTATTTACTGAGAATTTTCGAAAAATAAAAAACCCAATAATATGTTGACCGACCCAGGAATCGAACCTGAGACCCCTTGGATTGGATTAAATTGATGTGATATAGATAATCAATTGTTATTACATATTTTACCTAATACGTATCAGTAAAAAAAAAAGATAACCGAAAACAATGTCTATCACAGAGTTAATTGGAAAATAGTAAAATATAAATTTGTATTAAACAAGATTGAATAGGGATAAAACTTGCGACAACATAATAAAGAGCAAAGAATTTATTGAATTATGCTACATTGTAGCAAATATTATATGTATTTCAGTGTAAGTAATTAAAATGGTTGTCTAATTGTATAATATGACAATTTCAATGAAATTTGCATAAATTTAAATAATACTGATAAAAACAACGCAACAATGAAAGAACGTATTTTACAATTTAAATTATTATTTTGCTACAAAATAGACGTACCTAATAATATTATGCCAACCAATTTTGTATGAGATTGAATTTAAAAAAATTATTCTCTATTGTAACAGAAATAAACTAATAAATATGAAATGAAATGATCAGGTTGAAAATATAGGTATATATATATAATTTATTAAATATTGGCCTGAATTATCTGTGTAAGAAAAAAAAAATTAAATAAAAATCTTTTATAATGATTTTAATGTTTGTAGATACAAACCACTACAAACATTTAACAAGCAAATTGTTTAAATGATATATTTAATATCTCTTTGACAACAGGGCCGGCTTAAGAGGTGTGCGAAGTATGCAGCCGCACACTCGAGCTCTTTGGGAGGGCATATTTTTTAGGTATTCGGATAGGCTATAGTCGATGCAATGGTTGCTCTCGGACGACCTTTTTTTTTTTAGGAATTCGGATAGGCTACAAGAGTAAACATCGAGTAAACATCTATGGTGGATCTCGGACGACCTTTTTTTTTTGAGGAATTCAGATAGGCTAAACATCGATGGTAGATCTCGGATGACCTTTTCTTTAGGAATACGTATAGCCTGGCGGCTTTTGTTTCTGTGTACACTTTCGATACAAGATAATTATGGATAATAAAACTCGATAATGTTTTCATTGGGGCATAAGATGTGAGTCTTGCACACTTGCAATTTTCTGTAAGAAAAGTCATACATGTCAAACTGCTCTATGATTTAATTTTTTTAACAGATAACAAAATCATTTAAATAAAATAAATATGACTAAAAAGAAAAAAAAAACAAATATTGTTCCTTCATGCAGCCTCTTTAAAACAAACATTATTGAACTATACAAAATAATATGTTATTAATTTTATTAAAATTAGCAAATTAACAAGTTAAAAAAAAAGGTAGAATTTCAAATAATTCGTGTGATAAACTACCAAATGTAATAATGTCATGGTTCGTTTTAATGAATTCAATGAATGATAAAAAGTATAATAAAGAGTAAATTAAAATATATTTAGAAAGAAAATTAAGAAAGATAGAATAAATATATGCTTTACACTCAATTCAATCTCCTATTAGGATGAAAATTCTGTGATGGTGGTCGGGAAACAAACAGATTTATTATATTTCGTTATTAGTATATTTGTAGCTCTTTCATAGTCATTATGAGTACAAACATGCTTCTTTTGTTACAAATAATAGATTTCTGCTAGAGACTTACTGCATAACAAATAGGTGGATATATAATATTAATATTGTCTTGCCGTGCTATGACCGGCAGAGAAGAATAAACCCGACCTCCTTCTTGTCGAGGTGTCGTAAAAGGTGACTAAGGCCATAATAGAGCAAACAACTGTGCTCCAAAAAATATGGTGATAGGCAGCAGCATCACCATATACTACCACAACACACTGCGCTCTCCAACACACTTGCCAAGCGTGACGAGTATTGGCAAAACCCACCAGAGATTATGGGGGATGACTATGTTCAGCAGTGGAAATCCAACGGCTGATGTGGTGGTGGATTTTTCATTCTACACTCAAAGGTTTAAATACATCTACATCAGCAGGCTTGATTAATCAATAAAAGAAACCTATTTGCGAAGTAGATGTAAATAGATCTAGACTAGAAATAAGATCTTATTTGAACATGATCTTTAGCGACTACAATTCTTACAAGAATTGTAAGTTGTTGATAGAAAATTGCAACAATCATCCAATATCCTACTGATAGGCTCTAATCAATGCAAGGAGAAATATCTAAAACAACAATACCTGGAATTAGCCAAAATATTCTATAATGGTAGTAGAACAGAAGTGAACAGATAACATATTTGACACGTTGTTATAACCTAAAATTCTACTTATTTTTAGTAAATAATACTCACTGTATTAGTGATATATATAAACTTGCGGCCCATAGTGCTGTGCTCAATATTTCGAGTCTATCTGCTGTCTCTGCAGATAGCTTGAGAACGCCCACTTCATTGAGCCAACAAGCTTTTTCAACTGGCAAAAATACTTGGTCTACCATATTTGCAAGTACCCCTAGTAAGGCTGCAATTTTTGAAGATTCCTGTAAAATAAATTATACAATATTTACAAATTATTCTTTCATTGTTAATTTATTAACTATCATCATCATCATCGTCATCAGATATTATTTCTAAAAGGTGTTTTTTCTTGGAGAGCCTAGATCTTTTTAAATACTTAACCAACATTGATAATTTAAATACCATTTTAAAGCTTATGTAACTTATGTTCCCTACTTTTGACAAAAATATAATAACATTAATTTTTTTTTTCATTAAAAAAATAATTAGAAAATATTAATAACAATATGAGTGCCAACTGTTTTTATTTTTATTTTATTTATTTATTTATGGACAACCCATAGCTAATACAGCAAATCTTATATCTAATACCAATACTACATAACAAATAAGGTAGCTGTGCAGCCTATGAAGGTGTCATAGCATGCTAACTGTTGACTGTGTATTGAACTATATCTACACTACAACAACAACAAGTACATGGGGCGCCATCTATGAATAATTTTTGTAACTAATATCACAGCTATGACATTTTTTACATTTTATGTGAGTGTTTTTGATCTAGCACAGTAATTAATAAATATTAAAGATTCCCTGTTTTTGACCAAAAAAAAAAAAAAATTTTTTTAAATAAATAATGATATGAGTGCTATCTGTTAATATAACCTATTAACATTTATTATTTGACTACAATATTGTGCGAAATTTTTGCACTGGTCAGCTAGTATGATATGTTTTTGTTTGCAATTTAATCTGTTATTAACTTTTAGTAGTAAGTACGATTGCAACATTTATAAAAATTGTTACAATTATCAACATATTTTCAAAACCAATTTAATTATTATAGCAACAAAGATATTATATAATATAAACCTAATTAAATCTGATAAAAAATATTTCAAGATAAGGTAATAAGTATATATTTTTTAATTGTCTTTATAGTTATAAATATTTTGATAAAATTACATAATTAAAAAAACTTAAAATTTCATTCATGCTGGTATCCATGGCTACATTTCCTGTATGACAGGTCATTCTGTGATATTTTATAGTTTCCATTAATTCTGTAAGTTTTAAATTGATGAAAGAATTATTAAAATAAGATCAGTAGTTTCATCCTGTTTTATGTTCCAGGGTTTTGGATTTGATTAAAAAATCTGGGTGTAATATATATATATATAAATATATATAATATTTATTTAAAAAATTATATCATTGGTTGTTACCTAAAACAAACATAGTAAGTTGCCTACCATAGGTACAGACTACCGTGATTTAACAAGAAAACAAATCTTTGAGTAACATTATATTAGAAATTAAAATGCCAATTGTGTACTTACATGTTTCCCTAAGCCATAATTATAAGTGTGTCTTATCATAGGTATGTCGTCAAATAGTCGGAGCATCAACCTTGCATTGGAAAGTCGGGACCCAGCCGACTGCCATGCCTTCTCCCCTTGTACGCAACCATACAATTTGCAGGCATAGCATGCAAGTCGGACAACCTAGAATGTAAGACAAATTTTAATGGCAATTTAATAATCAACTAACTATAGTCAAAATTTTAAGCAACTAAAATCACTCTCATACTTGTATAGAATTGTGACAATTGTAAGGTTTTAGATATTTAGTTATTTTCTATATGTAAAATAATGAAAATTCTTAATTGATATATTAATTTGATTTGAAATTACTAGTTAAATGAGTTTATATACTATTAAAAGGAAGAATAATAGTGTGGGCTTTTAGAAAAGGTCTAATTTGCTTCCAGAGCTTAATAGGAAATATACTTCATAGATCAACAGGTTATTGACTGGTATTTCAAGTACAATACAATGTACATTAAAGCTGCAATATTTCCGCATATTTTACCTTGTCGCGCCCGTTGTAACTATCTAATAGTTCACAAATATCATCCACTAACGAGGACATTGTAAGCACAACTGAATACTGTATCTTTAATTCACTGATAACTTATCTAGCGTCGTTAAAAACCTGTAGGTCCAGCACGTGTGAACGTGTAGATTATTATTTGATAACTGCTAAATTTCCCCATTCTCCGAGACAAACTCACGAACCTTGATTTCGAAAGGTTAGCCAACGCACAGCTGAGTGGTGGACAGAAACGTCATTTCATAAAGAAATTGTCATAATTGACAAATCCATATCGTGTATAATACAGTACAAAAATATATTAAGGCTGACATCCCTAGATCACACATACCACGATACATTACCACGGAGTAATTAATTTTATTTTTGATTTTCTAGAAATATTGAGAATATTTAGATAACCTGAAAAATTACACATTTCTAATAATTATTAATCATTAATCAAAAAGTTGGTAATAAGTCAATAACGTCATTTTGACGTAGTCAACCAAATAAATAACATTTTCTGACATTTTCGAACTCAAAAGCAAACAAATAAACATTTGTTATTTCAAAATAAATACATCCTTGATATGATAAAAACATGACTAAAACATTTTCCATTAACGATATTCCTGAGTTTTCTAAAAAGGAGCGTATAGTTGTTGTAGGTGTTATTGGGAAATCAACTTACCGGTATCCTAACAAAACAACACCTCTCATACCGAACGTACAGTGCAAAGAAGTAAGAAACATTTTTATTACAATCCAAATTTCATTTGTCTATTCTAACATTATAAAGTTGAAGAGTTGTTACAATTGTCTTAATGTATTGGTGATATAAACTTATTTTTATGCTAGTAAACTAAACTCCTGTATTATACATGACAATTTATTAAATTTATATAAATAAAAGTATTTTTAATTTTAGAATGGTATAGAATGCTACTGGGATGAAAGAAAAGGCATTCTGTATCTTCACGCAGTTACGTACCTGGATACAAATAGACTAGTGACTTTAGCTAACGAACTGGATGAGAATTCTCATAGTACAGTAAAGGATGCAGATGCAGCAGACTGGTTAGTGGCATCCGGAGAGCTGGCTATAGAATCATGCAAAGCTTTAGCATTGATATTTCATCTTTGTCATATAGTGGTGTTGTCGTCACCAACACATGTCTTTGATCTTGGTTATCTACAGCTGTTTAAGGCTATTGATGCTTACAGGTATGTCACATTACTACAAAAAATTATAGTTTATTTATTTCATACAAAAATACACAGCTACATTTTAAGTTTATAAAAGTTATACAAAAAAAAATTGGTTGTCTGTAAAGTCGGTTTACGGACGATAATTTTTATGTGATAACGTCATAAGAAAACATGAATTGAATTGAATTATTATTACTGAATTATCATTATTTTGTATAACATATATTTATATATATCTATGTATACAGGGTTAATTCTAAAACACCAGCAACCTCGCAGGACAAGATAGCTAACATTATGTACAACAACATTTGTTCTACCACTTTTGTTAATTTGTTAGATTTTATTTTCATACAAAAATAAATATTAATTTAATTTTACGCGTGAATGCAATAAACTCTACGCGCGTCCCAAAGATTAGGTAAATAACGACCACGTACTAATGTGAGGGGAAAGGTAGGAACGGGGCGGCGCTAGCGCCTTTGAACTTGACCTATTTAGCCAGCCGCGGCAGTCGGCGGCGGGCGACTTTGATGCGCGCGCGTCATATGATTTTGTGTGCTACTCGTATTTATTTTATTCGTATCGATCGATGTATTGTACCTGTACTAAAGTTATTTTATAACCATGGTACCGCCGCTATTCTAATGTCGAATACACGGAAATGGTGAGGATACTGGCTAAGTGTGATGACAATGTGTCGGAAGCCTGTCGGCAATATGCAGCTAGATATTCGAACTTACCTACACCGAGCCGTGAGACAATGCCAACTCACCGAATCTGACAAACTAGCACGAGTAAATTTTTGTAACTGGTTCGGTTAACTAAAGTAATTTGTGCGTTCAATCAAATTAAAACTAATTCGGAAGTGTTAGCACGTGTTAGTGAACAGCTGATTTTTAGGTGTTGTCTGTGTGTTGGTTGTGATGGTGACTATTTTGAACGCTATCTGCGCGATACGCACCGACATGCGCGTTAATTTAACCTTAGAGGTAATATTTCGTTTGTAAATATTATTTTATTGTCAATTATTTTTAATTTTTTAATTATTGTAAATACGCTGATTTCACTTTTGAAATACTTATGCCCGCCTGTATTTAACAATAAAAAGTGAATAATACCTAGCTACCAATATTTGATATTAAATTGGTTTAATTAGACTTTAGTAAACGTTAAAGAATAATTACCTACGTTAATAATTTTCACATATTTTTTTATGTTCAGAATTCAGATACCTAATCTACATACCTACATTTTTATAGTATTGGCGGGCACACGGACAGTCGAAGCCTTTTGATGACTAGGTACCGGATGTCTACCGCACAACTGGTTGTGCTGTAACCTCTGGAGGTTATGCAGATGTGTTGCCCTCCTATACATACGATTTATTTGTTTTTTATCGTTTAATATAGCCAGTTCTAAGCCTGGTAAAGTATGAAGGGATTGTGGACTCAGTTTACGTATTGCAGGGACATGACAAAACCCAAAAACAAAACCGAAACCGAATAAACGATTATTCACTTAAGTCACTGCGATATACATACTATGATACTGCCCACAAACCCACCAAGCAATTTATATTAATTAACTAGAATTATCGGGCAGAGAAAGTGTTATTACTATTATTATGCAAGCGCGCCCGAGCGTCGCGTCATCCTTTCGATAATGAATGAAACATAGACTCTAAATTTCAGAGCAGTACAATAAAAGCTTAAAAAATCATTTTTAATTAATGTATTGAGTTATGTCAAAAGTCGTAGAACAAATGTTGTTGTACATAATGTTAGCTATCTTGTCCTGCGAGGTTGCTGGTGTTTTAGAATTAACCCTGTATAAACTACAGGTAATTAATTGTATTTAATATAAAAGCGAAATAAAGTTAAATACTTTGAAAATATGTAATACAAGAAATAATCAAGTTTAATATAAAAGAAGTTAAGTTTAATTAACTTAAAAGAGTAAAAATATACTAAATAAAAGAAGCTAAATTTTTATACGATCGTAATTAGGTAAATGAGTCCTAATAAGTTTTTAATCAAAATTGTAATATAACCTTATATTACCTACTGCACTCGCCGACCGATGTTACTTTATTATTAATCAAATAACAAATATATGAAATTATATCGCTAATCAAATTCTTAAAATGCAAGAATTAATTACCTTTCTTGCTGTAATTGTTGTCACTATTATAACTTTAAAAATAATAAATTGACGTTACTTCGTATTGATATAACAGTTTATTATTTATTGACAAAACAGTTTCCCGCCATTTGCCGCTGTCATTTCTACTCGGACGCGTCGTAAGTTAGGCCGACCGCCGATCGTGAGCCGAACGCTCAGGCCGAGCCGATCGTACCTCTCTACCGCTTGTTCCGCGCTCTCGCTCACTAATTGTGACAATGATGACGTCATTTTCTTCGAACGGGCACCCTATCATCAATTTACTAGACGTTATCACGTCAATAACTAAACAAAAGTTATTTTCGGATTTTACATTAATTAGTTATTACAAAATTTATAATTAAAAAAAAAAATAGTTATGACATTGATTTTTTTTATGCATAAAATATATTAAGTTAGATGTTCTGAGAGTATTATTCAATTAATGCAATTTTTTATAAAATTAATTAAATTATTATTTTACGTGATTTAAGGGGAAATCCTTGTACTTGTATTTTTTTATATTACTTTTAAAATAAAATGGAATACATATTATTGATGTGTTTATTAATTAGATATATTACTTTATAGGGCAGAACTAGCTGCTCAAGCTGCTGAGGAATTACAGTCATCTGGTGCTGGTGGTGCCTGGGAAACACATGGCCGACCATGTTGCCCTCGACTACTATTCCATTTTCGCCGCGCCCCCACTCCCTTAAGAAAAGCACCAGCTGCGCTCAAAAGGCTTGAACATGCGGTGGAAGATCAGATTTACTTCATTCTTAGAAAAGCAAGGATTATTACTAATGTTTGGTATGAATATTAAATTTTATTTAATTTCTGCTATTTTTGTAGTGACATAATTATATAGTAAAGAATATAGAAAGAATATAAAATATACCTCAAGTAAAAAGCGTAAGCTTAACTATACTAATTAAAGCAGTTAGGTACAGCTAAATTTTTTTATTACTTTTAAAAGGACCTGATTCTTATTCTGTTTGATAAATAATAATAATAATTAACTAAGTGCATCATACTCATTGGCCTCTCAGAAGATGATAATCCTGTGTCAGAGGTCCAGACATAGGTACAATACAAACAGGCACACAGACAACAATCTAAATCTGTATGACGTGTACAAAAATATATTGTATCAAATATATATTGATTACTAGCATCCGCCCGCGGCTTCACTTGCGTGGGTGTATTGATGAAAGAGTAGCCTATGTCCTATCAAATTTCATCACAAACGGCGCAGCAGATTAGCCACAAAGCATACATTTAAATAAATACAAACTTAATAACTAAAACAATAATCCAATGATCCAATTTAAAAAAAAGAATGTATTTATAATACGACTAACAATAAAAAGTAAACTATATTTCTACTTAAAATATATTAACTAAAAATAATAAATATGCCTGTTGTAGTAATCGCAAGTAATAAATCGCTCTGAGAATCACACTCGGCGATGGCGCGTCATTACATAAACTGCCCCTCTACAACCGGCTTGCGCGCCGCGGTGATTCTTTGTTACGAGTGTGCGAAATATATCGATACTTCGTAAATACTCGACATATTAGATAATTATAGCATACGATAATTATCGAAATACTTGATTCAATATATATCGATATATCTTCATTCGATAATTATCGAGTAGTATCGATATATTTCATCTGATAATTATCTAGTAGTATCGATATATTTCATTCGATATATATCGAGTAGTATAGTATTCTATCCGATATATATCGATACGTTGAAGCGATGTCGTTTTTTTGTGTGCACTTCCGACTCATCAAAACTATCGATATATTTATCTGATATATCGAAACATATCGATATATTTCATCCGATAATTATCGATATATTTCATTAGATACTTATCGATATATTAGTCGGATATATCGATAAGTATCGATATATTTATCCCATATATCGGATCGAAAAAATAATTGATATAGTTTTCAAACCATATATTTTATCGATAAAAATATGGATACCTACTTTTTTTTTACTTGAAAAATCCTACTCATAGTATTCATGTAATAGCGCTCCATTCTAGCCAATAGAATTCGCGCGACCTTTTGATCTCGTGGTTTTTATTTATTTTTATTTCATTCCGTTCGGGAAGCGCTGGGGCTGATACATAAATTTTGTAGGCGTATGACCTGGCAGTTGGTTTGTTTACATTTGGTATCTTGTCTCGTTGAACGCACTTTAGTCAAATAATAAATGTTAATATAATGTGAAAATAAGTAAATGTATGAGTTCTTGATGTTAAAAAAAAATCTTTTAGATATATGATCGGTCATAGTAATTCAAAACGTTAACGCTTTATAGAATTATGTATATACGACGATTTTTATTATTCAAAAACACTCGCATAAAATGTAAATAATATCATAGCTGTCATATTCATTTATATAAAATTATTAATATATGGCGCTCCATGTACTTGTAGTGGATCTATAGTAAAATAAATAGTCAACAGATGTCGCTCTTATCGTTATTAATTAAAAGAATATTTTTTTTAATATTTTTCTCCAAACAAGGAACATATAAGCTTTAAAATGGTATATGAATTATTATTAATTTTGGTTAAGTATTTAGAAAAGATCTAAGCTCTCCAATAAAAAAACCTTATTGGAAATAATATATATGATGATGGTTGTGGTTTTAGTATGACAACGACGATTTACGAGGTCGTTTGATAATTTTTTAAGGTGAAAACTAAATCAAGAATAATTGATTGATTGGTTTTATGGCTTTCAGTTGTGCCAGTGAATGGAGGTTAAATGAAATACACATGGTTTAATTTTTTTTGTTAATTGAACTTAGTCTTTTATATTTTTTTTTTAGTGCCAAGTCATTATTTGCGATTCCTAAAAACGAAGAGTTCGTATACATAAGCGCTGAAAGCGACAGAGATTGCGCGCGTGACGTCAGCTCCCTTATACGTGGACTAGTGCAGCTATGTGCGGGTACGGAGCCCGAGGGGCCGCCGCAAAGAAGCTCGTTCAGGCAGTTCTTGCAAGGGCACTTGGATCTAGCGTTTGGTGAAGGTTTTGAGGATAATGTCGGCAAATATGCTATGAGCACTTCATTTTTTGAGGTGAGGATCTATTTGAATAACTTTTTGGTTACCTGCTACATTATTATGTAAATTGGTCTATTTGAACTAGTGATGTGCCAGATATCCGTATCCGCGGATATCCGTGGTAGAAGAGAGATCCGTATCCGTATCCGTGACTTTTTTGGCGAATCTTTTACCTTATTAATTTTAAATACATAGATAATAATACATTAAATTTAAATTCTATATAAGGTGATTTTATATTCACTGAAAAACTCTTAGTTAGGTACGTGTTAGTAACACTATAAACACTAACTTTTTTCTGTCCAACGTCGAAATGAAATAAAATTCGGTCCTCCATTCAAATGACCTATCAACTCACTATTCTCACTACCAAACACACGTTATCTATGCCGCGCAGTGTCAAACTAAACTATAGAAAAAATACAAAACAAAAGAAATAACCACGCAGTGCAAGTCGAAAATTCGAAACATGTACTGACCTGTCTGGGACGTGCCAATGGCAAAGCGTCAAGTGGTGACAACTATCAAGGTCACGCGTTCCGATTGAGTAAGAAAACTAAGATCCGTATCCGTATTCGCGGATCTCAACACCAAATATCCGTATTCAGATCCGTATCAGCGTGTATACTTTGTTAATGATCCAGCACATCACTAATTTGAACATAAACCCCACACACGTTTTCTATTTTCAACTGACAGAAAAATCAAAATCGAAATCTTGCATAGTAAATTAATATTTTACTAGGTTATCTGGCTCAAATGACCAAAAAATGTCTTTATGGACTATTAGAAAAAGAGTACAATTTCATCACCATCATTATCATTTAATTTATCATCATATCATCCATTAGGTGTCGATATATTTCATCCGATAATTATCGATATATTTCATTCGATACTTATCGATATATTTGTCGGATATATCGATACTTATCGACATAGGCCTCCCCATCGTCCTCCATAGCAACCGCCTTGTCTCTGTATTGCTGGTCATTTTGGGGGGGGTTTACCAATACTCGCCACGCTTGGCAGGCGGGTTGGCAAGCGGTTGGCAGTGTGTTGTAGCAGAGTATGGTGACACTGCTGACTTTCACCATCATGTTTGGTGCACAGTTTCGCACCATTATGGCCTCAGTTGAAAAAAGTAGTGACTAAGTATTGTATTACATATATTTTTAAACTTTAATATTTTAATAACGTCAGTGATAATATTCCAATCATAACATTTTCGACTTTCGACTTTTAAGCGAATAGAGTCTTATTAATCCATTTTTAATTAATTGGCTCGCGAGCGTCGTTATATCCGTCCACACCGCACGAGCAGCTCAGACTGAGGCGCCTTTGAACATCGCCAAAAACCGACAAATTATGGCTCGCGGTCGAGCGCCGCTCGGCCGAGGCAACGTGTGCCCGAGGCAGCCCGAGCGGCGTCCACACCGGCGTGCTCGGTCGGTCTGGACGCGGCTATTCACGCGCGTTTCACTACCAGTCGTCGTAAAAGTGTGTTATTCGAATCCCCGCCATTTTTCTTCAATATTTGTATTGTTTTGTTTACAAAAATATTATGGGTATGTAGTAGATAAAGTATTGTATGCAACTGTTGATAATTAGGTATTAAAACACTCATGTGATACTATCATATGATTATAGCATCTTATATATTGATATATATGATTATAGCGATATAACTCACATTTGTGTTTTAATATCCCTTATTATACAACAGTTGCATAAAGAACTTAAAAAAAACATTTAATGTATCGTAATGTAATAAATTGAGCTCGTCGCCACCGGCAGCTCCCGAGCGCTACGTCGTGGCGCTGCGCGGCGCGCGCGCTGGCGCCGCTGTACCTGCGCGCGGCGCCGAGCGAGGGCGACACGGGCGCGCTGTTCGACGCGCTCGCCACCGACGTGCGCTTCTCACAGGCGAGGTGTGCTAAGGTAATCTCCCGAGCGCTATGTCGTGGCGCCGCTGTACCTGCGCGCGGCGCCGAGCGAGGGCGACACGGGCGCGCTGTTCGACGCGCTCGCCACCGACGTGCGCTTCTCACAGGCGAGGTGTGCTAAGGTAATCTCCCGAGCGCTATGTCGTGGCGCCGCTGTACCTGCGCGCGGCGCCGAGCGAGGGCGACACGGGCGCGCTGTTCGACGCGCTCGCCACCGACGTGCGCTTCTCACAGGCGAGGTGTGCTAAGGTAATCTCCCGAGCGCTATGTCGTGGCGCCGCTGTACCTGCGCGCGGCGCCGAGCGAGGGCGACACGGGCGCGCTGTTCGACGCGCTCGCCACCGACGTGCGCTTCTCACAGGCGAGGTGTGCTAAGGTAATCTCCCGAGCGCTATGTCGTGGCGCCGCTGTACCTGCGCGCGGCGCCGAGCGAGGGCGACACGGGCGCGCTGTTCGACGCGCTCGCCACCGACGTGCGCTTCTCACAGGCGAGGTGTGCTAAGGTAATCTCCCGAGCGCTATGTCGTGGCGCCGCTGTACCTGCGCGCGGCGCCGAGCGAGGGCGACACGGGCGCGCTGTTCGACGCGCTCGCCACCGACGTGCGCTTCTCACAGGCGAGGTGTGCTAAGGTAATCTCCCGAGCGCTATGTCGTGGCGCCGCTGTACCTGCGCGCGGCGCCGAGCGAGGGCGACACGGGCGCGCTGTTCGACGCGCTCGCCACCGACGTGCGCTTCTCACAGGCGAGGTGTGCTAAGGTAATCTCCCGAGCGCTATGTCGTGGCGCCGCTGTACCTGCGCGCGGCGCCGAGCGAGGGCGACACGGGCGCGCTGTTCGACGCGCTCGCCACCGACGTGCGCTTCTCACAGGCGAGGTGTGCTAAGGTAATCTCCCGAGCGCTATGTCGTGGCGCCGCTGTACCTGCGCGCGGCGCCGAGCGAGGGCGACACGGGCGCGCTGTTCGACGCGCTCGCCACCGACGTGCGCTTCTCACAGGCGAGGTGTGCTAAGGTAATCTCCCGAGCGCTATGTCGTGGCGCCGCTGTACCTGCGCGCGGCGCCGAGCGAGGGCGACACGGGCGCGCTGTTCGACGCGCTCGCCACCGACGTGCGCTTCTCACAGGCGAGGTGTGCTAAGGTAATCTCCCGAGCGCTATGTCGTGGCGCCGCTGTACCTGCGCGCGGCGCCGAGCGAGGGCGACACGGGCGCGCTGTTCGACGCGCTCGCCACCGACGTGCGCTTCTCACAGGCGAGGTGTGCTAAGGTAATCTCCCGAGCGCTATGTCGTGGCGCCGCTGTACCTGCGCGCGGCGCCGAGCGAGGGCGACACGGGCGCGCTGTTCGACGCGCTCGCCACCGACGTGCGCTTCTCACAGGCGAGGTGTGCTAAGGTAATCTCCCGAGCGCTATGTCGTGGCGCCGCTGTACCTGCGCGCGGCGCCGAGCGAGGGCGACACGGGCGCGCTGTTCGACGCGCTCGCCACCGACGTGCGCTTCTCACAGGCGAGGTGTGCTAAGGTAATCTCCCGAGCGCTATGTCGTGGCGCCGCTGTACCTGCGCGCGGCGCCGAGCGAGGGCGACACGGGCGCGCTGTTCGACGCGCTCGCCACCGACGTGCGCTTCTCACAGGCGAGGTGTGCTAAGGTAATCTCCCGAGCGCTATGTCGTGGCGCCGCTGTACCTGCGCGCGGCGCCGAGCGAGGGCGACACGGGCGCGCTGTTCGACGCGCTCGCCACCGACGTGCGCTTCTCACAGGCGAGGTGTGCTAAGGTAATCTCCCGAGCGCTATGTCGTGGCGCCGCTGTACCTGCGCGCGGCGCCGAGCGAGGGCGACACGGGCGCGCTGTTCGACGCGCTCGCCACCGACGTGCGCTTCTCACAGGCGAGGTGTGCTAAGGTAATCTCCCGAGCGCTATGTCGTGGCGCCGCTGTACCTGCGCGCGGCGCCGAGCGAGGGCGACACGGGCGCGCTGTTCGACGCGCTCGCCACCGACGTGCGCTTCTCACAGGCGAGGTGTGCTAAGGTAATCTCCCGAGCGCTATGTCGTGGCGCCGCTGTACCTGCGCGCGGCGCCGAGCGAGGGCGACACGGGCGCGCTGTTCGACGCGCTCGCCACCGACGTGCGCTTCTCACAGGCGAGGTGTGCTAAGGTAATCTCCCGAGCGCTATGTCGTGGCGCCGCTGTACCTGCGCGCGGCGCCGAGCGAGGGCGACACGGGCGCGCTGTTCGACGCGCTCGCCACCGACGTGCGCTTCTCACAGGCGAGGTGTGCTAAGGTAATCTCCCGAGCGCTATGTCGTGGCGCCGCTGTACCTGCGCGCGGCGCCGAGCGAGGGCGACACGGGCGCGCTGTTCGACGCGCTCGCCACCGACGTGCGCTTCTCACAGGCGAGGTGTGCTAAGGTAATCTCACTTTTGAATTACTTGATTTTTTTTTTAAATATTTATTTATACAAAATGAGGTAGGTCAGTGTAAAAACTTGTACATTAATTTCAACTTAATTTCCAACGTCAGGATGGCCGAGCGGTCTAAGGCGCTGCGTTCAGGTCGCAGTCCACTTCTGTGGGCGTGGGTTCGAATCCCACTTCTGACATATATATGTTTTTGTCTTTTTTTATAATATTTGAAAATAAACTAGTATTATGATATTAGGAAGGGTATGTTTTTGTGCTGAAATTGACTTGAAAATTATTAAGATAAATGTTTTATTTCGTAAAATGTCACACAGAAAAATACGTTCTTTTTCACCAAACATATTTTAAACTTTTATATATATTTTTTATTGAATACTTACGAATTTCAAAAGTCTCCAACTGGATGGCTTACGAAATTAAATTATAAAGAGATTGAGGCGTAACAGCGACCATGAGCTCTATTTTTGATTCACTCGTATGAAATTGTATCGTCGAATGCGACTTATGTCACACTCGTCTTATGTCGCATGATCTCGTTTTTACGTATTTTTGAATCGTTCGCCTTAAATGTTGCCACTATAATTGGAAGTATTGTATTTTATCCATTCTACGCAGAAATTAAAAAATATATCGATACCGATCGCCATACGCGACGAGTGGTATGGATCATTCGTTGCAGTCGAGCGATTCAAAAATACGGAATTTCAGATGGCGAACGAAAATCAATAGAATTCGAGCGCTCGACGCGATACGAGTGAATCAAAAATAGAGCCCCATGTCTACGCTATCGTCTTCAATTTTTTTTACCTCGGTGTTCTTTGAGCCGGGGCAAGAGGTTAAAGTCACTGTGGGCTAAATCTGGTGAATAGGGTGGGTGTTCACGTACACGTTCAAATAATTCGAATTCCGTTTCTTGAATGGCAGCTATCGCAATTGCGGCTTTGTGAGTGGGTGTTGTTTTGGTGAAACAGCATTCCTGCTCGCAGTATACCGCGTCTTTTTTCTTTGATATCCCACAATATTATTATTTGGTTTGCGTGGTGTGGGCCTATAATAGTGGCTCTATTTACCAAGTATTCCACCATAATTATTCCTTCGTCATCTTAAAAAACCGACGCCGTTACCTTTCGAGCCAAACTTGATTACTTGAATTTCTTCGGCGTCGGTAAAGAGGCTTGCTTCCAAGTCATCGACTGTTGTATTGTTTCAGGAACAAAATGGTGGATCCAAGTCTTGTCTATAGTTACAAAACGCGACAAAAAAGTCTTGATTGGCTCGGAACTTCTCGAGATTCGATTGAACTATTGAATATAAAAGCTACTAAAATTTTTTATATAATTTTTATGAAAACTGGAAATAGGTATGGAATATGGTATAGGAATAGGTATAGGAATAGGTATATACTTTTGGATCATTATACATACGAGTGTATAAATACGAGTACCTTTATTAAAAAATATTGAAGAATCTCATATTCAAAACGGGTAATATTATTAATTCAACAAGAACCTTATTTTAGTACATATAATTATGAAGTAACGTTTATAATATTGACAGGTGTTACCAATCGCACAAGCTTCGTACGCTGAGGGCTTACCGCCTCATTACTCTAGTCAACACCATGCACATAAGGTAACTATTGTTTCTATTTCATATTTATTGGAGTTATCATACGTATATAATATATTTTTAAATTGCTTTATAATAAAGCTACACAGTCAACATACTACACTACTGTCTCATTATTATCATCATTATAACAGCCGTTGGATGTCCACTGTTGAACGTAGGTCTCCCCCATCGACCTTCTACTACCTACTAGTCGTATAAAAAATGAAAACTCTTCAATGTTTGCTACCCCGATTTTCACGTCCTCCTAAGTAGTAAAGTCCTAGTTAACAACGAGTGTGCGGCAGGTGGGCGTGGCGCTGTGCGTGGTGGAGGCGATGGCGCGCGGCCCGCTGGCGGCCGGCGCGCGCGAGCGCCTGCGCGCCGCCTGCAGCGCCGTGTGGCGCGCGCGCCGCCTGTGCGAGGCGCCCTCGCTCACCGCGCACCCCTGCATCCACCCGCAGCAGTGAGTAGCGACGCACTACCACCCTCCAATATTTCACATTATATATTTTTAAAGTCTAAAAACATCAACTAATCACGTTTTCTTATATGAGAACCCTGCTTAAATTTCTGTTTTTATATTCTGCGATAATAACCATTGACGTATGATAGTATTATCTAAGGGAACATCCATAAATTACGTGAATCGCTTAGATGGGGGAGCGTGGTCTGGGCAAATATCACATAATATTTTTTCCGTAATGAAAAATCGGAAAAAGTTTTCATGTTTTTTTTTTCATGTGCACTTAACAAAAAATCGTTCATCTTTTTCCATGAACAATCTCACGTGAGATTTGGGTAGGGTGGAGGGGCTCGAACCAAATCTCAGAAAAAACTTGCCAAGGGGGAGGGAGAGTAAAATAATCGCCAAAATTGTCTCACGTAATTTATGGACGCCCCCATAGTAATACAGTCAGTACTTTGGGTACGGACCCTCGAAATGACCCGAGCCCCGCGCGTCCGCAGCGATAGCAGCAAGGAGCACTCGTCGGGCGTGCGCTACGTGAGCGCGTGCAACTGCGGGCGCGCCAAGTGCTCGCGCGACGACCCCTACACCGTGAAGAAGGCCAACTACACGTTCTACGTGTACGCAGCCGACGAGTGCGGCGTGTGCAACACGCTGCAGAGCATCGACTTCCCCGTCTTCCAGCCTTCCACGCCTAGCTTTAGGTGAGAACTAAACTACAGTGTACTGTATCAGCCTGTAAACAACCCACTGCTGAGCGAAGGCCTCTTCTTCGTATACAAGAAGGGTTGAAGCTTAATCCACCACGCTGCTCCACTGCGGATTGGCGGATAATTTCCCTACCATGATTAACGATCGTTATCAGGTGTCTATGATAGTAACCGGGACCGATGACCTTACGTGCTCACGATCGTCGGCGCGCGGCGTTGACGCGACTACTCGAACCACTACACTAGAACGGAAGATTATACATGTAGGTATATTTACGGCTGCCATTTATCTGTGTTTTCCCAGATTTACCCTATTTTTTAAAACGCAGATATTTTGTATCTGAGAAAACACAAAAAAAATGTAATTGAAATTTGTGTGTCCTCGGAATAAGACTGATTTGAACTGAATTGAAATTATTTCTCAGAAATATTTTTATTATCAATCGTTCTGCCATTAAGTAGTGTGAGACGCATAGTCAATTTATAAGACAATAATAAAAACGGCCTCGTAGATGTTGTCGCCTGTCAACCATTCGAGACGCCAGTTTTATCAATAATGTGGTTTCAGATTTCATTTTTACTTGGATTAGATATTTATATTTGTTTAGATATTTGTTTCTGGCTTGGTTGTTTGTCTTTGTGGATCTTCTCACCGTGCCTCGAAAAGTACGTAAAGTAATCATAATAATTATTTGACATCACTTACATTGTGTGATGACAAATCAGCTCTATGGACTGTATACTTTAACGCAGACACATCCTGTATCTCGCGCTCTTTCCGTGGTCGACTCGTCGTTCCTCTCCTGACAGCGTCCTTTGTCGACACCGTCTGCTGCGTCTCTTCTGAGTGCCCTCTGCTAGCACTGTCTGCTGATCTTCTCCTGACGATGCGCTCTGCTGGCAACGCCTGCTGCTGCTGAGGCTTGTCGCACCTGATAAGGCTCGAAGGACCAAAATGAACAATCCGTAATTCCATGGGAACGAGTTCCCTCTGGTGTCATAAAATAAAACGCATACCAGTGTGGATTGCTTGATAATTTATTGTGCAGCCCCACACATACTCATGTACAAATGTGACACAAATAATAGTGCGATGCAGATATTGCCTTACGCCATCTAGGGGTGCACAGCTTGCAACTTCATTAACTCATTCATAGAATTATACAGTCTCCGTTGTTATAAATAAGTGTAAATTATCCGTTAACTGGCAATGCGGTAGATTTAGCTCAAAACGTTCTCCTAAATAAGAGAGTCTTTGTCCAACTGTGGAAATTTTTAAAGGTTATTTTAGTGGTATTCAAATCATAAGCGAATATTTTACGTATCTTAAAAATGTACGTAGGTATATACCATCATCAATAAAACTCCAAATAACCAAAATGTTTAGAGCGGCGTCCGTAAAATCGACAAGCGACGAGAACGACGCCGACAACAAAGAGGGCGCCGACGACGAGTCGCCTGCGGCGCTGACGTCGCCGTCGCGCTCGTGGTCGCCGCCCGACGAGCTGTCGCCGGGCTCGGCGCGCGACGACGACGACGACGAGCCGCCCGCCTGCGACGACGCGCTCGAACTCGTCGCTGTGCACCGGGCCAACGGTCGGTCGGCTGGCTCTTACTGTAATGCTGGGCTTGCAAACCCAATTCTGCAAATATATTAAATTTAGAATGTGCAGGCGGGCCAGATTCAAATAAAAAAAAAGTATTGTAGGTACTATCATCGATGATTCGAAAAAAAAAATTAACGTTTGTGCTTGTATTATCAAGAGACAATCTTTAAGGCCGGTACTACTTACTATCTTTGTCAAACCAATAAGTGTAGACGGTGCATCTCTTTGTGTATTTTGAACATACACTTTATGCTTTACCAAACAAACGCACCGGACGTGACGTGACTAAGACGCAGAGTCTCACTTGACTAGATAATTAATTTTGAGAGAATTATGTTCGATAAGGCGGTACGGCTAAAAATAGAACATGCTGTATCACTTTAAATATAGGTTTTTACCAAGTAGTATGTATATACAGAGAAAGTAATAAGCCGGCAACCGTCGACGACGGAGTATCTTCCGGGCATGCTGCACACGGCCAGCCCCGCAGCGCTGCTGCCGGCCTTCCCCAGCTGGGCGTTACTGTGCCTCGGCGCGTCCTCGCTGTACTCGCACAACGCCGGCCTGCCCGAGCACATGCAGCCCGGCTTCCTACCGCACACCAACTACTTGATGCCGTGGGACTGTGCCGTGCGCCTCGACTGGCGCCCGCGCACGCGCCGACCTCCTTACCCGCACGCGCACGCGCACGCGCACCCGCACGTGCACCCGCACGCGCACCCGCAGCACGCGCACGCGCACCCCGCGCCGCTCACCGTCAAGATATTCATCGGCTTTGAGTACGAGTGCCCGCGTGGACACAGGTGAACGATTTTTTCTGTGAAAGTAACCTTCAATCGGATTGTAAAATATTAAGTAATCACCGTAATTACTGAACGTTTGAAACACCAGAGCAGTTGCAGATTTAGCATTGGTTAAAGAGATAAAAATGAAACAGCTAAAAATGCGGTCAAAGTTACGACTGATTTTTTCTTACGAACCATTGTACTCTACGCCACTTGTCAGTCAAAATCTAAATGTAGTTGATTGCGGTAGATTCATGATGTCCTCCCCGGACACGGTAATGAGCGGTGGCGGCGGCGCGTGGACGCGCGAGGCGCACGCGGCGGGCGCGCGGCTCGCCAGCAGCGACATGCCGCTGTACGCCGCGTGCGTGTGCCGCGCGCACGTGCTCGCGCAGCTCACGCGCCTGCACGTCGTCACGCCCAAGGCGCCCGTGCACGTCACGCTCGACCCCAAGGTACGCGCTCACTGCTGAGCGAAGGGCTTTTCTCCGTATAGAAAGAGGGTTGGAGCTTAATCCACCATGCTGCTCCACTGCGGGTTGACGGATAATTTTTCTTATAATGGGTAATAATCGTTATTAGATATCTATGATAACAACCGGGACCGACGGCTTTATGTGCTCTCCGAGGCATGGTGGGGAGACCCATAAGTACATACACCCAAACCGAAAACAAATATTTGTAAAAACACAAATATCTGTCCCGAGCCGAAATCGAACCCGCTACCGGCGGCGCGCGGCTTTGAGGCGACTACTTGCACCCCTACACCAGAACGGTTGTCACAACACGCATTCGCACCTGGGAAAATTCATCCATTAATTGAATTAAAAAGCCTATGCGCCTCCAAGTATGACGTTGAATAAGACCGGCCGGTGCGGTGGCGCAGGTGCAGCCGGTGGCGGGCGGGCCGGTGTTCACGCCGCAGCCGGCCGGCAGCGAGCCGCTGCGGCTGAGCGCGTCCGCGTACTGGGTGCTCCGCTTCCCGTACGTGTACGCGGACGAGCGCGGGCCGGCGCCGCGCCCGCGCCTGCCGCTGCACGCGCCCGGCGCGCTGCTGGCGCCGCTCTTCGGCCTGCAGGAGTGAGTCCGACGCCTGCACCTAACACGTTCGCCGCTGCATGTCTCTTTGTGCATGTGCTAAAAAAAAATAATCAATAGTAATGTTAAAAATTAAAAGGTTAAGGTATTATAAATGCATTATTAGCACACAGACTGGCTGATCATTCAGTCTGTTGCTATGGTAAAAATTTAGAAATATAAGGATTTAGTATCTTATTTCAAGTTAAAAAAAAAAAATTCTTTAATTGTTAACTTTTAAATGTAAGTTATAATCCTATTAATAATATAAATGGGAAAGTTTGTTTGGATGTTTGTTACTTTTTCGCGCAAAAACTACTGAACTTCTTTTTGCGAGAATTCACTGAAGTGTTAACTGAGAAAATTTATTATTATGCACTCTGCGAGCGTGGAGGAACGTTTTTTGTAGAGAGTCTTTGTTACCGAGCTGTTGCAAGAATTTCATACGGATATTCTTCAGAATATCCGTATCAGATTCTTGTAAAAGTGTCGAAAAGTAACCTAAGTCCTTCTCTTCTCCGAAGGACTTAGGCTACTTTTCGACAATACAACCACGCGGGCGAAGCCTCGGATGGAAGCTAGTTATATATAATATTAATTAAAAGTGTAATCTTAGAGCTAAAATCATCAGACTTCTTTAAGTTAATTGTCTTTACAATTATATTATCTAACCATAACCATACATGATCAATTTTACGATTTTAAACTAACCCACCTCTACCCCAAAAATTTAATTAATTATGTAATAGTTTAATAATTTTAAATATCTTCACTATTTCTGTTAAGTTGGGTTTAACCTTCGTTTGCTATCCTGTATAACTGCGAATTGAAATAAGTATAAATTTTAATTTTTTTTTTCAGGGCTAAGGAAGTAATATGAAAGCAGTTTTGAAAGGTCAGACGAATCATCTGTTAATATGAAGATAATTTCGATATGTAATATAATGTAGACAAAAATTTTCTTGCGCTAATTTTTTTTAAATAAATTTTAACGATAATGATAACGATGATGTTTTATTTATATCCACCACATCAGCCGTCGGATGTCCACTACTTAACGTAGGCCTCTCTTATATCGGGGGGGGGGGGGGGGTTGCCAATACTTTTGACGCTGGGCAGGAGGGTTGCTGGCCGCAGTGTGCTGCGGCAGGATATGGTAACGCTGCTGCCCGTCACCACCTTGGTTGGTGTACAGTTGTTCACACCACTATGGCCTTAGTCGGCTTTTACGACAGATCGGCTTGAAAGAGATCGGAACTATTCGTCTCTACTGGACACCGCACGGCAAATTTATTTTTATACTTGTAGCGACATCTATCTCGCCACATACGAACCGACGTATCCTACATCGCGCTATCAAAGTTATGAAAGCGATTGAACATAATATATACACAGACCCGACAAACAACCGTCGGGGGGGGGGGGGGGCAGTAGTCCAGTAGTAGTCTGGTCTGAGGATCGTCCCTTTTCAATGGTGGTTGAGGAACTATACACCCTGTTCTTCGCACCCCCAAACACTCGTTCCTTAAACTTCTACACTTGAAATGTAAATTATAAATTCGTATACTTGTTAAAAGTTACTTTTTTATTTCTCATTTGCTTGTGTATAAGTGTAATCGTGACCATGGCGCTTGCTATAGTGCTGCAATATCATTAACTAAAAAACAATAACAAACATGGTAAATATTTACGTAGATATAAATCATAGTTACCTACACCACATATCACATTTTCGGCTACTTTCCCACTACAATGAAAGTGTGACGTAATTTTTCAGTCTTATTATTTCTAGGTAATGTAGCATTCTAACAGCGAAAGGATGATTGAAATCAATGTAGTAAGTTAAAGAATTTATCGGTTACCGATAAAACTAACAAATTCTTACTCTCTTTAAAATATATACGAGAAATATAGAGTATATGAATTTTTATTATTAAATTAGATTTTTTAATGAATCATATCGAACTGCCTTAAACTTTAACTTAATATAAAATGTTTACATATTGAAATTTAAAAATGAGAAAATCCTGTATTGTACATTATTATATACTAAGTAATAATTTTTTTTTTTAATTAAAATAAATGGAACCTTGCTTAGACTTGTTATTATTATTTTACGTTTAATATTTATTTTCATCAAAAATAATATATTTCCTAAACATTGAGAATAATATTTTAGATTAAATATAGACCATGATAAGTGTTCTATGTATTATATTAAAAATCTTGGTCGCTAAAATGTATGTTATTTAGTTTTAATAGTGGTCATGTAAAAGTAATAATGCACAAATAAATAAAAAAACAAACTCGTATACAATATGGGAACTTTTATGACATTTAAAATTCCAAGCATGCGTACTTTGTGGCGTTATCGACCAATGGCCGTTTTAGGCGGGAAAGTAGAGGTGATTTTAGTTTTTCTAATTAATATTTTAAACTCAAAATTCATTTATCAAATGTTGTTTTAACGTTAAAAATAATAAAAAGAATAAAAGTTTAAAAAATATTAAGTAAATATACTCCAAGTTGAAAAAAATAAATAAAAAGTTGCTAAAAGGGGGGCGTGGCCTATAACATATTCAAAGTGGAGGGAGGAGTAGGGGGGGTGGTACGACTTCGTCCTACGCTGCGCGCCGGCTCGCCGGTAGTTGACGGTGTGCTGCCGACAAGGCAACAAGTCTGCGCAGATTTTGGTCCGTTCGCGTCACATCAAATATCTTTAGAAAACTTTGCGGCAACTATGCCGCTTTTACATCAGGTTAGTTTTCTTTTTTAATGTAATTTTTATTTAATGCATGTTTAATAGTGGTGAAAAATATTTTTAAGCTGTATGGTATACTATGTTGAATAATTACAACAGCTGTGATCTACCCTCTTTAAATAAATATTAAACTACCCACGGTTACATATTTTATTGATGAATTTTATGTCATTATTATAAAGAAAGAAAGAAAAATATTTAATTTACAATAAAAAAAAGTAAAACAGAACAGATGTAGTTTCACAGAGGTTGCGAATAGTAAAATATTAATTAATAATAAGACTATTTAATGTTAAGGGTATACTTATAAAAAAATAATAAAATAATTATGGAACAGGACAATAGTCGCGGTGGCGGCGGGTCGCGGGAAAACCGTCGCTCTTTGGCAGAATTTTTGGGCCTCGACACCTCACAGCTCGCCGAAGCAGCAGCTCCAAGAACTAGACCTAATGTAAGTACTACTTTTTTATTTCATAATGACACACAAATTTAATCGTTTTCCGTAGCAAGACTATATCTTTTGAACTTGTATCGAACTAATATTTGATTCTCAATTGCTTTCGTGATTTCTAAGTCCATTATTGGTGTAATAATACAGTCTAGTCGTCTTAAGATAAGGATCTAAAATGGCAATTGTTGCAGCAGACATATCGTTCCGAAGTTTTAAAATTCGGGTAGTTTTGCGATGTTTAGTTTTATATTGCTTATTCGCGAAATATTTTTGCCATAATAAACTTAGTCCCATGTTGGGCGCCAAAAAACTCCTAACGCGTTTTTATCAAAAACCGACGTATTTAGAAACGTGACTTTAAGTAACTGTTTTTATTATAATAAGTTGTTTTTTTGTACTTAATTTTTTTTTGTGTACTTGGTTGTTTTTTGGTATTTTTAGAATACTTAACTAATTAACATCGATTGAAAAAAATAATTAAAATTATTTCATCTTAATCTGTTTACCGTGGGTGCATCATAAAAACGTCCGTCCCACTTAATGCATTTGAAAGCCTTAAGGCTCGATATTTGAGTACAAAGCACTCGACAGTTTTATTGTCCGTTCATAATGTCCGTACGACATCCGTTTTGATGCCAGTTAATGTCGGGGAGACGGCTGCCAGCTCCCCTATTAATGGGCGCGCCGTGCCAAATAATGCACTCGCGACCAGCCGGCAGCTTGCATTAGCCCTGGATTTGAGAATTTCTTAATACTCCCATATATAAGCTGCATTGAAACGAAATTCCTAAAATTCGCTCGCGTAGGACCAACAAAAGCTAAATTCGGATCGTAACTCATGTCTTTTTACATCAATATTTCTTGCGGGTAGTTGTAAAATATAAAATCGCAAACCTTCGCAACGACTTTTCAAATTTATTGGTATTTATTTTCTGAATTTGTAAATTCAATGCCAAGTTTACCGAATAAATTCGAAATATTCATTTTGCGTGAAAATTACTAAAATTGGACGAATTAAGACTTGAAATTTTAACAATTTTTTTTATTTAAAATGCATAATTTTAACTGGTGTTAAACAGTATAGCAGTAGCCCTCTTAAATAGTTTTCAATATATTCAAACAATGTAATGTTTATTTTTACTTGCATCTTAAAATTTCCGAGCTGTCCTTTTAAGTGCTGTAATACAATCTCATTTTAATAGCTTTCACGATCAAATTGTTCATATTCGATGATTTATGTGATGTGCGCAGTTTAATGGCGCCAATTCTATTTCTTTTTAATTCCATAAGCCGTTTATTTTCGCTATGCATTTTATGTAAGCGTAATATATTGTATGCTACTTATTGCATTTACTTAAAACCTTCTTTTCGAAATTTAAACTTTTATAATGGAAATAGTGATAGAAATGAGCTCGGATTGTTCATCCTAGAAATTGCTGAAATAACCATATCAAACATTTATTCTAAATGTAGACGGTAACTTAATGTGTGCTATTTTTAGTACGTTTATTTCTACTTATATTATTATTGATCATATGGACTTATTAGATAAAGCGACACGTGCGATTTACCCGCGTTTTGTTACTGCTTACATTTCGAAGCGCGATGTTTTAAGCACATACCCCTTCCTTAATACAGATTTTATTAACTCGCAGGTTTTGAAATCCAAACAATATATTCAAAGATCAGCGTATTGAAACTATAATTTTTCAGTTTTTATTAATATGAATTATAAGGATATAATAAGCGCTACCTTCTGTTACCAATCGGGTTTCTTTTAATTTTTCAGTCTTCAAATATCTATGGATAGTCTTTTTGTTTTATTTAAAAAAACAGTATTTGCCGATGTGCTCCTAAATTGGCCACATTTAACTTCTGTTTCGTTATGACCTAATTACCTCGCTTGAATATCGACTTGCCTATTTAAAGATTTGAGAATTGATATCCATCTTTGTAGAGTTCGTTTTAAAAACCATAATTTTTAAAATTGATTATTGAATTGTAAAAACTGTAAATGTTTATTAAATGCTGGTTATAATTCTTCCTTTTCGGAAACGATTTAATTCTAGACTGAAGTTTGTAGATCCTTATGTTGTAGTTAATATGGAAGCAAGTTTCTAATCCGTCGTTACTTCCGTCAGTTAACCGGTTCGGTAGGGCGAAGGTAGTTTCCTAATTGAAGCTACGACCTAATTTATCGCATCTCGACACCGCGCTATTTCCAGCGATTGATTTAAAATCTCTATTTATATATATTATTTACGTTCATAAAAAATTTCTAACTAAAGTACAGTTAGTGACTTCTGTTAAAGAATTTAGAGTAAAAATTTGATTAAAAGTCTATACCGGATTTTATCGCGTTTATTTAAAACTTTATATTTTTACAATATTTTAAATTATTTCCCGACGTTTCGGCCCCTTTACAGCGTCCATGATCTCGGGGGACTGAGGTGGTGGGTGTCCGCGATAAAATCCGGTATAGACTTTTAATCAAATGAGTAAAATTCGCGTAAATATAAGAGAACAGTTAGAGTAAAAATGTTTAATTTTAAATATATAACAAAAAAGGCGGGATTTCTACGCGACCTTTACCTTCTAAATAACTAGTCCGCAATAACCTCCAGCCCCCTATTATGAACGGCCATACGTCTAAACTATATTCCCTCGACCTTAAAGGATCCACATTACCAGACAATAATAATAATTCATCCCAACTGGGACAATTACGCGAAATTCTCAGAAGTAGGATTTAACTAGATGTCTGAATTAACTTTCAGCGGTGAACATTCAAGTTCTTGAATATTAAAAACGCGTTTGTTTATACTTATTTAACTTTAAATCGGTAAATTCAATTTGTGCGAAAATTGCGCTATTGCCTATATTAAAACTTTTACTTTCGTTATTGACGCTTTGCCAGCCAAATATTCACGAGTCGAGTACCGTAAAAAGCGTTGATAGCTTCTTTTAAGTATAAACAATCTATCGACGAGTATGCCAGAACTTAATCGCTAGTCGCCTTGAGTAAAGTTGAAACTTTTGTATCACTTATTTGGCAGACGTCTGCCGAACCGGCTATTGGCAGAAGCTGGCAATTTAATATTATTTGTGTAGGCTCATGCCAACGTTACTCCCGCTTAATCGGTGACGCGAGACTTAGTTGGAAAATTTTTCCGACATTCGTTGTTGCAGAAAAAAATTGTCGATCCTTCATTAATCAACTTTCAGCCCATAATTTGTGGATTTAAATAAGAGTAATTTTAAATGTTTGTTCAAATTGTTCTTTTATTTATTTCCGCAAAATATAAATAACTATTAAAATTAAAATTTAGATTCAATCTTCTCGTCTAAAATACCAATGGAAGTAATTTGCAAAGATAAAAACTTATTCTGTGTATGCCGTCAGTCTAGACGAGCTGGATTACCATAATATATCGTCGTTTTTGCTTTAGCATACATAGAATAGTTGTGTTATAGTGTAATTTGATAGAGATCGTTAGATACATTTCCTACAATATACATTGTTAGTGATAAAATAACGTATATAAAAAAAATCAAATCGAAATACACGCGGCAGTAAGTAGATATCGGGTGTTATTTTTATTTAGTTTTAGTTTTACGAGACAATTTTTAATTGGTTTGTCAACAGGAGGGTGGTGATAACGAATGGCGCTGGGAAAGCCCTAGCAGCCCAGAGGCCGCTCAGACTCCGCGCACACTCGTACCGCCTACATGCTTTCCTCCACGGCACCCTACCGCTTTTGCGAGTTACAGGTAATAATTTAAAGCGTAACTGTTTCTTAATGTTACGCTATTTCATTGAATAGCTATCAAAGACAAATCGATAATCAAATAAATTTACCCCCCTAGTTTTCTTAATCTAACGATTTTGCGATCTATCTGTTTGTGCTCTGTGCGATTGCCGGCGTGTAGCATTGAGGCGACTACTCGCACCACTACACCAGAACGGTCGTCAGTATAGCGCGTACCATAATTAGTGCTAAAACAGGTTCATTGTTGCAGCGAGAGCGCGCGCCCGGGAGGCTGGGGAGATTCCTCCGGGCAAGGGATAACGGACCTTGTGGCTTCTTTGGTAAGTTTCAGTTTTCCTTAAGACTGCATAAGTAAAAATCGGGATTTAATTTATAATCTTAACTTCATAACTTTGTTGTTCAGTGCGTGTTGGTAAATTATAATTATATAAGTTTTAAATTAACGTATACATTAATGAGGTGTTAGTTTTGCTTGTATTTTAGCGACTTGCACAAAAAAAAGAAACGTTGCTTAACTTCGAATATCATTTTTAATTCAGTATTTATCAGATAAGTCCAGCAAATTTCATGTTTCAGAAGGCTCTGGCGATGACCCCGGCGTCGAATTTGCGCACCAATGCTTATCAACAAACTCGCCTCAGTTGCGACGGCCTGGAATCGGTAAGTACAATATCAGTTTTATATATCCGTATAGTCTAATTTCCATTTTTAAGTAAATGGATAAAAGTATTTCGTGCTTTTAATTTTAGGTAGAGCAGCCATGGCCACCCGAAGGAGCTCGTGCTCAACCGCGCGAAAAGTCACTGGCGTTACCACGCCGTGCATCTTTCTGTACGTAATTTTTTTTTTAATATTTTAGGTTTCATAAATTTCATCCCGTATTTTTTTTAAGAGGCCCATAGTATTGCAGCCATAAAGCATGTTATAGAAAAGACCTTTCTTCAATCGAGTTCTCGATTAAGACTATTTCTTGGTTTTCTTGTTTGGGAATTTTGAACAGTCTTTAATATTTATTATAGTTTATTTCTGAACGTTGATCCCGTATAATATATTTACATAAGACGAAAATTCATTATTGATGGCATGAACGATGGTAACGATGGTAACACTGGTGGTGCTGTAGGCGGCGTGGTGGCGGCGGGCCGCAACGGCGGCGACGCGCTCAGCTGGAGCGGCACGCTGCCGGCGCGCTGCGCGGACCCCAGCGGCGGCTTCTCCGCCAAGGTGTTCCTGGGCGGCCTGCCCTGGGACATCACCGAGCAGGCGCTCATGCACGCGCTCCGCCACTTCCAGCCCGTGCGGTGAGTGCGCTGCTACTGTACTTCTGATATTATAAAATTAAACTCTTATAGTTAGTGAAATGAAAGTTAATGTAGCACGATCGTATATAAATTTGTATAAAATACAATTTGGTAGATTTTTATACAAGTCGGTGAACATTAAATATGCCTATGACTTACCACAAATCTACTATTAAATATTATAATAACTTAATATTGTATAGTAAGACAATGTTGTATCTAAAATGATTATCTATATAATACCAATAGTGCTTCTTTCGCCAAAAATTTTTATCAATCGCTTAACCCGAGTGATGAATATTCAACTAAACTATCTAAGCTAAAATTACGGCGACAATATTTTCTGGGTGCTAATTTAGCATTTCTCGCATTTGAAGACTATTCAAAAATCTCTATCCAGACGTTATTGATAACTAGTAGAGACCTCTCGGTCGTTTTCGAATGAGTTATTTGAATGTTTTGTATCACCGTGGACTAGGGATGTTCATCGAAAAAAAATAACGATATTTTATTATCGATAATTATAATTATTGGATGAAATGTCGATAATTATCGAATCTAAATTATCGATAATTATCAAAAAAAATTATCGATAATTATCGAATGTAAAATATATAATTAAAATCAAATACATAATTAAATATATAATTTATCGGATCAAAATTATCTAATCACATATATCGATACCACCCGATAATTATCGAATGAAAAAATAATAAGAGTAGTTACGAATTATCGATAATGATCGCACTCCAGCGTGGAGTGGCCGGGGCGCGGCGCGGGCGGTGGCTCGGCGCCGCGCGGCTACGCGTACGTGACGCTGGAGAGCGAGCGCCGCGTGCGCGCGCTGCTGGCGGCCGCGCGCCGCGACGGGCCCGACTGGTACTACCGCGTCGCCTCGCGCAACATGCGCACCAAGGAGGTTCGTGCCAGCTTCCCTTTATCGATACTGAGCGCACTCTAGCGTGGAGTGGCCGGGGGCGGCTACGCGTACGTGACGCTGGAGAGTCTAGTTCTTCATATATTTTAACACATAGTAGCTTTACGATGTTCAAATTTCATACGAAGACGGTGATGATGTACTGAAGTGTCGGTGGTGTGGCCCGCAGGTGCAGGTGATACCGTGGGCGGTGTCGGATTCGAACTGGGTGTGCGGCGCGGGGCCCGCGGGGGGCCCGGGCTCGGTGCGGCTGGAGCCGGCGCGCACGGTGTTCGTGGGCGCGCTGCACGGCATGATGTCCGCCTCCGCGCTCGCTACCATCATGAACGACCTCTTCTCGGGCGTCGTGTATGCGGGTAATGATCTTGTATCACTTTAGTTACGTTAGTTCTATACCGCGATAGTCCCGATCCCATCCCTTGTGGAAGTATTTCTCTTTTTGCAGAAAATTCCGAAATTTCAGACAATAATTAACTTTTTCAGAATATTCTTAATACTTTCACGAGTTTTTGAGGTTTCTGAGAAAAAGTCAAATATTGTCTGAAATTCCAAAATATTCAGCAAAAAAGAGAAATATTTCCACAAGAGATGGGAATAATCTTATCGGGCGTCGACATCGCGAAAGAAGTACGAACTTGTTCGAAATGTGTTGTTCGTAGTTATACTCTTCCGAGTTTTATTTTTATAAAGGCTTTTTATTAAAATGCACAATACTAGCTACACCACTAAAACTAATCAACTTGTCTCGTTTCCAGGTATCGACACTGACAAAAACAAGTATCCGATAGGTTCGGGTCGCGTCACTTTCAACAACGTCCGCTCATACGTGCGCGCCATCTCCGCCGCGTACGTTGAGATACGCACCGATAAATTCACGAAAAAGGTAAGATTTCTTCCGTTATAACTTGCTTTTGTTAATTTATACAAATGAAATTTGTAATAATCTGCTAGAAAATGTAAAAAAAAACTAAATGATTAATAGGTAGTACCTAATGCTGGGAAAATCTAGACTTCAAGAATTCTATTAAGAGTTTTGGCTTTTATAGTTCACGTACATATACCTAAATTTATAAGGTTATTATGTAGATTCTTGTAATTTTTTATCAATGTAAATTTGTTATCAATTTCCAGGTCCAAGTTGATCCCTACTTGGAAGATTCAATGTGCTCGGTGTGTAATCTACAGCAGGGACCATACTTCTGTCGCGAGCCTGTTTGTTTTAGGTAAGATTAATTATTTATCAAATCGTTTTATGGCTTAATATCTTGTTTCGTGTTTTGTCTATGTACTAAAATGCTTTAAATTTTGTTTGAATGCACTAGTTAGTACATTAGAAGTTGTATTTTAATCCAATACTTTTTGCGCTAGATAACTTGTAATTAGATTTACTTTACATTGCGTAAACAATATTATTTTAAGACTGTCAGGGTTGGATGCGAAAGTAACTAAACATCGTCAAGACTAATTGTATTAAAGTTAGTCAATTTGAATATATTTTCACGGATACGATTCAATAAACATGTTCGGAGAACGGTCGCTTGAACGGAGCATAAATATAGACAATAACAGATATATAGAGCACTAACAAGTACGGCAAATCTACATGTAAACAGCAGTGGACAAATTTTTACCAGTAGTAATAATGCCTTTTGACGACCGTTCTGATGTAGTGGCGCGAGTAGTCTTCTCAAACCGTGCGCCGGCGATCGCGGGTTCGATTCCCGTTCGGACCAGATATTTATATTTGTTTCCGTTCTGTGTGTGTCCTGTGGGTCTTCCCACTGTGTCTTCGAGAGCACATAAAGCCGTCGATCCCGGTTGTTATCAAAGACACCTGATAACGATCGTTACCCATGGTAGGGAAACTATCCGCCAAGCCGCAGTGGAGTAAGCTCCAAACTTTCTATTTGGAGAAGAGGCCTTCGCTCAACAGTGGGCTGTTCACAGGCTGATACAGTACAGTGATGCCTTTTTCAGAGTATCATTACCGTCAGTGTAACGTTCCAGATACTTCTGCCGCTCGTGCTGGGCGTGGCAGCACGCGGCGGAGAGCCACAAGCCGCTCATGCGCAACTCCAAGAGCGCGGCGCCGCCCGCCGCCGGCGCGCGCCTGTCGCCGCCCGCCGACCAGGGCCTCTACAACGGCGGCTTCGACCTCGTCGGCGACGGTGAGTCATCTGCCTTTATGGAAATTATCGCCTTCTAAAAACTATTGTTCTAATAAATATAATAAGACTTAAAGACTAAATAGTTTTATTTGAGAAAATTGTACTAGACTTTTTTCCTCTAAAACTCTAAAAAAAAGTCCATCGGTTTTTTATTATATTTTTTGGAACTATATAGTCTTAGTAGCGATAGTTTCCATTTTCATTAGAGTGGTACTGAACTCCTAACCTCTTATGGTCCGACCGCTGAGACTAGGTCAGCCATTAAAAGATTTAAGCTTAATCAAATAACAGATCGTCCATTGATCACGTAAGGCTCTAAAGGGGGTACGAAAAAAATCCGCGAAATATCACGAGGGGGAATGTAATGAGATATCACGTGTATTTATTTGTCGTAAATGTTTTTATATACCTTATGTTAATCAAAAGCAATCTGCAACCTTAAACTGTCTGGAAATTTTTATCATGCCTGATTTTACAAAATTCAATCAGGTTATACCTACATTTAAAGATTCTGAAAATTTTAATATACCTACTTTGTACAAAAAAAAATATATACATATTTTGGGCATGGGGGAAGGGTAGTCTAAAATCTCACCAGAGTTGCTAAAAACATCGTTGATTAATGGACGACCCTTAAGGTGCTACTGTAAATTAGTGGTCATACATGGTTTTAATATTCCACGCGAAAAGATAAGATTTCTTCAAGACATTCTCGTTAACCGCAGAATATAGCGATAAAAATTACTCGTAGTTTTGTCCATCTAGATATATTTATAAAACCGAGAATAGTATAGTTATACTTCCAAAATTAAGAAAAATCATTAAATTTGGGAGTTGTTAGTAGATAGAATTTCTGTATTTATCTCTATATACTTTAAAGTTCAGGCATGAAGAGTACTTTGAAGGCAGACAGCAGTTAGATCATGATATTGTTCTCTAATATAACGTGAATGTTCCAGCGACGCCGCCCCCGGCGAGCGGGTGCGAGGCGGCGTGCGAGGAGGGCGGGGGGTGGGGGGCGCAGGCGCGCTAGCGACACTGGACGAGAACCCGGCAATTGTCGAGCCGCTATTAAGTTGGGCGCTTCGTCAGCCAGCTTTATTCGATTACAGAAGATGATTTGTTCTCGTTGATTGTTTTTAATGTATAAATTATTTGATTATCTTAATTCGATCGTTTAAATCAGTTGAGATAGATTTTGCTTGACGATTTCTTGTATAATTTTTCGTTAATCGCTCTTGTATCCGCAAAATTAAGCTGTTATTAAAGAGACTAGACTATTACACTGTGCCTATAGGAAATTTTAAACGGATTTTAAGGTGCCTGTAGTGTTAGGCGATATTCGCTGTTACTTTTTAAAGAAACTTTTTAAAAAACGGCTTTTAATCGGGTGATTTTTATGGGAATTTTAGGTAAAACAAAATTAAATGCTGATTTTATCTTGAACTAGCTTAATTGATTTTAGAATGTACAGTACAATATATACTGTTACGAATAAATTATATTCATTATATACCTCTCTTTTATTTCCTTGCCTTGCAATATAAATCCTTTCCTTTATTCCTCGTCTGTATTATGAAAACTTAAAAAACTTTTACTCATACAAATGGCTCAATATTTCTAGGAAAATGTCAAGTGCTGGTAGCTTTGTAAATTAAGTAGAGATTTCATTTCTTGTTAGAAATACTTGGCCATAACACTCGTTTGTTATAATATCAATTAGTCTGAGATTAAGCTAGCCAAGTCGCGTCAGAAACTACGTTTTATTACAATTTATTAGACTTGGGAAACCTGACTACTATCATTCCATGCTACCAGTCACTCAAATTCCATGAACTTTATGCAGACTGTTGCGTTTTATAGTAACGTAGATAATATTAGTTTTTATGATATTATAGCTTAGTAACTACATCTAATAATTTAAATCATAATTAATATTCTTATTTTTAATAACATTCGTTTAACAATGATAAATGTAATTAATCAATAATTAACTCTGATTTGACACATCGGTAAAATAGGGTATTCTGCTATGTTTGAAAAAGTACTTCAAAATGTTAATTTTCGTAATAAAAAGCCACAAAAAAATATTTTGGCAAAATAAACACTCTTTCTTGCCATAAAATTAAATTAAATTTTAAACCTTTTTAATTCCCGCGAAAACGCGGTCACCTATTTCGGTGACGTAATATGCGTAAAGTTGTGTTCCGATATACACTGAGAGCACTCTGAGGTGTGACGTCAATTCAGTATACTGCGAAGCCGTTACTTTTTAGTTTGCTATATTGTGCTACTGGTTAGTAATAAAATGGAACGCAGTCCAGTATACTATCATCCTAACTTTTCGACATTGTTTTGAAATAAAATATTTATCATGTAACGATTTCTTTTCAAAAATAAATTTAACAATATTCAAAAATTAATTTTTGAATATTGTTGACATTTTTGAATAATAAATCATTCGTGCTGTTATATTTTTTAATCAGGTGATCAAAGTACTGAGAGCTCCTTACCTCGAAAGCGCCAGTGCTCACAGTACAAAAATTATGCTATTTATGACGTCATATATTTCTATATGGTATTGCGACAGTGTACTGGCACTCAATAAAGGAACGAATTTTTCACTAGTGAGAGCAATGAGGAGTGCTCGCAGTGTACATCGGAAACATTGTCTTTACGACGTCACACCATGGCGGCTCGTGTTTTAGATCACGTGATATACAGATTAAAAATTACGACTTTTAATTTCAATATAATAAAATAATAATGTGCTTTTATGACTCAAAATCAGAATATTTAAGTATATTTCTACATAAATTTTAATATTTATCAAATGTCATAATTTATTTTTCACTACCGAAAGTACCCTATTGTATAAAAAGGGTAGATAAACATTTTTGAGGATTAATTATTATTCGAGTTGTCAACAACATTACGCTGTTCAAAATTTAGACGGATTGTGATAGTCGCTTTCTCAATTTAATTTTACAAACTTGCTAGAGTGCATAACATAAATGTGACATTGTAGACAACGAGTAGCCTTAAGGCTACCATTCATAAGAACTCTCTATCAGCCGGACTTGTCGCTGGCGACAAGTCTGCAGATAAATCTGCGTGTGAATGTATTGGTTCTCGGTTCGGTGCGCAGCTCACGGCTCGGCGCGGCGCTCGCCGTCTGGAGACAGCAGCACAGGACAAGTCCGTACCTGTGTGTGCTTGCACAGATTTATCGGTGAACTTGTCAGTCATTCACCATCGCGCGCTAAGTGCGTGTACGCAGTTTTGTGTTATTTGTTAAACTCTAGTATAATAACACTTCATTCGACGATCATAAAAAGTTTTAGCAAGAATTTACTCTTTTTTTGGCGTGATAACGTCTAGTAAATTGATGAAGGGGTGCCCGTTCGAAGAAGATGACGTCATCATTGTCACAATTAGTGAGCGAGAGCGCGGAACAAGTGGTAGAGAGGTACGATCGGCTCGGCCTAAGCGTTCGGCTCACGATCGGCGGTCGGCCTAACTTACGACGCGTCCGAGTAGAAATGACAGCGGCAAATGGCGGGAAACTGTTTTGTCAATATTGAAGTAATGTCAAATAGTGAAAAGGTGATAATATAATGTAATGTAATAATATAAGTTAATGATATATAAGTAAATAAATGTAAGTTAATAATATAAAAGTTAATAATAAAAGTTAATAAAATTATAAAATGGTTACCATAGTTTATTACAACAACAATTGCAGCAAAAAAGGTAATTAATTCTTGCATTTTAAGAATCCGATTAGCGATATAATCTCATACAGGTATTTGTTCTTTGATTATAAAATAAGTAGCATCGGTGGGCGAGTGCAGTAATATTAGGTTATATTACAATTTTGACTAAAAAGTTATTAGGACTCATATAATTACGATCGTATAAAAAGTAAACTGTTTTTATTTAGTATATTTTTACAATTTTCATAAGTGGTTAATGATAATCTAATTTGTTTTGCTTACTTTAAGTTATTAAACTTAGCTTCTTTATTAAACTTGATTATTTCTTGTATTACATATCAAAGTATTTAACTTTATTTCGCTTTTATATTAAATACAATTAATTACCTGTAGCTTATATATATTATAAAAAATAATGATAATTCAGTGATAATAATTCAATTCCATTCATGTTTTCTTATGACGTTATCACGTAAAAATTATCGTCCGTAAACCGACTTTACATACAACCAATTTTTTCTGTTAAAAGTTTGCACCTACTACTAAAGCAACTTAGGTGCGTTGTGAAAGCACCGGTGCCATGCTGGGCAACCAACAACAATACGTGCAAGGCTCACCAAAGTACACAAGCGACTGGACTGTAGCGCGCGCGGCACTTGTGTAGTGTGTGGACGACGACGGATTTGTCTACGAATGGGTACGGCTTGGGGCTCGGCTCACGTTGCGTGTAGTGAATGGTGGGCTTTAGGGTCATAACTCATTAGAGCCACCCGGCACCTGACCAGCACCGCCTCGCCTCGAGCGATTAATATTATTTCTATGGACTTGTATGGATATGCGCTCACTACATCGACTCCGTATCGTCACCGGACGCCTCGCTCGCAAGTTGTCCACATGCGGCCGGCGGGACACTTGGTACCAACTCGCTGCTCGCACGCTTGTCTCGCGTTGACCGCGCGCGGTTCCCGAGTGGACCGCGCGCTACCAGCGAATGATTCACGCGGGGATAGTGTTACGAACCCTACTGTTTTAACAGTAGATTTGCTGTTTTCACATTGATGCCCCTGTTTCCTGTTTCATTCCTAATTTTTACTGTTTTTTTAATTAGAGTTTAGCGCCGTGTAGACACTAGTGACAATGATAACAGACTACTCGATTTGTGGACCAAACGATGTCCACTCGTTGACCACGCGACGTTCACTCGTGGGCCACGCGAGGTTCACTGGTTGATCACTCGACGTTCATAAATAACAATGCGTCGTTCACCCGTGGACCACCTGTCGACAACGAGTGGACGCCGAGCACGAGGCGTTCCGGTGAGGCTCTAATGAGCTGTGACCTTGGTATTTATGACCTTGGTATTACCCTTAAATTCTGATGTTCACATCTCTAGATGATATCCAGAGTCTGAAGATGTAAGTTAATTTTCAAAATTCGGAATGCTTCTGCTCATTCAATTTACTTAAGAACTGGACCATAACGTCCGTGAAGCTAGCCTTGACGACCCAGCCCAATCGAATGAAACTTATGTGCGGATTTAGTGCTATTTATGTGCTAATTTGTTGCCCTATTCGCGAATTTGTTGCTCATCTCGGGACCGAAATATTGCTGACAAGGCTAGCTTTTTTTGGAAGCTAGCCTTGTCACCCAGCCCAATCGAATGAAACTTATGTGCGGATTTAGTGCTATTTATGTGCTAATTTGTTGCCCTATTCGCGAATTTGTTGCTCATCCCGGGACCGAAATATTGCTGACAAGGCTAGCTTTTTTTGGAAGCTAGCCTTGTCACCCAGCCCAATCGAATGAAACTTATGTGCGGATTTAGTGCTATTTATGTGCTAATTTGTTGCCCTATTCGCGAATTTGTTGCTCATCCCGGGACCGAAATATTGCTGACAAGGCTAGCTTTTTTTGGAAGCTAGCCTTGTCACCCAGCCCAATCGAATGAAACTTATGTGCGGATTTAGTGCTATTTATGTGCTAATTTGTTGCCCTATTCGCGAATTTGTTGCTCATCCCGGGACCGAAATATTGCTGACAAGGCTAGCTTTTTTTGGAAGCTAGCCTTGTCACCCAGCCCAATCGAATGAAACTTATGTGCGGATTTAGTGCTATTTATGTGCTAGTTTGTTGCCCTATTCGCGAATTTGTTGCTCATCCCGGGACCGAAATATTGCTGACAAGGCTAGCTTTTTTTGGAAGCTAGCCTTGTCACCCAGCCCAATCGAATGAAACTTATGTGCGGATTTAGTGCTATTTATGTGCTAATTTGTTGCCCTATTCGCGAATTTGTTGCTCATCCCGGGACCGAAATATTGCTGACAAGGCTAGCTTTTTTTGGAAGCTAGCCTTGTCACCCAGCCCAATCGAATGAAACTTATGTGCGGATTTAGTGCTATTTATGTGCTAATTAGTTGCTCTAATCGCGAATTTGTTGCTCATCCCGGGATCGAAATATTGCTGACAAGGCCAAATTTTTTGGAAGCTAGCCTTGTCATATAATATTTTGCCATTGTAATGTCTAAAAATAATCGTTCCATTAGTTGCTAATTAGTTGCTCAACATAAAATGTATCGCGGTATGAAATTTTTGCGAAAAAGTGTCGTTGAGAGGAAATTATAAACGCTGAAATGGTCATCTTAATAAACATATATTGTTTAAGTAACTTTAGATGTTCAAACGGTAAATAGAAATGAGTTTTTAATTATTTTTTGTAAGAATCATTTTAAAATGCTATGTACAGCTAAACAAAAGTATGCAGCATGCAACGCAGCACTTTCTAAAAAGATAAAAAAGCAACGAAAAAAAAATTATTAGTTTTTGTTCTGTATTAATCATAACGGTCGTTACGGGATTATCTTGACTGAATAAAAATTTTGACTATTTTGGCAAGTTCTGATTGTCGTCGTTGTTGATTTGGAATAACTTGCTTCTCACACAAATTACGACTAAGAAGGTAAGTAGTAATTTCAGGATTCTCTGGAACATTAAGATCAGCAAATAAAAAATCTTAGGGTTTCGTCTAGCCCATTAGTCCTCAGGAATTAGTTGCTAATTAGTTGCTCCTATTATGATGTAGTCGAGTACTCGATATTGCAACTATTGTACCAAATAATCATTCTAAATGTAACTAACGCATAGAACTTATAAAAAAAAATACAATTTGTTTCAGCTCCTAGATTCGTCATAAACTACTTGCTGCCGTTTTGATACTGTATCAACGAACACTCGATATTACAATAAATTGGAGTACCATGGAATCATTCCGGTAGTACCTAGAGCACGAAATTCACGAAATAATAAAATCGCACATTTTTTCCAGCTCTTATAGTTCTCAGGAATTTTTCGCTCCTGTTCTAATACAGTTAAGCACTCGATATTGCACTAGTGTACAAATAAATCATTCTAGATGTATATAAAGTATAAAACTGATAAAATAACAAATCAATACACTTTTTTTCCTGCTCCTATGTTCCTCAGAAATTAGTTGCTAATTAGATCCTCCTGATTGGATACAGTCAAGCACTCGATATTGCAACTAGTGTACCAATAAATCATTCTAAAAGTATCTAATGCATAGAAGTTATAAAAGAATAAAGAATATATAATATAAAAAAAAAAATATCTTCTTTTCAGCTCCTAGATTCCTCAGTAATTAGTTGCTGCCGTTTTAATACAGTCGAGCACTCGATAATGCAACTAGAATACCACTAAATCATTCCGGGAGTACCTAGAGCACGAAATTCACGGCATAATAAAATCACACATTTCTTTTTTCCAGCTCTTTACCTTATATGTACGTAAGAAAAATGACTTCATAACGAAAGCAATCCTAGATATTGTAGTTGTGTTTTCGTAATTAAGTTGACAACCAAACATATGAATTTTCTAATTTTATGTTGTATTTTAAATTCTTATCAATTATAGTTTTACAAAATTTAGTAAAGTAAAAATAAAATTAAACCTCAGATCCAATTAGTAATTGAAGTGAAAACTTCTTTAGCCACGTTGAGCGATTTTTGGTGGCGCAGAAACTTGTAGGTTCGCGTCACCGATGACCTCGATATGCTCGTGACGTGTTGCGCTTGCGCCAGACTAGCGAATATTAGCGCAGTATACCGGCCTGTGTAAATGTATACGCATATACTAATACAATGTGTATACTCGGCTGTATCATACGCGTGTTTGACTTTTTGCGTGAGAAAAATCTTACGACTTCGCATCACCGACATGCTGTAATACTCGTAATAGAAAGTAAAGTTATGTTGACCACTTGATAAGATTATTTTGTGTAAACTGCGATTTGTTTTAACTGTCTTCGATAATCATTATTATTTGGATTGATTAATTGTAGAATCACTGTGCAATACAATAGTGAATGATTACTCACTATGAATAATAATAAAATATGCGTGTTTTCAAAAATAGAAATAAATATATAATTTACACAAAATAATCTTATCAAGTGGTCAACATAACTTTACTTTCTATTACGAGTATTACAGCATGTCGGTGATGCGAAGTCGTAAGATTTTTCTCACGCAAAAAGTCAAACACGCGTATGATACAGCCGAGTATACACATTGTATTAGTGTATATATGCGTATACATTTACACAGGCCGGTATACTGCGCTAATATTCGCTAGTCTGGCGCAAGCGCAATACGTCACGAGCATATCGAGGTCATCGGTGACGCGAACCTACAAGTTTCTGCGCCACCAAAAATCGCTCAACGTGGCTAAAGAAGTTTTCACTTCAATTACTAATTGGATCTGAGGTTTAATTTTATTTTTACTTTACTAAATTTTGTAAAACTATAATTGATAAGAATTTAAAATACAACATAAAATTAGAAAATTCATATGTTTGGTTGTCAACTTAATTACGAAAACACAACTACAATATCTAGGATTGCTTTCGTTATGAAGTCATTTTTCTTACGTACATATAAGGTAAAGAGCTGGAAAAAAGAAATGTGTGATTTTATTATGCCGTGAATTTCGTGCTCTAGGTACTCCCGGAATGATTTAGTGGTATTCTAGTTGCATTATCGAGTGCTCGACTGTATTAAAACGGCAGCAACTAATTACTGAGGAATCTAGGAGCTGAAAAGAAGATATTTTTTTTTTATATTATATATTCTTTATTCTTTTATAACTTCTATGCATTAGATACTTTTAGAATGATTTATTGGTACACTAGTTGCAATATCGAGTGCTTGACTGTATCCAATCAGGAGGATCTAATTAGCAACTAATTTCTGAGGAACATAGGAGCAGGAAAAAAAGTGTATTGATTTGTTATTTTATCAGTTTTATACTTTATATACATCTAGAATGATTTATTTGTACACTAGTGCAATATCGAGTGCTTAACTGTATTAGAACAGGAGCGAAAAATTCCTGAGAACTATAAGAGCTGGAAAAAATGTGCGATTTTATTATTTCGTGAATTTCGTGCTCTAGGTACTACCGGAATGATTCCATGGTACTCCAATTTATTGTAATATCGAGTGTTCGTTGATACAGTATCAAAACGGCAGCAAGTAGTTTATGACGAATCTAGGAGCTGAAACAAATTGTATTTTTTTTATAAGTTCTATGCGTTAGTTACATTTAGAATGATTATTTGGTACAATAGTTGCAATATCGAGTACTCGACTACATCATAATAGGAGCAACTAATTAGCAACTAATTCCTGAGGACTAATGGGCTAGACGAAACCCTAAGATTTTTTATTTGCTGATCTTAATGTTCCAGAGAATCCTGAAATTACTACTTACCTTCTTAGTCGTAATTTGTGTGAGAAGCAAGTTATTCCAAATCAACAACGACGACAATCAGAACTTGCCAAAATAGTCAAAATTTTTATTCAGTCAAGATAATCCCGTAACGACCGTTATGATTAATACAGAACAAAAACTAATAATTTTTTTTTCGTTGCTTTTTTATCTTTTTAGAAAGTGCTGCGTTGCATGCTGCATACTTTTGTTTAGCTGTACATAACATTTTAAAATGATTCTTACAAAAAATAATTAAAAACTCATTTCTATTTACCGTTTGAACATCTAAAGTTACTTAAACAATATATGTTTATTAAGATGACCATTTCAGCGTTTATAATTTCCTCTCAACGACACTTTTTCGCAAAAATTTCATACCGCGATACATTTTATGTTGAGCAACTAATTAGCAACTAATGGAACGATTATTTTTAGACATTACAATGGCAAAATATTATATGACAAAGCTAGCTTCCAAAAAATTTGGCCTTGTCAGCAATATTTCGGTCCCGGGATGAGCAACAAATTCGCGATTAGAGCAACTAATTAGCACATAAATAGCACTAAATCCGCACATAAGTTTCATTCGATTGGGCTGGGTGACAAGGCTAGCTTCCAAAAAAAGCTAGCCTTGTCAGCAATATTTCGGTCCCGGGATGAGCAACAAATTCGCGAATAGGGCAACAAATTAGCACATAAATAGCACTAAATCCGCACATAAGTTTCATTCGATTGGGCTGGGTGACAAGGCTAGCTTCCAAAAAAAGCTAGCCTTGTCAGCAATATTTCGGTCCCGGGATGAGCAACAAATTCGCGAATAGGGCAACAAATTAGCACATAAATAGCACTAAATCCGCACATAAGTTTCATTCGATTGGGCTGGGTGACAAGGCTAGCTTCCAAAAAAAGCTAGCCTTGTCAGCAATATTTCGGTCCCGGGATGAGCAACAAATTCGCGAATAGGGCAACAAACTAGCACATAAATAGCACTAAATCCGCACATAAGTTTCATTCGATTGGGCTGGGTGACAAGGCTAGCTTCCAAAAAAAGCTAGCCTTGTCAGCAATATTTCGGTCCCGGGATGAGCAACAAATTCGCGAATAGGGCAACAAATTAGCACATAAATAGCACTAAATCCGCACATAAGTTTCATTCGATTGGGCTGGGTGACAAGGCTAGCTTCCAAAAAAAGCTAGCCTTGTCAGCAATATTTCGGTCCCGGGATGAGCAACAAATTCGCGAATAGGGCAACAAATTAGCACATAAATAGCACTAAATCCGCACATAAGTTTCATTCGATTGGGCTGGGTGACAAGGCTAGCTTCCAAAAAAAGCTAGCCTTGTCAGCAATATTTCGGTCCCGGGATGAGCAACAAATTTGCGAATAGGGCAACAAATTAGCACATAAATAGCACTAAATCCGCACATAAGTTTCATTCGATTGGGCTGGGTGACAAGGCTAGCTTCCAAAAAAAGCTAGCCTTGTCAGCAATATTTCGGTCCCGGGATGAGCAACAAATTCGCGAATAGGGCAACAAATTAGCACATAAATAGCACTAAATCCGCACATAACTTTCATTCGATTGGGCTGGGTCGTCAAGGCTAGCTTCACGGACGTGGACCATAAGCTGGTTAAGCCATGATGCAACCGATAGATGATCAAATAATCAATTATTTGTGCTCTCATTGTGTTAGTTGTGTGTCTGTAAGCAGTGTGTGTGTCTCAAATAATTGTCTTTCTTCTTTCTTTCTTTCTTTAAATGAATTCCCTAAGCAGATAGAGGGTCCCGAAATAGTTTCATAGTCTATGAAAGTTGTAAAAAAATGATACAAAAGAATACATATATAAGTTTTATTTAATACTTACAATTAACAATGTACACTGTACAAATTAGATTTAACAAGAGTCGATTTCATACAGTTAATTTAATGTTTTTAGTTATACTAAGGGCCTTTTTCACCGGTTGTTGATAAACTTTATCTTGCACATAAGTTACTAATAAGTTTTGTCAGCAGTAAGTAAAAAAAAAATTTGGGTCGGTTTCACCGCAACTATTAAACTAAGACTTTTAGCTTAAAAGGTTACGAACAGAAATATCTGACAGGTAACGTGGAGTTTGATGGTTAAAAAAATATATCAAACTGTTATCTGATGGATACTGTTATACGTCAGATTGCTTTATCAGCAACTGGTAAAACAGGCCCTTAAAAATGATAAATGAAGGAGATTTAAATGTCTGTCACATCTTCAAACTCCCTCTTTTTCATACAGTTATGGAACTATTTTTGGTTCAGCGTTGGCCTTCTATAAAAATATAAATTGTTTTCGAGGCAGATCGACTTGGTTTTATGTAATTATTACAACACTTTGCTATAAACATTTGTTTATATTAAACCTTGTATTTTAGCACTTTTGGACGATTCGATTCGATTTAAATAATTTTAATGAAAATAGTTAGAAAGTTTAGGTTGTCTATGGTTTCACACAATATTTTTATCTTGGATCGCGACTTATGTCGGTAGAACGTATATAAGTGTATAATCTATGGGTCGAACCATGTGGCTAGGATAGTGAGTAGTTCAGTCGAAGCTCATGCTCATGCTCATGTCGGACAGTTCCCTGTCGGTGAGGTCGCGCTCACTCGCCTCCTGTTCCGGCGGCGGAGCCAGCGTTACTGCGGGGAACGGGAACTGGGGGATTTCTTCCTCTGTTCAATAAAAATTTAAACATTTTAATAAATCATATATTTTCAATTTGTATCTTTTAATCGCAACGATACCCAACAAACTCATTTAAGAATTTAAATGTTATTATTATTTTTCGGCGAATATGTTTAACTAGCATCCGCCCGCGGCTTCGCTTGCATGGGTGTGATTGATTGATAAAAAGTATCCAAACAGCTGAACTATAGTCAATTTGATTGGATATTGATGTGACCGTCGGTAATACAGTGTAACGGTATTACAGTACTCAGAGTTGGAACTTCATTACTTGAATGCTAGATGGATTAAGGACGCTATTACATTTTGAGCTCGCTTAAGTTTAGGTATCTAAATCGCAACACAATAACATAACGCGTACACGCACACATTGAAACCGCTTTACGCTCGATTTTATACTGACGTAACTAATCTTGGTACTTGAAAGTATTAATTTTTAATTTTACTGGTATTGATTAAGTAAAAGTATTTAACTATAGTCGGATCGCGAAGCCGGAAGAATTTTGTACATTGACCGTAGTAAAAGGTCAATGTACAAAATTCTTCGTGCTCCGCGATCCGACTATAGTAAGTATTTAACTTACCCCACCGTTTTTAAAGGTATCGCAGAGAGGGGCACGGGTGGAATATTCTGAGGGCAGATTGTTCCGACGCCCTCAAAGATCATAAATTGATGATTTAGGAGTCATTCATTTATAACGTAACACGATTTAGGGGGGAGGGGGGTCGACCATGTCTTATTTTCTCTTACAAGGGGGTGGGAGGGAGTCTCGATAGTTCTTACGTAAGATCACAAAAATGCGCAAAGTTAAAATTATTCTTTGAAAAAACGAGGGCAAACGCACGAGTGCCGATGTTTTCTCGGATGTTCTTCGGATTAGAGATTTTTCAATGGCAGATCCACTTTCCGAGTGGGTTTTGACTTTTGCATGGACTTCTTTTATTGTAGGTAAAGATGAATAATTAAAACCAAATTTTATTACTACCAAAAACTAAAAATTAATAGTACCTTTGTAAAAACAAATAAACACTTCTAAAAATTGTTACTTTGAAAAATAAACATTAAACAAATTTTTAAACATTTATTAACACCAAACCAACATTTATTGATTTTTTTTTACTTTTGATTCTTACGTAATAAATATTTAATAGGGGAGAGGGGGTTGGCCTATTCTTATTTTTTCTTATAATAGGGGGGAGAGGGTCGAAAACTAGCAAAATTTGTCTTACGTAATAAATGAATGGCCCCTTATGAGGATGTCTAAAGGCGTCAGGGTATCTACTACTCGTTCGCCCCTCTATACAATAAAATATAATATATAATAATACGCTTTATTTTTAATAATTCAGAACCACATACAAGTTATATATAATTTAAACATCTTGTATTTTACGTAGATAATTAGGTAATAAAGGAGTAGGAGGTAGGAGTAGGAGTAGGAGTAGGTAACAAAGAGTGTTCGATTGTGGAGGCACTGAAGTTCCATGAAGTGCCCCACTATCTCCAGAGGCTGTTGTAGGCGTACCTTCAGGAGAGAGAGGTCCTCTGGGAGGGGGGCGACGGTCGACTCTATCGACGTCGCGTTGGCTGCGGCGTTCCACAGGTCTCCGTCCTGGGACCAACTCTGTGGAACGTCGGCTTCGACTGGCTGCTGCGGGCACCTCTACCGCCCGGGCTGAGGGTCATCTGTTATGCTGACGACACCTTGCTCACGGCCCGGGCGAGGAGCTTCGAAGAGGCGGCCCGCTTAGCAGAAGCCGGCACAACGATAACGGTCGACCGTATCGAGATGCTGGGCCTGAGGATCTCTATATCCAAGACAGAGGCCCTCCTATTCCATGGCCCACGCAGAGGCCCCCCCCGAGGTGCGCGGATCGCCGTCCAGGGAACGGAGGTGGAGGTTCGGGCTCAGATGAGATACCTGGGCCTAACCCTGGACGGGCGATGGAGTTTTGGTCCATACTTCGACCAGCTCGCTCCGAGGTTGCAGAACGCCGCCGCTGCGTTGGGACGACTCCTCCACAACGTAGGCGGACCGGACTCCCCTTGCCGGCGCTTATACGCCGGTATAGTGCGGAGCATGGCACTGTACGGTGCTCCCTTATGGGTCGACGCCCTTAGCGCTCATAACAAGGCTCTCCTGAGGAGACCCCAGAGGGTCATAGCGGTAAGGGTGATACGGGGATACCGTACGGTGTCCTGGACGACGGCATCACTTCTCGCGGGCGATCCGCCCTGGGAACTCCAGGCGGAGGTGCTCGCGAAGGTGTACCAGTTCCGGTCCGGGCAGAGAGTGAATGGCGAACGTCCAAGTGTGGACCAAGTCGGCAGGATCAGGGCTCTAGCTCAGAGAGCACTGATCCAATGGTGGAAGGAGGATCTGGGGTCCCCAGCGGCGGGCTCAGTGACGGTGGACGCTATACGTCCTCACCTTCGTCGCTGGGTCAATAGGCGGCATGGGGTGCTTACGTTCCGGCTGTCGCAGGTGCTTACCGGGCACGGTTGCTTCGGTAAGTACCTGCACCAAATCGCTAGGCGAGAAGCCACCCCTGCCTGCCACGAGTGTGGCGCGCCAATCGACTCGGCGCGTCACACCCTGGAGGAATGCGCCGCTTGGGAACCCCAGCGCAGGGCCCTGGTGGCAGTGATAGGTGGAGACCTCTCGCTGTCACCTCATATTGTGCCACCACGTATACGGCCGTGACCTCATATTGTGAGGAGGTCATGGCACTGAAAGAGGCCGCGGAGCGAGAGCGGGAAGCAGCCGCACACGCTGACTCGCTCCGCAGAAGACGACCAGGGAGGAGGAGACGTCAATACGCACTCCTCCACCCTCCGCAATAGTGGGAGAGGGCACCACATCCTTCCACTCGCCACCAGGGCAATAGAGCGCTCACAGTGCCCGCGAGTGCTCTATAGGCGAAGGCGGTCCGCATAGGTGGGCCAACCGTCGGGGCGTCACGGTTGCATGCGAAAGCGATCCCGTAGCGCCCCACTACGACGATGAGGGCACCGCTGGGTTTAAGTGCGGTATTCTGGCACGTTCTGCCGTGTCAGCGAGTCCCACATACCCGTCGCCCTCGGGCGCCGGGATACGTAAATGCATTTCCCAGCGAAAAAAAAAATTAAAAAAAAAGGTAACAAAGAGTGTTGCGAAGTTGAGTATTGCGTAATAAATTAATTTATTATTATTATTATTATTAATTTACTTTCTAATACTCTAAGACAATAGATTACAATAGAATAGATACCAATAGAGGACAAAAGCATAAATTCGGTTATCTATTTAAAACTACTATTTAAAAACTTTGTACAATAGTAATTATAAAATATAAAAAAAAGCAGTGTAAAGACAACAGATTGCGAAGATAACAATGTAACATAACAATGTTGTTCCTTTTATTTTATTTTTTAATATAAACCAAATGCATCGCAAAGACAATTATTTTATTTCGGTCCGAAAAAGTATCAATTTCGTTCAAGCACAGTATACACAAGGCACGCCCTTTTTTACGTAATTATTAATTGCGCTGAAGCGATACACCCGTGCTTCCACGAGCGCGTTTGGGCGCAGAATGACGAACGACGATTGTTCAGGAGTAAAAATTGTATGAAGAAATTTGAGAGCGTTTCTTATTTTTCTCATAAATGGAAATATTATTTATTTTTATTTAATATATTTAGCTATTCGTACAGAGGACTAAATAAGCAACAATTTCTTAGTATATTTATTTTTCTTAGTGCAGTTTATTTAGCTATATTGGTTCCTATTCAGACCCCTCTTTTTTTAATTTTTTGCGATTACTGTGATGGTTAAAACGAATTTGTGTAAAAAATGTGTATGGGGCTATAGATTTTTTATGGTGTTACTCTGGAGATGAATATATTATCTTTCATTTGAAACCAAGATATCCTCGCAGTGTGACTCCTAATTAATTAAAATGGTACCTGAAAATCACTGATATTTGTGGAAAAATGTGATAGCGTCCTTAATGTAGCTAGATTTTGAGATTTTGTGACAAGCAATTTTTTTCTTTCGTAAAAAAAAATATTCCTTAGTAAAAAGTATCCTATGTTATTTCTAATACCTCCAAGAATATATGTACAACAAAGTTTCATGATGATCGGTTAAGTAAGTAGTTTTCGCATGAAAGCGTAACAACATACATTCACATTTATAATATTAATTATAGGGATGTCAAACACTTTTTTTTTAGTTGCATAAAAATGATTATTATAAATGTGTGTAGTGTATGTTTAGAGTAAGTCCAGATTTTAGTACACTTGTAATGATTATTTTATAAGGTTACCATATAAAAAATTGTTGTTTTAAATAATATGTGGCAATATAATTAATGTAATAATGGACGTTTCATTAGTAAACAAGACACTGAGCTTTCATGTAAGACAGAAACATTTAATTTTATACCTTTAACAAAATATATATGTTAAAATTAATTTGAACTAAGCATGTTTTTTTTGTTTTTTTTTTTCTATTTCAGACATTACATGTGGATATTTAAGTGACATTGTTTGCTGTTGCAAAACTTGTAATGAACTCGGGCTGAGCCGTCATGCGTCCAGACTTGCGATCTGGTGCAGCAAAGTAAGGTAGAGCGTGGGCGAGGGCAAGGGCGTAGCCAGGATTCTCTATAGGGAGCGTTGGTCAGATAAAGAAAATCGTATACTGTATTGTTTTAATGCTGGTTTTTAACATATTATATGAGTATCTCACATTAGTAGTGTAGGTGTTCTTTTATTCGTTTAACTTATCGTCATTAGTGGCATTGTTTAGAGTAAGAAAATATGAAAAAATCTTTTTGTCAGTGACCGACCGCTCTTCTAGAGGGGGGCAGCTGCTTCCCTGTCCGTACCTCGCTACGCTCATGGGTGAGGGTGAGCGTGAAAGTGACAATGAGAGTGAGAGCGAGAGTACCGGTGAGGGCCGCGTCGAGGCGGTCGACGATCGCGTCGAGCAGCGCGAGCGCGACTACGTGGTCGGGGTCGCGCGCCAGCGCCGCGTGCAGCGCGTCGGCGGCGTCGCGCTCGCGGCCCAGCAGCGCCAGGCACAGGCCGCGCGCGGCTAGCGAGCCGGCGCGCGCCGGCCGCAGCGCCAGCGCGCGCGCGTGCCAGCGCAGCGCTTCGTCCGGCCGGCACAGCGCGCGGCTCGCGTGCCCCAACGCGTCCAGCGTCGCCGCCCAGCACGGGCTCAGCTGTTGACGAGAGCGACGGTGGAAACGTTTTATTTTACTTTCCTATCACTTTAAGTTACGACGACGATGATCGTTCTAATGTAAGGGGCGAAAAAATTCTATTAACACTGATGTTGATTCAATTTTCGATAGGATAAATATTTGTATTTGTACGAAAATCTGCTTCTGAGCTGGATATTTATTCAGTATGACCTCACTGTACCTCGGAGAATATGTAAAGCTATCGGTTCAACTGTGGTCATAAACACCTGATAATAATTGTTACTTGTTAAAGAAATTATTCGGCCATGCCGCTGCTTGTTTTAATTCACTAGGTCCTCGCCGCCCTATAGTGTCACCTGGTCGGCGGGCCCGGCGGCGGCGAGCGCGCGCAGCCAGAGCGCGCGCGCGGCCTCCGGGCGGCCCGCCGCGAACGCGGCCGCGCCCGCCTCGTGCGCCACGTGCGCCGACGTCACGCCGCGCGCGATGCGCTCCCAGCCGCCCGCCCCCGACCCCTCCTCGCCGCCCTCGCCCACCTCGCCCACCTCGCCGCCCTCGCCCGCACCGCCCTGTACACCGCACGACCGACACTTAAAGTTTGTGAGCATAGGAGAACAGAGCCCGAGCGAACATTACATTTACTACACACTGGACTAATGATTTTGTCGATGACATTCGTAAATGATTTTTGCGAATAGACTAATGTTATTAATAATATTAATAAAAAAACCATAAATCGCGGGTTAAGAAGCAATACCATCTATCTCATTTTTTTTCATTTTTTTGATTTTAATGCCAATTGATTTAAAATTCATTTTTACATAGCCTAACGAGATAGCTATCTCAAAATTCTCAAAATTGTATTAGTAAAGACGCTGTAGAAATACCACCTATCTTCAGAGCGCGTTTATTTTTATGCCAATACCATCTATGTCGACTCGAGACGTTTAAATATCGCCGGTTTTCGCACCAAAATAAATGAAATATGATTGCGCGGTTAGGAATACCTGGGATCTTCGAAACCTAAAAAAGAGAAGGATAAAAAAGATGCAGCTTTGGGTAAATGTATTTTACTAACAATGGACTCGGAGGCTGTCAAAGTCTGCGCTTACTGAATAGCGAACGCTCTATATTTCAAAACTAAACTCACGTCAGTTTAATTTAACCACAATTTTACCGTGTGACTTGACTTCGTGCTATTGAACTTGCTCCTGGTTTACAGAAACGGCCTTACTTCAAGTACTTTTGAGTCATTTGTAGTTGATTATTTAGGGCGACATTGGTTACCAAAAAAAAAAAACCAAATGTAATTTTTTCCGATTGATGCACATATGAAAACAGGAACGTTATAGTGGCAAATGCGCTCCTTTATTTCAGTAAAAAAGATAACGTCAGCATCGCTCAAAAGTTTCAGGAACGTCGTCACACACAAATGGAGTGCGATTCGGTGCACTGTGCGATAGAACGTAAGATGTATAATAGCGTAATTATTTTCCGTGTGACTACGTCTCCGCAACTAAGGAAGCAAGAGCATCATGTCTTTACGAAGTGATTCAAATTGATCACAACTTCGTCAAAAATTATGCTAATTTATCTACATGGTTATACAAATCGACCAGGACGTAAATCAGGCGATCCTACAGTAACAGATATACGGGGAATTCTTTTTGACTAAGATGACATCCTAAAAATCAAACTGAATTTTGACCAAGATTGGTTTACTATGCTTACAAAGACATAAATCATTTGACCCTAACGTGTCCTATTCGACATTACGCACGGATATTATTCCAATATCTGCATCAAAATACCGAAACCTTCCAGCATTCAAACAAGTTACGCCAAAGAACTGTCACAACTTTTATGACGCACATCCATATTAATCCTTCCTTATATTATAAATGTGAAATGTAAGTTTGTTTTTTCCGCTTTCATGCGAAAACTACTTAACCGATCATCATGAAACTTTGTACACATATTTTTGGAGGTATTTGAAGTAACATAGGATACTTTTTTTTCGTCGTGATAACCGACATCCACGCGAGCGAAGCTGCGTGCGGATGCTAGTCCTATATTATAAATGTGAATTGTAAGTTTGTTTGTTACGCTTTCACGCAAAAACTACTTAAGCGATCATCATGAAACTTTGTACACAATTCTTGGAGGTATTAGAAGTAACATAGGACACTTTTTTTAAAATTTTATCAATACACCCACGCGGGCGAAGCCGCAGGTGGATGCTAGTATAAAATAAAAACACTTTTCTCTCTTATCCATGTCTCTTTAGATAGGTTTGACTGTGTTTAATAAAGAACTTGTGCAAGAAAAAAATACTGCTTCATTTTAAAAATCGGCTATCTTCTATTAATTATTTAGATATTTAAAATTGTATGTACCAATACCACCTAACTCACACTATCTTTGATACGGATTATTTATAAGTAATATTACTATAACTATCGTATTTAAGCATTTTTAAAGATATTATTTTCATATAAACACACGAAAAAAATATTAAATCTAAGCAGTAAAACGTTTTTTTTCTCTAGTGTAAAGTTAACTTTTTTGAGATAGATGGTATTGGTTCTTAACCCGCGAAATACAAATAACCAAAATTAATAGTTAGGCGACTAAATAAGTGAAAAAACTTTAAAGACCTCGGCGTTTCCGTACAGAGCCGCGGCTCGCGCCATGAACCGCTCGCACATGCTCACGTTGTTGAGCAGCGAGCACTCCACGCCCACGTACAGCGGCGGCAGGTAGCAGCCCGGCATCAGCTGGCTCGCCTGCACACCGACACTCTCAGATTACACATTTAGGGCCTGTTTTACCGGTTGCTGATAAAATATCGGGCACTTATGTTACTGATAACCTTTATCAGTAGGAGGTAAACCAGGGCCTTGGAACATTTTTACCTAACTAAAAAACTACAGTTTTTGGATTCATAGGTTGCGAATAGAAATATCTCATATATAAAGCCGAGTTTGATGGTGAAAAAATAAAATGTGTAAAGAAATAAGATTCCTTTGAGTTTTTATATAAATTATGGTGTAAAAAAAAAAACATACATACATACCTCTTTTATAGTAGTAGTGACATGTATTATTTATGAAAACATTTTGACACTTGATAAATTGTAGTCAACAAGGAATTTATATACAAACTGGAATGCTCACGTGCACTGAAAAAACGTTCCTTCGGCCGGGATTGCATCTCTTTCTACCATGGATTCAAGGCAACTCTCGTAAGAAAGAGACAAAATACCAGTTGTCAACGAAATGCTCGGAACGATTTTTCACTTTACATGTTATAAGCCAATGTCAACCTTATGTCAAATACTTCAAGGTGCATATTTGAATATACAATTTTATTAAGTGTGCGTTCCAGTTATGATATAAATTCCTTGGTAGTCAATTATAAGAGAAATATTTTATTTTATAGAAATATTGTATTTTAATTTAATTTAAAGGAATCGGTTAAATAGCTTTAAATGTTGTTTCTTTGTTTTTTCAGAGCAAGAGCTTAATTTACCGGTTCCAAGCTGGAGCCGGTCCGGAGCTGTCTTATATAAGTTATAAACTTTTATCTGATAGATACCGTTATTCGTCAGATAAATTTATCAGCAACCGCTAAAACAGGCCATTAGACTGTTAATTTATTAATTATATTCTGAACTTTTAATTTTGCGAGTCTTTAGTTAAGAGTTTCATTGACACACAATTAAAAATTACTTACACCATTATGATACAATTACGTCACGATTGAGTTTTTAATATACCAAATAATTCAATAGCAACTATTTTATTAATTAAACGATAACTAATTTAAAACTGTTTTTTTTTTAAATCGAAAGTAGCGTAATTTTTATAGCAGGTCATCACACGCAGTAACAACTTTCAATTGGTTAATTAAATCGATCTAATAGATCACAAAATTAGCGCTTTTATGCAAACAAAGAAACATACTCTAGCTCTTCAAAACGGTAAGTAAGGGCGTTTGTGCACTACAAGAAATTTTAAACCACCGTAAAAAATCGGACTGCCGGACAGTAAAATTCCTTGTAGTGCACAAACGCCCTACGGATACAGCACGGTAAACAGTGTGCAGGCAGTGTGGCGAACCTTGAAGTATGCGGCCATGGCCTGGTCGTGCTCATTGTCGGCCGCGAAGGAGTGCCCGTAGGCGAGCCACACGCAGCCCGCGCCCGGCTCCAGGCCGCACGCCTTGCTCAGGTAGCGCCGCGCGAACTCGCTCTTACCTGCGGCGACATACGGCGTTACACACACGTGCGAGCAGAGTGCGTACGCGTGCGTGTCGCTGTGCGTTCACGTGTATGTCAGTGTGCGTACACATGCGTGTCAGTGTGCGTGCACGTGTGTGTCAGTGTGCGTGCCCTTGTGTAGCTGTGTGCGTACGCTTGCGTGTCAGTGGGCGTATACGTACGTGTCAGTGTGTGTGCGTGTAGCGTGCGTCCGACCGACGCGGTTTTTCATCGACAGTGCACGATAAACTAATAATATTACTTTTTATACATGCTTTGGCACTTGACCGTAACTCTTTCACTCACACGCAATCTCTTTATCTAAACAAGCTTGAGGCACACATAGCAAAGTTTCAAGTTAACTTGAAACATCAATATGCACTTAATGTTATTTTGTGTTCTATAATATTGAATGTGGTTATTTATTATGCTTTCTACATTTGTTATATATTTAAATGCCGATTTTAACAGATATTAATCCAAAGGCCGTAGATGTAAATTTAGATAAGCAAAAAGCAGTTGAATATTTTTATCAGTATTAATCGAAGAGAAATTTAATAAAATAATGTTTTGTATTATTTATTAAACAATAATCTAATAATGCACTGAGATAATAGTAGTGCTTACCAATGAGATAATAGTAGCAGCCGACGGCGTACCAGGCGGTCCAGGACTGCGGGTAGGCATCCACCAGCGCGTGCGCGAAGGCGAACAGCTCCGCACTCTTCTTCAGCTCGACGAGGCAGGCGGCGCGCACCTCGGCGCAGCTCCAGGGCCCCGCGGCGTCGAGGGCCCGGAGCGCCTCGCTCCACTCGCCGGCCGCCGCGAGCCGCCGGCCCCTCGCTTCCGCGGCCTCGGCGCTACGCGACCGTGCTATGTCCACTGCTGTTTTAATCTGTTACAGTTATTTAAATAATTAATGAAACGGACTCCCATAGAAGAGACGAGCTGAAGCTTAATCTGCTGTTGCTCTTCAGTGGATTGGTGGATAATTTTTAAAGAGTAACATTAACAAAAATGCACAAAACTATTGAAATAGATATGTAAAGTAGATTTAAATTTTTTCAAAAATTAATTTTGATCAAACTACAATGAATGCGTTGCTTGGTTCGCAGACCTTAGTAATTTTAATTTAACACTAAACCTACCGCTAGAGCGGTCAAATGCCCGTTTGTTAAACTTCAATTAAAATTGTTAAATTCTAGGTTCATATATTTCTTAGTTCGTTTTTTAGGTTTACAGGTTTCTTAAGTAGCTATAGGTATATTATAGAAAAAGTCGTGCATAATATCAAGAAAAATGTAAACCTAGAATTTAATAACTTTAATTAAAGTCGCAAAATCATTTGACCGCTCTGATAGGTTTAGTGTTAATGTTGCCGTTTAAAATTTGTAACCAAGTCTTGTTCCACTCTAATGTACGAGGGAAGGTCCAAAAGTTCGTAGAATGGAAGGGTTTTACGGATGTCCTCCAGTACAATTTTTTCCACTTTTTTGACGATGTCTGATGTGGTGGCCTCAACTTGCCTTCCTGAGCGGAGGTCGTCTTCAATCGACTCCCGACCATTTTTAAAAAGACCATGCCACTTGTAAATCATGGATTTACTAGGGTACTGTTCCCCATAAACGGTTTCCATTTCATTCAAAATGGTATGAGCGTTCTTTCCTTGCTTGGTAAGGAATTTTATCACAGCACGGTGTTCAAATTTCTCCATAGTTTCAGTTTTCATCCGGATTGACTTGTTTAGCAGGCGAGTGTTCGTAAAAGGATGACGCAATAGGGCTGAAACTGAATTTATATACTAACTAGCTTCTGCCCGCGGCTTCGCTCGCGTGGGTGTATTGATAAAAAGTAGCTTATGTCCTATCAAATTTCATCACAAATGACGCAGCACATTAGCCATGCAACATACATTTACATAAATACAACTGTATCAGCCTAAAAACCACCCACTACTGAGAGAAGGCCTCTTCTCCATGTATAAGAAGGGTTGAAGCTTAATCCACCAAGCTGCTCCACTGCGGGTTGGCGGATAATTTCCTTATAATAGGTAACTATCATTATTAGGTATCTATGATAACAACCGGGACCGACGGCTTTACCTGCTCTCCGAGGCACGGTGGGGAGATCCACAAGGACATACACCCAGACCGGAAACAAATATTTGTACAAATACAAATATCTGTCCCGAGCGGGAATCGAACCCGCGACCACCCCAGCGCGCGGTTATCAGGCAACTACTCGCACCACTACACCAGAACGGTCGTCGAACATAAATTATACAAACCAAACTAAAACTACAATCCTATAGTCAAATTTAAAACAAATTCTAATACGACTGAAATAAAGAGTAGTCTATATTTCAACATAAAATATACTAACTAAAAATAATACATATGCCTGCCGTACTTAATCGTAATAAATAAAATCGCTCTGAGAATAAAATTAGCTAGCGAAAAAAACTCAAAATTAACACAACTAACTGTCTATGACATCTGCCAGCGTTCGGGTCGCGCGCGCAGTGCGCACTCGGCCGCTCGGCGATGGCGCGTCATACTTTACTTGGACCACCCCTCTACCGCATCGACTCATAGTTAGGAGCGTTCGATATATATCGATATTTCGACAATTAATAAATACTCAATCTATTAGATAATTATAGCATTCGATAATTATCGATATCCTTGATTCGATATATCTTCATTTGATAATTATCGAGTAGTATCGATATATTTCATTCTATATATGTAAAGTAGTACAGTATTGTATCCGATATAATATGTCAATAAGTTGAAACGATGACCTTTTTTTGTGTGCACTTCCGACACATCAAAACGATCGATATATTCTTCCGATATTTCATTCGATAATTATCGATATATTTCATTAAATACTTATCGATATATTTATCCCATATAGGTATCGGATCGAAAGAATCATTGATAAAGATTTCAAACCATATATTTTATCGATAACAATATCGATAATTTTTTACGAGAACATCCCTACTTATAGTATTCGTTTAATGGCGCTCCATTTTGGCCAATCGAATTAGCGCGAAAAAAATATCATAAGCTCCATGAAATTGTACGTCACTTACCCTTTCAAGCGTGATATTTATTAAAATATATTATGGCCAAATTACACAAAATCTTTATAAATTGTAGCCTATATGTTATTCTGATGTATAAGTTATGTTACTGTAAAGTTTCATATAAATCCGTTCTGTAGTTTTTGAGTGAAAGAGTAACAAATATACAGACAAAGTTTCGCATTTATAATATTAATAGGATGATGAATCTGCAATTAGTATGGCACTAAGCGAGCACCCCTATCCCCACTCCATCCCCTCCATTCCACGAACTTTTGGACCTTCCCTTGTATGTATGTATGTGTGTGTGTATATGTGGGAGCGCGGACCGTGTCGTCGGGCTCGGCGGGCGGCAGCGGCGCGTACCGGCGCAGGCGCTCGCGGTACGCGGCGCGCAGCAGCGCCGCCTCCGATGCGCTCATCTGGTTGTTAATCGGCAGCGACTCGATCAGCTCGCTCTCTACGACGTTGATATATTGTTTGGAGATGAATACTAATATATGTAACATGAGAGATATTTAGGAAAAACTTTATGAGAGCAATATAAGCCAAAACAGTAATTTTTATAGATTTTTTTGTCTGTCTGTCTATATATTTGTTCCCGCATCACGCAAAATCTATCACATGAAGTTGAACACAGTTGTAATACTGGAGTCTATAGTAGCACAAAGTACGTACGAGCAAGACGCAATATATACATATATACGGCCCTGTATTTAAATGGCCCGTGACGTAGTTGGCAGTGGCCCTGTTTTCTGCTCCAGGGTTGTGGGTTCGATTCCCGCCCCGAGTCTGGGTGTAATATGTATTTATTTGTATGTATATTTATTAAAAAAAAAATGTATATCAGTCAACTGTTACCTAAAACACAGGCATTAAGTTGCCCACCTTAGGAACAGACGACCGTGTGTGTATGTTAAACATATTTATTTTGTAAGTTTTATCTTGATACACCATCCAATAGTGAAGTTAATACTCTATAAACAATTGTGACATTGTAAATATATTAATGCTGTTGTCTTTGCTATGAATATCGGAACCAAATCCATTATTTAAAAAAAAAGTCTATCCGTCTATCTCTATGACATGTTATGACACATATTAGTAACAGTGACTTCCGCAGTGGAGCAGCGTGGTCGAATAGGCTCCAACCTTTCTTCTAGATGGAGAAGAGGCCTTTGTCCAGCAGTGAGACGTTTACAGACTGATTCAGTTTAGTTCAAATATTAAAGTCAAAGCAGATAAAACCAAACAGGTCGGTTAGTAAATAAATTAATAAAATGATACCTTGGCTAGGCGTTAGCGCATGCTGCTCGAGCAGTAAATCCAGCGCCTCGTAGCAGGCACAGTCAGCTCTCAACGCAGCTGTTAACGCCTCCGCAGCTGCTTCCCTTCTTTCCAACGAGGACAGCGCCCGCGCTTGCCACACTAGCACTCCTGCTAAGGCTCGCTGTAAAATACGTATGTAACTTAACTGTATGTGTATGCGAAATTTGTTTTAACTTTAAACGGAACGAGCCTGACCGCTTACTCTTAGTTTAAATTGATGAAATAAAATCTCGTGTAACTAGCACTTCAACCCGGTAGTTTTATTTAATACGTAAAATCTGTGTAAGGCTACCGAGTCGCTAAACATTGGTCCTTCCAGCCGGATGAACTAGTGACCTATGGATTGAAAAGATGATTGAAGACTAAGATTACACATTACTTTTATTTCTAAATTATGCAATTCGTACTTATAAACCTTGTTTAAGTTTTAGTTTATGCCGTGTTTTTATGTTTGAATTTTTATTATTTATCAGCCGTGTTTTCACTGCTAAAGATAGATCTCTCCCATCATTTCTGGGGGCGGGAATTCGCCAATACTTGCCTCGGTTTTAATCGCCTTTTACGACACCTCGGCAAGAAAGGCCTCGAAAAGAGGTCGGGACAATTCTCTGCCGGTCATCGCAAGGCATAATTACACGGCATATTTTGGTATCTTATACTTTTTAAATTATCATATTTTATTTTATTTATTTAACAGTTTATTGAACATAACAGATTAAAAATATTTGAACACTAAATATTAAATATACTTAACAGAAACAGGCCTTTTTTTAAATTATTATTTTGCATTCAACATTGATCACTATCAAAACTTTCCATTAACTATTAACATAGTTTCTTTTAACAATTATAATATAATAAAGTCATATTCGTCTTACATTGTGTGTCTGGTCCATGCTTCTGGGTTCTAAGAGTGATGGCTCACATTCTTCGAGTATACTCAAAGTAGTTGCAGGCTCTTTCGCAGCTATATACGCCCGCATCGCCACGCCGAGGCAGAGCAGATGCCTCCTACACAAACATAAATAATAATTGTGATAATTTGTTGCCATTAATTCAAATATTCTACTATTTAACCGTGACAATGTGTGCTGTATTCGTGTTAACGCCAGCGATGGTGGGTTTGATTACTGCTCGGGGCAGATATTTATATTTGTCCAAATATTTGTTCTTAGTCTTTTAGGTCTCCTCACCGTGCCTCGAAGAGGACATAAAGCCGTCATTCCCAGTTGTTATCACAGATATCAGATAACGATTGTTATTTGTGGTTGGGAAATTATCAACCAATGGGTAGGATTGAAGTACAACCTTACACCTGTAGCGAGAAGAGGCCTTCGCCTAGAAGTGTGACATTTACAGGCTGATTCAGTTCAGTTAGGACCATAGAGATGTTTGTCATAAACTGGATATTGTGATGTGTTCCTGGACTATGTAAGATCCTGCATTGGACTTAATACAGGATTTTATCCAATTATATTGTGAGACATATATTTATTATTAAAACAATAATACTACTATTACAATAGCTATAATATCTAGTTAAATTCTTTATAACACATTATACATGTAATAGAAATAAGCTTTAAGAGCAGTAAGCTTTAAGAGCAGTGCCTGTGGCAGAATTGCTATGTTGAGTGCCAGTCTGAGAACTATGTCGGAAGATTGATGTATCTGTCTCTGGAACTAGACCTCCTGGGCATTTAAGGACAGGATGGCTGGACGTCTTAAAGCGGAACATGAGAGCCAATGGTCTGTCCTTGGATGATGCAAGAGACAATGCATAGTTGAGGAGACTTAGTCAAAAGGAAGACTGTCAATACCCGGGATTAATAATACAAGCAGAAGAAGAATGAGAAGACTCCTCATAGCATGGTGCTCTGGTAGATTTCTAGCAGTTTAGCAATAATGTAGCTAATTATACAAAATTGAAATCCAAATTTAATGTAATATAATCCTATGTGAGTTTTATATGTACATTAAAGTTTACTTTCTTTTTTTTTTAGTTAAAAGATTTATTAAATAAGGCACAATATTGAAATATGAATAAACATAGATATGTTAACAACAATTACCAAGAACCGAATATTACCTTACTGAACATTGTCACTCAGCAAATCTATACATTTATTAATATTAATTAAAAATAACATAAACCTGTGCAATCCTCTAGATGTAACTGCGTGTGCAGCTCTATGTAGTTCACCGCGAGCCAGCATGGCACTGGCCAGAAGCCAAATATCATCTCCACTTGCCACTGCTGACTCGCTTGATGCTGCTGCTGCATCTGCCCAGAAGAATGCACTAGTCCATTGACCCTAGAATAGAAGGTAATAAGGTTAATTCAGACTACTCTTGAATTTAATTTAAATTTTCACATTTTAGGTCAGTATTTTTAAAAGCTTTTGAGCTTTGAAAAATACTGTTTAATATCTAATGTGTTTGAATTGTGACATACTAAAATTTAATTAGATGAAACTAATATCAGAATAGAAATAAGGGTTTTTATAGATTTTCTGTGAATTTCAGAAAATCAGATTTTGTTACTTTAATACTTATATTATTTTATTTTACACGACACTGAGAAGAATAAATATATTGAAAAAGTTGTGAGAAAAAAAAATGGACAAACAGGCACCTTTATTGCTCAATAGCAATTTCTTCCAGATAACCTTAGGCATTATTCTATGATGCATAATGCTAAAGTACACTGTAAAATTTTATAAATAATTTGTCGCAAATAAACATTGTCCTGATATGTTTAATATTATATTTCAATAAATAAGCAATTGTGTTCCGTTTTTTTAATGCATATTTTTGACTGACCCGTTGGCGCAGTTTGCAGTGACCCTGTTTTCTGTTCCAAGAGTTGTGGGTTCGATTCCCGCCCCGAGTCTGGGTGTAATATATGTTTATTTATATGTATTATTTATATGTATATTTATTAAAAAAAAAAAAGTATATCAGTCGGCTGTTACCTAAAACACAGGCATTAAGTTGCCTACCTTAGGAACAGACGACTTTGTGTGTGTGTTAAACATATTTATTTATATTATTTATTTTTTATTCTCACCCATTGACAGGTTTGTGTAGACATAATGTATGTGCAAAAAGAAATACGAGATTTCATATAAATAATACCCTGGCTAAGACACTGTAGGTTAAACTTTATCGTAATGACTTGATTTCAAATAATGTATTATATTATTATATTAATATTTCAAATAATTATTAATGTAATTCGAAAATAATTGCTAATAAATCTAGTTTCTAAAGTCTGTATTTTAGTTAGTCTAGTTTATTTTAGTTATTAGTTGCAATTTACTTACCAACTCGGAATATTGTTTTACTAAAGATCGCATAAAATCGACATTAAGGCAGTCAACGTTAGTTCTTGCGGTAGACTCCGCCTTTGCCATGGCATTAAATTAACTTTAACACTTACTGCTATTGCACTGTATTTAATATTATTGTTTAAAAATAAATAAATTATAAAAGTATAGTTTTACAATTTAGATAAAACGGTTTTGTGTTTATTTATTCCACCGTGACTTTGACAGTGACGTTTTTATGCTACTAACTCGATAAACAGAGTAAATTATCTATTATCGATAAAATACAAAAAGCGGAATACCTAAAACATGTTATAAGTTGTAGTTAAAATTCATAATATATTTTAAAATTTCAAATCTGATTTTAACGCCTTAAATTAGTTTCAACCAATACTATTTAATTGCTTTATAAGATTTATTTTAAAATCTAAATTTAAAACGTTTGGCCCATTTATCTCTTATCCCATGCTGTCATTTGACAGTTTGAATTTTGATGACGGAAAGAAAAAGGTTATACACAGAAAAAGAGGGAATAGGCTGATTATGATTAAATTATTGTAAAAATAAATATAATATAATTAAAGTGTTTCATTTGTTACTTTGTATAATAAAGAGTTTGAATTAAGGCTTTGTAAATAGTCGAATAGTTAAAAGAGCAACGTGTCCTAGGTTAGGCCGTTAGGGAATCATGTTAGTATTGGCGTAACATGACTGAAAGAAAAATGTGCAAGTTCTATAATTTAAATGTGCCAGAACGCCGATCTGGGGAAACAGGGAATCAGAACCACGCGAACAATGACGATGACGATCGTAACGCGGATGATCCGTTGCAGCCATACGTACCCCCACACGAGCACAAACTGGAATATAGTTACTGGATGTGGTTCTCGCGGAGGCCTCCCTCCAGAGAGATTTCTTCGACCACCACTGGCTATGGACAGGTACACTCACTATGTTTTTTTTCTTCACTATGTTCATACTATTAATAGGCTTGTAAACAAATGTATTATGTATTTTGTATCGTAAATATTATGTAAATGGTAAACACTATTATTAATAAATATATAAATAAAAAAAAAATATTTTATTTGAAATATATAAGTATATTATGTAAAAATAAATTGAATCAGTTTGAACTGAAATAGAAATGTTTATAGATGCTCACTACAGAATCCACTAACAGATACATATTATTACTTCACTACTACTCTACATTACACTTACAATTTAATGATATTCTAGTATATTTTCATTAAAAAATATTTCTTATATGAAAAGTATATAGTCGACTGTTACTTAAAACACAGGCATCAGTAAGTTAACATAATTCACATTTTATATTATTTTGTATAAATTCACATTAAGTTAGTTTCAAGTTCAATTATTTATTTATTTATGATGTAGATTTTTTTTGACATTAGTTAAGTGTGTATGTAATCACCTTAAGACGAAATAAATATTTTCATTTCATTTCAAAAGATATGGCAAAATAAAAGACGATGTCTTAAGTAGAAGTTTCATCAACAATAAATAAAATAAAATAAAACTTTTTTTATTATGCCTATAACAAATACTCATTTATATTATGGTGTAAGTATGAATCAGTGAGAACTTAATATAACCAAGTGTTTGAAATGTTGATATTACAAAAATAATATATTCAATCTATGTATGTAGAAAATTTTTACTTGTGCATTCCATTATGGCTGTTTTTATAATTAAGTTTCATGTTTTTGCAATGAATATTAGATAATCTAAAAAAAATAGTCATCGTAGTTCTACATCTGAAAGTTTTTTACGGTCTTTTTGAATTGTCAGTTATTTGAGTAAACTTAAAATTTTTTATGTCCTATAAAGCTTATATTATATTACTAATCATTTAAAAATAACAGCCTGGATAAGTAGGTACAGTTCTCGAGTGATAAAAGTGCTAACAGAATTTCAGTATTATCTATACACATGATAATACTAAATAGTTTCACAATTAATTTAAAATTTAACTAAATATTAAGTTAAATAATAATTAATTGATAATTATAATGTGTGTATATGTAATTTTTTTAAAAGTGAAACTATTCATTCTTGAGTCAGATTAGTTTTACTTGGCATGATCTGCATTTTGGGCCAGTGCTAACTGCTCCTTAATTACAACATACTATTTATTTCATTATTAACGATGATTGTACTTGAATAAAACAATTTATGATCTTTAACTCCAGGCCCTTCGTCTGGTGGGTCGCGTGGCCTCAGTCGAGCAGTGGTGGGGCCTGTACACGCATCTAGCGCGGCCCGCGGAGCTCCCGCCGCTGTCAGACTTGCACCTCTTCAAGCTAGGCATCAAACCTATGTGGGAAGACCCTGCTAACGTCAATGGTGGCAAATGGGTGAGTTACAAAATCTTAACATATAAGTTTGTCTTCCTTATAATTCATCTCAAGATTTACTGGACTTACTTTAAATTTTCATTTTGTTAGCCTGTTCACTAAAAAGCATTAAATCCCGATATTAGCATTTAATCAAACAAATACACCCGCAGTTTTATGCTCAGTAAGTCTGTGGGAATTTTATGATAAAAAGGATGTTGTGTGTTAGTATTATATTACCATGTATATACAATAGTACAAAATAATAGTCTTTGAATACATTTAAAAAGCTTTAGTTCCAGTTGCAAACATCGTAGTTCTGATATAAAAGAGTAATACGTCCATAAATCTATCTATCAATTCTCTGAACAAATTTGCATTCATAATGTTCATACTGACAAATATAGGTGTAGATTATAATGTTACTAGTTAAGCGCAGAACGGACAGTTCAATAGTTTCAGCAGTAAACAATCTGTAACTGGCCCATTTTTTTTATGTTTCAAATTTTTGTTCTTTTAATTACTTGGAACCGTTAATGAAACTTGTTTGTGGTGTGCATAGTGCCTAAGGGCCTACTAATGGAAAATGTTAAACCCAGGTGGTGCGACTGCGCAAGGCGCAGACGGGACGCGCGTGGGAGGACTTGTGCATGGCAATGCTCGGCGAACAGTTTATGGTCGGCGCTGAGCTGTGCGGTGTCGTGCTGTCCGTGCGGTTCCAGGTTCGATGCACGATTTATTAATATTACTATGTTATGTTGTGCTAGATTTCCCGCGTGGTTTTACCAATACTATCCTAATTTTCATTAAAAACACAATTTTCTTCTTTTTTTCTTCTTTCTGTTTGGCCTAAAGCTTGACTGGGAGAGAATGCCACTAGGCATTAAGTCCACCTTTTGTTCTGTTTTTTTTTTTTACATTGTTGGTCAATTTGGTCAAAAATGTTTAAATAAATAAAAATTCTGCAGTACTTCTTAAAATTTGATTGAAACAAAACAAACTGACAAATGACTATTTGTCAAGTTGATATGTTAATATATATTATACTTTATAAATGTAAACAATTAGTCCTAAATTTTGTTTTGGTCACAGTACTATAAGTATACATACGTATTTTATATATTTATACTTACTACATCATGAGATTAAATAATTTAAATATAAAAATAATAATTTGATCTTAAGAACAAGTGCAATTAAATCATTATTACATTATATAACATTCCAAAACACTCATACTATAATTAATGAATAAACACATAATTATACAACATTTAGATGTTGTAAAAAAAAATTTTTGTTGCAAAATAAAGTTAACAAGTATGAAAAATCGAAATCAGTCTTATTAAGTAAATTAGTTCTAATAATACAAAATAATAATTATTTAACAAGTGATACAAAAACTTTACAAAGCTGTCAAATCTATACAAATAATAAATCTGTTAAAACCTCCGTTTTATTAATACACTATATATCATCAAGAATAAATTTCAATAGCGCGTATTTTTTTGTATCAGCGCCATCTCTTATCGTGTTTTTCTCTGATCACGTATCACGTAAAAAGTACAAAACCAATGTTAATAACTTTAATACATAAAAATTGGAAATAACTCACAGTATAATTTAGTTTTTGTTTCATTGTAATTAAATTTAAAAATAAATATTTAAGAAAATAGAAATAGGTACCTACGCCGCCAACGCCATCTGGTCTAAGGAATCTTAAAAACTCACAAAACTTATATTTGAGTTATTATTTTGTTAAACTGAAAAGTTCACTAAATATGTCGGATAGGAATAGAAATCGTTTTAATATTTTAGATAAACATCATTTTCAATTAATATACTACTATGTTAAATATTAATTATGTTAAATGTCACTAAATATAAAAACGATATTCTACAATTATACGATAGATGGCGCAGATAATTTTCTGAATCGCGCTGACCAAAACTTCGGCCAAAAGAATGACACTCGCCCGTATTTAAAAATCTGTTTTTCTTTTTTGTATATAATAGGGTATTCTACTATGTTTGAAAAAGTACTTCAAAATGTTAATTTTCGTAATAAAAAGCCACAAAAAAATTATTTCGGCAAAATAAACACGCTTTCTTGCCATAAAATTAAATTAAATTTTAAACCTTTTTAATTCCCGCGAAAACGCGGTCGCCTATTTTGGTGACGTAATATGCGTAAAGTTGTGTTCCGCTATACACTGAGAGCACTCTGAGGTGTGACGTCAATTCAGTATACTGCGAAGCCGTTATTTTTTAGTTTGCTATACTGTGCTATACTGGTTACTGATAAAACGGAACGCAGTCCAGTATACTATCATCCTAATTTTTCGACATTGTTTTCAAATAAAATATTTATCATGTATACGTTTTCTGTTCAAAAATAAATTCAAAAATATTCAAAAATTAATTTTTGAATATTGTTGACATTTTTGAACAACAAATCATTTCGTGCTGTTATATTTTTTAATCAGATGATCAAAGTAGGTACTGAGAGCACCTTACTTCGAAAGCGCCAGTGCTCACAGTACAAAAATTATGCTATTTATGGTCGTATATTTCTATATGGTATTGCGGCAGTGTACTGGCACTCAATAAAGGAACGAATTTTTTACTAGTGAGAGCACTGAGGAGTGCTCGCAGTGTATATCGGAAACATTGTCTTTACGACGTCACATCATGGCGGCTCGTGTTTTAGATCACGTGATATCCAGATTAAAAATTACGACTTTTAATTTCAATATAATAAAACAATAATGTGCTTTTATGACTCAAAATCAGAATATTTAAGTATATTTCTACATAAATTTTAATTTTTATCAAATCTCATAATTTATTTTTCACTACCGAAAGTACCCTATTAAATACTTTAGGGTACTACGGTCTTGATTGTTTGTTCGTTGTTAAAATTTAAAATATTTGGTCGTTATTTGTTTGTTGATTGTACAAAGTTGAATGGTTATAGCTATTTAAGTTGTAATCTATACATATATATATATATATATATATATATATATATATATATATATATATATATATATATATAAAGTCGTGTTAGTTACACCGTTTATAACTCGAGAACGAGTGGAAAGATTTTTATGATTTTTGTGTTTTTGGATTTGTCTTCGTCGGGAATAATACTTATTAAAATATGGTATTCATCAATGAGAAAATAATTAATAAAAAAAAACAGTTCAAATGTTTCATCCGTACTATCTATATACATATATATGTATGTATGTATGTATGTATATAGATATAATAAATCTGTCACTCAATTCGTCTATTATAAAATATTTTCCAGTATCGACGCAGGTGTAGGTGATAAAAAATATAAATGTATAATTTTTAAAATTTTAGTTAAAGACCCGTGCGAAGCCGGGGCGGGCCGCTAGTAATAAATATACCTCATGTGTTCATAACTTTTGAGAAGAAAATATTGAATGTCTTTTTTATTCCTCACGAAATTGTGCCATCTTCTTCTTTCCTTGTTTCAAACTGGAAAAAATAAATGCAAATATATAGGGAAAATACGAAATTTGTGATATATGAACTTTGTGTATTGTGCGATAAAAACGCTTAAGGAGACCAACTTTAAATTTCTCTTTAAAATACTGTGGAAGATGTAGCCACTTGCCATCTGTATAACATCAAATTGATAAGAGAGCAAATTCGTCGAAACCCCTGTCGGGCTCAAAATGAATTATCTCTTCCGACAAATTAATTAATTAATTTTTATTAGTTATAATAGAAATCTGGTGTTGTGGTGCAAGTAGTCGCCTTAACGCGGACAGTCGCGGGTTCGATTCCAGCTCGGGGCAGATATTTGTATATGTACAGATATATGTTTCTGATCTGGGTGTGTGTCCTTGTGGGTCTCTCCATCATGTCACGGAGAGCTCGTAAAGCCGTCGGACTCGGTTATTATTATAGAAACCTGATAGCGCTTGGTGGTAGGGTAATTATCCGCCAACTCGCACTGGAACAGCGTGGTAGATTAAGCTCCTACCCTTCTTTTACATGGAGAAGAGGCCCCTGTCCAGTGGGACGTTTACATGTTAATTCAGTTCAGTTCATAGAAATATTATTGCTCCTCCACTCTTGTTAAGTACATAATACTTATTTAAAAACCGTAATTGATTCTGACTGACTAATATCAGATGTAGTGAATTTCATAATTTGACAGCTTTTACTGAGAAAGAATTGTTATATTCATGGGTATATTAAGGCTATTGTCATCACGAGAGCGAAGTTCTAATTGACTAATAGTCTCTTAACAAATAAAACATAAACATACTTTTTAGATTAGTGTAATGTCGGATTCAGTGAGACGACTTGTTTGCTCCATAATTCGTTTATTAATCTCTCCATTGCACTACAATAGGAAGGAAAATAATGGTTGTATTGAGTAGATTATAGAACTGCACTGCACTACTGTTTAGTTACCCTTTGAACACGATGAAAACAATATCGTTTATTACAGTCATATTAATGTCAAGAAATGCTTTATAATTATAATAACATTACTATGTAATAAATGTGTTACACAAGAACTTATGATACGATTTTTTTTTTATTACAAAATATCATTACAATTATGATTCACCTTCCCTTATATCTTATATATCATGACTGAGTTTATTAGCTGCTAAGGCGTTTGAGCGAGGCTTTTCCTTGCCCTGTGGCGTAACGTCGACAGTAATTAAGAATGGTATGCAAATGTTTAATTTTGCTTAACCGCCTGTACTGTTCCAGGAGGACCACCTGGCGGTGTGGCACCGGACGGCGTCCGACACGGCGGCGGCGGCGCGCGTGCGCGACACGCTGCGGCGCATCCTGCAGCTGCCCCCCTCCGTGCCCATCGAGTACAAGGCGCACGGCGACTGTCTGCGCGCGTCCGCGTCCCGCGCGCACGACGACGAGCGCTCGTAGCGACACGCCCCGCGCTCGCGCCCCGGGGAAGCGGGCCCCGGGGACGGCCGCCCCGGGGATCGCCGTCAGGCCCGCTCCGGACACGATCGCCCCCGCGTGCAATAGACTCGCGTCAGATACATGTCGATCTTTACCGCGCTGTGACCTTTTTGTTCCTCTGTTATTTCAATGATTGAGATATATAGATATATCACCCGGCGCCGCTACGCACCTGCGTACTTTCCCCCGAGCAATAGTCTAGTGCTCACCTCGCTACAACCTTAAATTTAATTTTTTTTACCTTCTTCGCCTCTTCCTTTGTATCAGATACATATTAATCTTAAACTCGTTGTGACCTTATTCTTACCAACCGAATTGTGTGATATGATTTCGGTACGCCTAGTATTCAGATTTTCTTTATTGTTATAAAATTTACATTGGAACTCCATAAAATACATATTACAATTTTTTTAAAAATTTTTTTTTGGAACGTTTTTATATAAAATTATTCTATGAACTGTCAGTAATAAAGAACACTGTGTATTATGTGATATACTTTCTAAACGAGGCGAAATAAGTGTTACCAGTAAATTAAAAATGATCATCTCGAGTTGTATCCTAAATAAATTATAACCTTTTGTAATAATAGCATTACAGAGCTTCTGACCTAAAGCCTTATGATTTTATTAGAAATCGAGGAATATCTGACCAGTCTTTTGTATAAAGACCCCATTCTCTTTGAAATGTTTCACACTTAACTATAAAATTTCTCGTTTTTATATAAAATTACTGAAACATGTTTGATTACATAGTAAAGACAATAAAGCAATAAAAAAATCCTTCCAGTTACGTTTTAAAACATTTATAATTATGTCAATACACATTTTTATACGAGGTTGGAAATTTTAGTTCCCATCTTCCTCAGTTACACGCTTTTAATGAATTTTCATATTATCTGACAAGTTCAAACTGTGTGAGAAATGACAGTTCAGTAGTTGTACATATAGTCTTCAAATATTTGTAACCGAAGTTTCGTTTGAAACGGGAGTCCTAGACGTGTTGCCATATGACCCGTTATGTACACCTTGTACAGTGCAAAATTACATAACTTAATAAAGAATCAGACTTTTCGTACTTTGAATTTTTTTTCTGTTGATTTTTTATAAACCCACCTTCGATATCCTAATTTTGAATTTAGAACTTTAATATGTGATGTAGAACATAATAATATTTTATTATTTTATTTATATTTTATATATCAGTAATATAAATGTTAAAATAGAATTAATAAAAACTCATACCAAATGAATACTCAGTAGACAATTATACATTTACATTTTAAATATATATTTAAAGAACTGTTTCTGAACAAAAAAAAATCTTGAATGGATATGTAATAATTTTGTGTAAAGAAAACGGACTATTTATTGATGTACCTAACACAATTAATAAAATAAATTGAATGAAAGAAGCATGCATTGTTTTCAAATAATCAAAATAAACTTTATTTAAATAGGCAGACAAGTTTTCGGGAGCGCGAGTGAGCTTTTTAAATATATGAATAGATATATTTAAAATTATTTAATTATAACTAACGAAGTGACCGAACAAAAGTGCATATGCTCTGATCAACTAGAGGTGAAGTTAGAACAAAAATATTTATTATATATATTATTTCATTAGAATTTTGAGTCCCCACGACAAGGGATGATTTGTGTTCCCACTTAATAAAATACCCTAAGAGTCGAATTTATTGAGAACAGAAAGAAATACATTAGTTCAGCCACTTGAGCCTACATGCCAATGTCTTTGTGATTTAGGATAACATAATGAGGTTTTTAAAGCACTTTTGACAATATTATAGTTAATGAGAAGCTCCCGCCGGGATTTGGAATAAATTCCGGAATAGCTTGATTCTATTAGGTTGATTGATTAAATTGATATCGGTATAGATTCATAGAATTACCTAAATAATTCAATAATAGAGAAGAATGACATACATTATGTGGCTACAGGGCCGGCCTAAGGCGAAAATTGCAAGTGTGCAAGACTCGACATCTTATGCCCCTATGAAAACATTATCGCGTTTTATTATCCATAATTATCCTGTGTCGGAAGTGTACAAAAAAACGCCAGGCTATACATATTCCTAAAAAAAGGTCGTCCGAGATCCACCACCGATGTTTACCCTTGTAGCCTATCCGAATTCCTAAAAAAAGGTTGATTTCTACCCTTGTAGCCTATCCGAATTCCTAAAAAAATATGCCCTTCCAAAAAGCTCAAGTGTGCGGCTGCATACTTCGCACACCCCTTAGGCTGGCCCTGTGTGGCTAATTGATTTGAATTCAACTGAATCAGCCTGTAAACGTCACACTACTAGGCAAAGGCAACTTCTCCATATTGGAAAAGAGTGGCTTAATCCACCACGCTGTTTGGTTCTTCCTAGCATGAGTAACGATTGCTATCAGATAACGAACCGAAACCGTTAGGCAAGGCCAGATTTAGAGGTGTGGAGGCCTCGGGCAAGAAAGGAGTGACTTAAATTAGTTTCCCAAAAGAGTTATTTCATAAATAGGAACGCATTTATTATTCCTATTACAAAATCTTCTCCTTCATCTTCTGGCACCAAGTTTCAGCCATCTATATTACCTTTTCTGTCTAAAGTTTTTGAACGTATTGTCTATTCTCAGCTTAATCTATAGTTTACCTATGTACACATAATTTGCTTAGTCCTTTTCAGTCCGGCTTTCGAACTGGATACAGCACAGTTAAGTAAGGTGACCAACTATTTTTTGTTCAAAAAGAGTACACTTTGCAAGTATTATATTAAAAACAAAAAAAGTGAAAAAAAAAGTTCCCAAACAGTCAATTTTTGAAAAAGTTCTGGCAATTTATTGACGACAGTTATCGATAATTATTGGATGAAAGTTATTGGAACGAAAAAAAAAAAAAAAAAAAACCATTATATTAATACATTATAATTAAACCATTACCAATTCCAAAAACTATTATCGATAATTATCGGATCGCACTACATTATCAATAATTATCGGATCACACAAAATTATCGATAATTATCGAATCGCACAAAATTATCGATAATTATCGATAATTATCGAATGAAAAATTATCGAGTACTTCTCAATTATCGATAATTATCGCACACCCCTACCACAGATTAGAATATAATATGTAGGTCAACACTGTTGTTCAAATCACTGTCATAATATTTAATTAATAAAATTGAAATGAAATAATCTAAAAAAATGTTTTAGAAATACAAATGCGTATAAAATTATACAAATGAGTACTTTCAGAGTACAGGATTTGAAAAGAGTACGGTTTGCGAAAAAAGAGTACAAAACTAGTAAATGAGTACAGTTGGTCACCTTACAGTTAAGACTCTTATAAAAATTGTTTATGACATCTGATTTGCAATGGATAATATAAATCATAAACATGTGGCAATTGTTGCACTCTTGGAGTTTAGTAATGCTTGAAACAACGTTGACCATGATTTGCTTATTGCTATTCTGCGGACTAAATATTGCTCCTTGTGCTGCCCAATGGTTTCAGACCTACTTATATGATCGGCAAAAGTGCGTTAGCTTTGATAATAAAATTTCAACCTATTGTTCCCTTTCCTGTGGGGTCATTCAGGGGGAGTTTTGTCTCCCATGCTTTTATATATTTATAAATTCCTTATCTTTAATTTTCACATTAAAGGTCACAGCTCATTAAGAGCTACCCGGCACCCGACTCGCACCGCCTCGTCGCTCGGCGTCCACTCGTCAACAGGTGGTCCACGGGTGGACGTCGAGTGGTCAACCAGTGAACCTCGTGTGACCCACGAGTGAACGTCGCGTGGTCAACGAGTGGACATCGTTTGGTCCACAAATTTTCGAGTAGTCTGTTCATTGTCACTAGTGTCTACACGTGCTTCGTACTATCATATGCCGCAATGTGTGGTTTATAATATTCTGTCTCATATTGAAGACTCTTTAACAAAGAAAAACACACGTTCCCGGGCAGCGCGCGGTCCACTCGGGAGTCGTGCGCGGTCAACGCGAGACAAGCGTGCGAGCAGCGAGTTGGTACCAAGTGTCCCGCCGGCCGCATGTGGACAACTTGCGACCGAGGCGTCCGGTGACGATACGGAGTCGATGTAGTGAGCGCGTATCCATACAAGTCCATAGAAAGAATACTAACCGCTCGAGGCGAGGCGGGGCTGGTCAGGTGCCGGGTGGCTTTAATGAGCTATGACCCTAAAACATCACCTTTACGCCGACGATTTGCAACTATATGTAACAACACACATCACTAATGCTATCACTACTCTAAATACTGAATTAAAGTTGGTATATAAATGCCGATGCTTATATACAGACAAGAAATATGTTTATTATTATTTAACAGAAAAGGGGAACCAAAAATAAAATCGTGTTTATGTCTAAAAAATATATTTTAGTACATCAAATTCCAACAGACATTTGTATTTGTTAATTAAAAATAAAAAATAAATGATAAATATCGTTGAAGATCATCACGACACGACACGACACACTGAACTCGACTACGATCGAAGAATCTCATAAAACATCTAAAAGTACCTATACTATACGATTCTAAATTTCTCCTAATTTAACTTATAACAATTTATTCTATAGCTGTGGACACGCTTTAAAGCTGAATATACACGTTACAACTTCAACATAACAGATTTAACAATAACAATATTATTACAAAATGAAAATTCAATAAATAACGTAAAGCTTCCATTACTTTAATTTTAACATTTAGTTTGAACATTTATTTTATTGCAAGTTCAGTTTTATAGTTACACGTATTGATTGCGGTAATTACATTTGAACAAGGAACATAAAAAATAAATTTTATATTTACTTGAAAATTCACATTACATTATAATATTTTGTTATATATATGTATGTATGTATGTATAGTTGTCATCATATTTCCGATAAAATACTGTCAAATACACAATACATTATGTACTTGAAACATACATTTCGCCATACTTATATAATAACGTCATTACACTTGACAGTTCTGACAACACAATTTGTTAACCTTGTGTGTGTGTGTGTTGTGATTGTAGCAATCTTTATAATACACTGTTTTTGTATGATCTGAAATTATCGCCTATATTGTTGGCTGATTGCAATCGCAATAAAATATAATTAGGCCGTATTAATGTAATATAATAGTAGCTACATGTGTCCACAACGTTACAATGACATTCAGAGAGAATCTTAAAGTAAAATATGTACATTTGGCAACTCGCTTAGTCTATGTGTGGTGATATGCTCGGCGTAGGAAATCAAACCATATTTCCTATTGATATTTAATATAATATGCATATAAAATCACAATAAATTTATGATACAATTTTATTACGTTCGATATAATTTTTTTTTAAATGTGTACTCTTTTACGATTTGCGGCCTTAAGTTTTCTTAAAATGAATAATCATCAGGCGAAACCATATTAAGTTAAAAACGAGTATTTAAAAATAGTTTTTTTTTTCATTTTTCCAATAATTATCTACAATTTCATGTAATAATTTTTGGCAGTACTTACAATTATCGTACAAGCTACACGGTACAAGCTGCAACAGTAAGTGCCATAATATATTGCTTCTATAATTTTTTTACTGTCGATCATGGTCACAAACGATGCAAAAATTTACAAGTACCCTCGTATAACATTTCATTCGTATTAGTGTCATTAATGTATTACGTTTTACAAAATATTTATAAACAAGGAAACTTAAAATAAAAATATATACAGCTTGACCAAAAGTTACAAAATACATAAATTATACTAAATTTCGATGTTCGCTATTAAAATTTAAAAATAGCTTAACAAATTACCTTTACACATAAAATTTATACTAAGCGTCTCAGTTATCTATTCTATGTCACTGAGATTACTAAATTAAAACTAGTAAAAGCCAATAAAACAATCAAACAAACGAACGGCAGTCTTGCTATAAAAGGGTCTCTGTGATAAGGAGGCAAGATATGTTTTAAATATATTTTCGTAAAACAGTCTAGTTCCGGATGGATATTGTATAAAAACCCCGTAAAATTATACAACATTATCAAAATAATACGCTTAATATACATAAGTTCTTTAAATATAAAGTATTTTAACGTCATATGTTAAATGACATTTAAAAAAAAAGGTAATAAAAATAATAAATATGGCCACGTAGATTAATTATATATAAATCATGGAATATTAAATTCCATCAATGACCTAGTAACATAGAAAAAGTTAATTCTTATTTAGCAATGTACCGCCATATTGCGTATGTATTGTACTCTTATATTATAAAACTAAAGACGAAAAAATAAATGCACTTGCGTAGCGAAAACATGATTTCTATAATACAAAAAATATTTACATCATGAATAAAATGTTATATCGTTACAGAACATAAAGATATGGATTTTTTCACAAGAATTATGACTTTTTGTCTGAAATATGTTATGTTATCTTGGTTGGTGACTGATAGACACGAAACATATTATATAAAGAATCTTCTAGAATGACCTCCATTAGTCTTAACAGTAAATTGTCTAAAATATTTTTTAAGCTTTTCATTTCATTTTTAAATCATCTTGCAGACAGTTTACTTTTTTTACGTATAAGTATAAATAAAAACATTGACATAATATTACTTGTTAAATAGTGTTAATACAAAATGTAAAATTAGCAAATTAGTACAATATACCGAAGCCATTATTGTAAAAAAAATAAGAATTAAAAATATGTATAAGTATGTATGTTGAGGGATAGTACATTTCGTTAGAACGTACGGCTGGCAACCCAAGTTCACATTGAATGACAGGTGAGGGTATTACGGCGGCCATGTCTCACTTTCTCCAGATAAGTGCAGATTATTTGCTTATTTAGCCATATATTTAAAATTTAACGTTATTTTATAACTTATACCTCCATATAGGTTAGTACTTAGTTACTAACTATGTCATATGGATGACATATGATGATGTCATACTGATATGACAGTTGGGAAAATCCTATATTACGATATTTATCAAAATTGAAGTTCAATTAATATTAGCGTATTCTCATAGACATGCAAATAGTCTAATCTAAATATTAATGCATTGTTTCAAATTGCAAGTAATAATTACACAATGAAAGGAAATGTTTCGTAAAAATTATTGCATATTTTTTAGCTGTTTGGCCATGCTAGAGTTTAGTACAATGGCTTCAAAGCAGTGTTGCCAAATATTAAACAATTGTTGGCCCCAAAAATTAAAATGTATTACTATAAATTTTTAGTTAATTATCCATTTATCTTAATTTTACTTTTTAGTAAAATAGTTTTAGTAACTTTTGTTAGTAATATGACATTCAATTATACGCATATTCTTTATAAACAGATTAAAACTTTATAATAAAAGAAAAGGTCCTCATAAAATGGCAACACTGAAGGTTTTTTTTTACTCTGTAATGAATTCTTAAATAAAAAATATGTTTTCAATAAAAATAATACAAAATTAATCATCTTTTCATACTGCTTGTAAGAGTCAGAATCTTACTCGTGACTTTAAAATGTAGTATGTACACAAAATTTATGTTATGTTTATATTGTAATATTATAAAGTATGATTTCAATATTTTATATTATTTAAATATCAGAAATACATATACAGTTTGCATGTGTTCCTGTCAATCAATGACAATATCCGACTAAACCAGTTGATAACTCATGAAAACAATATGATGATTTAAATAAACTCTGTTAACACCAACAATATTAAAGAGAATTCATTGTTGACTTACTACCGGTAAGCAAATATCACTGAACCGTCACACCACTTCAGAGCTGTATCAGAGGCAGGTCTTCGTGCTGTGGTCAGCAGGTGTTCTGGTTCAGCTCGTGGATAAGCAGGGGAGTGGTGTCTGGAGTGGTAGGGGCAGGAGCCGTGTGGGGGCGCTGGGCTACAATTCTTTCGAGTACGCAAGAAGCAGAGAGACGAGCTTCCGCATCATGATCCCAACACTCCTCCATTGTATCGCAAATAACTGATAAACCCTGAGGATCGTAACACGCGTATTAGATACAATAAAACAGTAACATGGCTATGTCCATACATACAAATATAGAATATACTATAATATAAACGCATTACACTCAATGGACCGTAGTACTGGAAAAATCTTGTGTGGAAGGTCCAGAATAAACACACAAAAAAACATCCAGACCCTGCAAATTTGTATAACCTATAGATATATTTATGCGGGGTTTGAGTCTGCAACCACTAGCACCAGCCAGTGCTTTAGCTATATTATAAGAACAATAGAAATATAAAGACATATTTTTAGGATTTTTGTCAGTCAATCTTTTATATTATATGGTATTAAGAGTTTTATTCCTAGAAGTGCAATTTAAAATTAGGTTTATGCTTTATCTTGAACCATCTACAAGTTACTTAACTAACACATACGAAGTCGCGGGAAAAACATAGTTTGTTATGAAAGTGCGGTGTCGATGGCGGTATTTGCCTTTTTAATATTTGATTATAGATTATGAAATTTCAGGTTTCCTCAAAGACTAAATAATTAGACGTCAGAAATAATATTGCTATTAGGAATATTAACGTGGATGGGGATTCCTCTTTTTTTTTCATTTTTATCTTTGATGACCGTTCCGTTAATTTTCACGCGTTCCATTAAAGTGGCGGATTCGCTTTCCCCTAAGAGCTAAAATTTTTATTTGAGCACATCTGGATGTTCGTCCTTTCTGGTCTCTTTATCGTTCCTCCGAAAACGTGTGAGCCCGTCGGTCACGGTTATTAAAGAAACCTATTTATACAAAATAGTTAGCGATCGTTACGCTTAATAGGGAAATTATCTGTTTTGTCCAGTCAGTATATCCACAGGTACTTCAATCTCTCCATATAGTAGGAAAAAAGGGCTTACCGGGTGGTCCCGCCACTGAGGTGGTATATGCGGTCGTAGTTTCCTCTGAACCACGGCTTCCTGAATTTCTTCGAGACCTGGATGTGAACCGACTTCTTCTTCTAACGGAAGACGATACTGCGCTGTCGGTTCCACGTTGCCATCTTCGCATCTGCATAAAAAAAAATCTATAATTGTATATATAACAAGACAATCTCAGTCGGTTTCACTCGCTCGTCTGCTTTATTTATTAGCTTTTAATTACTCTTTCTGCTTCTACATGTCGTGTCTAACTGTCTAATAGAGAAAAAGAATTAAAATTCGTACAGCAGTATCAGTGTTTATCGACTTTAAAATGAAATCAATATTTTCTCACTTTATATTATTAGATTTAGTTTAATCCACAATTATATAAACCTAAAAGACTTACCTTGACGCAATTTCCCAGAGAACAAGCGCACAAGCATACATATCTATTCTTAAGAATGCATCCTTGGTGAAATTAATCGCTCCATCTAGCACTTCTGGCGCCATGTATCTTCTAGTTCCAACTTGCCCGTGTGCATCCCCACACCCATGTCCCGCTACGAAGACCAAGGCCAATCCAAAATCCGCTATACACGCGCTCATGTCTGCTTTAAGTAAAACATTCTTAGATTTGAAATCTCGGTGAGCGATTGCCGGTTTACCACCATCTTCTTCGTGTAAATGAGCTAGACCTCGAGCGACAGACGCAGCCACACGCCAAGCTTCCGGCCACGTTAAAGTATGACTTTTTAAGTAATCGCATAAGGAACCCTGAAAAGAAATTGTATTACATGATGCGATTTGTTCTTGATAAACATATTTCAATATATAATATTTAATATAAGTTATATTATTATATGAGTCCTAATGGTTCCACTAGGAATGAGATGTCATGAAGTTTCATAACCATCACACGACAAACATTAAATGACGTCTCCGTGATTCATAGAGTGAAATAGATGGAGTGGCCTATTGGTTACAGGCGCATTCAATATCAATGTTAAGCTGGAACGGTCTCATCTGATGAAGTCTGCACTCCGACCATCTAACACTTATATAAAAAGCCTCGAGAGCTTTCAGCTCGAATTATTTAATCGTTTCGATTGCGTTTTTGTGGACGATATAAGCAACATGTTGGTGAATAATGTCCATACAGTCGGGAGTCGTTTTTATAGACCCGGCCGTAAAAGTGTACTAGCTCGTAGTATGGACTCAAATCCTGCCCAGTTTAAATTAAAATCATTCAGTAGTTTTGGCATGATGTACGGTCAAGATACATTAAAAAAAAGACTAAATATATTTAATGCAAATGATTGGATCTCTTACAGTATTACAATTTACAAGTATAGATTGATTGTGTCAAATGTTACTGAGCCTAATTCCCCTTTTCATTTGGGTTGTCTGGAAGAAATGGCTAATTAGCCATAAGACCGCCTGTTGTACTATATAATCAAATTTAACTATTTTTTTAATTAAGCTTTGTAATATATTTTTGTGGTGTGCAATAAAGAATAAATAAATAAACAAGCCTATATTGAGATAAGTCAGAAATAACATTAAAAACGTGAAAAAATATTTCAAAATCCTACGTCATTGTGTATATGATAAATTTGTATCATAAATACCTTCTCGTGATAAGCAGTGATGAGCCAATATTCAGCTTGCAAATTATCGCCCTTTTTATCAACTCCGATGTAATGCAATATGTCTGGATGGTCCATGCGAGGCAATCTGTATATTTCCTGCTCCGCCAGCCACGACTGTTTATCTTGTAATGGAAACACTTTGACGGCTACATCTCGCTGACCGAGTTTCGCTCTCCACACAGCGCCGAATCTTCCACGAGCACGAACTTCGCACAGAGTCACTTGACTCAACAGACCACCCGTTTCATTCTCCATGCCCGCCCCTGCGGATGGCGGTCTCGATAACGACGCTTCGGCACTTCCTAACTCGGCAAACGAACTACCTTTTCGTTTCCTGTACAAGAGATAGCATCCTACTAAGACAGCAAATAGCAGGAATAGAGGTGTCAATGTGTAAGCGATAACCGCTTTTGTATCATCCTCGGAAGTCGGTAAAGGTGATGCCGGGATGCGTTCAGGGGGTAGCTCGGTGAGAGCTGACATTCCCGCTTCTAGACCGGGAAATGTTGCATTCTCATTGCACATATCACCTTCGCAACAGCAATGGAGTAGAGGTAGTTTCATATTATGAAGTCTACAAGTGGAAGCTCTGTCGTTACAAGCGACGGTGTCAAGGAAACAGCCTTTAACTTTAACTACAGCTTTGTTCGTTATATTATCGAACTGCCACACGACGAAGCAGTGATTGCTTTTGTCCGTCTCTCTCGGCATGCATTGTTCCTTCTCTATAGTTGTCGGTGGACATGTCGTATTCTGCGTGATGTCGCACGGTGGTGGAGTGCTGTCGTTGAAGAATTCGCAGTAGCGAGTCTCGACTCCACCCTCTTTAGGGCGTGGGGGTAAATTTTCATCTGATGGTGGAACAGCAAAGGCTGATTTGATTGTTGTATCATGCATACCTAGTAAGAATAAAAGGTTTAACATACGTATGAAAATATAATGCAATTTGATTGATTCATTTTGATAATATTTTCTTGTACAAGCTTAGTTCAAGCGACCGCTAGTTGCGACTGTTGTGACTACTACGCCAAAACATCATAAAATATAATAATGTATAGATATAAAATGTGATTATTGTTTTATTATAAAATATGAATCAGTCTGTAAACGTCCCACTGCTGGGCAAAGGCCTCTTATCCATATAGGAGAAGTGTTGGAGCTTAATCCACTACGCTGCTCCACTGCGGGTTAGTGGATGATTTTTCCAGCATGAGTAACGATTGCTATCAGGTGTTTATGATAACAACCGTGACCGACGGCTCTCTACGATGGAGAGACCCACAAGGAAATACACCCAGACTAGAAACAAATACAAAAATCTGCCCCGAGTGGGAATCGAACTCATGATCGCCGGTATTAAGACTACTCGCACCATTACACCAGTTGTTGTTATTATAAAATACATATGATTTATTCTAAATTTAATACATATTTTATTTCTTTCTTAAACAACAACAATCAGTAGGTAAATAAAAACGAAAAGCGCGAGATTTTGCGTAACTACGATCTAGCTAGTTCTTAATTCACAATTGGATATGACCACCGACACATTTAGTACGAGAACTCATGTAGGTATAATATATTCCTTGGCTTGTCTGTAAGTTTATCTTATATCATTTAAATCAATTCTCAAATACATAGCGACAAAACTCACAGAGTTATTTAAATTATTATTTTTCTAGACTTGATGATTGATGATGAATATTTATGAATACAATAAACATTTTTACATGTAAGACTGATTTTCAATTTATAATATTAACTTTCATTAAGGAAATTTATATTTATTGTATTATATCATTAAGGGGGCGTCCACAAATTACGTGAGATGTTTAAAGGGGAAAGGGGGTCGAGTCAAATCTCATCTAATCTTTAATCGTAATTTTTTTTTAGATTAAACAAAAAAATATATACTATTTTGGTCCATTATCAAGATTGTACATGCTTAAAATTTAATTTTAAGCGTAATCGTAATACGATTAAGATCATTCACTAATTCGTTCGAAATAAAATAATTTCATTCATACTTCGACGTTATACATTACTACTGACTGTCAAACCACCATATTTGTTTTATACCAAATAGCTCAATTTAATCTGAATTTATGATACAGTGCAGCCCGTCCTTTGGTTTCAAACTGCATTTTTTTTTTACAATAACAATGTAACGCGTTTACATATTTAAGAAACCCATATTTTGAAAAATCTCACGTGAGATTGGGGGATAGGGGAGGGGGTTGAATAAAATCTCACGACATCTCACCAGGGGGGAGGGAGGGACAGAAATTAAAAAAAAACACCTCACGTAATTTATGGACGCCCCCTAATAAGATTTATGGAGATTGACCTTTTATATCTTTGAATAAAAATACACATATGTAATGTAACTGAAAGAAACATTATTGTAAATAGACACGAATGATGTCTATGACTAGGAAGTGCAGTTATGAGAGTTTATCATCTCAACCATTTCATTGTCCCATTTAAGAATATTATCCCTTTATTAGTATGAAATTGATATGGAGGGTGCATACTACATGAGCAATATCAATTTATTTTGAATTACTAGCTCTACTCGCGACTACACGTTTTGGATTTCATATCCTCACCCCGAGGGAACCATACTATCATATATTTATATATATCATAGTGTCTGGTGTCCTAGCTTGTATGGACATCGTATGGACTCAAATCATGCCTTTTCGTTCAAATTTATTCATTCATTTTATTCAAATTCATTCATTCTTTTAGCCCACGACTTTGTCTCCGTGGAAGTCGAAAATGGTTCTAATAGGATTTTTGATCACATATAGTGTATTATAAAACGGACTCGTTAACAGATTTATAGTACGGATAAAACATTTTAACTGATTTTTTTTATTTATTTAAAATGATGTTAATCTAAAATATTAAAACTATTTCTATTCCTATCCGATATATTTAGTTAACTTTTAAGTTTAACAAAATATTAACTCAAAAATAAGTTTTGTGAGTTTTTAAAATTCGTTAGACCAGCTGTTAATAGATGGTGTTGCATATAGGTACCTATTTTTATTTTCTTAAATATTTATTTTTAAATTTAATTACAATGAAACAAAAACTAAATGTTACTGTGTTTTGTACTTTTTACGTGATATGCGTACAATAAAAAACCTTATAAGAGATGACGCTGATTGAAAATAAATTGCACTTGTAAAATTTATTCTTGATCACATATAGTATATTAATAAAACAGACTCGTTAACAGATTTATTATTTGTATGGATTTTCGACGTGATACGCGACCAAAACAAAGACAGAGAGACAAAAATAACATTTTTATATATAAGTTCAAAAAGAGAATATTCCAAATATTTTTGTACATAATTGGACATGTTACAGTTTTATTAGAAGTATAGATTATGTGTATATACATGTATATCAGTCTATTTAACAATTTGAAAAATAAATAAAGTAAGAAAAGAGATAAAATAAATAACATTACTAAATCATAAGCAAAATTAAGACCATAATGAAGAACATCAACTTCAGCATATTATACATAAATAAATATGTTTAATATAACACACAGACTCAGGGCGGGAATCTAATCCTCAACTCTGGAGCAGAATGCAGGACCACTGCTAATTGTTCTCTAGTCTGCCAGAAATCACACGGTGATTATTATTGTTATTATTTTGTTGATACCACCTACAATTTCTTTTATTCTGTTTTAAGTATGCCTTTTGTTCTAACTTATAAATCTTTGTTAGTCAAAAAAGTGTTTGGTGTGAAATATATAATATGTAGGAACCATTGATGATTAATAGATGTTTAAATGTAATTTGTGTTAAAGTACAAGTTTATTAAACATAAAGATTGAAGCCAAAAATATATACAAAGTTTTATATTATTAATGCCTGAAAAAGGGATTCACTAAAGTGAAAATCATCATAAATAAATTTTAATATAATTAAATTACAGATTAAATAAACTTTTAAATATAAATTACTTATGTTAAAAATGATCACTTATATACTTTTAGTTCAAAAAGTTGCACTTTTATTTATATAGTATATTAAAATACAGAATTTTTTTTTCACTAAATTCAGTACAATACAACAAATATTTTCCACTTTAATATAATCTATACTTACTTGTGTTAAATGTCTATCACATATTTGTGTCAAATATTTTATATTGAAAAACATAATTAAATTACAAAGTAGCAAACTCAAAAAATAGTTTTTTTTTTTCATTTTATTGTAATGGTTAAAATAATTTCAGTTTTGAAAAATAAAAAAAAATATCTTTTACTTTTGTTTTATATTTATAATGAGAGGAGTTGACCTTGGTATATCTACAGAAAACAAAAATCTAAATAAAAGGGTTTGTCATTTAACTAATAACATCAACTAAAAACTCACTCATATATACCCATATATCACTAACTAAAACCTAATCAAGTCAGCTCATTGAAATTTTATTCACTATTCTGATTTGTGAGTCAAGACTATCAATTGAATAATTGGTAGAGTAATGTTTGTTGCACTTTGGTTCTCTTACCTATTACTATGAAAGACATAAACAGTAAAATCTTAGATGACATGGTGAAAGGGGCGAAGGCAGGATAAAGTACCACCGCCCGACCGGTCGTGACAATCCGATGTTATTTTTATACACAGCCCCGACATCAAAGGTCTATTTAGGAAACCTCCAATATAAGTACATGACAGATCGTCAGCTAAACAACGCACATAACATATATTACTCTACATTCACTTTGCAGAATAAACACTCGAATGTCTTGATATAACTAATTATAATTTAAACCACCACTGAAAATTTAACTTAAGTAATTCGATTATTGCTGTGATTGAACTGAGATTTTGTAAAAATAACACAACAAATAACTAGTCAAATCACAAGCTTCGTTTTTTTGACGTTTGTGTATCTCAAAGACTTCAAAGTGTGTCTTTGACTCTGCACTCTTTGCTCTTTTTGGTATAACGTAGCTAAGTAACGTAGTGATTATATACTCTTTGCTTTTTGGATTCTCTGTCTACGGCTCTTTGGCATCGTCGAGTTGCCAGATTATCAATATAAACACTACCTATAGCTTTATTGTTTGAGATTGATACGAAAAAGCTAAGGAAATTGATGAAATCTTGGTATGGTATCCATAAGTCTTTATTACACTAGTTGTAAGTAAACTTAATTTGATACTTGAAAAACTAAGTTTTTGAAGTAAAACTTCTTTACGCACGCTTGGCTTGGGGAGTAAGCTGGTTAATGCGTGATAACTGACGAGAATGTTACGAAAAGTGTCCTCGAGCATGGCGAACGGTAGTTAAGGTAGTTCCAGCATGAAACCACTTTTCAACAAATTTAGCTAAAATTTTTTTCACATAGCTTTTTTCAGAATAGCTTTATTTATGAAATAATAATAATTCTAAATTTCAATTTCATAATATTTGACGGTTTAGATCGCGAGATATTTAAAGACAAAGTTCGCGATTTTGAGAGTAATGTCTCATTTATGTATGTAAAATATCCGATTTTTTATTATATTAAATAAATCTCTCGACAGAATTGGAAAAAAAACTAGGAGAGTGTTGAAAAATGTTTTTAGAATAAGCTAAAAAATTAAAAGTAGCACTTCACGGTTTTGATATCAAGATATTAAAATTATAAATATTAATTTTAATTTTAAATTTATAGTGATCTGGCAACACTGCACAACGCTCTCATCTTTTTAATTTAATAAAACTATTATTACCCGACTGCGACAAAAGGAGGGTTATGTTTTTCGAGTGTATATATGTATGTATGTCCATTTCTTTGGCACGCCCTATAGCCCAAACGGCTGGACCACGATCGAGCTATTAGCTGGACGGTTTTTGACATATGAGGTGTCGTTGGATTTGTCTAAATTGTAGTAGTGACATAGGCTATATAAATTTTCAAAACGGCGCCTGCAAACATGCAAATGGCGGAATGAGGGAGGGGAATTGAATTTTTTTTCTTACTGTAGCAATATGGGTATCAAATGAAAGCTAGTAAATTGTTTTATTCTTTTTAGTTTATAATAAGAGTATTTTACACAGTCGGGTTTTTGATTTTTTTAATGAATTAGAAAGCACAATACTATTTGTATATACTAAGACCATATAAACAAAAATATATAAAACACTCAGAGCAACGTTGCCCGATTACTATAACTAACGATATAAGGCAGAAGGTATTAAGGTAGGACTACACTTCACCACGCTGGAACTACCTTAAGAGGGAGATATAAGTTAGTGAAGATAAAAGAGAAAGAGAGAGTTACGTATCGTATAATAATTACATTAATGTATATATTATGTAAAATGCTCGATATGAATAAGTGTATATTACTGTTTTTGGTCGTCAGTCTTCGATGATCGTTCACTTCTCTCCCTCGGAAAAGGAGTGTAGGGCGATGTCGCTGCCGAGTGGCCTTTTAAAATTCGTTTAAAATTACGAAAAAAATTAACTTTGAAAAAGATTCAATCGGTTAGGTAGCGAAAGTTATTTATCATTAAAATATTATGAAGAAATTCTATTGCCAGTCACCGACAAGGTAACCTCCTCGTCGTGCACCCGGGGACAATGTACTCAGCGGACACGAAAGCATAGGAAGGAGATGCCTCGCTGTCTCTCTCCACTTGGAGGCACTCTTGTTGGACCCTGTTCTGGATTCCTGGATCACCTGATCGGCGAGCTCTAGATGGTGCCTGGGGTTTGCCATTTCCTTTATTAGGAGTGGAAGCACGAAAGCGCGTAGAGTGGCGGCGCGAAAGCACGTAAAGGGGAGCGAAAGCGCGGCGGCACAATAGTGGCACGGATGTGGGGCCGGTGAGGGCGTGGCGCCAAGAAGGCGTGGAAGCCGTGCTATATATAATATAGACTGGGGCCATAACGTTTTACGTAACGAAGCGGCTTACCCTCCCATAAGAAGTTATCACTTCAAAGTATAACTCGAAAACTACAAACCGCGAACAGGTGGCGTTAGTTCTAATTAAATATTTGGGAATTACCGCGTTTTTTAAAGAAAAGTCTGGTTCTGGCTAGTGCATTCCTATCATGGTCTAATTTATTAGACCGTAATCCGAAATGGCTTGGCACTCTTGGAACGAAAAATTGTAACTAAAGATAAAAAAGGTGATTTTATAGCATTATTATTAGCCAGGCATATGAATTCTTACGAATTATAAATACCTACTTCATCAACAAGGCAACTTTATGAAGATTAACTTTGTCTTTTATAGCATTTAATTTGGACGCATAATTTAGGAGATAATGTAGAATCAAATGAATTATCAGTCGCCAGAATTATCGTTTGCTTTAATAACAATAATTATTAATTCTTCTTCTTCTTTTTCTTTTTTAAAGACTATGGCTCCATCAGCTTTTCGCCGATGATTTTGCCAATGACAAGTGCTGTGATTTATAGACCAGAGACAGGATCCGACTTTGACAGTCTGTACAACAGTGAGTTAAGCCGTTTAAGTTGCGGTTATTTGAAAATATTTGAAATGATTATATAATTTTATTTTTTAGTAAATTATAGTTTTATATCATTGATTTTAATAAACTTAGCTAAGACAACACAAAAAGAAGTTGGCACTAAAGTCAGAAGAAAACAAATATTAACCGGTCGCGGAATGTTTTTGGGAAGCATATCATATAGTGATACAGTTAATTTCGGACAATTAAAAAACAAATGATTGAGAGATCCTTCCTCTAAGCCACATTCACATAAGGAACTGTCTCGAATGCGCAATTTAGCCAAGAACACAGGTGTGCAGGAGAAACCCAATCGTATGCGAATAATTATCGACGTAGCTATTTTACCTAGGTCGGAGTATATAAAAAACCATGGCTTGATAGGAATAGACGGCTGGATATTGCCATAATATCTACCTGTAACTAGTGTTGAGGATTGCCATAGTCTATCCCAAGATTTATCCAAACATTGCTTAGCTAAGCTTCTAAAGTCACGGGAAAAGCACTTATTATATTTATCACAGCCTAGGCGAATGGCATCTTTTGCACATATGTCTGCCATCTCATTACCAGCTATATCGCTGTGACTCGGTATCCAGGCAAGCGCTATTTCAATATTCGATTGTTGACATTTATACAGTATCTCTTTTATCCTTAGAATAATGGGAAGATTATTTTTAGCATGAAATGGACTTTTCAATAAATTCTGGAGGCAGCTTCGGGAGTCAGTGAATATTACAGATTTATTAAGACCATGTGATTCAATATACAGCACAGCTTCCAAAATGGCAATACATTCACCTGAGAAAGTGGAGAAGTGAGGAGGCAGTTTGTAATTCAGGATAATATTATATTTAGGAATCCAGACAGCGAAACCAACGTTTAATTCAGGGTTAATTTTAGATGAGTCAGTGAAGAAATGCAACCATTCCGACCAGTCTGAATCGATTATTCTACTAAACTCAAGTGCAGCACCAGGTGTTTTTTTAGTAACTCCTAGGTTCAAAATAATTCTAGGGTAATATATCAAGGAATCGTAACTATATGTAAATAGTGGATTTTTGTCAAACTGATATATATCATTGATGTTGATTTTAAGAAAAGATTTAGTAAGTGGAGGTTTATCTTTATAAATCCAAAAGTTTGAATTATTAATAAGTTGGTTTAGATCATGGAGTTTATCAATTAAAGGGTGGGAAGAAATTTGTACGGCATTAATAAGGAACCTGTCACATAAAAACTGTCTGCGTAAATGTAAGGGAGGATCAACCAATTCCACTTGAAGGGCATTAGTAGGAGACATTTTCATTGCGCCAGCTATAATTCGTAGACACTTCGGTTGTAATCTAGTCCAATATGAGAGAGCAACTTTATTGCATGGTTCCAAAACGAAACTCGCGTAGTCAAAATGACTACGTATAATCGCATTATACAACAATTTCTGCGAATAAGGGTGAGATCCCCACCTAACGCCCGAGAGAGATCTTAGGATATTAATGTTTTTTTCACATTTGTTAGAAATATAATTTAGATGTTGAACGCCCGACATTTTGGAGTCCAGTATCACTCCCAAAAACTTTACGTGATTCTGAATGGTAATAGGTTGATTATTGATGTGAAGAGATATGCTATCTGGAACAGAGCGTTTTCGAGTAAAAACGATGCCAGAGCATTTTGAGACAGACAAGGTGAGACCATGGTCAGTTAACCAATTATTTAAGTACATAGTACAGGGTAGAATTAAGTTTAGAATTGGCCTCAGAAAATGATGAAGAACAAGAGTAAAGAGCAATGTCATCAGCATATTGTAGGATATTGCAAAAGCAGAGAACCGATTTGTCAAGGTCGTAAGTATACAAATTGTATAAAAGGGGGCTCAGTACGGAGTCCTGAGGAAGCCCTTTCCAGACTATTCTTTTTGGAAGTAATGATCCTTGAACACGAACCGTGATGTATCGAGCAGAGTAAAGATTAAAAACAATGTTGATTATTCTCGTTGGCAAGTTTAAGTTAAACATTTTCTGACGGAGAATATGGAGCTCAACGTTATCGTAAGCAGATGAGATATCAATGAAGGCACCAATAACATGTTTTCCAGAGTTAAAGGCACGCCAAACATCGGTGGTTAAAATGCTGAGGCTATCTAGAGAGCCCATACCCTTCCTAAAGCCAAACTGGAATTTAGATAATAGGCCTCGACTCTCTATAATCCACTCTAATCTGTTTTTAATAAGGTGTTCCATGATCTTAGCCATAACAGAGGAAAGGGCAATTGGTCTATAAGAAGTAGGATTCCTGGAATGATTCCTCCTCCTTCCATTAAATCTTTCTAAAGTCATATACGAGGGGGGACATAAAAATTGTTTTCGGGAGGAACATAGGGAGGAGCTAGATTATTAACAAAGTTAGGCAGCCAATAAGAAGAATCGTTAGACGAGACGTTGCGATCATCCTGTAAAACCTGTCTAAAAGATTTTATTTTTCTCCACACTAGTGAGGCAGGAGCTCGCGGTGACAAAGACTCACAGAAGTAACGCCACCCACTAGACTTTTTCTTTGAGAGTAAGCGCTTAGATTTAGCGATTGTTCTCTTTAAATTTAGGTAAACTGATTTAAATTACGAATGAAAGTTACCACCGGTTCGGAATGTAGATTCTGCCGAGAAGAACCGGCAAGAAACTCGACAGTTACTCTTTTAAATAAGAAACTGTTAATACAATTTTTTTTTTCAATATAATAATAATAATAATAATTTATTGACATATTATAAGTACAAATCATTCTTTACAAGTAAAATTAAACATAGTATTCAAATATATAAAAGAGGTTATCGTTGACAGCTATACTAGTATAAACTGTGTCATAGTTGTCAGTTTTTATGTCCAATAATAGTTTAGTACCTGGATGACCGAGCTTTGCTCGGTTAAATTATATTTAGATACATTACATACTGATGAAACATAAATAATATTTTCGATCTTACCGACATAATAGTAAAACAATAAGAAATGGTTATTTAAATAAAAAATAAAAGGAGCTCTCAATAATAGTTTTTCTCACAAAAAAGAAACAAAAAAAAAAAGAAAAAAATTTGGTCTGTAGAAACAGGGATTTGAACTCTGATTTTCTGATATTGAATCCGCCCGATTCCCATCGGAGCTATTTTAAGCTTATTAATGACAGCGAAATTTACCTTCGTATTCTAATGATATTTTTTAATTGCGTAAAAAAGGGATAAAACGACATTTTCTAAAAATAAATCCTAGCTAGATCGATTTATCACCCCCGAAACCCCCTTCATACTAAATTTCATGAAAATCGTTGGAGCCGTTTCCGAGATTCAGATTATATATATACAAGAATTGCTCGTTTAAAGATATAAGATTTTATATGAATTTCACATAATTTGTACAAATTTGTGCGTTTGAAATTTAGATTTGAAGAATATTTTCTGTTTCCACATAAGTAAAGTTCCTAATCCAATTTTTTACCACATATTTACATTTGTTTACAGGTAGTGAATAGATATTTTTAAGTTTATTAACCTTATTGTATAAGTAGCTACTCATAATGTAGTATTGATGACGAGCAAAAGTCGTTCTATAAGAAGCTGTGTCGCAAACCCTATGTGCATAGCGATTAGGAATAGGCTTAAAGACAATACTTTTGTGCTTGCGGAGAACAACAGCTACAATGTAAAGTTGTCTTACAGTTAGAGCTGAGCACTCTCTATAGAGTAAATCAGTACTGTACAGCCTTGGTTTCCCAAGCATAACTTTTAATAAGGCTCTATTAGCACGTTCCAAAGGAATTCAAGCATTTTTACCAATGCCACCCCAAACGACAATGCAATACTGTATAATACTTTTTGCAAGAGCATTATATACATTGAGTAACGTCTCTTGATCTGCAGAACTTTTAAGTTTTCGAAATATTGGAATTAAATTACGAATACGATTGGTTATGCTATTAATATGAAGTGTCCAGTTAAGGTGACAGTCTAATATTAGACCTAGGTATTTAATATACGAAGCGTGTGGTATGTTGGGACACTCACAAACAGCTCGAAAATTACACGAGTGTGCTATAATAGAAAATTGAGGTGGTGGTAGAGAGTTGGATCGGCAAGTGAAAGTTAAGTATTTTGTCTTTGCTAGGTTGAGAGTTAAAAGATTAGTGTTAAGCCAAAACATTACCTCTTTAATTGCATTTTCTGCATAATATTTCACCTCATTCCAATCCCGTCCATGAACAATTAATGCTGTATCGTCAGCATAGGCAATAATTTTACAGTTTTGCATTTTTTTGTTAATGAGATTATTTACATATATAAGAAATAGAGTGGGACCTAGAACACTCCCTTGCGGAACGCCAAATGAAATGGGGGCATTGTTATGTTGTTAAATTATTATTTATATTTATAAATTATTATTACAATATTAAATCATTATAAAAATATCACAAAATGGCTCACGTATACGGATAGTCCAAATGCGTCTGCTCCAAGCGCTGGCTGGCTGAGAAGTCCCAGTGCATCGCTAAGTGCACGCTTTTATAGTTCTATCCGTCATAGTGATTTTACAAAATGTGGGTACATCTAATATTTTACAAAGTATGGGGATATCAAATAACAAATTATTCAGCAATTCAAACAGCGAATACATTACATAAAAATAAATAGGAATAACAATAACATTTTAACACAAATTATTCAGCAATTCAAACAGCTGAATCATTACACAAAAATAAATAAGAACTAAACTTGATTAAATTAATTTAAATAATCATTTCCGGCCACGTGTTTTTCTTAAATATGCGGTTTCCCGCCGACATATATAATTATATATATATATATATATATATATATATATATATATATATATATATATATATATTTATATAAAATATGGATATTATTCTTAATAGAATTTTTTCATGTGCTGAAATAAATCGGTTATCATAGTTCCTTCTTGTCTGTAATATATTTAATATATCAGTACAACTTTGGAAAAAAATTAAAAAAAATGAAAAATCGATTTTTGAGAAATCGATCTTTTAGACCTCGATTTTTTTAAGAATCGATTCTTTATGTTGCGATTCGAATCGATTTAGGAATCGATCTTTTTTGAGAAGAATCGTAAACCCTAGTCAAGACTGCTTTACACGCAGAAAACTGTTTGCTATGTTGCCTAATCAAGATTGGGTTGTGGAGAAAACCAGTATTTTCTTCTCCTTATTTAGTTAGTAATATTTAAGTACGTTTTTTCTTCAAATTAACGAGGGTGAAATCGTGGGATAAAGCTAGCTTAATGTTTTAAATTTAATACATAAATAAAATATTAAAAGTGATAATTAAAAAATATTTTATTGTTTTATTTTATTAATACATAAATGTCATAAATGTGCATTTTTTGATCGAAAATAATATTTAACAGGGCTAAAATTAAAACTACTATCACAGATATCATTTAAAACACAATGTAAACTTTTTTGAAGATACATCATACATGCCGAAGTGTATAGTTTTTGTTCTTGAAAATTCTTAATTTGTGACAACAGAGGATCAATATTATCAATATTTAATATCTGCATCATGGCTTCATTATCAAAAGATTTGAATGGACAGCTGCCTTCTGTAAAGCTTTGTAAATGTGAGCAACTTCCAGATGAATAATTTTTTTTGCCACCTTCCAATCCATACAAGTGCCTGATGCCATATACAAATTTCTTTTCATTGTTTTGCCAATTGTGACAACATTGATGGTTACCATTAGGAGTTTGCTCATACTCAGTTCTCCAGAATATTAAAGCTTCATCAACTGGCATACCAATATCTTTTAGAAATAAACTATATGAAAATCTTTGATTGTGAGATAATCTGTGTTTATTTCGTAAGGTCCGATGCAAGTTGTGCATACATGGCGGAAATAATTTACACAAATTATCAACATCATTACTTCTTACATTATTAATAGTCCACTGATTATTTATCCTAGGAATTTCTTTGCTAACTAAGTTCTTCAGGTCAGTTATCCTTGGATCATTTTCAAGGTTACCTAAGTTAGTTCTTAATCTATGTCTTAGATTATCTGTGAACAGTATGGTTAAGTACATTTTCCATTTACTACAAGGAATATATGCAACACCATTCTGCAATGGAACTTTACGCTGAGCAATGAATGCAAGGCAATGTTTAAAATGCACCTTTATTGTGTGTAAAGAACAGTTTTCACAGCAAGTATCAGAGCAGATATGTGTTGCAACATGTTTTAATATCAAATGTTGACAAACAATTTTGAGCGGATCCAGAAACCATAGATGAGTTTGACATTTTCTTATGATACGAAGAAGTTTCTTAGCAAAACATCTCAAATCATAAGCTACTAGGGTCTTTAATCTATGTCTAAATAAAGATTCCTCTGCTTTTATAAAAAAGTTTGTGAATTCCAAAGTATTAAGTAAAATTACGATAATACAATGCATGTAATGGCCGACAGAGTCATATAAGCTTCCTTCTATTACATATTCATTGTAAACAATGTCTTGTTTTCTATAAACAATCTTTAAAAATTCCAACCTTTTAAGAATTATTGTTTCCAACAAATGTATCGGCAAGTCTCCTTTAACTGGAGTCAAATAAAAAAAAGACATATCTCGATAACCTGGAACAAATATAATATTAAGATGGTAGTTACAGTATATATTCAATGAATGAAATGAATTGTGCCAGTGAAACACTTGATTCTTCCAATATCACATAGGATGGAGAAGACATGAAGGAGATTGATTGGATGAAATATGTCTCAATTTAATTTTGAAAATGAGTGAAATAGTCAGACTTTCATTGTTAGACTTTAAACCTAAAACAAAACAAAAATTTAATATTAAACTTAAACTACAACAAATTAGTAATATACCTCTTTAACATTATATTGGGATGGACACATGATTTATTTACAACTTAATTTTATTGCATTCAATGTATTTACAGAGAAATGAACAGTAAATACCTACTAAACACCTCCGGTAGGAGTAAGTGTTCTGTGCTAAACACCTACATTAACAAACATTGACACTTATAGGACCAGGATTATACGAGGAAGGACGTCATATATAGGACGAAGGATTTTGGGACAGTTGAAGGGAATATGTATAACTGACTGTACCTTCGTCAAGGCCACATTCACACAACGAGTGGTCACGTATTATGATTTTTGCGAGGTGAACAGGTGTACACGCATGACCAAGAGGCAAGCGATAAATTATAGATGTGACCCAGCAGTTTGCATGTCTTGATGTCTATGAAGATGAAGAATGACCTTATATACTCTTTGAATGTCCTATTATTAATTTATTAGGTAAATAAATAAACATATTATGACATCTATCACAACACAGAGTAGAATAAATTAGGGGTGTGCGATAATTATCGATAATTCCTAACTACTCGACAATTATTGATAACTGTTATTCGATAATTTTGATCCAATTTATTATCGATCGACATGATAACGTCTTTTTTTTTGACGCTGTGAAATGCGTTTACGCATCTCGCCACCCGCAGGCGACGGGTATGTGGGACTCGCTGACTGCGAAGTCAGAATACCCACTAAAACACAGCGGTGCCTTCGTCGTCGTACAAGGACGCCACGGGATCGCTGGCGCATGCCACCGTGACGCCCCGACGACGGTTGGCTCGCCTACGCGGGCCGCCTTCTTGGTCATATAGCACTCGCGGGCACCGTGAGCGCTCGACGTGATAACGTCTAGTAAATTGATGAAAGCTCCTGGGTACATGTACAAAAACATGACGTCATTGTCACAATTAGTGAGCGAGAGCGCGGAACAAGCGAACAAGAAGTTAACTTTAAGTTATTAAACTTAACTTCTTTATTAAACTTGATTATTTCTTGTATTACATATCAAAGTATTTAACTTTATTTCGCTTTTATATATATATATATATATATATATATATATATATATATATATTATACAAAATAATGATAATTCAGTGATAATAATTCAATTCCATTCATGTTTTCTAATGACGTTATCACGTAAGAATTATCGTCCGTAAACCGACTTTATAGACAACCATTTTTTTTTAATCCGATAATTACCGATAATTTTGTTTTGATCTGATAATTATCGACAATTAGTTTGCGGTCTAAGAATTATCGATAATTGGGATTCGATAATTAGGGGTATGCGTCAGCCGATAAGTATTGAAGTGACTATCATTTTTTTTAGGAATTCGGATAGGCTTCAGGGGTAAATATCGATGGCAGATGTTGGATGACCTTTTTTTATCGAATTCATCCAATAATTATCAAATCTATCCGATAATTATCAAATCGATAATTATCGATACTAGAGATACCTCGACCGTGCTCTGTATCGTTCCACCTAAGGTCCGTGGTCGTCGCGAGCGATCGTTCGACGTCATAGATGACGTCACTGTTCACGACCACATCGCGGCCACTTCGCCCAAAAAATATTGATGGGTCAAAGTGGGCTTTCACCAAAAAGAAGCGGAAATTTTAAAAAAGAACGATGGCGACGAGACAAATAACTGTTTACGATCCTGAAACTGACATCGCAGTGGAATTGTCTCTCATTCGTTTTGTTGGGAATCCATTTCGAATTAAATTTTACTCCAATCCATGCGAAATATTTACTCACAAAACCCCCACAGCTGCACGTTTTTACATGCCGCCATATTACGAGCACATAGCGCTCAAGATGTGCGTTCCACCTATAACATTCGCCTTCAACGCCCGCGGCCTTTTTACGTTAGTGGAACGGCAATTTCAGCGGTCGTGGTCGATGGCGTTGCGGGCGTTAAGGCCAGTATATTCGAGCGTTGTAGGTATTCAGCGCTACCTCCCTCCCCGCGCGACTAGTTACGCGAAGTCTCCGATCAAATGAACTCTCGATGACCCCGCGCGCGGCGACGGCGCACGGAAATAATTAAATATATAATTTTACAGTAACTTACTAGGTTTTTTTTTTTACTTTAGGTTATTTCATAATTCAGTTTTGTTTTCGATCCTGAAGGCACAGTATAAAATGCAACCTAAACATTTAATACCTAAGAGAAGTAGATAAAAACCATTATTTAATTTTTTATGGGTTTATAGCTTAAAAAAAAATTTACTATTAATATTTTAATTTATATTAATTATCAGTAATTTTTTTTTTTTGTTAATTAATACACTTTACAACATTTAATACCTAAGAGAAGTAGATTTAAACTTTATTTCTTCTCTTAGGTATTAAATGTTTATGTTCCACCTATTACTGCCACCAGGGCCCTGCGCTGGGGCTCCCAAGCGGCGCATTCCTCCAGGGTGTGACGCGCCGAGTCGATTGGCGCGCTACACTCGTGGCAAAATCAGGGGTGGCTTCTCGCCTAGCGATTTGGAGCAGGTACTTACCGAAGCAACCGTGCCCGGTAAGCACCGGCGACAGCCGAAACGTAAGGACCCTATGCCGCCTGTTGACCCAGCGACGACGGTGAGGACGTCGCTCTGTCCATTGCCTGTCTCAATTCGTTGTCGGCACCTCGCAGGTTAGTCCCATTGTCGGACCAGATTTGAGCAGGTTGTCCTCGTCGAGCTTTCATTCTTCTTAAATTCATTATCACATAGTCTGTGCTCAGTGACGTCGCTATCTCTAGGTGGATCTTTCTTACAGTGAGGCACGTGAATACTGCCACGTAACGTTTCTGTTGGCTGCGTCCCACGGTGACTGTTAATGGTCTGAAGTAGTCCACCCCTGTGTATGTGAAGGGTCGCTGATAGTGAGCTAGGCGAAACGCAGGTAGGTCTCCTGTTCTCGGGTGTGGCGGGATCGCTGCCCTAATCCGGCAGTGTAGACACTGTGGAAAGAGCGTTCTTGTGACGGGCCGCAGGCGTAGTATCCAGTAGTGCTGTCGACATTCGTTCACAGTCACCTCGACTCCCGTGTGATGCCTCGTTCTATGCATCGCTATGATCCACAACTTCACTGTGTGATGATTTCTATCTAGTATCATCGGGTTTTTAGATGGCGTTGATAGTTGCTCCGCGGCGTTAATACGACTACGGACTCGGAGGGCTCTCTCTGCAGACTCGATGCTCAGCTGCTTGAGGCGACTGTTTCGGGTAAACGACTTCCCGTCTTTAATGCTTTCTACTTCATTTGGGAAAGATTCTTCTTGGACTGTTCTCATGAATAGGTCTTCAGCTTTCCTGATAAGTTCCGTGGAGACCGGACGAACCTCCAAAGTTTCTTCGAGCTCTACTCTTTTTTTCTGGCGTGTTTTCAGCTTCTTGTTCGTCCTTTTCCAGTCTGGGTCTTTTAACGCGCTTTTCTTAGTCCTTTTATAGTTGACTCGTTGTGTATTGGCTCGACAGAGTTCTATAAACTGTAGCACTCGAGCCGTCGTGTAGCGGAGTCTGTTCCAGCTGGAGTACCGTGTGCAGTCTGGTAACCCTTCTTTGAGTCGCGGCTGTTTACGATCGGTGACGTGATGAGTCCTTTCTTCGCCTGTAGGTTCGGTTGACGACGACAAGGCGGACGTTTCCGTGGGCCAGGTGGACTCCGGATGATAAGGAAATTCAGGACCTGTGTACTATCTGTGACCACTGCTGAATCCCGCTGGTACGTCCCGCGCCACGTCGTCGGCTACGTTTAGCCTGGTTGGGACCCATCGCCATTCGCTGACCGTCGAAGAATCTTCAATTGCCGCTAGCTGCTAGCTAGCCGCTGTTAGGTGAAAATACTAATATAACTTATTGAAATTTTGGATATGCTAATATATCGGTCTAAGATATCGATGATAATCATTATATTCTAGCTAAAAATAGATTGAGTGTTCATTAAACTTACGAGTACTTATCTGATCGCTTTTCTAAGCTTACGTAGTTCACGTCTAGATATTTTCTTTTTATTTCTAGTTTTATTCCCCATTTTATATCTACACTACACTGCTATACAGTAAAAACACTTCCAACGTTGTTAGAGTACTAACTAAACTAATCTAATAAAATAATCAATAATAATCTATACTAATAGATAAAACTGAAGAGTTTGTTTGTTTGAACGCGCTAATCTCATGAACCACTGGTTCAAATTTAAAAATTCTTTTTGCGTTGGATAGTCCATTTACTGAGGAAGAATTTAAGCTATATAACATCACGCTACGACTAATAGGGGCTGAGTAATAATAAGAAATGTTACAAAAACGGGAAAAAATAATCTTTTTTGAGAGCTTCCGTTGCGTCCTTTATTATTTCTCTTCTCAAGACATTTTTTAATTATAGTTCCACTTTTAAAGTAAATATAACATCACTCTTTTACTGTAAATTTTCGAAAAAAAAACTCAGTAATATGTTGGACGACCCAAGAATCAAACCTGAGAGCCCTTGCTCGGCAGTAACGCTTGGTACCACTGGACCGACGAGGCGAAAATATTTAAGTACGTTTTTCCCTCAAATTAACGCGGGTGAAACCGCGGGGCACAGCTAGTACTAAATAAAATTATCCAATCTATTTCTCAAACCACACTATCCATTCTCTGAGGATAGAGAGGTTCACTGGCGCTCGAATTCCTAAGAGACAAGACCGGACCCTATACATCGGTTTTCACACAAGAGGAAAAGAAGACGTTGATAGACAAGGGATACGGCACCGGACAGGGATCGAGCGTCATGACTATCCACGAGGCACAGGGACAGACACGCGAGGCAGTCATCATCGTCCAGACAAAGACTAGGAGGCTGCGGATTCATGACAGTGTTCCGCATGCTGTGGTCGCGGTGACCAGGCACACAAAGACCTGTGTCTACTACACCGACGACGGTGGTGATGCAATCGGTCGTTTTGTCGGCCTCGGTGGAGGCCACAACAAAGGAAATACTGGAGCACACCCTCAAGATGGCTATACATAAAAGAGACACCGCCGTCATTGAGGATGTGCTCGAACAGCTTCCCTCGGGGGATGGCTGCGGCAGAGTCTCCAATAAATAATACAAAAATAAAGAGCCCAAATGTAAATGTAGACAAGCCGTAAAATGTGGTGGCTGGTATGTATGTACTAACAAGCAATGAAATATTAGATTATATTAGATCAAGGAATAAACGCATGTACATAGAAAATAAGAAATATGATGTAAATAGATGTAAGAAAAAAAAAGACAAAATAAAATTATATATATATATATATATATATATATATATATATATATATATATATATGTATATGTATATATATGTATGTGTGTATATTTGTATATGTAAATTATATTTGTAAATAAAGATTATGTTTATTAAAAATGATTATATGTATGTAAATATGATTATATGTATTAAAAAAAATTATAATAATAATAAATAAATAATGGTCAGTATACGGACTCGCGTCATAGAGATCCTGACAATAAGTCTAGCTAATGTAAGTCTAAAATAGTACGCATGAAACTATATTAACAATCTTATACATTTAATTAAAAAAAGGCACGGGCAAATATAAGCCCGTGGATATTTTTGTTATAAAAAAAATCCAATCTTTAGAGGGGGGGGGGACGCCGCCAGACAGCAGAGATACAGGTCCTACTTCGATGACGCCACGCAGGCAACTAAAGCGAGGCGCGCGGGCCGTTTTCTTATATAATTTAAATATTTAATATTAAAAAAAAATAGAAACATTTATTTAAAAAAGTAACCGTTAAATGTTCTACTATACCTTAGTTAGTTGATTGGGTTAGTGGCTTTCAGAGTTCTACTATACCTTGTCCAACCGTTTATTATCTTTTTGACATTTCGACATTAGTTACACCCTCACACGTTACTGTTTCGATTTCAAATAATAATCGATTTTATTTAAGAAGAACTTACAATCGATTTAATGAAATATTTTTAGTTTAAATATTAATTATTCGTTTCTTAGTTTTATTTTAACGCGTCGATAGTTAGCAGCCGTCAAAAAATAAATAAACGAATGAACAGATTCATTGTTCTTTACTCTTGATTTGAACTTAACTTCCAAGATTTCGACTTAATTCCTTGCAAATAATGAAATTTGGAGTCATAGATACTATTTTTATTTCCTTTTTAAAATGAATTTTACAGAAACAAAACTTATATGAAGTCAAATTATTTTTATTATATGATCGAGTCATCGATCGATATAATATTTCAAGAATTGTTTTATAGTCTGTGGTTGTTTGATATACACAGGGCAATCACTACCCGTCTATAAAGTACGACATTATTGTAGTACAATATTCCGAAGAAAAAAAACAAAACGGTTGGACAAGGTATAAAAGTTATTACCTATTTTTACATGTGAATATTGTAACTTAAAATCTGATATTCTTTGAATAAAACTCGAAAAATAATCAAAAACATCCTTTCTTTATGTTTTTTTTTTATCGAGTCAAGTTACAATTATCGTGTTTTGAACCGTTGAATAATCAAGAACGTTTGTTAAACTATAACATATATTTTTAACGGATCAAAAAAATGAATATTACTATGTTTAAAACTCTATCAAAAACAGGTGATTTGGGATATACTGGCCTTAAGTGGAACGTAGCCATTATAAAACTTAAAAGCACGGCCGTGCTTAAAAGGAATGTCCGAATGTCACAATTAGGTTTGTTATTTCTGGAACCAGTAGAGAGTATTTGAATTTATACGACATCGTTTAAATTCATTTACTTTGTTTGAATCTATCTTCCTCTGTTATCAGCCCCATCATCATATCCTTATGCCTGTGGATTATGAGTATCATTACGAATTTACTACTTTAAAAGTAATATTTATTTATTGTACTCAGTATACTTGTATGAAAAATAATGTCTAGACTTACATTGAACTGAATCAGACTGTAAGCAACCCATTGAGGGGCAAAGGACTCTTCTCCATATAGAAGAAAGGTTGGAGCTTAATACACCACGCTGTTCCACTGCTCGTTGGCGGATAAATTCCCTAACATGAGTTACGGTCACTGTCAGATGTTTATGATAACAACCGGAACCGAGGGCTTTACGTGATCTCAGTGGGACGGTGGGGAAACGCACAAGGACATACACCCAAACCAGAAACAAATAAGTATTAATGAACCTACCTTACCTTTTAAGTACCTACCTTCATTAGCAGCATCGGATGCAATAGTAAAACTTTAATCAGGTTGTTACTTTATAATTAATTTTAAAGTAAAACCAGCTTCTGACAACATTGTATTTGTTATAAAAATTTAAGACAATAAAAAGAAAAGAAAAAAAGTTTCACAAATCATTTAAAAAAAACACCTCAAAAGCACAGAGTGTTATAATATTATTTACGGTTACGTTTTACGTTTTTGGTTTATTACGTTTACGTTCAGTTCAAGCCGCTGAGTAACACAGGATCGATACTTGACGCTTTTATAAGAAAAACAATTAAATTATTCAAGAGGTACTGTGTGAAATATTTTGACTTGCAACATGGTGTCAAGGTAGAAATCATTATTGATCTATATATCTATCTATTTAAGCGTCGACTGCAATGCATGAATATTAATATTTTAAGGGTTGAATTTAACTGTTAAATCAGTTTTACAAAGCGTAGAAACTGGAACATTTCGAAAGACGAGAGAAGATGTAAGTAGTTTTATGGTCCATTAAAAAAATTTAAATTTTTATTCACCTTTATCTATCTTCTGGAATGGTTTTAAAACTATTTATTTTGTAATTGAAAAAATGTACTCAAAATCCCCACAACAAGCTCGAAAATTATTTTTTTATTTTCTTCCAAAACCTAATCCTTTTCTCGTGGTTCTTTCGACTGTCTTTGAAATATTTAATTAAAAATCAAACGATGTTCCTTGTTAGGATATAATTTGAGAATGACTACTTTTGTTGTAATATGTTAGTAATAGGACGAGTTTTTAATAGCTATCCGGAAAGTTTTAAAACCCCAAAACACTTAAACTGAAAAAAAGCTATATATGTAAATACATATATCACAATAATTATTCTAACTATTTATTGACTATTAAGTAAAAGAAAAAATCTGGTATACGTAGTGTAGCGACATCTATCTCGCCATATACGAACTAGAAGAAACAGACGTATCCTACATCACGCTATAGAAGTTTTCAAAGCGATTTAATATATATACAAGAACTCGACAACAAAACGTCAAGTGGCGCGTAGCCCACCAGACCCAACACCATCTGGTCGAAGGATCCTTCCTTTTCAATGGCAACCCCTCTTTACACCAAACTGGTGACCCCGAGCATGAACGTCAGCGCAGCCTTCGCAAATCTACGTCATCGTAACGTCATCATCACTTCCTCAAGCTTTCGAGCAGCGAGTCATACAGCCAGCCAGCGTCCACAGCTACTTCGGGTATCCTGACCACAAGCATGCAGCGGACGCGCATTCCTGGTCATCGCCCACAGCCTTCGCAGCGACCTTGGCACAGCACACTGCACTTCGGCCGGTCAGCAAGCAGAGACGCACTTCTCTCCTGGTCGACGCAGCAGCCAGCCACTACGCAGCACTGCACCACCCCGACTCAGACAGTTCCGACTCACCGTGAACTATGCGGCATCTGGTTCCGACTCACTGGAACATCCCACTGGCCCGGCAATCATCACAAGATGTAGTATGGACGACTCAACCTGATATCGACCTCCGGTCTCGGAGGGGGAGTGATGTAGCGACATCTATCTCGCCATATACGAACTAGAAGAAACAGACGTATCCTACATCACGCTATAGAAGTTTTCAAAGCGATTTAATATATATACAAGAACTCGACAACAAAACGTCAAGTGGCGCGTAGCCCACCAGACACACACCCGTCTGGTCGAAGGATCCTTCCTTTTCAACGGCAGCCTCTCTCAACGCCAAAGTAGTATTTTCCTCTCAACTGAAAATTTACCTGATGATAGCTTATATGCAACTGTAGGTAAATATGTATATTATATACATACCTATAATATACATATTTACCCATAGTTGGTAATATTGTTGTGTTGTATATTGTATGTCAGCTGGCCGTATCTCAGTGGAAAGACCGTCAGCTGATACTTTGAAAATTATGACGTAGGAGTTAGGCGGGAGCATCTATTGCCTATTTAAATGCATCTGTTGATGAGGTTTCCCTCGACTTAATGCTAGCTAATTTTTTTTTCATTTATTACAGCAATTAATATTATGCTTTTACAGTATAAATAATATGTTGGTAATATTCAAGAGGCGACGATATCTATGTAGATATCGATTTGTTATCATTTTAAAATAATTATGAAATGAGTCACAGGTTACATGGATGGATATAAATCCATAAAGTGATATATAAGTAATACAAACAAATCCTTACGTTCAAAACTAAGGAAAATTGTCTAATTTTTTTTCATCATAAAACTGAGATAATTATTTTAGGTATAAGTAACTTTTATACTAATATTATACTTACATAATTATATTATATTTAATTGAAATAATTTGTATTTTTATTTTGTATTTAATTGTTTTACGCAATATATTTTATAAATACATAAATCGCATTGCATCGCATCAGCCTATCGCAGTCCAGTAGGACATAGACCTCCCCAAGCCTGCGCCAAATATCCCGGTTTTCCGCAATCCTCATCCAGCCTCCGCTGGCGACCTTGCATAAGCCGTCGGTCCAGCGAACCGAAGGACGCCCTACGCTGCGTTTGCCGACACGTGGTCTCCACTCTAGGACACGTCTCCTCCAGCGGCCATCGGTCCTGCGACATACGTAACCAGCCTACTGTCATTTCAACTTACTGATTCTACGGGCTATGTCGGTTACTTTGGTTCTCTCACGGATAATCTCATTTCAGATTTTATCTTTGAGAGAGACTCCGAGTATAGCCCGTTCCATAGCACGTTGAGTGACTTTAAATTTGTCTTGGCGCCTTATGTCAACACAGGTAGGACGCACTGCTCAAAGAATTTGTCTTTAGGCATTGCGCAATCTTCGAATCGAAGACTCGACGAAGCATACCAAATGCCGCCCAGCCCAATTGAAATCTCCTACCGGCTTCCTTCTCGAAGTTGTTTCGGCTAAGTTAGATTGTGTGGCCTAGGTAGACATAATCCTGCACAACTTCGAGAAGGGTACCATCGACAGATATTGGGCTCGGCATATTATGTGTATTGAATCTAACTTTTGTCTTGTCTAAATTCATACCAAGACCGACCAGTCGGGAGGGCTCATTCAGGTCGCCCACCATCCGGCCTAGCTCCTCCAATGTCTCCGCAAAGATGACGATATCGTCGGCGAAACTAAAGTGTGAGATGTATTCGCCATTGATATTTATTCCTCGTCCACTCAATTCCAAAGTTATATTACAATTATAGAGCAGAAAAGGGGGTCGAAAGATTTCCAAAGATCACTGGAAAGATGCCTTATTGTGAAGCTTAAAACAGTGGATGGCAGAATCGTTTGCTCTCACCCTAGATCCGAGAAGAGCTTAAGAAATTTTACGGGCTGCTACACTCGTCGAGCGCACACAAGTCTAAGACTCAGTACACCGAAGATAAATTAATATTAAAAAAGAAAATTGCATAAATACTCAAAACCTAATAAAATCACATTAGATTGAGAGATGATATCTGATCGGTTAGTTTCTTTTGAGAATATATCTTGTAGTCAAAACCTTGGGTTATACGAATGTCGTAGCTTTGTTTAACAAACTCTGTGAGATAGTGAATCTTCCAATTGATCCCCTGCATATACAATATATTATAAACTGTAACGAATACAATAAATTATTGCTCACAGGAGCAATGACCAGGAGACTTATATATTTTTACCATTATTGGACATCCATTAAAATAGAATCTGATCACACACTTAGTTTCACTCAAGAGAACATTAAAGCGCGATTATTATTAGATATGCTTAATCTATGTGGACTCAATCAATTTGATAATATCCATAACAGTAACAATCGTCTCTATCTTTTCTTATCTACAATATCCTTGCTACGAGGCAAATGCCATCAGTCAGGTAGATAGATACCACCTACCCTTATCTATTGAAAAGAAAAAACTTGACACTATCTCAATGAAACATAAAAAACCACCGAGATATAATTTTCGTAAATGCGACTACGATAATGTCAAGAGATCCTTTAAAAACACTGGATTAATGTGTTATCGTCTACTGATGTTTATGTAAATGTAGCATCTTAAACACTAAAATTGAAATATTATTTTACTAACTAATTTTTATACTGATTCTAAAATATTATACCTACATATTTTCAATACAAATCATAAAAACTAATTATTCGCAGATAATTGTGGTATAAATCACGTCCGCGTGGAATGAGGCCAAGATTGATTGATCGTCCCGTTGTCGCAATTTTGATTCCCTGAGCAAAATTGAACCGGATCAAATCTTATTATTATTTTTAGCTCTGCTTCTCCAAGGTCCATGTGTTTCGACTGAAAACAGCAAAAATATGTAATTATTTATAAGCGACGAATGTTTGTACTATTTATCATTTCAGCTTTTTCGCAACGCTTTTAAAGCTGTTTCCTTGACATGAGACAAAGCTGATGTTTCGACGCAGGTTGCGTCTCACAAAAGCGCCCATTTCTTTTTCCAGAGAACTAGTGCTGATCCATCAGGTCTGTTGCCATTGTCGCAACTAATTCTAATAGGCTTAATAAGAGCAGGAACGTAGATAGAGCTTTTTTAATGGTTTTCTTCAGGGAAACGAGGCGGGAAAATCTACCTAAACTCTTGTTGCAAGAAAATCCATGTAGTCCGAAAGAGTCAATCTCCTTTACATACGGACATCTGTGTTTAAAGCACAGTGGTGCTCCCAACTGGAGAGCTACAGTAACCACGGCATTGCGTGTAACCAGTGACCTGACTTTTTATTAGACAAAGTTAGAAGCCTAGCACGGTTTTTGTCACTTTTAAGATTTTGTGCAAAGCATGATGCAATTAATTCATGAGTATTTTAAACCAATGGCGTATCTCAAACTATTTACTTTGAAACTTCCTTGGGAATACCGTTATTAGAACACCTTAAGCTTCAGTTTTCTATTGCCTAAAATTTGGGAACATAGGCCTTTGACACTATACACAGTAGTAAGAAAGGCAGGAAGAGCGACATTAAATTTTACTCACGCTAAATCATCTTTAATCTCAATATATCTCAATAATAATAATCATCTCTAATTGGTGAAGTAGCTTGGGTTCCGGAATTTTCGTCAAAAGTTTAATTTTGAATTTTTTCTTAAGAAATTTTCAAAGTGGCAACAATTTTATTGGTCATTTCACGGAAATTTCAAATTGGGTTTACGCGAATGAACTTTCAGTAGCAAGTCGGCCTCGTTTCCGAATAAGGTACGGGCTAAGTAAACTGCTGCTTCACTACCTCCTTTATTTCTGAAACCTACTTATATTGGTTGAAATTTGGTTTTGATGATTATGTGCCTATATGCTCATTTATATGCTAAACTGTCAAATGTGGGACCACATAGCAATTGGACGGATGCTACCATCTTTTTTGTTAAAAGCACTTAAATTTGCACCATAAACATGGGACAAAAAATATTAAAAAAAAGACATAATACTTATGCCGCATAGGTGTATAAAATTAGCTGAAATAGGTGGGTTTGGAAGTAACAATACTGGATTCGTTGAAAGATGCTTTTCGAGTAATAAGGCTTCTATAAGTGCGTTCAACGAGACAAGATACCAAATGTAAACAAACCAACTGCCAGGTCATACGCCTATGCAGGGTTTTGTAACCTTTTTTACTTACACAAATTTATTAAAACTAGATATAACAGCAACAAATAACAAAAACAACAACTAATACAATAAATAAAAACTATAACTAAAACTAGTAACAAATAAGAATAATTAACGAAAATATTAACAGGAAATAACAGAGAATAAACAAAATTTATGTATCACCCCGAGCGCTTCACGAACGGAATGAAATATAAAAAAAAAAAAAAACTACGAAATCAAAAGGCCGCGCGAATGTTTTCGAACCCGCAATAGTCTCGTTGGACTTTGTCCGACCTTAGCCGAGAGCCATGCAGCAAATAGCAAATAAACAAAATAGAAAGAGAGACTATATTTTCATGTTTCGTCGGCATTGTTTACATTTGGTATCTTGTCTCGTTGAACGCACTAAGCATTTTATTATCAAGTGGTGCGAGGGTATCGCTAGAAAAGAATGCGAGCAGCATTCCATCAATCTATTGCTTTATTTCCAATTATTTTTTTTTGAGTCAAAAACAAGGTGTCTAGTAAGCTATTTCGTTTTAATTTTGCTGATAAATAATCACTTTTAGTTTTATCAGGCTGTAAAAATTTATAGGAGAAGAAAAGAAGATTTCACCAGACCTAATTAATGTAAAAAAAACATTTTGAATCATAGCTGATAAAGATTTAGCTAGTGATGACCTCGTTCTTCTAGGAATTCGTTTAGAGCGGAATATTTTGTGACATTTTATGAGAAATTTATCAAACGGAATCGAATTAATATCGCTGGTAATGGTTGAAGAAATATGAGATAAAATAGGCAATTAATGCACTAATGAATCACTGTTGCAACGGTTAGTAATAATATTGTATATATATATATATATATATATATATATATATATATATATATATATATATATATATATATATATATATATATATATATATATATATATATATAATTTCAACTCAATTTGGTTTGAAACTGTCTTAAAAAGAAAAAAACGAAACTTACACAAAAAATATAAAAAGTTCGGAAATCCTCGAGATTAAGATACATTTGACCTATTTTGGCGACGATGTAAGCGATTAAATGGATGCATGAAATAAAAATTATTGGACTCTGATTAACAAGACATGGTCGAATATTGGTGAAATCTGTGAATTGCTTGCGAATTAATTTTGCTCTATCTTTGAATGAAACGGTTGGTGACATAGAATACTGAATACCTGAGTCACTTCTATAGAAATTTATTACTGAATTCAAAAACTTCAAATAAATGTTCAAAGTTCAAATAAATGTGCTGGTCTGTTTACATTTTTTCCTTTATTCATCAAAACCGCTGAGCATTATTTTGAACTAATCAGTTCAGATATACATTCTAAAAATAGCTATTTTTATATCTAGAGACCAATCAATTTGTGAAAGCTATCGTCGCATCAGTGTATTGTGTGTATTGTGTATTATCATACTTTTCCACCACATTTAAAAATACGCCTTGGTCCAGTAAGGCTAAATTATTAGGATATAAAAATTTCATCTGAAGGTAATTTGCCAGACAGGGTCAAACGGATACAGTTCATAACGATTTATTCAAGATTTTTGATAAGGTTAATCACAAAATCATCTATTATGAACTGATAGCTATGATATAATTGCAAAAGTTTTGCGGTGGATACAATTTTATTTGATGCAAAGATTTCAATTGGTTTCAATTAAAGGACACTTATCGTCATCTAACACGGTTACATCAAGAGTCCTTCAGGGATATCTTCTTGGTCTATATTTCTTTATATTATTCATTAACGATATTGTAGACAATTTAAATTGCGAGACTTGGTTTTACGCAGATGACATCGAAATTATCCAACCGATTATGCAGTGTGCACATCAAATGATGCAGTATGCCTTTAGAAAGACTTGAATGCTGTAGCTGTCTGGCATATTCTAAATCATATAAACCTCAATATACACAAATGTTTTGCTGTTAGCTTTACTCAAACAAAATCTAAAAATATCGATACCCACTACACTTTGAGTGATATTATATTTGACAATAAATTGACTGTTATGAAAATACTACACGTACATAATACTCGTAGCAAAATGTAACCAATTGGAAGAATTTTTTTTTATGGACGAGATATTTAGTATCCTACTAGTTTAATTCATCTTTACCGAAGCAAGGTTTGAAGTATTATTGAATTTAATTCTGTAGTATATTCTCATTACTATCTAATTTATTGCAACCGTTTAGAGAGCGTACAGAAGGTTTTTTTTTTTTGCAAATTCTTCAATATTTTTGCGATCATCTTGGATTTAATCGCAGAACTTATCTCGACAGGGTTAATAGGGAAAATACCATACAAGGGTAATACCGTGGAAAGAATTACAAGATACTTCCTATTTCGACCGCGTCGTCCGTATGTGTCGTTTGTATAAGGGTCATAAACAAAAATGAGAATCAAAACTTGGAAATAAAAAAAGTACGAAAAAAAAGTAACTTTTTATGTAAAAAGTCAACGTTTATTATAAAATGTAACAAAATCATTTTATGATTAAATTCAGATATCAAAACCTTATTTTACATACACACCAATTGCAAATTCATGCGACGTTTCGATCCTTTATTGGACCTTCATCAGGCATCTACAAAAATTGTTTCACATGAATGAAAGGCCGTACATACCATACTAACAGCATATATAAAGAATGGACGCAATAACAAATAATATTATTAATTATTATAGTAACTGTAGGATATTAGTAACAAAAGTAATGATAAATAAATTGAAATTTATCGTTTCGAGTATTTTTAATATAGTATTTATTTATTTATTTTACACTTTGGAAAACTTACAGCTAGTAAAACATATATAACACAAAATATGACAGTCAATAAGGCCAATTAAAAGTTCTCACTTATATACAATAACTAGCGGCCCGCCCCGGCTTCGAACGGGTATTTAACTAAAATTTCGAAAAATATAAATTTATATTTTTTATCACCTACACCTGCGCGCAACTTCGTCCGCGTAGAAGTCGAAAATGGTTATAATAGGATTTTTATTTGTTTTTTTTTACTTTATTAATTTTGTTATAACATACATATAAATTGTTATGTAAAAATATTTGAATACTTATAAAATATAACAAATTTTTACTATAGAGTAGCAATTTAAAGTTAATTAAACATTAAAATAATAATGAAATTGGTTATGTATTATGATGAAGAAGCTCTGCTTTTGATCTGGAGAAAGTTACACGGGGGTATTATCTTCTTACAACGAAATCGAAATAATACACCTTCCGTAGTATTTCTTTATAAACAATATTTTTTGTTTTTCGTTCGGAGTGCTAGAATTACCAGGCTATTCTGGAATATGCCACATACAACTGACTGTGAGAGAAGCAGTTTTCGCTTAAGTATACTCCCGCTACAGTAAGAGTTTGACCTTATGCTTTGTTTATTGTAAATACATACTCATATACACTCATACATTATATTATTATATGGTTCCCGGGAATCACCATTTCCTTTTTTAAGCAACAGGTCTGAGAACTCTCCGGCAGTAACATCTCCCTTAGATGGACTCTTATATTTATGGTAAGGCTCAGTTTCGTCACTGCAGGCCACAAATGCTCCTGTACTGTAGTGTATTGTATCATCCTATGAATAACCCACTGCTGAGCGAAGGCCTTTTTTCCATATAGAAGAAGCCTTGGAGCTTAATCCACCACGCTGCTCCACTGCGGGTTAGCGGATAATATCCCTACTATAAGTAAAAATTATTATAAGGCATCCATGATAACAAACGACCGACGGCTTTGCGTACTATCCGGGGCATGGTGGGGAAACCCATTATACACGCAGACCTGAAACAAATATTGGCACAAATACAAATATCTGCGTCGAGCGGGAATCGAACACACGACCACCGCTATTGAGGCGAGGCGTTAAGGTGACTACTTGCACCACTACACCAGAACGGTTATCAATGCTTCGTTCGTTGTATCGTATGTATAATTACACCACAAGTCAATACGATTTTGTCTCTTAGATTTGAATAAACCCGCAAGTAATTATTTTTTTAAATTTTAATTGACTCGGCACAGTTGGGAGTGACCCTGGTTTATGCTCCAGGATCGTGGGTTCGATTCCCGGCTCAAGTCTGGGTATAATATCTATTTTTTTCTTTATGTATTATTTATATGTATATTTATAAAAAATGTATATCAGTCGGCTATTACCGAAAACACAGGCATTAAGTTGCCTACCTTAGGAACAGGACCTTGTGTGTGTGCGTTAAGCATATTATATATATTTATTAAAACGGATAGTTATTTGGGATGAGCGGTATATGTAAATTTGATGGTTTACAATGACTTCATCCTTTTGCACCTGACGTATGCAGCTCCCGCCCGATACCTACACTTTCTATTTTAGGTGCCAGGTCAAGTTGCTGATCCAACAAAACCGATAAGTACTACCTGCTTTTGATAATTGGCATTTCGAGATACGTTTTTTTTTTTTAAATGAAAATATATCCACAGGCTTATTGTTGCTCGTGCCTTTTTTATGTCAATTTATTAATTCCATATCTTGCGTACTTACACTAGACAGCGTAACTTTAGATTAAGCTTAAACTCCGAGGTATATTAGAAATGACATTATCATTAAGAATTGATTTTTTTCATAATCATAGATAAGACTCAACACAGACGTCATTGACAACTATGAGGATGATACATAAGAGTCCAGATTTGACAATATTTAATTGGACTAGGGAACCATTCTGGACGAAGACGACGACCGTTCTGGTGTAGTGGTGCGAGTGGTCGCCTCAAAGCCGCGCGCCGACGGTCGCGGGTTCGATTCCCGCTCGGGACAGCTATTTGTTTCTGCACATATTTGTTTTCGGTCTGGGTGTATGTCTTCTCCACCGTGCCTCGGAGAGTACGTAAAGTCGTCGGTCCGATTGTTATCCTAATAAAGGTCGTTACTCATGATAGGGAATTTATCCGCCAACCCGCAGTGGAGCAGCGTGGTGGATTAAGGTCCAATCCTTCTTCTATATGCAGAAGAGGCCTTCACTCAGTAGTGGGTTGTTTACAGACGGATACAGATACATAAACCTAGTTTGGTCAAAAGTACCATAACAATAAATTGCCTTCAGGTCGACGCCTACCTAGTTACGACCTTGGCCCCTCGGGCTATAAATTAGTTACCCTTAGCAGTCGCTACTGGAGTGGATTCGCTCGGCAAGTTGAGCAAAAACATATATTTTAAATTGTCTATGTAAGAAAGTAAATTTTCTTTCACATGAATAATTTAAATGCAATATAATAATATTAATATATAATAATTTTTCATCTTTGCTGATAAAATTTGAGATATCTAACGAATAACAGTCAGATATAATAATAATATATAACGAATAAATAAATATATAACGAATAAATGTCAGATATTTCTATTCGCAATTTGTGAAACCAAAAGCTGTAATTTATTAGTTGTGGTAAAACTACGCGCCTATTTTATCTCCTGCTGATATAGTATCTGATAATCTATCAGTAACATATTATGTGTGTGAGATAATCTTTATCAGCAACTCGTGAAAATAGCCCGGAGTGGAATACCAGCGACCAAAAAGTACACGAATAATTTCATACCATAACGCTATCACGACCATTTTTTTTTTTCTAATTTATAATGATATGAGCGCCCCCTGTTGACTGTGTATTCAACTATAACTACATAGAAAAATACATGGGGAGCTATCTATGAATATTTTTTGTAACTAATATGACAGCTCTGACAAATTGACAATATTTACATTTTATGTGAGTGTTTTTGATCTATCGTATTAATAAATATCGACGTAGATATACAATTATATAAAGCGTTAATGTTTTGAATTACTTAGAACAATATACATTATTAGTGATAATTCATTAATTCATTAATGTGATATATTCAATATTTAAATGACAACAATATTGTGCGAAATTTTTGCACGGGTCAGCTAGTATCAACATATAATGTAATAATTGACGGTTTAGTTCAGACTCATGTTACTATTTTGTCCTAATTATATATATATATATATATATATATATATATATATTTTATTAATATAATATGTAATAGGAAATAAAGTTCACTTTATGATAATAATATACTGACAATTTACAGACATAAGGAGTTCAATGTAAATAAATTTTGATTATTGATTTGTTTAAAAAATAAATCATCATCATATCAGCCATTGGATGTCCACTGCTGATCGTAGCCGTAGGTCGATGGGGGACCTCCAGAACGACCGGTTCAAAGGAGCCTACATCCAACGGCTTCCGACGACTTTTCTCAAGTTGGCTGTCCATCTTGCAAAAAAAAAAAAAAAATTTACTGTAAAAAAATAAGAGTTACAATTCATTATTTAATTTACAGTTCTTCTGGCCGTTAAAGTAGACAGTTTTTCGGTTGATCCGAACTGTATTTTTTGACTACAAAGACGAATAATACAAGAATATAATAACATACATGACTGCCAACTTGAAATTAGTTAAGGTATTATCTTACAAAAAAAAAATATTACTGAAATATATGAAAATATATTTAATTAGATATAAAAAAGTAATTTCATTCTTTTCTCGTTGTTAATCTTGGTCTTTTAATTATCAAAAAGAAAAAAAAATATCGTATAATACTAATAAAAATTTAATTTTTTTTGTAGAGTTTTTTCTGTAGTTTGACTAAACTATATATTTCAATAATACGAATGCCATAAATATAATAACTTGTGAGAAAGAGAAAGATGAGGTAATAGGGTAACGTTATAATATATGTATTAGGTGACTCTAGTGGTAAAAAAATACAAAACATTCAGTCAGAGTATATGTTATGTACAGCCACACTCTATTTACAGCTTTATTTTTACACAGTCGGAAGAAGACGTCACATAATTATGTGTAAAAATAATACTTTTATTTATTTATTGCACAACACAAAATTAAATTGTACAAAAGGCGAGCTTAATGCTAAAAGCATTCTTTACCAGCCAACCTTAGGACGTACAAGAGCGAAAGTTTGTAGGTGTGCAAAAATTGGAAATTGAGAAAATATATTTAGTTTGAAAGGCAAAAAATAATAATAATTCGTAACAATTATTATATTAAATACACGAGCAATATATACATAACATAAACAGACACATAAATAGATACATATACAGGGTGACTGGTGAATTACCATCGACATTCGGGGAGAGCGCTCGGCGCACGGTTCCCACTCGAATCATGTAAAAAAAATAGGTAAATATTAATAAACTTTTAAGTAAAGTTACTCAACAATTATCCAATTATTTACGCATCGTCTGGACACCCTAGCAGCTAGCTGCACTTTCGACACAAAACAGGTAGTTTATCTACGTCCAAACGCCGCCACGTGTAAACAGGGTAGCAGGATAAACAAGCATGATCCAGTCCCCATTAATACTTTAATCCTGGCTTAGGAAAGGCAAAAATACTAAGATATTTTACTCGTTTAAGCAACAAATTTGTTGACTAGGTAAATTATGTGACTTTGGCAATTTTTAGGTGTGAACAAGCGACACATTACAACACCTGTGCATGTGCCGCCGGCATGACTGGAAAAGTGTCATCGCTTCATTTATTTGAATTGAAATTTATGAAAATTTGGTCAAAAATTAAGTACCTATTTTTATTGCATGACCCGAATGGGAACCGCGCGCCGAGCGTTCTCCCCAAATATCGATGGTAATTCACCAGTCACCCTGTATATACAAACATAATACTTAACAAGCGGTTCATCGAAATAGGTAAAATTTTGGTTAAAAAGAATTCCTTAACTTCCTTAACGTGAAGGAGCCTTACGGATAGATTCAGGTAACATGTTCCAGAGACGAACAGCAGACACAGCAAATGAATCGGACAAAAACCCAGACCGATGAATAGGAGTAGAAAGAGATAGATTATTTACAGAGCGAAGTGATCTATCATGAGAGTCAGAAACGAAAGTGAACTTACATTTAAGGTAAGGTGGAGTAGAAGGATGGAATAAGAGAGAAAAGAGTAAGCAAAGAATTCTTAAGTTTCTACGTTCACGGATTGGTAACCACTTATGTTGGGGTCTGTAATGGGAAACATGATAATATTTACGCAAACCGAAAATGAAGCGAATGCATGTGTTAAGTAATTAAGGTATCTATTACTACAAATATTTAATCACAAAATGTATCACCGATTTTATAGTATAGTTAATTACTCGAATTATTCATCATAGCAAAAAAAAAATACAATAAAATACAATTGAAAAAACAAGTAGATATATAAGCAATTGTATTGTATGTTCATTGAACATGAAACAATATTCTGTCTGATTAAAATCTTTTTTTCTTTTGAACTATGAATAACATTTTGTAAAGAACAGAAAAAAAAAACGAATATCTATTCAAAGTATTAAACGTAATTAAATAAATAATCAGAGCATATTTAAAGAAAATGACGTAGTCTGTTCTGAAATAATTACAGATTGGAAATGACCTACGGGCTACGTTTGCAAGGACACTCGGACACCTAACTGGCAATTAGACCAATTGCTAATAGAATGTAAATACGGCAATCATATAAAATACGACTTGCGTGTATAACATGCGTAAAAACGCCTCTATCGATGCTCTAATTCTAATATATAGGGCGTGTGCAGAAAAATATCGTAATTTAGCGACACTACCTAGTCGCTATTTGCGCAGCGTATACACATGTATTTTAAAGTCAATCATTTTCCTTTTTCCCTCACTAGTACAATCGTTTTCAGATTATACAAACATATCTATATCAAGTTATTGATGTATACTAATAATTGACATTATAAATATAATAATTATTTATTATAGAAAACGTATTTATTGTCAAATCGAAATAGACTTCAACTGTATATCAGTTATCAATACGTGTATATATAATAATAACGCTAGTTCTATGATGTTTTAAATTATTTTTAACATCTGCATATATCACGAAAAAGATTCGCTGATAAGATCCACCGCTCACACTCAGTTGACGACGATCCACCATACGAACATGGCCTCTGTAGATTTCCCGGTGAAATTCGCCGGCGAAACTTACGATTTGAATAAATTTTTAAAAGATCACCCGGGCGGTGTTAATACTTTAGAGAAATATAAAGGAAAGTCTATAGTACAGGCTATGAAGATTTATGGACATAGTTTCAGTGCATACCATATATTGAGTGATTTTAAAGTGGACAGTGGTAACGAAGGTAATTTGACTGGTGGTGTTAGTGAAAATGGTAGAATTATAACTAAGGAGGAAGCTGACCGAGACGTTGAGGAGATCGCCTTCTTGGAAGAGCTGGAGGTAAAGTCAAATCTATAATTAAGAATTATATTAAAAATAAAAACCAAATTTAAAAAAAAATGCTAATTATAATATTTCTTATTAATTAGAAGACATAAATTGTTTTTATTTAATTTTTTTTTAATTTCAAAGTGTAATGATTCGTGTAATTTATAGTAATGCTTGGCTAATTGATTCTAATTATTTATTTAGTATCTGTTTATAATAGATCTGTCTGACTGACTTAAAATAGTAATTAGTTTAGGTCACATTTTTATTTATTTATGTTGTTATATTTTTTCATACTATTGTAATATAGCATTATTTGCATTGAGACAGTCAAATATAATATATTGAAAACTTTTACGAGCTGTTTCGTCTAAACAACTTCAGAAAATTGTCTTATAAAAGAAAATATACAAGTCATCGCACATAAAATTCCACGGAAATTAAACTAATATAACATTTTTTAAGCTAGAATGCTTAACATATACCTACAATAAAAAAAAGTTGATAAAACAATTAAGATATGACACCTGAATACAATCTAATTTAATTTTTTTTGATAATTTTTATCTGTTACCGAAACGACGTTATATATTAATTGTGTTACGGTTGAAATAAAATAAAATAAAAAATAAACAATAAATTATAAGGTTTCCTTGTTGATCAGGGAACACTTATGAAATATAAACTAGATATCCTTTGCGGTTTTACTCGTTTTTATGTTTACGACTATACTATGAGTCACGGCATTTATAAATTTAGTCACAACTCACAATGTTCTATATACTATGAGTATATGACAATGTTGCTGTTTAATTCGGACGACGGGAGTGGGAAAAATCACGTGACTGGTCAAATGTAACAAAACATAAAAAAATCCAAACACGTTGGACACAATTTAATTGGCCTGGCACATATCACACACCCATATAAAAAGACGAAAATAATAAACGTTCTAGTGTAGTGGGTGCGAGTAGTCGTCTCAACACTAGCGGTCGCGGGTTCGATTTCCACTCGGGACCAATATTTGTATTTGTGGGTCTCTCCACCGTGCCTCGGAGAGCACGTAAAGCCGTCGGTTCCGGTTGTTGTCATAAACACCTGATAACGATTGTTATTTATGATAGAGAAAATTATCTGTCAAACCGCAGTGGAGCAGCGTGGTGGATTATGCTCTAAACCTTCTTCTATATGCAGAAGAGGCCTTCACTCAGTAGTGGGTTGTTTTGTGTCATTCAGTTCAGTTTATATAAAAAGCGTGTGTTCGTTCTATGTCATGACGATTATTGTACAATTATATTTGCGATCACTTGCAAATAGAATTGAAAATAATAAAATTTTATGCTAATATTAGACATATGATAATGGGAAAATTAATAAATATTTATAGTATATATCACTTCAGTTTGGAATCGTGAGAAAATTGCTGGCAGATGTTACCGTTGAATCGCAATTCCGAATAAGAAAAAAAAAAAAAAAAAAAAATTAGCTCGCTTGTCACACACTCGCAGTGGAGTCGTGGAGTCAAATCTTTTAGATTATTTAAATTCTGCTACAAGATCCAGGTCACGGTAAACTTTTTAAAAATTAAACACCAGGTGTACAATTTATTGTACATACAAAAACGTATTTTTCAGCCAGATCTTAAAAATATATATGGTATTAAACATTTTTTTTTAAACATTTTTTTTTGAGATTGCTTATGAATTGCTTAAACTATTTTATTGAAATTTGGTGTTATATTTTTTTGAAAATGGCTACGAAGTATGAAGGCAATGGAAAAACTTAATGTGTATTCAGTTCTATTTTACGTTACTTTTTTTATAAAATTTTAATATTTAATTACATCTAGTTTTAACAAGTAGAGATAATAATAATATAGTTATTGTAATATAAACATTATAAGAAGCAAATAAATAGCCTAATCCCCAAACAAAAAAAAAAAAAAAATTGTTTTCTTTTAAATCTTGGCTAAGCGCTTTCATTTTTGAATTACTAATTTACTGAAAAAAACAAATCCCGACGTAACTTTTCCCAAATAAAGAATCCTCCTAAACATCAATTATAATTTTAATTTGTTTGATAATTTTAGTTTGTAAATGTAATTATATTATAATTTGTTATGATTATAAAATATATTGTAATTTGTTTTGCATAATTATAAAAAGTGCGTGAAAAATAAAATGCATTTTTAATAGTTTTTTACTGTAGTGTTCTTTAATGTTGTATTCGTTTTATTTTACAGGATTCTTTAGTTCCTTATTATTTTGATTCTAAATACTGTACTAGCCTGTAAACCACCCACTACTGAGCGAAGGCCTCTACTCCATGTAGAAGAAGGGTTGGAGCTTAATCCACCACGCTGTTCCACTGCGGGTTAGCGGATAATTTCCTTATAATGGGTAACGTTGGTATCTATAATAACAACCGGAACCGACGGCTTTACGTGCTCTCTGTAGTACGATGGAGTGACTCATAAGGACATACACCCAGACCGAAAACAAAATATTTGTAAAAATACCAATATCTATCCCGAGCGGCAATCGAACCCCCGACCGGCGTGCAGCGTGTGGCGTTGAGAACTCGCACCACTACACCAGAACGGTCGTCGATTGTAAATAGTGTTAAAATAATTAAAATAACCATTTTCTTCAATCGCTCGACCCGATGACTCTAAATTAGTTAGGTACCTAAAATTAATTAATAGATTTACTTCAGTTCGATTTTTACATTATTTATTATATAAAAAACAACTTTAATCTAACCATATATCGTATTTAATGAAAATAATCATATGCACAATTACGTTTCCCTTTTGCCTCCTTAAAAGTAAAATTATCTATGCGACGGTGTTCGCAAAATAATCTATGCTAATCTAATATAGCTAAAATCCCCTACACATTTAAAAAATGAATTGAATTAGAGTAAAGTATTTTCTATATAAAAATGGGAAAAATCTTATTTTTATACACTAACTAATAACAAATATACCGGTGGGAGGGATGTGCTGTGCCGCGCTCCCGGCTGCATGGGTACCACCATCTTGCTTGTTTCTTCCGTGAAACAGCTTTGCTGTGTTTCGGAAAGAAACACAGAAAGACACAAGAAACAAAGAAACACATTAGGCAGTGTAATTACTGGCACCGAAACTTATCATCATATGTCTCAGGATAGGCAACACATAAATGAGTTGCCTGGGCTAGTTCCAGGTAAACTAGTTTATGTTCATGGGCGACGTCGACCACTTACCATCAGGTGGCACATCTGCCAGTTTGCCTGTCCAACTAACATAAAAAAAAAATACTTATACACTTTTTGTCAGTTAGGTACATATCAAAATCAATTTTACTGTTGATCATAAATCTTTCAGAATATCACCTAATAAAATATCTGAGTCATTAGGCGAAGGCAAAGAAAATAATAATCAATAAAAATGTAGTCACGCGATAATGGTGATCCTAACTAACGATGTAAAGTATGTTTTATATTATATTTGCTGTGTATATCGCTTTATCAATAGCTGTCAAAAATATAATGTAAGCTGTGTCAAAGTGCAGGATGGTATACATCTGCAAGATGTTTTTTTAAGGACTTAGATTCTGACAAAATATAAAAACGCACACAACTCTGGCTATATGAACCTGTAAATGTGTTAAAAGAAAAACATCTCTTGGCTAAAAGTTTCTACTAAAGAGGGTCAATGGTGTTTTTGATTAAGAATAAAAAAATCAAAAACCCGACTGTGTAAAATACTCTTATTATAAACTAAAAAGAATAAAACAATTTACTAGCTTTCATTTGATACCCATATTGCTACAGTAAGAAAAAAAAATTCAACTTCCCTCCTCATTCCGCAATTTGCGGACGTTATTTTGAAAATTTATATAGCCTATGTCACTACTACAATTTAGACAAATCCAACGACACCTCATATGTCAAAAACCGTCCAGCCGTTTGGGCTGTAGGGCGTGCCAAAGAAATGGATACATACATACATTATACATACACTCGAAAAACATAACCCTCCTTCTGTCGCAGTCGGGTAAATATATTATAGATAAAAAGAAATTTTAAGAAAGAAAGTTATCTAAGATTCAAGACCAAACTATGTCTTGAATCTATTATTTGAGTTGAGTAATAGAGAAAATTTTCCGTTCAACTGGAAGAGAAGAATAGTCTCTACCTTTTTCTTGCCAAGGTGTCGTAAAAGGCGATTAAGGTCATAGTGCGAACAATTGTATATCAATCGGAATGGTGATGGGCAGCAGCGTCACCATATTCTACCACAACGGACTGCGCTCTGCAACCCGCCTGTCAAGCGTGGCGAGAGTCGGCAAACCGCCCTAGAGATGACGGGGGAGGTCTACGTTCTGTAGTGTACATCTAATAGCTGATGACGTGGTGTACCTATAGTAAAAATTAAAAATAATTCATGAAAAACCCTTCTTTGTCCAAATAAAGTTCACTCAAGTCAGGAAAGTACCAATAATTGCTTGGCTATAATAATAATCTATTAATAATTTTACTATACTATGACAATTTAAATAAATAAATAATAAATGTTTCACACTCAACGGCCCCTAGTAGGATGTTTATCCTGTGTCGGGGGTCCGGAAACACTCACAATACACTAACACAAACGCTCAGACAACAACTATCAGTATAACCTAAACAGATTTTTATCATGTGCGGGGATCGAACCCGCGACCGTTAGTGCATAAGCCAGTTGCTGTGACCATGACGCCAACGCGGGGGTCCGGAAACACTCACAATACACAAACACAAACGCTCAGACTACGACAACTATCAGTATAACCTATACAGATTTTTATCATGTGCGGGGATCGAACCCGCGACCGTTAGCGCATAAGCTAGTTGCTGTGACCATGACGCCAACGCGTCGTCTAAATATTACTATTATATCTGTCCAGAAATTTAATTCAATAAATTGAGCAAAACTGACTACGTTTAAAATTAATATATTCGTCTTTCGTCGAAGCTCAATAGGTATATAAATACAAGGTAAATTAAGCGCAGAGCAGCGTCAATACATAAAGTTGTCTTATCAGCTAACGCCGTTAAAATTTTGAAAAATGCGCCTTTATGTCCTTGATTCACGGTTGTCACATTTATTTTAATTTAATTACATTATTATTTTGCCTATTAGTTTAGAGCGTGTATCTAGGGTACCATGAATATATTTAAAATTTACTATTATAAACATTATTATTATGTAAATAATAAATACTGAAAAAAAAAAATACAATACAAATAAATCAGTACATCCAATCGTAGTATCACTGATCATTTGCTTAAAACCAGAGAAATAATGTTAAACTTTTTAATATCTCATTTTCGAAGTCAATATAATAGCAATTAAAGTTATAATAAGGTAATTCCGATTTTTAATTCAGTTATACAATAATAATGATGAATACTAAATTCCTAATCAACCTATAAAAATTAAGTGTATTGCTACTTTGAGTAATTGTACGTTAGTACATATTAATTGAATGTATGGCTATGAGGGCACATGCGTTTCAATTTCGGTTAAGGTGTTAATTTCGTTTCGGATTAAGCTCTAACCCACTTCACAGGTAAAGAAGCTCTTACTCAGCATTAGGATGTTTACAGATCGTTAAAGCGTAGTACAGCATTGTCATTTCTTTGAATCGTAACAATGTAATAGTGTTTTATTCGTGTCAGTCATAAGTTAAAACAATTTTAAGACTATTAACAAAATACTAATGCCGATCACTTGCGAATTTTAATAATTTAGACACATCAATGGCTAATATATATATATATATATATATATATATATATATATATATATATATATATATATATATATATATATATATATATATATATATATATATATATATATATATATAACACTACGTCCATATTAAAATTATCAAACTGAAGGATTTTTGGCTACGGGACCTATTTCAACAAAATCTTTTTATTATTTCCTACGAATCGAAACAGTATCTAGTTTGTTTTATTATATTTCAAAAATATATATAAAAACATAATCATGTGAAATGTTGATTCTACTGATAAGAACCGGCTAGAAACTTAACCGTTAATCTTTTTGAAAACTGTCAAGATGTCAATACGATGTTAACGAACGGCTGATCTACCATTGTGACACGCACACCAACACAACATACTCACGAATAGCAGAATTTTTTTCAAGGTCCCTTAGTCAGGGTCGTCTTTGGAGATCATAGGGCCCTAGGCCCGGATCATTTTTGGCCCCTAATATTAAAATCAAATCGCAATCCCTTAAACCACCAACCCAACGCCCAGTGAGTTGGAAAATTAAATATAAAATTTAATTACTAAATCTTAAGACCATAATATCCCAACCACAACGAGCTACAATAATTATAAAACTTAATTTCTAAAATTCTTAGCTCTAAGCCCGATATACACAGCGAGTTGGCGATAAGAAATTTAGATATTTAACGAAATCTTTAAACATAATTACCCTACTCGCAGAAATTTGCTAATGAAAAGTTGTTTATCGTCTTATACACGTGGGTAAATAAAATTTATCAAACTTGATGGGGCCCCTAGAAGCGCGGGGCTCTAGGCTCAGGCCTCGTGGGCCTCTATACAAAGACGACCTCGCCCTTATTCTAATGTAATATTTGTATAACAAACATGGAAGAATAGTAGAGTAATTGTAGATATAAGAGAAAGAGAAAGTATATAGTTGAGTTGTACAGGTAGTAGAATAATATAAAAGCAGTAGTGGAATAAACTTCCAGATCGTCTTGTGTAGATATTCTATAATAGTTTGGCAATTAAGTATGACCGTATCGATACAATAGGTACCTAATGATCGATAACATTATCTTCAATTGTTTATCGAGTGTCATGTGCTGGTACACGTGGACACCTGTGTTCGTTATCTCCTAACTGATAGCGTGTTTTAAGTTTTACGATAACTCGGTTAGGGAAGCCAAGATGGCCCAGTGGTCTCTAATCTTCTACAGTCCTGAAAAGAAAATGAATTCAATCTTTGTCTTTCAAGCGTAGTATTTGGGTTTCATTTTGATTTATTCATTTGGGTTACTAGCAACCTGATTTCGCACGGACGTAAATTGGATGAATTGTGGAACTGTGCCCTGTGGTATCTTTAAGGTATTTATTTAAATAAACTAGGTCAATTTTAATCTTCATTAAATTGCCAAGGTAATTATTTAAATTGTTTTTTTTTTTAAACTATTATTGTACTAAAATGGTACAAAAAGTTTGTGAACAAATTAACATATTAAATTAGTTTTTTAACTTAAAATATGACGATACACAACTTGAGATACCCAAGTAGATACTTTTTAGGATTTTGCCAGCATAAGAGATTTAGCAATTTAAGCACCCAAAAATAGATTTTTAACGATTCCATTTCTTTGAATTTGCTCTACCATATAAAAAATTAATTGGAATGTATTATAAACATACATTTTCTGTAAAAACCGCTGAAATCATTCTGGATTAAATCTGAATCCAAATCCATAATGTAGTTTAGGAGATTAAACGAAAAATATGGCGAAAGATGCAGTTAGCGACTTTTTTATACGTTTCTCTAAATACGTATAAAATATACACAAACTACAAAGTTCAATCATGATTTAAATCGACATAAGAAAAATAAACGATCTTACCTAATCAAGTATATTTATTAATTTACTATATAAATAATATTTTATACCATTAAAGCGTAAAATTTACACTGATATGTAATAAAAATTTAAGTTTCTATTAACTTTTGTTATTAGTTATTGAATCTACAAACTATTTTAACTGCACATAAATGTACAAAAAAAAAAAAAATATATATATATATATATATATATATATATATATATATATATATATTAAATTTTACCGTCGATTTAAATCAAAGGATGATCTTTTATGTAAGAAATAAATTAAATAAAATAAATTAAATAAGCGAAACCTAGGTTAATCTGAATAATTGATCAGTTTAAGAGCATTTTTAATCGTAGAGCCTACTCTTCTCGCGTAATTAATATCGAATGACGCTTACAAAGTAAAATTTGTTTCATTTTGCATCCGTTACAAATTTCGTTTTTTTTTCGAAATGACTAGTGCTGTTGGCACTTGGCCCTAACGGCCTTGACGCTGTATCACAGGGTGGGGGGGGGGAGCGGGTACGAAGACACCGGCCGAGAAAACAATGGCTGCGCCCAGAATGGAGCACAGAGTGAACGTTCGTCCTAAGGGTGTCTCCTAGTGAGATAGCACCTCGGCTTAGGACGACGTCGAACAGGGGGGTAAGTCGTTAACCGGAGGGGCGAAGCCGATCGGGTGACGGTCTCTCGCGCCTAGGCGTGAGAAGGCCGTATTTGTAGTGTATTGTTTATAGTCGTAAGCGTGAATCATCGTGAAGCATTTTATGTATAATCTGAATTCAATTCACTTATAAACCGATTTCAAAAAAGGAGGAGGTTATCAATTCGACTGTTTTTTTTTGTATTTTTGTTTGTTACGCGATTATTTGGTCAATAGTAAAATGAATCGATTTTGATGATTTTTTATAATCAGTAGGTCAGAGGTGGTTCCATAGAAATTTTATCGAAATCAATTTGGCGCTTTTAAGGAAAATCAACGAAAAAAAAAAGTCTATACATGTGTGTATAATCTTGAAGTCATTTTCAGAAATTGGCATATTTATTATATACTTAAGCCAAATTCGATACGGAATGCTTACCAACAAACCGTTGCTTAGCAATCAACCATAGGCAGATAATAACAACCTATTGGAAACTAATTATAATTATAATATTTTTTAATATTTGTACATAGTAGTATGAGCTACATAAAACTTGAAATAAATAAGTCAGGGATTTAGATATATTTGAATTTATTATTATTAAAAAATCTATGTTCAGGCACTCATTCTCTTTTATTATTTATTTTACTTTACTTACGTTGAAAAAACATAATAATTATAATATTTAAAGTAGTGTATAAAAATCGATTACAATTTACCTTTAACAATATAATCACTAATCGAAAAAAAAAACCAGATGTTGCTTATCTGCGAAATTGTGTCAGTGTAAAAATTTAGGGTTGTTAAATGTATATTAGTAATTAAAAATTTGTTAATTTTTGTTATAAGCTAATTTTCTTGCATATTACGTATTTTGCGGTTAAGTTCTAGTAAATAGTGTTAAAGTAAAATTTTTAATGTAAAACTAGGAAATTGGTGATAAATTAAAATTTTTAATTAATAAAAGCTTGACATCCCTATACACCACGACTTTTAGTTCGTTTACAAAAATTCCACATCGAATTTGGCTCAAGTATAGATAATTTAATGCGTTACGTTAGCATGTAGGTATAAGGAAAATACAAAAACAACTTATTAGCGACAATGATATCTATGCCAGGAATTTAAAATTAATAGTTTATTAATTATAATAGTTTATTATTAATAATAATAAATATTTAATTTAATCTGGATCTGGCGCACGAGATTGTCGACATGTGGGGTGTTGATTCCACTGAAATCATCCCTATCGTTATATCTGCCAACGGTTTGATCCCGGTTAGCCTCGCTCACCATCTGAGGCAGCTGGGTATCCGTTACGGTTCGCTCGCAGCCAGGATGCAGAAGGCGGTATTACTCGACTCGGCTAGGATTGTCCGCCGATTTCTCAGCCTACAGCCCTAACCCCCGGCCGTTTGATCTCCCTGCCGGGGCGTAATCCTCCACCCGCTTATATTTATTTAAATAAGTTTATGTAAATTTATTATATTCCTTATATAAGTATTGTATTATATTTATATGTGTATATGTATATCTTGAACGGGTGGAGTGTAGCAATTAATAAATATTTAAAATAGTTGTCAGTGATGGAAGAAGATAATTTACTCAAAAACATATCGTAAAGTAGAGTATTCACATTGATTTTGTTCTCGGCGTGTTATAAGTAATTTTTTTTTTTACAAATTACAGTAATAAAATAAAATTTGAAAAGTAATTATTTAGTCTATTTTCGTGTATTATTCATTTCGTCAACCCGTCTTAATACATCCAATTGGTTAATCTCCTCACATTTAATTATAAATATTTATATATATATATATTTTTAATATAGAATATATAAGAAATAACCTTTGATACAGTACTTTTTCTTTCGCTCTAGATCAGCTTTTCGTCATTTTTACGGGGTCTCTGCCGCCTTATTGAAGGCGCCATTTTGAATTTTTAGGAAATTTGAAATAGAATATTAGGTATAGTTATTGAGTCAATTTATCAGACCGAATACTTAAAAAATAACCTTTTTTTAAAAACTTTACTTATATCAGCCGTCAATTTTAAGCTATGTGCCCTGCCCACTGCCACTTCAGCTTGCAAATTCGTTGGGCTATATTGGCAACCTTCGTTCGTCTGCGAATCTCATCATTTCTGATTCGATCTCGCAGAGAAATACCAAGCATAACCCTCTTTATTGCACGCTGTGTGACTTGAAGCTTAAAAGGCCCATAGCCAGAGACCACGTTTTAGATCCATATGTCATCATTGGTAACACACATTGGTCAAAGATTTTCGACTTCAAGCACTGAGTCACAGTAAATGAGTTATGACGGATGAAAAGATGTTTTTTAACTTCCCGAACGCCTCCTATCCTAGCTGGATTTGACGATCGACCTCTTTCTCAAAGTTCGACCTACCAAGTTAGACATTTTGTTCTAGGTAGATGTACTCATCAACAACTTCGAGAGTAGAATTTCCAACCGATATCGTATGCCTGGATACCGTGGCATCACGTGGTCCCTTTTTAGTTTGGTGATGTTCTGATGAAGATCTTTGGAGATATGCAACGGATTTCTTCAATAAATAACAGCATTTCTGCCGTTCACTTTGGGGGCTCATCCTGACTCTCCCCTCTCCGATCTGAAGGGTAGCCTCCGGTGGAGGTCCCTTGCGGCCGGTCCCGCGGAAGAGCAGGGCTTCGGTCTTGTCAATCCTGACACGAAGCCCTAAACTCTCTATGCGGCTGATCACGAGGTCGAGTCCGACCTCGGCCAGCCGCGCCGCCTCCTTCTAGTTTCGTCCCCGGGAATAAACGAGGGTGTCATCCGCGTAGCAGATAACACCCATCCCGGGGAGAAGACGGCCTCGCAGGACCCAGTCGTACCCGATGTCCCACAGGATCGGACCCATGGACTCTAACATGCTCCAGAAGCGAACAGTAGAAACAGCAAAGAAATCAAACAAAAACCCAGAGCGATGAAGAGGAGTAGATAGAAATAGGTTATTTCTAGAGCGGAGTGATCTATCATGAGAGTCGGAAAGGAAAGTGAACTTACGTTTAAGGTAAGGAGGAATGGTAGGATGGAATAAGAGAGTGAAGTGTAAGCAAAAAATTCTTAAGTTCCTACGTTCACGGATTGGTAGAAATTTAAGTAGCATGTGACATTACAGCGATTTTTCGCTATTTGCGCAAGTTACGTGATAGCCACGGCTTAAGATGAGCCGTAAGTTCAAAAATTTCTGTACATTCCGAGTTTCAAGTTATTTGGTCCTAATACTAAAGGGTTATCGCTTCTCGGCCTTTTGGCTAAGATCAAAGTGTAGTAGGGATTTTCATCGGAAAAAAATATCGATAGTTATCGTATTGTGTTATCGATAGTTATCAATAATTATCGAATGAACAGTTATCGATAACTTAAAAAAAATACTAAAGGGTTAGAATGTGTATTTCTGAACTGTCAAACCAAAGACATTTACCGGACATTATACATAGGTAATATAGCTCTCTAAACGATGTTTTTAATTTAAAACCTAATTTTTTAATATAAAACGGATTTTATTTATTCGTGTATTTAGTATTTTCATTTAAAATTGATAAAGATAATAGTTTCTTTTATATATTTTTCATATGCTTTATTTTTTTCTTTTGTTACTAAATAGGGTCATTGTTAATAATTGTAAGTTAACCAGTCAACGCATTTGTGTCAGCACGTTAGTATAGAAGACACCTATTAAATCTCCATTTAAATGTTCCAATTATAGCGGTTAGTAAAATAGAGTTAGAAAGGTCATTCCAAATTCAAGCAAATAAAATCATAAAAATATTATGCGCTTACTGACATTAGTTTTAAGATAGAGATAATGAGAAAAATTAATTTATAATGCTTTAGAATTTAATTCTTTTTTTTTTAATTTTAAAATATTGATTTAAAATAATTTACTCGTTTTTGACATGTATTATAAAAAAAAAAGAACTAATAAAACTCAGTAAACTCAGTAATATTCAATATTTATCTCTTTTATAAAATACACAGTGAAAACTAATTACAAACTAATAAAAAAAAGAGCGTTGCCGAGGTCACATCCTCAAGACCATTCCAGTACTATTCTTATTTTCTAATTATTCTTCTTCTGATCATATTATTAACATATTGTAATTACTTTTAGATTAGAGGATCTAGAAGACCTAATTATGAATCGGCTGTCTTTTATTTTTAAACCAAAGTCGTACTATAAATGTGGAAAAATGGCTGTGAATTTATTACAATTATTGGTGTCACCGATACAAAAAAAAAAACATGGCTTATTCTTTAATTTTTCACCACGCTTTATTAGCTTATGGCATGTATGTACGTAATCGAACCTTTATACCTGATTTTCACCCCCTTCGAAACGTCGGATTGATTTGAAACTTTGCACACTTATCAAGGACCGATTACAATACAATAAGTTAAATAGTATATTTGTCAGGATTAGCGATTTTTCATGTCTGATACCCGGTAGTGTCATAGATGCCGGTATATTCACGGCTTAATTTTTTTTATTAAAGCAAAGATAAATAAAAGTAAAAAAAACACGCTTTTATAGTTAGCAGTCTTACTAGAAAATATAAAATAAGTATATAATAGTTTTAAAAAAAACTAAAATACACATTTTAATACTTTCAGTTTTTTAGTTTAAATCAAACTAAAAAGTAGAAAATGATTTCCAATAAATTTAAATTAAGAGTATACAATACTATCTCTATATACAATCTATCAACAAAAGATTTATTTTATTGTAGAAAAGCGTGGAGTGCTTGATGTCAATCGTTATAATACTTTTTTGGCAGATATTGGTAAAAGTAAGGTCATTACGGATATTATTTATATATAATTTCCGTATTTTATATTATTATACTTATTTTTTACTTTTTAGTTTGGTTTTCTATTAAAGCGTGTTTTTTAGTTTTTTTTTTTAAACAAATGATTCTGCCTGCTGATGTAAATATATTTAAAAATTTGAAGTTAGAATGGAAAATCCACCGCAACATCAGCCGTTAGATGTCCACTGCTGAATGTAGGCCTGAATGTAAGCTCATATCATCTCTTGGGGTTCCAATACTCGCCACGCTTGGCAGGCGGGTTGGTGAGCGCAGTGTGTTGTGGCAGGATATGGTGACGCTGCTGCCCATCACCATCCTGGTAGGTGTACACTCGTTCAGACCACTATGGTCTTAGTCACCTTTTACTACACCTCGGAAAGGAAAAGGTCGGGCTCGGGACCATTCTTCTCTGCCGCCGTCTGTCACCGCACGGCCTAGTTTATTATTACTTACTTATATAGTGATCAATTTTAAAAAATTGATAATGGCATGCTTTCTTAAATCTAGATAGACCCTTAAAAAAGGAACATATATATTTTAAAAACTTTTGTATGTAACTATAAATTTAATGATATTAGCAGGTGACACTGCGGTGTATACTTCTCATATTTATTAATTATTAAACTATAAAAGTTTTGCTTTAAAAAATAATTAAAATGTAATCGTTATGCTGTTACCGAGTACCGTAGTTACCGAGTACATACTTCATTTCTGTAAGAAACAATAGTTAACAACTTTTTGAAGAATTTTAATTTACATTTTTTACAAATAAATTGACAAATAAATTATGTGCGTGATTAATCTTTATACAAAGCAAAAATAGTAGGTACTCGCTAAATCCCAATACATAGGGTCCAAAAGCAAATATTAAAATTGCTAGCCAATACTATGCACTATTTCGTATTATTATTATAGATTAAAATTATTTTTAATCCATGTAATGACGAAATTATTAATTTGGTTACAAACAGACTTATTCATTTTAAAGAAGTACAAAAATAGTGAAAACTTTGTTTGTCAATGTCTTATTTTTGTACCTTTAAGAAATATTATACTTTTGGTGCCCCTTAAAAATGAAAAATATAACAGATCAATAAATTAATTAATTAATTAAAATGCATTAAATATTGTGTCACATATAACTAGAGCTGTTAGTCTGTTAGGGTTCCGTAGCCAAATGGCAAAAACGGAATCCTTATGGATTCGTCATGTCTGTCTTTCTGTCCGTCCGTATGTCACAGCCACTTTTTTCCGAAACTATAAGAGCTATACTGTTGAAACTTGGTAAGGAGATGTATTCTGTGAACCGCATTAAGATTTTCACACAAAAATAGAAAAAAAACAATAAATTTTGGGGGTTCCCCATACTTAGAACTGAAACTCAAATTTTTTTTCTCATCAAACCCATACGTGTGGGATATTATGGACAGGTCTTCAAAAATGATATTGAGGTTTCTAATATCATTTTTTTCTAAACTGAATAGTTTGCGTGAGAGACACTTCCAAAGTGGTAAAATGTGTCCCCCCTGTAACTTTTAAAATAAGAGAATGATAAAACTAAAAAAAAATATATGATACCATGTAAACTTTCACCGAAAATTGGTTTGAACGCGATCTAGTAAGTAGTTTTTTTTCTTTTTTTTTTTTTAGTATACTATTATTAAAACATCGATCAAAGTTACAACGAACTACAAGACCTTTTATATGATGTTATTTGCTGCTACGGAACCCTTCATGGGCGAGTCCGACTCGCACTTGTTTAATTTTTTTAATAATATGACATTACCTTCACGTTGCTTATGTAATTTCATGTATTTATGATTGTTTCAAATACAGTATTTGTTTTCTTTTATCTATTTTACTCTGTTTCATAACATTTTATCGCAGTCAGAGTTCCATATCAGTTAGATCAGATTAAAAAATTTTGAGTGAATCAGCAAATATAAATAAAGAATTCAAAACATTTCCTTGATATCAAGTTAAAAAAAAAAAACTTTATCTTAATCGTTCTTGTTTTTTTAATATAATTAGGTATATATGTTTTCTTGAATTTCTTACTTTATAAACAATTAATTATACATATATTGCTCCACCATTCTGGCCGGCGGTCACGGGTTCGATCCCGCTCGGGACAGATATTTGTATTAGTACAAATATTTTTTTCCGGTCTGGGTGTAGGTCCTTGTGGGTATTTCCACCGTGCCTCGGAGAGCACGTAAAACCGTCGGTCCTGGTTGTTATCATAGACACCTGATATAGAACGATCGTTACCCATAGTAGGGAAATTATCCGTCAACCTGCAGTAGTGTGGTGGAAGAAGCTCCAACCCTTTTTTTATGTGGAGAAGAGGCCTTCGCTCAGCAGTGGGTGGTTTACAGGCTGATACAGTAAATGACTAATTGCAAATCATTTATCAGTTCGTAGTGTTTATTACAATATTTGATATCTGAACTGTAACATTTAACTAATAAATCAGTGTACGAAATAATTTGAATCGATACTGATAGCATAAAATTCCCGTCTCTATATGAAATAACAGTTAGTAAAAATGATCATCGTACATAACAATGTAATTTAATACCATTGTATTTATAGGGGACAGGATATAAACTAAACAACAAAATGTATAATCATTTTAAAATTTCTCAAGTATGTACAACTTATACGCTTTGAGTACGCTTTTAAGTATTTGTCCTTTATCGGTTCTAGTGATTAATATATATTCCGAGAAAATTTCGAGTATTTCTATTAGGTACGGCTTAAAATACTGTCATAATGATAGGCGGTGAGTGGGGAAGAACGGACGAATGGATTATTTAAAATGCAAAATATCCAAAAAGTAAAAAGCAAAACTGCTAGCTTAAATTTCATTTTTTTTTTGTACACCTAGAAAGTAAAAATAATTCTGAGAGCCTATCGAGCAGGTGCGACGTCACCTACACCTAAAACTACCATATCGCCCAATAAATTACCTTTACTACTATAATATTTAACACACAGAAAAAAAAGAATATCATAATTATATGTTATAATAAGTATTTTAGTTACTTTATAATATAGATAATTTATTTTATTTATTTATTACTAATTTATTGCACAATACAATAAAGTATTGTACAAAAGGCGGGCTTAATGCTAAAAGCATTCTCTACCAGCCAACCTTAGGACGTACAAGAGCGGACTTTTAGTTGACTTAGATTTTATTTAGATGTGATTAGCTACCCTGGTTAGATTAACAAAAAGCCAAATTTTTAGTTAGCTTTTTGTGAATATAACCAGGGTTGCCAATAACTCTAGATCAGACCTGGGCAAATGGCGGCCCGCGGTAGAATTTTGTCTGGCCCCTGAAGCATTGTATATATTATTATTATTAAAAACAAATATTAGTTTTTGTCTAACATAATTTGGTAATATAAATTTTTAGATAAAATATTAAGCAATACTATATATACACATAATCAGGGCCGGTGGGAGTCAAAATTTTCTCCCGGACAATCGCTCTTTTCAGCGCTTCCTATTCGAAAATATAATTATTATAATTATACAATTACAGTATGTATGTATAATTTAAAAAAAAATAGAAGAAAAAAAAAACCGTTTGGCCCGGGGTCAAATTTTCATCTGCAATGTGGCCCGACTATCAAAATATTTTCTCATCCCTGCTCTGATACAGTTCTGAAGGCCGCTAATCTTAGTGAAGAAAAGGGTTCGAGTCGCTACATTGCACTACTAAGGTGTTAGTACATACCTCGAAATTTTACACGAGACATGTAGGTTTTTGTCAACTATGAGATGACTTTTAAACGGTAGCGTTAGCCGTTAGTAGCACGAATTTAAGCACTAGACTAGTTTTGATAAATCTGTTCTATCCACTGAGATCAATAGTTCGACTAATATTGCTATATGTATATGAAAAGAAAATCGAGAATTATATATTTATTTTGAAATTCTACAATATTATACATATTTGGAATATAAAACTTAAAAAAATAATTATTTACCTACATATCGTATATAGTTGTGAAATAAATCATGTCCGCGCGGAATTGCGCCAAGAATACTCTCAACATTTCTCCATTGTATCGCAATTCCATTTCTCTGGGCAAAAATGCACCAACCCTCCTATCACCAGTGGAGGCTGAGTTACAGTTACTAATACAAATTCTGAAATAATATTACTTTATGGATAATTACATAATAAATACAGTCATTCTATTATAATATCATGTAATTACTTAGAGTACAGAGTACTTAAGTGTAATTACTTCTGGTTTAAGTGTTACCTTGAATTTGTTGTTACAATATTTATTACTAATAAAATAATAATGGACATTATTTTATGTGCGTTATTAAAAAATAGAATCTTACATTTGTCAATCATGAACTTAAAAAAAAAAAAAACTAAACATTAGAAAAAGTATCAATATATATCTTAAGTGTCTCGAACCTTTTTTTTAAATTAAAATTTGTTAGTAAAAAAAAGGTAATAAATATTAATATTTCTTGTCTGTTTATTGTAATTCAAGTATGTTGGGTTATTCGAATTTCAATTATTGACGTCAAAGATCCTTTTTTATATTTATTTGAGTGTCAGATTTCACCACCACCACCACATTCATCTTAATTTTTAAGAGCTTTACACTTCGATTATCAAAAAAAGATAAATAAAAAAAAAAGTTTTTTGTTTATGTTCTTGTTTAAAGTACAATGAAAACAATTTATCCTACATACATTATTATAGATTGTAATTGTAATATTTTTTTATTTCGAGTCAATTTTGGAAGGTATTGTAAAAAAATGTGAGTTTGTGTCATTTTATTTATGGTAAAAAAAAAAAAAAAGCCATCAGGGACTTTTTTCTAGACCTATAAAATATGAATAATTCCAACATACATGGTTTTGTTATATCTCAAAGGAATCTTCGGAATAAGTAATTCACAAAAGTAATCTCATATTTCAATCAAACAAATCAATTTACACAAAATCTTAAATAATTAGACATCGAAACCCTTCTCATGAATCCTCACTCTATCTAGTGGTGAAAACCGCATGAAAATCCCTTCAATATATTTTTTTAAATTATCCTCAACAGATAGACAGACACACGTGGCGGGGACTTCATTTTATATGTAGTGATAAATTATTGTAGAAGCATTCAAGAGATTGTTGAAAAACACAAATAGAGTGTGATAGCATAGACTACTTAATAAATACTATCTAAAAGATGAATCACTCCTTACAAAATCTTTGACACGTAATATGTAAACTGTTTACTTAATTATGTCGTCGAGCATGGCACGCGGAAATGTACCTTTACTTTAAAATTAGAGCAATAAAGCATTATTACTTCACAGCTGCTTATGGTCAAGGGGTTGCGCAGAAAACAGAGCTTTTGATAGAAGTTTTATTATATACATATTAAGGTATTAAAATACCCTTTTTATATATTATTTGCACATTTTTTCGTTATTAAGCTGTGTGGTGGACGGTAGAGAAGAATAGTCCTGACTATATCCCAAGTAGCACAGAAATGCTGTATATTAGCTTTACTACTGTTCACTATATTATTCTTAGCTGTACAAGCCTTCTGAATAAAGAGAGTTAGAGGCGCTGTAAGTGCTTATTTAACTCTAATCTGGGCACAAATTAATCAGCTATTAGCTGAACAACTGGCACTTTAGCATTATAACAACATTATTTGAGCATTATTACAGGTAACTGTCACCCTAAGAGCTGAACATTGACTGAATAATAGAGTAAATTGTTACCAATTAAACAGCACACTGGCCGATTAATAGAGTTTGTAGTAGCCAAGCGTTACCAAAGTACACTCAAGCAGGATCTTTAAACGCTTCTATGAAGTTGATTATTCTTAAGTGGCAAATTTGTGAATTAATATAATACTAATTCTTTACTTTGACTTCTACAACTTTTATTATATTTTATTATTATTGACGTTTAGTTTATTCGTCTTCCATAATATGGAATCATATTCTGATGACAGTTTATTATTGTGGTAAATTGATAATTTCGTAAACGGGAAAATCGAATGGGAAAGAAAGTTTATTGTCAAATACTATATAAATATAGGCGAAAATTTTCACGCGCTATCAAATTATTTCTGTTTTCTAGTAAATAAATATGTAAAACGGGCAACAATAAAAAAATAAAAAAATGAATTTTGTCATTTTAATTTGATAATAAGCTTTTTATCTACTCATATACAATATTAACACTTCATAGTCATACTTTTATGCTATTGTTGTTAACTAAACAAAGATCGGCGATGTGAATATAGGTATAAAACTTATTCAATAGATCCATAAAAAAAATGGCGGCCAGCAATGTGAACTGTATTAATCACAATAAAATGCAATGCGGTTTCTAAGTGTTCACTTGTGGACCGTGAGTCAGCTTTGAGCTGACAAAAGTAGTTCTTGTGATAAACTAATCAGCCACAGAATCATATAAAGCATAATAAGGATAAACATGTACGCAAATACCAATACGCTACGCCCTCTTCAATCACTGTTCACAAAAGTGTCTGTAGCTGAAATAATGTTTATAATTTTTAAGTATTCTGTATTAATTTTTCAGCGTATTCCGCCAGTTCTTTTTTAGATTTCCACATAATATTACAAATATTGCAAAGCTGGTGGCCGTTAACTAATAGGTAAATCAAAGAGGTGCTGAAATAATAAATCTTCCAAGACATCTTTTAACTTCATGAGCAGGTTTATTGCTGATGCTAGGACAAGTACTCAGCTCTAAGCGGGAGTATGGGTTACATTGGTCTAATTTATAGCAGTGTGCTCTAATTTTACATTATATCAATACTCTCTTTGTGATTATGTGAGCTGAATAAATGCTTATATACGATTGCTGATGAACAGTATTTTAGATTAACGATGTACAGCAAGAAGCAGTATATTATCATTAATTAAAGTCACAAAATAACTATTTGCATTTTAGTAATTCACATGTTCTTCCTTAAAATGCCAAAGTTTTAAGGTTGTACTTGTGGCCTTCTTTTCAGAACATAGCTTAGTTAAAGTCCAAAGAAATGCTTATTAGCAGCATACACCTCTTTAAAAGGATGAGTTACCCATAATAACGCTTATAACATTACTGCGTTCTCACCGTGACACATAATAGCGCAATAATACAGCCGAAAGAGTAATTTTCTGCTATGGCTGTTAGAGTGTACTCTTATAAGTGTTCAAAAATGCTCAAATTACCGATGTGGCCTGTTGTGTCATACTATAATGCATTTCTGTTCTTATTGGAATATTATGTGAACAATTATGTGGCCATAATTATGTGATCAATTGTGCACCAAATAAAATAGTGATAGGCAGCAGCGTCACTATACCCTGCCGCAATACACTGCGCTCGCCAAATCGGCTGCCAAGGATGGCGAGAATTGGCAAAGCCCCCGAAATAACCAGCAAGACAGTAGAGCCCAGGCAGTCGCTTTGGACGATTATCATATGATCCACTGGCTGATATGACGATGATGATTTTATTGTTTAAAAATTTAAATATATTAAATTCTATTATACTTTTTAAAAATATGTTTTTTTGCAATTATTTATATTTCTGCAGCATATGCATAAGGTAATAAAATTAGTATTCTTGCTCATAAACTGAACTGAACTAAATCAGCCTATGAACACCCCACAGCTGGGGAAAGGCCTCTTCTCCATATAGTAGAAGGTATAAGGGTAAGGGACTCCTATTGTTACGAATTACGTAGGTTCACTGACGAAATACAATAGACGTATGTATGCTCTACGTGATTGTAGATAAGCTTCTGAATTATGGGATTACGGAGTGTCAGCGGCCGGCAAACATTTAATAAATACATCGAGCGACACAGTAGTACTAGCGGTAGGTTGAAAACTCAATGTAAGCTTACACTCAACATATTTTTTTTTACCATAACATAGTGAAAGTTTAAAAACAATTCTAATCTGTATACTTCAATACATACCAGTTTTTTTTGGTTGGATCTTTACAAGAAAATTTAAAAATATTAAATACAGTATTAATAATATTGAATTAAAATTATGAAGATTTATGAAGTAGGTTTTAACTTTAATTCAATAATTTAAATTCTTGCGCTATGTGCCCAGCAGGTGATGTACACATTTTACGCAACATATTTTGTAAATAAAACAGCATAACTTTACTTCTAATTTTACATTATTTTTTCGTGAACATATTTTTTTAATTTTTCAGAAAAATATCAAGAACCATAACTTTATAAGTAATATAATCACGTGAATTTCTTTAATATCGAATTATTTTTTAAGTACACTATTTTATATGCAGATCGGTGAGCCTAATAAACATATAGACTTTATATATATATATATATATATATATATATATATATATATAATTAAGGCTAATAAACACAAACAAAAATCAATCTTATAAAACTAGAACAAATCATTCAAAACAAAAAAAATATATAATAATACTAATAACATGAAACACCAAAGAGAAAAATATAAAACTCACACTATTACCTACTACTGATTTTTTATTATAATTGTAATATCATAAACTAATTATAAGTATACTTATCAACTAAACGTGACGCCTAAAAACTCATGGCACTTTGTATTAGTTGAGAACAAACTGAACTCACTGATTTTCAGTGGCAACCAGTGAGATGTTATTACTAAGTATAGTACATACATATTACTTCAATGGTAGCAACCTACAATTTTTATTTTGGCCTCACTAACTTCTGAAGAGGCTAGAAATGTCTATAAATTAGTCTTAATATATTTAAAGAGACGTTGTTGATTTAATTAAGAACAATGAAGGTGAAGTGGCCACTGTGTGACAAAACCTGCTATTTTATTATTTAATAAAGACAAAAACTGACTGAGAGCTGTATGGACATCCTAGACAACTGTGTCTAGGATATCCATACAGCTATATATACTTGTAGTGTAGATATGGTTGAATATACAGTCAACAGATGGCGCTCTTATAGTTATTAATAATCTAATTTTTTTAATCAACTTTTAATGAATTTATTTTTTAATGTTTTTTATATTTTTCGTCACAATCAGGGAACATAAGCTTTAAAATGTTATACAAATTATTAATTTTGATCAAGTATTTAAAAAGATCTAGACTCTCCAGGGAAAAAGACCTTTTAGAAATAATATGATGATATGATAATATGTAATATGATGTAAAAAAAAAATAAGATGATAATTGTGAGTATGACATGTAAAATGTCTCAGAAATAAATTTTATTTAATAACTGTATTTAGATATATGAGTTGCACTATTATTGGTAACTAGTCTTTATCCATGACTTCGTCTGCGTTGCTTATTTCATGTATTTATAAAAATACTTCATTAGGATTTTACCACAATTGTTTTAAGAGTAATACTTAACTTCAACTTCTTGACGGTGTATCAAGATAAAACACGAGACTTTAAGTTAGTCCTTCAGGATCACAGCTGTGAAAACTATAAACTGACTGTTACTGCAGTAGATTTTGAGTGCGGCCAGAGCAAATATACAGACAGATAGCAATTCTAAAGATAATTATTTTGGCTTATATTACTTTCATAAAAAAATAATTGGTTTTCCTAAATACCTCCCATGTACAGATATCGACCTGTTATAATTATGTACCTATAGATAAATTAATGATATATGGATGAAAATCAGGTTAATAATAAATAATAAACGTCTCACACTCAACGGGATCCCCCAGTAGGATGTGAATCCTGTGTCGGGGGTCCGGAAACACACAATACACAAGCACAAACGCCCAGACCACGACAAACATCTGTATGGCCTATACAAATATTTGTTATGTGCGGGGATCGAACCCGCGACCGCTAGCACATCAGCCAGTTGCTGTGACCACTGCTCAAACGCGTCGTCAACTCGTAATGTCCTTTATTAAGTTTTAAAATGATATTAATTTTTATTTCTTTATTACAATTTACAACAAGTGTAGACTCGTATTTAATAAAATATTTTACAAAGTGAACACATAAGCTTTATGTCATGAAGAGGGATATGAATGAAATAAATCTATATCTCAAAATGTCAATATTATAGATAGATATTATAGATAGTATTGTGACGTATAAACGTTTTTTAACGAGCTGTTGAATTTCGACCATTATCACCATTTCATATTTCATTATCGCTCTCGCCTCACGAAGGCCGTCATTACCTAACGTAAACTATGATATTTTCAACACATTCGACGCCAATTACGGTTATTGTATAAAAATAAATGTGCTTAATAATTGTCTAGCGCAAAGACAAAGTGTTAAATATTATTAAATGTATATTGATAAAAAATATAAAATCTTATATATTACACCTTCTTTCAGACAACCATAAAACTGGTTATATATCTTTAATATACTTATAATATGTTGTAAGTATATAAAACTATTTTTTTTATACTCGTATGAAAAAAAAAGAAATATGCTTACACTAATTTCAATACTACATTAACATTATAGTTGCTTAAGATAACTTTTAAGATATACAGAAAAAGTAAGAAACACTATAATAAAATTATTATTTCGAATAAGATAACCGTTACAATTAACTGTTATTTCAAATCAGCAGCAACACACATACAAACATTTCTTTAAATTAGTGAAGAAAAGTAATAATGATGGCGATGACGATGAACCAAATAGTTGCCTTGTCCCTATAAGTTATACTGTGTCATACATTTTTTTTATACTTTTAAATAAATACGCTTTCTAACGCTAAAATAATTTTTAGACCACGCCAGATTAGCACGTTCAAATAAACATTCGTAATCTTCAGTTTTAATACATATATGTATGTGTCTACATTATTTAGACTTTTGTAATTATCGTGTAGCTTCACAAATTATATTAGTCAGAATCGATATCTTTGTCACCTATATTGGAATTTGATAAGATAGTCGATAAAGGATCAATTTTATCAGAATGATAAAATAGTACTATGTATGTTTATAGTACATTCTTTAAAATTGGACGCATAGTTTTTTTTTTTCAAATTAAAACTTATTTGTACTCTTATTTTGCAATCTTATTTTAGTTTATTTCGTTTAATTCCTTGCTGTTATTTACCGTCGCCATAAAATTAATAACATTACATTACTTTTTTATTTATTTATTATTTAATTTTTAATAAATAGTTTTAAATAGAAAATTAGGCACACGATTTTAAAGTTATTAAAAAAGTTATATATTGTTATATCTACTTACTTAAAAGTAGGGGAGAGTTGGATATTACCGAGCCTCTAAGAACTTGGACCTATAATTCGGAGAAGGTTCGATATTATATATTCAAAAATGCAGTAAATAGTACAGAATTTATTTAGCTACGCATACATCACGGCAAAATATTTCAAAAAATAAACAAAAATTAATTATTGCAAAATAATAGAAAAACGGGAAAGCGTGGTATTATCAGACTGGTTTGATAAAACCGTGCCCATAATAATTTCGTGAATTTCTATCAGTAAACTTAGAATTAAAAAAAATGCAACGTTGAATAAACTCGTTCGTAGAAAAAGAAGCATAGACTCCTTTCTATACCTAGATATAATTATTATTTTACGACTAGATTAATTATCATAACCATATCGGCCATTGGATGTCCACTGCTGAACGTAGGCCTCCCCCCATCGACTCCGGTTCAAAGCAGTCTCCATCCAACGACTTCCGGCGACTCTCTTCAAGTCGTCTGTTCATCTCGTGGATGGCCGTCTGACACTGTGCTTGCCGGTACGTGGTCTTCACTCGTACACGCCCTGGGCGCGGAATTGACAAACTCTGTTATTTCATTTTATAAACTCAAAATAATACAGTCAAGTTAATTGTGTATTCAAATCAATCTAGTCATTAATTCTATAATATGTTAGGATTAAAATAAAAGTAATCAATGTGTTACAATACAAATATAGAATAGCTTACCTCTTGTCAAAAATGCTTGCGAAATTATAAGGAACGAGAGTAAAAACTTGTAAGACACGATGTGTCTTAATCGCTGCTCCGAGTAAATTAGCGTCGTGCACGGGGAGGGGTAGAGGACTCGGACTGTGATCTTTAAGGACTAGATAGCGCAATTAGCGTTTAGTTTTTGAAATATGCTAGGGCGTGGAATTATCAAACGTGCGGTATTATCCAACTCTCCCCTATGTGTATTTCGTAATCTCTCTTAAAGCTTTTTATTTATTTAATTAGGAATAATTTCATGCGTGGAATGCAACCGCCTTTTATAAATTGTATTTTCATAAAGAAGTTTTTTTTTTTTAATAATGTGTATTTTTCCGTTCCAAACTCTAAAATATAAGGATATACACACTAAGATTAATACAAGGTTTTCTTTAACGTGCTGAGGTCCTTGGGCACTTTTGATTATCGGGATAAAATATAATGTTAAAGAGGTAAAAGAAGCACAATATTATACCTACATATTTACAATGTAAAACTTAAAAGCTAATTATTTACACATCTGTATCTGCCTGTAAACAACCCACTGCTGAGCGAAGGCCTCTTCTCCATATAGAATAACATGGCATAAACCATGTCCGCGTGGAATGGTGCCAAGAATGCTGGTAGTGTTTCCCCACTGAATCGAGATTCCGACTATCTGGGCAAAAAATTCACCAGCCCTCCTGTCACCAGTGGAGGCTATGAGACGTGGGATTAATTATGTCATAACATAATATAGGCCCTGTGTCAAATATAGACAGTAGTTATCGCTTGAATTCACAAACGTATGTTGGTATCAGATATCAGATTCGGATCTGCCTGAAACTTGGGAACCTTGTTGATTTAGAAACCCCAGGCACTTGCTTACAGTGCCCAACGGATACTTATTAATATGCTGTTGGTTAGCAGGGAAGAGGACATCAGGTACCAATCAAAAACACCAATTGCAAATTCATGCGACGTTTCGATCCTTTATTGGACCTTCTTCAGGCATCCAGGTCCAATAAAGGATCGAAACGTCGCATGAATTTGCAATTGGTGTTTTTGATTGGTACCTGATGTCCTCTTCCCTGCTAACCAACAGCATATATATAATAGTATGGACGCAATAACAAATAATACTTATTAATGTTCAATGTCCGATGTATGATTCATTTTTAATTTCTTTCAGAGTAGACTCGATTGGTCAAAGCCTCTCCTCTCGCAGTTGCACAAGATCGCACCAGACTACCAGAAATGGGTGAACAGCGCAGTTTTCAGAAAATGTAGACTGTTCTCCAATCCCATATTGGAAAGTATGACTTTCACACCATGGTACGTCGTGCCCCTCTTCTGGATACCGATAATCCTGTACCTGGGAGTATCACAATACTTTGAACACGTTCATTGTGAAGGTCAGTATTTTACGTCGTTGTAATCCTAACCGCGATGGTATGAATCGGTGGATAAAGTACTTTACGCATTCGTTTCTGATTATTCAAGAGCAAAATTTATGCCAATATATTAATTATGTCATGGTTATTGGTAAAGGAAAACGTAAAGAGGACAGGCAACTTAGTTGGTATAAAAATCAGGTTGGGTCGAAAAAAAGTACCTGCAAATTTTATATTATTATTTATTTAGAAAATTTTATATTTGTTATTTAAAATTACATTTATTATAATTAAATTTATTTACGTATTAATCTTTCTTTTTATTCTTTCAGATTGTATAGAACAAGGTCTTACAAATCTCCAATTCTTACAACACATGGCAGCAGGTTTGGTGATATGGACATTGTTGGAGTATTCTCTTCATAGATGGGTATTTCACTATGATCCTGGTTCATCGCTAAAATTAATTCAACTACACTTCTTAATCCACGGGATGCATCATAAGGTATAAATAGTTAAATGTTATCTTACAAATATTGTAAATATTATTTTTAATACGAAAGAAATTGTGATACAAGTGTCAAATAAATTGTTATTATACAAGGGAGTTTTTAATCGAGACAGGGCATCGGTCGACGGCGTCGACGCCCGAGAGCACGAGAGTAGATATGGTGATTATTGATATTGTAATAGTTCATTATGATAGTTTTATCAATCTAGCTTGCAACTGTTCTGGTGTAGTGGTATTGTAGTTGCCTGAATACGATCGCGGTCGTGGATTCGATTTCCGCTCGGGACAAATATTTATATTTGTACAAATATTTGTTTCTGGTTTCGGTGTATGTCCTTTTGGTTGGTTTGGCTCGGAAAGCACGTAAAGCCGTTGATCCTGGTTCTTTGATAGACACTAGGTAGCGATCGTTACTCATGTTAGGAAAATTATCCGCTAGCCTGCAGTGGAGCAGCGTGATGGTTTAAGCTCCAACCGTTCTCCTGTATGGAGAAGAGGCCTTTGTCAAGCAGTGGGACGTTTACAGACTGATTTAGTTTAGTGAGCTTACATTGGAATTTTATCCATATATGATGTTAGTGTAAATTAAATCCAAAATTAATATCAAATATAATAAACGTCCAAAAAAACTATTTTTTATACCAATGAAAATGTAGTTAGAGTTAAGACCTAAGGTCACAATGTCTGTCAACAGCATCTGATATGTGTCATATGCTTTTTGAAGATTATCGGTGTATCCACACGGCATATTCTAGTAGAGAATTATTTTCGAATGTTAGCACGTTAAATAAAAAAATAAAAATAAAAAATATTCTTTGTTCTTAAATTTTACCTTACTTCACATGGAGAAGAGGCCCTTGCCCAGCAGTGGGAAGTTTACAGGCTGATTCAGTTTATTTACCTTGTTAAGCTATAATATTCAAGTTTTTGAAAAAGTGAAAATGTAGTTAAAAATTTATTAAGTAGCTGCATAATGTTTTATAACGTTACCTCAACATGTTTATAATAACTTACCTGAAATCTAGAGCCGATTTAGTAGGACTTATATTGGACCTCTGGGCTTAAAGTCGGTCCTAACTAAATTAGGTCCGACTTAGCATCCAAAAATGCCATGAATTTCCGATTTTTCCACTTTACGACTAAAATCGGACCTAAATTGAATAAAAATTAGCGCCTATAGGCGCTAAAACGGACTACTGGGTTCTAAATCGGTTCTATGTCGAACTTAAGGAACTATGTCGGTTTTTAATTTCGACTCGGGTATTTTATATTGTTAGTTTATATTTATTGACGCAACGCAATGAGTAACAAATAGCAACAAGTGGACGCAAATGTTATACCTATAACGCTATCATCATATCTATTACCTAGTATAATTTCGTTTGTTCTATATCTAAATTGTATATTTCTTTTTTGTTAATAGAATAAACAGTAAATAGATAAATATATTGCTTAAAAAAGTTACTGCGGTATGGATGTACAATATACTTAGAAGAAATTTTTTACTATTTTTTTCCGGTTTGAGTAAGATTTTTCTGAAAAAGCCTGTTAATGTTCGGTCTACTTTAGCGTCGGTTTGTTTTCGTTACTTTATATTAATAAGAAACATGTGTGATATGCATTTTTGAATTTTAGGTCCCTTTCGACGGATTGAGACAAGTGTTTCCACCGATACCGGCTCTTATGATAGCAAGCATCATTTATGTGCCGCTTCAATGTTTTTTGTCTTATCCATTGATCAAACTAACTGGCGGTTTAATAGGTAAGTTCATCTAAATTAGATGAATTAAATACGTAGTTTTACTATTAAAAAGTTATTATTAAGTCCATGTAGTTTTCATATTTTTAACAGGATTCAAGTGAAGTAGTTTTAGGAAAGAGTTTTTTTTTGTATCACTCAGACAAGCGCACATGTGTATAAATAAAATAAACGCCTTACGATCAAATCGCTAGTGACTATTTTAACATCGTCGGAACTGCAAAATCGATTTTTTTTTATTGATTTCATAAAACGTTCCTAAATAACCAAGTCTAACATCAGCTGAAAAGAAAAATATTATTTGATGCATAGTTCTTTAATCACTTAATTTATAAATGTCGGTAGGTATTTAAAAAAAATATGTAAAAAGACGCATGCAATTTACACTTTGCATCGCTCTCCTGTAAAGTTATTTTTTTTTTCATATCCGACATTTTTAATAGTCATAGGCGAAATAGGTTTTGTAGAATAAAACTCTGTGTCATAATCGACATAAATACACAAAACAATTATTCACAAGCGGGGATCGAATCCGCGACTATTCACGGAACAGTCATCCCTCGATCCCAACCAGTCAGAACTATAAAATGATTCTAAAAATTTATTCAACAATTTTCGCTTTGTTTAAAATACACTCCTTTTAAGCTCGTGTATGTAATATAGCGATATGATATGCCTGATAAGATTACTATATACGACCGTACCAAGAAATCTGTAAAAATAGATAATGTTAGGTTCCTAATCTATGACTAGCAGTCGATGTGACTTTTGTACATTTAGATATTTATGAGATAAGCTAATAAGTAGGTATGTCTTATTTCCTATTTCAAATTATTTTTGACGTAGTCTAATTAATCTTTATCAAGGTTGTGGGGTGAATCCCACCCATTTTGATATTGTATAAGTCATTTGTACCTATGTATATTTAAGTCTCTATAATGTTTATTTTTATAAGTATTTTGAAAATTTTTACACAAGTTTTTCGGGTTCAGTATTTTGAGATTTTATCGATTATAATCAAGAACAAGAAAAAATCTTTCAGAAGCATAGGTTCTAATGAATAGTTGAAAACTGAATCCTACTTATATTTTAAACGTGAGTCTGTTTGTGTGTACGTTTGTTACTCTTTCATGTAAACACTGAACCGACTGCAATAAAACTTGGTATACATTGGTACTTGGTATACTTGGTATAACTGAATAATGATACATTGGTTACTTTTCCTCCCGAAATTTAAACTAGATCTAGAGTTAGGAATGTCGTGAGACATAACTAGTTGTTTTATAAGTAATTCAAAGTACATCATTTATAAACAAATATTTCCTTGATTATAATATGAGTATAAAATAACTAATAGTATTAGGTATTCTATTTACCTTTTTATGAGATCTAATAATATTGACTTTATTGTCTCTGTCTTGTTGTTCAAAGTTATAAAGTTAATCAATGTAATGTATATTAATCTTCGAAAGTGGTGTACAATAAAGTATATTCTATTCTATACTATGAAGTTGAGAGCAATGAAACAATTTTATATTATAAAAATTATATTATTATTATTAATTTATAGACGAGCAGCTGATAAGCTGATGTGTCTATGTTAATTGTGTTGAAAAATCATTTTTGCAGAATTGACAGCTTCTCTGATTTTAACCACCTATCGAGTCATTTTTTAAAAGCATTAACTGAAGTGGCATATAAAATATATTATAAAAATTAAATAGATATTATAGGTATATTAAATGTCCAAATAATAAATGAATGTGCATTATTTTCGGCAGGTTATTTAATTTACGACATGATACACTATTACGTACACCACGGTTCACCGAATGACGGAACCTACCTTTACGCGATGAAGCGGTATCACTCGAATCATCATTTTGTAAACCACGATAAAGGTAATGAAGGTCAAAGTACAATCATTAAAAAAATGTACAGTTGATTTCTTATTTTGTAATTTTTTTTTTAAATTACTTAACAAAAAAAAATTATCTTGGTAAATATTTTTCTTTAATTTGAATAGTCTTAAAATCTACAAGTATGCTTAATTAAAAAAATCAACAAAACCCGACTGCGTAAAATACTCTTATTATAAACTAAAAAGAATAAAACAATTTACTAGCTTTCATTTGATATCCATATTGCTACAGTAAGAAAAAAAAATTCAACTCCCCCCCCCCTCATTCTGCCATTTGCGAGCGCCATTTTGAAAATTTATATAGCCTATGTCACTACTACAATTTAGGCAAATCCAACGACACCTCATATGTCAAAAACCGTCCAGCCGTTTGGGCTGTAGGGCTTGCCAAAGAGCATATATACATACATACATACACTCGAAAAACATAACCCTCCTTCTGTCGCAGTCGGGTAAAAATACTTTTTTTCTCTTGACACTTCGTTAATTAAACTTTTTTTTTTCAGCTTTCGGCATTAGCTGTAAAATATGGGACCATGTATTCAAAACTATCGTACAAGTAAAAAAATTAGGGTTTGCTTTGCGTTGGTAACATGGACGTATTTAAGTAAATTAGTTTATGTTTTAAAAACTATTTGAGTGATTTTATATGTGAGTTTATCTGTGGATGTATTCTTTGAAAAATTCTAATAAAACTGAACATTTTAAAGTGATTGTGTGCAAATGTAAATATGTATTTACTATAAAATATTTGAAATTTAAATATTAGATTCGAAATATTAATTATAACAATATTTGTAAATAAACAAGAATTTGAACGACTATTTCTAAGGCAGGACTCCGTGGGCACGACCAAGAAAGAAAGAGAGAGAGTGAAAAAGAGAGAGAGAGAGATAGATGAACCCCAGATACAACAACATGTTTGATGGAGAGCACAGATCACAAATTCCTTAAATCTAAAGACATCCCCAGATCATTCCCCAAAGATAAACATAGAATAAAAAGGGACCAAAATATTTTTATGTTGTATAAATATTTTTTTAAACTAAATTTTGTTAAAAGTATCTATTTCATAAAACAAATATTATCATTTATAAGTATAAGGTTGTTGATTATCTATAAGTTATTGTTTTTAATATTAATTATTTGATAAGCAAATTTTTTGTAGGTAAAAAAAAATAAAAATATATGAGTTATAAGATTAAACTACAGTTTTTAATTTATTTGTGTGAATTCTAAACCACAATATACCTTCATATGGCTTAAATTTAATTATACTTTCATTTGTCATGTTAAAATATAACTTTTTAATCCTATTATATCCTACCTAAAAAAATATTTCATTCAATGTGCATCATCGCTTGACAAGGAGGAGTATAGTACAAAATAATTTAACTTACCGTAATATTATGATGTTTATTTAAATAGCAAAACATGTGACATCACATTAGGGGTGTAGCAACGAATTTATATCATAACTGGAACGCTGACTTAATGACTGTGCTAAATGAAATTGTATATTTAAATATGCACCTTAAAATATTTGACATAAGTTTGACATTGGCTTATAACATGTAAAGTGAAAAATCGTTCCGAACATTTCGTTGACTACTGGTATTTTGTCTCTTTCTTACGAGAGTTGCCTTGAATCCATGGTAGAAAGAGATGCGATCCCGGCCGTAGAAACGTTTTTTGAATGCACGTGAGCAGTTTGTATATAAATTCCTTGGGGTGTAGTTATACAAATGTAACCACGTAATAAGATAGAGATATTTTAAAATCGTAAAATTCATGTGACGCAATTTATTAATGAATCCTGAACAGTAAAATTTATTTTATGTAACCAGTTATAAGTAACAGTAATTATCTAGTAATTATGTAGCTATGTATCTAGTAATTATTTACTACGGTATATAAAATTAAAATCTCAATAACATTTTTACAAAGTTTATTCAATTTTGATAGCAAGCATTATTTCACGGTCTAAAACAAAGGTCTTGCAACGACAGTAGTGTGGGTACGTTGGCTTAATGATAGCTATTCTTTTCAATTTACGGCCGCCAGAGACATGACGATAGATGGGTATTCTTTGCAATGAAGTCCAATCATGTTTTAAATAATGTGAAATCCAAACAAAACAGTGAAATAACGAAACAAAAATGACAACAAAATCGCAAAACGATTATTAAATAACACAATACTCGGGAGAGAAACATATACGCCTATGATTGATGATTGATAATGAGAAATGATTCGCTTACAGTCGCTTGTCGCACCGCATCCATTGATAGCAACGACGTCTAGCGGCGTCAACGCATCAACGCGAAAGAATATTTTTTTTACTGTTAGAGATTTCTTCTTTTTATTTTATTTTCCTCAAGATGGATAGACGACGAAAACCGTTGGATGGAAGCTGCTTTGAACCGGTCGTTCTGGAGATCGACGGGGTGGCCTACGTTCAGTAGTGGACATTCAATGGCTTATATGATGATGATTTATTTTTCAAACAAATCGATCGTTAAGATTTAATTAGGTACATTGAAAACCTCATATTTATAAATCGTCAGATCTATAATTATTATCTATATTAGCCTATAATTAATAGACGCCTGATAAATATTTTTAGCAATATTTGTCATTATTAAAATTTTGCTTAAAGGATATAACAAGTGTAGTGAGTTATATATAATTATTTAGTAACGATATCATAACGTGACTTATACTGTTTGTAATCAAGTAAATTACCTATAATACAATTATTATGTACACATAATTACATTTCCTTTTTTTTTAATCATTTAAAATATTTTTACGAAAATGTGCAATAAGAGACCTCGATTAGCCACGAATGGAAAGATTTTTGACAATATTGATTTTTAAATTGCCATTTTTTTTTTCGCTTTTAAGCAATTTTGTTAAATAAGTAAAAAATGTTTCCTTATAATAACGACTTTTTTTTAAATTGGAGGGTACTTTTGGCGTTTTAAATAAACCTGTGTTGATTTCATTTGTTATATCCTTCGAGATCGACACTGACTTTGAAAAAGATTTAAAACGCGTAGACCACATCATAATCTACCAATAAACCTCAGTCCGTGGAAATAAATAGAGTAAACTCTTTCGCTGCTGCAAATCATACATGATTATAAATTTCATAAATATTATCTCAAGTGTTTTTTGGGACCTTTACTATACTTACGAGTAATATAATTATCTAAGATATTGGTAAGTGTCTTACAAAATAAAATTTTCTTATATTTCTTAACGCTGACGACACAAAAATATTAAAATAAACAAACTCAACTCCCAAAATACTATAAAGAAATTTAAATTAAATTTTTTTACTTATAAACTTAGCAAATACTTATAAATTTGCTAATGCTGATAAAGTTTTAACTATAATCATTTATTTTTTATACAGACAGATTATGTAACTAAAACACATTATATAGAGCCTTCTTTGACTGGCCCGTGGCGCAATTGGTAGTGGCCCTGTTTTCTGCTCCAGGGTTGTGGGTTCGAGTCTGGGTGTAATATGTATTTATTTATATATGTATTATTTATATATGTATTATTTATATGTATATTTATTTAAAAAAAAATGTATATCAGTCAACTGTTACCTAAAACACAGGCATTAAGTTGCCTACCTTAAACATATTTATTATATTTATATATTATATTCTTAAGTTAACAAATTAATTGATACATATTGAAATAACTGTAAATAAAATAAATGTGGCTATTTTAACTATCCAAAAATAGTCTTTTGGGACAATCACGATCGGTGATTGTATACGTCAAGACCTAAAAGTCTAAAATGCATATAACTATCAATTGCATTATTTTGTTAAAACATATAATTGACAATTGGTTATTTTATTAAGGCTATCTTTCTTATGTTACGAAATATGTCTTTGATAATTAAAGGCTGTGAAATTGTGTAACATGTATGTATTTATAAGAGTAATACGAAATACACTATTGTACATATTTATTATTTACAATACAAAATTAAAAAAAAAATAGATATTTACAGATAATTGTGTTTTGTTGTTCTCATACAAGGGCGGAAAGTACGAGGCAAATTAAAATTAACTTACATTTCTAAATAAACATAATTTATTTTAAATTGTAGTTATGTATTGTTTACCCTTTTGATGTATTTTTAACCGATAGTGTAGTTTTATTCGTAATGACATTGCGGTTACGTGTTTTTTTGCTTAATTTTGCTTAGTATTTTTTTTTTTGTATTTTTGTACGCAATGGATAAACAATCATTATTTCCAATCAATCAAATGTTATTTTAAGAAAAGGGCTAAACCATTAACATTTTTTTTTCAATATTTTTTAAGATATATCTAGTTAACCTATGTAGGTTTTATATAAGTAATATTATTTAATATAATGGTATTTGATTTTGTATTCATTTAATAGTCCACACTTCAGTTAAAACGAGTAAAAAAAATATTCTTACTAATCTAATATTTGGATATAGATATATAGGTAGTATTCAACTAAATTGGGATGCTTTTTATACCTATACCTATAAGGACAGCATCGCAGTAATTGCTTTTTATTTGTAATATAAATGTATATGAAAACAGTTAGTTTTGTTTTATTTATATCAATGTGTGTATACAATCGTGGCTTTTAGTTGTGCCAGAGTAGCATAGAATATTAGAATTGTTAATTTAGTCAATGTCACTGTAGAGTGAGAAAGAGTCAATGTAGAGTAAAGAAGACATGATGTAGAATGTAGATTGATCGGTTACAATCGTGGCATAATCGTAATATATTGTTTGATAATTAACATCATAATGATTTACATACGTATTTACAGTTTTAGTTTTTTTTTTACGTTTTAATTTTATTATTCTATATAAATTTATATAAATATGTTTATAATATGTATTTTACCACTTATCTAAAGAAGTTTGATTTAGAAGTTGACTTTTTATGAAATGAAATCATTTGGGAAAATTTGCAAGTAATCATGAGTAATTATTATTTGTAATTATTAAACAATAATGTTTCGTAAGTTTTCTTAGATTTATTATTCATACAATATCCAAGCAATCAGATTATGAAAGAACGTTTGGTGATACTGAGCGCGCTATCCACATACTATTTCTTTTATTAATTAACGCAATATACGTGACATGATAAGGTGACGCCATCTTTAATATAAAACAAATTGAAGTTACTTTTTTAACCTCGAATTTCTTGGAGATTATTAGGTTACATCATTTTTTTTTTTTTTTTAATATGCATGTTAGAGGCCAGTCACTAGGGCTAGGGTTTTGAACGAAAGAGGATGTAGATTTTTTTTTAATTTAATTTCCTAATAATTAATTTTTTTCGAGATATTTACCTACTTAAAAGGATGATATCGAAGAAGACCATATTTTCTAGCACAAATATTCTAAAAATTTCAGTGTTGCTATACTTTTTTGGTGCTTCAGTAAGTTGTTGTTTGGACTCCGGTTGGGATTTTATTTTTGACGATCTTTTATCGGATGTGTGTCCTATTTTAGCAAGTGCAACTTCTAAAGTCAAAGATTTGTTTCTTACATCGTCTTCAGGTAAGGTTATTTTTTATCAATATTAAGCTTTTTAAGGATTTCAACTTATTACTTATTGTTAGACTATAATGTCTATCTATTTTTAGGGAGTATTCAAGAATCCCTAGCTAGATGCATTTTTATGAAAAATAAACTTCATAAAGATAGCCGATAAGCTTCTGTAAACTATAAATATAACTTTAAAAGTCATACATAATATTTTAATAAAATATAACCGGGATCAATGATAATAAATATCAACCGGTTAGCCTCGCTCACCATTTGAGGCAGCTGGGTATCCGTGACGGTTCGCTCGCAGCCAGGATGCAAAGGGGATAATGCTGGACTCGGCTAGGATTGTTCGCCGATTTCTCAGCCTACAGTCCTAACCCGCGGCCGTTTGATCTCCCTGCCGGAGCGTAATCCTCCACCCGCTTATATTTATCTACGTAAGTTTATGTAAAATTATATGCCTTATATGTATAATTAATGTAATATATTATATATATTTATATGTATATATTTATATATTTAACGGGTGGAGTGAAACAATTATAATAAATAATAATAAAATATTAACGATAGAGTTATACAGAAAACATTGTTAGAAATAAGGTCGCTATCAGAATGGTAATAATTTATTGAGTCTGCCCATTTCTGCAACTATTACAACGATACATATTACTACACTACTACTGCTACTACAGATTTTTGTGCATTGTGTTATCAATTGTAAGCTTCTTTTTATGTGTACAATTAGGGTTGCCAGAGCACAAAAACTAATAGCCGGACAGACCACCCAGTTTGGCCGGACATTTGGGTAAAAAGGCCGGACATCCTTTTTTTTTTTTTTTTTTTTTTTTTATCGCTGGGAAATGCATTTACGCATCCCGCCACGGAGAGGCGGCGGGTATGTGGGACTCGCTGGCACGCAGAACGTGCCAGAATACCGCACTAAAACCCAGCGGTGCCCTCATCGTCGTAGTGGGGCGCCACGGGATCGCTTTCGCATGCAACCGTGACGCCCCGACGGTTGGCCCGCCTATGCGGACCGCCTTCGCCTATAGAGCGCTCGCGGGCACCATGAGCTCTCTATTGCCCTAGTGGCGGGTGGGAGGATTAAAGGTGCCCCTCCCACTCTAGTGCGGAGGGTGAAGGAGCGCGTAGCGGCGTCTCCTTCCCCCCGGTCGTCTCCTGCGGAGCGGGTCAGCGTTAACGTCTGCTTCACCTCCGCGAATTTTACTCATTTGATTAAAAGTCTATACCGGATTTTATCGCGTTTATTTAAAACTTTACACTTTTACAATATTTTAAATTATTTCCCGACGTTTCGGACCCTTTACAGCGTCCATGATCTCGGGGGACTGAGGTGGTGGGTGTCCGAATAATGAATTAATTGTTACATACCCCGCTTTTTATACAATTTTAAATTATTACTATTAACCGTTCCTATTCATGCAGAATGAGCTTATTGTGTCTGGAAGTCGTGCTGTGTTCTTATTTTCCTTGGGTTCAATTAATTTTAGTACTGGCTCCCAAGCTGGTGGTACGTTCCAACCATCCTCTCTATTGAAATTAGGATGTTTTTTGATTTCAATAGCCTCGCGAATCATCCTTGGTAGGAATCGGTGTTCTTTAGCGAGAATTTGTGGCTTATCAAATCTGATATAGTGGTTGGTACCTTGTTGAGTATGTTGATACACAGCAGACTTTGTCGACCGTTGGTGTTTCATGTCAGCTATGTGTTCTTTGACGCGTGTCTCTATACTCCGCTTAGTTTGCCCTATATATGAGAGACCACATTCACAGTCTAATTTGTAGACCCCTGCATCTTGTAAAGGTATTTGGCACTTGACAGATGGTAATAATTGACTTATCTTCGTTGGCGGCTTGTAGTAAGTTTTGATTGAAGCTCGCTTCAAGATGTAGCCAATCTTGTCAGTGACTCCTTTGACATATGGTAGTACGGCAGGCTGGCGCTCAACTGTGGCTGTCTTCTTTCTCCGGGATCTGTGACGCTGACGCGGTGCTCGGAGGTTGTTGTCTCGCAGTACCTGCTTGACGTGCTGTAGCTCTGCGTCCAGGTGTTTCTCGTCACAGATCCCGCGAGCTCTCTGAAACAGAGACAAACCAACGGCAGAGAGTTGTCTAGGATGGTGGTGAGAAGCACCGTTTAAATACCTGTTTGTGTGGGTGGATTTTCTATACACAGAATGGCTTAAACTATGATCAGGATTTCTGATTATAAGTACATCTAGGAAAGCTAGTGTGTTATTTGCCTCTAACTCCATGGTAAATTGAATATTGTTATTTATGGAGTTAAGGTGTTCTAGGAATATGCAAGTACTGTCTGTTGGTAATATGGTGAAAGTGTCATCTACATACCTCTTGTAAAATCTAGGAGAGATAGGTGCTGTCTTTAGAGCTCGATCCTCGAAGTCCTCCATGTAGATGTCAGCTACTATGGGGGATACTGGAGAGCCCATAGCCACGCCATCCACCTGTATGTAGTATTTGTGGTTCCACAACAGGTAGCCAGTTGTAAGGCAGTGCTTGAGTATTATTGCATATTCCTCTGGCATGTCGGCATTGTCGTTGTTGGTTTGTCTCTGTTTCAGAGAGCTCGCGGGATCTGTGACGAGAAACACCTGGACGCAGAGCTACAGCACGTCAAGCAGGTACTGCGAGACAACAACCATCGAGCACCGCGTCAGCGTCACAGATCCCGGAGAAAGAAGACAGCCACAGTTGAGCGCCAGCCTGCCGTACTACCATATGTCAAAGGAGTCACTGACAAGATTGGCTACATCTTGAAGCGAGCTTCAATCAAAACTTACTACAAGCCGCCAACGAAGATAAGTCAATTATTACCATCTGTCAAGTGCCAAATACCTTTACAAGATGCAGGGGTCTACAAATTAGACTGTGAATGTGGTCTCTCATATATAGGGCAAACTAAGCGGAGTATAGAGACACGCGTCAAAGAACACATAGCTGACATGAAACACCAACGGTCGACAAAGTCTGCTGTGTATCAACATACTCAACAAGGTACCAACCACTATATCAGATTTGATAAGCCACAAATTCTCGCTAAAGAACACCGATTCCTACCAAGGATGATTCGCGAGGCTATTGAAATCAAAAAACATCCTAATTTCAATAGAGAGGATGGTTGGAACGTACCACCAGCTTGGGAGCCAGTACTAAAATTAATTGAACCCAAGGAAAATAAGAACACAGCACGACTTCCAGACACAATAAGCTCATTCTGCATGAATAGGAACGGTTAATAGTAATAATTTAAAATTGTATAAAAAGCGGGGTATGTAACAATTAATTCATTATTCGGACACCCACCACCTCAGTCCCCCGAGATCATGGACGCTGTAAAGGGTCCGAAACGTCGGGAAATAATTTAAAATATTGTAAAACTGTAAAGTTTTAAATAAACGCGATAAAATCCGGTATAGACTTTTAATCAAATCATAAATCTTATTAAATTCTAATGAAATATAAATAAAATCGTATGCCCAATCAGTTTAAGTAGGTACTTTATTATTAACCAGTCAAAATTTAATTAGATTAGATAAACATTTATCAACATTTTTTTTTAATTCTCGCTCGCTCGTTTCGGAAATTTAAAAAGCACAAAAGCCGGACACCGTTTATTTTGGCCGGACACGCAATCAAAAAGCCTAACTATGTCCGGCTTTATCCGGACGCCTGGCAATCCTATATATTGTACAGTACAATAAAGAGTAATTATTATTACTACTTATATACTACTATATTATACTATATAATACTGTATTGGTATAAGGGTATTGATAAAACATTTCAGAGGAAGAACATCTTATTCCGTCCGACTTGATCTCGGACAGTCTAAAATGCGGACGTGAACTCTCGAGAGAGGCGAAGAACAGGGCTAACCGTCTTGTTAAGAATGGTGTCGGTCTGGAGGCCTGCTCTCCAGCTCTCCTACACTTCTTCTCTTCGAAACTACCCAGTGATATCAAGAAGGCATCTGAGACCTCCCATGAGCTGATCACAGCGACAAAGATTATGCAAATGAAGTTATGCTCGACGTAAGATTTTTTGTTAACATTAAGTCGTTATGTAGTTTTTTAATGGTACTGGCACTCGACCACGGAGTCGAGATGGTCTAATGGATTAATCACGTGAATTTGAGAAGAAAGCACAAATGTATAAATTTGAGTTTTCTCGTTGTTTCCACACAGAATTTTCCACTCAGCGGTGAAGGAAGACGCAATGAGGAAATCTTTTGCATCTGTTTCGAAATAAATTCTTACACATTTGCATCAGTTTACCCGTATTTATATTATATTTCGGATTCTGATTTATGTATTATTTATTTATCTTAGTTGATATAATAAGTAGAGTACCTACGCTTGTGTAATCCATTTTAGAGAAAAGAAAGGGGCGTACAGACAAAAATGTAGTTGCCGGTTACATGTTCCCAAAACAACAAACCTTTGTGCTCAGCCCCTGACAACATTAATTTTCTAATTCTTCCCACCTGTTTATGAATAAATAAATATTAAAAAACAAATTAGATACAAATATCAATTATTTTTGTTAATAAAGTGAATAAGTAAAAGGGTAATGAGTTTATACAGAATTGTTCTACATCGTTCTTTCGTATGTGTATTTAGTTTTTTATATATACCTAATGCAGTATAAAATAATCATCCACCACAAAAGTAATCATTTACTATTACTCTTGGAATGTTTTTAGATAATTTTTTTTAGGAAAAACAGCAAAGTTATTATATTTCTCCATTCTACGTGACATTTGCGGTGACACCATTTTTCATTTCTGTTGAGTCACATCCAGAGGATACCTATTTTCTTTTATATCGGTTTATTTTGTAAAGCCTTAAAATTGCAAGTTCGAAGTTGTCTTTTACTTTCCGGTTTACTCTCAGTCTTCGTGGTATGTGACGACGACGATAGCAAGATACACTCTACATACCTACACGTATTTTTTATGATGACAAAATAAATCCTACCATTAGTACTCATTTAGCAACGTTGAAAGCAATTAAGCCATAAAAATGAAAGATGTTATCTTATACTTTCATTTATATGTTTTAGGACAGATGTCACTCCAAACACCTTCATATCGTTTTTGGAAAACCAATGTGTGAAGCCAAGTGAATTATACTGTAAACCTGCCAAGGTTTCCTGTATAGGCTCTGATAAGTACCGCACTATCGACGGTACGTGTAACAACCAGCGACACCCGACGTGGGGCAGGCGAGGCGCTCCGTTCACTAGGATAACTACACCACGATATGCGGATGGTTTGTTTGCTTATATAGGTACATATTTAAGTAATAATAATAGATCTTGTCGTTCTATTATATATAATATGTTAAAATTCGTCAATTCGTTACACCTACGCCTAGAACATGGCAAAATTTATAAAGGTTCTTATAAAAATACGAACATTTATACAATTTTACCTCCATTATAAACACGCTCTAAAAGCAAACCCCTTCTTTCGCAATTAGGTAAAAATTAGATTACTAAGGAAAGGAAGGCTATTTTCCTTATTAATCTAATAAAAATAAGTTCACAAATGAAAATGTGTTTGCCGTCACTAAGAACAACAGATGACCTTGATGTGTCTAAAAATGAATTCATCAATCGATATAGGTATAGGCACTTAGTTTAGTTTCACTGTATTAAATAAATTCGACTCAGTAAAATACTTCACAATAATAAATTAGACTATGTTCTTATAAGTAATTTTTATGAAAATGTAACGAGGCGCTCGGGAAAATGTATAAACAAAAGTAATAAAATTTATAATATTGTGGCGCTCTAGGTAGGTCAAACTTACCTGTTAAATGCTCTCAGTGGACAAAAAGTGAAATAAAAATATAATGACGTAGTCTATAGGTAATCTATATCTATCTGTACATATATCTAATCTATTGTGTAGCTTACGAGGCTTTCAGGGCGTTTTCTTGCTATAGCCATTATACAATCGATTTTTTCGGTAGAAAAAAAATATTGCTGAACTTTCAAAAAAATAGTTATAAAATACAATATAAAAGACTTGAAAAGTTCAATTTATTGAAAGCTTTAACATTTTTGAAGTCTTAAATCGTCCTACGATTGAATATACTTAGTCACTATCATTATTTTGGATATACTTCTCAAAATAATACTAAGAAAAAGCATTGGTCAATTTACAGTACCTATAATTCGTTGAACCGAGTACTTTTAAAAAGGAATCGTCCAATATCTTTGTAATAGTTGATACTGTGATACATTCCGCATTATGCAAAACAAATATATCACAAAAAAAAATCAGTAATAAGATGATCGAAATAATTTAAAATCAAAATAACTTTATTCATATACACACTTATCTTTCATAATAATCAACAGGTATCTATGCGATGCCAGTTGCAATAAGCGGTCGACCGCTCCCAAACCCTCGTGTGTTGTCAACGCGGCTCTTTGCAGATCGGTCCATTTTTAGCCGCATACTAACTCACATCAACGTGCAATGGGGACAGTTAGTTACACATGACCTTGTCTTCGGAGTTATGGAGGTCACAGGTACGATCTCTTGGTCTTGAAGAAACTGACAGCTAATAAATTAACATTTTATTGTTATTGTGAAACGTGATCAAACGTGCTTCATCTTTGGGCTCTAAGCTTGTGCTCAGAAAGTAAACAGGAGCTGAAATTTTTGGTAATTGTACATTTTTCTAGATGAGGGCGGAATTCAATGTTGCTTAGGGAATGGTTGCGATGTTCTGCCTCAAGATATGCTGAACGATAAGTGCATACCAATATGCGTACCGGATGACGATCCTTTCTACAAACATCACGGTATAAAATGCCTCAACTTTGTAAGAAGTGTCACCACACCTAGAGATGATTGCAGCTTAGGTCACGCGGAGCAAGTATGTTTGGGTTCCATCTAATATAAAAAAAAAAGTTACTATCGGTCATTCTTTTTTAATATTTTTTTACAATTCTATTAATCACTTAAAAAAATAACTTTGTATTTTAGATGAATACAGTAACCAGTTTCTTAGATGGATCGCCTTTATACGGTTCTGATCCAAAACTTGCTAGCAAGCTCCGAAGCAAATGCGGTGGAAGATTACGCGAAGAGACGAAGAAAAATTGCAAAGGAGGTTTCTTACCTTCGGTAGACGATAAGCTCGCTGTTTGTGATTTGAGAAACATGTCGGAGCCTTGTTATTTGGCTGGTATTGTATTAAAATATTATTTTAACAGCCTTTATTTTGATTTGACTTCCAGTTTTAAACAATCTATTGTTAATATGATAATTAAAGTAGTTTCAAAGTATGATAAAAAGGTAGGTAGATGTTAAATATGAAATTCTATAATCATATCTTCAATAGTCACAACGTTTAATATTTTTTATTTGAATGTACACGGAAGGAAAATATACACAACACTTACTAAATAATTATTTTAAGAATAATATACTAACAATACTTAATGCTGAAACCACAGTATGTTTACTAATATTATTGCAGGAGATAGCAGAATCAATCAAACACCAACGTTAGCCGTTCTCCATACATTGCTGCTCAGAGAACACAACAGGATAGCCGACATTTTGAGTTCGTTGAATCCATTATGGAGTGATGAAAAAATATACCAAGAGACGAGAAAGATTGTCATTGCGGAAATTCAGCACATTACTTATCAGGAATGGTTGCCTTTGAATTTTGGTAAGTTTTTTTAATATAATATCTAGAGATTATCAATAATTATTATTATACCTAAGTCTGTAAATCAACTCTTCATACTTATCTAAGAATGTATTTGAATATAGTGATAAGAAATGGTAAATATTACAAAAATAGATAATGCAAAGCAAAACTAGAATCTAGAAGGGACCCTTGAAGTCTTGTTTTGTCTAATAAATGGTTGAGGTAACTTCTTCTTAATTATTCATTTAGGGGAGGGCTATCTTCGTTACTACCGGATATCTCCCACATCGCTCTACAATCGTGACTACAACGAGGAGGTGAATCCAGGCGTCATCAACGGTTTTGGAGCCGCCGCCTTTCGGTTCTTGCATACCGTGATACCTGACACCATAATGAGTTGCCCTTCAAGTTACACCACTGCATATCTGTATAAGTTAGTTAAAATCCTTATAAATTATATTCAGATAATTCTTAAACTCCTGATTCCATTTCTCATCCATCTAGGCACACATATGGCACAATATTTTTTGATCTTCTAATATTTTTTATCAGCTATCATCTGAATTGTTGCTCTATTCTTCTTCATATCATCTTTCACGCAATCCATCCATCTTTTATTTGGCCTTTCTTTGCCAACACATTCACCCAAAATCTAACATTCTTTACGTCACATGCATTATGTTTTCATAACATATACAGTATATTGTATACCTATTTTATTTTCTTTATTAGACTCGCTAGTAGCTGTAACATTACATTTCAATTTTAACTTTAACTAATAGCTCAATGTATAACCGTATGATATATGGAAACTTATAATGTTTATATTAATAAAATTCAAATTTATGCTTTAACCAAACATCAGCAAATCTTTAGAATAAATGAAGTTAATATGTAATATTAATAGTTATAATTTAATCATTAAGTATTATTGTAACTTATTCCTATCTAGACCTCTGATAATTTCATCTTATACTTAATAATAAAATTATTCATTATTTCCACAAAATATCTATAATCCTAACTTATTAGTGCGTATTTCTGCCACTTGCATATCATTTGCGTTTGGTTATCCAAGATTGGGATTCATATAATATTATAGGACTTCCTGATTAAGATTTTAAATTAGTAATATGTTTAAGTTATTTATTTACACGTATTATTCTTAAAATTCTAATGTACGTTGTTCCAAATGCTATATTACTATTAGGACAGTTTGACAAAATTATTATTAGTTATGCCGTTATTGATTTCAATAGATTCAGCCAATATTAATGGTTTATCCGATGTTAATTTTGTATACATTATACAATCATAATCTCCACATTATTTTTTACTTTATATGTAGCATCCAGACAAATAAAAAGCACTGTAGATATTATTATTGAAAGTTTTGTTTATGATGAGTAAAAAAACATTTTAGACTAAGTGACCATTACTTCAACCCGGGTCTGGTGGAGTCTACACCAGAATCTTTCGACGACATCGTCCGCGGTATCGTCACGAACCGAGCGGGCGAGGCGGACCCCCACTGCACAGTAGAGATAACAAACTTACTATTCAAGTCTGACAACAAATGGGGATTGGACCTAATCGCCATGGACATACAAAGAGGGAGAGATCATGGTATTGCTTCCTATAATGATTACAGGTAAGAAATTGTTCGTATGATTCATTTTCGTGTTACAGGAAGTTAGTATAGTTATTTCTACGTATTTTGGATAAAATTGTTATGTTCAGTAGGTTAAAAACGTAATCTTAAACAAAACATCATGGTTTCAAATCTGGGTCAGTACTTCTCAACGAGATATTTACATCCGCACATCCGCAGTAGAGCAGCATTGTGGATTCAACTTTTTTCTTTAGATGCTAATACAGTACAGTACAGGGTAAAATATAATAAAATATAAAAGGGTAAAATATAATATAAGGTAGTACTTATTATACATATAGCTCTTGAGTTCACATAAGAAAGTAATTAAATATCTTACAGAGAAACTTGTGGTTTGAAAAGAGCACAGACATTCCAGGACTTGGCAGGTGAAATATCACAAGATGTAAGTTGAATTTTATAACGCATTTAGAAACATACAATTTCTACGATTTACAATACGTTTATTGAGGCCTTAATCCGACCGTATCGGTCTCCTTCGCATCTTCTCCACTCGACGCGACATTTCAAACAACACCACCACATTAGGCGTGTGATGTCCATCCACTGCTGAACGTAAGCCTCTCCCATAATCTCTAAGGGGTTTGCAAATAGTCGCCGCGCTTGACAGGCGGTTTGGCGAGCGCAGTATATTGTGACAAGGTATGGCGACACTGCTGACAATTACCATCGTGCTTGATATATTTGTTTGCACCACTATGGTCGCCTTTTACATCACCTCGGCAAGAAAGAGGTCGGGTCCATTCTTTTCTGCCAGTGACAACATGGCGTGACATTTACTATATCAGCCTGTAAACCACCTACTGCTGAGCGAAGGCCTCTTCTCCATATAGAATCGTTGTCTCGTATATATATAATATATAGTATCGTTGTATCAGTGTAGGCAAAATTTTGCTCAAATTCAATAATTTCGAAATAAATAAGAAATGAGAAATTAAAGTTTAAAAAGAAACTGTTTATTTTACAGCGGATCAATGCACTTTCCAAATTTTACGAATCTGTGGACGATATAGACTTATTTGTCGGTGGTGCTATGGAGACGGATGTTCCAGGTTCGATCCTCGGTCAAACGTTCCAATGTATTGTAGCCGAGCAGTTCTATCGCACTCGTGTTGGCGATAGGTATTTTTACGACAACAGTGAAATGCCACATTCCTTTACGCCAGGTATAATAAAATATTTTTCTTTTTAAATCGAATTTAAAAAGCTCTACAAAAAACAGAAACGTAAAGTTGCTTATATTCACAGTAAGTTATTCATAATAAGATCGTCACCATATTTATTTGAGACCACTTATAAAAAAAAATACACTATCAACTAAAACATTGATTTTAAAAAAATGACTGATCCGTGGCGCAGTTGGCAGTGGCCCTGTTTTCTGCTCCAGTTTTGTGGGTTCGATTCCCGCCCCGAGTCTGGGTGTAATATGTATTTATTTATATATGTATTATTAATATGTATATTTATTTAAAAAAAAATGTACATCAGTCAACTGTTACCTAAAACACAGGCATTAAGTTGCCTACCTTAGGGACAGACGACCGTGTGTGTATGTTAAAAAAAATATGGGAGCAAATCTATGTAGGTATATACATAATAACATTATACTCCAGAAATAAAGGTAGAATGCCATTTAAAAATATACAGGGTTAATTCTAAAACACCAGCAACCTCGCAGGACAAGATAGCTAACATTATGTACAACAACATTTGTTCTACCACTTTTGTTAATTTGTTAGATTTTATTTTCATACAAAAATAAATATTAATTTAATTTTACGCGAATGCAATAAACTCTACGCGCGTCCCAAAGATTAGGTAAATAACGACCACGTACTAATGTGAGGGGAAAGGTAGGAACGGGGCGGCGCTAGCGCCTTTGAACTTGACCTATTTAGCCAGCCGCGGCAGTCGGCGGCGGGCGACTTTGATGCGCGCGCGTCATATGATTTTGTGTGCTACTCGTATTTATTTTATTCGTATCGATCGATGTATTGTACCTGTACTAAAGTTATTTTATAACCATGGTACCGCCGCTATTCTAATGTCGAATACACGGAAATGGTGAGGATACTGGCTAAGTGTGATGACAATGTGTCGGAAGCCTGTCGGCAATATGCAGCTAGATATTCGAACTTACCTACACCGAGCCGTGAGACAATGTCAACTCACCGAATCTGACAAACTAGCACGAGTAAATTTTTGTAACTGGTTCGGTTAACTAAAATAATTTGTGCGTTCAATCAAATTAAAACTAATTCGGAAGTGTTAGCACGTGTTAGTGAACAGCTGATTTTTAGGTGTTGTATGTGTGTTGGTTGTGATGGTGACTATTTTGAACGCTATCTGCGCGATACGCACCGACATGCGCGTTACTTTAACCTTAGAGGTAATATTTCGTTTGTAAATATTATTTTATTGTCAATTATTTTTAATTTTTTAATTATTGTAAATACGCTGATTTCACTTTTGAAATACTTATGCCCGCCTGTATTTAACAATAAAAAGTGAATAATACCTAGCTACCAATATTTCATATTAAATTGGTTTAATTAGACTTTAGTAAACGTTAAAGAATAATTACCTACGTTAATAATTTTCACATATTTTTTTATGTTCAGAATTCAGATACCTAATCTACATACCTACATTTTTATAGTATTGGCGGGCATACGGACAGTCGAAGCCTTTTGATGACTAGGTACCGGATGTCTACCGCACAACTGGTTGTGCTGTAACCTCTGGAGGTTATGCAGATGTGTTGCCCTCCTATACATACGATTTATTTGTTTTTTATCGTTTAATATAGCCCGTTCTAAGCCTGGTAAAGTATGAAGGGATTGTGGACTCAGTTTACGTATTGCAGGGACATGACAAAACAGAAATTTGATTATTCACTTAAGTCACTGCGATATACATACTATGATACTGCCCACAAACCCACCAAGCAATTTATATTAATTTTATTAACTAGAATTATCGGGCAGAGAAAGTGTTATTACTATTATTATGCAAGCGCGCCCGAGCGTCGCGTCATCCTTTCGATAATGAATGAAACATAGACTCTAAATTTCAGAGCAGTACAATAAAAGCTTAAAAAATCATTTTTAATTAATGTATTGAGTTATGTCAAAAGTCGTAGAACAAATGTTGTTGTACATAATGTTAGCTATCTTGTCCTGCGAGGTTGCTGGTGTTTTAGAATTAACCCTGTATATTTTTTAAAGCCGGTTTATAATTTTGACAAACAAAAAAATACATATTTAAGAAACAAAAAAAAAAAAAAATTATAGTCACTACATATTTAAAATTATATACAATTGAATGTTTCCTATCACTTGAAATTTTATTTATACATACGCCTTTTGTCTTATTTTCGTGTTTTTGGAGTTTACTCCTTAGGAATAGATTTTCATATAAGGCCCCCGGTATGAAAAAAAATATGAGGAGTAACTTGTACTAATCGAATGACCTCGTTACGTTTTTTGTGCGCAACCTATTTTCACTTTTCAGTCGTGAGTATTAAGATGTATAGTCCGCGCGCCAGCTCCGAGGAATCGGTGGTTGAGGAAACGAGCGGGTGTGCGCCGCGCCCGACCGTCGCTCCATACCTCGCCCTCTCCCACTACTAGTGACGACCTTGAATTGAGAGCACGCTTATCGAGTCTTTTTGATGATGAAGCCAAATTAATAATGGACAATTAATTACCTTAGAAATCTAAAGGGCACTATATTTTCGCGTAAAAACTGTAAAATAGGCGATAAGTGTTATTTTGTGTTATATACGAATATTTATAACGAATATTTGTGCCTATTTAGAGAATCGTTCTTGATATATATTTATGTATTTATTAATCTCGAATATAGGAGCCAAAGAAAACACTTGATGCTAGTTAATATTTAATGCGGAACTAACCTACCTACATTCTATCATAAAATCTTAACATATTAATATTTTCGTAGTACCCGCACTAGTTTGCTGCTTAAATATATATCAGTTCTCAAGGAGTAAACTCCAGTCGTGCGTCAGGGCTGACACACACAGTTTTTTTTTTTTGTGATGTTATTTACAAAAGTAGTCACTTTGACTAGTTTTGTGTGTTAGTATTTAAACTTTTACTTTAATTTTTTTCACAGATCAACTAAAAGAAATAAAGAAAGCGTCAATGGCTCGCTTAATCTGTGATAATACAAATATCAAATACATTCAGAAAAAGGCGTTCGAATTGGAGAGTTCCTACAATCCGAAATACAACTGTGATGACTACAACGCCATACCCTACGTAGATCTGACCGCATGGAAGCGGCCCAAATTTGAGTTATATGACTAAATAATTTTTAGTTATTTATATACAAAACACTATAGTGGAATCTCACATAAACGGACCATCACTCAGAACCATCGTTTTCTATTTATATCACCAGCTGATCAACTATACACACAACTACAATAAATTATTATTTTTTCGTGGCAACATTGCAATAATTTTAGTATGAAATACCAAGAATGATGTCTCTTTAAAAAAATATTAATATAATTTATTTATTTTTAAGTTATAAGAATAAAATGCTTTTAAATGTTTAATATAGGTTTTATTTTTAATTTTAACAAATTATTATATAATGAATAAAGTATATTATACATTGTACTGCGTACGAAAACAGACTAGTTACTATGATGTAAAATGCTTACTTAATAACACTATCGAGTGACAAAAATCACTAAAATATTTATACAAACTTTCTTAGAAAATAATATAGACAAACAAATGAATAAATTGGCAAAATTATATAAATATAAATAATAATAACTGATTAGAATAATTATATAAATCTATATAGCTGAAGCATATAAAAATCTAACAAATAAACAACCTTAATGATTATATTATATTGAAGTGAAACTTCTTTAGAATCGTTGTGATTTGAAACGGGATGCGACGGAAAAAACGACAGGTAAGAGACACAAATACAAAAATATGTAGGAGAGAATGAGATAGTATGATGTCGCGTATCCTAGCAACCTGTATCCTGAAAACGCGTAAACAACGCGTAAATAAGTAATAGAATGTTTAACTATTAATATTATTAAATTTTAAATTGAGTTTGCCAAAGATGTTTCACTTCTGACATGTGTCCGTACACACGACATTTTTTTAGAAAAAACATCTTCACCAATATCTGCATTATAATGCAGATCCTAAACGTTTCTCATACCTATTAGGTTTATTGAAGTAAGCATGCAGCAGAACTATAAGTTACACATATATCTATTGATAAGAAAAATTGGATGGAAATTATTTAAATTATGATCACTAACGTGTTATTACCACGTATTTTGAATAATGGACCAATTTCTACCTAAAAGTAGACAATCATAGACTATAGAAAATATAGATCATTGACAAGTGAGTTAGACAATCGCAAAATTATTTTGTCTATCCTTAGAGTTATTCTTTATCACATCTAAATTTGATTTATAGGTATAAATCAATTAAATATATAGAAATATTAGAATTATATAATTATGTCATAACGGAATTTCGAAGTAATCTTCTAGATTCCGGGCCAAAGTACGGATATAACGGCATTTGACAAGATGTGCACAGATCAGTAATATATACAGAGCTGGGATATGTTATGTGTGTATTCTATGTTGTTATACAAGTACACGAATTTTTTTTTTGTGTAACAACGCAGTAGTTTAGAAACGACGAGTTTTCTATTTTGATTATAGTTAATACAATATAAAACTTAACTTTATTACGTGTCAAAGGCACTTGACTGTACCTTTTGATACGCAAACGCAGTTACTATAATACCTTTACAAGCTTGACACACACATACTATCGTATATATTACTTATATAAGTAAGTTTAAAAACCGTTAAGGTTTTAATTATCTAAAAATTCTATAATATTGAAAGTATCGATAATAATTCAATCTATAGGAGCTTACTATAATTGCTGGTCTATTAACAGATGTTTCTTCAGCAACAATAGTTGTTAATTTAGTTATAGTCACATTCAAATTCATTATAATTTATCAATAAAGGTAATTTAAAATCACAACACATTTCAATCTTAGTTATTATAAATTTGTCGATCTTCACTTATTGTCTACATTAGTCCAAAAATATAGGCATCATTCGTCAGTACGCGTGATGTTTGGGTAATGGGTAACGACGCATCACACGTCAGTACGCGTGATGTTTGGGTTATGGGTAATGACGCATCACACGACAGTACGCGTGATGTTTGAGTGATGGGTAATGACGCATCACATGATAGTACGCGTAATGTTTGGGTGATGGGTAATGACGCATCACATGATAGTACGCGTGATATTTGGGTGATGGGTAATGACGCATCACACAAAAGTACGCGTGATGTTTGGTTTATGGGTAATGACGCATCAGACGACAGTACGCGTGTTATTTGGGTGATGTGTTATAATGCATAACTCAATTCAAAAAGTAATTTTATATTACTTTAGAATTCTGTTTTGTGCATAATATCTAGCACATGCATATAATGTATTTATGGAAATAAAAAAGTACATTGGATGGATTTGTAATGAGACGTAATCACATAACTTATTGTTATTAACAGAAACTCTGTTAATAATAGAATAAATAGTAAGACTACATACGTATATACTTAAATTTGTCGTATACGCAAATGGCATTACACTTTTTTAACAAAATGGTCGTATACACGATGCATGTATAATGAACAATATATTTCCTTTGCCTAGTCATTGTATTGCTGAAAAGTATTTTTTGACACCTAACTTTAATGTATCTAACGACTTATTAAGTCACAAAATATCAGATTGACGAGTTATTGAGCAAAATTATTCTATTACTCTAATTGTACACGATTTTCTCAAATTTAAAGAGTAATCAACTTTCAACACTCGGTTTAAATTAGTAAATTTCTCCGTTTTCCCCTTTCTTTGCTCCAAAACGAGGACAGTTTATTGTGTACGGAGGTCCAATTCAACGTGCCATTAATTAGCTGCATACCTTTCGACCCTGGCTTCACTATTCTCTCTAGGAATGGACGTTTGTATAGTCTCTGAGATTCCTCTCTTTGATCGTCCGTCACTTTTCTATCATCGAGGTGCAGGAGGGAAGGAAACTGTGATATTACGAACAACCTGTAAAAGATTTGAGTTAAGTTTATCTTAATAAACCCTTCTTTTATATGGTGAAGAGGCCTTCGCTTAGGAGTGGGTTGTTTATAGGCTGATACAGTTATGTTAATAAAATAAATGTTAGTGTCAAATTAACCAACAAATCGTTTTAGCTTTGAACCGCCGATGCAAAAAGAGGGGTATTATTATAACTTTGACGTGTCTTTGTATTTATCTGTGACGTCATCGAGATTTTTCGTCTACCTACCTAAAATAACTAGATTACATTAGCCATATTTTAATAAAGTAAACGTGATGCCATATCGTTAACCTACTTGGGTGTCTATATAGTTGCGGCTTGTTGTCAAATACTTTTTTTTTCAATTACATAAACCATTTCGAAGCTTTTACCCATTCCATCTTGAGTTTTAAAAATAAGTGTACAGAATTCAATACTACTGCGATTCGCAGCTATATCGTTCAGTTACCGCTTTGTTGTGTTTCTCCCCTTATTTATCTTTATCGGCTCTGAGACGCACACACCCACTCACTTTTACCGTTGACAGCTGACTGAGCTGACGCACGGCCGCGTGTGCGCTCGAGACGACATAATGCTTCCCTCTCTTCCACTCACATACACTACATCTCTTCCTTGTTTTAAAAATGAAACAATTAGGACTTTTACTGATTCGTTTATTATATCAATAACTTTTTAATACTGAAAATCAATTTCTGACTGATTATCTTATTTGTCTCCATCCTCCTCTTCAGAACTCTCTTCTAATGTCATTTCTAATTTCTGTTCTTCGATTCCCTTGTTTACAGATCTCCATTCTCCCTCTACTTTTTTTAAGTGTACTACGTTGCGTCTTAACTGCTGTCCTGTTTCATCGTTCTGTACTTCAACATCCCCTCCATTTTTAGACTTAACAGTGTGCATTGCTGTATCAAAATTAAGACTAAGTTTGTTAGTTTTATTGGCATTCTTCACATACACTTTATCTCCCACTTGTAGGTCTACTTCGCGTGCTCTCCTCCTTTTATCAGTATACTCTCTCCCTTTTTCTTTTTGTTGTTTGTCTTTATCTTTTACATCCATATCTCCAAAACTGTGTTCTGCGATGTCTATCATGGGAATCTTATCTCTAAATTTTCTTCTAAAGAAGAGTTCTGCCGGTGTTTTCCCAGTCACGCTATGTGGGGTGCTATTGTACATTGTCAAGTATTCTGTCAGTGCTTCCTTCCAGTTTTTCCTCTCTACTTGGCATATTTTGAGCCGTTTAATGATATCCCTGTTTTGTCTTTCCACCTCTCCGTTTTGCTGTGGCCAATAGGGTATTGAATTAAACAATTTTATATCATTTTCTTGACAATACGCCTTGAACTCCGCACTTATAAATTGTTTCCCATTATCGGAGGTTATGGAAACTGGGTGTCCTAGACGGCTAAAAATATATTTTAACAACCGAATCATTTCCTTGCTGCTTACGTCTCGACACGATTTTATTTCTTTGTACCTTGAGAAGTAATCGATGACGACTAAAAGGTAATCCCCACTTGGCAACGGCCCTAAAAGATCTAAAGCAATATCAATCCACGATTGGGTAGGTAATTCTCTCCTCTTAAGTGGGTTTGGTGGATTTGGTGCCGATACCAGCGTGCATCCTTTACAAGACCGTACTAAATTTTCTACATCCTTGTCATATTTAGGCCACCAAACCTTCGCTCTAAGTCTTAACTTCATAGCCACCACTCCTGGATGGCCCTCATGAGCAGCATCTAAAACAAGCCGTCGTAATTGAGTCGGGATAACAATTCTATTGCCTCTTAACAATATATCGCCATAAAAGCATAATTCGTTTTCAAACAGTTTGTAGCCTTTTACTGTCTCATCCCACCTTTTGTTATATATTCCTTGTTTTACTTTTTGTATATCTACGTCAGTCTTTGAATGTTCTTCAATATCTCTTAGCGGTACGGCTATGGGTCTAGCATGGTCAATGATGTCTTGAACATAATCTCTATATTGAGTGTTATCTTGTTTAAATGTGCATAATCTGGACAAGGGATCAGCTATATTATTTTTTCCTGGGCGGTAAATCACATTATATTTATAAGACTGAAGTCTCAATATCCAGCGTTCAATCCGTGCACAGGGTCGGGACTTCGGTCCGAATATAACCTCAAGAGGCTTATGATCAGTAATTAAGTCGAACTCCTTGCCATATAAAAACATATGAAAATGCTCTACTGCCCACACGAGTGCCAAAGCCTCTTTCTCTGTTTGACAATACCGACGTTCGCATTCACTGAGAGTTTTGTTTCCAAACCCAATAATGCGTGGACCATTTTCGTTTATCTGTGTTAAGACTGCTCCAAGACCGACCGGGCTAGCATCTGCAAATACCAAAGTTTTGTCGCTCACGTTGTAGTACCCCAAATTTGGTATGTCACTCAAAGCAGTCTTTAGCGCACAAAAGGCTGTTTGTTGACTTGTCCCCCAAGAATCCCTAATGTCAGCATTTCTGGCTTTTTTACGAAGCAGTAGCTTCAATGGTTCTGTGAGGGTTGCCAAATTAGGAATCCATTTCCCAATATAATTAATGAGTCCTAAAAAGCTTTGCAATTCCGAGATGTTGATTGGGGTTCTAAAATTTTTTATATCTGATAAATATTTGTCCAGTGGCCGAATTCCTTGATCCGACAACTCATGTCCTAGGAATTGAACCTTGGTTGTTCCATAGATACATTTATCTTCTTTTAACATGATATTATTCGTCCTTATTGTTTCTAATACCTTCTGTAATCTTTTGTCATGTTCTTTTTTATCCTGTCCGTACACTAAGATGTCGTCAATAAAATTGACAACTCCTTCGCATTCAATCAACACTCTTTCGAGTGTTTTTTGGAACATTTCAGGCGCACAGGTGATCCCAAACATTAACCTCTTGAAACGATATAATCCTTTACCGGATATAAATGTCGTAATATGTCTTGAATCAGGTACAAGCTCTAATTGGTGAAAAGCATCCTTTATGTCTAATTTACTGAACATTTTAGCATTTTGAATCTTTGGTAGTAGCTGTTCCATAGTAGGTAGCGGATGATTTTCTCGCTTAATAGCCAAATTGGCCCGTCGCATATCAATACAGAGGCGGATATCCCCATCTGGTTTCAAAATTGGCACTACCGGAGATATCCATTCAGACGGTTCTTCTACCTTTTCTATTATGTCCTTTTGAAGCAGTTCGTTTATTTTCTTATCTACTTTTTCTTCTAACGGAATCGGTACTCTTCTGTAGGGCTGTGCGACCGGTTTTATGTTGCTATCGATCGGTATTTGTATCTGAATATTTTTGAATTTAGGGAAGGGTGTCATCTCAACATGATTTACATCTAGTCCGATTTTTAGTACGCCCAATGCTATTGCTGTCACTTTACCTAATAGATTACGTGTGCCTTTATCTATTACGTAAAAAGTAGTATTTTGTGATTTTGATCCGACATGTATATCGGCATTAAATGACGTCAATACATTTAGAGGAACTTCACTCCCATACGCAACAAATGTTTTTCCTGGATTCTTTACTTCTTTTCCTGTCTTTATAATGTTTTCCTTGATTTCTTCCCACGTCCTGTCTGTTATTAAATTGTGTTGGCATCCTGAGTCAATCAGCATCTGTACCTGAGTTCCACCTACTAAACAAGTGAGCGTGTCATTATTTAGAACATTAAAAACGTAATCAATTTTATCTTCTATCGCGTTTGTTTGCCTTATATCTTCCTTTTTTTGGTATGACTTCCTTGTTTTTTTCGCATCTATGTTCTTTTCCAGTTTGTTGTCTTCGTAACTTCGTTTCTGACTTATTCCTCTGCACTGAGATTGAAAATGTCCCATCTTCTTGCATTTATTACAAGTTTTTCCTTTTGCTGGGCATTTTACATCAGAAGCTAGGTGATTCCAACTACCACATCGGAAACATTCCTTTTTACGATTATTTATGAATGTCTTTTTCTCTACTTGTGTATCGATCTTATTTACAGTTTGATTTTTATTTTCCCGATTAAAATCACTTAATTGCCTCTCCACCACCTCTAAAGTATTCGCTTCGGTTATTACATCAGTTAGAGTGATTGTTTCTCCTGCGCGCAGTATTTTCTTCCTGAGTTCATCCGATGAACACTTTTCGATTATCTGATCAATTAAATTATCCTCCACATCAGTAAATTGACATTTCAATGCTTGTTGTCTCAGTCGAACCAGATATTTTTCAAATTTCTCGTTTTCCTCCTGTTTGATCTGTCTGAATAAATGTCTTTCATATCGTTTATTTTGCTTTGGAGCGAAATATTCATCTAACTTTGTTATTGCTACATTAAATACATCTACATTTTCATCCGCAGTAACGTAGCCACCCGGTATATTAAACAGTATTTCTTGTAGTTCTTGTCCTCCCCAATGTAACAAACTTGCTCGTTTTTTAGAACTAGTAGTAACATCGGCAGCTTCCAGGTAAATATTTAAACTCCTCTTCCAACGTTCCCATCTAGCTCCAACAGACCCTGCTTCACCACCGCACTCAAATTTTTCCAAAGTAAGACTTGACATCATTTATCTGTGGACAAGGAAACAAATAAAGGATTTTTCATGTAGGTTATTAACGGGCATCATCCTTTTAACAACACAACGCATTCCTTATTTATTCCTTACATCTATTATCAAAAGTTGTAATGAAATATATTAACTTTATGTTACGGGCGTCACCCAATGTATCACATTCTAACATATGTACATATCCACCTACTTACATACATCGCATCGCATCATGTACTTACAGGCATCATCTGTAGGTAACTCATTTTCAGAAAGTCCTTACAGGCGTCACCTGTTTCCGGACCACCAGACGCTAGTCTGGTAACGTCACACTGCTCATGTACTTACAGGCATCATCTGTAGGTAACTCATTTTCAGAAAGTCCTTACAGGCGTCACCTGTTTCCGGACCACCAGCCACTAGTCTGGTAACGTCACACTGCTTTAGAATTGTAACAGGCATCACCCGTGTTTTAAATATTTTTTTTTTTTTTTTTTTTTTTTTTTTTTTTTTTTTTTTTTTTTTTTTTTTTTTTTTTTAATAAGCATCAACTACTTGGGACTACAATCTACACTGCCGTAATTAAACAGGCACCGAAATGTAGTATGCGTCCAAAAGTAAATACTTTTTTAATTCTTTATAATATATATATATATAAAATTCTAAGCCAATCGAGAATTAAACCAGGGCTCAAATCATGTGTAAAATATTTTACATTAACCTACAGTTACACTCGTTAGAATAGTAATAACAAAATATAAGTTATAGCTATACATAAAACAGTTTGGAAAATAAGTAAGTACTTTTCGAGCGAGCTAGAACAATATATACGAAGTTATAAAGTTTAAACAACAATCGCACTAGTACTTCAATCATATGTCCCCAGTTTAATTACGATATTCGTTATCCGGTGACTCACTTAGCTACAATAATTAACTCTTGCAAATACGACTCTCCGTTGTTTTGGTTATCCATATTAATAATGTAAACAAATGTTGCGCTGGCATCTTGAACATTATAAACGAAACACCTTAAGTACGTAGTTAGTACTTAGTAAGTATTTTTTTTTTTTTTTTTTTTATTTATTTATTTATTTATTTATTTTTTAGTACTCACTGTTATCCAGTTTCACCTCGTCGCCAATTTATGTTGTGTTTCTCCCCTTATTTATCTTTATCGGCTCTGAGACGCACACACCCACTCACTTTTACCGTTGACAGCTGACTGAGCTGACGCACGGCCGCGTGTGCGCTCGAGACGACATAATGCTTCCCTCTCTTCCACTCACATACACTACACGCTTATAAGTTGCAAATTGGCAGCAATATTTACACAATTGTTACTATGGCTTGGTTATTGCAAGTTACGCAATGGTCCGACATGGTCTCCATTCAGAGTTAAGTTGTTCTATATAATTATATACTCATTGTTATTCAAGTTACTCAGATAAAATAAATAATTGTATCAACATATTAGGAACACCCAATTAAAAATTAAGATGTATAGATAAACATACCTATACTGAAGATATTCATAGAAAGTGCCTCCATTGAAGTAACTGGGAGCTGCAGGATTGCCCATAAGAGACAAGTACTGGAGGTTTGGACATGACTCTTTGAGTTTGCTCACCCAAGGGTATAGTGATGATATTTTGCAACGGTTTAACCTGAAACAATAAAGCATTTATTTTAGTTTTAATTAAAATTGTGTATGGATGAAATTAAGGAAGATTATATAAAGAATAGGCGGTTATTAATTGTACGAGGGGTGATCCAAAATAGTCATGAGCAAAATGTATCACTAAAAAGAAAAGATTGATATGTAACTTTCGATCACTGGGATATGTATCACTCTTTTATATCTTTGTATCTTCACGTGTCAGTAGCTCACAGTACTCAAACTGATCAGTAAATCACTAAGAAGATAGATAGATGATAGATAGGTCGTAACATTAGGAATCTTTCTGATTTATCGGGCTGCTGTTTCTTTCTAGGTATCTATTTGTTATGTATGATTGATACATATTAAATAGGTAACTCGAAAAATTAACTTGAACTTTTAGTTTAAAATAATAAATAATGAAATTATTATTAGCGATTGGTAACATAGGTAGGATAGGTATTTTAGTTATTGTTTTTATTTATAAAAATATATACTATATTATGAATTATAATATAATGATAAATATATATTTCGCCGCGAAAGCGCAACAGTAGGTATATTCTAAACAGGGAGGTGCGAAAGAGACGTCTGGATTTTTCACTTTCGGATATCTCCGGCCGAGGTATAAAATCATAATATTAATTTTAATTTCTTTACGAGTGCGCTATATGGTGCGCTATGCGTCATGCGATACAGATAGAAAAAGACTCCGTGATAGAATGAGTTGAAAAAGATATACCAGTGATACACTGATACAGTGATACAGTCGGATTTGAACGGATATAAAGAGTGATAGATGAAAACGGAATGATTCATATCTTTTGTTTCTATCACTCCTGAGTTACCCATCGCTAATCCAAAAGTAATGATAGTGAATATCTTTTATATTCAGTGATTATAAAAAAAAAAGAAAAGAAAATAATATATTGACTTTCCGAAAACGTCTCAACAGCGACCATTACTTCGCTATCGTCTTCGATTTTTTTTATGCCTCAGAAGTGTTCTTTGAGCCGAGAAAAGAGGTAAAAGTCGCTAGGGGCTAAATGCGAATGACAAACAGGGTGGGTGTTCAGGTAATTCGAATCCCGTTTTTTGAATGGCAGCTATGACAACTGCGTCTTTGTAAGCGGGTACATTGTTTTGGTGTATCAGCGCTCTAGTTCGCAGTTTGCCGCGTATTTTTTCTTTGACTGATTTCCGCAATTTTCTTATTTGTTCTGCGCTTGTAATAGAAGCTACCTTTTCCAAGTATTTCAGCATAATTATTTCTTTAGCGTCCCAGAAAACCGACGCCATAACCTTTCCAGCCAAACTCGACACCTCGAACTTCTTCAGTGTCGGTGAGGAGGTTCATTTCTAAGTCATCGATTGTGGTTTTTTTTTCAGGAACAAAATGGTGGATCCAAGTTTCGTTTATGGTTACAAAGTGACAAAAAAAAAAATCCTGATCGGTTTGGAACTTCTTGAGATTCACTTTCGAAATGTGGACAAGTTTTTTTTTGTTTGTCGGTCAAAATTCTCGGTACCCAACGCGCAGAGACCTTGCAATTCGCTTTTAAGGATTCTTTGAACACATATCATCATATGAGATCCCTGTTATTAGCTATATGCCCGATGGTCACTGTACGATCTGGCATAACAACATCTTCGACTTTTTTTACATTATCTTTAGTGAGAGACGTGGATGTTCTGCCCAGCTTAAATTCGTTTGCCCAGTGTGCAACTGTGGAATATGGAGGAGCAGAGTCCCCTAATATTTGTCCTTGTGTTTGACTTTATCAGACATTTTTTTCAAACAAAGGTACTTGACCAGATCTCTAATTTCTTTTTCAAATTGCAGAGTAATTGACATTTATGGTTACTGCTTTGCTCCTATGAGTCACAGCATGATGTTTTATAGCCAATAACCTCACACGAAAATCAGATCGTCTTTTAATTGTTTGTTGATTGTTTTAAAATAATTTTAATAAAGCCTAAAATTTGTACACTTAAATAAACAGCTTTCTCAGTTTTTTATATATAATACTGCTAAATTACATAATTGCTATTTCTTACCATAATAATTGTAATTTGGGCATGGGAGGAAAAATGCAGTTCTCAGTTATGGGATTGTCATCAGCTATTAATGTTGTCAGGAGTTTAAAGTGGACTAATCCATCGAGATTTCTGAAACAGAAAACAACACAAGTTAATTAATAAATAATATTAAGCGCCTAATGCTCAATGGATCTCAGTAGGATGAAAATCCTGTGCCATGGGTCTGGAATCACATATAGCACAAGCATAAGCACCCAGACTGCAATAAACATTAATTGTATGGCCTACACAAATATATGTCATGTGGGATTGAATCCATAAACACGCGCAACACGCACATCGCAAAAGCCATTACTGTTAAAAAGTTTATTTGATTTGATTTTAATTAGATTCTTTATATCAGATTAATTTTTATTTTTCGTCTTGTTCTTTCAAACGACTTTATCAATCTCTGCCAGTATCAATCAAATGCATAATAATCTAATAAAAATAAAGCTTTGATCAAAATAACATAATTAATCAAATTACGAGGTCTTAAATAATTAGAGACAAACTTTTATCCCCTGTAGATTTTGTTATTACCCAGTTTTATTTTATAAATGGACATTTAGAGTAGCTATCTTAATTTGATACAATCAAGATACAATCAAGTTGTTATTATTTTGACAAACAGCTGAGTGGTTTAGAGTTGACTTTTAAAAATATTAAACTACCTACTCTTTTAGTCTTGATAAAAGAAACCGCATAACTTTCAGACAATAAGATTTTGTAGCTAAAAAATTACATCATTACATTATATATAAATACATCAGTTAATTTTTTTTATACATAATACATTTACATAAAGATGTTGTGAAGTTAAAATTCTTTATTTATGTATAATTCTCTACATAAACATATACTAAAATTAAAAAAAAAAACTCACGTTATTTTATTGTGACTTATATCCAAATACTGAACATGGTCACAGAATCTTTCAATAATGGTCATAGGCAGCTCGTACAGTCTTTCATATGCTAAAGTTAATTTAGTCGTCTCATCTTGGTCATTTACATCCTCTGTAGACCTAAAAGACAGTAAAGATTTAGTATTAGAATATAAAATGGGATATTTAGCATACTATTATTGATATGCTTTTGGTATAATGGTACGTAGCATACTGGCGGTTGCAGGTTCGATTCCCACTCAGGGCAGATATTTGTATTTGTATAAATATTTGTTTCCGATCAGAGTGTATGTCCTTGTGGTTCTCCCTACTTCTCTACTGTGACTCAGAGAGCATGTAAAACCGTGATTGTTACTTATGATAGGAAAATTATCCGCCAACCCGCAGTGGAGCTGCATGGTGGATTAAACTCTAACCCTTCTTCTATATGGAGAAGAGGCCTTTGCTCAGCAGTGGGTGGTTTACAGGCTGATACAGTATGGATATGCTTGCATCTGTGACCAAGGTGTTTACAACAGTGTAAAAAAAATCGGGATCTTAGAATAATTAACAATAAAAAAATAAAAAAAATGTATATATGGCAAATATTTCGTTTTACCTCTTGATAACAATATTATTATATTATATATAATAATATTGTTATCAAGTAGTATTAATAACCATGAATCTTTAAAAAGCATAAACTTATATAGTTTCATTAATAAAATTGCTTAGTAATCTTTTAAAAAATAAGTTTTAGGAGTTAAATGTTATAGCACTGGTGTTACTAGTTATAATTAGGAAGCATTATCTCATTTTAAATAAATTAAATGAATACTTTATTCATCAATAAATTCATAATGAAAAAAAGTTGATAAAATACTTTTTTTATACAAATGTTAATTTAATTTAAATTAATTTAAATGTAATACGTAATTAAATAATTATGGTAATAAGACACGTTGGCATTATTTGCATTAAAAAACTTACTGTATAAAATCCGTTGGAAGAGGTGTTTGCGCCATTGCAGTAACAGAATCCACTAGAATGCTGTTTGAAACATCGACTGTAATCAATCCTTCGTCGCCGCTGCTTGTTCAATGAAATATGTAAATTATAGTTAATATTACACTATTGCACTTCGGTTGTAACTTAAAATATTATCGCAATTTGATCAAAATAACATAATTAATCAAATTACGAGGTCTTAAATAATTAGACAAACTTTTATCATCTGCAGATTTTGTTATTACCCAGTTTTATTTTATAAATGGACTTTTAGAAGCCTTAGACAATAGGATACTTTGTCTAAGTTAGAAGCAATCTTAATTTGATATAATAAAGAATAAAGATACAATCAAGTTGTTTTTTATTTTGACAAACAGCTGACTGCTGACTGCTGAGTGGAGAGTCGTTTAGAGTTGACTTTTAAAAATACTAAACTACCTACTCTCTTACTCTGTGTTGTTGATGACTATGAAAAAAAAAAGGGTAAATACTCCTATCAAAATATAAACAGTGAGTATCTATATTCGCTGGGTGCGTAAGGCATAGTGGGGGACAGAAAAGTGATGTCAGCGCCCGTTGCGGACAAAATAGAACTATGGGTGGCTCTTTATTTTCTATGACCATAAAAATAACACGTGTGTCAGTTTAATAAAATAAATAAAATAAAATGGGTCATCAAAGTTGTTGTGTAGTCGATTGCAAAAATACTAGTAGAAATAGTAATTGTAAATTTTATAAGTTTCCGGTTGCCAAGTGGAAATAAAATCAGCGAAAAAAATGGATAACTGCTGTTAAAAGGCAAAAGTAAGTATTACTATAACCTACAACCGTATTCTATAGAATAATGTCATATACATGTATATATCGTGTAAGAAAACGGAGTAATAATTTAATTAATTTTTTTTTGTAAAGTATTGATGGATCGTTATGGTCTCCAAAACCTATGGATGTTATATGCAGTGAACACTTCATTGGCGGTGAAAAATCAGATGTTGACTCAAGTCCTAATTACGCTCCAACTATTTTTCCATCAGTTTATAGAAGACGTAAAGTCAACGAATCCGCAGTTTTGAGTAGGTACGTAATAAAATTTAGTTTTGATTAAAATATTAAGATTAATAGAAATAATCGACCAAAAAAATTAAGACATATTATTTGATATAGTTAATGATTTAGCAATGCCTGTTTTATTTTATTAAACCCGTTCTTAACACTAATTCCATTTTTAATCTGCAAAATTAAATAAAAAAAAAATTAATATTTAAGATACATTCGTAAATATATAATTATGTTAAATAGTTTTTGTTATTTTATATATTATTTTAGATTGTTTTTTAATATTAATAATGATTTTTTATTCAATATTAATTTTACAATAAACATTTTGACAGATTTTAACACTGCTTAACCTAATTCACTTATTGAGACTTGTTTTAGTTGTTGTAATTATTTTACTTACTGTTTTTAGCTGACCCACGGATTTTTTTTTAATTTAATATTCACTCTGTGTAATATATCACATTTTACATTCAAAAAAATTTTTTTTTCAAGTTTATTTTATTTTTTCAATCGCTATTTGACATCCAATACATGTTTATTTTCTCAAAAGAGCCACCGTAAGTTGTATCGTTAGATGGCGCTAGGGTCACGCACCCAGCGAATACCTAATTAGATTTTGGAACGAAAATTCTTATGCAGTTGCTTACGCCAAACGAATTTATGTGAAAAAATATTATTAAGTAAAAACTAGCCTTCACCAATCACCTTTATTTTTTTAACTTTACGTATATCGATCATAATTTGTTCTATACAATAAACTTTCATACGAATAAATAGAATTGTTTTATGAAAATAACAATAAACAAGTAGGTATTGAGTAAAAATATACAAAGTGTAATACTTTGTACACGGTATATATGTAATTAAAGGTGTAATAATAATCAATTTACTCGTTTATATCGGATTTTTTGAATTCCATTTTTATTATAATTAAAAATTAAATATTTTAATACATTTTACAACTTATAACCTAATGATAACTAGCTATCAATCGAACTAGAGCATAAGGAATAAGGAGATAAGAAACTACTAATGACTTATTCCAGTTCTTTATTCTTTTTTTGGGGAATATTTTTATTGGAATATAAAAAAAATACGTATATAATTAAGCTGTATATCATTAAAATATTATTATAATATAAATAAATATATTAAAAAAAGTGAAACATACAAAGTGCTTTGTATTTTATAAACTATAAATTAAACGTTTTAGTTCTAATTTTGATACACGTAGTTATTTATAAACATTCAATACTCGTTAATTATATATATTTGAAGTTATACATATATTATAACTATTGTTAAATTGATTTGAATAATAATCAATAATCTATACTAATATTATAAAGCTGAAGAGTTTGTTGGTTTGTTTGTTTGTTTGTCTGAACGCGCTAATCTCAGGAACTGCTGGTTCGAATTGAAAAATTATTTTTGCTTTGGATAGTCCATTTACCGAGGAAGGCTATAGGCTATATAACATAACGATATGACCAATAAGGGCTGAGCAATAATAAGAAATGTTACAAAAACGGGAACAAATAATCTTTTGTGAGAGCTTGCTTTGCGTTCTTTATTATTTCTCTTCTCGAGACATTTTTAACTATAGTTCCACTTTTAAAGTAAATATAACATCACTCTTTTACCGAGAATTTCCGAAAAAAACAAAAAAAGACAATAATACGTTGAACAACCCAGAAATCAAACCTGAGACAAGGGATCTCAGTCTCGGCAGTAACGCTTACGACCACACGACCAACGAGGCCGGTATCTACTCTTAAAGTAATTGTTTAAAAATATTTAAGTACATTTTTTCCTTAAATTAACGCGGGTAAAAACGCGGGGTACAGCTAGTTTTATTATAAGCCATATAATCGAAAAGTAATAAAACTAGAAACAAATCAATTTTTAAACTTAATAAAATGTAGTAAATTGTATACAGTGACATTTCCTGTTAATTATAATAAGTTTCTATAATAAATTTTACGATTTTTTTTTTGTAAATTAAATATTTTAAAAAAATACTAAGCATTGAATTTGACTACTGCGTTTGTAGTCGGAAGAACTATAAAAACAAAATATCTCTATATAATTATTGGAAACCCCACTCGTTTTTGTTCTTAAAAAATCGCTAATCATCTGAACTTATTAACAATTAGTTTTTTAACCTTACGACCGCACGAGTTTAATAGGAAAACATGAATTTTTCAATTCTTTCAAAAATTATTCCATTTCCGGTAAAAATAACATAGAGTAAATGCTGACTTTAAAATGAATTATTTCTCTTAAATTATCGGAAAGGTACCTATATCTTCATAATACAATGCAGAATCAATGTGAATAATCGATGCAGAATCACTTACTCTATAAAAAGGCAGCCATCTAAAAATTCATAAATGTTATAGACAATCCTTAAAAAAAAAAGACGTATGCAGTTTTTATTTTTTTGCAACATCTTGTGTCATTAAACTCCACTGATACTCCATGGTATCTATACCACGATCTAGCTATATGCTAGATCGTGATCTATACTCCATGCATTAAATATATCAGAGCTATATAAAACTAGCTGCTCGCGACGTCGTATGCGTGAACGCTATTAGATTACGCGTTGTTACATTCTGTAACGAAAAAAAGCGTTCTGCGTTGAAGAAATAAAGGTTCACTGCTCGTTCCCCGTAGGTGATAGCGTGATAATATGTAGCCTATATGTTGACCCAACTTCTTAATAATATTCGTGCCAAATTTGAAGTAAATCCATGCAGTACTTTTTGAGTTTATCCCGGACATACATACAGACAAACAGACAAAAATTCGAAAAATTATATTTTTGGCTTCGGTATCGATTGTAGATCACACGCCAAGTATTCTTTTAAAAATAAATATTCAATGTACAGTTTTGACTTCCCTATTGTGTGCCTGACATTTACTATTTTTATTTATCATCTGACCACGATCGAGCTAAATAGCTCGATCCTGCATCTGACACTAGTGATCCTAGATCTGACAGAATATGATTATGATTGACACGTCACGTCACTTTTACAATTATCTTAGCAAGTAACCAAGTTTACAAGTTAATGTTATATACTTACTCTTTGCTTATTAGATACAATTTTTAAATTACGACAGTTTATGTAATTAAAAAAATACATAAGAAAAAAAGAACTTTAAAGTCTATATAGTATATATAATACTATAAAAATGGATGTAAGTGATTATTAAAATTTTATCACAGTATTTTTAAATGTTGTAAGTTGTATTTTTATAAATTTATTGATACATATGTTTTTTAGGAAAGTAATATTCCTATAGATATAAATATAGGTAAGCTCCAGGACTGGTTGGTGAGTCGCCGTCATGTAAACAAGGAATGGCAGAAAAATATCATAGCTGTACGAGAAAAAATAAATAATGCCATTCAAGACATGCCAGCTCACGAAGACATAGCTGCTTTACTATCAGGCAGTTATATTAATTACTTTCATTGCTTAAAAATTATTGAAATACTCAAAGAAACTGAAGCGGACACAAAGAATTTGTTTGGTAGGTATGGTTCTCAAAGAATGAAAGATTGGCAAGATGTGGTGAGGAGTTATGAAAAAGAAAACTTGTATCTGGCTGAAGCGGCTCAAATGTTAGTTAGAAATATTAATTATGAAATTCCTGGATTAAAAAAACAAATTGCAAAAGAAGAACAGTTGCAAGTAGTAAGTCCTTACAACAATTATTTATTGCTTAGAGAAATTCATAAATTTTTTTAACATAATTTATATGTATAATTTTAATAAATTACAAATAAAAGTGGTGTGGTAATTTTTAATAGATAAAACAAAACAAAGTATGATATTTTTGTGTATATAATTATAAAGTATTGGTTTTATACGAGATTCAGTAAAAAGCAACTAAAGCACTCTTTTTTTGTTCTTTCCTACTTTGTGTTTTTGAAGTGTTCTTTAGATCTATGAAATATGTTTTCTTTTTTCAGGAATGTGAAAAAAAACATGGAGACTATTTAAAAAATGAAGCATCAAGTAAAACTGAATTTTTGACACTTTGTAAACAGCTTGGTATTAAGGGAGATAAAATAAAGAGGGAGCTTGTAGAACGGTTAAAAGAATTGCCGGAAATATATGACAAGGTTGGTTTCTGTGAGTTTTTTTAGATGTAAATTATTTAACTTTATAATTAATTAAAACAACCATCCTTTCATCATCAATCATCTTGTCTACTGCTGTACTTAGGCCTCTCTAGTGGCATGCCATTGCCTATATCCATCTATTTAAAAAGTTATAATTTGTTAAAAATTTGACTATACAGAAAAAAAAAATCCTGGTCATATTATGATAATTTTCATTTTTAAATTAAATATAATATAAGAGGTTATGTTGAAATTAAAATATATGTATAACTATGTTAAATATTATCAGGTAATTGACATTGAATATATCTGGCAGTCTTGTTTTGGCAAGTGCCAAAATTTTAGATACTCTTGATGAGTTTGTATTCTTATTCAGTAATAAGTCAGTACATTCTTCGTTAAGTAAAATTATAAGATTCTTTTATAGCACAATTTATCTAATTTTATTTTTTAATTAATCTACGGTCTAGATTATAAATGCTAACAATATTTAAATATTCTATTATATTTGCAAACTTAAATTATTTAAAATTACATTTGTAAAATATTTTTTTAAATATTATTTGCAAATATTTTATATAAATACAACCGCAGTGAACTTCGAAAAATACTAAAACTCTTTGCCATAGGCATAATTAACAATGCTACAAATATTATCATTATAGTTTATCTTTGCTTAAAAAAAATTAATGATACTTTGTACCAAAAAATTATGTGTGATTTTTATGGGGATTCTTAAGCCTCACTATGCGTCACCAAGGGGAGAGGGAAGGCTAAAAAGTTGCTAACAAACATCACCTGATTAATGGATGGATCATCCATCATCTTACTAGTAATTTCAAAGCATAATGGTGCTTATACTCGATACAAAAATGTTTGAAATTCCCAAGACAATAAATGAAAAAAAATTTAAAACAAATTATTATTTTTAACTGTTTATTATTTTTTATTTTTTACTGTTTATTATTATCTTTGATTGCTTTGTCCTTGAATATTTAGTTCTTTTATTAGTAGTAGTCAGTATAAATATAGTAGGAGACTAGGTAGTGAAATTTCAAAGATGCGTACATATATTTGTTAATTTTTAAAACTTTTGGTTGTTTCTTTCACTTTAGTTTGTTGAAACCATGAGGTTTCTCTCTGTCCTCATAGAAAAATCGCCCAGGTACGGTCCCTACAATAACGTCTCTAAGGAATGACCCATTTTTTGGAGATGAAAGGTAGCCTATCCTTTTTAGGATCCATGAATGCCAAGTTTCATGGCAAACAGGTCAAGCTGTTGAGCTGTGAAAGTAGGACAAACAAATAAAACTCATTTTCAGATTTATAATATAAGTATGGATTGCTCTTACAACTAATGAGATTCCCACAAAATACATGACTTGACTAAGAGGGAGGTATGAATAATATGAGAATATGAATATAGACAAAAATCTTGAATGCATATTTTATTTTACAGACATTTTAATTATCTAACATTTAAGTTATGACAACAACTAAATATTTTTTCTTTCAATTACAGATAGGAAAATCGCTCAAGCCCTTACAACCCGCTATAGAACTATATTCAGCATTTACTAAGTATATCCTCGGAGAGCAGGCTTCAGAAGTTCTACCACTGCTGAAGTATGTAGTCGAACATGGTAACACTACAGTTTACGAGTGGAGTTATGGTGAGCCACCATTGAGTATTGAACCTGATCCGGTGCATATAGAGTTGGAAGAGAAAGACCAAGCTGCTGGTGATCAGGTATTACAGAAGATTTTTTTTATTATTAATGTTTAGAGATTTTATATAATTATTTACATATTCTGTTTCTTTTTTAATCTGGTTTAGTTATGGCATTCTAGATAATTGGTATGTTAAAAAGTATAATACAGGTTTTTTCAATGTCTTTAGGTAGATATTTTTGTTATAAGATTTATGTGAAGGTCATAATGCATATACAATTGGCATAAATATCTAAATATAAATTATTAATAGTCATCTTTTCAATAATAAAAGTTAATTCAGGGAAAAATAATAATTAATCTTAACATTATTTATTAAAAATTAACTATTTAATTAATATTAGATCGAAATTAAAGGTTTTTTTTTATTTGTAAATTTTTGACATATTTTTTATATTTACAGATCGATTTTGGAGATAATGCGATAGATTTTGGTTCAGAGAATACATCAGGTGAAATTGACTTTGGCGATGGAGATACGGGAGGCGAGATCGACTGGGGTAACATTGATGTGGCGCCTGCAGATGTTGTAAGTACATGATTATAATGTTTAAAAAAACAATAAAATAACTGCAGTTTTATTTAAGAAATTAATCACTTTGCTGCATGTAATAAGCAAGTTGGCCGGCTGCAATGACCAATATTTTAAGTTTTGTTACTTCTAAGTTAAGTCTTACATACCACTATGGATACACCAGAGATGCCAGAAATGAGCTATATATTTGATATATATTTGACGACGCGTTGACGCAGTGGTTACAGCAACTGACTGATGCGCAAGCGGTCGCGGGTTCGATCTCCGCACATGACAAATATTTGTATAGGCCATACAGATGTTTGTCGTGGTCTGGGCGTTTGTGCTTGTGTATTGTGTGTGTTTCCGGACTCGAGACATAGGATTCACATCCTCGAGTCCTCGTATCCTCGTATCCTCGTATCCTCGTATCGTATCCTGGGGGCCGTTGAGTGTGAGACGTTTATTGAAATTTATAAACAAAATTGCGTTCTACCGAAGTCACGACGAACGTGAACTAAATGCTGATATGATGAATATTTTTGATAAGATGATATATTATGTTATATGTATGTCTTAGAAGCCTGCAAACCAGCAACCATTACAGCACCAATTTACAAGCTTCAATTGTAAATCTAAGCCAAATATATTTTTAGTAAACAATAGGGGATGATTTTATTTTATTGTTATCAGCGAGAAATAAACTGATATTATTTTTCAGGATGTGTCAGCAGAAGTGGCAGCGATATCTTTGGATGAATCCGGTATTGTAATAGAGGAACAGGGGGTGGGGGGTGGCGTGGCGCGGGGGAGGGACGCTTTGAGCCTGTTGGACAATACCACAACTAGGAATCAGTTTATCGACCAGCTTGTTGAGGTACATATTTTTTATTTTATTTTAACTCTTCATGCCCAAAAGGCGGGCTTTAATGCTAAAATCATTTTCTACCAGCCCTATAGAACATTCACGTTTGTTGTGCAAAAAAGGAAATTTGAAAATATTAATTTTTAATAAAATAAATATATAAAAATAAAATAATAAAATAACTAGCCAACTTTATATATTAAATTATATTTTGTTGCAGTGCATGTAGTATTAAATTTTTATTAATAGAATTTTCATTCCTTCCCCTTAAGGTTGAATTTTTATTACTACTTTTAACATCATCTAAGATATATTGTATACTCTTATTATATATATCTTTTCTTAAAATTGTATTCTATTTTGATTTGTAGGTAGTTTAAACTTACCATAATTTAAATTTTCATAACAAAAAAAAAAGCATTGTAAAAGAATAGTTAAATTTAAAGCACCACAACGATTTTATACTTGTAAAACTTTATTTATTGACGTTTTCTATTGAAGTACAACGATAGAAAAAAAAATGTTTGTGGATTAATTTAATTATAAGAATCATAGTATTGAAGTGTCAATAGACTCGTTTGTCTGCAATGAACCATTGTCAGAAACACAGGATTTACATTCACGTCTTTACATTAAAAGTCTCTACCGTGAACAATCGATGAATAACTGGTTTATCTTTTAATACTATTTCCGTACATAACTTCTTTAATTTTTAGTTTTTCGATCGAAATTTATGTTTTTTTTTTGACGTGATAACGTCTTAGAAATTGATGAACGCACGAAAAAGCATGACTCATTGTCACGTTCCGCGAGCGAGAGCGCGGTACGAGCGATAGAGAGGTACGATCGGCCTAAGCGTGCGGCTTGTGACGCATCTATCTCTCTTCCACTCCAGCGGCAGATGCGTCAGAGTAGAAGAAAAAAATTATTAATTAACGAGTGCAAATAAATGTTAATTTATCGAAAAAATTCTAATTTTCAATTAACTCCTTTGTGTTATACAAAATAATAATAATTCAGTGATAATAATTCAATTCATAAAAGTATGCATTTTTTTCATAAATGTTTCCTTATGACGTTATCACCTAAAATTATCGTCCGGAAACCGACTTAACAGACAACCAATTTTTTTTAATTTATAGCTGGAATCGTTCCTCAAAATGCGACTCTATGAAACGAACGCCGCCAACGAGAGCCAGACATTCTCTCTCATAGAGCAATTGCCGACGGAGAGCGTGAGTGCTCTCGCCGCCATGTTGACTGCCGTGCAAAGCGCCTCCTCAGCCATCACTGCTACCGAAATAACGCATTTACATAACGTTAAACATTCACCAAGGTGTGTAACTATTTAGTAATTAAAAAAAAAGTATGTGTGTACTTATGTACGTACGTAAGAAGTTATACTTCTTTGGCGTAGTAAGATAAAAATCTTTCTAAAAAAATTGTCTTTCGCGTTATACTACGTCTGTAAAAAAAAAAAACTAACTAAACTAACTTAGCATCGTAAAAATTTACTCATCATTTTTCCCTGACGCGCCAAAAGAAGTATAACTTCAAAAATATATAAAACAAAATAATTGATTCGAATATAATAGAATACGTTTTGGAAGTAATTGGTACTCTAAAATAGAAATAGTTTATCGAGAACTACGGAAGAATTCTAATCACCAACAAATTGTATGATGGTAAAATTACACTGAAGTAAGAAATATATAAACAATAAAACTCTGCCTAGAATCATTTTCGTCATTTCGTTTATTAGTATAAAAAATAAAACATAGAATATAAGTTATATCTACTGAAAAATACTGAAATAGTAAATAAACCTGCATTAACGTGACATATCCATAAAGGATACGAAGGTTGCAAGATAAATTGTCACCAGAAGAAAATTCTAATCAGTGGATCTGTTACGTAACTTGCGCGATCTCGAGAAATCGCTGTGGTGTCGAATTTTAATACTAATTGAGGCTCAGCTTGTATTGAAATTCGACACCACAGCGATTTCTTGGGATCGTGCAAGTTACGTAATAGTCCCACCGAGATGCAAGTGAACGCGCTTGTCGCCAGGTACGTGGACGTGCTGGCGGCGCAGCTGCAGCAGAAGCTGGCGCTGTGCGACAAGCTGGCGGCGCTGGCGGCGCGCGAGCACGAGCGCCGGCGAGCGGCGAGCGCGCGCGCCGACCTGCTGCGGCCGCTGCTCGCGCGCCTCGTCGCGCGCACCAGGGAGCTGCAGGACGACGTGAGTGGGGCTTTGTGTAGCGGAACTGGTGTCATTGAGCCGAGATAGCATAATAGATATACGGGCGTATAGTCGGGCTAGCAACGCGGAGTTTTTAAGTGTTTTTGTATTTTTATCTACTCCCATCAAGAATCAAGAATTACTCTCGAACTACGAAAAAAATTATTTTTATATAATATTTTTAATGATAGATTTTTACCTTCTCTGAAGTTTATCTTTAAATATTAGATGACAATGTTATATAGTTTGTTCATATATATTTTTTATTTTTTTTCGTTACAGTATTAAATAATATCAGTAGTAGTTTAAAAATTATTATTTTTTTTAGATTCAGAGTGAGATCTCAAAGAAATACAAGGGGAGGCCAGTCAACATTATCGGCGGAGTCAAGTTCTTGTAATAAGACAAAAGAAATTAAATGGTGACAGTTGACAGTTGACGTGGTAACAGTTGACGGAGCCATATATTTTTTTATTGATGTCAAATTGTTATATAATCAAAATTTATTACAAGATTAAAAGGTTTAAAAACGTTCTCGTTTTTTTTCTTCTTTTAATTTGACGTAAATATTCTCTACTCTTTTTTGTGTCCGTGGGTCAAATTTATTTCTATTTTCATCAGTATTTTAAAGGACCTTTGCTTGAAAAATTAAAATAATAATACATATATTTCGTTTGCGTTGACTTTTATGTTATCTTTTTGCTCTGTATTATGTAAATATTATATGGGAATCATCACTTGATAATGCTTCTTTTATTATGTTTATAATTATTATGCAAAGAATTTATTACAAAAAAAAAAAAAAAAAAAACGAAGTTTGAAAGGATGGTATGTATTACTTATGATTAAAAAATATATATTCCATTCAGTTTGATAGCTCTGTTAGTGCATATTCCCATACTGACGATAAAAATATTTAATTATTTTTTTGATAAGAGCACTTCTCATTTTCTTCATTAATTAATTGCACTCGTGCGAAGCCGGTACGGGTCATTAATTAATAACAAAAAAAAGTTTATTCTTTTCATAAAAAGTTTATTAATAGTCGTCCTCTATCCATAGACATAGGGGTAATAGTAATAATATGGGTAGTAATAGTACGGGTAGTAGAAAACATAGTCTTTTGAAGAGTAAGAATAGGGGTAACAGATATATTTAATTTTGTCTCCGTTCCGTCTAGTAACGCAATTGGAAGGCGAGTTTTTTACGATGGTAAATATGTTGAGTATAATAACTATTAAAAATAATATTGAAGACTTGACGAAGGATTTTGACGTCATCTGAAAATATGATAAGTTACATTATTATATAGGGTACGTTCGCGGGCCCTCTTCTAATTGATAATTCATCACTTTTATAGGATTTTTTAATCTATGCATTCCACAGACCACATGCGCGGAAATGATTTTTCTTTAATCAAAAACTGAATTTAACTGTCAAACTTTAGTAAATAATTGTTTGCTATTGTTCATAAAAGATAAACAAAATTATCTTCTTACATTTATTCACTACTTATTATTTTAATCAAAAACTGATAAATAAAAAACTATTGCGCATGTTCCATTTCCGTTTCCGTTTCTTATATATTACGTATTTGGGGGTTAAGTTAAGTTCTAGGAAACAATGTTAAAGTAAAATTATTAATGTATAACTAGGAAATTGGTACACGATGACATTTGGTTTGTTTACATAAATTCCACATCGAATTTGGCTTAAGTATAGTAGCTCAACTAGTAGTCCGATTAGTTGCTCGACAATTTGCAAAACAATTTGCCTTACTATTTACTAGATTAGTTACTTGACGAGTTGCACGACTAGTTTATGACTAGTTGCCTTACCGGTTTCTAGATGACATGCCAAATTAATTGCCCGACTAGTTGCCTGACTAGTTACTCGATTAGTTGCACATGAAGTAGCTAGATAAGTTGTTTGACTAGTTGCTCGACTGATTGCTTAACTAAATTAACTAACCAGTTGGTTCGATCGCTTAACTGGTTTCTTGATTAGTTACAATACTAATTTATTCAAAAGCAGCTGATTTAATACTGTATTTAATTATTAATTAGAGAACTGATTATATTTTTTATATACTCGTATACCTACTACTTAGTCGACTAGTCTTCATATTAGTTGCTGCAGTAGTAGTTAGGTTAGATTTAACTAATTCGTACATCGATTTTCTAACTTAAAATAATACATTTAAAATTTAAAATATTTCAAACTAATATTTATTAATATATTTGATAGTATCAAACATTTTTAATTTTTTATTTACTCCTTAAAAAACAGCATCGAATAAACCAATCGCCCTCGATCTAACATAATATAAACTTAATTTTATTTATATTGTTAAAACGACAGTGACGTAAAATTAAAATAATTATGAAAATTAATTTTTAAATGTCTACCTACAATGTATACAGTTATACACATAACTTCATAGTTTTACAATTTCAAACATCATCCCTGTGACAGATAGACGGATCATAGAACACATAGCAAAATCTTAATAAAGAAATTTTGTTACACTTTTCGGGTAGCTAAGGACCTCTAAAATGTAGGTAAATCACTAATTTTTAGTTTAGCAGATTCTATCAACTTTATCTATAGAAATAAATAAAAAACTTACTTCTTATATTTAAATCCTCTACTAGTAGTTGTATAAAACTCTTTGTAACTAAGTATACTAGCTCTAAGAATACCTATGCGTTCATTTTCATAAAGGCATCTTTAAAGTGAAAATTAATTGATTTTATCGTGAAATCAATTAATTTTCACTGAGATCGATCTCTTATTGCATAATTTGATTTTCAATCTGCTCGTTATTCCTTGACTTTAAATTACTCGCGTAATTTAATATTAAGATGTCTTATAATTTATAGTCTATTTTTTAGATATATCTAGCGTTAAAAATAAAAATGCAACGAAATAATAATTTAAATTATTTTTGTTCGATTTAATGTCAGGGATGGTACGTTACACACATTACATTACAACTAATTCTGAAATAATTACATTTTACTTGTACCTATCGGTTTACAAATAATGTAATTTCTTATTTTTTTTTTTAATTTTCCTAATTCAAGGATATATCGCTAATTTATTTATTAATTTTATCAATCTACTAGCTGATATGAAAGACAATGTATGATGATGACGGTTATAGTACCTTTAATTGGATTCAATTTTGAATCGTTGCAATCTTCGACCTAGTTAATTTTGGTTCAGTCTTTTACAAAAGGTTACACTTATACAAAAAAAAAACATATATAATTCATTTCAAATATGCAAGCCATTGTTATTTTTATGACGTAATAGTTAATTTAGAACAGATTTTACGATAAAATCCATTCTTGTAGAGATGATACTGATCAGTCGTGCGGCTATAATTATAGAGAGAATTTATTTCCGTTGTAGTAAACGGTAGGTAAACTAGTTTTTTTATTTCATAAAATGGTATGGGTGATGCAAGAATCTATAGCACCTATGATTTTTTACTCTATTAAGTTCGTAGATTTGAAAATTTTATGTTTTCTCCCATTTAAAGAAATGGTGATATATTATGTTTAGGGCAGCAGAAATTGATCATGTTATTAAAAATAAAACATCGACTTTATATGAATATGTCAATCCACTTTTTGCCATATAACTTTAGGTTAAGTTGGGTTAACCGACTCTAAAAAGATATAACAAAACGGGCTTAGAATTAATCAATTTATGATGTGTTCGACCATTTCATGTAATCGTGGTATTTCACGACATATTATAAATTTCCTTACTATGCCGTAAACATTGTTCATTTAGTCATTGACAAAAATTTCACCGGGATGATAAAAAAAAAGAACGTCTTATACCCAACGGCTTCAATCAAGAGGCCTAAGAAGGACGCAATCTTGTGTCGGGTGCTAAGAAACACAACGAAACATTAACACAAACACACAACACAAGATACATCTTTTTTGAAACGCTAATTCATCGTCACTTATATCAGTTTTTGATAATGTATATATGTATATTATATAGGTACTTGAACACGCTGTTGTTATAGAAGTTATTATCTATAATTATTTAAATTTGCATTAAAGTTAGAACCATTCATTATATATACAAAAAAAAAAAAATACATTAGCAAGTGAATTTTTTGCGGGCTCTTGAAGAAAACCTTGTAATGCAATGTCGCATGACATAGTAATTCTTTATTATTATTGAACTAGCGGCCCGCCCCGGCTTCGCACGGGTATTTAACTAAAATTTTAAAAATTATAAATTTATATTTTTTATCACCTACATGCGCCATCTATCGTATAATAGTAGAATATCGTTTTTATATTTAGTGACATTTAACATAATAGTACCTATATTAATTGAAAATGGTGTTTATCTAAAATATTAAAACGATTTCTATTCCTATCCGACATATTTAGTAAACTTTTAAGTTTAGCAAAATAATAACTCAAAAATAAGTTTTGTGAGTTTTTAAGATTCCTTAGACCAGATGGCGTTGGCGGCGTAGGTACCTATTTCTATTTTCTTAAATATTTATTTTTAAATTTAATTACAATGAAACAAAAACTAAATTATACTGTGAGTTATGTTTAATTTTTATGTATTAAAGTTATTTACATTGGTTTTGTACTTTTTACGTGATACGTGAACACAGAAAAACACGATAAGAGATGGCGCTGATACAAAAAAAACGCGCTATTGAAATTTATTCTTGATGATATATAGTGTATTAATAAAACGGAGGTTTTTACAGATTTATTATTAGTATAGACTAAAAGAATAGCTAGTATGAATATTAGATAAAATAAAACAATGGATATAATGTTTGTTTTTATTTGTTTGGATTAGAATATTTTTACAAATGGAAATTATCCATGTTTCATTATTTACAAATATACCACTTATTTAAATTATTTACATTTTTATATAATTACATTTGGAGGCAATATAATACATAAAAATTTATGTCACATAAATTAAGTACCCATATTAAATACTATAATAAATTTAAAGTATTACAAATTAAATGGTAACTTCTCGATTGTGAACTTAGTAAAAAATCTTAAGAGGAACCCACCATACAACCTTGAGTCTTATTCACTATGACATTTATATATTTTATTATACTAAAAACGTAAGTTTTACAATGTTTCCTATTTAAAATTATATTCATATTTCGATAAAAATATTAGGGTAAGGTTTATATCGCACATAAGTTACTGATAGGCTATCAGAGATACTGTTATTAGGTTTTACTAACAATATACATATAGCTATTAGTTTCACAGTTTGCTTAATAGAAATATCTCACAGATATAGTCAGGGCCGGCCTAAGGCGAAAATTGCAAGTGTGCAAGACTCACATCTTATGCCCCTATGAAAACATTTTCGAGTTTTATTATTCATAATTATCCTGTGTCGGAAGTGTACACAAAAACAAAAGCTGCCAGGCTATACGTATTCCCAAAAAAAAGGTCGTCCGAGATCTACCATCGACTCTAGCCTATCCGAATACCTAAAAAATATGCCCTCCCAAAAATCTCGAGTGTGCGGCTGCATACTTCGCACACCTTTAGACCGGCCCTGGATATAGAGTAGTTTGATGGTAAAACAGAGAAAATATCAAAAACTTTTATCTGTTTGATACCGTTATACGTTTGATACCGTTATACGTCGGATAACTATCTAAATCTTTATCAGCAACCTGTGATGGAAATCAAATCTTTTGACGCTGCCAATATTGAAATCTTTTAATTAGTGTGTTTTGATTTATAATAGAATTGGGATTTTGTATGTTAGGTAACAATCCGTGCACTGTTAGATAATAATTCAAAATGCAAAATATTACTTATCTTTTGCAATGTAACAATTTTATTGTTGTTTCATCGTATAATTTATGTAAATCACAGCTAAACACGATTATATTTTCACACAATCTAAAATTAAAAGAATTTTTTTTTATAAACATATATTTTTAAATTTATTCTAATTGTGTCACAGTCCAAGAGATTTAATAGATTCGACCTACAATTAAATCACTGTTATATATTTTTTGGCAATTACCTATTTAATAATTCTCTTTAATAAGCATAGTTAGAAAATATATATACGAGGTAGGAAACTAAACCTACTTTAAACAAAAATATACAAACTTGATCATTGTTTTGACAAGTACCTATTACTAATATTTTTTTTAGAAGAATATAGTACTTTTTGTCCCAAAAAAATTATCACATAAAGACTTAAATAATACACTGATATTTACAATATCCACCATACATATTATATGTTAAATAAAAAAGGTAATTAATAGTGGAACGATTGAATCAAAGTTGCGTGTTGTTCATTGAAAGATTGAAACCAATTATTATGGTTTTTTTAATATCCCTACTTATTACCAACTAATGGACTAACAATGGGTGATGCTTAAGACCATGTAAAGTGGAGGAGGCTCAGTCGGAAGGCAAACCCCAACAATAGCTGGGACTAATTATGTTAGACAGAAGACGAAGAATCCCTACTTAATTTCTAGAGTTGTAACTGAAGAGATAAGTGGTCCAGTGAAACAAAACCAAATCAAGAAACCACGCGTCTTTATGAATGTCTTGAAAACCTAAAATATTAAATTTTTTATAATACAAAAAAAAAACCCATGATTTAGTCATTTTGATTCTGTATTAACATTTGTGTTAACATGACCAATCTTTTATTGAATTCCTTAATTATAAGTTGGACCAAAAATGTTCAGACCATTTTTCTTACCATTGACCGAATTTTATTTATGTTTCTTATTTAAACATCAATATATTTTGTATTAACCTCAAAGGGTCAGATCTGCAGTACGCTTTACCACGCGGACAGGAATATTGTCTGACACACATAGCGAATCTCCTGTCACATTCGCATAACCTGGCAGAGCAACTATTGCCGACGTGGCGACGCGACTGGTAGTACTCCAGGGCGCAGTGAGGTTGTCTGTTAAAGCACTTCCAGTAGTAGGGCTGGAAGTAAACCGTGTTGAAGGGACAGTAGATGTTCTCGTAACACTCGTCGTGGAGTCTGCAGCAACTGATGGGTTTAAGGCATTTTGATTGAGTCGTTCTTCTATTACAAATGTTTTAGTTATAATTTCGACTATTTGAGATATATTCTTACTCAGTAATAAAGTTATTAGTTATCGTCATAAAAATGGTTTAATATTGTATCATCCGTTTATGCATTTTTTTTAATTAGACAATATCATGGGCGTAGCAAGGTGGATGAGGGGGGGGGGGGAAGGAGTTACTTGCCTTGTCGATGTTCACATATATAAGTTTGAGGTTGGGCAAAAGAAATGTCTTTTAGAAATAAACGCTTGGTTTTCTTTCGCCCCCTTAAGAAATCCTGGCTTCGTCCATAGATAATGATAAAAACATACACACGCTAAGGTTGCATACAAAATACTACAACGATCTTAATATTGAAAAAAAAAATGTAATATGTACAGTATGTTACTATTAAACGTTAGAAGAAATCATAATACGCATTTTTCAAGTTCTAATTTGGAGTTATCTAAATTGGGTTCTACAAAGTTTGCACAATTATAAAGATTTTGATTCCATAATCTTTCTTACTTGTCAATTCCATCTCTAGGTCTCCCAGAGCCAAGGAATCCACAGTAGCATCCATAGCCCTTGTAGGCGATAGGGTCGCATCCAGTGGCACAGGTCAGCATGTTGTAGAGGTGAAATACTCCACGTTTGCCACGATCTCCTTTATTTGAATATTGTTTTGGGTCCATTTCGCTGTAAATATAAAATTATGTTAATCAAATCAAATCAAATGTGAAGTTACTATCGATTTAGAATGTAAATTCTGTTGAGTAAAATCGGCAAGAAACTCAACAGTAATTCTTTTAAAGAACGTCAATAAATTACTCAAACAATACAAATTCAGTCATATTATGTCCAGCATGAACGTGCATGCGTTCGTAACCTACATATTTTTTTTTAATTTATATAATCTTATACTTAATGATACATACTTTGGATATTAAAGACTTTATATACTATTATATTGGTTCGATATATTTGCGTTAAGAGATCTGTTTTCAGGAAGATTAAAAGGTATGCAAAATAAATGGTAGTAGTAAATGCAATCATAGGTAAAACCTTGCCGGAAGTATAACGAATTAATATTTTTATAGCGAATTTTTTAATGTCAATATCTTATTCTGTATATAATTTTTTTACAATAGATAGAGAAATTAAATTTTGTTTATAAAAAGTTATTTAATCAATTTTTTGATTAGATGTTACTAAGAATAAATATATTACTTACCGAACGCCCCTCAGATAATCAGCTTCAGGTATAGAATACCTAAACGGATCATGAGCGAATCCCACAAGCATATTATCATTATTATAAATTTCATGTTTATCGTTGTCATTTCCTGTATCTTCATATCTGTGGCTTTCGTTCTTATTAGAATTATGATTATTTGGTATATTATATGGCTTTATATTATGGCTTAGCTGTGCATATTTGGTGGTATTGTAGATGTAGTCGTAGTTTAGGTGGTTCGGTAAATCTGAAAATAAATAAAATTAGGTTATAATTTTTCATTTCATCTCCAAAGCTTTTTCATCCGTGAAAATCAAGAAAAACATTTGAGGAGTGACTTTTCAAAAGGGCTTATTTCTCATTTTGAAATTTTTTTTTTGTTAATGATATTCAATTCGAATATGGTATTAGAATTGAATTGCATTAAAAAAATTTTTTTTCAAAATGAGAAATAAGCCCTTTTGAAAAGTCACTCCTCATTTTTGTATGTTTAAAAGGTAATGGTTGAGCTGAGATAAGACGATGATGATGACGATAAAGACGTTGGTAAAACCGAAAGGTGGAGAGGTGGCTTTGACTTCATAGTGGAAATATTAGGCTGTAGTACTATACACGAGTATTAACTAGTACCTAAACCATATTTAACAACATAACATAACAGCTTTATTTTTATTCATTCAATTTATTTAGGAAATAGTACTTAACATACATAAAAGCACTTCCATAATTTACAAATATGAAGCGATCTGGGTTCGTACGTGTGAATTTTAGTGAATAAATTAATGAATAAACTTATAAACGTCCCACTGGTGGGTAAAAGCCTCTTGTCCATAAAGGAGAAGGAATGGAGCTTAATCCATCACGCTGCTTCACTGTGGGTTGGTGGATAATTATTTTCCAAGCATGAGTAACGATCGCTATCCGGTGTCGGAGACCGACGGCTTTACGTGATCTCGACGAGGCTTGGTAAGGGGGCCAACGAGGACATACACTCGGACCAGAAAAAAATATATTTGTACATATACAAATAGTACGGGGTAGTATGTAGTTACCCCGAGCGGGAATTGAAATCGTGACCGTTGCCGTTGAGGCGACTACTCGCACAACAACATCAGAATGGCTGTTAGTTTCAGTATTCCATTAATTCCATTATATATTTAGAAAGTCTTAATTTAATATAGGAGTATTATTGTCTGAATTGTCAAATTATTATAGCCTGGGAGAAATATATCCCGATGTATTTTTAGGCTTCCCCAAGCAAAGACCCATAGGGCTGTTTCTTTGAGCCGTAATGGGCACTTGAAAATTCCACTGAGTGTGTATCGCCAATATAATTAACAAAACAAGTAATAAAAGTTTTAACTCGTATTAAAAAACGGTAGTCATAAATATCTTACAATGGAATAAAAAATTTCGCGTGCGAGTTAAACTTGTACTTTTTTATATTACTTTTACATTTAAATGTTTTTCCCATAATTAATCAAAATTGCCATTACGAAGGCCGCTTGCATTTAACATGACACGCGGATATCACTTGCATTGTACTTTACAGTAATGATTACGTGCATTTTTGTATGTAATTCAGTTATGTGTTTTGTCGTTTTATTGGAACAGTTTACGAACGCGGTCGTGGAACTTGTTGCGGTTGTGAAAGTCGTTTCGGATATTATATAATGAGGTGACCAAAATTATACAATAGTATTTTTTTTTTTGTAATTTTTAAGATAACTCTTAATGTCACAAGATTCTTGATATTTAACACTACACGTCAATCGCTATTTCTCGGTTGCGCCTCGCTTTATTTATGGCTTCTGTTTCGTTGCTATGACATGTAATGTGATATTTTTATAGCATATGCTACTTCTAGATAATGTATATAGTTATTTATGGATGAATTCTTTCATCATTCATTCAACATTTCATTGAACATATTTTAGTTATTCTTAACTAAAATATGTTCAGTATTGGAGTTTGTCGATTAAAAATAAACAAATCTTTTGTGTTTATAATACAAGAACAGCGTAAAAGCTATTTTATACTGTAAGATGTTAGAATACACACATAATCGGTTGTAACCAACAAATTATAAGCCACAAAATAGAGTTATTTTACACCATTTATCTGCTAAACCACATTGAGTCGGCGCGGTAGATTAAACTTCAGTCTTTATCCTTTGTCCCCAACGCACCAGGTCACGGAGGAGACTGCGGCTATGTCGTCATGACCTGCCGCAGTTTCCCCCGTTCGCCGGTCCCTGGTGCAGCGGAAATAGTCTATATGCGAAGATAGAATAGAATCTATATGCGAAGGCGGCCCGCATAGGTGAGCCAACCGTCGGGGCGTCGCGGTGGCATGCGCCAGCGATCCCGTGGCGTCCTTGTACGACGATGAGGGCACCGCTGTGTTTTAGTGGGTATTCTGACTTCGCAGTCAGCGAGTCCCACATACCCGTCGCCTGCGGGTGGCGGGAAACGTAAACGCATTTCAAATCTTTATCCTTTGTAGGATATGAAACCTTTGATCATCAATGGGACAGTTACAGGCTGATATAAAACCAAAATTTATCGGCGTTTTATAACTGAAATGCAATGCAATGCACATATACAAAGTTACATAATAACGTTTTAGACAATCTAAAACTATAAAACATATAAAGGAGTAATTACCTAAATTGTAGAGTGATGTTATCTCAATGCACACTATTGAAAAATAAGCGCATTTCACGCACTAGATGCTTGCGAACAATCAGGCTAATTGTATACAAAGGGAGTGGATGTTAAATGATGGACCAGCCGTCTATGAAAATGGGAATGAAATTACTAATTCACTTGCGTTTACAATTCTATAAATAATTGATTAAGCTATATAAATATATTGATTTATTTTAGTTTTGACTTATTTAGTTTATTAATGGTTATGTTGTTATTTAAAAAAGAATTCTAACTACGTCGTACGTATTTTTAATCACGTTTAGTTTTAATACTTTTTTGGTTTCGATGTATGAATTACTGAGTTATTTTTTGTTGTCTACTTACTAGCTCCATGCTCTGTGGTTCATTCCACGGTATATGTGTGTACAAAACAACTTCGTTAAGATTTCTCTAGAATTATTTATATGGTAATAATTCAAATTCACCCAATCTTAAGTTAGATTTTGAGGGTTACAACCGTGAAAACGGAACAACATAAAGACAGAAAGAAAAAGAAATCTAAAAATATTTGTTTTATTTTCTAAAGCTTTCATAAAGATTAAGAGAAATATCTCTCATGTACAGACATCGGCCTCTTATTCAAACAGGGATGGTAAACTACCCTGTTATACGATACACAATTTCAGTCTCGTTTAACACTAAACCTACCAGAGCGGTCAAATGACCGCTTTTGAGACTTTAATTAAAATTGTTAATTTCTAGTTTTACATTTTTCTTTTTTAGGTTTTTTAGATTTACAGGTTTCTTAAAAAGTCGTGTTCAAAAAAGTTCAAGATAAACCTGGAAATTAACAATTTTAAATAAAGTCTCAAAAGCGGTCGTTTGACCGCTCTGGTAGGTTTAGTGTTAATATAATATGATTATTGCCTGCTACATAAGTTGTAGCTTGAAGTTATAATAATAAAAAGTTGTAGTTCGTGTAATAAATGATATTGTTGGATCGTCGGTATGAATGCGGATGTGCGTTGGTTTATGGGCTTAAGTGGATCGATAAAGGTCTGTAAAATAATTAATTATAAAATTGACAGATACTTTCAATCGATGAAAATTGAGGTAGCCTGATTACGATAAATATACTTTTTGTTTTAACTTTATTCCGAGTTCTCGTTAAATGGCATGTATTCAATTAAATTTATTGCAATTATTCATTCTGCCGACCCTCAGTAGAGCAGTGTTTTGGACTAAGGTTTCAAACTTCTCTTATATGGAAAAGGTCTTTACCCCAGCTGTGGGACGTTTATAGGCTGTTTGAGGTTTGAGATATCTTTATTCTCATAAGAATTTACATTCACTTACATGAGAATACTATTCACTAATTGTTACAAATAAATTCAATTCATACGTTGAGTACATTGCACAGAAAATTAGTATTAATAACACATAGAAAAATTAAATTAGTTTCAATTTATTTTATTATTAGTAATTAATTTATTAAAACGATTGTTATGACTGATTCTACTTTCATTTGGTTTTGTTATAGCACACCTTGAATTATGCTTTGATTATTCAGAATAGTCTTCGAAACACAGTATATCGAATAGTGTAATAAACTAAGATTTATTAGGATTAAAACGAGTACCTTTATAAGTAATTGGAATAAATAATCTTGCTCATATTTTACTAATATTATCTTATAAACTTTTTGTATTGTTTGTGCCAATATTATAATAAATGAAAATATATATTCATATTTATGGTAATAAGTGTGAATAAATTTCTTCTAACATTTACTTAAGAAATACATTAGCGATTCTCCTTCTGTATAGGTAATTTCTTTATTCTCTGTTGTCAGTTGATAAGGCGTATTTCTTAAATTGTAGAAACAGAATTTCTATTAAAAGATATTTTACTAAATACCTACTTTAATTACCATTTTATTGTATTCAATATTAGAATGTGGTTTTTTTTTTTCAGAAACATACTTAGTTGTGAAGGGTTTTATTTTAAAAGTCAGTACCTTCAAAACTATTTTTTATCCAACCACACAACTTTACAAGGATTGTAAGCTACTTACAGTAAGACAACTGTTTATACTGGACACCATTCTTCAGCAACATCGAAAAACTCCCTACGTGTCTACTATATCTAAGCGTCGATACAATATAATTATTATACAATATAATTTGTGATGTACCTTGCCCTAAATTTAAATTTATAAAGCACTTTTTTTATTACCTGGGTCCTTATTTATATAATAAAATTAATGGCGATGTTTTTATAAATAACCTAACATACGTTAAATGTAAGAAATATATTGTTGATTTCCTCCTTACTAAAAATTATGAAGAAACAGAGAAATTTTTAAACTCATGCTAGAAATCAAATCAGATTTTCATTTATATACACATTATACTGACTTAAATCCCACACACAAACACACACACACACACACACACACACACACACACATATATATATATATATATATATATATATATATATATATATATATATATATATATATATATATATATATATATATATATATACCTATATATATATATATATATATATATATATATATATATATATATATATATATATATAGGTATATATATATATATATATATATATATATATATATATATATATATATATATATATATATATACCTATATATATATATATATATATATATATATATATATATATATACTTGTCAACGCGCGTAGTAAAATTAGATGAAAATAATATAAACTTCTATCATGTTTTACTTTTGTACTAATTGTAAGATTTGTTAAATCAATTTGTTAAATTTACTTATTTTAGGTATTCCCACACACATGTATTTTTTATAGTTTTGTTGTTTATTTTAAATTGTACGGGAACGGGCTGATTATCCTAAGCACAGGTTATTAAAATAACCCAAATAGGATAAGAAGTCAATCAACCTTTTAGGCAATTAGAATAATATTAATGATACATGTGATTCCACTAATAAACTTGCCTTGTAACAATTTTTAAGTAAAATAAAATTTTTATTATTATTATTTAAGTAAAGTTTAGCTGGAATTTTTCGATTTATTTATAATATAACATAGTTTTATATCGTGGTTACGTCCACTTGTAGGTGTATCCAGGTGATTATAGCGATTTTACAGTTCGTATGACTCGAGATTATATTCTCACAGAAAGCTGACGTCAATTAACTAATGTTATGTTTAATAAGATTACTGGTAAAAAGCCAAAATCTCCTTTCCCGGCTTCCATTCCCTCGTCCTCCTTTTCTATTTATTTCTTCATATTCTTGATTAAGAAAACAACGCGTATGTAACTTCTTCTTCTTCTTTCTTCTTTCTTCTTTTCAGCCCTTGGTGGTCCACTGCTGGACATGGGCCTCCCCTAATCGACGCCACTCCACCCGGTCCTAGGCCCTCTGAATCCAACGGTTTCCCGCTGTCTTCTTCAGGTCGTCAGTCCACCTGGTAGGAGGGCGGCCTGTGCTCCTTTTACCTAAACGTGGTCGCCATTCAAGGACCTTCTTTCCCCATCGGTTGTCAGTCCTGCGAACGATGTGGCCAGCCCATTGCCACTTCAATTTGCAAACTTTGAGCGCTATGTCGGTTATCTTCGTTCTTCTACGGATTTCATCATTTCTGACTTTGTCACGTAGAGAAATACCGAGCATAGCTCTCTCCATTGCCCTCTGAGCGACTCTGAGCTTGTGGATTAGGCCCACAGTAAAAGACCACGTCTCGGCACCATAGGTCATCGCTGGCAACACACATTGCTCGAAAACTTTCGACTTCAGGCACTGAGGTATATCAGACGTCAAGACGTGTCGTAGTCTCCCGAACGCTGCCCAGCCGAGTTGGATTCTTCGAGTGACCTCCCTCTCGAAATTGGACTTACCCATTCGGATCGTTTGTCCCAGGTAAACGTACTCGTCTACAACTTCGAGAGCAGTGCCGTCGACAACCACTGGTACGGGTGTGACATGGACGTTAGACATGATTTTCGTCTTGTCCATGTTCATCTTAAGACCCACCCGTTGTGAGGCACTATTGAGGTCGCTGAGCATAATGCCGAGTTCCTCCAGCGACTCCGCCAGGATCACTATGTCATCGGCAAATCGGAGGTGTGAGAGGTGTTCGCCGTTGATGTTAATACCACGCCCTTTCCACTCCATCAGCTTGAACACGTCTTCCAGTGCAGCGGTAAAGAGTTTTGGGGAGATGACATCCCCCTGCCGTACGCCGCGCTGCACATGGATGGGGTTCGTACTGCTGTCGTGTACTCGGACTTTCATGGTGGCGGCATTGTATACACACTTCAACGCCTCGATGTACCGATAGTCGATCTGGCACCGCTGAAGAGACTCGAGCACCGCCCAGGTCTCGATAGAATCGAAGGCCTTCTCATAGTCCACATACGCTACGCAAAGCGGCAGGTTATACTCCTCGGTCTTTTGTATAACCTGCCGAAGCGTATGTATATGGTCTATGGTACTATAGCCTTTTCGGAAACCGGCTTGTTCGGGAGGCTGGAAGTCGTCTAGTCTGCGCGCTAAACGATTAGTAAGGACGTCCGGGATATCTTCGGTATAGTGCCGGGTTAATTTGGCTCGCTTGTCGTTCGCCGCCTTGGGAACGGGAGCTCTTGAGGAGGTATACAACTGTCCGTAGTACCTCTCAATTTCTCTCAGAACTTCGGGCTTAGACGTAACTATGGTGCCAGAGTCGGTCTTCAACCTCGTCAACTGACTTTGCCCAACCTCCAGATCTCTTGCGAACACTTTCGAGCCTTTGTTCCGCTCGATCGTGTTTTTTACACGATTGGTGTTATAAACACGCAAATCGCGTCGCCTACTCTGAGAGATCTGTTTGTTGAGCAGTCGGTACTTCGACATTGAGGTTGGAGACTGCACACATAGTTCCCGCCTTTCCCTCATAAGACCGAGAGTATGTTCTGAGAGAACTTGAGGTTTACCACTGGAGGGGGCCTTGAAATACTTAGACCCAACCTCGTGGACAGTGTCTACCATACTGGTGTTATACTCGTCCACTGAACTGCATGTTTCTAGGCACGCGAAACGATTGCGGAGTTCCAGCTGAAAGGCCTCGGAGTCCTGGATCTGGGCAGGTGTGGGTCGGAGCGTAGACTTCATCAGGCGTGACCGTTCCAGCTTGACATTGATATTCAATGTGCCTCTGACCATCCGGTGATCGCTTCCGGTTTTAAACCTGCTGATCACAGAGACATCATTGAATATGTGCGGTTTGTCTGCCAAAATGAAGTCTATCTCACTTTTTACGGAACCATTGGGACTGATCCAAGTCCACCTGCGCTGTGGCTTCTTCTTGAAGAAGGAGTTCATCATATAGAAGTCCTCCTTCTCCAAGAAGTTAGCCAGCAAGTGGCCACGGTGGTTCCGTTGCCCGATACCAAAGGGCCCCACCTTCAGCTCGTCGCCGTCTCGCGCGCCCAGTCTTGCGTTGAAGTCCCCCATCACCACCGTGAAATGAGTCTTGGAGTTACGCATGGCCCTACTTACGTCCTCATACATAACTTCAACCTCATCGTCGGGGTGTGCCGAGGTCGGTGCGTAAACCTGTTTGACCTTCAGCGAATATCGCTTGGATATTCTGAGTATAAGGTACGCTACCCTTGCTGACACGCTCCCGACTTCCGTCACGTTGTTGACGAGGGACCTGTGGACGAGGAACCCGACACCACCTTGGGACAGATGTTCGCCCTCCCGGTGATAGAACAAGTTACCGGAGTTTAGGATTATCGTGTCCTCCCCCTGTCTTCGGACTTCGGATAATCCCACGACACTCCAGTTTAACTTGTCTATCTCGTCTTCCAGCTCACGGATCTTGTCGTCGGTCCTCAGTGTCCTGGTATTGTATGTTGCCAGGTGCAAGAGTCGTCGTTTGTGGCAGCGCGATCTCTGCCGGAGATTCTTAGCACCCCCTGCTCCGCCGTTACCGTGACCGCTGCCAGAGCCAGGAATAACGGAGCTGCCGGGGACTGGGGGCCGGGGTTTATTTGTGATGTTCATGAGTATGGGGGTTTCTGCCATAGTCACCACGCTTGGCAAGTGCGTGTTGGTGACCGCAGTAGGTTTAATAGTCCTCAGGAAGACGCTGCTGCCCATCTCCTGGTATATTTATCCCTTCGATCGCCTCTTACGATCTCCACGGGTCGACTCGGAGTGGCGCTATTCTAAGCCGGCAACCACACGGCACATGTAACTTATCTGGTGCTAAAGACTGGTGGAGGTGATTACTTCATAGCAGGTGACTTACATTTTCTGGCTTTAGGAAAAATGAATATTTCCATATATATTATGCAAACTTTATCCATGACTTGTGTCAGTTATTGATAGATTTTTAACACATTCGCTGGCGGCCACTCGGATCCGAGTAGGGCTAGGTGCATTAGCTAGGTGCCGTCCACTCAGATCAGAGTATCTCGCACGTTCATTTTCCTTTTCTCTTTTCTCTTTTCAAAATCTCAAATGAAAATTCTTATTTCTATGGCACTCAATGTGCACATTCAAATGAGATTTTTTTTTATCCACGGACGCCAATTTTTAACTGGCCTAAGAAGGAGTAAACGGCACCTAGCGCCCTACTCGGGTCCGAGTGGCTGGCAGCGAATGTGTTAATAGAGGTGAAATTAGTTAGGGATATGAACTGTAACATCTGTGACGATGTAAATATGATAATAATTCTGTGTATTCACTTGAAATACACAATCTATAATTACTAATAAAGTGTTAGTGTATCTGATTGAATTGTACTTCGTTGACCCACATGTTCATCTAAGCTTAAATAGAAGTACATTGATACATTATACTCATGATTATAAAAAGTTTATATGTTCGATTATTTTTATTGTGTTTCACAACAAAGACTTGGGGTAATAAACTTGACATTGGCAATGTTCACAGCCGACCGTTTAACGTCTGGTTGGCCTTCTGGCGTATTATCGCAAAATATTTTAAAGATTTTGTTATAAATATATCGTAAATATTTTCGAAAATTTAAAGTCATATTATGCAAAATCTACTTATTTGTAAATGACTTATTAAGTAGAAATTAAGGTGATTATGACTTGACATCAATTTGGTCACGTCATCAACATGTAGCGATTATTAGATCAAGGTAACATCGATCGATCAATATAGCCATTGTTTTCGTGATTACCTGATGTTTTAAGTATGGTATTGAAATGTGATAATAGCTGATCGAATGGATAATAGTTTACACTTAATTCAAATAAAAATTAATGTTTCGAAGCAAAGCGCGTGTGATCAAATTAATCACAGTCGTTTATTTGTTTTTAACCGATTTTGAAAAAGTATGTTACGTGTAATGGCGTAGCTAGGTAACCAAAGGCTCTTGTGCAAAAAATAAACTAGGGCCCCAACTAAACTGTTTAAGTTTTATCAATACAAGCTCTTTATCATACACAGCAGGGCCCGTTTAGGTTTTAAACGCAAGCAAATTTCAATAGTTCAATTTATAGTTTGTTGGTCAGGTTCTGAGGGCCCCCTGAGCTTGGGGGCCCCGGTGCACGGCACCGTCTAGCCCTATAGTAGTTACGCCACTTACGTGACGCCACGATATACATATAAAATGACTGATCAGACTTATCTGACGACTCGCTCAATACAAATGTTTGTAAAGGTTATAAATATGTTTGACATTGTCTGGGCATTTTGAGTTTGTGTTGTGTGTGATTCCAGACCCTTGATATTGGATCCCGTTAGGGGTGAGGCGTTTTATTTATTAGTTAATTAATAGGGTATAATATTATTATGTCTCATATAAATTTTGTAAAAAAATTCCATCCATAAGATTAAAAACTGAAGGATTATCATAGAAGTTTTATTGTGGATTAATTTGGTTAGTATAAAATATAATTATTCTGTATGATAATATAATTATTGCTGTGAATAAAGTGCAATGCTAAACTATTTAAAAATAACCAAAGTATACAATAGATTAATTCTATTTCTACTTAAAAGTTATTACCAATCTTCTGATTATGCTTATCTATTATACCGGGCATTGCTAACTTCATCCGTTGCAAAACCTAATATTTGTCGAAGATAATGTCATTTATATTATTATAATTACTTTTAAAATTTGTTTGTTCGTTTATACGTAATAATCGCAGGAGATACCATCCAACTTAATTCTTTTGACTTGATATAGGTTCTTTTTTTATAAAGAGGGCTTTAAAAATTACGGTACGGGGCAATAAACAAGAAAAAAAAAATTAAAAGAAACAACAAATAGAAACATAAATTAGGTTAAATCACGTCACGTCATATTTAATTTTTTTAATATAATCTATCATCTCTGTTTGTCAACTCTGGGTATTGCTCAATCTGCATGTGCATCTTTACTAGGAGCAAAACTAAATATTTGTCAATGATTATTTATTATACTAATATTTTTTTTAATATATTATATATGTATATTTTGCTAATCTAATTTTTGGATTTTTGGATATACGACTATGATGTTAAAAATGATTTGCCTGGGAAAGCCTTATAATGTTGAGAAATGATATAGATATAAAATAACAGCGAAACATAGGGGAGGAGCAGTGAATTGTCACGGCTCTGATGTTCACGTGTATGTTCAATCATCATGTGGAATCTATCGAGTAGTCTAGATTTAATATTTTTTATTGCCTGATATTGTAACTTACAATATTAGTATAACTTTTTAAACAGTATAATATTAGTATAATTTTTTATTGCCTAATATAGTATGCCTAACTGCTTTACATGGTTTCGTAAAGCGTTATGATTCAAATCCATTATTACATCATTTATTCATACCTTGACATTATCGATTTAACTCACACATCAGTCTGTTGGTTATGCAAGAGATAGAACTGTGTGGGACATAATTGCTTACTTTTGCATATATCTTTGCGTACCTACCCAATGTAAATATGAAACTCTAGTGTTGATCCTCTATGTCAAGGTTAATAAAACGATAAATACGCTTACTGACATATGGTTTTTTTCCTCATTACTTTCTTCTATCTTATAGTCCAAGATCCCAGGGCCGCCAGACGTCACGTATTTTCTGACGGATGAAATGTGGACGATGGAGTAGTGTTAGTATGTACTATGATCGTATGCCTACCTGCTAGCTTGGTCAAACGGCGAATTTCCAGGTATCAGGTAATCAAGGTACATAAAAACATTACTTACTTCACGTAAATTCTCATGGCTGATTTTCATATATGTTTCCGAGTGTATAGTTAAAAATAAATTGTCAATACTCCCAGACACTTTCCGTCGGCCATATTGCTTGCCAGACGCTTTAAGGGTCTCAAAATATAATAATTAGTTAACTTCACGTAAATTACCGAATGAGTGAATTTAAAAAAATTATTAAAAAAAAAATTCATTTGTTAAAAATTTGAAAAACTATGTGTTATTTTTAAAAAAATATTTTTTATTTATAATTAATAAATTGAAAAAAAAAAAAAAAAATTAAAAATGTCGGCTAACTTTAGTATTATTTATTATATGTCAATTTTTTTTCTTATTTTTGTTGCCATAATTTACTTGTCAACAAAAGTTCTAAAAATTATAAAATATCTGTTCAAGTAATTTTCATAGCCTTAACAGCGCAGTCGGTCTCACTCAGACTCATGCGCGTAAATAATGCTCTCGCGCTCCCACTCACAGTGATATTAAAATTTAGTTTAGGGGATGATTGGCCCCTTGGATCGGTCTGTTTTCTTGTCAAAGGTTTTAAAATAGTTGTCGGATGAACATATATAAAAGTGGAGCGTCAGAATTTACGTGAAGTTAACTAATTATTATATTTTGAGACCCTTAAAGCGTCTGGCAAGCAATATGGCCGACGGAAAGTGTCTGGAAGTATTGACAATTTATTTTTAACTATACACTCGGAAACATATATGAAAATCAGCCATGAGAATTTACGTGAAGTAAGTAATGTTTTTATGTACCGTGATTACCTGATACCTGGAAATTGGCCGTTTGACCAAGCTAGCAGGTAGGCATACAATCATAGTACATACTAACACTACTCAATCGTCCACATTTCATCCGTCAGAAAATACGTGACGTCTGGCGGCCCTGGGATCTTGCTCTATTAGAAAAAAATACACGTACAATAGTATATAAAATAAATATTTAATAATACTTACCAAACATACTTTCTCACATTACAGTAATACTAATAACAAATTTGAAAAGAAGATCCTTAAGATATAAATATTTTTTATAAAAATATAATAACAAATTGATTAATGTTGAGAAAGAAGGTAGAGTTATTTTAGATTACAATACAACCTTCCTCACACGTATCTGTTGTGGACGGTACTTTGATGTATTATAATTTTAAATCTTATTTTAAATGAAGTCCAGGTTAACTTTGTTAAGATTGTATTTTTATTATTTGATACGATTTAATATGTTTAATAACATGTTTTCTATTAGAATTCTGTTATCGTTGACGACCGTTCTGGTGTAGTGGTGTTAGTAGTCGCCTCAACGCCGGCGGCCGCAGTTTCGATTCCTGCTCGGGGCAGATATTTGTATTTGTGTAAATATTTGTTTCCAGTCTGGGTGTATATCCTTGTGGGTCTCGCCACCTTCATCGTAAAGCCGTCGGTTCCGGTTGTTATCACAGACACCTGGTAACAATCGTTACTCATTGTAGGGAAAATATCCGCCAACCTGAAGTAGAGCAGCATGGTGGATTAAGCTAACCCTTCTTCTACATAAAGAAGAGGCCTTTGCCCAGAAGTGGGATGTTTACAGGCTGATTCAGTTGAGTTCAGGTAGGAAAAACGAATGCAACATACCTATGTGTATCTATTATTTTTTGAAATATATTAATTACAATTTACAATCCAGTGCTAAGTTCTTTTATAAGTCAGTGCTTCGGAGAATATGATTAGAGGGTTGACTGTTCAAAAGTATTTCATTGAAACGAATTAATTTTTTTTAGAGGCATATTTATTTGTCCGATTCAGATAGAGCCACAAGATGGACAGACGACTTGAGGGGTGACTCCATCACTCAGACTCAAGTCGTCTAGGAGATCAAGGAGGCTAACTCAAACCTGTCACTCTAGAGATTGATGAGGGAGGTCTATGTTCAACAGTGGACATCTAATGGCTGATATGATGATGATAATGATGTTGATTACGAATACATTTTATTCCTTAATTTAGGATTAAGCACTGTTTATTTGTGTTATAAAATATAAATATTACTAACAAAAGTTTTATATTAAAGAACTTAGGCGCTAGTTTTTTTAAGCATAGGGGCTTGGGCTAGTATTAAGCAACTTCTCCGCTGATCACACAACAATAACAAAACTAAACACATGAACAAAAAGGGCACTAGGTTAAGGTCGTCCAAAGACTTTCGTATCATTTTTAATGATTCGTAAAGATAAGAGATTCGTAAGTTAAAAGAAGAGAACCTGTTTACAGATAGGATAAGTAAAAAAAATGAACACACAAAGATAATCAAATCAAAATTAACTATACTTTGTTCAATAGACCTTAAAAGTGATTTTAAATCTTTCATATTTTTAATTTATAATAATTTATTACAAATAATTAATAAGAGACATTTATTCGGATTAGAGTTTCATTGTTGCGTTTCTCCTCAATAGTTACTTTAAAAAAAGTTATTATTACAACATTTAAAGACGTATTTTAATAAATCATGATAAAAATATTATCATATATATTATTATCTTGACAATTTTTTTTAAGAATTTTTGACATAAGCTTTAATTTTATTATTGGCAACTGTAAAAGTATTTGTAGGATTAAAAGTAAAGTAAAAATTGAATTCGCTGAGTCGGGAACTTGGACATACAAGTTTATCCTTTCTTCTCATATACTACGAGTACGTTCATTATTGTTATTGATTTATATAAAAAATGTTTAACGTCTACAAGAATGTGTAGTGGAAATTATAAAACGGAACACTTTTATAACGAATTACGATTCGTTCTTGGTCTGATTTATGTACGTTTCTTTTACTAACAAAAACGTATTTACATATACTGTACACAAATCCTTGAAGTCTTTTTTGCGAAACAGAATGCATCTTTAAAATCATCTGATATTTATTTCAAGGAGTTCTAATAATGTAAATTCCTATGTCAAGGATGCGAAAAACTAACATTGATTCAGATTAATTGAATTATTAATAAGCATGCGGGGAAACTAGCACGTTATTAAATTGCATGTTAGTGTAGTGTTATTGGAATGATCGATTATTTGCAATAAAATAATTATACCGTTCTTTTATTGTATGTCTAAGACTTAGAACTAATAATAATAATACTCTTTTGTGTACTTTTGGTTTATTATAGCCTTCTGTGCTGGTACTTGGATATTAGATTATATTGTTGTGGTAAATATTTATTGTTATTTAACAACTTTTTTAATGTTTTGGAATTTATATAAGCCAGACATTGTTTTGCCAGATTTCGAGTCATCTATTTTTTTTTTGCTTGTCGTATAAACACAAGACCCAATAAAAAGCTTGTAATTACATGATTTTTTCTTATTAGTTTACTATATCTTCTTTAGGGCAAATTCGTATCTAGTATAATCTGGTAAAGTATTGTCCATTTGCGACACTCATTTACATTTAATGCCTACATTAAAAATCTTTAATAAACATAACTTGTTTTATACTTTACAGTATTATCTTAAGATAAAAAATTAAATTTTAAAATAAAAGCAATTAAGCTATATTATTAAGAACTAAAGTAGGCTATAAAACATTATGTTATAACTTATAGTATATATATATGTCAATGTCAATAACTTTTAATAGTAATAAAATGATGCATCGATTTTTGAAGTAAAGACAATTATTTTTATGCAAGTCGACCGGATATTTCGGTCGAATTCCAGATTTTAAAAAAAAAGATCGTGTAACAAGAACAAAACTTGATCCATAAGAGAAAGTGTCGGTTAAAAGGTCGAAATATCGTTAACGTAATCATGTTGCTGACCGTCAATGAAAGTGGTTTCATTAAGTGTTTCTCTCATCACTTTTTATAACAATATTTTTTAATAATATAATTTTATATAATTATTTAGGTTTTACTGGTGTTGAAGTTAATGGTTATAAAAAGTTCACTTCTGTACCATATTAAGACGAAATCTGAACACCGCGTTTTGAGTTAGACCTCCAGAATATCAGTTGTGAATCGTATCAAATTTTTGCCAATTTTGCCGGATGCCAGAACAAACATACACAATAATTCAATACATACAATTCTATAAATATTTTTTTTTTGTATTCTATTTCTCTCCTAAAGACTAACTATAGGGTTAGTTTTTCCTAAATATCTCCCATGTATAGAAATCGGTCGATTACCATTTTATCATATATTTAGTTTTTTTTTTAATGTTTAATAAATTTTGATAAAGAAAACCAATAATTATATACTCTGTTAAAAATATTTAATGTCAGTAAATAACAATACATTAACATTGGGATGTTAATAGCTTTATATATGTGACGAGATATGACACATAGACAATGCAGTCGATTAAGTACTTATCCGAGAACGCCAAGGTCTTAATCTTCAATAGCCATGAGTAATATCTTGACAATCTCGTTCTTGTGATTATCCTTACCTATACAAATAGTGCAGGATTTATAGTAAAAATGTAAGGCGATTATTATTATCGACAGCTAGAGATTATTTACTTGCATTTCGCAAATCGGAAGATCCTCATATAAATGCGTTTAATCTAAGAAACATCGGACAAAATTCCTGGGAATACCAGCAAGCGCAGACCGCAATTTGAGGAGTCGTCAAGTATAAGATAATGAGCATTGCTGATTTATGCAGCACCTTCTTGTATATTATACATCCAAGTCTCACAAGTCACCTGACTGTACTTAATTAATTGATAATTAAGTACAGTCAGGTGACGGGTAACTGTCAAGTAGATTAACTTAGAGGCCTAAGAGGTCTAAGACCTAAGAGGACTTGATCAAATGCAATTTTAATTTTGTAAACTAAAAGTGTACAGTAAGTTTTAATATTTTAGGTATTTCTTATGTGATAATAAATTTGTAATTCCAGTAAATAATATTTTATTGATTGGCCTGTTATCCTAATATAAATAATCTACAGTAGTACTCGACCGGCTGGTCGAGTGGTCAGGCAACTGGACACTCTACGCAGCGGTCGCGGGTTCGAATCCCGCCAGGTGCAGATAATCTGTATGACGAATATAGATGTCTGCACCGGGTCATGGATGTGTATTTATGTATATATGTATTTATATCTTAAATTTATTTCCGTTCCTAGTACCTGTAACACAAGTTCTTACGAACTTACCACGGGGCTAGGTTATGGTGGTGTGATTGTTGGTTAATATTTATTTATTTATATTTATTTATTTATTATTATTTAACATACGTAGGTCACTTGATAAGTTTTGAGACAAGAAAAAACTATACAAGATATTAACAATATTTGTCACATTTTTTCTAAATACTCTCATTCCTTCTCTATGCTAAGTTTCATTCGCCTAAACCAACTATTAAAACACTTTGGCCAGTCTTCATCCGATAAGTCCGAAATTGCGACGCCGTCGTAGGCTTCCTCTTTGGCACACGAAAAAAATTTCCTTTTTTTCCTGAACGAGCCGGGAGGCCACTATCTTCTCCAAGGCCTTCCCGGCTTCGTTCAGCAGCACCACCGGGTCCGCCCTGCCTTAGGTAGTAGGCAGAGCCTACCCTCCTTCCAGGCCCCCGGGAACTGGCCAGACCGCAGGCAGCGGTCAAACAGCTCCCGGAGGCTGTCGCCGAGGTGCCCGAGAGCAATCGCGAGGACTCTCCCGTGCACCCCGTCAGGACCCGGCGCCCTCTTCTTACCCTGGAGGCGGGTAATCACCACCTCCATTTCAGCTTCTGTGACGGGTGGCGGAACACCATCCTCCTCGTCCGGCGTCTGCCGAGCCATTCTGGGGGACACGAAGCCCTCGGGTTCGTCGGGAAAGAGTTCCCCGACGATCCTCCCCAGTTGGTCCGGCTGGAGCGTTTCGCTGATGGGGGCCGAATGGGCGCAGAGATTGTTCCGCGCCCAATTATACGGTCGGCCCCAGGGGTCTCTCTCCAGACCCCCCACTAACTCCAACCAGGCCTCCTCCTTGGCTCGGCATATGGCCTCGCCGCAGGATCTTCGTTTTCTCCACGTAGATCCTGCGCAGCCTGTCGTCCCTGTCCACGTCCTGGGGGCGTCTCCGCCTGCTCCGTGTATATTGTCTCCTGGCCCCGTTGCAGGCGGCCCGGAGACCGGCTATCTCAGCCGACCACCAGTAGAGTGCCCGCCGCGGGGGTGGGCGCTTCGCGAGTGGCATAGCCGCTCTGCAGACAGCAGTGAATGCGTCGCAGAGCCGGCTAGCCGCCTCCTCCAACCCCAACTCTGACAGTGGCGGGAGGCTCCAACGGCCGACGATAGCGGCCTCCTCTGCCAGTTCCCGGTCAAGCTTGGACAGTGCCCAACGCGGAAACTGGCTTCGCCCCCTGGACAACATTGACGACGACGCCGGACGGACGGGAGCTGAAGACACCTCAGCGTTTTATGGCCTAGTATATCGTGATAATTTATAACTGATACATATATAATATTTCTTATTGATTACTAATTTCATTTCTGAGTGTCTGGCTATTGGTACAACGTACAGATAACATGCTTTATTTTCGTTTTATATGTGCGCATTAACTTAACGTTTTTAATTATATGTAGTATAAAAAAGCCAGGACAGTCTTAAAGTTTCAGGATGCAAAACCAACGATAAGTGTTACAGGACGTTTCCGGAGTTCGGAGCTCTTGTGAATAAAATTAGAATCGTCATAAAAACACAATATTTGTTAAACATAAAATTTATATGTGTATTAAAGAAAAGTATAGAAGATTAAAAAAAAAAGTATTTTATTAGTTACAAATAAAATGTACAATTTACACTTTTACAATTTTGGAGGTACATAGAAATGTATTTCATACTAAAGTGCACCTGTTATCTGAACTAGTTAGAACTGTATCTCAGAATAACAGGGTTCTCCCCTCTAGGAATCCTATTTTATTACAAAAATTATTAATATTATTATCATTATAAATATACTAAAAGATTAGTATAATATTTATAATAAGGAAACATATAAACCATAATTTAGTTATTTATACAATTATAAAGCATATTTTTAAAAATTTTTGCATCTTGATTTTATTAAAATCGGTTAAATCTTTCTAAAGTTAACTAACAACAATAAACACTAACAAACAAAATATGAACTATATAAACATTGTTGTGTGCATAGTTTTGCTCGTTGCGTGTATCAAAATCACGTGCTTTAGAATCACGTGTTCTGCGTTTCCGAATCTGTTTCAGGTTAGGGTCAATGTTCTTGATTCTATTATTCTTGATAAAGGCTTTGTTTGTTTATCGCGAATATATTTATATTTCGTTTGGGATCGATTGCAGATTGAATAAGACAAATTGCTTCACGTTTTTAAAAAGATACTCAATAGAAACAGAAGCAATCGAACAATTTTGTAATATTAATTAAAAACACATTATTTATAGCTTCGTAATCAAAATATATAATACACAATATGTGTATTGGCTGTACCTGCGACTTCGTTCGCGATTGACTTCTATTTCATAAAAAAGAAATAGTAAGGATTACGATGCCTGTAATTTCTCAAAAAAATACTTTGTAATATTCAGGGGACAATTTTAAAATATCTTTTTCTAACGTTATTGAATTGCAATAAATAATTGCATGTAAATATAATTAGGTATATATTATTTATATTAAATATCAGTCGTTTTTTTAGTTCTTTCCTTGACATCTTCAATAATATTATAAAGCTATTGACCTTATTTTTTGAATGCGTAACTATAAAGCCGATATTAAAAATCATTTTAGTTAGATTAACGTTTTATTCTCAAATGTTTATAACTTATAAAATTCCAAGTTTCGACATAAATGGGCGGAACCGATATGGTAAACGTCTGGCAATGTTAGACGAGTAACTTTTACTTAAAGCGAGTGTGGAGTATGAAATACGATGATATTAAGAAACTATTTATAATTATTATGTATAACTATTAAAAAAAAAAAAAAAAGATAAAATTACTGTATTACGTTATCAAAATGCGCTATGTAATTACCTAGAAAGCATATTTTTATGACGTAATGGTTTTGATACGCTTGTTAAGTTAAAGAGCGCTTGATTTTTTAATTTACAATTTATTACCTACTGTACTGTAAATTTACTGTAGCGGTCTATTACGTCCCGCTACTGGGTAAAGCTCTCGTCTTCTATAAAGGAAATACGTTTGTACTTTATGGAACTTGTCGGTTTCTTTGCGCTTTCCATCACTGCTGACAAGGAGATGAACCAATGCACTTGAAAATTCCACTGATCTAACCGGGGCCTTGAACTCGTGACCGTATGACTGTAATACAGTACAGCAATAATATGTGTTAAAATAATTAATAATGTGTGTTGTGTATGAGTTAATTATTATCAGAAGTGTTATTGAAGAGTGTCCCAGAAGGAGGCCGACGAGCGGAGGAGAGAGGAGGCCACCGACGTGGCCTCCATCCGCGGGCGACGAATGGGGGTGCGTAGGAGGCGCTACTTAATGCGCCTCCAGTAACGCCCTTGTGCCCGTGTCGGGCCGGGATGGGAACCCGGTCCTGCTAGACACGGCGTCGTCGGGACTGTTCAGAGGTTAGCCGGACAGTCCCCATGGAGGAGAAGTCTGGCCTTTTCGCCGAGGCCAGCCTGTCGCTGGAGGGATACTGTTGCCTGCAGATACGGGACCCTCCAATTAAAGCGGCCGAAGGCTCCCGCAGGGGTTTAGTACGATATTGCACTCCCAAAGTGCCGAGTCCGACATAGGTCTAAGACTGCCGACCCGGGCGTCCTGGATATCATCCGTAAATGGATTCCAGTGCAAAAAAAAAAGGTTATTGAAGAGTGACTCCGTGGTACATAGTGAAATGTCGATGTTCAAGGAAGGGGGCTTAAAGCGTATATTGACCGACTTGTGATTGTATAAAGGTTTCTATAATCGTCTTTTAAATCAGACATATTAATATTATATATTTTAAGCTTTGGTTTGTTTATTTACATGCTAATATTTTAAATAAACGAGATCGATTGTGAAATTTGGCATCTGAAGGCCTCTTTATTGAAAAAAGTACGAACTATGAACAGAAAAAAACAATAAATATCGACACAACGAACAATAATAAAGACTGTTATCTGGTTACATAATAGTCATATAAATAAATAATGAAATAATTAAATTACAAAAATATATTGCAAAAAATATTTAGTAAAAAGATTATAAAACTATGTGTTCGAAATTCGAGCTAATATTACAACACGGAATTAGTTAACTTAATTTATGATTTAGTAACGTTTAGAAGATTAAGACATTATGACGACTTGTCTGACGAGGAATATTTTAAAACAGTAATAGCTCTGTGTCACACGAATTTATTCGCGTTAGACCAAATCTCGTTTGAATTTTGGGATAGTCTTTGTAGGATTTTCGAAATTTCATTATGCACGGTGTATTAAAAAGAATGCTTCATTCTTAACGGTTTCCAGTAGAATGAGAATCCTGTGTCAATCTCCGGAAACACAACACAAACATCGACATCTAGATGTTATCTCATCATCATATCAGCCATTTGATGTTTGTTCACTTCAGAGTTCAGAGCAATCACTTGGCTTTTGTAATGTTGCTAATTTTTTTGCTTGTTTTCCAATATTCGTGACGCTTGGCATGCGGGTTCGAGAGTGCAGTATGTTGCGGCAGGGTATGGTCACGCTGCTGCCCATCGTCATCTTATTTGGTCCAGTGGCATAGTTTTCTTTTACGACACCTGAGCAAGAAGGAGGTCAGGACTATTCCTCTCTGCCGGTCACCGTATGATCCATTCAGATGTTAAGAAACATTTAATGAGCTGTACAAACATTTGTCATGAGCCCTGAGATTGATTCTTATCAATGACGCAATCACAGGCACAATAGTCCGTTGCTGAGATCATTGCCTCAACTCGTCCTCAAATAATGTGTTAAAAAATTCGTTACATTTACGTAATTTTAACAGTTTGTGATTTATTTTCGAAGTAGTTCAATGACCTTGATGCTACCTTTAATTCTAAGTTGGCTTTGATTTACATAATTAGCAATTACAATAACGATAATTATTATTATCGATCGAATAATATATTATCATTATTTGATCCAAAATATGTTATTAAAGTCTTACAAAGGAATCAATAAAACTTTGTTTATGTGTAAATCTAAGTAATTTAGTTAATTTTAATAGACTTCATCGTAATTACCTAATTTAATCTGTATTTGTGTTTTTTATTTATTTATTATTTCTTAAATAAGTTGTATCGTGTATATATCCCAGTTAGCTTATCTTCATTGCCTATTCCTTTTCAATTACTGTAAATGTCCCGTAGTAGGACCAATTAATAACGGATTTGTCTCCACACTATGGATACCTACCTTCATTGTAAAAAGCAGAATATTTTTATAAAAATATTTAGAACTTTTAAACTAAGTTCTGTTATTCCAAATTTAGATCTGCACATTTCGCTAAAGACCAGATGACCAGCTTACGCTTTCCTGAATCATCTCAGATCTAATTACATTTTTATTAAGATTGGCTAGAAAAATATCGAATATCGACCATCCTAGGTAATGATAAAAACGCGAATTATTCAAATGTTTGTTATTAACTGGATTAAATTGTTTTGTGTCGTTTCATAATTGTAAATTAGAACAAAATAAGTAATCACTGTCGTTCTATTGTCTCAAGCTATAGTATATTAACAATTGTATTACCATATATAGTATTATATAGAATTAAAGGTGTCTTTATGAGAGCATTTGAAGACAAGAGAAAATAGTTTTAGAATTTTTGTATTTGTCTTTATGTTTATCGGAATATAACACAAAATCTAAGGTTGAAATTAGATGAAGTTTTTTTGGTTTTCATAGTTGTGATTCCGGAAGGTCTACCCTAAAATCTGGTGGGGAATTCATCTTGATACACCGTCTAGAAGATCAATTTATTACTTTATAAATTATTACTTTATAAACAATGGTAGTGAAATCGTATCGAAATATATTCCACTCGTAAGAAGTTCTGAATAAAAGCTGCTGTTTAATATTATTAAAATTTTGTGCGTTGTTTAACGTCTATATTACTGTAAATATTAGGAACGTTGTGCGTTTAATGTACAATTAATTAAAGCAATGAACAATTGTGTGAAAAGATTGCACTATATGTTGCATGATATGTGTAAAAAAATAATTTTTAGTACATACTCATCCTACAAATATTACCGATTAAAGCGAAAATTTGATGTATTTTTGTTACTCTATTACTAAAAAATACTGCATCGAAAGCAATGAAACTTGGTATGTACCATGTCTATGTAAACAGCTGGAGATCCAAAATGGTCTCATTTTTGAGGTTGAAGGATGTTTGAGGAGGTATGAGGTTTATATCCTGTCATTCCCAGAGGATCGGAAATTATGTGAGTAAAACCGGAAGGCGCAGCTGGTGTATTATAAAAATATCAATATTACAGTCTAAGATATAGTGTTACAAATATAAAAATGATCCTACCTCGTATTTTGATAGGCCCACAAACAAAAATTAGAACACCGCGTAATGGTAATTTGTAATTTTGACAGTTTTGAATAAATTTACAAGTAATAACACAAGATGTTTGAAATAGATTTATAGTCCATTTATATTTAAATGTTATACTACATTCAATAATACTATTGTTGAATATTATTATAGCAATGAATATATTTGTAACCTTCTGAGTTGGTCTTCTCAATATTAAGGTTGCAAGAAATCTTTAATCAGCGATAAATCCGCTTTTTGTACATTTTTATTTGTGACTTTAATAAATAATATTAATAAATATTTTATTGCACACACACATATAACATGAACACATAAAAACAAAGGATAGTTAAAAAAAAAAAATTGTGTGTGTCAGCTCCGACGCACGACTGGAGTTTACTCCTTAAGTACGATTGTCTAAACATACGCAAAAAGAGTTTATCCAACTGAATATATATTTATATATATTATATAATAAATATATATATATATATATATATATATATATATATATATATATTATATAATAAATATATATTTATTCATTTTATATACATTTATTATAACTAATCGGCGAAATATTTTACATTAAACTTTTCACAATAGTCAATTTCAGATGTGCACAAATATTTCATTAGGAATGTTGATAAATTATGTAATTATTATTATCTGACAATTATCATTTATTTTTTAAATATTATTTTTCAATATTAATTAGAGCAACATTACTTTCGCACCGCACCATAGGTGCGCGCGCACCGAAAAAGTAACGAGGTCATTCATCAGTAGATTTTACCTCTCATATTTTTCTCATACCGGGCGCCTTATATATGAAAATCGATTCTTAAGGAGTAAACTCCAAAAATGTAGATACACTAACATAAGAGTGGAAAGATGGTGTATCAATAAATAGTAATAGAGCGTAGTAGTAGTAGCGTTGGCGCAGTTTGCAGTGACCCTGTTTTCTGCTCAAAGGGTTGTGGGTTCGATTCCCGCCTCGAGTCTGGGTGTAATATATGTTTATTTATATATGTATTATTTATATGTATATTTATTAAAAAAAATATATCAGTCGACTGTTACCTAAAACACAGGCATTAAGTTGCCTACCTTAGTAACAGACGACCTTGTATGTGTGTTAAACATATTTATAAACATATTTATTTATTTATTTATAGTTATTGATCACTCCAGACGACCATATAGGAGTTTGAAAACATGACGAGTAAGTGAGTTATAGAGGTACATATATTAATATTGAAATAACATATACAATGCATTATACACACAATAAATATACATATAACAGAGTATACTCTGTCTTTCTATTTACGGGAAAGGGAAAATTTTGTACACCTTTATAACCGTATAAGAAGTGTAAGATTGAATATAAGTAGTAGAAGTTAAAGGAGTGCTGAATGTAAATAATTTGTTAATATATTGCTATAATCTCAATTTAAAATAATTCATATCTTTTGATTATCTGTTTATTGAGAATAATTATAGACATTGAACAGACGTAACACTAACTTTGCCTGCGAATTCGTAAAGTTAGAATTTGGAATTATAATACATACCTAAATTATAATATTTATAACGTAATGCTTCTTCGACTTCAAGAAGTATTTTCTTTTTTATGAAGAATTGAAAAAATGGTAATGATTTCATTAAGTTATTTTTTTTTTGTGTGTGAACATAACTAGAAATACAATTCCAAAAAAAATTCTCTTACTTTAGTAGTATTAAAAATTAATCCTAAAATTATCAAAAAAAGATGCGTGGACGATGTCTTCTAGGTCTAGACAATAAAGCACTTATACTATAGACAAGTTATAACACAAATGCAAAATCGTGTATATGTGTAGAACCTTGAAATAATTTCACTTACAACTTCCTGTCACGTCAATTCAAAGGACACATATGACATTAAGCTACCGATACATGCATAAAGCATTAAGAATGGAGGAAAGAACAGTCATTTCAAGATAATGCTATCTTGGGATAGCCAGTGCATAGTAATTACTTCATTACGGTTTCAGAGAAGGCTCTGAATGCACTGTTTTATAGGTTAAAGATCGATAGACATCAACTTATAAATAAGTATAAAGTGCATTTAAAATTTTCTGTCCTTAAATAAGCTATTGTGATTGAGACACAATGAAATATCAGTAGACTATAACTTATATCCTAATGATTGGTTTGATATTTTGTGATTCCACTAAATCAATAGTATCCTGCCATGCCATTATGATATAAAATAAAATAATTTGGTAAATAATTCTCAAAGTACTCAAATCATTAGGTACTGTACTGTACTGTATCAGCCCGTAAACAACCCACTGCTGAGCGGAGGCCTCTTCTCCATATAGAAGGGTTGGAGCTTAATCTACCACGTTGCTTCAATGCGGGTTGGCGAATAATTTCCCTACTATGAGTAACGATCGTTATCATGTGTCTGTGATAACGACTGGGACCGACAACTTTAGGTGCTCTCCGAGGCACGGTGGGGAGACCCACAAACATGCACCTAGACCGGAAACAAATATTTTTACAAATACAATACAATTATCTGTCCCGAGCGGGAACTGAACTCGCACTACTACACCAGAACGGTCGTCATATTCACACGAAAAACAATTTATCGTCACGATTACGGGTACTCGTGCCGTGCACCTATTCTTGACCATGACATTTGTAATTTTGCTGAAATATCAGGAGCTCAGGAATGATCAACGAAAAACCTGGTAAATTAATATCTAATTTTGATGTTATAGTGCTAATTACGTATTTTATTTTATCGGCAGATCGATGAGAATGGTGTGATTAAATTGTGAGTGCATCAATTCCGAGAGCAAAGAGTCGCACGACATTGCCGATATGATATAGGTAATAAGTTGATTGTGCAAGTATAAGTGATATTTTTAACAGTTCGGCTTATTTACTTTCATTCGATTGGTGCTTATTAAGTTTTAAGATAAATAATACCTATAATTATTCAAAGAGTTTGTTTCTTTAGATGCTCTCATTACTAGATAGTAGAGTGGAGTATCTGGTGATCCATGATGATGTAGTGATATACCACTATGTGATAAAACACTTTTTTTCATAAAATTATATTATGAAAATATATTTTTTATATTAATTTGTATAATTGTTAATGATATATTGAATCACAAACCGTACGTGTCAAGTAGGTATTCTATTAAGTTTTCTATGGTGGCAAACAAGGGTATGGTCCACCTGACGGTAAGCGGTTATCGTAGCCTAAGGACGTCTTACGACGAAAAAAAATTCGCTCTACTTTTGATAAACCCTATACTATATTCGAAAATGAATTGAATCAGCCTGTAAACGTCTCACTACTAGGAAAAGGCCTCGTCTCTATATTAGAGAAGATTAGGAGCTTAATCCACCATGTTACTCCACTGCTGGTTGGCGGATATTTTTCCTTACCATGAGTAACGCTCGCTATCATCTGATATCTAACCTGTTTATGACAACAACTGTGACCTACGGTTTACGTGCTCTCCGAGATACGGTGGGGAGACCCACAGGAACTCAGACCCGAAACAAATATTTATACAACTACAAATATCTGTCTCGAGCGGGAATCCACGAGTAATATTATATTTTATTTATTCTATATAAGTAAATAATTATATCTATTATATCATCTGACTATTCGCACCACTATTTATATCAGAATGTTTGTCGAAACTATAGTTATATATCATTCTTACTATTATTATAAACACGAAAATTTTTGAGGATGTATTTTGTTATTATTTCTTGAAAAAATTCAGTATTTAGATAGATGACGTAGAATAGTTGATAGACAAAATTTTTGTGACTGGAAGTTATGTGAGAAAAACCGTGAGGCGAATCTAGTTAAGTACTCGATGCGGGTAAAACTTCTACGGATGTATAAAGTAGAGATAAAAGTCAATGCACATATGTATAGTATTACTAGGTGGTATAATACCAAATTCCCGAATAAAATTTTTGTGTTTCAAAATATAAAATTTCGCCTCTGTCTAGGTATGTCCTTTTAGTTTTAATTGCGAGTAGGTACTTAATTTCTCACTATTTGATCTATTGGTTTAAGCAGTCTTGTATAATAAAAGATAATGTGTATTGTGGTTATGATACTTGTAGAGTTTTTTTTTTTGTTTAAACGGAAGAGAAATTGTGTCACAATCTCATGACATACTGCCCGATAAAAAAAAAAATAAGTAAGAGAAATAGTAAGAGAAAAAAAATAAGTAAGAGAAAATATGTTTGTATTTTAGTATCTTTGCGTAATTAATATTTTGAACATTTTGATTGGTTTTTTTTAACAAAAAACATATTATAAATATATAAAAGAAATTCGTTATTTAATAATAATTTTTATACGTCTTATAAGTAAAATTTATAACTTGTTGTTGTTAATTTTTTTACTTACTTGAATTAGATAAAACTGGCACACCAATAAACAGTATCAAACCCGCATACACTATCAAAGTCGTTAAATTTTGTCTGAAACACCACGTTATTCCCATTTTTTTATGATTAAACTGCATTATAGAATTAATAACATAAACAGAGTTTTTAGTCTTTTTATTTGTTTATATATTATAAAATTAACACTGTATATTTTATATTAGTATTTATTTATTAAATAAAAAATAGATTATTGTTAGATCACAGATAGTTAAAAATTTTGACGTTTAAATTGGCGCGTAAAAAGCGCGGGCAGAGGCGCGGCTCATGCGCGCTGTCCATGTGGACGTTCAACAGTGAACAGTCACACGGCATACAGCCATATTGTGCTTTAATTTTATAACATCGACGATCGTGTTCTACTTTGCATTCTTTTATCGTCTTTATAATCATCAATTAAACGATATTTTAACCTAGACTGTTACTGTTTCTTTAACCGATCATAAAGAGTTATTGTAATGTGTTTGTTTAGGCTTATATCGGTGTCGATTCTGATTTACCAAAGTTAAATTTGTAATATAAATTAACATTTTTTTATAAAAAGCTAGAAGTTAATATAAATTTTATTAAGCTTAATATTTTATTATTCAGCTTAATATATGAGATTAGAATAAAAACTATTTTCTATTTTGTATGATAGTCTAAGGAAGTTTAAAAAGGTTGTATACATTTTACTTTTAATACGAATAAATTATGCCCATTTTTTTTTTCATATTGAAAATATGATATATATGATATAATATCGAAAATATAAATGATACAGGTAAAGTATTTTTAAAGGTTACATACACATCTGTCTGACAGAAATAAATATTGGATCTTTTATTTTATTGGCCATTATTTTTAAGTATCAATCAACATTGTTTAACATTTTGTTATTTGTGAAGGGTGCACATATGAGTACCGTTTGAAGTCGTTATTATAACGAAATTAATACAATAGTATTTTTTGTATTTCATTATTATATTTTAAGTATATAAAAAGAATTATAAATATTTTACTACCAATAAGAGGCAGTAATAAACATAATTTACAATTTAAAATAAGAACAGAGTAACAAAAAAAAAAAAAAAAAGAAAAAAAGAATAGAAATAAAACCAGTACGGTTATTTACATATAAATGTATAGAAATAAAATAGGTCCACTGTCAAGCCAGGCACTGCCAGCTTCCAACTTTTTTACACTTTAATCTCCTTAAATATTTACTTTATACCTGTTTTTATTTTTCAAACTACCAATCCTGGGCTTATTCTGAACCTAGAATATACATAATGGACAGATGTTATTTAAATTCATTTAACACCTTTTTAAAAGTTTATTCCAATGTATTTTTTAATTCTCTTTTTTTAAAATAATGTCATGTCCAAAAAGATTTACCATTAAACAAATTTGAGGTTGAATAAACCTTTTAAAATTGACGTTAACGAATCTCACATTAACGACCTTTTTAACGCAAGTATTTTAACGTACCTATTTTACATTAGTGGTTAAGGCAGATAAAAGCCCATTTCATACAAATTACAGCAGTCTGAAAGGTCCGGAAATCTAATAAAGATTATAACTAAGTGTAGATAATGTGATTATTTTATAAAATATAATTATAATTATCGTAAAAGAATCGATAAAAATAATTTATTATTTTTTAAAGTATTTAAATTACATGGCTCAATGATTTTTAATTAATCCGTTTCGTCATAAACATTAAAAAAAAAAATTGAAACTACAGTTCTGTACTCAATTTTAAATTTTAAAATGCATATAAGTTTAACAAAAATATTGTTATTTCTATTAATTGTTTTAAACGTGACGAACTTTGTTTTAAATAAGAAAAAAGACGGAGACATATGTAATTTAACTGTCTGTTTTTTCCCTTTTTATTATCCTGCGTATTACTATTTACCAACTTACTATGTTTTTGGATAATTTTTTTATACAAAATAAATTGTACTGCTCGTGCACTTGAACATTACAATTTTGATTGTTTTAATTGTAATAATTTGTACATCATCAAAATATGGATGTTATATTAAAATATAATTATAGCTATTATGATTTTTATTTATCGTGCTGTGTAACTGTGCCTGTTTGAGGTTAATACGAGATTCGAGGACTAACAAAGTTTTAGTAGAAAATATTAGAACTAATTTAATTAAAAATTTAGAATTAACAAGTTACAACTTGCCCCTTATTGATTTATTATTTCTATGAAATCACGTTAGACATACCTACATAAATTTCTTTTTTTCATGTTTTTAATACTTTTTTGTTGAACTTAATTGATTTCACCCATTTCAGAATGAAACACCATAAAAACTGAACGTGCTTCTCAAAGTCAAGATGTGTACGAATTGGCTTCTGTTCAAGTCTTGGAAAATAAAACCAGTTTACGAAAAGCTGCAAAATACTTTAATTTATGTCACGTGTCACTATTTAGATATGTGAAAAAAAATAAGAGTAACAAATCTCTATCAGTCGTCTATGTCAAATCCAGATTAGTTTTTAAAAAGGAAAAAGAAGCTAAAATATCTGAGAGATAAGATAAAGATAGATAAAAGACAAATGATAGAAAAAGTAAAAGAGAAAGTTTTCAAATCTGATTCAGAATCTGAAGCCGAAGAATGGTTTTGTTTAGCTTGTGGAGAAGCTTATCAAAATTCAAACGAAGAGTCGATACAATGTATAATGTGCAAGATGTGGGCACATGTAAAATGTGCAACAGGAGATGAGATCTTATTTGTATGTCTCAATTGTAATTCCGATGAAGACTGATTTCATATTTTACATACTTGAATGAAAAAGCTGATTGCTTAAGAAGTTGAGTTTTTATTATAAATGGCTGTGAGCCTAAAGTTTCTTTATAGTTTAAAAAGAATGAACATGTTTTTGTTCATGTTCGAATTTTTTTCTATTAGATTTGGAATAAAACTTAAAAGTCTATGTCTGTTATAATGTGCCTAAAGTTTTTAATGCAAAAAACGCTAAATAAATAAAAAATCTGATTACTTAAGTAGTTAAGACTAAAAATGGCTATAAGCCTAAAGTTCCTTTATAGTCTAAAAAAAAAAAATAACAGGCTTTTGTTAATTTTTGAATATTTTTCTATTACATTAAGTATAAAACTTAAAAGTCTGAATCTGTTTTTAAATAATGAAAACTTTGAAAAAATGAAAACTGATTTTCAATTCCTACTCTTACAAATTGCCCCAAGCCTTACGGGGTCAATCACGGGGTAAGTTGTAATACTCGTCACTTTTTTTTCTAAGCCATTTTTACAAGAATTTGTCACAGGTTTAATCAAAATTTTATTTCAAATCGATAATTGAATAGTAGCTCATTTGAACAATATTGCTGCATTTCTTAAATACCTAACAAGTAAGCTAAGCTCCATAAGCTTCCAACGAAAATTTGTTACAACTAGATCCCGCTCCCCTAGTCACCTCCACGCCGGCGGTCGCGTATTCGTTACCCTCTGGGAGCAGATATTTGTATTTGGGCAAATATTTGTTTCCGGTCTGGGCGTATGTCCTTGTGGGTTTTCCCACCTTGTCTCGGAGAGTACGTAAAGTCGTTGGTCCCGGTTGTTATCATAGATACCTGATAACGATGGTTACTCATGGAGGAAAATTATCTGCCAACCCTCAGTGGAGTAACGTGTTAGATTAAGCTCCAGCTCTCCGGCTGATTCAATTCAGTTCAGTTACAAATAATAAAGTCATTTATTTACGCTCCTTATTATCTGTGGCCTTTATTTTAATTTTTAGTTAAATTTAAAAGTCTATCGCAGAGCTAGTGCAGTTTATAGAAATTATATGTCTTCAACATCATTTATTTATCTAGGGTATGCATAAAAGAGTTTTGGAAAATACCAAGGTTAGGCAAAACCTACCTTTGTTAGTTTTAAAGGCTGTTAATAGGACGTTTACAGGTTTTTCAGTTTTTTTTCAATTCAGTACAAATTATGGTTCGAGTGTTTTGGTTGTACGATGTTGAATTAGTCAATTAAGGTGTTGAGGCAACTACTCGCACCACTATATCATAATGATTGTCGGAGAAATTTAAAATATAAAATAATGGACACCACAAAAGTTAATTTAAATCTCCTCTTTAAGATAGTGATCCTTAACGTATATAATATATAAGTAATAGAAATAAAATACGAAAAATTAAAATTGTCAAACCTAACGACGAAATCGTTGACCTGAACATGTTTTTATTTTTTTTTCGTTTTCATTACAGTAATAGACCATTATTGTTATTGAAAAAAATTTTCTTACTATATATTTCATTTTGAAATTTTATAATACAAATACCCTGTAAGTTTGTATTTTTTGAATACATTTTCTATGTACAATATCTATTACTTAGCTTAAGCGCCTACTATAAAAATTAAAGCAATTTTACCTGACACTTATTTACCTCACTTAATTTTTTTGTAGGTACTGCTACTGAAGGTGGAACTTACTACAAATCTATTGCGTTTATGTACTTTTTGTTGGCGTGATGTTGCACTGAATACGTTCATAAAAAATCTGTCCCTTCCACACATATATTTTTTTTTATTTTGACTACTATTACGAAAAAATGGCATGATATTTAAAATTATTTGTCAGTTTATTTTGATACTTTCTTAAATTAATACAAAATTATCACGTTACTTATCGAATAGAACTAGTGGCCCCACGATTATCAACATGTAATTCCATTTAATACGGTATCTGTCAATACTGCGTTTCCCGGTGTGAAATTGTCGTTTCAGCACATCTGTCTTTATAAGCTTACTTCAATTTATTTTTATCTAATACTAATTTTACATTACATACCCCCCATTGCAAAGTCTTTATTTAAAATTTGACTGATGCTTGCAAATCAATGTTTAGAAACTATTTTTTGAGCAGCTGATAGTGAACACTTAAGCAGTTAACTTTTCGAATGAGGTACCATTAATATACACTGCTAGCTGTACTCCGCGGTTTCACCCGCGGTAGCTCGTCAGTGTACTCGTAGTAGTGTACTCATGGTAATCATCTGATAATAATGAAAATTTTCATATACAAACTTTCATCTCCATTTAACGACCTCAAAACATATAAATCCAAAAAATTTGATACATATTATTTTTAATTTTATCAACAGTTTAAATACAATTATTTTTCATATTAGTCCTCAAGTAATTACGTTCCATACTTAAGCCTCCATTCTATATGGTTTCCTAAGGTACTTCCTCAAATGACGTAGCCTGCTCATAATCTACCTCGGAAAATCGGAGCTATTTGCATTTTGTACTGACGTAAGGTAGTGAGAGCCGGAAGCCAACATTTTCCCCTTCTTTTCCTGTCCTTTTATCCCTGTTACCAGCAACGTAATCGTGGCTCATCTAAGTATTTATGTGTGCCGGGTCATCGCGGGTATCGTCTGTTGGCTTTGAACATTAAAAAATATGATTCCGTAAAGCAACGTATAAAGTAATTTAATACACCTGTCTTCCTCTATTAGTACGTGTTCCTGTTGCTAAGTCCTTCATACTATCAAGAAGCTTGTTCAGAAAATTATAAAATATAATATCTTCATATCAAACCATAATAAAACCGTCATAATAATCATAATCCGCTGTTGATTGTTATTGCTTTGTTGTAATTAAAATCGATTATATTTCTTCACTCGTTGTAAAACGCCCGATATGATAATGTATGTAAGTATATTATACGTAAATGTTTGCACCTTTATTTATTTTATTAGTAACTAGATATTTATGTATCTTGATTAATTTGCCATTAGCTTACCTAGAAATTTTTGCTAAGAGAATTGACAGCTTTTGAGCTACTACAATTACCAGAAAACGACTTCTCGTGCCAGATAGTAATGCAGTTCATTAAAATTTAGTTCACTCTTTTTTATTTCTATGACATTATCCATAGCTTATTTTTAAAAGCAGAAGCTTTAATAGTTCAAACTATTTTATTAATATATATTTAACGTTTTTAGTGTAGGCATTGCTACGATTGCTTGTGTCCACTTTTTCTATTCATGTGACTATATCCACTACTTGGTAATTTCAACTATATAACAAGTATAAAATCTTTAATCAAAAGTGTTCCAATGTAATTTTCAGATACACGTTTTATGCATCTTATTCCTACAATGTATCGATTGCCGTTTACCACCGAGAAGATCACGACCAACATCACCTACACCAATGACACTCCCAGCTGATCCAACATTGGACTTGTCAATATATAGTTTCCCTAACAAGCAACTCTGCTATGAAATGGAGAAAAATTGGGCAGGTTCATTAGTGTTGCCATGGTGGGCCCATGGCTGCCATGATTTAAAAGTCAAGATATCCAAAGAACGAGGAAATTTTTACTTCCTGCCAAAACACAAGGCGATCCTGAATAAAATTCAGTCAATACGACGGAATGGTTGGCGTAGAGAATACAATAAAACTTCCACAATTGGTTGGGCTAGAAAAGCTTAATTTTTTTTAACCTACATTTTAAAGTTTAATTATAATTTGTAAATATGTAGTTCTTTAAATTACTAAGAAACATGAGATATGTAAGTACCATCTTCCACAATTAGCTTATATTTAAAAATAAAGCACTTTGTAATTCAAAATTTCTTTTATTATTATTATTATTTTTTTGATTTTGTCTTTGCGGTTTATTTAAAAAAAAGTATAATTAACCAGAAAATGGCCATTTTCTAGAATAAATGTAATCAACTACCGGTCAACTTTGCTTATCAGTTCTATTTTCTAAATATACGGAATGTTGTTCTACTTCTAAAACGATAAGAATAAGCAATGTTTTTGTACTATTACGATGCTGTAGACGCTTAAGATTTCTAAACCGTTATGAAATTTTTAAAAATGGTAAGTTGGAAAGTAAAAATATTAGCATTTTAACAGGCTTTTCATATCAAGGGTAAAAGCTTAATCTGTTCTGTTGTTTTATTGCAAAACATTAGATATCCGTGTCTCAAAATTTCTTTCGACACATGCAAGTTTCCTTATAATGTTTTTCTTTACCACTGAGCAAGAAGTTAATTTTTAAGTACATTTTTGTATGTAAAAACATATAGTTTTTTTTTCATGTCAGTCACATCTTCCTACTTCTTCTGCTTCGTTTGCTTCTTCTGCTGTTTCGAACTATTTATATCATTTGTCGCCATTATATAAACCGATTCAATTAATTTAAATTTGTTTTATTTATTTGTATGATAACAAAAAGACAGCCTTGTTACTCGTTGATGTAAAGCATGAAAAAAGACATTTATTTAGTAAAAACAATTAAGTGAATTTATATTCTTTCAGACAATACTAATAGTACATCTAACAAGCGTATCCCCAAAGCGGTATAGACATGTTTCATCAGAGAGCATAGAGAATATACTCTATTACAAAGATTGTAACCACAAACAAACGCCAACAATGGCACCAGTATTACGATCACCTCCCGAGCAGCAGGAATGTAAGATGCAGTGTAAAATGTGCTGTGGAGATCAATGCGTCGATAGTCAGAATTTATCTTTGGGCAGACAAATGCAAGTACAGAATCACATAGAGCCTAAAATGTCTCAACCGAATATAAAACCTCCAATAGAGAGACGAAAAAAAATAAGGCCTCAAATGCCATCCATGCCACCTATTCCGCAAAGAAGAGGTTTAGCGTTGACGAGGGAGAACGTGAAATCTCTAATTTCCAAAGATGAAGATATAAAAAAGATTCTAAGAGATCTAGTGAGGGTCGCCATGCAGAAGGTGGATTTGATGCAACTATTGAGTGCTAAACAAAATGTAGTGAAAACTGATTCGGATCGGTCAGCCGATGTAAGTGATTCGGAAAATGATTTGTGATTTTTGAGATTATTTAATACTATTTTGAATGTACAACATATATTGTATTTGTCTTTAATAAATACACTCGTAAGTTAAAGAATATTAAAACTGTAATTATTTAACATTACAAGCAGAGGCGTAGCTACCGCCGTATCAGCCGTATCAATTATACGGGGCCCCCGGCCTATAGGGGCCCCGAACGTGTATAAGTGAAATGTTATCTAATAACTTAAACCAATTATCTTAGGATTAAGGCTATCAGACTTGTGACTCAGAATTGTCTATAGAGGCAGAAAATTTAGAAAAACTTATGTCGTTTTCAGCTATGAATGATTTAATAAATAAATTCGCCGAACAAAAGACAAAAAAGTGTATATTTGATTTGATTTGAATAGTAGGTAAATAATAACTTATAATCAATATGTAATTATTTTAGTTCAATGCGAGCGTTTTTGTTTCTTTAGTAAAAAATCTTTAACCTTCATTTGGGCTCCCTTACAGATTTTGATACAGAGCCCATCTAAGGTAAGCTACGCCACTGATTATAAGTCCGAAGTTTGTTTCAAGTTTATATCATGATTCTTATTACTAACTAGCGGCCCGCCCCGGCTTCGCACGGGTATTTAACTAAAATTTTAAAAATTATACATTTATATTTTTAATCACCTACACCTGCGTCGATACTGGAAAATATTTTATAATAGACGGATTGAGTGACAGATTTATTATATATATATATATATATATATATATATATATATATATATATATATAGATAGTACGGATGAAACATTTGAACTGTTTTTTATTAATTATTTTCTCATTGATGAATACCATATTTTAATAAGTATTATTCCCGACGAAGACAAATCCAAAAACACAAAAATCATAAAAATCGTTCCACTCGTTCTCGAGTTATAAACGGTGTAACTAACACGACTTTATATATATGTATATAGATTACAACTTAAATAGCTATAACTATCCAACTTTGAACAATTAACAAACAAATAACGACCAAATATTTTAAATTTTAACAACGAACAAACAATCAAGACCGTAGTACCCTAAAGTATTTAATTAAATGCAAAAAAGAAAAACACTTTTCTAAATACAGTGTGTGTGTGAGTGTCATTCTTTTGGCCGAAGTTTTGATCAGCGCGATTCAGAAAATTATCTGCGCCATCTATCGTATAATTGTAGAATATTGTTTTTATATTTAGTGACATTTAACATAATTAATATTTAACTGAATAGTAGAGGAGAGTGACCAAATATGGAATACCATTTTGTTTATTGCACATAATTTGCCCAAACGTTACAAATAAAAAACATTTTGTAGTCATTAATAATAATCATATATTTACGCTTTATTTTGTAACAAGTTTTGGTTACATTGACTAATTTTAAATAAAATAAATAAAAAAAACTAAATAATGATAAAGGTATCTAAATATGGAATAGGTACCCCATATATGGAATACTATAATCACTATGAAAATTTAATTTTAACTTAGACGATATTCGTTGGAAACATTGGTATAACATAAAAAGGAACACAAATTATTTGCAAAAATCACAAATCCAGGCATCAGACTCTGGTCCTGCGCAATCATTATGTGCCCAGAGCCCACACATTAGGTACTTGACCCATGTTTTACCATGGATATCATTTGAAGACAGCATACCACAGAAAATACACTCCGAATCTTCAGAGTCTGGAGCTGTGTTTCCTATCACCTCACTGTCTATCAAAATATCTGCTCTAGCAAAAGATGTGCCAGTTGGTCGTCTCACTGATAGTTTGTCCTTATGACGCTTAAAAAATAGCTTAAGCCATTTATTTCCAGCCAATCCCGTGTTACCAAATGGATTTCTCAACTGATTACGTCGTGCCAACATGTACGCCATTCTTAGAACATCGCTTCTCGTCAAGCCGTGAAATTTGCTCTCGATCGTCAAAATGTAGTCTACCAAAATATTTTCAAGAGCTGTCCATAAAACAGTTTTCCTCCCAAGTGTAGTAGCTGCGGCTTCTTCTGGCGGTAGTTCGTTTTTCTGCCATAATCGAAACAAGGTAGACCTCGGCACACCAAAGTGTTTTGCAGCTCTCAAATAACCCATTTTTTTTCTCTCTTACTAATTTAATAGCTTGCGCCATGTCATCTGTATTCCAATCTTTTCGTTTCGTGTTTGAGTTGACGCCAGCCATTCTGATGAAAAATAGAAAAATACTTTTAAATTATAATTAACACAATCATCTAATCAGCTGACACTTGAAATAACCAATTATAGAATATTCCATAATTAGATACTATGATTTGTCCATATTTGGATTTTCCAACGATTTAAAACTGACCTTTATATTTTTATATTTGATAAGTTAATACAATCAAATACCGCTAAAACCCACAAAAAAACATCTAAACAATGTCTAGAAGCTATAACAACAATACTGTGTGCTCTTTTTATGCGAAAAATACGTGTTTCTTACATACCTTAGAAAGTTAAGCGGCAGCGACAAAACAAAACACTGCTACTGTGATGAAAGAGGTCGCTCGAGTGACATGTTACGACCTATACGCGCGAATGCGGACACGTAGAAAGAGACGAACACAGTTTGCTGCGTGTGTCACTTTCCGTTTAATAGAAATGCCTGTATTCCATATTAGGGATACTATTCCATATTTGGTAACTTTCCTCTATATTAATTGAAAATGATGTTTATCTAAAATATTAAAACGATTTCTATTCCTATCCGACATATTTAGTAAACTTTTAAGTTTAACAAAATAACCCTTTACCGCATATGGGCCCATATATGGTATTGCAGTTTTGATTAAATTTCATTTCCAAATTAAGTATTATAAAATAATTCAGACTTTTTTAATACATCAAATATATATTTAGCTATAAGAAAAAGTGAAAAAAAAATCTATGATTTTAAGAAATTTCAAAATATCCTCACTTTTGTGCAAGTGGGTGAAAAAGCAGAATTGAAGTGCGCGTGAGTCATTTTCAAAAAACGATAACAGAGTAAAACGTGCGTAATTTTTGACAAAAAAAAATATTTTCATGGAGTCGATATACTCATCTTTCTCGACAGATAAAAATTTTTCCGCTTTTCAACTGTTTTCTATTCTTTACAACTAGTTTTTTCTCGATTCCATATTTGGTCTCGTATGCATTAAGACATTTTTTCACTTGGACAAATATGGAATCGCATGCACTCAAACAAGTTAAAATTTAAAATTGTAATTATTTATAACAGCTAAAATTTTATTCTTTTTTTAATTTATTTCTTTAGCTTTGCTCGCTTCAAACATTTGCCTTTCCTTTTGCTTGACAGAATGGACTCTGTACATGTTTACGGAAAAAACTTCTCATTAATTCCATTTCTGGTGATGCATACTTAGCGATGATGACAATTTAGATTCAGAAATCGATATTCCCGCGATGCCTGTCCCAGTCAGAAGATCAGTTATAATCCCCGAAAGTGATAACGATAGTTCAGATGAAGACAATGTCCCCCTAGAAAACCTTACTAATAACAAAAAAAAAAAACTGGCGTCATCGAAAATGTCATACTGAGAAGATTAAATGAGAATCGAACCAACTGGATCCATACAATCCTGAAAACTACACCTTTAATGGAGAAACGAACTTACCTTCATACATTATAGACCTGGACCTCCTCTATTCAGGATAACGTCAACAAACATGCTTGTGTTACAAAGGGGAGAAGAAACAGTTCATAGGGAAAATTCCTATATTTATGTCTATTGTAAAATTACCTGCTACTAAGATGTACTGAAATACTAATATAATAAATAGTATTGAACAACGCAAAGTTTACGAAACTATGATTTGTGACAGATGGGGAATCATTAAACGTTTCCTTCCCTTCAATGATAATACAACATTTATTTCATGTGTTAATGATGATTACGACAACATCTATAAAATTCGGCACTTGGTAGAACACATCCGAAAACGTCTCACACTAGTTTCTAAAAAAGAGTTTCTTGCTGTCGACGAATAGATGATACCTGCGAAAGGTAGGCATGAACCGAAGCAGTGTATTCCCACAAAACCTGACAAATGGGGATATAAAAATCAAGCATTCCATGTTGGGTCTATATAGGATCCAAATAAGATCAAGGAAGTGGTATAAAAGAATATTTGTTCATATGATAGACATTTGTGTTGTGAATTTTTTGATATTGTGGCGCAGAAATAATAAAAATGATTACTTATCTCTTTCTCTATTCTCTTCGATTTATGAACACGTGTGCAATGCTGGAAAATTTCTTCCAAGAAAAAGAGGGCATCCATCTTTAGCTGCTTCAACATCTGATTCGCCAGCTACAAGTCATGGGTGGAGTCGAGTAGTATCAATTCCTGGAACACCTACATCTAAAAGGGTGAGGAAAATCCCAGCGAAAGATCAAGAACTTCGCCTAAACTCTGTAAGAACCGACAGTATAGGACAATGGCCTGAATGGCAGTACAATCATCAGCATTGTCAAGTATGTTTAATCAAAATTTACACTGAAATGCTCCAAGTGTAAAGTTTTTCTATACTACAACGAAAAAATAAACTGTTTGTTTCAATTTCACGCATAATTATATATATTTTTTTTTCTATAATATTCCATAATTTTGTTGTTATTCTTCGTTTTGCTGCATACTATACCATATATGTCTTAATGGTTTTTCGTCTCAGTGCATACGAGCCCATATATGGTACCGTAAAAAAAAAACCAAAATATAAAACTTTTTCATTATTTTTCTTTAAATATGTCTTATTGATAATTAAATAAAGCTATTTCCACCGCGAAAAAATTTTTTTTTCAACGCTTTAATAATTCATGCAGTAAAGGGTTAATAACTCAAAAATAAGTTTTGTGAATTTTTAAGATTCCTTAGACCAGATGGCGTTGGCGGCGTAGGTACCTATTTCTATTTTCTTAAATATTTATTTTTAAATTTAATTACAATGAAACAAAAACTAAATTATACTGTGAGTTATTTCTAATTTTTATGTATTAAAGTTATTTACATTGGTTTTGTACTTTTTATGTGATACGTGAACACAGAAAAACACGATAAGAGATGGCGCTGATACAAAAAAAAAACGCGCTATTGAAATTTATTCTTGATGATATATAGTGTATTAATAAAACGGAGGTTTTAACAAATTTATTATTTGTATAGATTCTTAAAACTATATTTTTTTTAATGAAATATATTAAGAAATATTTATAAGATAAACGATATTTTCAAAAGAATGCCTTATCATAAATTCTAGTCTCTTTTTGTTTTAAAGTTAAAATTTAATTTGCCGAGAAAAAATTTGAAGTAAAGTGACTTCACAGAACGATTATCATGACTAATTCAACAGCGAGGGAGCCAAACGAAATAATGTAAATGCGGATTTTGATACATAAATAATAACCGTTTCTACTTGTTTCTATTTTAATCAAAGTTTTTGCTTACACACCACATAATACCCGTTACTAGCAACTCTGAAACTGTTTTTGTATCATAGTATTTGAAAGCATTATTTATGTCTTTTAGGCTATTGTCAGTGTATTTAATGAATTAGAAGTGAGGAGATCCGTAAAAAATCAGTGTAACTGATATAGTTAAACACGTCAGGACGCTAAAGTAAGAGGGCACATAATTCGAAGAGTCGATGCTCAGTGGTCATTCAAAGTTGCTTAAATGTTAACTCAAAGTCGGGAATTCAAACATTGATAGCTTCTGATAAAAAAAGCTAAATTTAGAAACCTTACCACTTACTACTAAGCTTTTAATATGATTTTAAAGATATTTCATTTACGACTGTAAAATCATAACAATCTGTCTGATAACCGCTTCACTGTCCGTGTCAACTACTAGTTGACAAGAAAATGTTAAATTCCAGGCGTAACCAGACCGATGTAAAATATTACGACGCGTAGACGAAGTCATCATAGCAACTAGCTGTGCGCTAGCGGTGGCATGTCAAACCCTGGACAAGACATTTTTTTTACCGACCATACAGATTTTAGACATATAAATAATATATGGTCTACTATATAAATATTATTATTATTATTTAGTAGCCAGTCTATCAAGAAAAACTAGGGCCTATAAACGACAGGCTTGGAGAGATTGAGTCATAATAACGCATTGCCTTGCAATATTACGAATCAAAGTTGCTTTGCGTTACTTTACAATACCACGGTGTAATACGATGTACCTCCCGCATCTTGCTTATCTGGCCGCGACCTCTAGCCGATCCACTGTCCGTGTCAACTACTAGTTGACAAGAGTTTACTAACTTACCGCAATAACCGCAAGCGCCCGTGTCCTTGTAATGGTTACTATGGCTATATTGCTCATGTCAACTTTTTTTTGACACGGACATTAGTACGCGAAGTGCACCTGACAACTACAGGTTGATTAACGTATATTACACTATCACCGGTGAAAAATTACGTAACAAAACGTGAGAGGCAACAGCAACAAATATATTTTTGCAGAAACAAATATATTTTTGCAGAAATTGATTACATGGCAAAACCAATTTATATTCAGATTCTGACTATTAGTTCAATCGCTGTATGGTCTTAATGAGCTCATAACTGACACCTCCAATGATTGGCTCAGATATGGAACGAATCGCGGGGGATTTCTGCCACCACAAACAGTTAGGAGGCTTTGAGGGAATAAGACAAAAGCATGGACAATAATAATAGTGCGCCGATAATTACCGATAATTTCCAATGAACATCCCTACCTTATACTATCCCACCACGTTCCAATAGTCACTGCATGTTATAATAATGTTAACAGAATATTAATTTAGCGGCAGATTTTAATATAAAGTCGCTTACGTTACAACACTTACAACGTGTTTTCGCAAAAATGTTGTCGTTATAACATAGCGTCAAAATGAGCATAAAAATATAGCATATTCCATATAGCGTGTTATCCAAATATAGACGTTAAGGCCATCACTACTCGCGACCACTCAAACTGGTCTATGGATAACTGGAAGACAGTAGATATTGTTTACGGACGAAACTAAGGTGAAGTTTTTAAGTGACGATCGTCAAGAGCGCGTATGGAGAAGGGAAGCGAACGTCTTTCTGAACCTTGTGTCTACGAAACAGACCGATTTGGGGATCCGAGCGTCATGGTGTGGGGCGGAATAAGCCTACAAGGCAAAACCGTGCTGCTAATTCTGGATGAAGGGACCGTGACTGCTGCTAGTTACGTCGAACGTGTAATCAGGTCTCACGTGATCCCATTTTCACAAAGAATGGTGAAAACTTCGTGTTGATGCAAGATAATGCCCGCCCGCATATAGGCCGCATCACTCGAAGAGCACTTTCTGATGCCAATATTAGAGTTTTGCTGTGGCCAGCCATTACACCCGACCTTAATTCGATAGAACATCTGTGGGATCAATTAAAAAGAAGCATCAAGGCAAATTATAGCAACGTCAACAGCCGACAAGACCTCATAAATGCTCTTAAAGTCTGTTGGGAGCAATTGCCTGAGTTTTGTGCAGTTGTGAACTAAAAGGTCCAGCGACAGGCTGGCCTCGGCGAAAAGGCCAGACTTCTCCTCCATGGGGACTGTCCGGCTAACCTCTGAACAGTCCCGACGACGCCGTGTCTAGCAGGACCGGGTTCCCATCCCGGCCCGACACGGGCACAAGGGCGTTACAGGAGGCGCATTAAGTAGCGCCTCCTACGCACCCCCATTCGTCGCCCGCGGATGGAGGCCACGTCGGCGGCCTCCTCTCTCATCCGCTCGTCGGCCTCCTTCTGGGACATTACTGTCTCGCAGAAGGAGACCATCGCCTTCCAGGACTCGTCGTCGCCGAGCATCGCGGTGATGACGCTCGGGAGCGACAAGTCCCCTCCGATGACCGACGTCAGACCTTGACGCAGCACCGCCCATCTCGGGCACACCTCGAGGGTGTGCTGGGCAGAGTCCACCGCTGCACCACAATCGTGACACTCAGTCGTCGGCTCCCTTTGGGCCGTCCGACACAGGTAGTCACCAAAGCAACCGTGCCCGGTGAGAACCTGTGTCAGACGGAAGGTGAGGGGCTTGCGTTTTCGACGCATCCACCGCTCAAGGACCGGGCGAATGGCAGCCGTTACGCGTGTGCCATATGGCTGCACCGCCAGGTCCTCCCCCCACCTCCGCATTAGCGCTTCCTGCCCTATCCGACGCACACGTAGGATCCCGTCCAACGTGGGGTTCTCACCAAGAGCCCTCCTACCCGAGACGTATGAGTGATCGGCAAGAACCTCCGCCACGAGCTCCCACGGGGGGTCGCCGGCTAGAGCAGTAGCTGCAGCCCACGATACCGTACGGTACCCCCGAATCACCAATGCGCAGCGCGCAGCGCCGCCTTATTTTTCGCAGTGAGGCGATCCGCCCAAACCGGGGCACCGTACGTCACCATACTCCGGCAGACTCCGGAGTACAGCTGCCTGCAGGCGGCGCTGGGTCCTCCGAGGTTCGGGAGGAGTCTGCCCAGCGCACTCGCCGCCTTCACGACCTTCGGTCCCACCATCGCGATCGTCGTACGCTACGGGATTGCTGGCGCATGCCACCGTGGCGCCCCGACGACGGTTGGATCACCTGTGCGGGCCGACTTCGCACATAGAGCGCTCGCGAGCACCGTGAGTGTTCTATTTCCGCTGCGCCAGGGACCGGCGAACGGGAGAAACTACGGCAGGTCATGAAGACATAGCCGCAGTCTCCTCCGTGACCTGGCGCATTGTTAAATCGGTCTGTAGACACCTGGATTCGAACCCGGGTTTTCTGATTTCGAATCCGCCCGATTCCCATCCGAGCTATTATAAGCTTAATCGGCTGTTACCTAAAACATAGTCATTAAGTTGCCTACCTTAGGAACCGAAGACCGTGTGTGTATGTTAAAGATATTTATATTTATTTATTTATACATATTAATTTCAAAAACATTAACATAATATTAATATAGGTACAGTTAACTTTTGGAGAACTAATATAACTCATAGAACGAAAACAATTGCCAAGAAGCAAAATCGAGCGAGATTCCTAGTTTTATATGTCTAAGCATTGAATATATCATACCTAACAACATTTTGTGACAACTCTATAAATACTAGTGAAAAGAAACATTAAGTCCTAGTTTATGATTTAAGTCTATGGAAACTTGTACATAAAGGAAAGTACAATAGCCTCTGAGATAGTCATTTGTAAGCTCCGAGGAACTGACAGATTGTTTTCTATTTGGAGGTATGATTTATCTTTGCGGACACGTGTGTATGGACATTTAGCAGTTATATACGATACATAAAAGTTTTTCTGTGTAGGTGTTCTTTCAATTTTGAATTTTCGTATCCTAAATCGCCTTGACGATAATAATTTTGAAAATATACTATTTATTATAAAACAGATACCATAAGAGCAGATATTGATCTCAATTTTAAATTTGCATTACTATCGCTGAGTTTTCACGTGCTCTATAAGTTAGTATTAAAATTTATTTAGTACTCTGCTGTGAAGGTAACTTAACGTGGAGACCATCATGCTTACATGCATACCATGACCACGGTATTATTACCAAATTGAAGGTGGAGTGATGTACTCATTGTAAATATTGATTCTGAATTTTTTTCATTAAAGGAGCTTGAAAGCGTCTTTCAATGGATCAGTAAGCAGTTTCGGAGTGATGATAATATCTCCCTTTCTCACACCTGGCTACATTGGAATCGCTCTCCTGCTATGTTCCTGTACTCGAATCGAAATACTGGTATTATTGTAGAAATAATGCAACTCTTCGATATACCGGTGAAATGAAATGAAATGAAATGAAATGAAATGAAATGAAATGAAATGAAATGAAATGAAATGAAATGAAATGAAATGAAATGAAATGAAATGAAATGAAATGAAATGAAATGAAATGAAATGAAATGAAATGAAATGAAATGAAATGAAATGAAATGAAATGAAATGAAATGAAATGAAATGAAATGAAATGAAATGAAATGAAATGAAATGAAATGAAATGAAATGAAATGAAATGAAATGAAATGAAATGAAATGAAATGAAATGAAATGAAATGAAATGAAATGAAATGAAATGAAATGAAATGAAATGAAATGAAATGAAATGAAATGAAATGAAATGAAATGAAATGAAATGAAATGAAATGAAATGAAATGAAATGAAATGAAATGAAATGAAATGAAATGAAATGAAATGAAATGAAATGAAATGAAATGAAATGAAATGAAATGAAATGAAATGAAATGAAATGAAATGAAATGAAATGAAATGAAATGAAATGAAATGAAATGAAATGAAATGAAATGAAATGAAATGAAATGAAATGAAATGAAATGAAATGAAATGAAATGAAATGAAATGAAATGAAATGAAATGAAATGAAATGAAATGAAATGAAATGAAATGAAATGAAATGAAATGAAATGAAATGAAATGAAATGAAATGAAATGAAATGAAATGAAATGAAATGAAATGAAATGAAATGAAATGAAATGAAATGAAATGAAATGAAATGAAATGAAATGAAATGAAATGAAATGAAATGAAATGAAATGAAATGAAATGAAATGAAATGAAATGAAATGAAATGAAATGAAATGAAATGAAATGAAATGAAATGAAATGAAATGAAATGAAATGAAATGAAATGAAATGAAATGAAATGAAATGAAATGAAATGAAATGAAATGAAATGAAATGAAATGAAATGAAATGAAATGAAATGAAATGAAATGAAATGAAATGAAATGAAATGAAATGAAATGAAATGAAAATATTTATTTCGTCATAAGGTGATTATACACACTTAACGAATGTCAAAAAAATTTCATTTAAAACTAATACGTCAAATTATTACAAGATTAATGTCTCGGTAGACATAACATTACTATTATATCATCGGCTTTATTAAATGTTACAATAAATAACTTAATCTAATGTCCCTAGTGTTGGCCGAGAGGAAAAAAAGCCGGCGGAAAAAAACTCTCGGTACTCTTTTAAATAATTAAGCGTCATACAAAATAAATGAATAATGCACAGTATGACCATGAAATGATTAGGACAAACACGAGACAGCCAATCGTATATGCCGAAATCACCACATGCCACCTGCTCACAAAATTGTATAACTATATCTAATGACAATTTGCATATTGATACCCTGGCCGAGTTATATTCAATCCCATGCCTTTTTATCATTTAGAAATTCATTTATGTCATAGTAAGCTTTTCGACACAAAGTTTGCTTAATAGTTTTTTTAAACTTCTGTAAAGGCAGAGATTGAACCGCAACCGGTATTTTATTGTAAATTATAATAGACATTCCAATAAAGGAACGACTTTTTTTGCTGAGCCGACATTTAGGAAGCGCTAGTTTGTGGCCGTTCCTGAGTGTTACATTATTCAAGGCATGATCACTACGGTTAACAAACAAATGCCTATTTTTACGTATATACATTATATTTTCATAAATATATTGCGATGCAAAGGTCAGAATATTGATCTCTTTAAACTTTTCCCACAGTGATTCTTTACATTTCATTTTATATATGTAACGGATAGCCCTTTTCTGCAGAATGAAAATAGTATTAATATTCGCCGCATTGCCCCATAGCAAAATGCCATAGGACATTAAACTATGGAAGTAGCTGAAATATACTAATCTAGCTGTATCGACATCCGTTAGTAGACGTATCTTTTTAATCGCGTATGCTGCAGAACTCAGTTTATCCGCCAATCGACAGATATGGGGTCCCCACTGCAACTTTGAATCAATAAACAAGCTTAAATATTTTTGAGTAATTTCTAACATAGTTACAAAAAGCAATATTTGTATTATATGATTTCTCGTGTAAGAAATCATATAACTTTTGCCTACTTCTATGGATTCCCGGAGTCGCCCAATCATTGAAAGATTTACAATACTTAGGAGAGATTTGTTTTGGTGTAAATACATTTTTAAACACTTTGTTTATGTGACTAAATAAAATTTCATATTTCTCGTTTACACTACCAACCGGTGGTATATCTATTTGATTTTTAATAGTGTTTCTAAATCTCTCCATGCGTTTGATATTCACTGGAACAACCACTTTACTCTTACCAACCTGCTTTTTCTTATTATAATTAAAACCAACTAATTGTCCACAATGATCAGAGAGTAATTTGTTTATTATAGTTTAATAGGATGGAGTCCCATCTGTAAAGATATTATCAATGCATGTGGCTGTAGAGTTAGTTATACGCGTAGGCTCAAGAAAGAGGTTAGTAAGATTACAACATTTGAACAAAGACAAGAATCTTTTACTAAATATATTATTATCATTATTATTATCTAGTGGTGGTCAACGTGGAGCTGGAATGTGGATGCTAATGATGGAGAGACTGCAGCACTGCCCAAGATTCGAACGTGGCTCAGATGCGAAATGGGCCTGTAATTATTCAACAACTTGTGAGTTTGGTCAGAGAGATTTTAGTAGAGTACAATTCGTTGTATAAAACTTTTATTTTGTAGTAATAAATATATAGTGCGAATGTATAAAATAACTAATGTGATTAAATTAAATTTTAAAAATGAATTATTTATTCTAAGTCTTTTATAGCTGTGGAGCTAGTGTGCCAGCTTGACCGGGCAAAAATGCAAAGATCTCATTTATTCTCCATTACATCTCTACTTTTTATGTAAAGTACAGCTTTAACAAATGAATTAGCAATTTATTCACGATATTTAGTGACTTACCTTTAATTTTACTTTTCATCATCATCATCATCATCATCATCATCATCATCATATCAGCCACTGGATGTCCACTGTTGAACGTAGGCCTCCCCCATCGACCTCCAGAGCGATCGGTTCAAAGTGGCCTCCATCCAAGGGCTTCCAGCGAATTTCCTCAAGTCGTCTGTTTATCTCGCGGACGGCCGTCCTTTACTCGATAACCTTTCTGCTTCATCGGCCGTCAGTTCTACTAGCTATGTGCCCTGCCTATTGCTACTTCAGTTAGCAAATCCATTGGGCTATGTCGGCAACCTTCGTTCGTCTGTGGATATCATACACGGATATCATATATCATTTCTGATTCGATCTCGCAGAGAAATACCAAGCATAGCCCTCTCCATTGCACGCTATGCGACTTGGAGCTTGTTTAAAAGGCCTATAGTCAGAGACCACGTCTCAGATCCGTAAGTTATCACTGGTAACACACATTGGTCGAAGACTTTTGACTTCATGCACTGAGGTATACCAGAGGAAAAGACGTTTTTTAACTTCCCGAACGCTGCCCATCCTAGCTGGATTCGACGATTGACCTTACTTTTAGTTTACTAAAATTAAAAAATAGTTTTATATTTAAAAGTGTATCTTCTATATATATATAGGAGACTTTCTATAGATATAGTCACTCATCACGATATCTCTGGAACTATGAGATCTAAAAACTTGAAATTTGGAAGGAATATTCCTTTTGCCGATTAGAGGTCAGCTAAGAACGGATTTTACGAAATTCTACCTCTAAGGGGGTGAAAAAGGGAGGCAAAGTTTGTATAGGACAACTTGATTCCTTGGTCCAATCTACTTCAAATTTTGCATAAATATTCTTTAACAGAATTGATTGAAGCGTGTTTCGTATTTTATCGAAATTCATTCCCTAACGGGGTTAAAAGGGGGTAGAAAGTTATTTTTATATAAATACTTCTTAGTGCTTTTTTTTAAATTACATTTTATTTTGACACATGCTTGACAACTAAAAACAACTAAAAACAACTAAAAACTTAACAACTTAACAACACATACTCGACATTCCACCGGTTCGCACCTCGCGGTTCGCATCTTCTTTCGTTATTAAAACTGCAAAGGAATGGAATTCTCTTCCTGCGTCGCTGTTTCCCGATACGTACAATTTAGGGATTTTTAAGGCAAGAGTGAACAGGCACTATTTGAGTTTGCGTGCTCCACCTTAGACTTCATCTTTGTTTACCATCAGACAAGATAGAAGTCAAACGCGCTCAAATTATTTCATAAAAAAAAAAAAAAAAAAAAACAACTCAATCCGTCTAATAATTTTCCAGTATTGACGCAGGTGTAGGTGATATCTTTTTTGGGTGCTCCCGATGCAATAGGCAAGACTTTATATTAAACGTAACAAAATTGAGTTGTAAATATACCGTGTGATTGATTTATTGTAAAATAGTGTCTAATATAATATTTTTTACTTCAATGTTGGTGTTGTGTTAAGTCAAGGGTTTTAAACTAAATGACTCATCAGCAACGCATAACTTGGAAACATTTTTGAATTATACGGCATTAACAACCCAATGAGTTCAGATTGGCACCACGGACTAATGTTGGAACAAGATCAGAAAAAAATCTTATGAATCATGTACCCATTTAACTTTATCTTACACTAAAACTAAGAAGGAAGAAATAAAAGCTGTTTTGGACTATTATTAAATATAAATATATGTTTGATATACACACACGATCGTCTGTTCCTAAGGTAGGCAACTTAATGCCTGTGTTTTCGGTAATAGCCGACTGATATACATTTTTTATAAATATACATATAAATAATACATAAAGAAAAAAATAGATATTATACCCAGACTTGAGGCGGGAATCGAACCCACGATCCTGGAGCAGAAAGCAGGGTCACTACCAACTGTGCCGAGTCAATTAAAATTTAAAAAATAATTACTTGCGGGTTTATTCAAATCTAAGAGACAAAATCGTATTGACTTGTGGTGTAATTATACATACGATACAACGAACGAAGCATTGATAACCGTTCTGGTGTAGTGGTGCAAGTAGTCACCTTAACGCCTCGCCTCAATGGCGGTGGTCGTGTGTTCGATTCCCGCTCGACGCAGATATTTGTATTTGTGACAATATTTGTTTCAGGTCTGGGTGTATAGTGGGTTTCCCCACCATGCCCCGGATAGTACGCAAAGCCGTCGGTCCCGTTTGTTATCATGGATGCCTTATAATAATTTTTACTTATAGTAGGGATATTATCCGCTAACCCGCAGTGGAGCAGCGTGGTGGATTAAGCTCCAAGGCTTCTTCTATATGGAAAAAAGGCCTTCGCTCAGCAGTGGGTTATTTATAGGATGATACAATACACTACAGTACAGGAGCATTTGTGGCCTGCAGTGACGAAACTGAGCCTTACCATAAATATAAGAGTCCATCTAAGGGAGTTGTTACTACCAGAGAGTTCTCAGACCTGTTGCTTAAAAAAGGAAATGGTGATTCCCGGGAACCATATAATAATATAATGTATGAGTATGTATTTACCATAAACAAAGCTTAAGGTCAAACTCTTACTGTAGCGGGAGTATACTTAAGCGAAAACTGCTTCTCTCACAGTCAGTTGTATGTGGCATATTCCAGAATAGCCTGGTAATTCTAGCACTCCGAACGAAAAACAAAAAATATTGTTTATAAAGAAATACTACGGAATGTGTAGTATTTCGATTTCGTTGTAAGAAGATAATAACTAAATAATAAAAAAATAATAATAACTAAGTGTAACTTTCTCCAGATCAAAAGCAGAGCTTCTTCATCATAAAACATAACCAATTTCATTTTTATCTTAATGTTTAATTAACTTTAAATTGCTACTCTATAGTAAAAATTTGTTATATTTTATAAGTATTCAAATATTTTTACATAACAATTTATATGTTATAACAAAATTAATGAAGTAAAAAAAAAACAAATAAAAATCCTATTATAACCATTTTCGACTTCTACGCGGACGAAGTTGCGCGCAGGTGTAGGTGATAAAAAATATAAATTTATATTTTTCGAAATTTTAGTTAAATACCCGTGCGAAGCCGGGGCGGGCCGCTAGTTATGTAATAAATGGTTCAACTTGCCAACGTTTATATAAATGAAAAATAATGAGTTACAAACTCGACTTAATCATTCTCAAACATTCGAATAGTTTACTGAACTAAAACTAAACTTGTCTTTATTATTAGAGACAGCAAGACAAGTGTATCGGGAATTTAAGCTGGTTTGAATACAATGTATGTATTTAGATTAGCCAAGTGCATAGTCAAGTTACTTTAACATATCATAAGCGTAGTTTGGATGCAGTTTGAACATCTGCCCGGTTTGGAGAAACGCTACGTTTTTTTGACTTTAAATAGATAACAAATAAATATGTCAATAAGGATCTGAGTTAAAGTATAGTTCAGAATGAGAATTCTTGAAAAGAGCCACCGAGTACACGACCCATTTAAAATAAACTACAATTTATCGCAGTTTTGCTCAAAAAATTGTTAGTTAATTGATATCTTGACAGTAACAATACCATATTTAATATAACATTGACGACCATAAGTAATTCGTTTCCTTTATAAATATGAATTATAATTTTATCGCAATTTTTTTTTGCTTGTTAGGCGGATATTTAAGGTTTCTCTTATTTAAAGTAGTTACGTTTTAATGTATAAATCAGCCTGTAAGCGTCTCCTCGCTGGGCAAAGAACTCTTTTCCATCAAGAAGAAGGATTGGAGCTTAATCCATCACGTTGCTTCACTGCGGGTTAGCGGATAATATCCTACCATGAGAAACGATCGTCACCAGGCGTTTATGAGAACAGCCGGGACCGACGGCTAAACGTGCTCTCCGAGGCACATATGACGTACACCCAGACCGAAAACAAATATTTGCACAAATACAAATATCTGCCCCGAGCGAGAATTGAAACCGCGATCGCCGGCGTTGAGGCGACTATTCGTACCACTACACCTGTACCGTCGGCGAAATGTATATAGTTTTACAAATAGACAGTTTATATAAATAAAAATTAAAGATTTATTTTAAAGAAGGATTTTCGAAATGTGATTAGCAAAATTATTTTAAGATTAGTACATTTAGAGTACAAAAAATTTACATTGGACAATTTTTTTAAATTAAAAGTATTAAACTGCATAGAAAAATTATCAGTATACTAGCTGTAGCCGCGGCATCAGCCGCACGTATGTTTTACTTTAGCATGTAATTTTGTAAGTAAAATAATTAAGATTTAAAAAGTACCATAAGCGCCATCTATTATGATAGTGTTAAACTTCGAACTGTTGTAAAAATAAAACGCAAGCCGAAATTTAGGCATTATTCCGTCTTTTTTCGTTTTCTGAGTTTTAGAATATGAATATTAGATGTTAATTATTATTATTTAAATATTATAAAACATTATTTTACACAATCTTTTTATATTTTTTAGATCACATTTACATTTATTAACTCACCAACTCTCCTTTACCGCCGTCATTCAAAATACAAATTACAATAAAATTTGATAGAGTGAAGCGATTTTGATGAAATATCGACTAAATGTTAGTTCAAGAAACTTATTATAATTTTCATGCTGATTTTTAACTTACACTTAGTACCTTGCAGTGATGCGTGCTCAAACAGACCTACAGACATACTGAAAGAAAGACAGAAATGACTAAAAATAGAAAAAAATGTATACATATAATTTACAAGTTTTTATCAAAAAATATGAAAACATAGACGCGTAAAATTTACAATTTTATTATTGTATAGATTAATTTATCGTAATTCTTAATATTGTACAAATAAAGCTTTTGGAAACTAGCCGTTACCCATGATATCGTTAGCAAATGGAAAAAAAATCATTTGATTGAGTTTTTAGTATAAAGTATTTTCGCCAGCTTAAGATGAGTCGGGATTTTTTTTTCTACGGTTTTCTAATCATTTCAGCTCTATACTGAGGATTGTGATGTCCGTAATTTCTTAACTAACAAAGAAAGACTTTACAGACTTGGAATATAATTTCAAGAACGGAACACGGAACAGTTTTCAAAATCTCCTTTCTATAACAAAAGAAAGGACAAAAAAAGAAGGAATGAATTCGGACTACGCGGTAATAAGCAACTAAGTACAAAGTTAATTTTCATTCTCTCTCCTCAGGGAATTGTGCTGAATTTCGGGATAAAAGTGCCTAGTGTCCTAGGTCGTTATACAGACTCAAATCATGTCCAGTTTCACCTAAAGTTATTAAGTAGTGGCCATTATACAGACAGACAAAAAAACTTTATTATCGATTAAGGAGTGCTCTCCAAACAATAAAAAATCTAAACATTTTTTTTCCTATTTTATTTAGGGACTCTTATACAAAAGTACACGTCTGTCCCATCGTAACTTAATTCTAACTAAATAATCAAATGAGATTTATGAATCTGACTAGAGTAATTGCCTCTTTAGATGCTGGACGAGATAAATATTTTCATTGTATAGAATAGTCAAGATTTTATTATAAGAATAGATATTTATATACCTATAATTAGATGCGACGAGTAAAATAATTATTTAATCTATATTTATACTTTTATTTGTATTAAAGCGAAAGTATTTCTGCGTTTGTTATGATTTCATAATATCTGGACCGATTTTGATTAATTTTACAAAGCGATGATAGAGAACCTTGTAAAGGACAGGTTACATGGGAAAGGATATTTTAAGGGAGATTGTCAATCCTAACAGACAACGACGCAGGTTGCTACTGTAAACTATATCACTTTGAATTAGTTAATAGTTCGAATCGCGCATCGCATCGCATTACAAGCGATTATCGATTTGATGGTCTTTTATTAATTTAGTTAACTGAACTTCTACGGTTGATCCAAGGAATTTATATACAAGATATAAATTCCTTGGGTTGATCACATTAACACAAAGACATTTTTGACATTTAAAACAGTTGACAGTACTTATCACTTCTGAAAATATTTTTTTTACCCAACTGCGACAGAAGGAGGGTTATGTTTTTCGAGTGTATGTATGTACATATGTCCATTTCTTTGGCACGCCCTACAGCCCAAACGGCTGGACGGTTTTTGACATATGAGGTGTCGTTGGATTTGTCTAAATTGTAGTAGTGACATAGGATATATAAATTTTCAAAATGGCACCCGCAAATGGCGGGATGAGGGGGGGGGGGGGGGAGTTGAATTTTTTTTCTTACTGTAGCAATATGGGTATCAAATGAAAGCTAGTAAATTGTTTTATTCTTTTTAGTTTATAATAAGAGTATTGTACGCAGTCAGGTTTTTTGATTTTTTTAACTAAGCATACTAGTTTTAAATATATTTATGGGCTCTTAATTGTCTGTGACTTTGTTATATATTTTGTAAATTCTATATTCTTATCCACGTGCATTTTATATCAGACATTAAGAGTATACCACCTTTTTAAAACTAAAATTGTTATTCGTCATCGTCATTGTCGAGAAATTTTATTCATTTGTTACATTATATAGATATATATTGCATCGTTTTTCTATGTATGCAGTTCAGCTCAGTTTAAGCGTAAAACATTTCTCAAGAAACAGGCTTTTTCAAATAGACTTTTAAATTAATAAAGATATAAACTCATAAGGTACATCGATACTAATAAATAGTATCGATTAAATTGTTGTATTGTAAAGTTACATGAAAGTTTAACAAGCCCACGTAGCATCAACCAAGTTATTATTTAAAATGTTTTATTAAAATAGTGTATTGCTCTTTAACTTACACACACATAGTTTTTTGGTATCTGACGTACATATACACATTCACTTACTTTTCATTTTCTCATAAATATTTTTTCATACAATTTTAAAGTTTTTTAAACTTTTCATATTCATTTAATTTCATTTTATTCTTTCATTTTGTTTTCATGTTAGTACACTATTATTTATATGATTGGATTTCTTTTTGTCAGACTTCAGTGTACCCGTGACTATCGCAATTGCACTCACACATACACACATTGGTGCCGAAATATTCTAGACTCAAAATAACCAACAACAAACATAGTAAATATCCCATTTTATATATAAATCATAATTTTAAAGTAGTCAAATACTAAATAAATCAACAACAATTATTTTATATTTACATTTAATAAAGATAAATAAATTTTTCATCGATTTAATCGTTTGTTAATCGACATTGTGTACATTTGTGCCATTCGCATACAAAATAATATATAGCGTTGTAAAAACTTTTTAAAGCATACGATGTGTTCAAAAAACAACTAGACGTTTTGAAATTAAACGAATAACTATTAGAACAATGTCCATGTCAATGTGAAACTTTTTTTTTTTTAATTTGTTTATTAACTTCTGCCCATCTCAATAATAGTTGCCCCCTGAAACTTCCACCGGGAGCACGACCCCGGTATATCCGCCCCCAGATTCATGGGTGTACTTATTGAAAACGGCCTAAGCATGATGCCTTCGTAACCTTTGAATAAATAATCATATTATTATAATATGATCCAGATTGTTGTAACAAGTTTTACGAAACTTTAAGGAAGCATTATCATATTACATATCATTAATCAATAATTTTATTACGGTTTAATTGAGATTGAACGTTGATCTATTGGTACGAGTATATAGACTACCCTCACATATATTTATTAAAATGTGATTGATACTAGTAAAGTTTTATATTTCCTTTAGAGAAATAAAGAAGATGTTGAATTTACCTGCTAAATAAATCTTTTTAGCAGGATATGATAATCATCATCAGTGCCGGATTAAGGTAACTTGATGCCCTAAGCAATCTTCCCCTGTGGGCCCCCCTATCCTTAAGTGAACTACAAAGAATTAATTGAAAAAAAATGTGAATACGTATCGTAGGTAGAATATGTACATATGTGTTTTTCCTTTTGCCCTTATCCCATGCTAGCTGGGATCGACACAACATATGATTTCACATGTTGTCCTAAAATTAGGCTATATTTCTAGACCGGCCGCCGACTTGACGTCAACTCACCTCAGGAACATTTTACACAGCCAACATAATATGTTTTCGTCACATTTGACCGGTTTTCCGACATTTCACCGAATTATGGAAATCGAACACATGACCCCCGGCAGGGTCACTACAGACTACGCCAACGGGCTCCCCATAATATGTATTATATAATAGTATATATATGAAGGACGAAAAAGATATGTAGGTAGAGTAGGAATAGAGTAATTCATCATCATTATCATCATCAATATCGGCCATTGGATGTCCACTGCTGAACGTAGGCCTCACCTTTGTTGTCACTTCCAGCGACTTTCCTCAAGTCGTCTGTCCATCTCGCGGACGGCCGTCCGACGCTGCGTTTGCCTGTACGTGGTCGCCACTTGAGAACCTTTCTGCTCCATCGGCCGTCAATTCTATGAGTAATGTGCCCTGCCCACTGCCACTTCAGCTTTCAAATCCGTTGGTCTATGTCGGCAACCTTCGTTCGACTGTGGATCTCATTAGTTCTGGTTCAATCTCGTAGAGAAATACCAAGCAAAGGCCTCTCCATTGCACGCTGTGCGACTTGGAGCTTGTTCTTGTCTCAGATCTGTATGTCATCACTGGTAACACACATTGGTCGAAGACTTTAGACTTCAAGCACTGACGTATGACGGATAAAAAGACGTTTTTTAACTTCCCGAATGCTGCCCATCCGAGCTGGATTTGACGATTGACGTCTCTCTCGAAGTTGGACCTACCAAGTTGGACATTTTGTCCTAGGTAGATTTACTCGTCGACAACTTCGAGAGTAGAATCTCCGACCGAAATCTGAGTGGGCGCGACATGGACAATCGACATGATTTTTGTCAATTGGACAAGATGTCCATATTTATTTTAAGGCCCACCCGTCGGGATCACTGAGTATAATGTCGAGGTCTCCCAGGGATTCCACCATAAGCACGTTATCGTCAGCAAATCGAAGGTGAGTGATCCACAAACGCCAAGCACAATGGCCGATTATACTCATCGGTTTTCTCTATAATCTGCCACAGCGTATGTATGTAGTCTATGGTACTATAGCCTTTTCGGAAACCGGCTTGTTCGGAAGGTCCAGCCTTCCGAAGTCATCAAACTTGCCCGTCAGACGATTCGTAATCACCCTAGAGAACAGCCTAAAAACGTGGCTCAGAATCGAAATGGACCTGTAATTCTTCAACAAAGTGTTATCACCCTTCTTGAAGAAGAGCATTACCACGCTTCCGTTCCAGGCCTGCGGGTTACGCCCTCGAGCAAGACGGCATTAAAGAGCCCCTAAAGCTTTAAGTACTGGTTTTCCACCCGCTTTCAGAAGCTCAGACGTAATACCGTCCTCACCCGGTGCCTTATTGTTTTTAAGCTGTCCCGAAGCCAGACTAATCTCATGCATGCTGATGTCCGGGACATCTTCGGAATAATGTCGGGCAATGTCTGCTCTTGGATCTTCAGCCGAACTGCAAACAGGTTTTTTGACCGAGGTATACAACTGTCCGAAAAATTTCTCGACCTCCCTCAATATCTCAGCTCTGGTCAACGCTGCACCTCCATCCTCAGTTTTCAGCCTCGACAACCAGCTTTGACCAACAGATGAATCGCTTAAGAACACTTTGGAGCCCCGATTCCGCTCTATCGTATCTTTAATACGTTTTATATTAAAACACACGCATATCATGCCTCAGAGATTTCCAAATCTGTCTGTTGATCCGCTTATATGCTATAGAGTAATTAGTTATTAGAAACAAAAACATTTTTATTGATTTATTAAATGCGAATTGCGATTTTTTCGGACATTAAATTCGTGGTTAATATTTTTTCAGTCTAACGTTTTAAGCATATTGGATTCGATATTATAATAAAGACAATGCATCTAATCTTTTTTGACCCATGGTCGTTTTTTTTCATTTTCTATAATTTTTAGTTTTGAAAAAGATCTTTCTGAGAATTTTGAAATTATTATTATTATTATCTTTAGTGTGCTCGTTTTTTTTTTCTCGGTCGTCTCTGGTGCCCCCAAAACGGGATGCCCTAAGCAATTGCTTAAATAGCTTATAGGCTAATCCGGCACTGATCATCATGATCAATTTACTGACTTTTAAACTGCTTGACTTTTAAAATTCTGTCTCTTTATCTGTTACTCGTTGTCTCAACTACAATTAACATTCTCCTTCGTGTCTTCTCCATTCTAATTAATGAATAGATGATAATTAAAAAAAAACTACAGGAAAAATTAACATAAAAAAACAAATCTTCACAGCTTATTATGAATTTAGTTCATCACATAATGAATAAATTGTGAACAATAATCGTAACATCCCTGGTTTGAATCACGAAAGCTCGCTACGTCTTTAACTCGCCACGTACTCGAAACATTATTTTATTTGTCTTTTGGAATGAATATTATCTTTTTTTATTTTAGTTTTTTGTGTTATGTATGTATAAATTAAAATATTGACTTTATTTTGTTTTCGTAATTTTAAATAATGTTAATGTTATATCACACACAAAACAACTTTAAGGGTTTGAAATAATGTATTATCTATAGTAATTAAAGTGGATGTTACAAAGGAAGATAAAAGATTATCATAAAATTTTAGATACGAGAACCGTTATATACTTGCTGATTTTCCCGGCTTACCTTGCATTAAAATTACATTATGGTCTATGTTACCCTGTAACTTTCTAATAGTGGAAGAATAAATAAAATAGGTCAGTTAGTTTTAGAGTTTATCGATTACCACTAAACGAATTTGTTCTCTTTGTATTTCTTTTTAATATTGAGATGTTTTTCTTTTTTGTTTTAAGACACGTTCTGCTTTCAACGTTGAAAATTATATAAAAATATTTATAAAATACAGATAGTCTGTGTATTGATGAAGGTGATATATATACATATATAATATATATAATAATAAATAAGGTAATATATACGAGTCATAGATTAGCGGAACAATAGACATAATATTTATATGACCGAATAGACGTAATAAGTATGTTGTTACCTACTATTTACAATATACAGTTATATTAAATATTCATAATCTGAATATACAGAATATAATATTCAGAAAAAGAAGTAGATCATTGAAATTCAAATGGTTTATTTGTTATCTAAGTGTACCTACATAAAGTTTTAGATTGCATGGATAGACTTATAAACTTAGATGCCTTTTCCAGATGGGCATTGTTTATATAATAATAATCTGTCTCTATCAGCCTGTAAACTATCCACTGCTGATCGAAGGCCTCTCCTCCATATAGAATAAGGGTTGGAGCTTAATCCACCATGCTGCTTCACTACGGGTTGGAGCAGTGGCCTGTAATTAATTTAAATATAGACCGGCGATTGAGAAAAGTGATGCTGTTAAATTGTGTTATAACCACCAGCTGACAATAAGATAACATGTTGTGCCAGGGGTTCGCAAACACAACACAAGTAGAATCTCCCAAATCGCGACAAACATCTGTAGGGACTAACTAACTAGCTGTTAGCTAGGGAGCTGGTGGCAATTTTGATATATGATTTCATCGTCGTTGATGATGTAAAAAAATAAGTGGCGAGTTCAGGCAGCTCTGATTTTTTAAAATAAATAATTTCGAAATTTTGAAGGAAAATAAAATCTGTCAAAAATTATATTATCGTTTCTGCTATCAATTATATATTACTAGCTTTTAGCCCGCGACTTCGTCCGCGTAGAAGTCGAAAATGGTTATAATAGGATTTTTTTTTACGTTATTAATTTTATTATAACATATAAATTATTATGTTAAAATATTTGAATACTTATAAAATATAACAACCTTTATTATAGAGTAGGGATTTTAAAGTATAAATAAACATAAAAATAAAAATTGTTAGGTATATTTTATAAACACGAAGCTCGGCCTTTTTTACAACGAAATCGCATACCTTCCGTATTACTTTGTATTATTAAATAAATATTAAAATAAAATTTTGTTATATTTTATGAACATGAAGCTCGGTGTTTGGTCTAGAGAAAGTTACACGGTGGTATTATCTTTTTATAACTAAATCGAAATACTACATCTTCCGCAGTATTTCTTTATAAACAATATTTTTTGTTTTTCCTTCGGATGTTAGAATCACCAGGCTACTCTGGAACATGCCACATACAACTGTTATATTATATCGCTATTAGACAATCAGCTTTCACTCAAGTATACTCCCGCTACATTAAGAGTTTGACCTTAAGCTTTGTTTATGGTAAATACATACTCATATACACTCATATAATATTATTATCCAGTTCCGGGAAATCACCATTTCCTATTTTAAGCAACAGGTCTGAGAACTGTCCGGCAGTAACATCTCCGCTTAGATGGACTCTTATATTTATGGTAAGGCTCATTTTCGTCACTGCAGGCCACAAATGCTTCTGTACTGTACTGTATTGCATCAGCCTGTAAACAACCCACTGCTGGGCGAAGGCCATTTTTCCACATATAAGAAGCTTAATCCACCACGCTGCTCCACTGCTGGTTGGCGGATAATATCCCTACCATAAGTAACGATTATTATAAGGTATTCATGATAACAAACGGGACCGACGGCTTTACGTGCTCTCCGGGGCACGTTGGGGAAACCCACAAGGACATACACCCAGACCTGAAACAAATATTGGCACAAATACAAATATCTGCCCCGAGCGGGAATCGAACCCGTGGCATTGAGGAGAAGCGTTGAGGCGACGACTCGCACCACTACACCAGAACGGTCATCAATGCTTCGTTCGTTGTATCGTTGGTATAATAACACCACAAGTCAATATGATTTTGTCTCTTAGATTTGAATAAACCCGCAAGTAATTATTTATTTTTAAAATTTTGATTGACTCGGCACAGTTGGTTGTGACCTTGCTTTCTGCTCCAGGATCGTGGGTTCGATTCCCGCCTCGAATCTGGGTGTAATATGTATTTATTTCTATTAGTATAATTTATATGTATATTTATTAAAAAAATGTATACCAGTCAGCTGTTGCCTACAACACAGGCATTAAGTTGCATACCTTAAGAACAGACGATCGTGTGTATAATTATGTAAAACATATATTTATATTTAATAATAGTCAAGGACAGTTTTTATCTCCACCTTCTTAATTTTAGTGTAAGATAAAGTTAAATGGATATATGATTTATAATGTTTTATGATCTTCTTCCAACATTAGTCCGTGGTGCCAATCTGTACTACATAATTGGGGTGTTATTGCCGTATAATTTAAAAATGTTTCCAAGTTCACTTCGGTGTCTTCCATATCTGTATCATTGTGAAGTACAGATGCCTTGCTGATGAGTCATTTATTTAAAAATCCTTGACTTAAAACAACAGCAACATTGAAGTAAAAAATATTATATAAAACACTATTTTACAATAAAGCGATCACACGGTATATTTACAACTCAATTTTGTTACGTTTATTATAAAGTTTTGCCTGTTCCACCAGGAGCACCCAAAAAAAGATATCACATACACATGCGTCAATACTGGAAAATATTCTATAATAGACGGATTGAGTTGTCAAACATGTGTCAATTTTTTTTTATTTAAATCAAAATCACTAAGGAGTATTTATATCAAAATAATTTTCTTTCCCCTTTTAACCCGGTTAGGGGATGAATTTAGATAAAATACGAAACATGTCTTCAATCAATTCTGTTAAAGAATATTTATGCAAAATTTGAAGTAGATTGGACCAAGGAATCACGTTGTCCCATACAAACTTTGCCTCCTTTTTTCATCCCCTTAGAGGTAGAATTTCGTAAAATCCGTTCTTAGCTGACCTCTACTTGGCAAAAGGAATATTCCTACCAAATTTCAAGTTTTTAGGTCTCAGAGTTCCAGAGATATCGTGATGAGTGACTATATCTATAGAAAGTCTCCTATATATATATATAGATTAAATATATTGCATAGATATGAAATGTATTTAAATTAAAGCTAGCAGAATTCAGGATGGTGGGAGTTTTTAGAAAAATAATAATTTTTATTTACAGTTTAATAATTTCAAATATGTTTTATATACCGAATTAGACCTGTTACAGTTTTGAAAAAGTGGACTTCTTTTGTAGGTCCTAAAAAGGTTCTATCGTATTATTATAAAAAAGTGATTTAAGTGTTAAAATTATCACACATGCCACAGGTGGTAAGGTGTTGTATTAAAATTATTTAAGAAAGCATAATAAGTTAAATAAAAATATGATGTAATTGTTTTCTTACTAAAAATACAATTCAATAATATATCAACGCTTATTATTTTTCACTTTATTTCTGTATATCGACGGAACTACCACGCACTGTATACTATTTAAGCCTGTAAAAATAATGGATTATTTTATATAAAAAATCTAATTGAATAATTTTTTTTAACAATAATTTATATGTGGTCCACACGCACATACACACACATACACAGTTTTAAAGTTATTTTAAATCTAAACTTTGTATAAGTGGCTAAATGAAAACAATATTGTTACTACTTACTAGTATTTCATTTATTAAATTGTTTTGTAACATATTAGTACATATCGTATTGGTAGAAAAACATTTCTCACATTAAGAAGAAAAATCTCTGCACCGTTTCATATTTCATTGTAATTTTTCTTCAATTATAATTACAAAAATACTAGCTGACACTCGCCTCATTCTCTGTGGTGCTTATTATATTTTACGTGTAGAGGAAATAATATCGATAAATTGGTAAGGAAAATTATATTTTGCATACAAATTATTAAACTATTTCTTTAGAAAAACAAAGAAAAGTTCAATAAAATTTCTTTGTACAAAACTCGTATGTACTTGTTGTAAGAATCATTATTTCTTAAAACCTTAATAATTTTATGTTTAAAAGATATTGAAACATTGTTTTATATATTTTTCTTGATAAGGGCCAAATGTCTAAGAAATAAAACTTAGTAGATTTAAGGGAAAATATACCAAGTAGTTTTTCTATCGATTTATTTATGTAGATTACTACTTTAGTCAAAATTTGTTATTGGCTATATAGGTTATTAGTAAACACTCATTATCAAATTAATCAATAAACAATTATAATGATTTCTTATCATATTTTTCTACCGAAATCAGTGTTTTACAAAAACAAGCTGTATAGCAACCGGTTCTGATTATAACACCAATTACACTCACAACGACATACTCGTACGTATGTATGTGCATGTTTGTGTGTGCGTAATTAAAAAGATTCGAGTGCTTCCTTTAATAAAGTTGAAAACAACACCATAATCAACTGATTGCAAGTTTAATAACTTGATGTGAGTTTCTGTGCGAGAAGGATAGGTGTAGTTTTGTGTTGTCTCGCTCGCATCGCTCTGAGGTTTAAATCCGAACAAATCGCGGCCTGTAGGGCGGGATCGAGAGCTTATAATCAAATAGACACGGCTATATATCTATTTATAATATTCATAAGTCACTTACACTATTTTAATAAATATATACCAGGTGAAAAGTATATGGAAATCTTTATATCTATAACAGTACAATTAAAAAAAAAATGAAAAGTTTGTTTAAAAATTCTTTGAACTTGTCATATTAATTAAAGAGGATATAGGTTATAAAATTAGTCATAAAGGGGTGGAGCCGCACGGGTCGTCCAGTAAGCTTACATTAAATAGCTTCCAATCACTTCCATTAATAAATATTAGCAAGAATATTATTTCATCATTAACTATGTCGTTATTTTATAATATTTTTTCTTTTTTTTTTTTAACGAAAGATTATATTCATTTTATTGTTTCTTGATGATTTTCAATCTATACTTGTAATTACTTTATTATTTAATAAAGAAAAGGATAAAAAATAACGAGTAAAAAACATCCGCGAGATACACAACTTGAAGAGAGTCACCGGATGCCGTTGGATGGAGGATGCTTCGAACCGGTCGCTCTGGAGGTCGATGGGAGAGGCTTACGTTCAGCTGTGGACATCCAATGGCTGATATGATGAAATATTGAGTATCTTTCTAATAATATTTTATCATACACCAGTATTAATTAATTAATAAATATGCAATACATTAATTTAATGTGTATAATATACATAAAATAAATTTTCTTATCTATTAATAAAACCAAAAAGAAATGTTTTAATTTTATATACACGAATGCTTATATTTATAAATTCTTGTATCTGGAAATATTCCAATCGTTAATAATATACAGGAAAAAAAAAGAAACAAAAATTTATTGTTAGTGAAAATATTCTATCGTAAGCTGTCATCTACATTCTTATCTCTATGGCGGGAGCTTAAAAGCGCGCGTTCTGTCCGCCCAGGCGCACTCTTCCACACGCGTTAACGTGGTCACAGCTGATCCTGCACCTGAACTTGAAGTCGTGAGTACTTTAAAATAATTATTTAATAAAATTATATTTAATTACATTGATAAAATAACGATAAAAACTGCAGTTTTCGTAAAAAAAAAATTCAAAAAAAAAAAGATAAAATTGTGGAAATACTTTCAGTAAAAACTTTTTCGTTTTAAGATAAAGTTTGATTATAAGGTCAGTCAAAAGTTTTATTTTTAAGTAATAAAAAACAGGAAAATTAATATGATCGAGCTACTAATGTTAATAGTTGCGTACTAACTTTTAAAAAGTTTTTAGTACTTTTTAAAGAAGTCACTTTAAAAAAGAAATATATTCATGTAAAAAGTTAATTTTAAAAGTTTTATAAAAATATGAATTACATTTTAATTAAACAAAAATTGCACTTTACACATAACTAAATAAAAATAATTTATTTAGTAAATATTTATTTCTTTTCAATTATTTCGTGAATTTGTTTTACGTTTTGTTCAAAATTTGTTGTGGTTTACCAAAAATGTAATTATACTAATTTATACTATAGATATAATAATCATGCTACTGATCTCTTAACGTTAACTATATTTAAATGCCTGATCTTTGAAATCGGTGATAAGTTTTTTAAACGAAATGAAACAACAATTAACATACATTAAAAATAGCAATTAAAAAGTTTCCAATACAATCAAACAAATTGTAGAAAAACTCATAAAAAAAGTATGTTAAGTTTTTGAAAGTACACCGTTGTTTCGATATTACTATAATTCTCACAAGTGTTCTGTTTTTATTACTTGGGAAAAATTATCGTTTAAAATTTTTATTTACCGTCGCTCAATAAGCTATGCTACTGTTTTTATATGCAATAATATTTCATACTTACGCCCACTTTTTATCGTTTCAACGTTTGTATTTTATTTACTTCTTAAAACAGTTGACCCGTGTTCAATATTCATACAATAGACTGTTTTTCCACGCCGCGATATAAAAGTTAAAATTATGTATTTATATTAATTATAATTAAGTTTTAGTAAAGTAAGAGAACATAGTTTTCTGGTCTGTCTCAAAAGGCCAAGGCAAAGGCCTGATATAGGATAAGGGTTGGAGGTTAATTCATCACGCTGTTACATTGCGGGTTGATGAATAATTTCCTTATCATGGATAACAACATATACCCAGATAAGAAACAAAAACTTGTATAACTACGGGTATTTGCTTCGAGTAGGAATCGGACCCGCAATTTAAGGCGTTAAGGCGACTACTCGCACCACTACACCATAACGGTCTAGCTGGTCTAGGCGACTATAATTCAAATTCATATTCATTTTATTAATTTATTATCAATAATTTACCAATTACGTATTCCATTTGTCAACGAGTAAAAATATACTAAATGAAACGTGAAAATGGGATACAAATTCAATAAAATACGCAATTATTATTTCCCTACAATTTTGACTTTTCGAAAAATTCGTCGATGGCTTAATCGTTGTCTGGTATATCAAGTGTAGAATTATAAAATTATACAGAATTGAAATTTAAATTTCAAATATACTTCATACAAATTCCAGTAAATGAAAAAAAAAATCATTTTATAAATTAATAATTTAGATATAAATTAACTAATTACCTATAAAAAATAAATGTAGCTGAAAAAAATATGAAAATTGGTTTATTATTGTTTGCAAGTGTAAAGATTTAAAGACTTTTATTTACGTTATAAGGCTCTTTCAAAAAAAAAAAATCTATAAGTCATTGGCTAGACATTGCACATGACGTAGAAAATGTTAAAATTAGGCGATTTCGTCGGATATAATTTAAATATTAATTTACTCCTGATATTCAATATTATTATTGTAGTAAATACTCAATATTCTTAGAGTACGTTTGTGCAATAGTTATTATTTAGTTTAAGATTAATTTAGAGTCGTTATTTAGTTTTTGTAGACGTTAAACGAAACTTTTAATATTGTTTATAATAATTAAAACAAATTCAATAAAAAAATAATTAAATAATTGCAACAAGTTATGACGCCAGACACCACCAGAGATTATTATTAAAAAAATACTATTACAATAATGTAAACTGAAGTCGATAGACCCGTTTTTTAAATTTAGCTGAATAGTCAAATATTTCTACCTTTTTTATTATAAAATAATTATTAAAATCAGACCATTGGCCAAGCTCCTACTATAAAACTAAAATCGAATGAAACGAAACATATTTATCCAGGAGATTTCTCTCGCGATTCCACTGCCGTTGACATTGTTATTGTTCCGTTATATACTATGAATTGTAACGTGATGTTCTAGCCTTATTCATAGCTAACGATTTTAATAACAAAAATAGTTTAAAAGTTTATAAATTACAAACAAAACAAACCTCCTTGTAATACAATATATAGTGCAAAAAATAACAAACATAAACAATCCATCTTCAATAATTTATAAGCATATTTATGTATATCTGATTATTCCATTGAAAAGAATCTAATAACTAAGCAAAACAAATAGTTCCGAATATAATCAAGATAAGTGGTCTTTTTCTGAAACTATATTCCAAGTTAACGAATATTGAACCTTATTTCAATGAGTAGAAGAACAAAATTAATTCAAGTTACTTTTGTGAGATACGTGATATTATTCATTAGTAATTCGTATTTACACTATCCCCGACTTTATATATGTAGTCAAATATGAATGCATAATATGCACATGTTTAACAAATATTCATTCATTCATCTAGAGTTATTTTAAAATACCATGGAATAGAAATTGATAAAAAGAATAGAAATTCTTCAAACAATTCTTTCGTAAAGCGAGATTAAATAATTAGTTAGATTAAATAATTTTATAATAGTCTCTATTATGTTTTTTGATCGGTTCTCTATTATGTCATGTGGTCACTTTAAGTTTTCTTGGTCGTGTTTTTATAAAATTTTATTCTGTATTAATGTTAAAAAGTTGTAAGTTTTTATTTTAATTATTTTATACGTTAAACTACCTATTAATCGAGAGAAAATTATAGGCTTTGATCTGGAGGTAGGCGTTAATGACTAAAACACTTTGAATTAATGTAGCCACTATCGAACATAACATTACCTATTGATTTAAATTTTCTTTTCGGTTCCAATATATATATTTTAATTAATAATACTCGATTCAAAGAGGAAATGCATTATCCTTTTTTTTTACTTGTTCAATTCTTTATTTCAAAAATACTTTAACGAACACTTGGTTTGGTGGCTTTCGAACTGATGCTTAGGTGGTATTTACCATTTTAATGTAACCGTATCAAGTGAACAAGCTATTCTTTTGTAATTTAATTGTGAAAACATGTAATTGGTGTGTAGTTTTAATTTAGTTATTTTGTAATATATCACTGTTTGTTTTCCAAATAAATAAAAATTAAATAAAATAAATAAAATAGCCTAAAAAGTCACCGAGGGTGGAACTGTGTTGGTTGTCTAGTATTATTAAAACTATTTCACTTTGAAGTGAAAATATTATTATTACGACTGATTGTAGCGGAACGATGGCAACGGAGAATAACTTTCAAATTATAAAGTGTGTAGTACCTTATTATCGTTTGCGTTATAAATAATGTAATTAACGAATAATAATAATTAATAATTTACCCATATAATTGGACATTATTTGGATGAACCAATTTATATACACACTAGCTGTAGGCACAGGCGCGGTTTCAACCGCGGTAGATTTGCAGTACGTCATAGTAGCGATAATTTGGTAATCATAAATAACTTGAATTTGCCTCAAAGTCTCTCTCAAACACAAGCTTAATAATCGAATCCCGTATTTATAACTTTAAAAATGACAAATCAAGATCAAAATCAAAATCAAAAACAACTTTATTCAAATAGCTGCCTCACGAGCACCTTCGAATCGTCATTTTACAAATTAACACTTTAAAGTGATTATTGTTTTTATAAAAGTAAAGCTACCACTGATTCGGAATGTAGATTCTGCAGAGAAGAATCGGCAAGGAACTCCGCTGTTACTCTTTTGAAAATAACATATAAACTGTGTTTTAGTACAAAATTAGTAATATCTTGCATGAAATACAGCGACAGTTTTCCTATACAATCTTTCATCCCCATTTTAATTATTTATCACAAAGTATGTAATTCCAAAATACTGAAACAGATAATTTATAATTGTTATTAACAGTCTTAATACCAATTTTCATACTTCTGAGTCAAGAAATAACAAAGTTATATATTAAACAAAATTTAACTCCCATTCTACCAATTTATGGTGGGAGTTTCCTAAAATCCTTTCTTAGCTAACGTCTCCAACTAATAATCTACTTTCGTACCAAAATTCAACTTAATAGATCTAGTAGTTTTTAAGTTTTCATGATAAATCTGCAAATTAATCAATGAGTGACCTTTCACTTTTATACATTATTTTATAACTGTACTGTACTGTATCAGCCTGTAAACGACCCACTGCTGAGCGAAAGCTATTTCTCCATATAGAAGAAAGGTTGGAGCTTGATCGGGCACGCTGCTTTACTGCGGATTGGCGGATAATATCCGTACCCTGAGTAACGATCATTACCAGGTGTCCATGATAATAACCGGGACACACGGCTTTACATGCTCTCCGATGCACGGTGGAGAAACCCACAAGGACATACACCCGGACCAGAAACACTATTTGCACAAATACAAATATCTGTCCGAGCGGGAATCGAACCCGCGACCGCCGGTGTTAAGGCGACTACTCGCATCACTACACCGGAACGGTCGTCATATTTTATAAATTGTTATGTAATCGTTAAATCTAAAATAAAAAGATACTCAAATTTATAGTACATTTTTATATTTATTTATATAATTATTTAGTATCTAATACCTATAAAATTATAATAAGTCATTACCATTTTTAAAGACCCTTTTCACATATTTTGTTAGTTTTTATTAATATTGACAACCCATTCAAACATGATGTAGGTACGTGTTAAGGAACACCGCACGTCGTACTTACGCCTATCAAATATACAATAATTTGTAAGTACGATATTAACGTACAAGCTCAATCTATACTTATAACTTTATTACATATAATATTCGATATAGCAATAGTATTAGCATAAATATTGATTATATAAACTTCCTTAATCGTAAAGGGTTTCATTTAAAAAAAGAATTATCAGAATACTATTAAAAGTCCTTTCCTTAACTTGACTTACTAATTTTATATACAAGTGTTGTAACAGCGTGGTATTGTATATACAAGTATATAATATGTATATAAGGAACAGATGACGTATTTTTTTCTCAAACATATTTTTTATAATATGTTATTTACTACTATCAGAAGGTAACCAAGTAAAAAATATTTAAGCTTTATAATAATAATATGGAAGAAATATAAAACATATTATTCAAAATTTAGAAAAAAAAAAAATTTGGAGGGCACTCTTTAATCGACACTGAAGCCAAAAATATAATTTTCTTTGTCTGTCTGTCTGTCTCTATCTAGCTGCATATCACGCCAAAACTACTGAATGATTTTAAAGGAAACTAGAAATGTTTTCAATTCACATTATGTGTTACACGAATTGTGAGTAATTTTTATCCTGAAACTCAGTCCGGGGTCTTGGGAGAGGAGATAACACTTCAAATGTATATTTTGACTTGATATTATTAAATGTGAACAAAGCCAGACCGTATCGCTAATGTTGCTAATAATGATTTCTGTTAAATAACTAACGTATCATCATCATCATCGTCATATCAGCCATTGGATGACCACTGCTGAACGTAGATCTCTTCACTCGACCTCCAGAGCAATCGGAATTAAGGCAGCCTCAATCCAACGGCTTCCAGTGACTCTCTTCAAGTCGTCTGTTCATCTCGATGGCCTTCCAACACTGTGCTTGCCGGTACGTGATCTCTACTCGAGTACCTTTCTGCTTCATCGGCCGTCATAGACATGAGTAACTCAGCATATTTTCTTGCGCTAACTCCTTAACTCAGGCGCAGCTGATTGCGCCGGCTCATTGTGTTCACTCAATTTTGCGCTATGGCGCACTATCAGCTTGCAAATTCATTGTGCTATGTTGGCAACCTTCGTTCGTCTGCGGAAATACCAAGCATAGCTCTTTCCATTGGTCGCAGTACGAATTGGAGCTTGTTTAAAAGATCCTTAGTCAGAGACCACGTCTCAGACCTGTATGTCATAACTGGTAAAAAGACTTTCGACTTCAGGCACTGAAGTATGACGGATGAAAAGACGTTTTTTAACTTCTCGAACGTCTCATGGTGATTCCATTAAAAAAACCGATAAATTACTTTTGAATATAACTTCAACGTCGAATAACTTTAAAAGAGTCAAACTTAATAAAAAATGTTATGAAACCTTTTTTACAGAGTATAAAATTTTATTTCAAAAATAAATATTTTAATTATTATCAATATTAATATTTCTTGTAGTTACAAAAATCCAAAATCGAAACAGTAAATTGAAAAAAACAAAGCAATGCTTAAGTCACGGTTACAAGGAAACGACTCGCTTATGTCAATTTACTATGAGAACTTTTTTGTTGGGAATTTAATTTCCTTTAAGAATATATTATATCGTTAAAATTTTTCGGATTGATGATTTACGAGTTTTTGTAAAAAAATGCGATTACTGTAAAAAACTAATAGTCATAAACGCTTTTGATATATATCTTATTGATATATATCAAAAGCGTATCTTTAAGGGCTCAAACTTTCACAATTTTTTTGTCATTTATGATTTTTTTTTTCACAGTATCGTTAAAAAAGTATGGTCGTTTTTTTTGCCCCAGTCTAATGTATATATTGATTTTTCTATATAAATAATGTTTCAGCTTCGCTACAATGCCTAACATTTCTTTGATATTTAGATTTTAAGCATTCAATAACTCTTGGGAGTTAGTTTATATGAGAAGCGATACTATTGAAAATATTAGCTATTATGCATAACACTCGTACAGTAATACATTTTTTGTATAGTTTTAGTGAACCGAGATTAGTGTGAGAGTGGCAAAAATTAGTTAGAAAAAAAGAATTGTAACTAATGGAAATGAATCAACAATCAGGAAATCTGGATAAATGGATAGAAATTCCAAAATACACACACATATCTATAGGAAAAACATTTTGCCAAATTGTTTGTTAGATATTTTAAAGCTGCTAAAATATTATACACACCGTCAAATAATATTATTTATTTTTATTCAGTCATACCAATGGTTAAGCCACTATTAAAAAACGAAACGGCTTTTCAGCTTCTTAATAAAACGTAGCTACGAATTTTAATAACTAGCCGGACAATATAGTTATTTGTAATTCAATCTATATATATTATCAAACTTACTTGGTAATTTTTGCATGAAAGTTATATTGAACGCTTAAATATTATAGATGAATTCTCTAAATCATGAGTAAGTTTAACATTTCCATGTATATATCTTATATCCTCCTAATATATATATATATATTAGGAGGATATATAACGGCTCCAACGATTTTCATGAAATTTAGTATGCAGGGGGTTTCGGGGGCGATAAATTGATCTAGCTAGGATTTATTTTTAGAAAATATCGTTTTATCCCTTTTTTAAGCAATTAAAAAATATCATTAGAATACGAAGGTAATTTTCGCTGTCATTGACTAGCTTGTTATAGCTCGGATGGGAATCGGGCGAACTCGATATCAGAAAACACGGGTTCAAATCCAGGTGTCTACAGACCGATTTTTTTTCCTTTTTTTTTCAAGTTTTTTTCTTTTGTGAGAAAAACTGTTATTGAGAGCTCTTTAATTTTTTATTTAAATAACCAGTTCCTATTATTTTGTAATTATGTCGGTAAGATCGAAAATATTATTTATATTTCATCAGTATGTCTATGTAATGTATCTAAATATAATTTCATGGTCATTTCTTCATATAACATTAAAAAGTACCTGGTCATCCAGGTACTTTTTAATGTTATATGAAGGAAGCCGCAAACATTGCTTGTTAAATATTATGTTTTCTAAAATCATTTACTTTGTACTGAAATGCAAAATTAGTAACCTTTAGTCTTCCTTTGTAAGTTCTTGTGACTCTTTTAAAACGAACAGAAAATAAGCTTTGAAATTTAATTTCACTATGGAATAAATTGTTTTGAAATTAATGCTGTTTTAAACTGACCTTTTGTTGTTTAAAGGCGATTAGGTTTGGTATAAGAAAAATTTAAGACTGTATTTAGAAGGTAACTCTAATATTAGGATTTATGAGTTTAGTTTTTAAATGTGTTTACATTACATACCATAGACAATTAGACATATAATATATCCAAGGAATTTATATCATAACTGGGACGCTCACTTAATGCAATTGTATATTCAAATATGCATCTTGAATTAAATGGCATAAGGTTGACATTTGTTTCCAACATGTAAAGTGAAAAAATCGTTCCGAGCATTTTGTTGACTACTGGTATTTTGTCGCTTTCTTACGAGTGGCCTTGAATCCATAGTAGAAAGAGATGCAATCACTCTCTTAGATAAGTTTTTTGAGTGCACGTGCACATTCCAGTTTGTATATAAATTCCTTGAATATATCTCATACAGTTTATAGAGTTCTTCATAATCATAAACATGGGTAAAACTGTCGTTGTCTAGTGTAATAAAGACTTATCCTTATTTAAATCTTAGCAGAGATCAAATTTCGATTATAATTTAAAAGTTTAGTTTGGGGTATCATTCAATTATATATCCGTGTTTAAAAAATATCTTGGTTAAACATACACATATTGAGTATGTTGCCTGTATTAGCGTTGAAATACTTTATTAATCCCTATGTAAGCATATTGTCTTCATTCATATTAATTCTGATAAAAATGACTGCGTTACTATTATAATAATAATAAACGTCTCACACTTAACGACCCCCAGTAGGATGTGAATCTTGTGTCGGGGGTCTGGAAACACAAACAATACACAAGCACAAACGCCCAGACACGACAATCATCTGTATGGTCTATACAAAATTTGTTGTGCGGGAAACGGACCCGCGACTGTGAATACTGCGCCCGTCGTCAAACCCACTTGTCGAATGATCGAATTAGCTGTCTATGCAAATTCACTGTACAGTATCGATTGTGTAATAGTATATTTTAATTATTTATTAATAAAAGTAATAATTAAAATAATTAGTAATTAATTACACTTATAATTGTTTTTAAACATAAAATTATTTCTAGTTTCATCATTAAGCAAATCATTCTAAAAAGATATAATATTAAAATGAAAACAATATAAAGTTAAATATCCGTCCATTAAAATAATCGTTAAAAAGTTCTAAGTGTAAAGTTTTCAAAGGTATAGTGTTATTAAAGACATACGATTTTTATTACTAAAGTTATAGAGTGCACAAATGTAAGCTTAAAAACTAAATTTGGACTATAAATATTAAATAATAATTATATTTAAAGATATGTGGCAATAATATCGTTTCATTTCACACACAACAACAAATACAGGTACATTTAATGGGTGTATATTTTAAAATTGTTTATCCCGACACATGTATGGAATACTAAGTCAAATCAAACCAAATATTTCTTTATACAAGTAAACTTCAAAAGCACTTTTCAATGATCCTTTTTCAATAGCATACGTATTATCTATTATGTATAAATCTCCTGTCACAATGTTTGTCCGCGATGGATTCCTAAACTACATAACCGATTTTAAATTAAATTGGCACACCGTAAGCAGTCAGGTCCAACTTGAGATATAGGATAGATTAGATCTTTAATTATAGTCGTTAATAATTCTATAATATAAAAATAAGTCGGGTTTTCCTTTCTGATGCTATAATTCCAGAACGCACGAACCGATTTCCACGGTTTTGCATTCGTTGGAAAGGTCTCGGGCTCCGTGAGGTTCAGAAAAAAATTCAGGAAAAATTTCAACAGAAAAGCAGGAAAACAGGGAAAATCTCTGATACATAGCATGTACTACAAACCAATATGGTTTTGCATGGCAGATGGCGCCAGTATGTGGTGTGAGTATCCCTCACAAAAATGATATATCATTTGCAATACCCCGGGCGGAGCCGGGGCGGGCCGCTAGTTTAATTATAGTTAAAGTAAAGCTACCATCGATTCATAATTTAGATTCTGCTGAAAATAATCGGCAAGAAACTCAACAGTTAACTCTATTAAAAACCGTCAATAGATTACTCAATTATTATATACTGAGTCATACGTCCTGCACGAAAGCTAGCGCCACTAACAATAAGCCCCCGTACACATCTTTATCTTTTATATCATCTTGTATTGAATAATATTGGCTATTAAAGACTTTTTGACTCTCTTGAACGTGTATTTTTTTTTTGGCCATATTGTATGCGATTAGGCTTGGGCAAAAATAATCGATATTATTTCAGAAAAAAAAAAGATATAAATCAATGATATTTTTTCAGAAAATAGTCTATATAAATCAACGAAATTTTTTTCTGCGATATATCAATTTTCGATATTTATTTTCGGATATCAAAATCGATATATTTTTTTAAAGTTCAGCTATCTGCATGTATTCGACTAATATATATAGGGATAGGCTACAAGAGTAACATCGATGGTAGATCTCGGACGACCTTTTTTAAGAAATTCGTAGAGGCTACAAGGGTAAACATCGATGGATCTCGGACGACCTTTTTTAAGAAATTCGGATAGGCTACAAGGGTAAACATCGATGGTAGATCTCGGACGACCTTTTTTAAGAAATTCGGATAGGCTACAAGGGTAAACATCTATGGTAGATCTCGGACGACCTTTTATTAGGAATTCAAAAAATATCGATATATCAACATATCGATATTTTTTAGTCGATGTAAATCGATAGATTTGGAAAATATCGATATCTTTTTCCCATTTGCCCATCCCTATATGCGATCATTTCGTAAAATTTTCGAGCATTTCATGATGTGGGCAATTTACGATATAACTACGACATATACATATCTGCAGATATCATAAAGACTCCATTTGGCTTCGTCGCAGTCGAGTAAAAATTTAAAATGGCTACGAATAATCTGTTGACAAGATATGTACGATGTTCCAGTGTGTTTTCGTCACACAAAAGAGTTTTTGTTCAAAATTTTCTCGACTATTTCAAGGTAACCGGGTTATTTGTGACATTGTGGATGGATGCCGCAGCGTTTGTAATTGAAAGTAATAATGTAAAACTTGTTAATAGAGAACAGTTTATATAATCATACTTGATTACACTTTATGCTGAATATTTGTTTTTCTATGTTTAGTTTAGCAGTGACGGAATAAGCGCCAAAGCTTTTTTATCTTTTATAGGAGAAAAGACCCACGCTCAACAGTGGGACGTTTACACATTGTACGTAACAGTACCTACAGTTCGAATAATTGTTAGTTTCATTTTATGCCATCGAATTCTACTATTAATTTACTAACGCAGATCAAGTCAAGATTTGACTAATTATTTATATATTTTATAAGAAAAAACGAATTAAATAGATTAGTTTACATATTTATAGATCTTATATTTTATATATATTTATAGATCTTATATTTAATATACTCACATTCCTTAGAGAAATGACGAAGTGACAAAGGTAATTAACAAATGCATTGTGCAAAAACATCCCTCATTATGACCCCGAGAGGCCACGGTTAATTAATACACTTTTGACGACTCCAAACTTGAGCATGTGATTCAAAGCAACTGTCAGGGCTAAACAAAATGATTTACCTTTATTCGATTTGTTTTGTCAACGAATTAAAATGTATTAAAATACATATAGATGGAAAAAAGTCGATAAAAATGAGATCAGATTTATTTTATTTATTCATCACCAGAATTGCTTACAGTGTGCTTATAACAATGGTGGCGTCAACATAAATTATGGTTAGTTTAATAAATAGTGAATTCGGCACAAAAATAAATTGAAAATAAATTAATAAATTAAATAACGGTCTCTGTGCAAAGTAGGTAATAAGACATATGATAATAATATTTGAATATTTACATAAATTGGTAAATGAAGGTATTCGCCAATTACTGAAGTATTTGCCAATTTGGTCCTATTTCCTATTTTTATATTCATGTAACAAAGATCATATCAACATCAATCACTTCGGCCTCTTCTGCCAATGTGCCTACAGAGAGAGACCAGTCTCTTAAGAAAAAGACTAAGAAACGCCGTAAGAAGAGACCGGCGAGACCGGAACTGGAAGCGGGCTTAACACCACAGGCGAATGAGTGGGAGACTCAGTCCGCTCAAGCACATGCTCATCCAGCGTAGTAACCTCAAAGTTTCTAAAGACATTATACCGGCGTTGTTAGCTGGTATTGCCGCTCTATCTCAGCTGGGAGTATTATACTGGAATCCAGGCGGTATCAGGGAACACATCCTTAGAGAGCTTGTATTACTTGCCTATTCGCAGAATGTAAATGTTATTTTCCTGGACTAGACTAAGGTCTCGGAAGAAGTCGAGCTCCGTATTCTCAATTTTACCACGTACCGCCGTGATAAAGTGGGAGACTTCAGGGATACCTCTATAGGGGTACGGCAGCCTTGATGCGGCTGGACAGAGTGCAAAAATCATACCCTAGGCTTTAAATAAATGTTTAGTCACTTTTGGTATTCTACTAATTAAGTTGTTTACCACTGGAATTCAATGTATTTTTTAAACGTTATGCTAGTGTATTCTTCGTGTAGATGTTTAATAATTACATATTTTACTCGTTTAGACAGATGTATTTAGGGTTGCTCTAGAATGACGAAATGTTACACACTTATAGCGCAGAGGTTCTGTTGCGCAACATCGTACTTTTACAGTAAAAGAAAACAGGAATCACTGTAATCTTCCTCAGTAAAACAACGTAAGAGTCAGAGTAAGATACGCTAGTATGCTTTGATTTTCACAAAATACGGATTTTGTTTCCTAAGGCATAAATATTTTTGTTCATCTGCTGACTAACTTTCAAAATTTCTTGCGAACTTAAAAGTCATTTCTTAATTGGATTTGGGAGATTTCTAAAATTAATTTTTTTTTAACTGTCAGTTTTCTTCTTTAATACTGAAGGAATTCGATATTTTTCGTCAATAGGTTAGCATCTAGTATGAAAATTCAACATCCATATGACTCCTGTATGCAACATATTTTTTTTAACAATTGTGACTAACACGTGACTAAAAGAACGTGCTTAAAAGTTTATCGAGAAAGTTAGAGTATTTCACTTCATTGAAAAATAAAGGTTCATTTGTGAGTAGAGGACTCACGTAGGAAGTTTCTGAACCGTATAAATATAACGTAACTCGACGTCCCTCGTGGTGAACTCGTTGATTTTCGATATTAAAAATTAAAATATAATAATGTAAAAATTAATTTATTTCAAGTTCGTTAATATATCGTTCGTTAATATATATATAATAAGTTTCGTAATTTATTTCTAGTTCATTCACGACCCATAATGACAAGAAGAAAGACCAAGTTAAAAATTAAAATTAATTAAATTTCGTGACTTAAATTACTATATTATAATTTCTAAAGTACAATTTAAATTAAACAATAATAATTAACGAGTCAGTTATATCATTAAATATAATAAAATACGAAACTAAAACTTTAAACAAAAATTGTGAACAATTTTCTTTCTGAGATGCTTAGTGGTAGATATTATTTACAACGATTATATGGAAAGTTCAGTTTGGTTTTAATTATTTAGAACGCTTTTACAGGTGACCAGCATACTATCTACGTTTATGTGTCACATTGGTTGACATTATTTTCCTTTTCATTATTACGAGGGTTGCTATTTATATTTTGAGCTTAATAATTAAAACAAAGTAATTTATTATCCTAAATAGGTTCATTGGTTTTGAAGTATTCTGCATGATGATCAATACATTTTTTTTTCATGCGCTCGAACCAATTTTCAAAACACTTTTTTTACTCCAATTGAGGTACCTCCAAAACATGGTTTCTAAATGCATCAACGGCATCTTTTCGCGCTGAAAAAACGTTGGCTACGTGTGGTACCGAATCAGGGCTGTACGGAGAATGACCATCAATTCGATAATTTGGCCTGTCAAATAGGTGGTTGTTGCATCCGCTGTGTGAACTTGCATTGTCATGATGAAGAATCATCCTTCGTTGCCGCTTCTGTTACGAAGCAGTTCTGGCAAACAAATGGTTGTATACCATTCAGAATTCACCGTTTAAGTTTCTCTAATAGTACGGATGGCACATGTCCAGTTATACCGAATAAAAAGCGATCATTTGCTTCGAAGCGCTTCAGGGCATACTTTAGTCGAATTTGGCTCGTCTTGGAAGACCCTGACGATAAGTTACGTGACGATCTTGCTTTATTAGGTTTTGCACAGCATCAATGTTTTCTGGCACAACAAATGATTTTGGATGACTTTCTCGACTTTCGTCGCTCAGTGAATGTCGGCCACGATAAAAGTCGTTGTATCAGTGCTTCACAGTGGCAAAGGATGGGGTTTTATCGCTAAAAGTGAAGCTAAGTTGATCCATGCACTCCTGTCTTGATAATCCACGCCGAAAATCGTAAAAAATCATTACACGAAAATGTTCACGAGTTAATTCCATTTTTTTGACACAATTTTCAAATCTCTGTAAACAAAACAAATCGCGTCATCAAAACTTTCGAATGGCAATGTTAGATATCGACAGAAACATTAATTGTTGCCAAGGCTCAAAATATAAGTAGCAACCCTCGTATAGAGGTCGCGGCCACATGAACAAATACACCGTGGTATTGTAAAGTAACACAAAGCAACTTTGCTTCAAATATTTATAAGCAAAATTGAGTCATAACTCAATCTCTCCAAGCGTGTCATTTATAGGCCCTAATTTTCCTTGATAGACTCCCTACTAAGATAATAATAATAATATTCATATGGTAGACCATATATTATTTATAAAATCTGTATGGTCGGTAAAAAAATGTCTTGTCCAGCGTTTGACATGCCACCGCTAGCGCACAGCTAGTTGCTATGATGACTTCGTCTACGCGTCGTAATATTTTACATCGGTCTGGTTACGCCTGGGATTTTACATTTTAGTAGATGTAGTCATCGTGTGTAAACTCACCTCATTTATTTCAATCAAGTACATAAACTTTTCCCATGAAAATAAAACTTTTAGCATTTTATCATCTGGGCTTTGTTGATTCTATATTAAGATGTTAATAGACTGATTGAAATTTATTATTTTTTAGGTTTGAATAAAGTAAGTTTTTTTCACAGATGAGCATATCGAATTTTACCATATACATTCAAAACTTTTGTATTCGAATATCATTTTTATTTTTTATTAACTGATCGCGCCACAAGGAAGCAATAAGTTCACGTATTTTTTTTTTAACAAAAATGACGCATAATATATAAATATATGTTAGAAGGAGAAAGATAGCATCCGGAGAGTGAGAGAGAGAGAGAATACGTAGATAGTCGCTTTCTCACATAGATTCATATTACTTCCTTACACGCTATAGTTACCATTTTGATTTAGATCTATTTTGGAATGTTTCCAAAATCTTAAGATCATATAAGAGAAGTGAGTTGTATCGATGATTTTTATGAAGCTATTATTTTAGAACAATAAATGTCTTTAGTATTCCAATATCTGATTTTCGATGTTCTAGACTTTAAGGATCACGTTAAATATGGACTTGTTTATTCGTGTGTTAAGAGATAAACTCGAAATGTTTTAAGTATTTTTGTTAACAGTATCAATTTTCATATGTGATGTCAAACCATTGTTAAATCTTTTTTCGTTTCTTCCTTCGAACACGAATCTCAGGAACTGTTGACAGGATTTTAAAAAAAATTTGAATTTATTATGAAGTATAAGATTGTAGGATATAAGTTATTTTGATTTTTTCTATATTTCGATTGGATCGATGCCGATGGTGAAGTTTGCAGTGAATTTTCATTCTGCTCCAGGGTTGTGAGTTCGATTCCCGTCCTGGCACCTAGTTTCATACATAATTATATAAAAGTAGATTGTGTGTGTACATACATGTACATTCAATATAAAATATTGTCCTTTCTTTTATTTCTAGGTATATGATGAAAAATGTTTAGTAAAATGGAGGACATAATTTAAGCACATATTGTATTAACATCATGTATGCCTTTATATGTTATACCTAATGTGCCTTAAAGGGTTTGTTGCGATTTTATCTTGTTAATCTTTGTATGGTATATTTAAACAATTAATGAAAATAAAAACATTTTCCTCATATCCCTTTCAAACGTGTAATATATTTTGTTGTTATGTTTATGGAATTAAGAGTTTGATAAAGTTTTCGTAACAGTACATACACCTTTACGATGTAAAACAATATTTTCAGACACGGTTCACATACGAGTATAACGAGACGCAAGTGTCACTCATTAAATTTCAGCTGATTGTATTGTATTGTAAAGTGGTGACCCAGAAGAGAAATGAAAACCAAGACTGTTGAGTAAACACTGAATATATTTTCAATAATCAATTCTTAAATAGGCACAGTTAAGTTATATAGTGTATATTTTTATATGTTATATGCTTATATATATTCCTTAAATCTCAGTATTTGCACGTAGTGATGATGTTACCGTGACTTGTCGTATATTTACATAGGTGTGCACTAGGGATGATCAATATTCATCTGTTTCAAAACCATCGATGTATAGCGAAAAAAATATCGATGTTTTGACTTCGATAACCTTGATACATCGATGTAAAAAGAATAAAACATAGAAAAGTCAATAATTCTTTAAAGCATCATCTAGCGTGCATTGAATGTACTAGGTTCAATTTTATCAGTTCGATAATCATTAGATGACAATTAAGTTCAACAAGTTAAGTTAAAAAGTTAAACAGTTTTATTTGTTTATAATCAAAAACATCGATGTTTACTTTTGTTTCATATATAAAAATAAATAAAAACACATTTAATAAAAAAATTAGATATTTTTTATTTGTTTGTTACCAAAATGTCGATTTTAGATACATCGATGGTTTTATATATCGTACATCGATACTTTTTTATTATATAAAGACTTCGGGTTTACTGGTAAATCTAAGGTACACCTTGAAGACTTTCGATTTTTTAATAAGATTACATAATATTATTTGCAAAATACTAATAATGATTTGGGAATCTTATACCAATGTGGTATTATACCAAAGTAAAGTTTGTGGTACCCCTAAATAGTTTTTGTAAACAGGGGCGTTTGAGGGATTAGAGGATTCACTTTTTTCTAATTTGCTAATGATGACGTAATTGTCAATTTTTTTTTGTTCTTTAGCAGTACACACTGACGTTTTTTAAATGTTTGCTTATTTTTATATATAAGTCTGAATTAGCTTAACCATAATATTTGTACGCTAATATTTAAATTAATGTGTCATAATATTTAAGAAGATTATGTTTGAGTAGGATAACTAGCAGGTTGTTAAGTCTACACAGACGTTATTATGTTGTGTTAGTTTTGAGTTAATAGTTACTTAGGCCATAATTAATACCAGGCGATTATTTCTAAAATCGTATACAGAAAACATATTCTTTTCCTTTATTTTAAAAGAGTTATATCTACTATTTATAATCGATTTTTTTTAATTATATATATAATTATATAATATTATAATTGACTGACCCGTTGGCGCAGTTTGCAGTGACCCTGTTTTCTGCTCGAACGGTTGTGGGTTCGATTCCCGCCTCGAGTCTGGGTGTAATATATGTTTATTTATATATGTATTATTTATATGTATATTTATTTAAAAAAAAAAGTATATCAGTCGGCTGTTACCTAAAACACAGGCATTAAGTTGCCTACCTTAGGAACAGACGACCGTGTGTGTGTGTGTTAAGCATATATATAAGCATATAGATTATGAAATAAATTTAAAAACGAAAGATATTTCTCTTTACCGTGCATTTTATTAATTGATTGTAATTATAATATATATTTTTTATAAATAATGTTGAATAATTTAATACGTAGGTCACTCGATAAGCTTTAAGATGCTCGTAATATAAAAAATGAACGCATCTATATTGTATATTTTTAAAAAGCAAATTTATTTGATGATGATGTTTCAGTCATTTAGGTAACTCCGGTGCTTCTCGCATCTTTCTTAGCAATGATGAAGCTTAATCACGATCATTTGCGCGCTGTGATATATTATGGTTTTAAATTTGGTTTAACTGAAAAACTTAGCCATCAACGAATTTGATCAACGTTAGGGAAGTTTGCCCCATTTCAAACAACAGTTTTAGATGGTTCAGTGAATTTAAAAGGCATAAAACAAACCTCAAAGATGACGACAGAAGTGGTCGCCCACAAACGCGTGGACAAAATGAGTGGACTACTGAAATGACGTTGCGAGAAGATCCACGAATTACTTATTCGGACATCGAGAAGATTCTTGGCGTTAGTTCAGGGAGCGTTAACGTTATCTTGCATCAGCATCTTAAAGTGAGTAAGCTTTTTTGTCGTTGGATCCCACGTTTGCCTTTGTCTAAGAGACACTGAAAAACAGGCCCACGTGGATTGATGCCGCGAAATACGTCTACAGTTTGAAAACAGAAATCATCACAGGTGACGAAATGTGGATTTATCAATTTGAACCGGAAAATAAAAGATAGTCGTCAGTATTGTTCTTTTCAGAAGTAAAACTTTACTTTTTCAAAAAAACTGCAAAGAACACGTAACGTTTGTAAAAAAATGGTGGTTTATTATTTTTTTCTCGCAGCGAGTATGTATCGACAACAATGTTGGAAAATCATAGATCTGTTAACACGAAATGGTATACAACAGTAGCATTGCCGAAAGTTCCAGCTTTTCGAGAGAGGAGACCAAAGACAGGGCTTTGGGGAATCTTGCTGCATCACAACAACACTATTAGCTCCCTATGATTTCTTTTTGTTCTCGATAATCAAGGAAAAAATAAAAGGGAAATTTTTTTCGTGTGCCGAAGAGGAAGCCTACGACGGCGTCGCAATTTCGGACTTATCGGATCAAGACTGGCAAAAGTGTTTTAATAGTTGGTTTAGGCGAATGGAACTTAGCATAGAGAAGGAATGAGAGTATTTAGAAAAAATGTGACAAATATTGTTAATATCTTGTATAGTTTTTTCTTGTCTCAAAACTTATCAAGTGACCTACGTATGTTAAATAATAATGTATGTAAGGTTTGCGAAATAATTATTTTTAAATCTAATATCAATAAGTACTACGAATTTGTACGTATAATCAAATTTCCTGGCGGGAAAACTGAATTACGTTCCGAATCCTAACGGGTAGCCATTTTGAAGTGTTCGGTTGGATAAGCTCTGCTTTTGAAGCAGACACAAACTTCATTTTAGAGTCTTACTATATAACTACCTGTTGCTAGCGGCTTTAAAGTAAACTGAGTTATGAGTATATATATATATATATATATATATATATATATGAGTATATATATATATATATATATATATATATATATATATATATATAAACTTATTTAGTTTTAATCGTTAGTCACTTATACCTGTGGTAAAATTATAAAGGCGCGGAATTGCTTAATTTTTTCAAAGATCAAATAATTTCTTTTTTTTTTTAATCTAAAAAGAAGCAAATATATTATTTATATTAATTGAACCTCTAAGCTTCAATTAAAATTAAACCTTTATATTGACATAACTAAAATTTCTGTGATACCTATTTGCTTACTTTTGAAAACATAAATATAAATCAATGGCAAAACTCCTATACGACTTTTTATCCCACCTAAATGTCCGTAAACCAAATATCCAAAACCTTGGTAATTATTTATTTCTAATCAGAACCTCAAAAATAAGGCTCTATTCTCTGGTTTCGAAATGATAAAATTTCTACACAATTTTTCTTCCATTAAAAAAAATAGTGTTTTTGGAAATGTCTATTTTTCGAAAGGCTGAAAGACGTATACTCAAAAACTTTCTTTAAAAAACTCAACTTTTTTTTTAACCATTAAACTCTTATGACAAAATAGTAATGAATATATACCAGTCATTGATTTCAACGTTCATAGACCATGCGTTTGACTCTGCATAATGGTGGGTACAAGTATTGTTTAGCTACCGACTAAACGAAGAGAAAGCTCGAAATTAAAATCAGCTCAATAAAAAAGTCACAACATATGTCGCTCTCCATAAAAAAATAAACAAGTTTCGTTGAGAAAAAGAAGTTAGATAAGGAGATACATTCATTACTACACTCTTCAAACTTACTTTGGAACATAGAAAACTTATAAAGATTGTCCTACTCACGGTCTTTGGATTACATTGTTCTCATATCGGATAATGTTTCGGATATACTTTTCTTTTATATTTACGCGAATTTTACTCATTTAATTAAAAGTCTAAATCGGAACCGAATAATTCGGACACCCACCACCTCAGACCCCCGAGATCATGGACGCTGTAAAGGGAACACTGAAAATAATAGACGCTTGTACAATGTTACATCGGTGGGTCGGATTTTTGTTTCGACCGTTGTAACATTGTACAAGCGTCTATTATTTACAGTGTTCTTGTTTAAATTTTACTTTGAAGCAATGAAAAGTCTTAAAACTTTCGGACGACGCTTAAATCTTTAGGGACTTTTGTGTTATATATATATTTTAAATATTTTTACAATTTTTAAAATAATTTAAATTAAGAAAATAATATGTTCGTCATTGCAAAGTTATGTCGATCAGAAAAATTTACATCTGTCAAAAAGATCATGCTAACTTGTACAGGGTATAACCGCTTATGTAAAAAATAATAAAAGAAATAATACAATATTCCAATTTCAAAATACAAATTGAATTTTATAACAACTATTGAATACAATTTTCCAACGAATGTAATAATATTTGTCTATAAAACGGGAATTATTATTCGAATTTAAAATAGAACCGTGTATCCGGTTAAGTGCCGTAAAATCAGGTACTCTACTAGATCTCTTGGACTGGTTAATGACTCGAGTTTATGTATATTACTCGTATATTGTTTAAATTGATTGCACTCTATCAGCGTATTATAGAAAGACATTTGAGAATCTCCTACGTTGCTCGATTTTGTAAAATTCATATTATGAAAAAAAAAAACCTAGGCATTGAATTAGTTTTATTTTTTATTTAAAATTTCGACTTTTAGCGCAACCATCATTTAACAGTAAAATAAGAAAAGTGTATATTTAGAATGTTACTTTTCCGCAGTTTCACTAGTAGGTATCAGTTTTAGATAATTTTGAAATAGAGTTGAATTGACACTTATAATTAATAATTTTTCCGTTGTTATGAATTGTAGCAAAATTATAAATATGTTTTTGTCATAAAACAACAAACACACAACATACAAGCTTTTCAGTTTTCCAAATTATTATAGGTTCCATTCCTGTTTTTAAAGTTTCTTGAGTAAAATATATAATCTAAGCGCTGGCCTTTTATTTACGAAATATTCTCTTTTGATGTAAAAGTTCTTAATTTTGTATGATGGTTAAAATTACTCATTAAAATATATATAATTTTCCTTTTACGTTTTGTTTTATATGAAACCTTTAATATCAAAGCTCCTTAAACAAAAGAGTCGATTGATTTTTATTTTTATTAATTACGTCATGTATTTTTTTAAATTATAAATAAAGCTTATAATAAGCTAATTTTGTACAATCAAAAGTGGTATTCTTATTATTCTCTTGTTTTTATTTATTTTTTTAATAAAAACTATACATACTTTTTTTACGGTTTTTCCAAAACCATAAAAGATATGGGAAATTGTCTTGGAAATCATACCTTCTTTTTTGTACTGTCCATGAAAATATAGAAAATTATCAAGTTTTTTTTAATGCATATCCACTCAGTTTTATGTAAAGATCATTTTATTATAAGAGAAGAAAAAACGAAAAAAAAAATCAAATTAAATACAATTTTATTTCATAAATAATATTGTATACAAAGCGCCACTCTAAATTTTACTGTAGTCATTCATTATTATATAATTTCCCTCCATACAAACCTAGTAAAAAATGTATTTTTAGTAACTTTGTATGGGGCACTTTATATTTCTATTTGTCTTAAGTACTTACATTTAAGCCGATGTTTTAACTATCTTTTCTAAAACACCGAAGACTCGTGTATTGCTATTGTTTGTGATTTTTACTGTCCCAGTAAAAAAAAAAGAAGTAAATTTACATCACATATAATTTATATTATACTCTATTATATGATGAATTATATTATGGACTGGGGACACCAGATTTTTAATATCAGGTCTAAAAACTATTGTTAAAATATACAAAAAAAAAGAAACTTAATAAAAAAAGCACTATTTCGACGCTACAACTAACATTACAAAACACTGCACGTTTTACAAATATTCGGTAGATTTTTTATTTTGCAATTTTTGAGTTTTAATTCACAAGAATTTCAAATGGTTTCATCTGATATGATTTTTCGCTGATATTTATTTCGAGGTCCTAAGCTACATGCAAAATTTCATGACAATCTATCAATCGTCGTGAATGAAAGTTCTGAAAGACGACTAAACGGAAGAATAAATTAAGTCAAATGATTAATTATTAAATGAATAAATAAACGCCTCACACATCTCGGCCCCCAGTGGGATCGTGAATCATGTGTCAGAGGTCCTGAAACACAAACAATACACATGACATGACCGTCCAGACTACTACAAACATCGAACCCGAGACCGCCAGCGCGTCAGCCAGTTGTTGGGACCACTGCGTCAACGCATCGTTAAATTATAAAAATTAATAAAACAGTTATTATATTATTAATAAGGAACATTTAATATAATTATGATTTTTAAATGTAAAAATTTTGTTACAGGTAAAAATGGCGCAAAACTTTTTGGCGCTCTTTGTCATGGTCGTACTAGTGATTACTGTTGGAGTTAACGCTAAACGTAAGTATCTAGTCTATTAAAGGCAAATCAGCTCATTTGGCTCAAATATATATATGTGTGTATAATGTATATCTAGATAGTTCAATTAATCTTAGTGCGCGGAGCTGTGTGGCATGTTCTTGTAAATATACAAGTTAGAACTTAGATTTGTGTGACAGTGACGTGGTAGTGGTAGTCCAAATAACACGTGTTCTGTGCTAGTGCAGTCAAAAAACATAAAACTTGACATTTTTTATACCGATATGTATAATATTCAAGGAATTTATATACAAACTGGAATGCTCACGTGCACTCAAAAAACGTTCCTACGGCCGGGATTGCAGCTCTTTTTGCCATGGATTCAAGGCAACTCTCGTAAGAAAGAGACAAAATACTAGTTGTCAACGAAATGCTCGAAACGATTTTTCACTTTACATGTTATAAGCCAATGTCAACCTTATGTCAAATAGTTCAAGGTGGATATTTAAATATACAATTTTATTAAGTGAGCGTTCCAGTTATAATATAAATTCCTTGATAATATTAAATATGGAAAACAAGACATTGACAGATTCTTAACACGCACACGCAGTTATTTATCTGTACAAACTTGACGAATACAGCACTGTAAAATTTTTAACTGGAAAGATACTGGTTATATTATAGACATAAAAGTTTTAAAAATGTGATAGCGAGAATGAAGCTAACAAAAATACGCTTAAACAACCCTTTCCTTCGATTAAGAAAAATATGTAGCAATGATAAATGTAACTGTGTTAATAAATTTTAGATTGGGATTTATGGTTATAAACTCTATATAATGAAATGGGATGATTAAAAAAAAAAAAAAAAAAAAAAACAGTCGTTATAGACTTACATAAGAATGAAAAGGTTTGTTTATGTTTTACATTTATGGAATATTATATTGCGTTCTCAATGGTTTTTAACAAAAGAAATAATTTCCAAATGTACTCGTATCAATATATGTTTTCGCACATTCTCCTTGATTAGACCTTTTTCAGTTCGCTAAAAATTACTCCATGTGTATGGTAAAGCCGGATTCGGTTTTGGGTATTGTTACTTCAATCTATTTGTGGAAACATATTAATGGATGTGAAAATGTTTAAAGGTTATTTTTGAATTTATTTTTGGTTGATTACTTGAATATTTACGAATTGTATTAAGTTACTTCGGAGTAGTTTTGTGTCAAAGTTTTTTTACGTAAGAATTCAGACTATAATATTCATCTCGTTAAATGAATTACATGTATCAAAATAGTTTGGAAACAAATATAATTAAAGTTTAAATATAAATATATATTAACCAACAATCACACCACGTTAACCTAGCCCCGTGGTAAGTTCGTAAGAACTTGTGTTACAGGTACTAGGAACGGAAATAAATTTAAGAAATTTATATAAATACATATATACATAAATAGTTAATAGTAAATACACATCCATGACCCGATGCAGACATTTATATTCGTCATACAGATTATCTGCACCTGGCGGGATTCGAACCCGCGACCGCTGCGTAAAGTGTCCAGTTGCCTGACCACTCGACCAGACGACCGTCGAATAAAGTTAATTAAAGTTTACTAACAAAATAAAATTATTATGGTATATTTATATATGCTTGGTATTTCTCTGGGAGAACGAATCGGAAATGATGAGATCTACAAACGAACGAAGGTTGCCGACATAGCCCAATGGATTTGCAAGCTGAAGTGTCAGTGGGCAGGGCACATAGCTCGTAGAACAGAAGCCGATGGAGACCATGTACCTGTAAGCACAGCGTTGGACGGCCGTCCGCGAGATGGACAAACGAGTTAAAGAAACTCGCCGGAAGCCGTTGGTTGAAGGCTGCTTTGAACCGGTCGCTCTGGAGGTCGATGCGGGAGGCCTATGTTCAACAGTGTATATCTAATGCCTGATATGTTGATGATGATGATGATGATGATATCAAGTAAAAATTACAGTATTATACATATTTACAATGCAGAACTTAAATAATTATTTACAGACAATAATGTTAAGGGGATTGGATGGGGGGGGGGACTATATCACGCAGGTAATACATATTACAATGTTTGTTTTGAATAATAAGTAAGATTAGAATTAAAGACAAATTCAGCACATAATATGAATTGGTCAGTATTTAAAGTTGTTGCGACAATCTACATATGACTACTATATCGATCATCTCGGCACTTGGGCAACAAATTAAAAAATATATTTTTCGTTTGAAAATTTGTCCTTCATTTCAGTAGGCTTTAACGTTGCAAAGGAATGATAAAGGCAGCTGTTATTTACACATTCCGATCAAACCACGTAAGGGGCCGTCCATAAATGACGTGAGGTGTTTGGGGGGAGGAGAGGGTTGAGCGAAATCTCACAGTATCTCACTTTTGGGGTGGTTTCGGTAAATATCACGTAATTTTTTTCCTCTTTAAAAATGTGAAATACTTTTCATGTACCGGTGATTAACTTTCTTTTTTAAGAATACATATAGCCTGGAGCTGGAAACATTGATACGGGAGCCGCGATGACCTTTTTTTTTTAGGAATACGTATAGACTGGAGGTGGAAACACAACACAAACAAACAACGTTTTTTTTTAAATTTAAAATGGGTACGGGAGCCGCGATTACATTTATTTTATTTTTTTTAGAAATACGTATAGCCTGGATGTGGAAACGCATTTTCAAAAATCTTACGCGAGATTAGGGTAGAGGGAAAGGGGTCGAGCAAAATCTCACAAAATCTCACTAAGGGGGAGGAGGGTCAAAGAAACACCAACATTGTCTCTCGTAATTTATGGACGGCCCCTAAATTGTTAGAATATTTCGAATGGTTTTATTTATTTAAACAATATAATTTAGGATTTATTCTGATATACAACCTCGTGGTAAGCTTGCAGGTAACGTGTGTTTCTATTTACATAAATCATTAAGACGTATACATACAGGCAAGTTTTCAGAAGCAACCGCCTTCTGTAAGTTAGCAGCTGATGCTAGTTTAAGGATCGTTTAAGTTAGTTCTCTTTAACTTTAAATAACTTAGTAAAAGTGGAAAATTAAACAAAATTTATCTTTAATGTTACGTTTGTAAGTTAGCAGTTAGCAAATATGGTTACCGGAGCATTAAAATTAAGTTTATCGTTTTTTTTTTCATTCGATATAGGATACTTACTTACTACTTAGGATAATTATATACTATGTATGTATGTATATGTGTACGTATGTATGTTTGTATCTGTTTATGTATTTATGTATGTATTGTGTAGGTATATAACGATTGTCATTAACGTTATCTTATTTTTCCCTTTTTTCTTTTTTTTTAAAGGGAAATTTACGAATACTCAACTTTGCACACGTACAAACGTCCGCTCTTGTAAGTCCTAAGGTTGGCTGGTAGAGAATGCTTTTAGCATTAAGCCCGCCTTTTGTACAATTATTTAATGTATTGTGCAATAAAGTTGTAATAAATAAATAAATATTTGTGATGAGTATTGATGTCTACGCATACAATAAAACTGTAGTAGGTACAATTCTGTAGATTGGAGACATAAATTTTTTTTTGAAATTTTCTTTATAATTGATCCTTAAGCCAAAATTGGATTTTTTTTTTTATTTTTGTTCAACTGTTGTTTATCGGTCTGTTCGTCTGCCTGTCTGTTTGAAATTTGACCCTGTAACTACTGAATGGGTGTGAACGAAACTGTGCGCATGATTAAATTCCATACTACGAGCTAGAAAAGATCCCTTGGGAGAGGGGATAAAAGAATAATTGTGTAATAACGAAGTCGCGTGAACAGTTTTTCTTAAAATAAAAATTATATTAAAACAATTTCATAACTTAGTATATTGTTTTTTCTTTTTTTTAATTAGTGTTTTAATAAATCGTAAAATACGAGAAGCCATTATTGTTAAGGTGCATTGAAATAAAATATATGTATGTACCAATAGTGATCTGATTATATATATGTAATATATATTATTATTGTCTTTAAACTTGAAATACTTATCTTTGTGACGAAACAATATTTACGCTATCAAATGACATATCAACACGTCGGAAAAATATAACCTGTAAAAATGTTTTAAAAAATAAAACCTCAATAATTTACATCAAATGGTAGAGGCAGAGGTTTTTCAGCTTTCCTCATTGGATCTAATAATTGAAGTGGGAATTGAGATTAAAGTAATTTATTTTGCTTGCGTTTTCTTATGTCAGATTTAATGTAATATTACAAACACAACACTTGAATAAATATGTATTGGTAACGAAAATATTTTAATTTATAAAATGATAGGGAATATCTTTTCATTCATTCAGTTACAAAAAAAAAATACTTTCTGTTATTTCTAAGTAATATTATATGTACGTATTTATATAATAATTATTATTATTTTATATTATATTTAGGTTTAATTAGGACTCTTAGGGAAAATATGATTTAATTAGAAAGGCTTAAAAAAGTGTGTACATTATTATAAGTTAATAGCACTTCCAGTACCATATGGTTGCTGAAAGAATTTAAATCTTAAATAAGAGCCTAAGCACACAGCGTATTTTAAACGCGCAGACGACACGCAGGCGACGCGCAGATGACGCGCGTATACGCGCTTCAAATGAGATTCGAACGCAATATTGTAACCTGCGCACACGGGGCGAGCATGAAACGCGCGTCTACTGCGCGTATACGCGCAGTTACGGTCATACAGACGTGCTGTAGTCGCTCGTAGCTTCCGTGCGATTGGTAAGCTCGCGCCTCTCCTCTACGTCTTCTCCGTCCCTTTATACGCGCGTTTGAAGCAATGCAAACGCATAAATCAGCATCTACGGCGCCGAAAGCGCGCGTCGTCTGCGCGTTTTAAATACGCCTTGTGTTATACCTCTCAAAGATCTGAAAACTGACACCCTTTCGCTACCGTGACTTAATTAATTTTTTTAAATTTAATCTCGTTTTCGGCGGCAAATGATAATATCATGTAAAAAAATATATCTGAGAAATTCTCGAACCGCAACGGAGTCGCGTTTTGGTAGAGGTAATTGCATTTATATCAATTATCATTGCTCCCACTTTATTATTTTTATTTCCTAATAGTTGTCTGGGGAGATCGCTGTTTCAGTGATAACACTGCCTTTTGTACATTTATTTTTGTTTCTTTCGTTTTTTTTTTGTTTATATATCTTTTGGTATGGAATAAATAATTAATATTTATTTTGTATTTGTATTGTATTGCCCAGTAATGAGACATTATGAAACACATAGTACAGTATTAATACGAGTATATTAGAGTCAGATGTCGCTACCAATTGTTTCTAGTAATGAAAAAAGTCGTTAATACTTCTAATAAATAACTTCTTTCGTCTTGTTAATGTGATGTTTGTATGTAACGAACAAGAAGATTGAAACGAATGAGAGTAAAATATTATATTTGTTTGTCACGTCAAAATTTGCGAACCTTTGATATTAGACAAAATATTAGCATATTATGTACGATGTGTTCTAACATTATTCATATATCCCATAAATTTGAATTTGTTATTTGCTTTCAAAATGCACAATCATTTAATGTCGCTTTGTGTTGCCATGTAAAATATATCTGTGTGAATAAAAATCATTTGACGTATCTTAGATTACAAGGAAAGAATTATTTTAAAATTAAAAAGAAACATTGATAATTTAAACAATATTTTTATTTCAAAATCTTAGTTCTCGTATGTATTAATACTGTTTGTGATAGATTCAAATTAAACATGAACGGATGTTCAGTTAAACGGTAAGTGAGAGGCTTAGAGACATAATTTCAGACGTCATTTTTAATAAAACAAAAAGAAAAAAAAATAATAATAATTGTAAAAATAGACCAGTCGTTAGAGCAATATCTAATTTGAACGTATGTATTCGAATAGTTTTATTTTAGTACATATGATGAAAAATAGTGATAAGCTATGAAGCTCACACAATTTAAAAGAGTTTACCGAAAGTTATTTAAACGTGTTCACGCTTTAACGTTTCTAACTGAAACGTTAAAGCGTGAACGCGTTATATAAAAAAAGCTTATATCATCGAAAAAATCCGAATACAATATATTATATTATTATGGATTGTTAGAATAATGGCATATAATATCTTCGATTAAATATGTGGGACAAAAACTTGACTAACTTTTAATACGAAACGCGTGCTATCTTCATCTAAGTACGCAATGGTTAAATGTTGTACATGTAGACTGCGGATAAGACGAGTAACAAAACGCTTGAGTTATTCTTAACATCTTCAACTTGAAGACAATCAACTTGTGATAGTTTTGAAAGACTTGATTGTATATTTTTGTTATTTCTCGTGTTATATACTCGTAGATATATGGTTCTTACATTAACTATATATTCTTATAATATTGCAAGATTTTTTTGTTTATTTGTAATTATAGTTATTTGAATAACAGAACAGATTATTATAACTTTTTATTATTGGAACTATACAAAAATAAAATAGGCTAAAATAAGATCACGGTAATTCTTATGAGGTTAATATTTTTATATAAGTCTTTCGCTATTAACTTTCATAGCGTCATATTTCATAACTCTTAAAATTTTATATTCAGTACAATTTCTTTAGCAAAAAGAAAGTTAAAGATAGAAAGTCCTGGGATATAAAAACATACACAAAGAAGGAAATACGCATGTTCAACAGGGTCATTTCATAACCATCATTTAATAAAATAAAAAAAGGCAATAGCGCGCATTTGTGAAACTTATTATTACTAATGATATAATAATTATTATATATATATATATATAATAAGCATTTAAGTGATAAGTTTATATGTATGCAAGAATGTCAATAATTTTCTAAGCACACGTAACATGCCCGAATTGTTGAAATTAATCATGACCTTATCAGTTACATCGTTATCACTGAATTGTACATAGATCCTGCATCATACAGTGTGTCTCGGCTCTCGTGGCGAGCATAACCGAATGTGATTGTGATGATGCGGGTCAAGATATAAGCGAGTTCAAGTGACCTCTTTCGCTAAAACAATTGGTATAACAAAAGATTGTATTAAATTTGTCATCTATTATCATCTGTCAACAAGGATCTTGCGATTGTCGTATTTATTTATTCATTTATACTTTATTGCACAACACAAAATTGAATTGTACAAAAGGCGGGCTTAGTGCTAAAAGCATTCTCTATCAGCCGACCTTAGGACGTACAAGAGCGAAAGTTTATAGGTGTGCAAAAATTGGAAACTGAGAAAATTGATTTTGTTTCAAAGGCAAAAAAAAAATAATAATAATATCTTTATCGTTTCGTGATACATATGTATAAATAAAATCTTTAGTTATTATTAGTTATATTGTTCTATTCGATAGCATTAACATTTATCAGTAAACTTAAGCTATTTCTTAATAAGCTATTTCTTACAAGGAGGTTAAAAAATTCATTTAGATTTAATATTTTTATGATGAAATATTATTAACAAAGTACATATTAACCACGAATCATAAAAAGCCCATCGTAAACGCTAACGCTTATAAATTGTCCGGCCTTGAGAAGATTATACCTAGGGTTCGTTAGAGCTAATCCACTGGCTGCATCCAATTCGAAATGTTTATGATATTAGTGTTATGTACAAATCACTGCACTTGGTTATGTAACATAGTTATCTTCAACTGTTTCAGTATATTGTAGGCGTCCATTCAGTGTATCCTAATATTATTAATGTCCTGTTTGACTATAGGGTCAAGATGATACATAACTTTTTAACTCATTTCTGATCCAAGCTGCTGGTATTTGAAATACCCTACCCCAAGTCTGTTTTGACATAAAGAATTATTTTTTCAATAATAAATATATAAATATGTCTAACATACAGACACGGTTGTCTGTTCCTAAGGTAGGCAAATTAGTGCCTGTGTTTTAGGTAACTGCTAACTGATAGGTAACTGATAGGTATATATTTTTTAATAATTATACATATAAATACTATATTACACCTACCATAATAGTACATACCAGGCCCGGACTGGGACCCGAAACCGACCTGGGCATTTTAGTGACGGCCGGCCCTCCACTCTCAAGAGAAAGAAAAACTACTAATGTAAATTTTGAATCATAGGTCCTTCTTAATTAGTCAATGATTTCCGAAGAAGAAGCCGAACTCTCGGCTACTTTATCAATTATGTCGTCGCTATCTAAATTCATCAATAGATCCTTTTCTACCGCCATTATCGCAAAACTAATTTAAATTTTTAGAGAATAAGGTACTCCTCATGCGATTTTTATAATTTTTAGGTTAGAAAAGGATCTTTCGCAATCAACTTGACTCAACGATAATGTTAAAAGATATTTGAACGCTAGACCAATTAAATTGTAGGTGTCGGTCAATAGATTGTATCTATGCAAAATTTTAAAACAGGAAATGGCACAATTTTTGCATGTACGGCGTGTTATACATCGTACAAATCTGTCTTCTTCACCTCCATTCTCTTCCATGAATATTTTATAATCTTCTAATTCAGTGGTTTTAATTTTATCCCAATGCAATGCCAAATTTTTCAATTCAATCTGCAAATTTTCACCTGTAGCTCTCTTATCAAATTTCAATAAACGTCTTTTTAACTCAACTAGTTCACTGGATTCAAATTTATTGTTACATATGTCAGAAAAAGGTTTTGGATCTAGACCGAGAAATCAGCGTACAGTTTTCCATTTGTAAGAAAACGACGATCCATGCTTTGCGTAACTGCGTCGAAAATAATGTTATGAACAATACCTTGTATGCATGAATTACGTCAGAGAGAACTTCATTCTGTGCCATCTCACCTGGCATCTATTTCCTTTTTCTAAGTCTCAAAGTTACGTATGAAACCGATTCTATGTTTGAGAATGAACCAAAAATTTTCTTTAATGCCGTATCTTTGGACCACCAACGTGTTTCTCCAATAATTGAGAGCGTTTTGGTATTTCCGTCCTCTTTAGTTTATTCCCACACATACATGCGTTGGGTAAGATTGGCGAAGAAACACGTCCACGTCATTCAGTAAGCTAAATAATGAAGTACTTTGAATAACAGCTAAATTCAATAAATGTGCATAGCACTACACATGAATTTGCCCTAGAGATTCGTTAGAAAGCAACGAAGAAAACCCATTATTACTAGTAATAATGGGTTTTCTTCATTGCTAAGTCTAGACTGTAGATGACGTAAATTTACAATGTAAATTGAATTAGGACTTCGACTTGATGGTAGAGGGCATTATTCTAGACCGGCCCATCGGGCATCCGGCCCATCGGACATTTGCTCGATTTGCCCATATGGCAAATCCGGGCCTGGCACATACTAGTGGTCGCCCAGTGGTTGAAATTACAGCATTGTCAACATCATAGAAATATGATTGCGCCTAACATGGTCAGTATATGCAGCAGTAATTGGACCTATTCTGTGATAAAAAATTTCGATAAAAAATTCGTTGCAAGACCTGTATTTAACACCGTGTTGACAACAGACTTTGACAATAAACAAAATTTGTGTATGTACATTGTACATATGTGTGTGTCATAGTGTGTGTAGTGTTTTTTTAAAATGAATAAAATGCATTTTTTGAACATTATTGTAAAAAATATTATCATTCTGCACTTCTTCTCCATAATTTCATAGTTCTCCGTCCGTGTAATTTTCGTGAAAAGGGTAAAAAGTTTTTGTTTCACGTATTATTATATAGATATTATACGTAACCTCGGGGTGCGAATCGAATCCACAACCACGGAGCAGAAAACAGGGTCACTGCCAACTGTGCCAACGGACCAATCAAGTAATTCTTGATTTTATCGCTTTTAAATAAAAATAAAACTTATACATAAATATATTCCTTGACCGTTCTGTTGTTCTGTGTTGTTAGACGACTGTTCTGATGTAGTGGTGCGAGGATTTGAGTATCGCCTCAACGCCGGCGGTCGCGGGTTTGATTCCCGCTCGGTGCATATATTCGAATTTGTATAAATATTTGTTTCCGGTCTGGGTGTACCTACATGGTTACTTCTGGGTTTTCCCACCGTGCCTCGGAGAGCACGTAAAGTCGGCGGTCCCAGTTGTTATCACAGATATTATTTAACGATCGTTAATCATGGTAGGGAAATTATCTGGAAATCCGCAGTGGAGCAGCGTGGTGGATTAAGCTCCAACCCTTCTCTTATATGGAGGAGAGGCCTTTGCCCAGCTGTGGGACGTTTACAGGTTAATTCGAATATATTCCTTCATAACTATAACTGCTTCTTAGCGTTAATAAACTCGTTTTCTATCGCAAAAATATTTTTTCAGAGCGGTCCAGTAGATAGACAAACATACTTTTGCGTCTTATTAGTATCAATATATATGTACATTATATCATATTTATACTACATAATTGATAATATCTTAAATGTATAATTTTAAGCCTTATACCGTATTAGTCAAATTCCAATTTCCGCGAACGTAGACAATATTATGTTCTTACAAAGGCCAAAGCATAGTTCCAATAACAGAATTAGGGTGTGTTTGAGCGGTCCGAACAACGGCTGTCCACAAAGGTCACGTGTTGCCAAATAAACTAAGTAAACTGATCCATACGTAGGGCCCGTATGCAAACGACTGCCACGACTGTGCACAACGTTTTTTATAAAAATTTAAAGTGTAAATTGTACCAACATCTTTCGTTAATATTCCACTGTCAATCCATATCAGTTACTATATTTGAAGCCACATTTCATATATTATGAAAACTATAAGTGACAAAAAAACGAATGTATATATATATATATATATATATATATATATAGTAATATGTTGTACGGTTGAATTGCGTTGTGTGAGTCTGAATCGAGTTAGGCAGGTTTTGGTTTTAGTTTGATTTAAATAAATATATCCCAATGTACAGAAATACTCGTATTAATTATCAATAAGTTTAAGAAATTATTTGCTTATAGCGCTATACTCAGATATGAATTTCATTTGAAATTTTTTGTGTTTTAGTTGTCCTGTATCACGATAAGATAGGCTTTAACAACACACTAATATATTTATTTTATTATTATCATATGTATTGAAAATTAATGCAGATGAATAAAAAAATTGTAACAACATATTTTGTATAAGACACAAAAAAGAAGATATGAATTTGTAAATAAGTCCATAGCTTTCATATTTGTTATTAGAAAACTTAAATCAAAAAATTTTCCTTAGTCAAACTTTTGATGACATCGATTCTATTAAAATGAATCACACTCGCCGAAATGATAAAACAGAAAAAAATAATAAATCGAATGATACGATCGAATGTTAGTTCTAGTGATTTATTGAAGGATATGCTTAGTTGGTTTCTTTATTTTGTTCAAGTTCTGAGAGGAATATCAATGTGGTATTAGTACCACATTGATATCATAGACTAAGGTCTTATTGTTGACTTCTGCTATTATGTGGGTCCATTTGATTCTTTTGAATACCTGCGTCATGTTTTTAGTAGCCATGAAAAAGAAAAGAGATTTTTTATGTTTGTTAAATCAATTGCGAAAAAGAAATTATTGTAAGGAACCCTGCCTAGGAAAAAATAAAAGATTTTGAAGTACGTGACAAATTTTTTCATTACAATTGATTAGTAGAATAGGCACCACACCTCCAATTTTGGTGTTTTTGTTCGGTAGTAGGTATGTACAAATAGTTGTAATTATAGTACGATAATTTAAATTTAATGATTTTCTTTCTATTAAATTATATGTTATAACTTCAGAAATACCTCACTATAGATCAGTGTCTGATGAAAATAAACCAAGAACGAAAGAACAATTCCCAGCCTTGGTTGGAAACTCTCTTAAGGATATTGAGGTCTTATTAATAGCTTTTTTTTGGGATACTTGTAATTTTAATTTTTTTATTTTATTATCGATATTATACATGTGTATATATTACATTTCCGGCGCGGTTTCAGTCAAGCGACCTTCTGTTAGTTGCTAACGGCAAAATAATTGTCAAAATAGGTAGGAATTATAACTAATTCGTTATACGTATCAGAACGAAATAATGAAATGATTTCTATGGTACAAAAAATATATGTATGTGGGTTTATTTTTGAAAAGTTAAATCAATTCTCATTCAAAGAATACTAACGTAAATATATTGTAGAAGGGAATAAAGCGAATAGATTTCATTAAATGTTAGTTTTTATTTTAATTATAAAGTATTTCGTGACTTGCTAAATTGTATCATACAATTTTTTTGACGAATGTAGGTCATGGATAACAATTGATATTTATTGATTTTATTATAGTATATTTCATTTCCATGTATCGTGATTAATTTTAATTGATTTATGTTATATAATATTAAAATTTTAGTTAATCTTCAATAAAATAATTAAAGGGTTTGTGAGTTTATTAAAGAATATTTATAAAAGCGATATATTAGTGTAAGGTATATTACACAGTATTACCACCAGCGTGGCAGCAATTCCGGGCAATGCGAGCGCTAAGGCGATATCACGGTTGCTTCTCACTTTGGCTAACAGTAATAGAAAAGTCTTGCCTGTTCCACCGGGAGCATCCAAAAAAAGATATCACATACACCTGCGTCGATACTGGAAAGTATTTTATAATAGACGGATTGAGTTGTCAAACATGTGTCAAAATAAAATGTAATTTAAATCAAAAGCACTAAGGAGTATTGATATCAACTTCGAAGCTAATAACTTTCTACCTCCTTTAGGGACTAACTTCTACCGTTAGGGGATGAATTTTGATAAAATACGAAATACATCATCAATCAATATTTATGCAAAATTTGAAGTACATTGGACCAATCAATCACGTTGTCCCATACAAACTTTGCCCCCCTTTTTTCACCCCTTTATTGGATGCTTACGTTATACAAAGAACACCCGCTCTAAGTTTCAGGTCTCGACTATGCTTAGCGGTTTAGACTGTGCGTTGATCTGTCAGTCAGTCAGTCAGTCACTCATTCAGGACAAAGCATTTTATATGTATAGAAGATGGTTATGTATTTACTCCTCATCAATATAAATAAAGCGTTAAACGCTTATATTGGTCATAAAACTTAAAGTAATTGACAATGTACGACTAATTACCCATCTTATCTACTTCATCCATCATCTATTGAATACAATAATGCGCAGTTTAAATGCATATGCATTTGTAATTTTTAATACTATAAACAATCTCATAAATTGTTTGTTAATTAAATAAGATTTATTTTTCTAATTAAAATATTTTTTTCTACAGGTGGCTGTTCAGCATTCGGTCACTCCTGTTTCGGTGGCCACGGGAAAAGATCTGGTGACTCCAATTTGGTGGATGTAATATCATATTTATATTACCTAACAATTATTTATATATATATATATATATATTTATATTTGATCAGCTTATCCTAATGATTGATTTGGTCAGCCGTGGATGTAAATTCCGCTTGTAATACATGTTTGTAAATACCAGGGATTCCCAAACGGGTCGATATCGACCCCTTGGGTTCGAAATCGATTTCCCAAGGGTTGACATAAACGAAAACTGATTTTTTGTTAAATTGGTATTTTGTACTAATAGGAAAAAAACTACAGGTAGGATTTTAAAGTAATTTGGCTATGGGGGTCTGAGTTATCAGTTCATTTTTAAAAAAGGGGTCTCTTGCCCAAAATAGTTTGGGATTCCCTGGTATAGACCATAATCATCTTTGTCAAGATCTAGGTGTTCGTGTTTGTGGTGTGCGTGTTTTCTGACCCCTAACATAGGATTTCATACTATTGAGAGCCGTTGAATATGAGATGTTCTATTTTATTTTATTTAGTCGGTTATTGTACGGCACAGTTTAAAAGGGCTAGCCTGTTCATTTAAATGCTAATAAGGCAAGATAAGTTCGACGTAATTTTTATTGAACTTTCTTTGTTAAATATTTTTGTATTAATGAAGTACAAAAAATGTTAAAGTGGCTCCATTGAAAAATACAAAGTACTTAATAATTTTTCATACTTTTTAGAGGTTATTAAGTAATGTTGCTAGTCGTTTGTATTAAAAATAAAATGAAATGATATACTTTTCTAAAGCATAAGACGTCTTTTAGAATTGTGGTTTGTACGTAATAATAATAATAGGTATTTATAGACATATAATAAATATGATTTATTATATACAAAAAACCAAATATTCAGATTAATACTAATAAATAACTTTTTATACTAGTTTTAGAATTAAATATAAAAAACGACTGTGTTAATCAGACGCGAATGGGTCACTTAATATGTACTTGGCTAGTTTTGTATGTGTGTAGAATGCTCGTATGTTGCGGTCTCTTCCACAAACGCTACAGGTCGTTTGCTTAGTTTTGTTAACAAACCAACAAACGAGGCTTACAACTTGACATGTATACATATATCGACGCCGCAGGTCAAAACTTTGTTCAAATTTGTTAGTTATTAATTGCCACATAAGTGTACTTAAAATTTACTTTGAGAACTAACTGTATAAGAATGTTTTAAAATTTAATAGATTGATTTTCATTTTCGAATTTATGTAGATATATGTATGTATGGATGTGTGTTACGTGCACCTCTATCGTCCTATTTAATTTCTCTACTTAAGGTTTACTGCTTCATCAATAAGGCCGCCTCTTGTACTTTTCTCTTGTAAGCATTTTACTCTGTACCTATAAACTTTTTTTGTGTGCAATAAAGAGTATTTGTATTGTAAAGGGATACTTACTGCCTTTAAGAAGCTTTCATAATAATAATTTTACATACTAAACCGTAAAAACTAAATTAATTAAGCAACTATTTTTTGAAATGTATACTAAATATTTTGTCAACAGCCTGCAAACTCCGATGTAATGGGCAATCGGCAGCTTGGACAGGAAGAGACTCCACCTCATCCCATATACCCTCACTCTGGGTATGGCATCCTGCCCGGAGATGACATCATTCCTATTAGAGATGGAGGTATTTTATCGTTTCGAGTGAAGTATCAGAGATCCTGCTGTTTTCTATTATATTGTTGTGGAATCTTTGAGTAATCATAAAGTGGTTTAGCTTTCTGCAAACTCGTGGTGAAATAATTTGGCGGATTAAGTTTCAACCCTTACCTTTTTTAGGAGAAACTGTCTTTGTCCAGAAATGCGATGTTTAGAGGCTGTTTAATTACTGTCTGATTAAAACATTACTACTGATGAAATAATCATTTAACTGCGTTTTTGTTGTAAGTGAGCGCTTGAATTCGATCCCCATCATTATTTCTTTGATAACATAATTAAATCCTCTTCTCTTAGCCAGTAATGTATTTGTGGCTGATCTGGTACTGTAAAAATCTGTAAGATGCGTTGATACTCGTAACTAAAGTGAAGTTTGATGAAGGTTTTGATTAATAGAAAATTAACGATCAGAGAATTTAATTACAGAAAATTATATCCTTTTAACCTCAGATTATTTGTTAGAGAATAACACTAGATTGCTTAAATTTTTTTCCTATTGTTTGTATCTGCAAGTTTTATTTAAAATAAAATATACATATAACATTTACATGACATTTCATGGAATAAAAATTCGATGTGTTTGTGTGTGTGCTTCAACATTTACTTACGATTTAATTTTTTTATATTAACTTGTACATAGACCTGTGTAACTTGTACATAGACCTTTACAGAATCGTCAATTATAGAATCTTTACTATACTTGAGTTTTGTAATTTGATTTATTTTGATCGTCTTATTGAACAGATTATGATAGATATTTATAGGTAAATTAAGAACATAGAAAAAATATTACAAAGTTTGTTATAAATTTATTTTTATTTTAGGTGCATAAATTTATTATTTACATAAAATAATTTTTTGCCAAAATCTTTGTAAATAAATCAAACTTTAAAAAAAAAATGAAATTCCAATTAATTATTCAGAAAGTAATCATTATTATGGTAAATATATTTTATTTTTACAAATTAGATGCACGGGAGTAATATTTATACTTTTTTCATTACTTGAATCCGTAGCATTACGTTTTAAATCCTATTCTACTTTGGTTTCTTTCTTTCTTTTTTTTGTAATAAAAGTACATCTGTTACCACAAACTTTTTCATTGACAAAGGGACACAAAAAAAAATAGATATGAGAAATGGTAGTGTCTGTATTCTTTTCACATTTTGACATAATTATGTCGTATTTTATAATACTCAATTCTTAGGGTTAATCGATATCAACGCGGATACACAAACGAAAGTTTTTGTGACGCACTGACATACAAACAATATAAATTATTATATAATAAATTAACAAAACAAATATCATAATCAAAATGCTACTTCTAGAAGAGTTTATGTATAAGAATATTGTACTACCACGACAGACTAAAATTCATATTATTTCAATGCAATGTAGCGTAAAAGTGTACACTTTTCTGGCATTTAGATTATATCTTATTAAAAGTTATATGTTACTAACAAGTATCTAATCTATGTTACAATAAATGTTTTAATTTGCTATTTATTTTTAATCTAGATCAGTAAAATCGAATATTAATTTCAATATATCGTCGTTAAGAGCATTCTGAGCGACCATAGAAAATATAAGAAGACGAAGTCATGTTAATTGTTTTAGTTAAAACTTGAGCCTCATTAACAGAGATTTTTTATGACCTTTTAAATAACATATTACAGTCATTCCGTACAATCTTACAATAACTGAATATTCATTCACTGCCCATAAACTTTATATATGGATAATTCTTTAACCTATAGGTACTGCTGATTCAAAATATTTAAGATATATATGCACGTAATATTTATGTATATAATAATGCCTTTTATGTGTCTCTTAACTACATAATAACCTGTATAATCCGAAGACAATAATTTACCATTTGATATGATAATATAAATTTTGACGGTGATCTGAATTTGAAAGGCGATAAGTGGAAATAACAATGAAGGTTTTAAGGGATGTGTTTACGAGCGTATTGATTTTATGACGAGATTTACGCTTCACTTAAATCGTATGTCCTAGTAGCGTTTTAGATACCGTGATTAACTCTCGACTCAATAAAACCTTATTCAGTACTACTTAGATGTCGATTGTGGTACAACCTAGACTTTTTATGCCTGTTAGTTTTTGTAGAATTTATGGTCACTGCTGCGCTTCTATGAGTTACATCGAGATAATTTGTAGCCTATATTACTTGTCCATGATGAAGCTTTATAAGGGTAAAATAATTATTAAAATTAGTTCAGTAGTTTTAGAGTTAACTAAATCAAAATCAAAATCAAAAACAACTTTATTCAAATAGGCCCCACGAGCACTTTCGAATCGTCATTTTACAAAATTAATATTGTAGTGATTATTATTATTTTTTGTAAAAGTAAAGCTACCACCGATTCGGAATGTAGATTCTGCAGAGAAGAATCGGCAAGAAACTCCGCAGTTACTCTTTTGAAAATAATAATAAACTGTGTTTTAGTACAAAATTAGTAATATCTTGCATGAAATACAGCGCCACTAAGTCCACACGTCTTTATCAGCTAAATAATCCTGCACCGAATAATACGCTTTATCTAATCTAAGAAATATCTAAGAAATCTTTTCTCCTTAATATTGGTATAGATTACCATAACACGGAATTTTATTAAATATTTTCTTAAGATTGTTGATTTAACTGGCCCGTTGGTGCAGTTGACAGCAACCCTGCTTTCTGCTCCAGGGTTGTGGGTTCGATTCCCGTCCCAAGTCTGGGTGTAATATTATGTATGTATTACTAAAATTTTTATATACCTATTTCAGTCGACTTCACAGTCTGAAATAGGTATACTTGACAGTCGACAGGGTCGACCCAAAACACACACTACACGGGTATTGATTTCCCTACTTTGGGAATAGACGACTGTGTGTGTATTTTAACATATATTTATATTTTTTATAAAGTATCGTTTTAATTAAGTCTATATAAGATATAACATAGCTGACGTGTCTCGAGTCTTGAGCCAAGTCGAGTGTTTTACAATCGCTGTATCGTGAAGGGTTGGCGTTTAAACCACTACGCTGCTCCATTTCGGATTGGCGGATATTTTTTCCTATCATGAGTAACGGTTGCTATCAGATATCTATAATAACAAACGGAGCGGACGGCTTTATATGCTCTACGAGGTACGGCGGGAAGACCGACAGGAACCCAGACTAGAAACAAATATTTGTACAAATACCAATACCCCAAGCGGGAATGAATCCACGAACGCCGGAATTAAGGTGACTATTCGCACCACTACACCAGAACGGTTGTCGATAAACTGACATTATACATTACATATTAGGTATTTATAATTGTTTATTTTAAAAGATTTTATGAAATTGTAATAGTAACTCTAAGTTTAATAACTTTTTAATGAGTCTTTAATTTTTATACGTGTCATCGTAATATTACGTAGTTAGTTTATAAACGATTGCAAACTGTCAAATTGTAAATTGGTACGTAACTTGCATAATTTTTTTTTCTGTCGAACGATTCCCTCGATGAGAGCGTCGCGTCAGTTGTCGGTTTAAAGTCCAAATAATCCAAACAAAACCGTCATTAGCTTACAATCGAACGGCTTAAAAAAACTGAAAATATTAACTAACTATTTTTATGTTAAAGGTGACATAATTATTACATAATTTTATGGTCATACAATGACTAGACTACTCTTTAGTTTAACATTTTATTATTTATGACAGAATGTTATTTTATAAATTTTTTATTTTTTTTTTGTAATTGAAAGAAAAGTACGGTGTCGTAAAATAATTTTAATATCGATATAAAATTTGTTTTATACCATCGATACATAATACGTTTACGATTACAGGTGTGTACGACCGGGAGGAGAATAACGTGAGAGACGCCGTCAAAATGAAGTTACGAAATATTCTCAAATATTGGGTAAGAATATCATATTGGAGACGTTTTATTTTCATCTTCGTAAGCTATTGTGTCAGTAACCTGTAGTTTAATTACTGAAATGTTCCGATAATTTAAAAAAAATAATGTCACATAGCATACGTAAATCGACTTTTGACGACGTTCTTATAAAATACATTGAATTATCTCACTATACCTTGTCCAACCGTTTATTATCTTTTTGACAGTTCGACATTAGTTACACCCTCACACGTTACTGATTCGATTTCAAGTAATAATCGATTTTATTTAAGAACAACTTACAATCGATTTAACGAAATATTTTTAGTTTAAATATTAATTATTCGTTTCTTAGTTTTTTTTTTAACGCGTGCATAGTTAGCAGCCGTCAAAAATTAAATAAACGAATAAACATATTCATTGTTCTTTACTCTCGATTTGAACTAAATTTCCAAGATTTCGACTTAATTCCTTGCAAATAATGAATCTTGGAGTCATAGATACTATTTTTATTTCCTTTTTTTTTTAAATTAATTTTACAGAAACAATACTTATATGAAGTCAAATTATTTTTATCATATGATCCATTCATCGATCGATATATTTCAAGAATTGTTTTATAGTCTGTGGTTGTTTGATATACACAGGGCAATCACTACCCGTCTATAAAGTACGACATTACTGTAGTACATTATTCTGAAGAAAAAAACGTTAATTTATAGACGTAAGCTGTGAAAAAGATAATAAACGGTTGGACAAGGTATAACCTTCCAAAATTAAAACAAATTAACTATAGAGTATTTAGTTGGTCGTATTATTTAGAGCAAGACAGTGGAAATATAAATAGACACCCACTTAGTTTTATATTTATTTATAGATAATATAAAAAGATTAAAACGCTTTGTCTGTTACTATACTGCTTTGTCTCGTTCTAACTTGTTCTAAGAAAGAAAACGGTCGGAGTTTATCTGAGACACTGTTTTGCCGAAAGTCGAAGGACCCAGAATTTCTTCCATACAGACATTTCTAGATGACGCATTGCTTGGCGGTATACAACATTTTTGAGCCAACATTGGACAATAGCTGCTTGGGAGTTTAGGCTTTATTGTATACATACATAAACTAAATTTAGTTTTAATAATAATTATTATAACCTGATATCCTAATAGACGCACACAATTTAAGTAAAAAAAAATATTTAAACATACAACAACGATAAAGATCAAATGGTGTCGAGTGTAGTGTATTATATTAAATTATTATTTTTGTTTTGTGTGACACACACACACACACACACACACACACACACAAACACACACACACAAACACACACACACACACACACACACACACACACACACACACACACTATATACAGGGTGACTGGCGAGATACTATCGGTGTTTAAGGAGAGTGCTCGGTGCATGGTTCTCATTCGAATTATGTAAAAATATAACATAAATATTGATAAGCTTCTAAGTAAAGTTGCCCAACAGTTATCTAATTATTTACGCGTCGTCTGGACACCCTAGTTTCCACGCGGTAGTTAATTACGTCCAAACACCGCCAAGTGTTAAGAGGGTTGGCGGTTAATTCCCTAACATAAGTAACGATCGTTATCTTGTCTATGATAACAACAGTGATCGACGGCTGTACGTGCTCTCCGAGGCACGGTAGGGATCCACATGGACATACACCCAGACCGGAAAAAAATATTTGTACAAATATCTGTCCCAAGCGGGAATCGAACCCGCGACCACCAGCGCGTGGCGTTGCAGTTGAGGCAACTACTCGCACCACTACACCAGAACGTCGCGTGTCGTGTTTTCATTTAATGATATTAACGAATTATTTACAACGATTTTCAATCATTAAACTACCTATTTACCTACATAACTACACTAACACACACACAGTCACTTTTAACAGTTTCGAAAGCAATGGTGATTCTGCATTTGTGTATTGATAAGCCATACCTAATTACTAATGACAGATTACACTAACACACGACAGATTAGGTATACGCGTATGATCGATCGCTAGGCGCGCAGGAGCCGGGAAGACACACGCAAAAAACACACAAACAAAAAACCCAACTGCGTAAAATACTCTTATTATAAACAAAAAAGAATAAAACAATTTACTAGCTTTCATTTGAAACCCATATTGCTACAGTAAGAAAAAAATCAACCCCCCCCCCCTTCATTCCGCCATTTGCGGGCGCCATTTTGAAAATTTATATAGCCTATGTCACTACTACAATTTAGACAAATCCAACGACACCTCATATGTCAAAAACCGTCCAGCCGTTAGGGCTGTAGGGCGTGCCAAAGAAATGGACATACATACATACATATTACATACATACATTCGAAAAACATAACCCTCCTTCTGTCGCAGTCGGGTAAAAAACAATCAGTGTTAGCATAATGAATACGAGCAGCTCCTCAGAGTCTGATTTGGAAGCAATGGATTTTATTTTTAATATATCCCTACCCAGAAACTTAAGGCGTAGGAAAAATTACGGATGAAGAATTTCAATTGAGATATCGCTTTAATTTAATAAGAACACACAGATAAAGTGGACAATGATGTCGTTCATAAATAAGGACTTGTCATATTTTTTTAACTAAAACAGTGCTAAGCCACTTATTTATTCTCGAAAAAAATATTCTACTAAATAAAACTAGTATTCAAGATGAATTAAAGTAATAAAATCAATTTTAGACACGATCTCTTAAACAGAGCCATCTAGCTGTAAATAAAAGTACAAGTTTGTAATGTACGACGTAAATGACAAGTAAACCAAGAAAATAAACTTGTATTTAAAATTATATTAAATTTCTAAATATGATTCTGTTAAATAGGAATTAATTATTTTATAAACATTGAACATTCTATTTCTCTGACAATAAATAAGTAAAATGTATGTTAATAACTCGTGTACGAATATAAAAACCTTATATTTTTACATAATAAATGAAACGATGATCATTTGAGAATCAACGTTGGTCGTATTATTTTATCTCTCATACGTCGCACATCTCATGGCGACCCTGTCAGGATAAGAAAACATCTCAAAGTTCCTAACTGTCAATAGAGGTCACTAGTATTGACTCACTACAATATCGAACTAGAGTTTTCTATAATGTTCATAGATGTCGCTAATTAATGTAATTTTTAACAACTTTGTTCATTCAATTTCTCTATCTAATCGATTATTTTTGGTATAATCTGTGCCAACCATCTATGTATCGTTCTTTGTTCGTTTCTTAACTAAGTAACAGCTAGTCAATGTTTATAAGTAAACAAAAGTTAATCATTGATTTGTAGATTATGAGAGGATTAACGAGATTTTTATAAGTAAGACCGTGAATAGCTCGTTACGTATTATATTTTTTTTAACTCAAACAGTGTTAGGCCACTTATTTATTCTCGAAAAAATATTGTAGTAAATAAAAGCAAAAAGTAATAGCAAGAATAAGCCATCTAGCGACCAGTAGCCAAAACAATTGATTGATTATAATATTAGCAGACAGTGTAATGGTTTTTTCACTAGGTGTCGCTAGATAAAGATCAGATTTGTTAGAATAATTTTTTTAATATGTTGAAAAATTATAAAGTTACTTTTGAAAATATTAAAAAAAAAAACACAACAAAAATAAACTTTGTGAATTGTTGAACAGCCAACTGTTGTTTATTAAATAAAAGCAAGGAACTACGGTCCTTGCGGACCAGTAGTTTTGCTACTTGCCGATAGAGGCATACTAATCACCGAACTTTCTAGACAAAATAAATAATTTAATTTAAATATTACTTACGAGTTGAAAGATATGTTTATTCCATTTGATTTTGATGTGATGAGCAACAGATTTATTGACTAGGTAAATGATGTAAACTTGGAACAAAAATAAAATAATATTAACTGTTCACCTATCTTGGTATTCCCGGCGTATTTAAAAATGGAATCATACTCGTAGTCTTGGATTAGTGCTTAATATTACGCTAACAGTAGGTACTCTGCGATTGGGGAACATCTCCCGGTACAAATTGATAGTACCCGGTAAGCTATCATTACATTAACACGAACCATATTCAAGTACTCTTCATTTGTGTACTGATAAGCTATACCTAATTAAGGGTCACACTCACACACGACAGATTAGGTATACTCGGAATATCGAACGCTAGGCGCACGCGCGGGAAAACACAAAACAGACGTCCAAACCATACGTTGGCGCTAGCCTACTGACCTAGTGACCTAGTAACGTGATTCGTCGATCGAATAAGCGATTAGCCGCGGGGCGGGGGTGCGGGTACTGGCAGCATAGTACAACACCGCGTCGCACGCGCCGCCGGCATGACTGGAAAAGTGACAACGCGTCTTTTATTTGAATTGAAATTTATGAAAATTTGGTCCAAAATTAAGTTCCTATTTTTTTTACATAATTCGAATGAGGATCATGTGCCGGGTATTCTCCTTGAATATTGATGGTAATTCACCAGTCACCCTGTATATATTTTTTTTTTTTTTTGAAGAAATATTTTTTGTAAAAATACGGCTAGTGTGAAAATTTTAAGTACTTATAAGTGCAAATATGTATAAAAGAGTTACAAAAAATTAGTGTTCTATCAAAAAAATTTGAAACATATGTAATACGATTATAAATTATTTGTTGCGTATAACGTTCACATAATTTGCGTTTTTATAATTATTATTTTGATTAAAGATTAATAAAACGAGGGAAACCTACAAAAAAAAAGGAATTGACGTCGAAGACTACAACGACGCGCGACGACTAGAAAGCTCGATAAATGTCAGATAAAATAACGATTGGAATTGTCTTAAAATTAAAAGCGATCCTGCTTCCAATATTTGAACTACTACCAGATGTCTTTTTTTTAGTTATGTATGCACATTGTATGAAATTTTAGTTAGAAATTCTGCTACAAATACTAAAAATCACACGGTAAATACGTAACGGAAATTACGGTCTGGCATCGCTACACATTTCTGGTCACCAAGGAATTTATATACAAACTGGAATGCACACGTGCACTCAAAAAACGTTCCTAAGAGAGAGGCATCTCTTTCTACCATGGAGTCAAGGCAACTCGTAAGAAAGAGACAAAATGCCAGTAGTCAACGAAATGCTCGGAACGATTTTTTCACTTTACATGTTGGAAACAAATATGTCAGTTATTTCAAGGTGCATATTTGAATATACAATTTTATTAAGTAAGCGTTCAAGTTATGATATAAATTCCTCGTTGGTCACTTATTAACAGACTAAACATGTCCAAAATTGTTAGCTCTTATTGTGTAAAATTTATTTTCGAAATTTCACGTATGTACCGTATTGGACTGGTACAGACAATCCTTGGTATAGATCTATGTATGTATCTGTTTTTGTATGTATGTATTTGTATATGTATATATTTCTATATGTATTTATTGCTAATGTATTTAATATAATGATTATTACTTATTTTGTTGTCCTTTTTACCTTTATGAAAATGAAATTGTTCAGTTTTTCATTTTACACACGTACAAATTTTTACACTCTTGTACGTCCTAAGATTGACTGGTAGAAAATGCTTTCAGCATTAAGCCCACCTTTTGCACAATTCAATAATGTATTGTGAAAATAGCCTTAAGTAAGAAAATATAATTACAAATATTATAATTTTTTTTTTCAGATGGATAACTATAGGCGATCGAGATTGAACAACGATGACGGTTACTACATTGAAAACTTGTAAAACTTGAAATACCGTTTGAAATATAATATGTATTATTAAATACGTTAACGAAATAGGCTCGTCTTTATTGTTAATATTAATATCTCTTTAATACACATTTTTATTAATTTTATATTAAACTAACTGAAACTAATATTACTTTTAATATATTTTTTTTATTTGAGTAGATTCTAGACCAAATGACGGCAAAATTACTTTTTTTTTTTTTAAAACACTAGCTTATTTCGTTACCGGAATATTTCGATTATTTAACATTATTGTTAAATTTTAACTCCAGATTGCATTTATTGTAGAGTCTAATCGTCAATTATAAGAAAAATTAAATTAAAAAGCAAAAAAAAAAACAATTACTTTATAAAAAGGCTGGGGTTTTGTTTTTGATTACGACTTATCTTTGTATTGATATATATTTTGTATATTGTATTCCTTTGTTTTTAATTATCACAAATTAAAGTTTGAATCAATAGTATGCAATAAATACGCACACAAGCATAAATTTATTTTTACTTTAGTCTGACACGCGAACGCTAAACAAAAGTCGTGGTGGGGTATCCCAAAATTATTAAGAAATGTTATAGTGTTGGACATACGTGCGATATTTTTTGGTTAGCTCGTTATTATTTCTCTTTTTTTTTTCGATTTACATTCTAAAGCTTTGAAAAAATATATTTGAGCAATTGGTCATTGTTTTAACGTTGCCATGTTAATGAAAGTAAGTAACTCAGATTAACGTATATAAATTATCGGTATCTGTAGCAAAAAAATAGACGTCCTCAATACCTCAATTTTTAATCTAAGACAGATAAGAATAGATATATTTTCCTGAACTTTTTTTTTTGGTTTATTACTGGCAAACCGTATATTTCTGTCATTGTATAGTATATTCTGATTTCGTTTAAGTTTTTAGCGTTACGTTATAAAATAATTTATCTATTGTCACCAAAGCAAAGAAAAAAAAAATTCGAATTATGAGTTCATCCAATATTTTTTAAACTTTTTAAAACTCTTTTTGCTAAATATCTGTACTCTGGATGTATCATATACCATACTTTGTCTGAAAATTAGAAGCATTCTAAAGTAATCTATAAAATACGTAGTAAAATTATCTATATAATACGTAGGCAGACCCATTTAAATGAAATTATCAATAGTGACCGCGAAAGCTTGAAAATTTATGCGTCGGTATACAAAATGGCGGATCATACGGATTGTCAGTAACGTTACTACAAGGAAATCGATGTTATAACTTAAAGTGTAAAAATTAACAGTATCGAATTACAATATTATTATATACAAAGTTAATTATTTTCACATTTTTCTATTAATATTACAACAAAATTGTCAATGAACTAATTACTATTGGTTAAATTTTGGGATATTTTTTGGTGCTGGCTTTTCATATTTACTTTTTTTTTTCATTAAAATACATTGAAATATGGAACTTATGGACTTTATGGAAATTTTCAATAAGAAAATTTTGCTTAAATTCAGAAAACTTCAATTTGTTTACCATTCAACTATTAGTGCTATTAATATAAAGGCTTCCTTTGTGATTAAAAAAATAGCGTTAAAAAATTGTTGTTTAGATTTGATTGTAATTGATAAGAAATTTTAAAAGTTTGTCATGTTAAAAGTCAACAAAACAAGTTAAACAAAGTTCACGTTATTTTTTTTATTTTTTTTTTTTAATATATTTCATCTGTGTTTTATACTTTTGATGTTACATTTCAATTACTGAAAAAGTTTCGTTGTAATTTTCGTTTTTAAAATGTTAGAACTTAGGATATTCTTAAAATTAAGGTAGTAGTACTTATTGAATATTAAATTATATATATTAAGGTATTTATAATGACGTTTAAACTTTAATTTGTGGTTTATAATTTAATCGGTCTTTCTCCCTAAAGGCAATTACGAGTAACGTAACGTAAGTTTACCATCATACGAATTTTGTGAATTATAATGTAGCGAATAAATATTCATGATGATTGTGAAATAAATAAATGACACAATCTTTTCTTGGAGGTTTTATTACGTTTTAACATTTCCTGCGTTCTATTTTTTCATTTTGTGTTCGACATAAGTAGTAACTAACGGTGAAGCTTAGACCGCACCGGAAGTATACAAAGCGGTGTATATCATCGCGTTATATATAACACGACGTGTGATGCAAAGAGTGTACTTCCGTTCTGAGCATGCTGTCATTTTCTGTCTGACTATACGCTGAGTTCGAAGTTTCCTAAAGTAAATTTAGCTAAATATACCTAATTCCAATTACTTTAAAATATATTATATTTTTTGTGAATGAACTCCGAAAAGTAGATACCGAATTTTGTTATGGCATTTGGCACGCACATTCCATTTGACTATCTAAGAGCCCTTAAAAGGATTTTTGGCATCCCCTTAAAAGGATTTTTGGTGACTCACAATATTTTTCGAAATATTGAATTTTTTGAGTACGCTGCTTGGCAGGCTCTATATAAGAAAGCGATTAGATCAAAAGAAGGAGATTGAATTGTCTTCAAAGCGAGTATCAAAGTGCATGTTTAGGTTAGGTTAGGTTGTTAGGCTTTTTTATTTCTTTTTTTTTGCTGAGAAATGCATTTACGCATTCTAGGATAGTTTAGGTTAGGGTTTTTTTTAACCTTTGGCTGACGACCTGGTATGTCCTAAATGTAATTCTAACGCCGCGGTACCGTCTCATAGACGAAAAAAATTTAAATTGAAACTAAATTAAATAAATTAAACAATACTGTACTGTAAGGGTTTTACAAATTAATTAATACATGTTTGAGGTGAGTTCATTACAGATAAAATAAGACATCCATCCTTATTTTAAAAATAATCAACATTTATTAATAAATACACAGTAATTCCTTAGCTAAATTTAGGAACTTAATTCAGTCTCTTTTTTTTGAAAAAATCTACTCATCGATCGAAAAAATGAACTTAAAAAGTCGTTACTTCTTTGTACTATAATAAAATATAAAATAAAATATTAGTCTTCCTTCAATAATAAAAAAAATTGACAAGGCACATATTTGGTACATTGTCAACGTAAAGTAAAACACATTGGCTTTTTGCATTGATAGCAATAGTACTTTGTCCTTCTTTTTACTACCAACTATTAAGGTAATTAATGAAAATTTTACTGATTCATGTTTAGAAAGTAGTTTAAAAGTTATATTTTCATCATATCTCATACTCCGTGTACGCAATATCCTTAATATTCATTTTTTCATGTTTTGATAATTATGTAATATTTTTTCAACAAACTATAAAATAGTTACGAAAATCGTGAAATGCAGTTGAAATAGGGATAATTTTCAAGATTAATAAAGGAATAAATGGAATTTGTAATGGTCAATATTGGTTGACGGTTGGTTTCGTTCATTCCTGTGGTTGCGCGTTCGATTCCCGCTCGGGGTAGATATTTGTATTTACACAAATATTTATTTCTGGTCTCTGTGTATGTCTTTGTGGGTCTCACTACCGTGCCTTAGAGAGCACGTAAATCTGTCGGTCCTGGTTGTTAAGATAAAACAGGGAAAAAAACCAACAACCCGCAGTGGAACAGCGTGGTGGATTAAGCTACAAATCTTCTTGTATATGGAGAAGATATCGTGTATGAAGTTGAGTTCAATATTGAGTATACTGTTTATATAATAGATGCGATAACGACAACATATAAAATAATGTACAAAATTACCTATAACATTTTTTTCATGAGATGCTGCGATTATCCTCTGCGATCATCTTTCCAAATGTTTGATAAAATTATTCTCTTGTATTAACAAAGAACTGTCTTTAAGTACAGAATAAATAATAGTACAAGTACCTTAAGATAAAATGTTTAGCATTAGATGAATCATTTATAATAATTAAAACATGTTTTCATTAAAATTAATAATAATATGTTATGTATTTTTTTTCTTTATTAATTTTGTTTAGTTCATCGTCAGTCAAATTAAATACACTTTTTTGCTTCAGATTTGTTTTACATGATTTATTATTATTTTATTTAGTACATACATAATAATAACGGGAGAATAGTTACGAATATTTATACTTGGGCAAAACTTATTGGTTTAAGAATATTTTCCAGTAGACATATGAGAGAAAAAGTCCTAAAAAGGCGAACATAGTGCGTATTTAAATATTATACATATATAAGGTAAATACCACATAATTAACATATGAAAAACTACAAGTAAATAGACAAGCTATTGTACTTTATTAATACATAAAACATTACGTTCCAATTTTACATAAATACACATACGTACATGTTATATATGTATATACGTATATAGACAGCACGGTAGCAGTATGATAAAAAGTTATTCTTAAATGATTGTGATAAATTATATTATAGAAAAAAGTACCTTCAGATTCATGGTTAGGGTATTCGTAAGCCCAATAAATCATCCCTGAAGGAAAAAACTCGTTTTTCCAAAGGGTTCTTTGGAAAACCTATATTTATTTACCTTGTAATATTCAAGTGTATATTTATTTGATTGTGATAATCGTGAGAGTTATTAGTTAGCTTTAGAAAAGTTTATGTTAAGATTTATTAAAGTGAGGCAGTAGCTTTAAGAGTTAAGCATTCTGAAGAACGTTCTGGTGTAGTGTATATTAGTGACAACCATTCAGGTGTGTCTTGCTAGTCTTAACGCTAGCGGTCGCGCGTTCGATTCCCGCTCCGGGCAGATATTTGTATTTGTGCAAATATTTCTTTATGGTCTGAAAGCATGTCCTTATATCGCCGTACCGTCTACCATGTCTCGGAGTGCACATAAAGTCGTCGGTCCGTTTGTTATCATAGATATCTGATAGCGATCGTTACTCATGGTAGGGAAATTATCCAACAACCCACAGTACTACTACACCAGATCAGTAGACTGGCCAGTAAAAAATCATGTAATCTTATATATATATAGGAGACTTTCTATAGATATAGTCACTCATCACGATATCTCTGGAACTATGAGACCTAAAAACTTGAAATTTGGTAGGAATATTTCTTTTGCCGAGTAGAGGTCAGCTAAGAACGGATTTTACGAAATTCTACCTCTAAGGGGATGAAAAAGCGAGGCAAAGTTTGTATGGGACAACGTGATTCCTTGGTCCAATCTACTTCAAATTTTGCATAAATATTCTTTAACAGAATTTATTGAAGACATGTTTCGTATTTTATCGAAATTCATCCCCTAACGGGGTTAAAAGGGGGTAGAAAGTTATTTTGATATAAATACTCCTTAGGATTTTTTTTAAAATTACATTTTATTTTGACACATGTTTGACAATCCGTCTTTTATATAATATTTATATATTAGTATTGACGTAGGCGTAGGTGATATGTTTTTTTGGGTGCTCCTGGTGGAATAGGCAAGACTTTATATTAAATGTAACAAAATTGAGTTGTAAATATATCGTGTGATCGCTTTATTGTAAAATAGTGTTTTATATAATATTTTTTACTTCAATGTTGATGTTGTTTTAAGTCAAGGGTTTTAAACTGAATAACTCATCAGCAAGGCATCTGTAGTTCACAATGATACAGATATAGAAGACACCAATGTGAACTTGGAAACATTTTTGAATTATACGGCATTAACATCCCAATTAGTACCTACAGATTGGCACCACGGACTAATGTTGGAACAAGATCAGAAAAAATTATAAATCATATACCTATCTTTATCTTACACTAAAACTAAGAAGGAGGAGATAAAAGCTGTCTTGGACTATTATTAAATATATGTTTGTCATACACACATGATCGTCTGTTCCTAAGGTAGGCAAGTTAATGCCTGTATTTTAGGTAACACCTGACTGATATACATTTTTATAAATATACATACAAATAATACATATAGAAATAAATACATATTACACCCAAACTCGAGGCGAGAATCGAACCCATGATCCTGGAGCAGTAAGCAGGGTCACTACCAATTGTGGCGAGTCAATCAAAATTTAAAAAATAATTACTTGCGGGTTTATTCAAATCTAAGAGGCAAAATCGTATTGACTTGTGGTGTAATTATACCAACGATACAACGAACGAAGCATTGATAACCGGTTCGAGATTCTGGTGTAGTGGTGCGAGTGGCTTAACGCCTCGCCTCAATGCCGGTGGTCGCGAATTCGATTCCTGCTCGGGGCAGATATTTGTATTTATGCCAATATTTGTTCCAGGTCTGGGTGTATAGTGGGTTTCCCCACCGTGGCCCGGAGGGCACGTAAAGCCGTCGGTCCCGTTTGTTATCATGGTTAAAAAAAGGGATATTGTCCGCTAACCCGCAGTGGAGCGGCATGGTGGATTAAGCTCCAACCCTTCTTCTATATGAAAAAAAGGCCTTCGCTCAGCAGTGGGTTGTTTACAGGCTGATACAATACACTACAGTACAGGAGCATTTGTGGCCTGCAGTGACGGAACTGAGCCTCACCATAAATATGAGAATGATGGACTCTAACGGGAGATGTTACTGCCGGACAGTTCTCAGACCTGTTGCTTAAAATAGGAAATGGTGATATGAGTGTATATGAGTATGTATTTACCATAAACAAAGCTTAAGGTCAAACTCTTACTGTAGCGGGAGTATACTTAAGAGAAAGCTGCTTCTCTCACAGCCAGTTGTATGTGGCATATTCCAGAGTAGCCTGGTGATTCTAGCACCCCGAAAGAAAAACAAAAAATATTGTTTATAAAGAAATACTAAGGAAGGTGTAGTACTTCGATTTCGTTGTAAAAAGATAATACCCCCGTCCCCCGTGTAACTTTCTCCAGACTTTGGTCTATGGACCGAGCTTCGTGTTCATAAAATATAACAATTGTTATTTTTATTTTAATGTTTATTTAAAGTTTAAATCTCTGCTCTATAATAAAGATTGTTATATTTTATAAGTATTCATATATTTTAATATAATATTTATATGTTATAACAAAATTAATAACGTAAAAAAAAAAAACTATTAGAACCATTTTCGACTTCTACGCGGACAAAGTCGCGGGCTAAAATATTGTTTGAGAACTCAATTCGTCTATTATGAAATATTTTCCAATATCGACGCAGGTGTGGGTGATAAAAAATATTATATTTTTTGAAATTTTAGTTAAATACCCGAGCGAAGCCGGGGCGGGCCGCTAGTCTTTTATATATGTAGTATATAATATGTTATGTAGTTATTGTCTCTTTGTTATTAATAACTCGCTTATTATTACATATGTATATTATTTCTCAACTCCATCAATTTAAACATAATTCTACCCCCTATTAAGTAACAAGTTGTTCAAACTTGAACCCAATTATTGCAAATTTCGTAACTTTAAGAGATGTGTCATTAGCTAATTACAACTAATCACGTTGTCCTACATCGAGTTATTCAAGAATAGTAACATTATGGAAAATATATTGACACAAATGTTGACACATATGTGTATGTGTATAATGTGTCATATTTGTTAATTTTTTATAATACTTCAGTTCTACTTGATACCTACTGGTAAAATTATCTGTGCTCTTTTGGCACCGTTGAAAGCCATTAAACCAAAAGAAGAATAAGAATAAAACTATAGTCTGTCTGAGTTCTATTGTTGGTCAAACATCTCTACTTTTATTAAAAAACTAGCGGCGCGCCCCGGCTTCGCACGGGTATTTAACTAAAATTTTAAAAATTATAAATTTATATTTTTTATCACCTACATGCGCCATCTATCGTATAATGGTAGAATATCGTTTTTATATTTAGTGACATTTAACATAATAGTACCTATATTAATTGAAAATGATGTTTATCTAAAATATTGAAACGATTTCTATTCCTATCCGACATATTTAGTAAACTTTTAAGTTTAACAAAATAATAAATCAAAAATAAGTTTTGTGAGTTTTAAAGATTCCTTAGACCAGATGGCGTTGGCGGCGTAGGTACCTATTTCTATTTTCTTAAATATTTGTTTTTAAATTTAATTATGTATGTATTTAATTATTAAATTTAAATAAAATTACAATGAAACAAAAACTAAATTATACTATGAGTTATGTATAATTTTTATGTATTAAAGCTATTTACATTGGTTTTGTACTTTTTACGTAATACGTGAACACAGAAAAAACTGATAAGAGATGGCGCTGATTGAAAAAAAAAACGCGCTATTAAAATTTATACTTGATGATATATAGTGTATTAATAAAACGAAGGTTTTAACAGATTTATTATTTGTATAGATAGAGTTACTTCTCTTATTTTCAACTTGAATATATTTTTATTTATTATCGATATTTAAGAAAAGTAGTATTAATACTCTTTAAGTTACATATTTGTTAGACAAACGAATTTTTATTCTTCTCTTCTTTGTACTAAGGAGAAATTATTTGCTTGTTGATAAGTTTCGAAAGTATTGGAATGATATTTAATATTTCTTTTTTCAAAGTATTTTGCGAAATAACTTTTAATTTTATTTGACTTAATATTATTGACATTTGAAATTTTTCATTTTAATATTATTATGTTGCAATAGGTAAATTTAATTAAAATATCATATTTGTTTTATATACACTTTATTGAATACCACACATATAAGGATAACACGAGTTCAACACAACAAATATTAAGAAAAATAAAAAAGATGACAACTGGGAGGTCTTATCGCTTATTAACATTATTTTATTTCAAAATAATGCTAAATTGCTATCAACTTATTATAAAATTTATTATTCACGATTTTAATACAAATTTAAAATTCATTCAAGTATGTCAATATGAGTTTTAGTAACTTGAAACAAATGTATTTAAATTGAAATTAAAAAAAAAAAAAACTGTGAACGTGGATGAAGACGTCTATTATATGTATTGGTAATAGCTATAAAATGTATCTATGAATTTCATTCATAATTCAAGTTCAATCTTACTAAGAGACGTTAGGTTTATTATTATAACAAAAGCCTAATTCACTTGAATAACCAATGTCAAGATATTATTGAAATATGATCTCTCAAAATTATAGACAGACATGTCGATAGCTTTCACCATTTACATTAGATTTCATAAACACTATAATTATAATGTTTCAATATCAGATTCAATTATAATATATAATAGCTTAAGCTTAAATATATAATTAATATGTTTAACATACACACACGGTCGTCTATTCCTAAGGTAAGCAACTTAATGCCAGTGTTTTAGCTAACAACCAAATGATTTCCTTTTTTTTTTAAAATAAATATGTATATTTATATATTTTAAATTAAGAACTTTCTATAATATAACCGATAAGATAAACCGATAAGTACCTGGTAACTACTACAAAGAATTAAAAAAATAAATTATGTAGTCTCGCTTCATAGTAGAGTCTATTATTTTGTCCAGGAAGATTATAAAAGTTGCTAAAATTAATTAAAATATGGTGCAAAAATAAATTTTAATAAACAACGTAAAACTTAACTACGAGGTTTATCTTAGTGTCAATTAAAATTATTAATTATTAACGCCGTAAACAGTTATAAAAAGATCATCATCATCATATCAGCCATTGGATGTCCACTGCTGAACGTAGGCTTCCACCATCGACCTTCAGAGCGACCGGTTTGAAGCAGCCTCCACCCAATAGCTGGCGGCGACTCTCCTCAAGTCGTTTGCCCATCTCCACCTGTTGGAAAATTCCATCGGGGTCCACTGACCATAATGCTGAGGTCTTCCAGAGATTCCACCATATGCACGATATTGTCGGCAAATCAAAGGTAAGTGATGTACTTGCCGTTTATATTGTAACGTTATACGTACATATTTTATATTTCTACACTAAAATGCATTTAAACTTAATATTTACAATACTTAAAACTAATTAAAATTACTATAAAATTAAATCTTTTATTAAAATCTACGTTTGAATATAAAACACAATTTTATTATAACTAATTTAAAAAATAATTAAATAATATTTATATTGAAAACTGGCTATTTACAATAATAAAAATATATACAGTCTTTAAATTGCAACATGAATTCATCCAGCGGCATTTTATACTCACGCGATGTAACATTTTAGCGTTCCAAAGTAAATCTTTTGTTCGATTGAATTAAAACTGTACTACCTACCCGGCGCCGGTCATTTTCAACATCGACCTTACCTCGAGTTAGTTGAGTGGACGCACGTCACGGGAATATATTTTTACGGTCTCTAATACGGGATTTCTTTAAAAAGACCGTAACCGTAAAAATAATATAATAATTCCTGTGTCGTCTCTAAGCGTTCCTCAAACAAATAATTACAATTAGAGAGTGTTCATCGGCCCCTAAACTGGGTAAGTGGTAATTTTTAATGTCGCAAATATTTAATGTAGTCTAGTGCCAGTAATTCAGTGTGAAACCTAATGTTTTTGTTCAAACGTAGTTATTAATAGTACTGTGAATCACCCTAGAATTGATTTTATATAGCTATTTTCATTAAAATATTGCTTCATCTTACAATTCTACCCTCATTTTTTTTATTAAATTTTAATAACTGTAAATTCTATTATAAATTAATATATTTCTTTTTATTATAATCTCCGCTTCTGATTTTGCTGATTCCACGGCACTGCTACTGCAGTTTAGGTGCTTTCCTTTATAATGCAGTGCCCGTGGATGTTCGCAATAGTACTGGACCGCTTCTAATGTTATTGATGGCGCGTTCCAGGGTACGACGCTAAGGTTCGAAGCTCAGGTACGACGCTCAGGTACGACGCTAAGGTTCGAAGCTCAGGTACGACGCTAAGGTTCGAAGCTCAGGTACGACGCTAAGGTTCGAAGCTCAGGTACGACGCTCAGGTTCGACGCTCAGTTTCGACGCTCGGGTTACCGAAATAACCGGTAACCTCTCACAGCCCTAACATCACAACGACGACAAGGGTGCTCTCCGCCGGGTTTGGTTACCCTCTCCTGCCACCACCGGGCGCCTGCGGTTTCCAGAGCGCGACTCCCGGGATCACCTATATATACGCAGGAGAGTACCCGAACTGGGATAAAAATTTAACTTGTGTGAATTAAGTGCCGAACACCGACTGAGAACAATTATTTTCTTTTAATAAATTTATTAATATAATTATTGATTATTTTTTAAATAAATTTATTTGTGTAACGTTTTTTTTTAATTTTAAATTTTGATTTTTTTATTCTTACGTGAGAACTTTTAATTTTTCTTGAATAAATTTATTTATTAATCGTTTAATTTTAATTTTAATTTTTTTTAACCTAATGCGACACTGGCGCCTCAACGTGGTTAAATTCACACAAGTTCTTTTTGTTCTCGGTTTTTGTAGTTAGTTTGTGTTTGTGGCTTATTTTTGTAAAACGTTTTATTTGTTTTTTTTTTTTTTGGTTTTTTAATTGCTACTGAAGTGTACTAAATATTTTAATAATAGCCTAAATTATTGTACTCATCGTTCTAGTTAACAATTTATTTTCTAAACAAATTTATTTCTACCCACATTTTATTTCAAAAAAAAATTGTTGTTAGTTTTTTTAAAGTGTTTAAACTTTTATTTTTATTTTATTTTATTTTTTTATTTTAGTTTTGTGAAACATACAATTTTTTTAAACAAGATTTTTTTAAGAAACTTTATTGGAAAGTACACATTAGTAGCACCTTTTATTTTTTTATTTTGCTGCTACCCTCTTTTATTTATTTTTTTATTTTGCTAAATTTTTAATTGATTTTGATTTATTTTTAATTGATATTATAATTTAAAAAAAAACCAACGTTGATTATAGTATATATTGTAACAGATCGGAGAACGGTTACATTTGTAGATTTGTGCTTTTACTTGCTTTTTGCCACTCGCCCATTTTGGTTAATTATATTGTCATAATGTTACCTGTAAAATATCTATCGCTTCAAAAATCGGAGCTCGAATATGAAGTTCGGATTCGTGGTGCTACCACGGCGTCTTCTGTTGAGGAGTTACGCAAACAAATTGTTAAATTATCGTCAGAATACCCGGCCGAACACATATTGGAGTCTCCATTAAATATTCGACAGGACCTTAAAGGTTGCCTAGAAGTTAGTTAGTTGATAGGACACGCCAACGGCGTAAATAATGCTGTTGATGCTTTTGTGTTTCTTTTTTTTGAATGATAAAATGAAAGTAGATAGAATGAAGAATGAATGAGAAAATGCTAAGAGTAGTCTAAGACGGGTTTTATTTAAGAACAAAACCCTTTTCCAGACGAGGAGGGGTATATGTAACGTTATACGTACATATTTTATATTTCTACACTAAAATGCATTTAAACTTAATATTTACAATACTTAAAACTAATTAAAATTACTATAAAATTAAATCTTTTATTAAAATCTACGTTTGAATATAAAACACAATTTTATTATAACTAATTTAAAAAATAATTAAATAATATTTATATTGAAAACTGGCTATTTACAATAATAAAAATATATACAGTCTTTAAATTGCAACATGAATTCATCCAGCGGCATTTTATACTCACGCGATGTAACATTTTAGCGTTCCAAAGTAAATCTTTTGTTCGATTGAATTAAAACTGTACTACCTACCCGGCGCCGGTCATTTTCAACATCGACCTTACCTCGAGTTAGTTGAGTGGACGCACGTCACGGGAATATATTTTTACGGTCTCTAATACGGGATTTCTTTAAAAAGACCGTAACCGTAAAAATAATATAATAATTCCTGTGTCGTCTCTAAGCGTTCCTCAAACAAATAATTACAATTAGAGAGTGTTCATCGGCCCCTAAACTGGGTAAGTGGTAATTTTTAATGTCGCAAATATTTAATGTAGTCTAGTGCCAGTAATTCAGTGTGAAACCTAATGTTTTTGTTCAAACGTAGTTATTAATAGTAATGTGAATCACCCTAGAATTGATTTTATATAGCTATTTTCATTAAAATATTGCTTCATCTTACAATTCTACCCTCATTTTTTTATTAAATTTTAATAACTGTAAATTCTATTATAAATTAATATATTTCTTTTTATTATAATCTCCGCTTCTGATTTTGCTGATTCCACGGCACTGCTACTGCAGTTTAGGTGCTTTCCTTTATAATGCAGTGCCCGTGGATGTTCGCAATAGTACTGGACCGCTTCTAATGTTATTGATGGCGCGTTCCAGGGTACGACGCTAAGGTTCGAAGCTCAGGTACGACGCTCAGGTACGACGCTAAGGTTCGAAGCTCAGGTACGACGCTAAGGTTCGAAGCTCAGGTACGACGCTAAGGTTCGAAGCTCAGGTACGACGCTCAGGTTCGACGCTCAGTTTCGACGCTCGGGTTACCGAAATAACCGGTAACCTCTCACAGCCCTAACATCACAACGACGACAAGGGTGCTCTCCGCCGGGTTTGGTTACCCTCTCCTGCCGCCACCGGGCGCCTGCGGTTTCCAGAGCGCGACTCCCGGGATCACCTATATATACGCAGGAGAGTACCCGAACTGGGATAAAAATTTAACTTGTGTGAATTAAGTGCCGAACACCGACTGAGAACAATTATTTTCTTTTAATAAATTTATTAATATAATTATTGATTATTTTTTAAATAAATTTATTTGTGTAACGTTTTTTTTTAATTTTAAATTTTGATTTTTTTATTCTTACGTGAGAACTTTTAATTTTTCTTGAATAAATTCATTTATTAATTGTTTATTTTTTTTTAATTTTAATTTTTTATCTTAATGTGACAATATTGATGCCGAACCTTTTCCATTGCAGGAGCTTGAAAGCATTTTCCAATGCAGCTGTAAAAAGTTCCGGAGAAATAACATCTCTTTATCTGCATTCATTTATCTTTCGTGCTATGCTCCTGTACTAGAACCGCCATACTATAAGTTTTTAATTTAATATAAATGTCAAGTACGTAATTTTATATATCATGTGATTAATCCAAAGTTTTGATTTCAATACGTTTCTTTGAAAGTTGAACAAGCACATTGGAAATGTATTTCATATATTATTACGAACAGACTGTAATTATGAGTTTATTCGCTGTAATTTAGAAAAATTAATAATAATGGAGCAAACTGTGGATAGCGTAGTACTCTTAAATAAAAGCTACTTCTTCCATTAAAAATAAATTAGAATTTGGTCAAGAAATTCTTCAAAGACCTAAGGGTTCCCGTTCGATTTTTTCCGAGATGAAGCGTTAATTAATAAGAATAAAGTACAGATTTGACTTTAATCCACTCTTCCAGATAATTATCGATTGTAATTCATTAACGAGGAGTCTGAGTTAATTCATTATTATAATATAATATGTATTCGTTGGAAAGAATATATTTTAAAGATTGTTTCCAAAATTATTTCAAGGTACATATTTGGTTTGGTAGTTCAAAAATTAAAGAAATTATATCCTTCAGTAATAATAAAATAACTTAAGCTCGGAATGTACAGTTACCTTTAAATGTAAAGTCTATTTTAAGTTACATACTTTACGTTATACTGTTATTGATAGGTAAGGCAATCGTAAAAGAAGTCACGGGTAAAGCTAGTAATAAAGAAATAAGAGTAACATATGAACGAGAGTTTATATCTTAAGACCTATTTAAATCAGCAGCTATTGAATCGTTGTTAATAATTTCATTGTTATCAAGTAATAATTATGAAATTTTCTAAAACAATCGCTGAAACAAGAGAAACTTAATAATGAACGCTCGACATATGTTAATTACGTTTTATAATTACTTTCGAACCTCAATGCATTCAAGTCTTTCATTTAAAAAGCTTCTAACGCGAACTTTTAAATTATTTCAAGTTATTCAAAAGTTTGTTAACAACTTAAACGTAAAAATATATTTCAACCGCATAATAATGGTGTATTAATTTTTGCAAACCGCGGGGGTTAAAATACGTTTTGTTCTCGACTTCATCTCTAAAAAGTATGACGTAGGTTTAAGTCGGCAAATAATTGCTTCCTTTTGTACTACATTTGCTTCGGACACAAGAACGAGAATAGACCTTTGATATCGAATTGTGGTTTCGTTGCCAACGATTTTGTTCGGGAAAAATATTAAAATTTATTAACATTGAAGCGAATGATGGAAACATAAATAATTTCGAGTAAAAACTTATTACTTTATTAGTTATATTCAAACTTTAAATAGGAAAGTATTTTCCTTTTATTCTAAAGATATATTAGATGCCAATTAAATAAAAATATTTGAACTTGTGAGTGTTCTGTTAAAAAAAAAAGTAAATACAGGCCAGTGGTAAATCTATACAAAAAATATATCGAACTGTAGGTAGCAATGAGTTAACGACACGACTTAACGCGTTGCGAAGCGATGCGATCCGATGGATATATCACGACTAATATGTCACGTGGTTTAACGTTATGTAAATTAACGTGACCATGTAAGAGAGTTTAGAAGTAACTATTTGATATATACGAATCGCGTTGTGTAGCTTAGGTTTCACTAAATATATACACAAAATATATCATAAAATTTTATCTGTTGGATACTGTTATACGTCAGATATGTTTAATCAGAATTCGGTGAAATAGGCCATTAGGGTGCCTCTTCACTGATGAGGAGGGAGGCGGCGGAGCGGAGAAACGGAGAAATATTATCCAATAGGATTGCAAAAAATCTCTCCTCCGCTCCAGTGAACAAGGTCTCTGCAATCCTATTGTTTAATATTTCTCCGTTTTCCGCTCCGCCGCCTCACTCCGCATCAATGGAAAGGTTCCTTAGTGTTGTCGCCTTCCATTCACAACAAACACATATCAACGTATAAGGTAACATTATGAGAATCAAGTTACTAATTATTTCGTGATTAACTTTCTAATGACAACAAATGTAATGTAAACAGATTTAAATGAAATAAAGACTAAAAGCTACTTACGGATATGTTTAATGACTTTGAGATGATTATTTTTCAGGTAAATATTTCAAAAAATGATTTAAAAAAAAATATTAGTCATTCTAAAAAGGAATTGAAAATTTACAAAATGTTATGAAAATTTTATCATTACTCAATGGCAATAATTGTTTATACTAGGCCTCTATATATATGTATATACTCGTATATATTGCGTATGGTGTCCGGCAGAGAAGAATAGTTCCAACCTCTTTCTTGACGAGGTGTTGTAAAAGGCGTCTAAGGTCATAGTAGTGCGAGCAACTGTGGACCAACCATGATGGTGTTGCGCAGCAGCGTAACCATAACCTGCTGCAACACACTGCGCTTACCAACCTACCTGCCAAGCGTGGCAAGTATTGGAAACCCCCCCTCCCGGAGATGATGGGAATGACTACCTTCAGCAGTAAACATCCAATACTTTATGTGGTGGTAGATTCTACCCTATGTTTAAACACATTTATATCAGCAGGCAAAAAATACAAAATATTGAAATGTAGTATAATATAATATTAACAGTTTCATTATATGTATAGATTAATAGTTTTAGAAATTAGCCAATACCTATTTATACTTCGATAAACAAAAAATACTTAATCGTCGTATCAGTTATAAGTGTATGTTTTTGTCGAGTCAATAGACACTCATGACGTGAGCTACGTTCATGTTCTCTTTCCAATTACCCGTGGACAGGTCGGTATCGGCGTCCCGGCTCTGAAGCAGCTTCATTTTCCGGTATTTACGACACATCTGAGATTTCAAGGGTTGACTCCGATATTAAATGTTTTTTAAATTCGTATAAATAATAAAACACTAAAGTTTGGATAATTTAGGTATATTTGTTTTTATGATTGTACGATAACTAAAACTATTGAACCGTAATGAAACTTGAAATAAAGACAGATTAAGGCGCAAATTTATAAATAGACTTTTTGTCCAAAAATTTCTATGGAATCAGAACTTACATGGCTAAAATTGTCCTGCTAATGTACTAGCTGCACGCTAGTATATTTAGAGCTTCTCACATTTATATTATTAGTAATAATTTACATATGATTGGTTAAATCATCGGAAATTATTTTGAAGTAAACTCGGAACGAGTTTTATCTGATTGATTCATAAGCATAATCTCTCGAAACGGATAACCCCAACCGTTAACCAACAACGACAACCGTTCTCGTGTAGTGGTGCAAGTAGTCGCCTTAACACCGGCGTTCATGGGTTCGATTCCAATTAATTTTTTCTGGTCTGGATGCATATCCTTATGGGTATCTGTGCCGTCTACCGTGACTCGGAAGGCATGTAAAGCCGTCGTTCCTGATTGTTATCACAGACACCAGATAACGATCTTCACTCATGGTAGGAAAATTATACGCCAACCAGCTGTGGAACAGTGTTTAATGCAGGTATGTGGAGAAAGGGCTTTTGCCCAGCAGTGAGACCTTTACAGGCTGATTTAGTTCAGTTCATGTCAGTATTAAATTGGGAATTGGAATACGCTTTTTGGTGTATTAGTTGCTGAAAGTGAAAAAGACACACACCTGGTTGGACTGGACACCACGTTGGTGTAATTTTCATACAGTTATTTAACTAGTTCAGATAACAGGTGCACTTTAGTATCAAATACATTTCTATGTACCTCCAAAATTGTATAGTGTAAATTGTACCTTTTATTTGTAACAAATAAAATACTTTTTTTTTTTCAACACTTTATATCTTTAGAGAATCTCTTACTTCTCTCAACCCTATCGTTGCATCTGAATAAGGAAATGAGGCACGTTAACGACGTCTTTTTTGTAGAGTATCTGATAGCGTTACTTCATACGAAGAATATATAAATTCTAATGCGTCTTCCATTTCGCTCACTCTATTACACTAATCTATTATTTATTAAACGTTGTGATTGATAACAGTTACGGCTGAATTGGTTATACTCTTATAAATATTTACCATTTTTGAGAAAATTTAATAGAAGAGTTTAAGATTTCAAAAGGCTTGAAGACAGTTAAGATTGTATACACCCTACCTATCGTGATTTAACAAATGCGGTAACATCTGACTATACGCTAAATGTAACACGGCGTCTTTAAACGTATTAAAAATTTTAGTGTGTTGGAGATTAACAAAAACTCTTTTCTGTTCTTATTCTCAGAGTTCAGCTTTGAGGTTCTCCCTCTCCTCACGGAATATGTTATTTTTAAATTTTTTTAACAGCCGGTGAAGTTCAAATGACAATCGTTCTGTATTAAAATCAGCAACTTTTCACTTTCAGACTAATATATCAGAAACGTAATAATCAAACGTAAGTAGTAATTAAAAATGAAATTATCTAACTGGAATACGTTGTAGAGAATCCTCTTACTTTTTTTTTGAAAGTATAATTCCATCTCATAATTGGGAATTGATGTCATAAACATTTATTTAAAGTAATTCAAATACGCGAATATTACCTATTTGAATGTTGACAGTAGTATCGATAACGAGAGTTCGATTACGAGGAAGCGTCGAGATTCACGTGTGATTATGTCGCGCTGGAAAAAAATGTACTAGAAAATATGAAGATCTATGTAAAACAAGAAGGGGCTTGTAATTAATACTGGGTAAATCCATAAGGTATTTTGGTCAGTTCTTGTGAGTTCTATGGGAAGAAAATTAAAAAATAATTAGTTTCGCAATTGTGCTTATAAATATAATGCGATTAATTTCAATTTTAAAATAATAGAAAGATGAATTGTAAAAATTGTGTTTAGACGTAAGGAATAGACAAGATTTCTAGATTTTTGAGAAGAATTTCAACTTTTCTTACGTCAGTATCAGTACACTATTTCATAGTAACATTATTGTAATCTGTAATATATTTTTTTTTAATTAAATATTCGCATTGACATGGTATACACGGAAAAGATATAGTGAAGTAAAAAATATATTTGATTTATTTATTTGTTACTTTATCCTCAGATGTCAATTACTAACAATAACGCGATAATTATAGAATTAAATAATGTTTGCTACAAGCTAGTAATACAAAAACGAAATTTAAAAGGAGAATTACCATTAAAGTCTTAATCTCAACTGGTATTTCTATATTTGTGTAGCGCATCAGTTCTAACAAATGTTTCAATTTAAACGTCTGCACACCACACACTTGATCCGATCTACGGATTTTGCAGTCTAGTGCGCTACATCACGTGTGCCGTCGTTTTTACTGGATTAAACTGGTTTTTCACATTTGTCTATTCGCATATTCTAAGATAGAAAGATATACAAAAACCTTATATTATCCATACATTATCAGACGGTAGAGAATTTAGGTTCTTACCGTATTTTTAAGAGGATAATTTGGTGATCTAGTTATTGCCTGGCAGCAACTTCCCTCGTCCTCGGAGCTGAATGAAATCTTCGGGAGGTAACCTATACGCCTCAGAAGAAATCCGGGGATATGTTTATGATGTACATACATTAATCCACAGAACAGCGTGGCAGATTAAGCTTTAACCCTTTTATTTAAGAAAAGGGATCTTACCAAGAGCAAGATATATTTACAGGACTTTAGAGTATAATGGTTAAATGTTAAAGTATTGTAATTATATGGATTAAAGGAAAAGCTATTTAAGCAGTTACAAATAAAACTGTTTCTTTTTTTTAAGTTAAAAAAAGCTTACAATTTCTACTTAAAAATTAAAGTAAAATAATTCGCAAAATCTTTTATTACGGAGAACAATGTAAGCTTTTTCGAAACTTACAATCAGCGATAAATATGTCTGAGAAATAAAAAAATAAATTTTTATTGTTTGTCTTAATTGCTCGCCATTACTACTTGTTCTCGTTAACTTATTATAGTCGCCATATATGCAGCTTGAAGCAATCATTGACACCCTATTTCGATTCGCCATAGGAGAGTCGTAACGCAAAATACTTGCCCCCATAAAACGGTCTTTCGGAAATAGAGTCGGACGATCTAGCGTCTAATTCATGAAGTGTTTTTTTACCATAGATTTCCATGTAAGACTTTCCTGGCACACCATCCTTCTGGAATGTATAGGAGAGAAGAAGACTTCAGAGCAATCGAAGATGGTTTTCGATGTTACCCTCGTCTCCTTCACAAACAGAGAGAAGGAACATCGTGGAATTTAGTCTATAGAAGACCGGGAATATCCAGGATGGGTGGCATTCATAAAACATAAAATTGCAAAGCTACAATCTTTTGTTCTTTGCAACTCTAAATTGCAGAAATTACTCTACTCTACCATTCTAGCAATTGACTATCTATTAATATTAACTAAATAAAGCTCTAGTTACCCGTTGTATTATTTATTTGACAATAAAATATGTATACACTAAAAAAAAAGTCATATAATAAAAGTAAAGTCTATAATATTGTAAACTATTTTTAATGCTTCCACAAAACTGGATGTGTACTTAGAATTATACTGAAACGACAAAATTTATGAATATAACACACATGAATGCGACGCTAAAACCCATTGAAGTCGATTAAAAACGTACTCTGTTTGACCAAGGCATAATAAATTACAGTTTATGAAAACCTATGTATATAGTACAGCATCATTCTAAATTTTTATGCACTCTATTGTTTTATTGATTCAAAAAGTTTTCATAATAATTTTCCTCTTTATACTTTTTTCAGTTGAAATAGAAATTATTTCGTTTTTTCTTTTTAAAATAAAGATAAATGACAACCTATATGGAGTTATATAAGTACAGGTAGTTGTATTGTTATAGACTTAGCTTAGGTACTTTATTTAGTACAAGCGAAAAAACTTATTTGATACGAAACCTATCAGAGCCGTCAAATGACCGCTTTTGAGACTTTAATTAAAATTCTTAAATTTTAAATTAAAATTTTTCTTTTTTACGTCTTTTAGGTTTACATATTTCTTAAGTAGCTATATATTATAGAAAAAGTAGTGCAGTAAGTTCAAGAAAAATGTAAAACTTAGTATCTAGGTAGCTTTAGATCCAGATTAATACATAGACTACTTTTTATCCCGAAATTTCTTCAGAATATTTGCGCATGTAAAACCTAGGAATTTAACTAGTTAGTTACTAATATAATAAAAAAAAGTACAATAATTGATAATACTTTGTTTCTAGAATACTATATTTTAGAAATATATATTTATACTATTCAAATGTAAGATATAGAAAGAATACACAACTGGCCAATAAGCGATTTACCTTCAAATGGTAGGGCTTATAGTGTAGGGTCTACCTTTCAGCGTTTATTACACTATTTAATTTATATACTTATAGCGTTTTCGTTATAGCTGCTGGCTTAAATGAACTGACAGGAGACGAGCAGCAGCGTCTTCGGTGCGGCAAAGTCAGCCCTGCGTAACGGGTTGGTAACCCAACCCGCTTGCCCAGCGTGGTGATTATGGGCATAAATCCCATGACCTCGCTACAATTATTTCGTCGTTCAGTTCCCGGCAGCCCCACAAAAAACCGGGATATTTCGTTAAGCTAGCTCCCGTTAACAATGCCCCGTGTTTCAGTAGCTTTAATTTGCCTCAAAGCCTATCTCAAATAGATACGTAATGACCAAATTTCATTTTAAAATTTATAAAGTGACAATTTTCCTATACACACATTAATTCCCAAATTAACTAAGCATGTAATTAAAAAAAATATTGATACAGTTCATATTAATCGTCATCAACAGCCTAAAAACCAATTTTAACAATTTCAAGTGCTTCAATAACAAAGTTTCACCCAAATTTTAACTGACTATTCTACCCCTTTAAGTAGGAAGTTTACTAAAATTGTTTCTCAGCTGACGTACCCTACTCATAATCTATCTCGTGCCAAATTTCAACATCATAGATTAGGTTTTGATATTTCGTAATTATTCAGTAAACGAATTTAGTGACACATCACTTTAAATATATATAAATTATATAGAAAGTGATATGTGCATAAAAAACAACGTAGTATTAATTGCACTGAGCGTTCCTTTTTATATTTGTTGAATTTTCTGGTAAATATTTCTGTTTTCTCTCCTTCTTAAAATTATATTTAATATCCCGCTGCTCACTAAATAAATTCTAAATTTACTTTTCGCTCTTTTTCTAAGTTTAAGTCAACTCCTAATCGGTGAGGGAGTAATTAACACTACCTTCATCCTTAGTAGGGTATGCTTTTAGTAAACTCGCGTTATGTCTGCACTGGATACTTTTGCACAATTTTTTTTTCCTAAAACTATCATATCGTTAAGAGCATTCTGTAATACTAGTATAATTATATTTGTTTATTAATTTAATGTGTACTTTATTGTACTAAATACTTAAATATAAAGCATACAGCATAAAGGGCAATATGCATTAATCTTGTTGTTAAATTTTGATAACTACTGTATCAGCCTGTAAACTACCTACTGATGAGCGAAGGTATCTTCTCCATCTAAAAGAAGGGTTGTTTAATAACTAACATTATAATTATTAAAGTTTTCTTTTGTAAAAGTTTTTCTTGTGTTATAATACATATTGTAAATAATATTATAATAGTTATGTATTTTTAAAATTATGGTTATAGTTAAAAAGTTCAACAAATTGTTTGTGTTCGTGTGACGAGTATGTGTATATTCAGCCAGTCAAAATAGCTAATTAAATAAGCAATCAATGTCATACTTAACTTTTTTATATGGTTTATTTCATTATAAATTCCTACTTTAACCAATGAATTCACTTGTTTCAAATTTGTTTTTCGTATATTTGATAGTCACAAAATAACCAAGCAACCATATTTGGTAAGTCTATTCACTGCATAGACATTCAGGGCATATTGAATAAGTACGTGACAATATTTAAAACTGCTTGCAATGCATGAAACTAGGATTAAAACTGAACTTCTATTTACTGCATGATTTTTTTTTGTCTTTTTTTTCAAATGATTTGACAGCTATTTTTTGTAGCTGAACGAATACTAAATATTTAGAAATGATTTGTTAATAATAAAATTAGTAAGCAATAATACCATTTGTCGTCATGTGTTCATACTGGTTTAATTTAGTAATAAAATGTACATAATAAAAAATATTCGATATGCTTATTTTATACTCTATCTCTCCATCCACAATGGCTTCGATCTAGACTGAAGACTGAACATGAAATAGCAAAAATGTCATTCCATCAAATCTTGTCTCGATAATTTCGGAAAAAAAAACTGAGTTCAGTTAACCGTTATCAAGGAGGCAGTTTCATCTTGTTTAGTTAAAGATATATTAAATTATAAGTATGTCTTAAAGGATAATGGAAATGGTTAGTTATTCAAAATAAAATCAAACTATTTTAATGACAATGCCATATATAGTACAGGCTTTTATTTATCAACACCAACAATGAAACATAATTATGCATTCTATTAAATCACATATTAATACAATTTTTTTCTAATCTATTTTCTAAAATGAAGTTTAGGAAATATACATTGAGCCAAAGCGTATATTTTAAATTCCGTTTATAAATTTTAAAAGAAAAATTATATAGTAAATGGACATAGATTATGTAACAATTATAATAATAAAGTAATTAATTCAGAGAATGGTTAACAGGTACTTATCGGAAATGAAAAAAAAAAGTAAGTAGTATTTATATAAAAAAGAGTTGTACTATATGGTTGATCTTTATTTATAAGAAAACAAATTAAAATGTTTTGACTGAATAAATTATTATGCATGTCGAAATACTTGTAAATTTTTGAAAATTTATATAAAAATGAAATAAATTTCGATATTAAATCTTTATTACATTTTTAGATCTGACTTATCTATATATTACAAAGTCAATTACAACCCAGCCTTGTAAATTGACTAAATCGTGGAGTATTAAACGAAATTTTTACGATTTGGTTAAATAAAGGATCAGTCCAGTTAGGTAGTTCAGTTTTCTTCTGATGCTGCTCTCTGAAAAAAAAAAAATGCTGAACATATCTAAATTGGCAACACCAATATATAAACACACAGTGACAGATTCTGTTTTTCGCGCGAAAACGCTGTGCGGTGTATACATTTGCCTTTTTCCTAAGGGAACGAATTTTAAAAAATAATATCAACAATATAAATGATATAAGCATAATAAAACTAAATAAAATATGTAATAAAAATAATAAACATAATAAAAAATACCCTTTAAAGACGTATCACTTTGAACAATACCAACGAGTATGTTAGTTAAATCTTTTGTTAATACGTAATGATAAGTTGATGGTGTACTATTTAAATAAATAAACAATTTACAAGCTCCCCTAAGGCGGTTGTGTAATAAATATAATAGTATTAGTAAATCGATTAAAAATTCGAAACAAAAACTAAATTATACTGTGAGTTATGTATAATTTTTATGTATTAAAGTTATTTACATTGGTTTTGTACTTTTTACGTGATACGTGCACAGACAAAAAATTATAAGAGATGGCGCTGTTTGAAAAAAAATCGCGCTATTAAAATTTATTCTTGATGATATATAGTGTATTAATAAAACGGAGATTTTAAAATTGCTTCGTGGTTTTAACAGATTTATTATATGTATAGATATAGATTTTGTAAGTGTGCTTTTCAAATAAATAAATAAATAAATAAAATATTTTCGCTAATATATACATTGATTTTAATTTAATTGTTTTTTTAATACCATGACTTCGTTCGCAATTACACGTTTTGATTTTTATTCCCTCTTCCAAGGGAACTGAAGTAGAATTTAGGGATAAAATGTGTCTCTAGTGTTCTAAGTTTCTAACTCATAGTGTGGACCACGAAGAATGGATATACAGGAGAGCGAACGGTGGACCTAGTTCTATACAAATTTCACGGTACCTATGTACACAAAAATAAACAAAGATCATAGTTCTTTTTTTTGCCACTAGGTGCGCGAGTATTCGTGAAGTACCAATACTATTATTATATTAGTTATTATAATATGTGTAATTAAATATAGGTAGTAGTTCTCTAGAACAGTTTTATTTTAGTTGCATATTTAATAAATATAATTTTATGTATTAAATGCTAATATTTTGGAAGATGAAATAAAACAAAACGAATTCAGAAATTTTATTAAAATACATTGTTTTTTATTTTTGTACTAATAGTAATTTTATCTGGAATTCTCTAAATCATCTGATTTCTTGGACAGAAGTAGGTATTGATATTTCTTCTCTATAAAAGGTAGTAGAGCATGATAATTGATGCTATGCTAATTATGTGAATTGTCTGCGAGGCTTCTTATGATATTTTATAGCTGAAAAATATATGAAAATAACAATAATTTTATTATTCTAAATAATGTTATTTTGAAAAAAAATTAAATTTTTCACCGACTACTATTATCATAATTTATTAAATATTTAATTAAAATAACTTTATATAATATATAATATGAAATAAAAATTTTTTAAACAAATATACTTAATCTTTAACATTACATTATATTTTTAATATTTATTTAATAATTTAAAAATTACGTACCTGTTATTAAACTAAAAGTTTAACCTTTAATTTAATCTCCAAGAGTATTTTATGTTGGTGATGAATCAAAGTTATTAATAAGAATTTACTACAAAGTTTAAAGATAAAAACAATAAAAATAATTGAAAAATCTTATGATATATTATCATGTTGACTACATGTCAAATATCTTTAAAATGGTGGCCTGGCGGGATGTTTTTGTCTCACTTTTTTATCATAATTATGTTAGAGAGACGAAAATTATAAATTACATTATTTCACTATTTAAATCAATAATCGCACACCTATAGCAACCAATAGAAAGGTTAAAAATGAACTAATAACTCAATTTTCAAAATTCAGAGCTGTCAATAGCAACAAGCCTTCCCGCGTAAATTACAACTTCGATCCTAGCGCACAGAGGCAAAATAATTATCTACTACCTAAATTGATGCCATTCTTTTAACATTACGTTCGCTCTCCTGTATATCCATTCTTCGTGGTGTGGACTTAAATCGTGTCAAGTTTCATTCAAATTCATCGAGCAGACAAAAAATTGGTTGTCTGTAAAGTCGATTTACGGACGATAATTTTACGTGATAACGTCATAAGAAAACATTTATAAAAAATTGCATACTTAATTGAATTGAATTATTATCTCTTACTTATCATTATTTTATATAATAGGTACCAAGAAAGAGTTAATTGAAAATTATTATTTTTTCAATAAATTAATATTTATTTGCGCTCGTTTTCAATATTTTCTCTCTTCTAATCGGACGTATCTGTCTATAGAGTGGATGAGAGATAGTTGTGTTAAACGCTCAGGCCGATCGTACCTCTCTATCGCTTGTTCCGCGCTCTCGCTCGTGGAACGTGACAATGAATGACTCATTGACAATGAGTCATGCTTTTTCGTGCCTGAAGCCGGTGTTAATCGATTTATTAGACGTTATCACATCAAAAATTTAGTTTTGCCTTCAGTTTCGATTATAGAATACTCTCAAAATTTTTTAATAAAAATATATATATATTTCTTCAATACACAGAATTGTTCTTGTTACAATTTTATTGTAAATATAAATAATGTTAAGTGTATTACCATGATTTGCCAAAACTTCATTCTAGACAACATATCGTCATCTAACATAGGTTTAGCTTCTGCAGCTCTCGCGTTAAAAATCATTGGCACCTCTTCGTTTTCGCTTCTGGAAAAAACATGTTATATTAAATATATATATATATATATATATATATATATATATATATATATATATATATATATATATATAATAATGATTGTAATGAAACATATATTTATGAGGATGTTTTTAATATGACACTCGGGAAACGGCATGTACAAATGTGATTCAAAGGTGATAGTTATATACATTAATATTCATGTATCTTATGGTTTTGTAACGTCTCTAACTTTCGAAAATATAAAACAGTTTGACACTTCTGCTCAGTTATAAAACATAAGTTTGTTATGTTGTTGGTTAGCAGGAAAGAGGACATCAGGACAAAATGATATGAACAAGTTTAAATAATAGCGGATGATACCTTAGTTGTTTGTTTCAAGAAAATAATAATTCAGAAATTGTTTTTAAAAATTAAAGCTGTACTTAATGAAGTTGGAAATATAAGGATACTAATTAGACACTCTATGTAAAGATGCCTGAAGAAGATCTAATAAAAGATCGAAACGTCGCATGAATTTGCAATTGGTGTTTTGATTGGTACCTGATGTCCTCTTTCCTGCTAACCAACAACATATATAATAGTATGGACGCAATAACAAATAATATAAATTTACCGAGGGGATTTTTTAACAACATCAAACGAACACATGGTGAAGGAGCTGTAAGAAACATAAAGGATTGGGCAAATAGTATGGCCTATTCCTGCTAACCAACAACATATATAATAGTATGGACGCAATAACAAATAATATAAGTTTGTTGTTTTCATTAGTAAATCACGCTTGTGCAAAGCCGGAGCACGTAGTTAGTCTTTAAAAAGAAGAGTCTGTAAGGTGCTCGATTTTTAAATCCTGTTTTTTTCTGTGATTAAGTGACGTAGCGTACTTGTAAACTTGTAATGAAGTGTTATTAGGAAGTGCGAGTAAAAGACTAAATGAATCAGACTGTAAACGTCCCACTGCTCCCAATCGACACTTTCTGCATATAGGAGAATGGTTGACAATTAATGCACTACGTTGATTCACTGTGTGTTGGTGGATAATTTTACTACCACAAGTAGGTAACGATCACAATCAGGTGTCTATGATAAAAACCGGGATCGACGGCTTCACGTGCTCTCGGAGGCAAGGTAAGGAGACAAGGACATATGTACACCAAGACTAAAAACAAATATTTATTATTTAATTCTGTCCCCAAGCGGCAATCAGACCCGTGACTAACTAGCGTTAAGGTGACTACACGCACAACTACACCAGAACGATCGTGAGAGTACATAATATCTATTACATATACATACCTATATAAAACTGACGAGTTTATTAATTTGAACGCGCTAATCTTAGGAACTACGAGTTCGAATTGAAAAATTCTTTTTGTGTTAGATAGTCCATTTACCGAGGAAGGCTAAAACTAACAACTACTAAGACTGTATAAAATCACGCTACGACTAATAGGGGCTGAGAAATAATAAGAAACGTTATAAAAACGGAATCCGCGGGGCACAGCTAGTAGTTTATAAATTAGCGGGTAGTTCATCTGATATTAAAAGACCCCTGCTAATCGTAAGCAACTGTAGCTCTAGAGGACCTGGAAATGCATTGCTAGTTAAAGGTAACGGGAAATATGAGAGAGTTAAGGATGGAGAAAATGAAAAAGTAAGGGAAGATTTTGATTTTTATGTTTTCAATCACCGAAAAGAAAACGGTTAAAGCATATGATAATAAACGATATAGTACGACACATAATATCCCGAACCTATATAATACTAGTAACACCATCTATGGAATAAGATGTACACTAATAGTAACGGTACTTACATAATTTTGTTTGATGTAGCGTTATCTTCCACCCGGTAGATGTCGTTTTCGTTCTGGTTTTGAACATTTTGATCTCGGTTCTGTAATAATAGATGGCGCTTTATCTATTATCTTTGTGATAAAAATTATTTGATAAGTAATATAAAATAATTAATGGCTGTGAATATAACCAAGATGGTATGCTATGCCGTTAGATTGAAGCTGCTTCAAATTGGTCGCTCCGGAAGTAAATGAGGGAGGCCTACATTTAACAGTTGATTTTTAATGATATGATGATACTATGATGATGTAGGCATGCTATGGTGCTATAGTGTTATAAGTTAGCTAAAATTATCAACAATAAAACTTTTTCATTCAAAAATCTTGAGAGTATATAATCTATCTTGATAAGTATATTTAAAATTGTCTTTAGAGTTTCGTATTTAAAATGTACGACCGGAACATAAAACTACCCGACTCTACCGGTATGCCCGATTACTTGGATTATAAATTTGGAACCGTAATAGTTAGGTCACTTAGAATTTTTACAGAATATTATATATATATATATATATATTTTATACTATATATAAATATAAATATGTTTACCACACACACAAGGTCGTCTGTTTCTAAGGTAGGCAACTTGATGCCTGTGTTTTAGGTAATAGCCGACTGATATACTTTTTTTTAAATAAATATACATATAAATAATACATATATAAATAAACATATATGACACCTAGACTCGGGGCGGGAATCGAACCCACAACCCTTGGAGCAGAAAACAGGGTCACCGCAAACTGCGCGAACGGGTCAGTCAAATAGAATATTACAAAATAACGACAAAAAATAAAATGTAAATTAATTTAATATATTTTATTTGTATTTTTTGTTAGTCATTCAGTTTTAAATATTGTGCAGTGATATCCTTTGCGTGTTCTAAACACACTTGGCTGACTTAATCGAGGAATACAAATAGAAATAAACAATGTAGAGCCTCACCAAATCGTTGTTAGCTGACATGCGACGTAAAATCCTCGTAATGTACCAGTCGGGAGCGGAAGAAGGAGCTCTGCCTGAACGCTTACCGTGGGCTGAAATGTGTTGTTATTTGACATTAAAAAATCGCAAAAATTAAAAAAGAATACACATTATATGTAAATTTTATTTATTGATATAAAGTAATTATAATAAACACTTGACGACCTATTTAATTACACCTTTATTTACCGTACTTTAAATGGTCATAACGTAATGTTCAATACCGTTAATTATTTAATCACCTTTCTCAATAAATAGAATATTTTTGTTGACTGGCCCGTTGCTAGGCTAGGGTTGTGGGTTTGATTCTCGCCTCGAGTTTGGGTGTAATTACTTACATATAATTATGTATACATGTTAGACACATTACATATAATATATTATTTATATGTAATAATATAAATCAATCGTCTGTTACCTAAAACACAACCAATATTAAGTTGCCTACCTTAGGAACAGACGACCGTGTGTTTATGTTGAACATATTTATTTCAAACAAAAAAAAAAAATACGAGAAAAAGATCCTCAAAATTGTTAAAAAAAATCCCCAATATATATAAAATTAGTGTAAATAATTTGCATATAATGTATAAATAGAATGTCTAATGTTTTAATACCTCTGTTGTATTAATATTCAGCTCAACGTGTCGGTAAAGTGTCGACGGTTAATTACCTTTTAAATCTGCATCATTTTCTGACGGATACAATTAAAAATAAATCCCATTATGATATTTAGACTTCAGCTGTATTAATTAGAGTATTATTTGAAATTTAAATATTTATATTACGAACTAATTTAATTAAGAAAAAAGACTGTGATTGCCAATTATTCCGAAGCTTGGTGATTCTGTGCTTCAGACAAAATTCCGGAAGCACTCGAAAACAAATATAAACGCCCAGACAAAAATCTGGCTTATATGACTTATATATTTTGTTATGAACAGAGATCAAGCCGACCACCACAAGCACATCAGCCACTACCGTGACCACTGCGTAAATCCGATAAAAAAATATACCTATCAGAAAAAAAAATTAATATCATCGAACCATCGAGTGTCATGATAAATTTTAATACGTAATTCTGTATGGGAAAACCGTTGTAGTATGTTACAGGTGTATTGGACATCGACGTATCAAAGGCTTAATGGTAGCTTTGATAGTAATCACTGAGTCAATATGTTGGCGTATAATAATCCTCGTAACACTAGACATAAACGTTAGCCATTCCGTGATAATATGAGTCGAATATTTTATCTTTATTTACCTTTAAGTCAAATGACAGTTATTAATCTCTCGATTTCGATTTATATAAGCAAGTATATACCTAATTATGAGTATATATAGATAACTTATATAACTAATCAGCCTCGTAAACGAACAATGCAAATTAAGATACAAAGTTTTTTGAGTTTGAAACTAAATTGTAAATAGTATTATTATTTAAAATAGTTTGGGGGAGGTGAGCTTTGCGAAAGCTGATCACGTCAGGGTTGGTAACGTGGGTTTGGGGAAGTGAGGTATAATAGGGTGTAAAGTTATTCGTCCACCATTGAAAAGGGAGGATCCTCCGACCAGACGGATGTTGTGTCTGGTGGGCTACTGCCCCCACGGTTGCTGTCATGTTCTTATATAATTTTTCAATCGCTCGCATAACTTTGATAGCGCGATGTAGGATACTTTAGTTTTCAGTTCGTATGTGGTGAGATAGATGTCGCTACAATAGCTACATATCCTCGTGTATATAGCCACAAAACCGAATGAATGAATGAAATTTCTGAAGTGTTTATTTCAGTTAATAGTGAAAAATGTAATTTAAATCTCATTTAAAGGTCCGAATCATTAAACTTATTTATTTGAATATGTATTGGCGAAAATAGGTTTGCAAATAATTAAATTATTAGTAAGTTAAATACTAACGTTAGTTAGTTAACTACTAATACACTTACAAATATTTAATGATCAAATCAGTGGACTCTGATATTCACATATTCATACATTGAATAGTCACAAATTCTGCATGTATACATATATATATATATATATATATATATATATATATATATATATATATATATATATATATATATATATATATATATATATATATATATATATATATATATATAGTACTAATTATGCAATGTAGCGACATCTATCTCGCCATATACGAACTAGAAGAAACAGACGTATCCTACATCGCACTATCGAAGTTTTCAAAGCGATTAAGTATATATACAAGAACTCGACAACAAACGTGAAGTGGCGCGTAGCCCACCAGACGCAACACCGTCTGGTCGAAGGATCCTTCCTTTTCAATGGCAACCTCTCTCTACGCCAAAGTACTATTCTCACATTGTTAAAGAGTGGATAGTTACTTAAAAATAGTGAAATTCCACTCATTAATATTTAGAGAGTAGATGATGAAAATCGGAAAAATTCGAACACTTTGAAACGTGATTCTAAAGCTCGGAAATAATTCGTTTATTGTAGTGTCGCTAAAAGAGGACACAAATATTTAAGTCTTTAAAATAGAAACTAGATTTAAAAAAAAAAATCTGGTTCATTATTAATAGTCTGAATTCAAATTATAATAGGTTGAGACAAAATGATCGATGAGTCGTCTTAAAAATATTGTTTAGCTTTCAAGTAAAAGATCATTTTATTATACAGGGTGACTGGCGAGATACTATCGGTGTTTAAGGAGAGTGCTCGGTGCATGGTTCTCATTCGAATTATGTAAAAATATAACATAAATATTGATAAGCTTCTAAGTAAAGTTGCCCAACAGTTATCTAATTATTTACGCGTCGTCTGGACACCCTAGTTTCCACGCGGTAGTTAATTACGTCCAAACACCGCCAAGTGTTAAGAGGGTTGGCGGTTAATTCCCTAACATAAGTAACGATCGTTATCTTGTCTATGATAACAACAGTGATCGACGGCTGTACGTGCTCTCCGAGGCACGGTAGGGATCCACAAGGACATACACCCAGACCGGAAAAAAATATTTGTACAAATATCTGTCCCAAGCGGGAATCGAACCCGCGACCACCAGCGCGTGGCGTTGCAGTTGAGGCAACTACTCGCACCACTACACCAGAACGTCGCGTGTCGTGTTTTCATTTAATGATATTAACGAATTATTTACAACGATTTTCAATCATTAAACTACCTATTTACCTACATAACTACACTAACACACACACAGTCACTTTTAACAGTTTCGAAAGCAATGGTGATTCTGCATTTGTGTATTGATAAGCCATACCTAATTACTAATGACAGATTACACTAACACACGACAGATTAGGTATACGCGTATGATCGATCGCTAGGCGCGCAGGAGCCGGGAAGACACACGCAAAAAACACACAAACAAAAAACCCAACTGCGTAAAATACTCTTATTATAAACAAAAAAGAATAAAACAATTTACTAGTTTTCATTTGAAACCCATATTGCTACAGTAAGAAAAAAATCAACCCCCCCCCTTCATTCCGCCATTTGCGGGCGCCATTTTGAAAATTTATATAGCCTATGTCACTACTACAATTTAGACAAATCCAACGACACCTCATATGTCAAAAACCGTCCAGCCGTTAGGGCTGTAGGGCGTGCCAAAGAAATGGACATACATACATACATATTACATACATACATTCGAAAAACATAACCCTCCTTCTGTCGCAGTCGGGTAAAAAACAATCAGTGTTAGCATAATGAATACGAGCAGCTCCTCAGAGTCTGATTTGGAAGCAATGGATTTTATTTTTAATATATCCCTACCCAGAAACTTAAGGCGTAGGAAAAATTACGGATGAAGAATTTCAATTGAGATATCGCTTTAATTTAATAAGAACACACAGATAAAGTGGACAATGATGTCGTTCATAAATAAGGACTTGTCATATTTTTTTAACTAAAACAGTGCTAAGCCACTTATTTATTCTCGAAAAAAATATTCTAGTAAATAAAACTAGTATTCAAGATGAATTAAAGTAATAAAATCAATTTTAGACACGATCTCTTAAACAGAGCCATCTAGCTGTAAATAAAAGTACAAGTTTGTAATGTACGACGTAAATGACAAGTAAACCACTAGGTGTCGCTAGATAAAGATCAGATTTGATAGAATAATTTTTTTAATATGTTGAAAAATTATAAAGTTACTTTTGAAAATATTAAAAAAAAAACACAACAAAAATAAACTTTGTGAATTGTTGAACAGCCAACTGTTGTTTATTAAATAAAAGCAAGGAACTACGGTCCTTGCGGACCAGTAGTTTTGCTACTTGCCGATAGAGGCATACTAATCACCGAACTTTCTAGACAAAATAAATAATTTAATTTAAATATTACTTACGAGTTGAAAGATATGTTTATTCCATTTGATTTTGATGTGATGAGCAACAGATTTATTGACTAGGTAAATGATGTAAACTTGGAACAAAAATAAAATAATATTAACTGTTCACCCATCTTGGTATTCCCGGCGTATTTAAAAATGGAATCATACTCGTAGTCTTGGATTAGTGCTTAATATTACGCTAACAGTAGGTACTCTGCGATTGGGGAACATCTCCCGGTACAAATTGATAGTACCCGGTAAGCTATCATTACATTAACACGAACCATATTCAAGTACTCTTCATTTGTGTACTGATAAGCCATACCTAATTAAGGGTCACACTCACACACGACAGATTAGGTATACTCGGAATATCGAACGCTAGGCGCACGCGCGGGAAAACACAAAACAGACGTCCAAACCATACGTTGGCGCTAGCCTACTGACCTAGTGACCTAGTAACGTGATTCGTCGATCGAATAAGCGATTAGCCGCGGGGCGGGGGTGCGGGTACTGGCAGCATAGTACAACACCGCGTCGCACGCGCCGCCGGCATGACTGGAAAAGTGACAACGCGTCTTTTATTTGAATTGAAATTTATGAAAATTTGGTCCAAAATTAAGTTCCTATTTTTTTTACATAATTCGAATGAGGATCATGTGCCGGGTATTCTCCTTGAATATTGATGGTAATTCACCAGTCACCCTGTATACCGGCATGAAATAAATTATAAAATAATTATAAAATATGTTGTAGCGGATTTTAATTTACTTATATAGTTAAATTATTAGACTTTTATAGCAGCTGTGAAGGCAAGCACGTTCGAAACCAAAGAAAGTTAAATAAATTCTGCTTAATACGAGTATATTCAAAACAGATTAATTATTCTCAATTCTTGGTAACATGGCTTTTTGAATACCAAGAATCACGATCAGACGGTATCTTTTAAGCTAACTCGCTAAATTCCAAAATGAAAATATAAAATCGACAAAAGTGCTTATAACAATTTTTAAGTGCAAGATTAATTCCTAATAAAATAAATTACAAAACAGATGCACTTTGTGAAGTGATATTTTTATTCATATCATTTTATTTAATTTTTAATCTCATAAACTGTTAATATGGATCTCTTAGGTTTATTATTGGAAATTGGAATATGAAAGGCATGTAGATGTTTAAATAATTAAATATTAGAAAAAAAGGAAACGATTTTTTCTCAGAGATTGATTTGATTACTTCTATTAAAATCAATTTTTAACAAATCGATTATCGATTATATTGAATAAAAAACCGTTTTTTATTTAGTCGTTTTCTTCCTAATCCCTATTAATCACACCTCACAAATACACATCCCTAGTTTAAGCCGCATCTAGAAGATGCGGATTTCAAAAATTATTTGTTCACATGTGTGTAGGCCTTGACACACTCATTTTGCTACTAATTCATAATATACTGACCGTTAAAACGAAGTTATAGCGCGATTTAATCTCGTTCAGCGCCACCTGTTATCAACTTATGGTACTAACTTTTATATATTTCATCTATGATGTTTGTCGTGCCCGATTCCGTCGCTCCAGGATGTACAGCCAATCACCCTGTCAGAGCTGCGGAAAGCTGTCCTCCGATTACCCAAGCGGAAGGCACCAGGGCCCGACGGGGTCACCAACGCCGCGCTGATGCAGCTGCCAGTTGGATGTCTCGCAGCGCTCACGAGAACTTTCAATGGGATACTCCAGACCGGACATTTCCCCGAGATGTGGAAAACGGGGAAGATCATTGTTCTTCCCAAAGCTGGGAAGGACCGCCGTCTCCCCGGTAGCTACCGGCCTATCACCCTGCTGTCGCACCTCGCCAAGCTGTTTGAGCGTCTACTGCTGCGAAGACTCGCGCCACACCTGCCCCTGCGCGAAGAGCAGTTTGGATTTCGCAGCAGTCACTCTACGACGCTCCAGTTGGCGAGAGTCCTCAATCACTTGGCCAGTGAGCTCAATAATCGGCATTGCACGGTCGGGGTCTTTCTTGACATGGAGAAGGCCTTCGACCGTGTGTGGCACGCCGGTCTCCTGGCCAAAATTCTTGATACAACGGCGCCTCCTGCGTTGGTGCGAGTAGTGGCGTCGTTTTTGGAAGGCCGTAGTTTTTATGTCTCGGTGGAAGGCGTGGACTCCCAACCGCGTCCTATTCGGGCTGGAGTACCCCAAGGCAGCTGTCTGTCGCCGCGTCTATACGCGGTGTACACGGACGACATCCCCACCCTCCGCGACCACCTGCGTGAGGGCGAAGAAGATGTGCTGTTGGCCCTGTACGCGGACGACAGTGCTTACTTCGCGTCGTCCTATCACAACATCGTCGCCACCAACAGGATGCAGCGTCTGCTGGATCCGCTGCCTGAGTGGCTGGACAAGTGGAGAATGGCCGTCAATGTTGGGAAGACGGCCGCCCTACTCACCGGCTGCTCTTGGCCGCGACGTCAGCTTAAGCTACGAGGACAGGACGTAGAGTGGAAGGCCTCAGTGAAGTACCTGGGGTGCCACTTCGACCGGAGGCTGCGTATGGTCTCTACCGTTAACCAGGCGGTGAACCACGCAACGGCGGCCCGGTCGAAGCTCTACTCGGTGTTCACCTCCAAATTGCCGTTGAGAACAAAACTGAAGGTCTACGGTGCCTACGTCCGCTCGCGCCTGACGTACGCGGCCCCGGCCTGGTACGCGCTCTGCTCTGCGAGCCAGGCCAGAAGACTGCAGGTCCAGCAGAATCGTTGCCTACGTCTGATAGTAGGAGCTCCGAGGTACGTCCGTAACGATGTACTCCATAGAGATACCAGGACGCCAACCGTGGAGGAGTATGTCCGCAAACTAGCGCGCGCTATGTTCGCTCGCGCGGACAATGGTGCGTGCATACACCTCCACGGCATTGCACCACTACATGCAAGACCACCGGAAGGCCGACCTCTGCCTCGAGAGCTCCTGCTGACGCCACAACGTAACCCCAACTACGATGGCGACGATGAGGACGACGCAGGGGAGTCAGACTAACTGACAGGATAACCTCAAGAATCAGACAGTCATTCATTCTCTTCACTTCACTTCATTCTACGACCACCCGTTCTATTGATCACCTTAAGGCCGTCGCTTAGATAAGCGCGACCTCGGCCCACCGGGTCGCAAACAAATCACCCGGTAGCGGAGACTACCGGAGAGGACAGGCTCGGGTAGGTAGGCGAAGAGCCTAGAGACCCGTACCCAGTCAGGCCCACCAAGGTCTGTCAGGAGGAGCCACACACACACACACACATCTATGATGTTAAATTTTTTATATATTTTATGTCACATTTATTGATTGAAGGGTAGAAATTATGACTTTATTAAATAAAACTTAAAACTTAATTTTCGGAACGAAGTTCCTTACGGCAGGCTCGGAGAAGATAGGAATTTTGCTGCACGACCGAACTGAAAAAAATGTGAGACTAATGCTGGGCATTGACGATACTCAGTCACAGCACGATGTTCGTTTTAAATTTTTGACGTGATAACGTCTAGTAAATTGATGAAGGGGTGCCCGTTCGAAGAAGATGACGTCATCATTGTCACAATTAGTGAGCGAAAGCGCGGAACAAGCGGTAGAGAGGTACGATCGGCTCGGCCTAAGCGTTCGGCTCACGATCGGCGGTCGGCCTAAATTACGACGCGTCCGAATAGAAATGACAGCGGCAAATGGTGGGAAACTGTTTTGTCAATATTGAAGTAATGTCAAATAGTGAAAAGTTGATAATATAATGTAATGTAATAATATAAGTTAATAATATATAAGTAAATAAATGTAAGTTAATAATATAAAAGTTAATAAAATCATAAAATGGTTACCATAGTTTATTACAACAACAATTGCAGCAAAAAAGGTAATTAATTCTTGCATTTTAAGAATCCGATTAGCGATATAATCTCATATATTTGTTCTTTCATTATAAAATAAGTAGCATCGGTGGGCGAGTGCAGTAATATTAGGTTATATTACAATTTTGACTAAAAAGTTATTAGGACTCATATAATTACGATCGTATAAAAAGTAAACTGTTTTTATTTAGTATATTTTTACAATTTTCATAAGTGGTTAATGATAATCTAATTTGTTTTGCTAACTTTAAGTTATTAAACTTAGCTTCTTTATTAAACTTGATTATTTCTTGTATTACATATCAAAGTATTTAACTTTATTTCGCTTTTATATTAAATACTATTAATTACCTGTAGCTTATATATATATTATACAAAATAATGATAATTCAGTGATAATAATTCAATTCCATTCATGTTTTTTTACGACGTTATCACGTAAAAATTATCGTCCGTAAACCGACTTTACAGACAACCAATTTTTTTTTAAATTATCAATTTTATCTTTGTTCGACGTTATAGTGTGAAAAACCGTAACGAATGCAAATAAGGAAATGAAATTTTACGCAAACACTCAAAAATAAAGTAGCTTCAAAATGAGTTGCATAAAAATAGCATGTTCGTGACTATATTAATATACGAACTTTTCAAATGACCCTCGTAATCTATAAGTTTAAAAATCGTTTAAACCCAGATGATGACATATGAACTTTCTAGTCTTATTTTTAACTATTTTGTACCTTATATATACTTAGATAATATTCGTAGAGCCTAAATTAAAAACCCTGAATTAGTTAACACCTTATCTTTTCGTATAATTATTACTACATATTTTACAACTGATGGAGTTTTTATAAAGTATATAATTTTATATTATTAATTTCCTTTTGTAGAGCAAAAGAATTACATTTTAGACAACTTGCAATTCAGTTAATAGTAAAGAAAACAAATGTATCAATTAGGGTACTTTCTAATCTTTAATTCTTAGGCTCTACATCATCTGGGCTGTCACATATCTTAAGCCATAGCGTGGCATCTGGTAAGCAATCGGTGAACGAAAATGCTAGCAATCAATCGCGCATTAATGCGCGATTGTCGCAAATTACTTAATTTTAAAATCGATAAACAATCATCAAGCCAATTAATAATGTTTTTATTTTTTTGTTATTATTTAGTCACCGTTTTCATATCCGACACCGAAAAGATCACGACATCGTATCAAATTATATCATTTCACAGACAGATTTTTTGTTGCTCTAAGATTTTATATTGTATTGTAAAATATTTTAAACCTAACAAATACAGTGAGTGGGATGCAAATAATTACGTCCACTAATTGAATTTAATTTAATTACATACAAGCAATTAGAATGGACTAAACAGTTAATCGTTTTAACAGTAATTGCTTGATGAAATTCTCTATATGTTAATTTAGAATTGAAATTTTAGATCATACATTTGCACACACGAGAATGAAATGTATTATTTTAAATGATGAGACATGAAAATGTTATTTTAAGCACCTCTCCTCAATAAATCTTCAAAAAATTCCCAACAAAATTTTTTTGGGACTTTTTTTGTTTGATTACAAACATAATTTAATTTTCATAGTAGTACGAGTACCTACTAATGCATGTATCTTTAAAAAGAGCAACAATGAAATATTATTAATTTCTTAAAACATATTATGCGGTATTGTAGAGGTACATCGAAAGATTTCAATTGATTTTTATTTATTTATTTTAGTAAACTTTTATACTATTTTTAAAACAGAGTTTATTTATTTAATAGAATGATTTAATCTCAGAGTATATATATTTTTTTGCTTTATAAATTATATGTGAGGCAATGGAGATTATTGAGGTAAAACTACGTAAGTCGTCTAGTTTAATAATATTAATTTAACTAATTATTATATTTTTACTCACCTCCCCAGCACGAGTGTCCATAACTTAAACATGAACCTGTAACACAAATATATTTAAATTTTAATAAAATAATATTGTTTAACATAAAAAATATATTATACAAAAATTAAAGATATAAAAATACACACGTCCTTTTACTATGTTGGTAAATCCGTTACTTTTTAATTTTTTACATATCTTACACAACTACAGGAAAAAACTAATAATAAGTAAGTGACAATCAAACTTGAGCAAAATTTTATTACTAATCAATTATTTATTACTTTGTAATTTTAGCACGACTGTTTATAGGATAAGTTTTTACTGAAATATAACCATCTTATTTAATTTCATCTTGTATTAAGTACTTTATTAATTGTTATAATTAATAAATAATTATTTAATTTTAATAAAATTTTATTTACTAATATTTGAATATTTTTCATTTAAAATTTAACTTAGTTTAAATTTTAGAGATTCCCATCATTCTGATCTCCCTTTCACTATATAGTTCCAAAATCGTATAAAATAAAATTTTCACGTGTAATTCATAAACGATGGAAATTCTGATAATAAATGTATAATGATGTGTAGTCGAGTCAATTATCTTTAATAAAGGTCCAGAGGTACTTCTACGCAAGAGTTCTTTGGTAGTGCTCAAGTAGAGTCCTTTTAAGTACTGCTTTAATAAGAATGAACTAGCAAAAATTAAACTTTATGATTCACTAAATTAAAGGGAGTATAAATTGTTTTGATCATATAATTAAAAAAAATATGTGGAAATTAATTAATAACACATCTCCATCGAAGATTACATAATATATATATATGAAACTTCACACAGAATTACAATGACGACAAGTGACAATTGAGGTCTTCAATCGGTAGTCATATTCAATGTTTATAATATCATAGAATTCAACATCTGTATGTAATATCTCTATTAATTTTATTTTAAACATATCATTACCTATTATGGGCATAAAAATATAAGTAATTAAAACAAAAAAGAGCGATACTAAAACAAAAGCTAAACTTTAATATGGATCAGTGTGACGATGTTTGCGTACGATAAAATCTAAGTACAGTTAATTGTAAATTAAAATAGCGTTCGATTTATTTACTGTCTACTATTCACAACAGAAACTACAAGAAAAAGTTATAATGATAACAAAACCATGCAACATATCTTAACAGTAATAAAAGTATTTTTTTACGCGCACTCACTAAGGTAGTCAACTTAACGCCTGTGTTATAGTTTACAGCTGGCTAATGCACATATAAACATATATAATTTGAATATATTTAAAAATACATACACAATAAACACAGACTCGAGACAAGAAACGCAATCCACCAGAAGACAGAATCAGCACCAATTGACCAGTCGGACTCGTTATACCGTAGTAACTTGTAAATTTCGTTTATAAATATCTTCCTAAATAAAATAACTTGTTTAATAACACATCAAGACTGAATCACATAATTTTATGTAAAACCTTCAGATCAGAGTACTAAATATATTTTTTTTTACAAAAAGAAATAAGATAATTGATAAAATTTACGTAACCCATGAATCACTACTCATCTCAATAATAAAACGAAGTCTAGAACATACCATATCACTTACTATATTTACTTCAATAAGTTATAAACTCATAAACAATATAAGCAGATAAAAGGCGTCAAGTAGTACTTAAAGCCATAAAGACATATATGTATAGGACACCGTAAACAAGCCATCAATGGATGCACTAAGGGAGTGTCCACATAATGTAACTCCATAACCTGGCTAATAACGGTAACAAAGTTGACCTGAGTCTAGAATGTCTATAGAATTGTTAAGAGGCTTTTGTTAGGGCTTGTATTGTTGATAACGAAATTATTGTATTTCATGTCTTTATAAAATTATTAATAGTTCTAATACGAGAAGTATGGTTGTATATTATAAAAGTGTTGTTTTATAAGTAAAAAGTGTATTTTAATGTTATATTCTTTATCGTTTTAATATCTATATTTTATTTATAAATAAGGAAATAAAGCGCATGACCCTTTAATCTTAGGGTCAGGTGATGATAGAAAGCCTTTAATATTATTTTCGTACCGAGGAATACTATTGAAACGAGAAAGAAGCTGTATGAATATGAATTGTATGATTGAGTTCGTAATATTGGCGTTTCTTACTTTTTGACATTTTTTTAAAAAGCATTTTATATATTTCCTAAAACGAAATAAACGATCACTTTTTTTAAAAGGTGTTTTTTGTGTACTTTAATGTGCCAGAATAAAACGATTTGATTGTTTTTAGGGTACCGTTTTCAAAAATTAGTAACTTATTTTGGAATATAATAAAATATATTCCAGAATGACGTTTTTGTCTGTCCGTGATAAAACTAACCATAATATACATATATAACTTGGAACTTTCACGGAATAGGTATCAATACAGCCGTTATGACATAAAACAAAGCTGAAAAAAGAAAATGAAACATTAAAGATTCAACAATAAACATTTTTGGCGTTTTTTATTTTAGCTTAATCTTCAAATATATCAATTTTTAATAGTTTACAATAGTGGATACTTATGTGCAGGCCCAGATCACACCTAACTGGTTTTTATTTACTCTATAAGTTTTAAGGTTAAAAAAAGTTAAGTTGTAAACCTTTACTACGAAGGTGTATGAGGTTCAAAGAGTTGCATCTACACAAAAATGAAGTTCTACGGTTTGGTTGTTCGTTTCCTTAAAAATGTATAAAATTATAAATTAATATATTACAAAAATTAAACAATAATTCGTAAGTAGAGCTGAAAAACAACTATGAACACGTGAGAAACAACGTGGGTCATCTAATATTACTTTGAATAAGTAATTTTATGAAGCGTATTCTAAAATTAAAAGAACTCAGTGTCTTGTATTCGTACGAACGTGTATGATTTCCCAGGCGTAAATTTTTATTTGTGCATAATTTCTTTGCGTGAAAACTATTGTGTTGTGTTATATTATGTGACATTGTTATTGTCTGCTTCCTTTGTGGATTTGTTTGTCTTTGTATGCTCCTTTGGACACAGATTTGATAATAGCTTTAATGGTATAGTATGGTTTTGTTTCTGAACTTATTAATTTTTTTCTAAATTTGAATATTTTTTTTTTATATTTTGAGCTGTCAGCTTAAAGTTTTTTATTTTTTGACGCACAAAGGTTTAAATGTATTATACCTCATTGACATTGTGATTTTAATTTAATGCGATCATGAAATCGAAGATGTTTTAACGAGCCATCACTTAACAAATTAATGTTTAAATTGCATGTCTAGTGCTAACTTGCACTCTTTGATAGATGGGGCTAGCAATCGATAAGAACAATTATTAGCCATTGCTTTAAATGTTCTAATTATTGAAAGATTTTCATTTTTTTACCTATTTTAAAAGTATCTAATTGAATTTACTGGGTGGAGTTCTTTTTTAAGAATGCTATGTCGTCAAATTTGCGTGTTTTTAATGGCCTTTCAGGACATTTTTATCATTAAAATAATACAGAAGTGTTCATTTCATTGAAAATATTTTAAAAATATTTTTTGTGTCCGAAAGTCACTATTCAGAGAGGCCTTAAAACATTACGTTACCATTAATTGTTATTTAGGGACTAATAACCAAAAACTTAAACGTATGGAAAAAGACTGTTTTTTTTTATTGCGTGATAATTTAAAAAAAATTTGAATATTATTTATGTGAAATCACTTTAAAAACAATTATTGTTTTCATTTACCCAAAAAACTACAATCTTGATCAATCAAATGACATTTGTTCTTTACCTCATATCGACTCACACTCCATATGTATACGTATTTTATGTTGTCTAGTAAGTATAGTCTTCTTAAGGTTGGCTAATAAATAAGGCTGTATTAAGTTCGCGTTTGCTTAATATATTTTTTATAGTTGTGCAATAAATCTTATAAATAAAAACAAATTCTCTGTAACAAGATTACTGTTGACTTGTTTCTTACAGTGTTGTTAATGTAAGCATACTTAGCATTTTCTATCTAAATGACATCGTGTTTTGTTTTTACATACAAATTCAATACTCAGAATTAATTTTTAGTTAAGTTTTTTTGAACTCTTGAAATAATGGTAAGCACTAAAAATACAGGGATGAGTATGAGCGTGAAAATAATTATAAGTAATTTTATTTCATTCGTTTTGTATTTGACTAATTAAAAAAGTAGTGTAGCCTCTTCATTTGAGATAAATATAAAAAAATATTAAACAAATTATATTACAATAATTTAAAAAAAAACTATGATAACATTAAAAAGAGTAAAAACACCAATATACAAAAAAATACAGTTTTATTAATTAATTAAATATCAGCCTTGACAATATACTTGGCTTGATAAATAATGTTAAAACTTCCGCGAAATACTCGAACGAGGTTAAACATTCAACAGTTTCCATGTAAAATAAAACAATTATTATTAAACAATTATAATGCATACATGCACTGCAATGAATGCCTCGGTGCTTTTTCATACAATGATAATTTCTATTCGACCAGCTTGTTAACTACGTGTGCAGGGAAATTAACATCAGAGGTAGCCGTGTTGTTTGTTTACCTATATGATAAACGCATGGCCAACTTATCAAAAACCTTTAGTTATCGACACTCTAATCCGAGTTTTAATTTTTTTTAATGTGGAAATAACACAAAAACTTGTAGAGGCTTGTCACTTAGTATTAAATGATCAAGATATATAATAATAATTAATTAATTAATCTTGATATTTAATAATCATAAATCACTTGAACAAAAGAGACAATTCAAATGCTTATCTTAAAAAAGAGATACAGTAGGAGAGAGGGGTATGTCGAAAAATAAAGGGAAGTTAGCTACTGACTCCGTCACTGACTCTACGAAGCACTTTTATAGTATAATAGTACTTCTGTAGTAGCTATTTTAGTTATGATCTATGAAAGCTTAGTACCGGTTGAGTTAGCTGGATAGAAGTATTGGTTCATTACTTCGAGCTTGATTCCATATAATAAGTTCCTCATTTTGAAGGATAGTATGGAAACAATACATAAATCTTGATCTAGTTCGAAAAAAGTTGTATGTCGATATATTTCGATTTCTGATGTGTCGGTTTCCATTGCGTTTACCATAATAAATCTACTGTGCACTCAAATGTATATTTACAGCAACATGCATTCGCCATACTGCTCTCACGTGACTCATGAAAAACTAAAAACAATAAATTCACGAATGTACAAACAAAAGACAATTTTTTGTTTTGTTTCTATAGATGTAGCTGATTTTCTTTTTTCTACAATAGTTTTTGAATTTTAAACCGATTTAGATATGTTGAAAAATTCTCCAGACTAAAATCTAGAGAGTTTAGAGTTACTATTTTTGATGACAATAGAATCATATAATGATTACTAATCCTTTTTTTTAATTTTCTTAAATGTTTTCTTTGCTTTTATTTGTAATAATTACACTAATTAATATCTACAAAGGAGAAAAGTGTGTAAAGCTTATAGTGTGTATAAAATTATACTCAAAACAACTATTTAATACTATAAGCATTGAGCCATGTTCAGCAGTACGGTTCCCTGACATACCTCCGCGTTGACTTCGCCAACCGTTGACTTTCTGAATAAGATTCGATGTCTTGCTACCTCTACTGTTAATTCTCTGCTCTGTGGATTAGACAGATTATAAATTACACATATCAATTTTGGCGGGATGTCAAATGTCAAAAAGGTTTTTTTTTTTAGTAAAGAACTTTTCATAATTTAATTAATAAAATATAAATTATTTTATATATAAGTTAAGATTAAATTACACGAATTTTATCTTATTTTTTATTCATAAATGCTAATATTTTAATGTGGTGTTATTTAAATGCACGGTATATTGTATTAAAAATGGCTATGATAATGTATAATCTAATAAAGATCAAAGTCTGTACGAAAATTTTATTATTAACATTAATCCTGCACGTTATGTTTAAGATTAAGTGAAACAGGATTACTTAATTCTTTAGGGCTGTCACCATTTTAAACAGTTTTATGTTACTTGTAACATAATTTGGTTTTTAAAAACTTTTAAAATTGGCGTTTATATATTTTTTTTTCTATGTTTTCATCGGACATTAAAATTAATTCTATGCTAGTAAAATGTAACAACATTTTTTAAGTAATGAATTTTAGTTTACGAGCACACGTATAATTAGATAGACTTAAACTGTACTCATAACCTATAATTAACCCTGTTTGGCCTTATTTTTGTAGAAATATATAACTGTAAAACCTTTTCTGTAACATTGTTGATGAAAAATAAATAAAATAAATATACAGTAAAATCGTAATTTTCGATGACCAGAAAAGACTCCGAACCACTGTTTTATGATATTATGATGATACACTAGCAATAATATTAAAATTTCTGATAAGTCGTGTAAAAACACGAAGCATATATATGATTTTAACGCGAGTACATAATAATACAATAGCTTATCTATACATATAATAAAATGGTAGGAAAGTCAATATTTTTTTAAATGAATACTTGGGGTGTGATCTACAATCGATACCGAAGCCTAAAATATAGTTCTTAGAATTTTTGTCTGTTTGTCTGTATGTATGTCCGGGATAAACTCAAAAAGTACTAGATGGATTTACTTTAAATTTGGCACGAATAATATTAAGAAGTCGGGTCAACATATAGGCTACATATTATCACGCTATCACCTACGGGGAACGAGCAGTGAACCTTTATTTCTTCAACGCATTCTGTAACAACGTGTAATCTAATAGCGTTCACGCAGACGACGTCGCGGGCAGCAGATAGTATTTATATATAATACTATAAACAATTTGAGCCTAGTTAGCATGTTATTCTCGGACGTAGTCATCACAGAATATTATCAATGTAACTTACGTAATTTTTTATTACATTTATTTAGTCTTAACTAATTTAAAAAAAAAAGACGAGACTTCTCAGGTAGTCGAGAAAATAATCTTCACATATTAAATACATTAAATTTCCCTAGTAATGAAACAAAGAAGGATGGCCGACCGCGCCCTGTAGTTTAATGCCATTTTAAATGCTTATTGAGCTTGTCCTCGTATTGGGAAAATTGCCTTTCGAATTATTTTCAAGCCGATTACAGGGCAACCGTTATAGCCACCACTTGTTTACGGTAATATAAATTGCATTGGAAAGATATGGGAGTTTTAACCTCACGCTGTGGACTTTTTATTTGTTTAACGACAGTATACCATTGTATAAAGTTGTAGAATTGATTTGTTTGTTTGGAGCCCAATTTCGGGACATTTTAATTTTAGAAAAAATAATTTAAATTGAATTTTAGAAAAATCGATTTTTTTTAAAATATAGAAAACCGGTTTTCAGAGGAATATTAAAGGAAAATAAAACAGCTATGGTGTGATACTTTTTGAGTAGAGCAATAACCTTGAGCGTTAACCATGTTGGTTCAAGTTCAACATGGATGAGACCACGCCGGACGTCTAATGCAATATGGTAAAATGTAATATCAAAATATTTTCATTATTATTGCATTATTATATCGAAATTATAGTAAATCTCAGCTAAGTTTTGTCTGTAATATAAATAATTGTTTTGTATGAGATAATCTTAATATTATCTCAGATAGCTAGTAATATTGTTTTTTCATTAAATATAACATTTTATTAGTTTTTATGTATTTATAAAAAAGTATTTTATTAAAATCACATATCTTTTGCTTTATAGAATTTCTATTGCATTAATAAAACTAAACTAAATTTGTTCGTTTGTTTATAGTTAATTTCGGGATCTACAAGTATGATTGAAAAAAATCTTTATGACGACGATTCATCGGATTAAACACTATCCAGAAAAGTTAAGCAAATAAAGCCCTCAAAAATTTCATCCTGAATTTGTTACACGTAGGCGTAGTATTTTTTTTTAAATTTAATTGGGACCAAACGAAAAGTGGTAGACAACAAAAAAAAAAAAAGAAAAAAGAATTTCTTCATATCAGTTCATATAAGACAGAGTTATGAAGTGAAAAAAAAAGAAACATGAATTGAGAACCGTTGACGTGGTTCATTTTAATGAAAACCATATAATAATTATTGACGAATCACACTTTAATTATCACGACATGCACAAAGTGCATGTCGTGACCTACCCCAAGCACACGCGTACTCACTGCATACAGTACCGAGAAGTCCACGACCTTTTATTAATTAATAAAAAGTAATTAATATACAGTCTAAGCAAATTAATTAAAAATAAAAGTTATTTTTCCTTTTTTTTTAAAATTATAATTGTTACCTAGCATCAGTTGGTAGTTGTCATTTCAATTGTAACATCTTACTTTGTTGTATATTCTCCTATATATGTAGGAGACATAGAAATTTGATTTTTATTTTATCAAAATGTTATCAGGAGGAAATATTATATTTTATATATCAATAAATAACATTTCTAGCTTTTATCAAAGGTTTGAAGTAACAATACCTCTGATAAATAAAAGTATCTACGTGATATAATCAATTTTCATCTAATATTTGTTTTATTTTCACGACGCGTATTAAACGCAAGATTTAATATTAACGGTCAACACTCACACTTTACGATTTATTGACAGACGTAATTATTATGTTATAGAATTATAGATTATTAATATTTTTTTATAATCTGTTAAAGAAGGTTAATCCGGAATAAGTGTAGTAAAAATATTTTAACACGATACTCTCAAATATTGTGCCTCGTGGTTTTACCCGTGTAATATCTGATCCGGTTCTAAAATATAGATAAAAAGTAAACTATGACTTATTTTGAATCACCGTTACCTATAATTTTTTATCTCAACAGAAATAATCATGGATTAATTCATACATCTATACTCACAAAGTTCCGCACGCATAAACTTAAAATATCGATCTTAGGTGGTAATTTGAGACATTTATATAAATGACATTAATTACAAAATTTTTTATGACAACTATTCTGGTGCGAGTGACTACTCGGCGACTCTAGGCGATTGCCTCAACGCCGGCGGTCGTGAGTTCGATTCCTGTTCGGGGCAGATATTTGTCTTTGTGCAAATATTTGTTCCTGGTCTGGGTATATGTTCTTGTGAGTTTCCCTACGGTGCCTCAGAAAGTCATTAGTTTCGTTCGTTATCACAGAAACCTGATAACGATCATTACTCATGGTGGTGAATTGTTCACCAATCCGCAACAGCGTGGTGGCCTAACACTTCTCCTATTTCGAGAAGAGGCTTTTGCACAGCAGTCGGACCTTACAGTCTGATTCAGTTTAGTCAGTTCATATTAATTAATATACATATACATAAATATAATATTTTAACACCCAGATTATTCATTATTTTATTTCCCACTTAAGTACCTATTATGATTATAAAATAATAGACAATAGAGACAGACGCAAATGAAAACTTCAAAAAAAAAAAGAAAAAAAAACTAGAAGAAACAACGCTAAAGAAAGATTTATGAAAATATATTTATTTATTGATTTGTTATTAAATTAGAAATATTTTATCCCAAATAAACTTGTAAAAAGTTTAACTAATAAATTGACACATAAAAAGTTAGAAGGCTGTAAATGATCACGTACTTATAAACATTTTATTAAATCATTTCACACAATTCACTCGCAACATTATGTCAGTAAGTGAATTTCCTATAATCAAATATTAGAACTGTCAAAGCAACGAAAGTCGTAATAGTTTTATTCGATATTAATGCGATGTTTTGTGTTCTTCGATAACAATGTAAATGAAGTTAGATCAAATTTGTTACAATTAAATTTAGATTTTTTTTTTTTTGGTAATAGATACTAAGTTGACTGTTGCCATAAAAAAATATAATTGTATTTGTACTTAAAAAAGTTACAAATATCTAGTATATTATTTAAAAAGTAGGTAATAACATAAAAAAATTGAGAAGTTATTATTTTTATCCTCATTCTTTTCTTTCGTTTCTTTTTTATAAGAAATGTTTACCTTTTTTATTAGTCTTGGTTTTACCGGGTATAGAGTACAATCTACAACACGTAAAAACCATTGTTGTTATTCGCAAAGAAAGTGAATTAAATATAATTTTTTGACAACTTTTTGCGGAGGACAGGTCTTTGGCTATTAGGATAACTTGACTAAATGGATTTTCTCTAAATACTATTCCTCTCACACATTTCTTTCGTTAATAATAACTAAATTAATAGGAATATAGACATAGATAGGGTGAGATTTTTTTTTACTGAATGTAATCATATTTATTTAATGAAATATTAAAATGACGCTTACTGACCAATAAAATAATAACGCAGTGCATACACTTTTTTAACGTGTGGCGTTTTTCCTACCTTCTTGTTACAGTAGAAGGTATAATAGCTCAATCCATTTCAACCTCTCCCTCCTCAGCTACACAAACCATTTAAAAGTAGTAATGTAGACAATAAAATTTTTAGATTATCCTTGAATGAGATGTATCTGCTTTATTAGAGTAAATATAATTTACTTTAACTAGTTTTTAGTTTATTTAAATCATAATTTACATATTATAATGTATGTATATATACGCTTAGGGCGAGATGGAACTTTATTTCGTCTTACACTATATATTACTACAGTACTTGTAATAAGTAATTTAGTATATTACGCATTTTATTAGCATCTTTAATCTTAATATTAAAATAGAGACTAACAATAAGATTTAAATAATTATGGCGCTTGACAGCATATGGATAATAATGGTTTTAGTTAACAAAAATTTTTAAAAGATGCTAACTTCATAATACATGATAGTTAGTAAATATATCTTATTTCCTAATCGATTTAGAAATGTAGAAGCATCTTATTCTGTATTAGCGACACACACCGGCTTTGCACGTGTATCGGGTTGTTACGTCGATTATATGGATAAGATTGAAATATAATATGTCTACAGTATTTGAAATATTTTAATGTATTTTAGTATGTAGATCGATATACATAAAAACAAATTAAAATATTTACTTATATACAACATTGATAGCTTCTGCCTGATTACGTATGAAAACGTACAAGTATCAAACGAAAGTCATCGATGTGGGAATCGCACTTTTATTTATTTTCGTGCATGTTAGTTTTTATTGTGCGATAATTCCTAAGATATTCATTCAAGTTATATGGTGTAAATAATTGTAATAATGTGCGTAAATTGTTTAAATATTAAAAAAAAAAATCTAGAAATCGTTTTTTAATTAGCCCGTGTGCCATAAAAGCAATAATTGTCAGAATTTCATGATTTTTTTTTAAATTATCATATAAATTTCTACGTAGTATTTTGATTTTTTATTTTTATTAAATTATCTTTAAAATAACTATATGACATGAAAATGATTATATTGTCATTATCAAAGGTTATTTAACTTGAAATATTTTTAATATAACATGTGTCTAAGGATAAAACTAATGGATATTGGTCTAATCCATTTGGTGCTTGAAGAAAATTGAATCATATACTCTTAAAGGAAAATTCAAGACTATTAGGAAATATTGTGAGGACATAATATTCCTGACTTTATATCAACACGTAAATTAAAATAATAACCACAAAATAAATATTTACAGTATGTATGAGTTTTGCGTCAGATTCGTCGCAGTGTTTATGTACAAAATCTCGAAAATATCCTCTTTATTTTCTTTGTTTTTTCTTCTTTCAAATCTCTCTTTGTAAAACTACCGACAGTCATGATTATTTGAGCATCATTGGACAGTGAAAATATTAATGAACAATAATTGTCCATGGTCATTATTCATATGTATATAGTAATAGTGCATCCGTAAAATAAGCCTATTATCATATATTTGTGTTAGATAAAACTGGATGGCTACTTAATTTGTATTCAATTCCGCAAATTGTAATAAATACTCTCTTAGAAATTTTTACATGAGCGACCGTTACAAGCTAATAAAATCTCATAAATAATTACCTAAAATAACTTTCTATAAGCTGTACAAGAAGCAGAAAGCCTTAGAAAAGTAAAAGGATCAAGATCAATTTACATCTCATAAATTTTAACTTAATAAAAAACTAATAAATTTTACTCTATCTAGTCTATCTAGTCACGCTTTATTTATGTTCTTAGCGAATTACTCATATTGCTATTAATTCGATACTTTTTAAAGTGAAACTTCTTTAGAATCGTTGTGATTTGAAACGGGGTGCGACGGAAAAAACGACAGGTAAGAGACACAAATACAAAAATGTGTAGGAGAGAATGAGATAGTATGATGTCGCGTATCCTAGCAACGCGTAAACAACACGTAAATAAGTAATAGATGTTTAACTATTCATATTAATAAATTTTAAATTGAGTTTGCCAAAGATGTTTCACTTCTGACATTTGTACTCCGTACACGCGACATTATTTTGTATACAGAAGATGCCAGTTGATTTATACGAAATTTAGTAAAATATTTACTAGCTAATATCATCTCATTTACTCATATTCAAGTCCCTTCTACCTCAGTATTTCTTTACCGCTATAATTTTTCATGGGTGATTACTGACAATAATACAAAAATGTTTAGGTAAAAAAATTAGGCAATAACTAAAAGAATGTTATCCCTATATAATACTCGTAATATAAGCAAACAAATTTGTTCGTATGCTAAATATTTCAGTGTTTATATGACTTTATTTAATGAATGTATTTCAGGGTTTATGTTCATTATTAAAATGGTTCATGCAAGTCGTTAGTTGGCGAAATATTTATAAATTATTCGTCATTTGTTTCTTTCAGTGTTATGCTGTGTACTATTCCAAGGAATGGCTTTATAATAATTACTTTCACTCATTATACAATTAATATATAACACAATTAAAAGGTACAAATTCAATGTATATATGTTTTTTTTTGCAATATTACAAAATTATATCGGTTTTTCGTCGAGAATATTATATTATGTCATTATATTATCATATACATTAAATGTAAAAAATTAGATTAATCATCTATTTAAAATAAAATGAAAAGAAATCGTATCAGATTACATTTTATTAATACGTACTCGTAATAAGGAAAATAAGGAAAAAAATTATCTTTTTTTATAGAAAAAGAAATTTAGGTAAAACAAAAATTGCAATGATGTTTTTATAATAATTAACAATAATTAAAAAAGCGGTTCGTAATTTAACTTTTTTTTGTATCATTTGAGATATCACTAATTGTAGTGATTGTTTTTGATAATCTATGATAATTATATCACAAGAACTTTCAATTTCTAGAGTGGTATATTCCAAAAGATATATCTACCATATATATCCACAACTCTACGCTTAAAATATTAGTGGGTTAATTTTTAAGGTCAGTGTTAACTGGACAACATTTTGGTATTGTTGTAAATAGATTTATTCCAAACTATTATCGCAGTAACTCATTGCTTACCTGAGGCACAATTAACGAAGCAAACGATTAGTAAAAGTACTACAACTGCCTTTACAGTTACGCTGGGCTTCGTCACGTTTCCTTTGGTATTCATCTTGATGTTTTTTCTTGCTGTGAACAAAAGTAATACATAAATATTTTTTTAAAATTTTAAATGTGATATGAAATATTTGTATATATAATAAATTGTATAATATATTAGAATATTATATAGTAAAGCATACATATAATTAATATACTAGTATTTAAGTAATTGTACTCTCTGTTAAATAAAAAGCTTATTTTTTATTATTATTGGTCAAAAATTTATTCAGATGGAATAAACGGCCAACTTTATGCTTTCAAGCATTTTTTGCCAATCAACCACTAAGCAAATCAAAAAATCGTTAAGGACGAAATAATAAATTAATAAATGATGCATCAAATTACACAAAAAAAAAAAAAACATACATTCGCCACTACAGACATACCTACATATATTCTTAAAATAATAACAATATACGTTTAAAATGCAATTGTAATAATAAAAGAATTAGAGCATGAGAAACTTATTATGCCTTTTTTATCTTACTAGTGCTTGTACATTTTCTAAAAGTTTATTCCCAAAAATGACTGTTTGAATAGAAAAAGAGATTTTAATGTAATAAACATGTAAAAAGATTAAAAAAAAATACATATGTAATTCGTATGTAATTTTATACTATATTGGAAATATTCGAGTTCCTGCTTAGAGTTTGCAGGCTATTAAATTCAATAAAAAAATTCTGTATTCAAGTGGGCTTCATAAGCACTTTTAAATCGCCATTTTACAAAGTCTGTAATATTTTAAATTAATTAATTGTAGTTAATGTGATTCTATCCCCAATACGGAATGACATTTCTAGTGAGAAAAATCGGCAAGAACTTCAACGGTTACTCATAATACTATATAATATATTGAATATACACACACAATGTATAAAATAAACATAATACCATTATTATCACTATTTTTGATTTCACTGCTTATTTCATTGTATAACGTATCTAACAATTGGCAGGCGATAAGCAATATTAATATTTGACGTTAAAATTTTTAATTGGCATAATTATAGCAATCAACTAGCTGCTGCCCGCGACGTCGGCGTCGTCTGCGTGAACGCTATTAGATTATACGTGGTTACAGAATGCATTGAAGAAATAAAGGTTCACTGCTCGTTCCCCGTAGTTGATAGCGTGATAATATGTACCCTATATGTTGACCCGACTTCTTAATAATATTCGTGCCAAATTTAAAGTAAATCTATGCAGTAATTTTTGAGTTTATCCCGGACATACACACAGACAAACAGACAAAAATTCTAAAAACTATATTTTTGGCTTCGGTATCGATTGAAGATCAACCCCAAGTATTCTTTAAAAAAAATTCAATGTACAGTTTTAACTTTCCTACTACTTACTTTATTATATGTATAGAGATATACCTACTATATACATATATATATATATATATATATATATATCAGGTGTTGTAATGTGTCGCTTGTTCACACCTAAAAATTGCCAAAGTCACATAATTTACCTAGTCAACAAATTTGTTGCTTAAACGAGTAAAATATCTTAGTATTTTTGCCTTTCCTAAGCCAGGATTAAAGTATTAAGGGGGACTGGATCATGCTTGTTTATCCTGCTACCCTGTTTACACGTGGCGGCGTTTGGACGTAGATAAACTACCTGTTTTGTGTCGAAAGTGCAGCTAGCTGCTAGGGTGTCCAGACGATGCGTAAATAATTGGATAATTGTTGAGTAACTTTACTTAAAAGTTTATTAATATTTACCTATTTTTTTTACATGATTCGAGTGGGAACCGTGCGCCGAGCGCTCTCCCCGAATATCGATGGTAATTCACCAGTCACCCTGTATATATATATATATATATACATATGATACAAATTGTAATTATTGCACAGTCATAATTACAAGTTGAATGATTTATTAGCATTATCAGATATTAGAATTTATTAAGATTCAGTTTTATTTATCTGTAAGCTTGAACTGTCTTATAAAAGTCTGTAACGTTTCATAAAATCATCTAGTTTATATTTATGAGATTTTTATATAAAAAATTGTTGTTTAGGAAATTTGATAAATATTAATATTTTAATATAATTAGAATATATTAAACAATAGTCTGGTATATTGAAGTTGGTTTTAAGGAATATTTACAATAAAAGCCTTCAAATTAGAATATCATCCACTATTGACTGAAAATGCTTCGTCGGTTCTGATTGTATAAACAACCCTTAAAACAATTACTTAATAACGGTTCAATGCTCAGCCAAAACTCACTGAAACAATAAATAAATCAATTGAAACAACAATTCTACCGCAAGAATCTTAAATAATAATTATAATTTAAAATTATCTCGTAAACTTCGCTATTATAATATTGAATAGTAATTATTTAAAACTAATAATTGACCTGTACGAGGTCAGGTTAAATATTACATTAATATTTTTCAGGCGTTGAAAAATGAAGTTTCAACTCATAACTCATATAACTAAGAACTCAAGTGGCTTCCAATACATTCTCGCCAAAACCTACATATTTTGAATCTTTTAAACTACTTGTTATTTGATCCAAAGGTACTGTCATATTTAAAATAAAATTTTGAATTTCTTAGCGACCATCTTCTTTAAGATCGTCAAGGCGACTAATACTAAAATTGCCTGTTCATAATACTAGATTTTTTAGTCAGTCTTTCACTGTTCAGGCAATAAAGCTATGGAATGAGTTATCATTAAATATAAAATAAGCTAAATCACTCCCTCATTTTAAAACTCCGTTAACAGGCATTACCTTCATATTGGGGACGATTCAAATTAAGTTTGTTTTTTATTTTTTATTTTTTTATTTTGGTGCTATTGAGCATAATATCTATGAGATACTTTTGGTATATTGATTAATGTATTATGCTATTATCGTTTATATATTTATAGTGTTTAAGTATTAATGTGTAGATATATATATGTATGTAATTTTATTATAATATAACTGCACCACCTACTCGTTTTCTCTTAGATAAATTACTCCAACTTATTTCGGGTTGTCTGGAAGAATTGCTAACTAGCCATAAGACCGCCCTTTGTACTTTACATTTTGTAATTGTCATTAAAGTGTCTTGTTTGTATATTTGTGGTGTTTAAAAAATGTAAATAAATAAAAATAAATATGTTTCATTACACGCGGTTTCACCCAAATCAAATTGCGATATGTCGTTTGATGTCATATGTTCCCTTTAAGTATATTGCTATGCTTTTTAGTATATTGATATCGATGTTGATATTTAACTGTACCGATATTAATTTACTAAAAATATACAATTTAAGAAAATTCACAGAATATAATTAGTCAAACTAATTTCATATATTGCGATTCGTATATTATCTTTCTATCGACTATGTTTGAACAACGCGAATTCGTTCACCAATTAAATTTTAATTGTAAGAAAAAATTGTTATATTAGGGACATATATGGGACATATACATAATATATTAAATATATATCTCTGGTTATTTTAGCTTTGATATAGAAAAGTTAGTAAAAGTTCCACAATAGCTGACTCGTAATTACCTTCCTAACGCCGATTTGGCGCTCACCTAAGAAACCACCGCATGAAAGAATATGGGGAATTTTTAATTGCACCTCTATTTAAAAATTAAGCAAACAACATTTCTGGACTAATAATCTACCTGCATATCAAATAAATGACTGTATATTAATTTAAATAATTGTATAACTAAACGTGTATTATTAGAAAATGTTTAAAATAAATCAAAGTTAGCGACTTTTTTTATCTAACTTTGCTACGAAAATCTTGCTAAAACCACAGATATAAGCATTCTAAAACAAAATTACTCACCGCATAACAAAAATACTGATTTGCACACTAAATTATCCAATATTACAACCGAATTACTAACATCATTATCTAAATATTGCATAACAATTAATGCATATTTTAGGTTAGGTTAGGTTAGGTTAGGTTAGGTTAATTTAATAAACATGACTGATTAACTGGTGTTTTATTTAGTATAACTCATGTTCTTTAAAATTTAATAGGTGATGGATTCCAAAAAAACAGATTAAATATATTGTTGCACTAAAATAATAATTAGATTTACTATAAGTTAACAGTTAGTCATTCAGTAAAATAGTTGAGCTTTAAAGATCAAAGAGTATAGTATATTTGATTTATTTGATGCGCAAATTTAGTGTGCAATTCAGTATTTTTGTTAGCAATTTCGAATACTTTGATAGAAAAACGTAGATTTAAAGTTGTAACATTAAATACATGCCAAAGAATATTTATATACGTATAATTTTTAAATTTTTTTATTTTTTCATATTATAAATAATCAAAGCATAATATAATGGGGGTACGTGTTTTGTGTAAAAGAAAGGAAGACCTTTTCGCCTGAACTAACGTAAGAAAATTTAGTTTAAGCGCTGGTATATCTATGTTGACACACAATTTTATAATTTATGTATGAAATGGCTTCAAAAGAGCGACTAGTTCGTCTTTCCGTTTCAAAAGATGCATATTTCACAGAAATTGTAGCTTTACATAAAATTGACATTTTGGACTTGTAATGGGACGATTTAATAGTATATTACGTTCTAGAGAGGGAAATGAGACATTGTAACCCGGATTTTTGGAATAAAAAACTGAGATTGCGATGTCTCAATTCCTTCCCGTGTAACGTATACAATTTTTTTTATAACAAATACCTATATCTCATAATTTAAATCTCAACTCTTGAAATTATTATTAAACTCTAATAATAAATACTCCTACTGAGTAATAAAATTAATTGTATATTTCCGAGATAACCGTATTTACTTCTGAGTGCCCACAGGGCTGATATCGTTGTTAAAACGCACATATACAAAGAAGTTATAATTTATTCATTAAAACAGTTGTAGACTTTTCTTTGATAAAATCTAATTGTAACTGATGAACTATCTCGAAGTAAAAGCTTGTTTTACAAAACCTTATGTTTGTTATCGGCTGAGGAATAAAATTTGTTCAAGCGTTTTTATGTGTATATTTAGGAATAAAAAAATCTAAAATTTGATTTTTTTTTATTTGGCTAAAAATTTATTCTAAAAAAATAATATTATGAAGTTCCAGATAATTTATTAACTAATTTAATCTATCTTCGTTTTCTTAATTTCTATTTAAATTTATAAATGCGAAAGTTTGTCTAGATATTTGTTACTCTTTCAAGCTAAAACTACAGAACAGATTTAGATTAAACTTTACAGTAACATAGCTTATACATCAGAATAACACATAGGCTATAATTTATAAAAAAATTGTGCGATTTGGCTATAATATAACATAGTTTAAAAAATATCACGCAAAAATGCGTAAGTGCTATCTATTCCATGGCTCTTACGATCTTTTTTTCCTATGAATTCGATTGGCCAGAATGGCGCGCTATTAAGCGCATACTATGAGTAGGGATGTTCACGTAAAAAGATATCGATATTTTTATCGATAAAATATATGATATTGAAAACTATATGAAGTAAGTTTTGTGGGAACCCATTGGGGAGTTTCTTATAGAAAAATAATTTTTTAATAGCAAAGATTATAAACTATGAAAATACAATAGTTACAAGAGGTTTGTGTTTTTAACAAAATACAGATACTTTTTAGCGGTCTATTGATCTTTAAATATTCTAGATTTTTTTTTCTATTTTATTACATCAACACCAATAGCAACAGAATAATTACAAATATGACGTGACTAAGTTTTATAATTTCCCTTAAAATTTAATATATAAGTTTTAAAAGAGCTTGATCATACAGTACAAATAAACAATTGTGAAGGAAGCTCGGATTAAGATTGAAATTAATTTTGGGACAAATTCTAAGTTAATTATTAACGAAATTTGGGCTATCATCAAAGCCCTTTTACGTTTTAAGGACAAAAACAGAACATATTCTCTTTTATAAATAACACTAGATCATACGCGTTGATTCGCTCATGATATGTCCTCAATAATCAAGCTTTCTATCGCAAAAGGAATTTTAAAGTCTGACTACGTAATATTTGATATAATGGTATGAGTTGTTAATTTGTACTGATATTTTTAAAATAAAAAGTTTAGATTTATTTAGTTTTGAATAAATAACACTTTTTGGTTCAAAAATATCACAAAGTAGTCAAAAATGTCAGAGATGGTGTAACCGCGTGGTTGACCTAGTGTTAAATAATAGTCTTAGACCCAGTTTCACCACTTGCTATTAAATTCCGGCTAACCTAACTGACAATTTTTGACAGGTAATTGTATGGGTTATCTGTCAAAATAAGTGCCAGTTAGGTTATCCGGAACTAAATAGCAAGTGGTGAAACTGGCCCTTAGTCTAATAACTATTAAGTTTCATTTGAAAATTTGTTATGAATAAGCTAAATTTAGTATATTATAGTATTAATAATAAGATTAGTTCGTTTATAAAAATATTTTTTTAGCTGTATCGTTTATTTGACCCCGATAATAATATCACTAAATTGATGGCTACAAAACTACACTCAGTCTGTGAGACTAAGCAGTAGCCAAAAATATCAAAACGAGTGTATCGTGGATCATCCTGCCCTAAATGATCACTTACAAGATGACAACATTATAAATTTCCTTTAAAATTTAATTTCACAAGCTAAAATTATTAATTATTCAGTAGTTAAAAAAAATTATTTATTTTATAATAATAATGGACGTTTAAAAAGTTCTATATAATGTTACCGTTACGACATCGTTAAAATTCTACACTTGCAACAAAGTTTAATATGTCTGAATTTTAGTTCTAATTATTTATTAAAATGACATTTCATTTTGCATTACATAAAGGACATATTATGGAAAATTTATACAGTATTGTGCAGGAATACGACTGGGAAATGTTAATGTGGGAAAGTTGTTAAAAATTTAGGAACGAAGAGAAATAGTGATAGGACGATAAAGGAGTATAATATTTATGGCTTTTTTTACACTATTAATCAGTTTTTTTATTATTTATATTTAATGAATCTGTATAATAATAATTGGTACGAGTTATAAAATGAAGCGGTAGCTATTATAATCAACGAGTACACACCGATTGCCTATTTTTTTTTTCATTTATAATGTAAATAATTAGGATTTTTAGGCCGAATAGGTTCCCGTGATGGTTTGAAATAAAAAAAAAAAAAACACTTTGAAATGAAATTCAATGAGATGTGATGAAGAATAATTCAAATTAGTCACAGTTCCAGAATGTCCTAGCATGTAAAGACTGAGCTTATATTACCAGAGAATGAACTCTCAATGTCAATGATTTTGTTTGATATCGAAACAAAGATTAAACTATACCTACTCGTAAGGACGCATCCATATTTTTTTTTTTTAGGAATACGCATAGCCTATATTTATAAACATAGGCACGAGGGTCACGATGATTTTTTTTTAGGAATATGTACAGCCCTGAGGTGGAAACATTCGTATGGGGGTTGCGATGACCTTTTTTTTTTCGTGTACACTTCCGACACAGGATAATTATGGATAATAAAAATCGATAATGTTTTCCATGAACATCCCTAGTATAAGTCTTGCACAGTTGCCATTTTCGCCTTAGGCCGGTACAGGATGTAATCGAGCACAGATTAACTCATTTACATTACAAATACATTAAAAAAAAAAAAAACACGTGAGATTAGGGTAGGGGGGAAGGGGTCGAGTAAAATCTCACGAAATCAATCAAAATTAATGGACCCCTTAATGTACTTTAACAGCGTATAATTATTCTGCTGCTAGGTCTCTCTCTGCTGGTCTCATGTCCTATTAAGACGAAAGGTTGGAGTTTGATCCGACTAGCTACACTACTGGGGATTGCCGGAAGAAATCTACTGCTATAATAATTTAATTAATTTATTTTAATGATTGAAATTAACCGTCTTCTTTTTAATTTTCTCCTCCTTAAATTTTATTTTTATTTTTATAATGCGTATCTGTAATGTAAATGAGTTAATCTGTGCTCGATTAAATTAATTACCGGCCTAAGGCGAAAATGGCAATTGTTCAAAAAAAAAAAACTATATATAATCTTAAAAGATATTCTTTTATACTTACAAAACGCTACATTTTTTGCCTTAGACATTATGAAAGCTGCATTTATCTGGACAATAGATTTGCATGTCTTTTGCCATCAGCAGGTATCTCGTGAGATTCATGAATAGATAATGCGTATTTTATCTTTTATCTATCTTTTGCGTTATGACTAAAAGTGTAATGACGTGAATAACGTTTCCTTGCATTTTTCTTTACAATATTCTATATATAGCACAGAAATATAATATCGTTATATTTATATTATCATATATAATTTTTATGTACAATTTTTTTGAGATGTGGTCAAATAGAGGCCTCGACTATAAGGAGTAGCGAAAAATATTCAAAAGAGTCACAATGGCGATTAAAAAAAAGAAACCTTGAACTGCATTATTAATGAAAATTTGTTTTTTTGTTCTTTAATAGGATCCGATGATTCTAAAAAAAAGAAATCTTTTCAGTTCTTCGATAGTCTCGTTACTGAGGAATATCTTCTTATCATTTATAACTTTTTTTTTTACATTGCATATAATAGATAACTGATTTAAGAAAACTCGCAAAATTTAATTTTGGTATAAAGTATGTTACGAACTGAGAACCAAAAACTTTTTATGGGAAATATCTTAGGCTATAAAAATTTAAAATAAGAGATGTGATGAAGAATAATTCAAATTAGTCACAGTTCCAGAATGTCCTAGCATGTAAAGACTGAGCTTATATTACCAGAGAATGAACTCTCAATGTCAATGATTTTGTTTGATATCGAAACAAAGATTAAACTATACCTACTCGTAAGGACGCATCCATATTTTTTTTTTTTAGGAATACGCATAGCCTATATTTATAAACATAGGCACGAGGGTCACGATGATTTTTTTTTAGGAATATGTACAGCCCTGAGGTGGAAACATTCGTATGGGGGTTGCGATGACCTTTTTTTTTTCGTGTACACTTCCGACACAGGATAATTATGGATAATAAAAATCGATAATGTTTTCCATGAACATCCCTAGTATAAGTCTTGCACAGTTGCCATTTTCGCCTTAGGCCGGTACAGGATGTAATCGAGCACAGATTAACTCATTTACATTACAAATACATTAAAAAAAAAAAAAACACGTGAGATTAGGGTAGGGGGGAAGGGGTCGAGTAAAATCTCACGAAATCAATCAAAATTAATGGACCCCTTAATGTACTTTAACAGCGTATAATTATTCTGCTGCTAGGTCTCTCTCTGCTGGTCTCATGTCCTATTAAGACGAAAGGTTGGAGTTTGATCCGACTAGCTACACTACTGGGGATTGCCGGAAGAAATCTACTGCTATAATAATTTAATTAATTTATTTTAATGATTGAAATTAACCGTCTTCTTTTTAATTTTCTCCTCCTTAAATTTTATTTTTATTTTTATAATGCGTATCTGTAATGTAAATGAGTTAATCTGTGCTCGATTAAATTAATTACCGGCCTAAGGCGAAAATGGCAATTGTTCAAAAAAAAAAAACTATATATAATCTTAAAAGATATTCTTTTATACTTACAAAACGCTACATTTTTTGCCTTAGACATTATGAAAGCTGCATTTATCTGGACAATAGATTTGCATGTCTTTTGCCATCAGCAGGTATCTCGTGAGATTCATGAATAGATAATGCGTATTTTATCTTTTATCTATCTTTTGCGTTATGACTAAAAGTGTAATGACGTGAATAACGTTTCCTTGCATTTTTCTTTACAATATTCTATATATAGCACAGAAATATAATATCGTTATATTTATATTATCATATATAATTTTTATGTACAATTTTTTTGAGATGTGGTCAAATAGAGGCCTCGACTATAAGGAGTAGCGAAAAATATTCAAAAGAGTCACAATGGCGATTAAAAAAAAGAAACCTTGAACTGCATTATTAATGAAAATTTGTTTTTTTGTTCTTTAATAGGATCCGATGATTCTAAAAAAAAGAAATCTTTTCAGTTCTTCGATAGTCTCGTTACTGAGGAATATCTTCTTATCATTTATAACTTTTTTTTTTACATTGCATATAATAGATAACTGATTTAAGAAAACTCGCAAAATTTAATTTTGGTATAAAGTATGTTACGAACTGAGAACCAAAAACTTTTTATGGGAAATATCTTAGGCTATAAAAATTTAAAATAAGAGTATCTTCTATTATATTATATAATTTTAAATATCTTCGCCGATTGCGGACTGATTCTACTTATATTAGACTCGATTAATTAATCTCCTTGGATTTCATATATGACTACCGTTCTTGGATCTCATATATGGCTACCGTTCTGATGTAGTGGTGCGAGTGATCCTAGTACCTTAATGCCGGCTGTCGCGAGTTTGATTCCCGCTCGGGCACATGTTTACAAGTACAAATACAGATATGTTATAAGTTACCAATATTTGATTCTGATCTGGGTGTGTTCTTGTGGCTTTCCCCATCGTGTCTCAGTTGTTATCATAGACATTTGATATTTATTGTTACTCTGGGTGAAAAAACCACCGACCTGCAATGGAGAAGAGTATTGAATTAAGTTCCAACCCTTCGCCTATATGGAGAAAAGGCCTTTACCCAGTAGTAAGATGCTTACAAACTGATTCAGTTCATGATCATGATGTTACATGGGTTAAAATCTTCTTCAATTTACTACTACTACTTACTATTTTATATTCTACCTATATTGATTCTGTAGATCGTGAGATTTTATATTCAAACAAACTTTTTAGATTCTTTTATAATATTGTATACTCGTATTCACAAATTAATACTCATAAACTTCTTTTGAGTCATACACGTGGAGAGCTTTTGCTATATTCAATACCTGTTTTTATCGACAGTAAAAATTTAAATGGAAATAAGACATACCATTTGGGTAAATGTATTAAAATCACCGAAATAACTTTATTGTGTAAATAAAAAGTTGTTCAATAATTACTTTATTGACAATAAAAAAAAAAATTCATTTGATACAAATATTTAAAGCAGTACTGTGAATTACGTAAGGACAAGAGTTTTCGGGAGTTCTATCTGTTGCATTTCGCATCAAACTTTAAATTTGAATCAAATTTTACAATTCGAAATTTAATAATCTCTTGATTTTAATTCAACTTTGGATTAGATAAATAAGTTCTGGATTAGAGTCTATTAATCATATTTTCATTTATTTGTCATATTCTTCATGATTATGTTATAACTAGCTGTGCCCGGCGTTTTCACCCGCGTGAATTTGAGGGAAAAACGTACTTAAATATTTTTAAACAATTACTCTAAGAGTAGGTACCCGCCTCGTTGGTCGAGTGGTTTGATTCCTGGGTCGTTCAACGTATTATTGAGTTTTTTATTTTTCAAAAATTCTCAGTAAGAGTGATGTTATATTTACTTTAAAAGTGGAACTATAGTTAAAAAATGTCTCGAGAAGAGAAATAATAAAGGACGCAACGGAAGCTCTCAAAAAAGATTATTTTTCGTGTTTTTGTAACATTTCTTATTATTGCTCAGCCCGTATTGCTCGTAGCGTGATGCTATATAGCCTTCCTCGGTAAATGAGATATCCAACACAAAAAGAAATTTTCAATTCAAACCAGTACTTCCCGAGATTAGTGCGCTCAAACAAACAAACAAACTCTTCAGCTTTATAATATTATTATAGATTTTTAATAATAAAAAAAAAAATCAAAACTGAACAAAATTTACATTTACTGTGCACTGTAATTAAATTATACGTAGGAATAATATATAAACTTATATTAGAATGTAGCCTAAATATAAAGATAGAATTGATTCGTTCATCGCATCAACGCTGTCAGTAGAATCAGCATCTATACAGATTGCTCTAAAAAGTAGTTTTTGAGTTTATGTTTTTGTCGTTCCTTTCTAATTTTAGAGTTTTTAGGAGTGAATTAATTAAATTAGGAATAATGTATTTAAATGAATGTTTGCCATAGTTATTAATGACTTTGAGGATATCTAATTTTAGATTGTTACTACTTCTCAATCTTTTACGTTAGTCAACTTTTGTTTATGTTGTTCTTTAATTTTTTAGGGACTATGGCTTTAGATAGGGATAGGAAGTACCACTCGTGGTAAGCGACGAGTGGTACCCGCTATCTGCCACCCGGGGACGCACCCAGTACGAGACCAGCAACTCCCGTGGGCGTAACTAGCGACCCATCTCGGCCCCGTGCAATGCTGATACATAATCATAAAGTGCTATAGATTTATAATCGTAAAGTACTATAGGGCGCAGAGCGGCCTTCGACGCGCTATTTATACTTTTATAGGCACGCGTTTATTTACTACATCACATTAGAAACCTCTGAAATATCAGTGTTTCTCTACTATATTATGCATGTTATATACATACCTAACCATAACCATAAACCTTCTTCATGAATTTCTCTATCTATTAAAAAACCCGCATCAAAATCCGTTGCGTAGTTTTAAAGATCTAAGGACATCTACTAAGGATTATAGGGACAGACAGAGCGGGAAGCGACTTTCTTCTTCTTCTTCTTTTTTTATTTTTGTTTTATACTATGTAGTGATTGTCAGGATATAACTATCAGTTCTGCTGTCTCGTCACAGTTTCGCTTCTTATTTCCTTCTTTATTAAATTGCACACTTACACAGCCAGGGATGGTCAGATCACTAGTAATTCAATTTAATAATTATTTGTATTATTAAATGATAATTGTTTATTGATGTTTTCATTAATCAATTGTACCTGATCATATTTTCACGTAAGCTCGTTCAGCATTTGTTTAGTACTCAATTTTCTCACCAGATAATGTATTATCGCCAGCAATAGCTTGGAAATCGCTTTTCGATTGCAATGTAACTGCAATAATTGTACTTTTTTTGTATCATTAAGCTGTTGTAATTAGTGTGACCTAAATGACCGTTATCGAGTTTCCATGTGTAAAAATGCTTGAAACTCCATATTTATTTCCCAATTGGTCATAAAGAAAATCAATAGCGAATCTTACATGTGTCGAAAACTTTCTAAATGGTGCTCAGATCATAACACAAAATAAACGAATACCGTTTTATACTATAATTTCCTTTAAATTACTTTTATTGCCTGAAAGCAAAATAAAATATTTCTTATAAATTCCTGTTTGATTTCTGGTCAATTTATCTCTTTGTAACAAAACTGGTTAAAGAACAAATACATAATTTTAAATATAATTGTTTATTTTATAATGTAATATATTAAACAATAAAATTTGACTTTATCTATAAAAAGTAAATTAAAGATTAGAATTTGGTTTTTTTTTTTTAAATTTTGGAATCAACTAGACAAACTATTTGAAATATACTTATTGCCTTAGAAACCTGATAATTGATTTTTTAATTTATTTTATTTGGTTAAGTTAATGCGTTACGAGTCAAAGGAACAAGCAGAAATCGTACTGTTCTGTATTAAAACAGTTAGCATATACATGTATTAACATTTGCAGGCATATGCTAACTGATAGAAAGAGACCTTATGTTCTATCATTAATACTCGGGCTACGCTAACGGGAAACGTCAATGCCTATCATCGCGATAAATATCGCGTTAAGTGTTAACGCGATGAAGTAAATGGCTGGCTACACTTGAACGTTCTACGTGAAGTCGCTAATACTATACTGCTACTTGAACTATCACGTAACGCTACACGGCAATGTGAATGCCGTTGTCAAATTATCGCGATGAGTCGTGGCTACACCTAAGTTTGTAGTATGGCCCCGGGGTAAGATAGATATCCAATACGCTGTTCTCACTCTGAACTAGCGTATAATATATATCTCCACACATATAATCTTGGTTTTTCTCTCAAAATGTTCAGAATTTCTGACGACATCGCCGAGCACGCGTTGAATTTTTTTTGAAATTTAGTACTTGACTACATATTCGTAGAAGACTGCACATATTTTTTTCAACAACTTTTACTTAACTATTCGTACATTAACTGGACCATCAATAGTCATGACAAGTCATGATTAAAATACTATAAAAGTCCTAAAAAAGCTATTTATTGAAAATAAAATTCAAAAACATATTAATATTTATTATATTCAAATCTTGTTGCCTTAAATTTCAGGTAATTCTAATCATGACACAGGATAAATATAAAGCTATTTCCTGTAAAATATAAAAGTTATTATAGAGTACTAATAATTTAGAGTGTTCATTAGATTAAAGATCATATTCCAGCGTCATTTATCTCGGTTTGACATCAACCTTTTCTCTTGTTTAGGGTTTTGTTTTTGAAATGAATTTCGTGACGCCGTATATCGTTATAATTGTGTTATTTTGATTTATGTCGTTAACTTTTGTGGGAGTATTGACATTTTAAATTCATATAAACTTTGATTAGTGTAAATTAAATAACACGATCGCGCCTGTATGAGTATATTTGAGGGATAGTCAAGCATAATTTATATAATAATACTTTACGTAATTTTTGCCGTCTAATATCATGGAAGATAAATAGATAATTGGTTCCACATTTGCAGGATTTTTTTTTCGGTTCATATGCGTAATTATCGAATTCTGAAAAATGTCTTTAACGTAAGTTTATTAACTGTCTTTAAATAGAAAGTGCCATTTTATTTTAAAAACGGATCCGAGAATTGCAATACACTTCTACATAATTATCAACTTGTAAAAAAAATTACTGATTGAATATTTTATTATATTTTTACTGTATCATCCAAAGTTATGATTTTCCCGATATTTCATGTGTGTGTGTCATTTCATGACCAATAAAATAAAGTTTTTACATATAAGTTGTAGTGTTGGTGACCTTAAAAGTTTAAAAACTTATATCATGCAAAATTATGTATTTCTAATTATTCTCGCTTTATTAAGTTTGAAAGAAGGAAACGGTACAGTGGACAAAGCATATTTGTTATTTGTAAAAGACGTTCTGTTCTCTTATATTTACGCGAATATTACTCATTTAATTAAAAGTCTAAATCGGATTTTATCGCGTTTATTTGTTTTAAAACTTTACAGTTTAAATTCGGACACCCACCACCTCAGTCCCCCGAGATCATGGACGCTGTAAAGGGTCCGAAACGTCGGGAAATAATTTAATTGAATTAAAAATCGTTAAACTGTAAAGTTTTAAAACAAATAAACGCGATAAAATCCGATTTAGACTTTTAATTAAATGTGTAAAAGACGTTTTTTCGGAGTTTAAATATTATAATTTAAACTCCGTTATATAGTTCGGGGATTAAATAAAATATCATGAAAAATCAGAGAAATGATCATGATAATAGTAGATTTATTAATAAAAATAATAAACGTAAGGTTCAAGTTTAAACTTATTTTGAATAGTGGCTTTTGTCACGTATTGGGCTTATTTAAACGATGGAACTGAAAAAGTTTTTAAGCCTTGTGCGATTTATTTTCAATAAATTCATTTATTAAATATAAAATACTGTTCATTTCGATGAAAACTTCTTCGTTTGTTTTAGACATTTATATCTTTTATTAGTCAAACTATCAGTTAATAAATGAAAAGATAATATTTATTGTTTTTTTTTTTAATTTAATAGTATATATAGTTTTAAACGCGTAAATCTCAGAAACTATTGACTAGATTCAATTTATCTTTTTAAATTAGACAATTTGTCTCTTGAGAAAGATTTTACATAGGCTTTAAAGTACATAGCATCGACTTATGGCTTTAGAGCACAGTAACCACAAACGCGTGTAAAACTGAGTGAAATTGTATGGTAGCATTTTATAAAATATTGTAGTTAATTATATGAGGTGTTTCGTTTGGAAAGTAACTTTAATTATCATTATATAAATAGAAGTGATAGTTTATTATATCATAATTCTAGTTGAACGAATCATTAATGTTATAATACAATTATGATTATTGTGTTAATATATAGTTTCTTACTGCAACAATTTAACGTAAAAATTAAAAAAAAAAAATTTTTTTGTAATCTTTTGACTTAAATATGTTTAATTATAGTTATTACTAAATAGGATATCAAAGCAAAAATAAAAAGTAGTAAAAAAAAAATATTATATTAATCCATTAAATATTTAATGATTTTTTTTAAGAAAGTTAAGTTTACACGAAAAAAGAAATTTTAATAAATAAATTTGAAAAAAAAAATTACATAGTAAGAAGGATTAATAAGGTATTTAAATTAGTACCTTTTTGGTTCTTTATTTTACTCTCACTTCTTAATGAACATAAATATGCAAATCTATAATTACCATAGGTTTCATATAAAAAAAAAGAAAAAAAATGACATTGAAACCATATGAGATCAAACAGTTTGACATTACCAAAAAACAAATAAATTACCGTGATATAAAAACAGTTTTCACACTTAATTGGATATATCGAAATTTGAACTTACTTCAGTTACTAATGTCCTAACAGCCACCACTGTCAACGGCACACTGGTATCTACTTAAAGCGTAGCCATTTCCCGCCTTATATACGCTTCAAAAACGTTAGGTTGGCAACGCACTAACGACTTATGTACGTATGACATATCCTGTAAACCATATTCATAGAACTATGCAAACTCGTCAACATCTTACTGAAAAAGTCGACAGTGTTCGAACAGCTTTCTGGTAAATTTTGTGTGGGATTCTTTTAAGCTTAGTTTGTAATTTAATTTTTATCCTCTAGACATATAATAAAATCGTAGCCTAGTCAATTCTCTCATCATGTTATGTGTTTTTGTTTGTATGACTATTTGTCCGTTTGTCAAATACAATACAAATATTTCTTCTTCATCATCATCATCAAATCGGCCATTGGATATCCACTGCTGAACGTAGGCATCTCCCGTCGACGAACGAAGAACGAAGAACGTTCGAAGCATCCTCTAAGCAACCGCTTTCTAGTGATTCTCCTCAAGTCGTCTGTCCATCTCGTCCATCTCGCGGACGGCCGTCCAACGCTGGACTTGCTGGTACGTGCTCTCTACTCGAGAAGGCGATGGTCTCCTTCTGCGACACGGTAATGTCCCAGAAGGAGGCCAACGAGCGGGTGAGAGAGGACGCCGCCGAAGTGGCCTCTATCCGTGGGCGACGAAGGGGGTTGCGTAGGAGGCGCTACTTAATGCGCCTCTAGTAACGCCCCTGTGCCCGTGTCGGGCCTAGATGGGACCCCGGTCCTGCTAGACACCGCGTCGTCAGAACTGTTCAGAGGTGAGAAGGACAGTCCCCATGGAGAAGAAGTCTGGCCTTTTCGCCGAGGCCAGCCTGTCGCTGGGGGGGTCCTGTTGCCTGCAGATCCGGGACCCTCCAACTAAAGCGGCTGAAGGCTCCCGCAGGGGTTTAGTTTTTTTTTTTAATACTAATTCTCCAACATGATCGGAGGCAGTGCTTATTACTACTTCATAAATATTAACTTACTTATATATATTAACAAATTTTTACTTCACTAGACTTACACATTTACAGAAGGGTACTTGTTCTACTACTTAGTTCTATTCTTACAATGCAGGGGTTTAGTAAGATACTGCACTCCCAAAGTGCCGAGTCCGACATAGGTCTAGGACTGCCGACCCGGGCGTCCTGGATATCATCCGTAAATGGATGCCCCTGCGTCACAGATAAAGTGGTCTCCACTGGAAAACCTATGTGTTTCATCGGCCGTCAGTTCTACGAGCTTTATGCCCTGCCCACTGCCACATATTTGCACACCAAAAGATATATACAAATAAACAATATCTGTTTGTGTTTTAGGCTCGTTTGAGCATTTGTCAGTTTGTCTGTTTATTAAAATCAACTTGGGTAAAGTCACTTGGATTCACTAGTTTTAAGTGAAGAGTAAAGTAAAACATTTTCATAACAGATTAGATCATTTTATAGGAGACATTTTTAATCTTTGCTCAAGTTTTCCTATGAATTAACTTGTTATACATCCAAGAATATATTTCTTTTAGTTTAAAAAGACTTGTTTGTGGCAACTTATTCATGTTAAAACTAGTTTAAATTTAAATTAAAAAACATAGCTAACTGTTTTAAATTTTCATAATATATTAGACTAATCGTATGTTATAAAATAAGTTCCTTGTTTCATTGTGCCGATGTAAGGATCCAATCGTAGCCAGGATTCTCTGCAAGGGGGGGCAGATAAGTATAATCCTAGACTTTACCGTTTTAATCGTGGTTTTTAATATATTATATGAGTATCTCACATTAGTATTAGAGGTGTTCTTATATTCGTTTCACCTATCGTTATTAGTGACATTGCTTAGAGTAAGAAAAGATGTAAAAATCATTTTTATCAGTGACCCACCGCTCTTTTAGCTCTTCTAGAGGGGGGATACTGCCCCTCCCTGTCCGTACCTCGCTACGCCCATGTAAGGATCTATCTCTCCGATATAAAAAAAAATCTTTTTGTAATAAAAAGTCGATTATCAAGGTAAATGTTTCATTAAAATTTCATTAAAGTTAAAATTTGGACGCACCGAACAATCTCCTTTGTATCTTCTTCATTCTACGTGATATTAGCGAAATCATCCGCACTGTTTTGGAAATATTAAAAGCTATTAATCCAAATAAATTAATGAAGGAAGGATGTTACAGCTCACATGAGCAGGAGAGAACCCTTTAACGTTAATGCTGGTAGGACCTCGGACAATCTGATGATGATAAAAAAAATGTGAGCCGTCACGGGACGCCTAGCAGATGTGAAACATCGACATTATTTTGTAAAAGTAATATGCAGAAAAGAACATATTGTGATAGGAACTAAATATGTCATAATGATAAAATAAAATATTACGATTTTTTTCCAGATAACGATGACTATTTATTGAATAAACATTTATTTTCATTAAATACAAAAATTTACGAATTTATTTCAAATCGTGACTACTTAATTCGTTTAATCAGTGACTTCGATTGCGCATGGCGACGCGTCGCCACACCGCACACACTACTGCATATAGACTGTATATATATACCATCGTATAGCGTGGCGACGCGTCGCCACGGCATGCGTCGCCACGCCATAAATCGGTTTTACGTGCGGCTATAGATGTTTCACATCAATTGTTACAATAATAGATTGACAGGCAATACCAACGGTAGGTTTCTGCTTATTACAGAGATTTTTGATATAAACTTTAAACGAATAGTCTCAAAAATCGATCGCTAGTAAAGTAAATAAGAGATAGATAGGTTACTGAATTCGGACACAAAATTTTAATCTACAAGGTTAAACAAATAACGAAAGTTGATATGTGAAGTTCATAGTTTTTTATAAAATCATTTTTAAGTTAAGAACTTAAAAGTTATCATTCAGGTCATTCTTTTAGATCCGTGGCTGATAGATATTTAGTTAGAAATAAATAAATAAATTATTTTTTTTAAAGTATAAATTAATAAACACCGAATATCATTAAAAATATGAATGTGATTATTATACTAATATTATTAATTACAATACGATATTAAAGTATAAATTCTTTATCGATAAATATAAAATCGAAAATTACTGCGGTGATTTTTATAACTATTTTAACATTTCAATTGTATAAATAATACATAGATATACGAATAAAATAGGTTGTATTACATATAAATCACATTACGAGTGATAGTAGCATAAAAAATTCCACGAATCTCAACGTTTGTGAAACTGGAAGGTTTGTGTAGTAAATAATACAAGCATATTGACTGTGCAATATTTCATTAATTTGTCGCATTAACGAACAAAATTAATGAAACATTACAAAGGGAATGCAAATCGTCGATGCGTATGTTTATATTTATTTAAATCAGTTTCTAACGTAAATATAAAAGAGTAACATTTTACTATTTGTAGATTCTTTCAAAAACTTACCCTTTACAGGATTTTCTCTAGGAAACTGATTTTAGCCGGATAAAAGTTTTTCTAAAGATATTTTTACTTCATTTAATTTTTTTTTAAATATTTATAAGTATAAAAGTAAATTTACACAAGAAATTATTCGAATAAGAGATAAAAATGTATACATTATTTAAAAAAATAATTATAAATATAATTAATTTTATTTAGGAATAAAGGAAGGAATGTCACAAAATATTATTTATATCATGACAGTATACTTTTTTTTACTTATTAGAAAATATAAATAAATTGCATATAAATATTTCAAATAAAAACTTTTGAACTATGTATAAAGAGATTTGATACCCTTAATTGTGATACGGTTGACTCTTCAAGTTCTCACTATAACCGTAAAAAAACTTATTTTCCTTTTCTAAGCGTTCCTTCATTTTATTTTCGCAGGTTGACTGATAAAATTTGAGGGGCACATTGCCCGTAACTGCACCGGGGCACTGCGCTACGCCTTTTGCGCAGATGCCGGCAAACCGGTGTCGTATATAATGGGAGGACGCGAGTGCCGCCCCCAAAATCGAGGGTTAGAACGCAAAGGCCCCGACCGATCCCCAAAGCTCAACACACCAGGTCACGGAGGAGACTGCGGCTATGTCGTCGCAATTTCCCCCGTTCGCCGGTACCTGGTGCAGCGGAGATAGAGCGCTCACGGTGCCCGCGAGTGCTCTATGTGCAAAGGCGGGCCGCGTAGGCGAGCCAACCGTCGGAGCGTCACGGTGGCATGCGCCAGCGATCTCGTGGCGTCCTTGTACGACGATGAGGGCACCGCTGGGTTTTAGTGGGTATTCTAGCACGTTCTGAGTCCCACATACCCGCCGTCTCTCCGCGGCGGGATGCGTAAATGCAATTCCCAGTGTAAAAAAAAAATGGCAGGGAACACAGTGAAGCATTGTGGTGAATCAAACTCCAACCCTTTTACTACACGGAGAAGCGGCCTTTGTCCAGCAGTGGGGTGTTTACAGGCTGATTCATTATCATCATCATCATCATCATCATTTTATATAATATTTTTATTTTGGTTATTATTATTAACAATTTTGTATTTTCATTTGGTAGGTATGTCAAATGTTACAAAACGCTAAAAAATTAGCGACTCAGCCCAGCTTCGCACGGGTAGTATATAATGTTCTTAGTGGTAAGGTAGCCTCACTAAGAAAGCCCCGTTATCGGTATAAAATCCGTGGTTGAATTTATTTTCGCGCGCGTTAGTTTTCATTTTGGGATAACAGAATAACACATAAGATATTCATTATCAAAAAATGCTTAAGGTAACTGACGTACTGTTCTCTTATATTTACGCGAATTTTACTCATTTGATTAAAAGTCTATACCGGATTTTATCGCGTTTATTCAAAACTTTATAGTTTTTACAATATTTTAAATTATTTATATTATTTCCCGACGTTTCGGACCCTTTACAGCGTCCATGATCTCGGGGGACTGAGGTGGTGGGTGTCCGAATAATTAATTAATTGTTACATACCCCGCTTTTTATACAATTTTAAATTATTACTATTAACCGTTCCTATTCATGCAGAATGAGCTTATTGTGTCTGGAAGTCGTGCTGTGTTCTTATTTTTCAAATTTGGTTCAATTAATTTTAGTACTGGCTCCCAAGCTGGTGGTACGTTCCAACCATCCTCTCTATTGAAATTAGGATGTTTTTGATTTCAATAGCCTCGCGAATCATCCTTGGTAGGAATCGGTGTTCTTTAGCGAGAATTTGTGGCTTATCAAATCTGATATAGTGGTTGGTACCTTGTTGAGTATGCGTACTACATATACACATATATACACAGCAGTATACACAGTAGACTTTGTCGACCGTTGGTGTTTCATGTCAGCTATGTGTTCTTTGACGCGTGTCTCTATACTCCGCTTAGTTTGCCCTATATATGAGAGACCACATTCACAGTCTAATTTGTAGACCCCTGCATCTTGTAAAGGTATTTGGCACTTGACAGATGGTAATAATTGACTTATCTTCGTTGGCGGCTTGTAGTAAGTTTTGATTGAAGCTCGCTTCAAGATGTAATGTGTTGGTAATATGGTGAAAGTGTCATCTACATACCTCTTGTAAAATCTAGGAGAGATAGGTGCTGTCTTTAGAGCTCGATCCTCGAAATCCTCCATGTAGATGTCAGCCACTATGGGGGATACTGGAGAGTCCATAGATATTTGCCAACCTGGACTTTTCTTTATATCTATAAAAGAGGAATAAGTTCACCATACATTGTTTTGTTATACAAGTACGAGTATCTCAAAGGGACTACGCAGCGTTTTTGATGGAAGCTCCCAGGGGGCTTAACTTATTTTGACTTTTTTAACAATTATCGTCATATTTCTACCAATTTATACAAAAGCTTGAAAGATAATACACGTAGATCTTCCTCATGACAATGGCGTGGGATAAAAATTTGAAGCCATACTAATGGATTTCTGCTAGAGTATCGACTGGCGTGTGAATTCGCGCATTATACTGGTGAAACAAAACCTTTGTTCGTAACAGTTCAGGACGTTTTTCTTTATTTAATTTACCTAAATCTTGCAGATAAATAATAGACTGAGTGTATTATTTTACCCTTAAGTAGTCAACCATGATTACATCTTTCGCATTCCAAAAATCTGACTCTACACTTTACCGGACGACAAAACCACTTTAGCTTTTTTCGTAGCTGGAGATCCTGGTTCTTTCCATTGTTGAGATTGACTTTTTCTATCTGAAGTATCGTGATGTACCCAGAATTCATCCATTGTCACAAATCTCTTAATGAATTCAGTTGGGTCAGCCTCAAACAGCTCCAAAAAGTCTCGGGAAATCGTTAGTCGAACGCGTTTTTATTCAACGTGCAGTTCAGCTCAATGGTAATTATGTGGTGCATTCGTTCAGATGAGATGCCAATGGTATTAGCTATCTCCTTAACAGTCAGTTTTTGATAAGAAATAATTGAATCACAATTTTTTTCAATGGTTTTTTCTGTGGTAGACGTCGATGGTCGACCACTGTGTGGGTCATCTTCGACATGTTCTCGACAACGTTTGAACTCTGTTACGCACTTTTTTACAGTAGCATACGACGGTCCAGATTCTCCGGTCCGGACAGTCGACGGTCGAACGGTCCGGTATTAAATCTTTCTTCTTTAAGTATTAAATCACATAACGATGTTCGATTTTAAACATTTTTCAAAATTATCACTACTTGGTCGACGTTATAGTGTGAGAAAACGTAACGAATGCTTAATTAATAATTAGTAAAATTTTACACAAATGCTCAAGTGTAATGCAGTTTCAAAAACACTCTCATTGTTTTCATAAAAATGGCATATTCCTAACTATATTAGGCTACGAACTTTTCAAATGAATTTAGTATCTATTAATGTTATATTTATTTGAATTAAAATCCGTTTAGTAGTTTTTGAGTTTATTATATTTTTTATTATTGACAGACAGACGTGCTGGGGAACCACTGCTGGGCAAAGGTCACTTAATCTTCAATCTTAATCTTCAAAAAAAAAAAATAGTTTACTGCTGACTTATATATTTATCCATAGTTGCATATGAGCTATCATCAGGTAAATTTTTAGTTGAGAGGAAATCACTGAAAGTATACCTATATATATTTTTTTCATGTTCGAGTGCCCAGCTGATGTAGAATGCGCTATGTTTTAGTCAGCTCATTGTTTTTTTTTCCTTCGAGATATTGGGTTAGCTGCAAGTTAACAAGTTTTTACTTAGGAGGAAATATCTGAATATATATTTTTTTCTTCGTGCGTAGGAGTGTACCACCGCTCATCCCCCTAACGGAATCTCAGCTGACGTTTACGAGGCTTTATGATGCTATTCCCTGATCCGTCTCACCAATTATCGTTCAAGAGGAAATAATTAACCAAATTTTTACCTGGATCCCGAACCATTAGATTCATTCATTTTGACGGGCAGAGAAACAATTGAAAAATGGTTTTTTAATGTCCTATATATATTGATATTAAAACCAGCCAGATACAAACAGTATAACCAAATAAGATTTTTCTTCAATTTTATACATACAAAATACGAAAATACTTTTTCCCAGACTCATTATACGTCTATCTTTATACTTTAATTCATAAATACGAGAAAGAAATAATAATCATGCACATCATTTATGTAAATATAAATAAAAATATTTAAAAATTAAGAATTCTGATGTGAAAATTTAAAAAAATATATTTATAATTTCCAAATATTTATATAATTACACTTTACTTGTGTACAGAATTCAACAACTCTTTTTTCAGCCGTATCATACTCGTACTTGGGTGGTAACAATGGACTGAATATAATGAGGCCAAACTTACGATTTTACATCTTTAAACTTGATATTATAAAAGCTACAAGTAAATTGTAAGTGTAACAACTTAGTTTAGTTGTGATTTCTAAGTTTATGATAAAGTTATTTAATTCAGAATTTTGGATATCGATGAACGAAAAGGTCTACAATCAAAATAATTTCTTGTTAATAATAACATATTATAATGGTAACGGTTCGGTGGTCACAGCATCTGGCTGATGAGGTAGGAATCACGGTTTCGATCACCGCACATGTCAAATTTAGCCGTGCGGTGATCAGTAGAGAAGAATAGTCCCGACCACTTTCTTACTGAGTCGTCATAAAAGGCGACTAAGGCCAGGATGGCGCTAAATAATGTGCACCTAACAAGATAGTGATGGGCAACAGCGTCACTTTACTTTGCCACAACACACTCAGCTTGGTAACCCGCCTGCCAAGCGTAGTGAGTATTAGCAAACCCCTCCTCCCAAATAACCAACAATACAGAGCCCAGGCATTCGCTCTGGAGGTCGATGGGCGAGGCTACGTGTAGCAGTGAACAATCCAATGGCTGATATAATGATGATATGACTAATGTTGGTGTAGGGGAACTGGCGTAATATCCCTAACATGGATTTGCGTAATAAAGAATCAAAAAGAAAAAAAAAACTTGTGATCGTTTTGTGACTTTGTGTTTATTGCTCGTTCGTTAGTGAGTTACAAATTTGAATGGTATATCGATTCTATATAATCTGATTGGTTAGTGAAATTTAGCCGTCTTGAATAGAGTAAAGCGCCACCGTCTGCTTCCTTAACTTGTCGGTAGATGGCACTGCGGATGCCCGAACAGTTGGTATGGGCCATATACCTACGAGTATATGTTTGTCTTTGTCTGGACGTTATTTTTTGCATTTTGTGAATATTTTCGGACCCCTTTACAAGATTCTCATCCTCCTGGATGCCGTTGATTGCGATTGATTTAATACATTTATTTATCTATAGACGATTCGTCCATTTTACCAACTTAAAAAAAGGAGGAGGTTCTCAGTTGGTCTGTTTTTTTTTTGTATGTTTTTTACGCGATTACTCCGTCAATTTTGAATCGATTTTTCATGATTCTTTTTTTAATTAGTAGGCCTAATCCTATTGGCAGGTTGTGACCTACTGTTAAATTTCAATAACTACCCTTATTTATTTAAGGTTAAAGTTGCAGTTCATTTTTTTATAAGCTTAAAACTTCAAATATTATTGATAAGGTAGTTAATAATATAATATTTAAAAAAATAGTTTTGACACATGACACATAAAGCAGACTTTTAACGTGTCAGTTTTTAAACTTGTATTAGTATGAACTGAGATTAGCGCGTTGGTTAAACGCGCTAATCTCAGTTCATACACTTAGCTTTATAAAATTAAGTATAGGCAAACTTGTTGTTGGAATATACGTATATATTAACCAAAAAAAAAAAAAAAAACTATAATAAAGATACGTAGGAGGTATAATATAGGCTAACATTTTAGAATAAAAACAAGTTTTGTTTTAAGTGAAAGAACGAAGCAGTTTACGCTTTAAAGTTTTAAAGGAATTATTTAACCTTTTAATTTTGGAATGTCTCAATAACTAGATTGGTTTTTATTTATTTTATAGTATGTATTTATTTGTAATTTATTATATCAATGTTTTACATCAGATGTTAAATAAACAAATTATACTTTGTATAAATATTTTTATAAATTCTACTGACGAATTTGTTTCTTGCCTCATGTATTGTTGAATAACGGAAAATTTGTTTTAAGTTGGTGAGTTAAGATGACTCCCAGGATAAAGCTTGTGAATGCTTACCAAAGGGTTATAAGTTTAAATGCGTGCTGGTACCGTTTACTTACGTTTCAAATTCTAAAATTACTTTAAGATTAATTTCATCCTAGGTGTTCAATTAGAACATCGTGGATTTTCGTGGACTCCACATTTTCGAAGAAATTAAAGCTAACCCGCTGTGGAGTAGTATGGCAAATTAAGCTCCAGTTCTCTCCATGCCAGAGGAATAAGCCTATCCCCAGTTTAACAGGCTATTAGAGACGGAACCATTAAATATTTCATTAAAAAAATTTTAAAGTCATATTGGTAAGTTCTGTGATTTGCACTTTCGCATTTTAACAGTTAAGTCTTTCTGGGCCAAGTATGTTACTGAAAATCTGTCACAGTTGCTCATGATTTACATAATAATAGTGCATTTTAAATATTTTCTTATTATATTAATTCAATGGTGTCATAATTTAAAAAATAGATTTGGTCCAGTTTGATATCCCAACGACGCATTGTCGCAGTTCTCATAGCAACTGGTAGTTATGCTAAAGGCGGAAGATCATTTTGATTTTGATCGATGTCTAAACGCTTGAGTTTATGTTGTGTGAATTTCTGAAGCCCTGACACATGATTTTCGTTGAGTGTGTAGCTTTTATATATTTATTTATATTTCAATCTTCTTCAGACAAGTTTAAGGGTTACCGTATCACAGTAGGCGCCTCGCTTTCTTTTTATTATAACTGAATGACCAATAAACGTTCGGTGATAAAATTTAAATATAACTCATAATAAGACTGTACAATTAACTGAACGCGTATGCAGTAAAGTGAGATTTGTCCGTCAATTTGTATATAGTAAATTTTATTAATATGTCGTTATTATAATAATAATAATTATATTAACTATTTTTACTGTACGTATTAAATAAATATTAGTATTGCTAATTAAAATAAAGGTTTTACTCTGTGCTTCAGATCCTTTTTATAGGTAATACTGTTAAGAATATGTTGTAGTCCACGTATAAATGATATTTATACAGTCTGTCCGGTTACGGACTAGCGATATTCTAGATACTTATAAACAACTATTTTAATATACAAATACAGCATAAACTTGGGTCCAACCCACCTCCACGCTAAATGGCAGCCATTTTGATTTTTTTAATGAAATTTCTCTACGTGTGTACAAAAACATCATATCAGTAAAAGTTTGGGTTTCACTGCGATAAAAATAGGCTTATTCACATTATAAAAGAATGTGTTTACAATCTAAGAACTTTAGAAAAAAAATATTAAATTTAAAAAAAAAGTAAAAAAATACGTAAATTGACAAATTATTGCAAATTACTACAAAATCACTACATTATCATTTTAATTAAACTCCTTTTCCTCGGTGTTCGATTCAGTCTCAACAGTTTCAAATCTCCGTTTTATTTTGAACAAGATATAATCTTATTAAGAAATAAATGATTTTAAAATTTGAAGGGCCCGTTTGTAAAAATTGATTGCGATCTTTTTCTATTACAGGAAGTGTTCTATTCTTTTTTCAACTTCAGACGATGGACCCGACGATAGATAAAGACCGACTTTCTACTTGTATTTTGAAAATATTATTTAAATCTTCAGGGTTTATATCTACAACATTTTCAAGAGCTTCAATTCGACTTTCAGATTTTTCTCAGCTCTTATGCCTAGTTCGCACTACGCCAGTACTTTAGTCGAGTGTCGAATTATTTAGTAGCTAAACGTGTCTGAACACCAAAAATTTAGTCGAGTAGGTTAGTAAGTTGTTAAGTCGAGTCGATCCATTTCATTCTATTTTTATCGGGCGAGTAGCACCTCCCACCACGCGTCCGCGCTCTCTGGATCACAGACTAAACAATACGAACGTGTCGAATTAGTCGAGTTTATTATTTCATTAGTTGCCGCAAAAATGTCGTTTCGCTGGAGCGAATAAACAACTTTAAAATTGTTTCCAAATATGTAGAACATGAATGCTTTGTGGAATATTAAGTCCCCGCATTATAAAAACAAACAAATGAATTACATCATACTTCATACACCAGGATTTGGTGAAAATGAAATTAAATTGAAAATAAAAAACATCAGGTTAGTGCATAATTTTATAATTACCTATATTTCAAATGCATATTTATTTAACAATAAAGCATATTTATTACTATGTTACAATAAGATCTTAATTATTATTACTTATATTGTTTTTGCAAGTATCTATTCATACTATTATCGTACGAATATTTCTTTTTTGTTATTCATACGATTATTGGAAGATAAGTTTTTATTCGAACGATCTATTTTATATTAATTAAAAAATATTAATTCATTGTTTTTTGGTAGATGGTTTGTATGTGACCACATAATAATTATTTCCTATATGTGGTATTGACCTCTCAGTGCAATTAATGGCACTTATCAATAATTGTTAAATTGTTAATTGTTATAAGTGTTATAACATATAAAAGATATTTATTCATTCAAAATAATTCACTACATGTCTTGTTTGTTTATTGGGAATTACATTTATACTTTAAAATTGTGTATACTCAACAATTAATCATAAAAAATGAAATAACTAAGAAGTAAAGAAGTTCAATTTGTATTTTATTTAATTATATAGTTCTGGAAACATATTTATTTATTAAAAATAATTCACTGCATGTCTTGTTTGTTTATTGAGAATTACATTAATTATACTTGAAAATTGTGTATGCTTAACAAAATTAATTATAAAAAATGAAATAGCTAAGAAGTATAGAAGTTTAATTTGTATTTTATTTAATTATATAGTTCTGGAAAGATATTTATTTATTAAAAATAATTCAGTACAAGTCTTGTTTATTAAGAATTATATTTATACTTGAAAGTTGTGTATGTTCAATAATTAATTATAAAAAATGAAATAAATAAGAAGTTTAGGTTGTATTATATTTAATTTAGTTTTTAAATTATTCTATTCTTTTACAACATTTATGAATAATAATCATAATCTTACTTAACGAGATCCAATCTTTTTAGATCAACCTAATCGCAGAAGTTAAAAAATTAAAGGACACAAAAAATTCAGTCGCTGGGGCTGACATCAGGTTTCCATCCATCCATCCAGGTTTCCATCTGGCCGTATAAAGAATAATGAAACGTAGAGTAATGTTACAATTAAATCAGAGTTAATTTTAACAGCAATGCAGAACGCTAATGTTGCTAATCAAAGTGATAGAACAAAACACATAACAAAAGTTATAACTAAAAATGTTGTAAACAATTTGTCTTTATTTATTATTATTATTATAGTATTATTATATATCTTACTAAATAAATTTTTCATAATAAATATGTTATAGTTATTTAATCTTATTTATAATTTGATAAATTCCATCAATGATTAATAGATTGCTTTACAAACTTCCTTTAAACTACATCCAGTAGCAAGAAAGTATAGAACTACTTGTAATTTTGTAATCGCAGGAATCGCATTTTTTAAAAGGTTATCTTTACGCTAAATTTTGAAAGTATTTTCATTAACAGAAAATTCACATAACTTTCGATGTTCTTAAACTATCGAAGTATTTTTTGGGATCTTCCAATGCTAATTCCTTGATAAGACAATTAGTAGCTCCTAGTTTATCTCGTCTATCGATCTATTTTCGTACCTATAGCTTCTTTTTATTAATTACACGACTTTACGACGTTACGATTAGCTTAATCAATTTATTCACTTTATTGCGTTGCAGCATGTTCATCTTGTACAGCACCACTCACTTATGTACTGTACTCGACCGTAATCCGAACGATTTCTGGGCAGTAGCGCGTAGTTTAGCCACTAAATAACAAGCCACTCGTCTAAAATACTAGCGTAGTGCGAACTAGGCATTATGCCTAGTTCGCACTACGCCAGTATTTTAGTCGAGTGTCGAATTATTTAGTAGCTAAACGTGTCTGAACACCAAAAATTTAGTCGAGTAGGTTATTAAGTTGTTAAGTCGAGTCGATCCATTTCATTCTATTTTTATCGGGCGAGTAGCACCTCCCACCACGCGTCCGCGCTCTCTGGATTACCGACTAAACAAGTACGAACGTGTCGAAGTAGTCGAGTTTATTATTTCATTAGTTGCCGCAAAAATGTCGTTTCGCTGGAGCGAAGAAACAACTTAAATTTGTTTCCAAATATGTAGAACATGAATGTTTTGTGGAATATTAAGTCCCCGCATTATAAAAACAAACAAATGAATTACATCATACACCAGGATTTGGTGAAAATGAAATTAAATTGAAAATAAAAAACATCAGGTTAGTGCATAATTTTATAATTATATTTCAAATGCATATTTATTTAACAATAAAGCATATTTATTACTATGTTACAATAAGATCTCAATTATTATTACTTATATTGTTTTTGGAAGTATCTATTCATACGATTATCGTACGAATATTTCTTTTTTGTTATTCATACGATTATTGGAAGATAAGTTTTTATTCGAACGATCTATTTTATATTAATTAAAAAATATTAATTCATTGTTTTTTGGTAGATGGTTTGTATGTGACCACATAATAATTATTTCCTATATGTGGTATTGACCTCTCAGTGCAATTAATGGCACTTATCAATAATTGTTAAATTGTTAATTGTTATAAGTGTTATAACATATAAAAGATATTTATTCATTCAAAATAATTCACTACATGTCTTGTTTGTTTATTGGGAATTACATTTATGCTTGAAAATTGTGTATACTCAACAATTAATTATAAAAAATGAAATAACTAAGAAGTATAGAAGTTCAATTTGTATTTTATTTAATTGTAGGTATAGTTCTGGAAACATATTTATTTATTAAAAATAATTCACTACATTTCTTGTTTGTTTATTGAGAATAACATTTATACTTGAAAATTGTGTATGCTTAACAAAATTAATTATAAAAAATGAAATAGCTAAGAAGTATAGAAGTTTAATTTGTATTTTATTTAATTATATAGTTCTGGAAAGATATTTATTTATTAAAAATAATTCATTACAAGTCTTGTTTATTGAGAATTATATTTATACTTGAAAATTGTGCATGCTCAATAATTAATTATAAAAAATGAAATAAATAAGAAGTATAGAAGTTTAGGTTGTATTAAATTTAATTTAGTTTTTAAATTATTCTATTCTTTTACAACATTAGACATTTATGAATAATAATCATAATTTTACTTAACGAGATCCAATCTTTTTTAGATCAACCTACTCGCAAAAAAAAAAATTAAAGGACACAAAAAATTCAGTCGCTGGGGCTGACATCAGGTTTCCATCCATCCATCCAGGTTTCCATCTGGCCATATAAAGAATAATGAAACGTAGAGTAATGTTACAATTAAATCAGAGTTAATTCTAACAGCAATGAAGAACGCTAATGTTGCTAATCAGAGTGATAGGAACAAAACACATAACAAAAGTTATAACTAAAAATGTTGTAAACAATTTTTTATTATTATTATTATTATATTATTATATATCTTACTAAATAATTTTTTCATAATAAATATGTTATAGTTATTTAATGTTATTTATAATTTGATAAATTCCATCAATGATTAATAGATTGCTTTACAAATTTCCTTTAAACTACGTCCAGTAGCAAGAAAGTATAGAACTGCTTGTAATTTTGTAATTCCAGGAATCGCATTTTTTAAAAGGTTATCTTTACGCTAAATTTTGAGAGTGTATTTACATTAACAGAAAATTCACATAACTTTTGATGTTCTTAAACTATCGAAGTATTTTTTGGGATCTTCCAATGCTAATTCCTTGATAAGACAATTAGTAGCTCCTAGTTTATCTCGTCTATCGATTTATTTTCGTACCCATAGCTTCTTTTTATTAATTACACGACTTTACGACGTTACGATTAGCTTAATCAATTTATTCACTTTATTGCGTTGCAGCATGTTCATCTTGTACAGCACCACTCACTTATGTACTGTACTCGACTGTGATCCGAACGATTTCTGGGCAGTAGCGCGTAGTTTAGCCACTAAATAACAAGCCACTCGTCTAAAATACTGGCGTAGTGCGAACTAGGCATTATGGCTCTGAGGGTGTATGAGCATCGCTGAGAGATTTAGCTCTGTTTATTCTCGTTTGTCGAATATTGTTAACTTAAATTGACATTAGGACATGTAGTTCTTATATATTTGAAGTGTAAGAATGATGTGTCTTTTATTAAAATTGGCAATATGTGTTTTTGGAGAAAGTATATGAACATAAAAAATGTGTAGATATTAAAATTATTTTTTATTATAAAAAGTGTGGATACTGCGTCCAAGGGCATTTCAATAATATAAAATTTTATTATTTGTTACTGAAAATGATGACTCTCTTGTTAGTTTTTTAGAGTTAACGTGACTGATGACAGTTGTGCTACAAGTTTACTCTCCGTTCTTAAGTCGGCTTTTGGTTTCTACATTTTCAGTGTTTAAGTGCTTTATAAGTGCACATACAATATAACATAAAAACACGTGCATCGTTATTAGCTGAAAATAAAGCAATTAAAATGTTCGATAATTTTATTCGCATATCAGTTATACTTTAATTTTGACGTAAGCTTACATTTGGGATTCTGATGATGACGAGAATCGATCTACGCGATCCAGCGTCACCGATTCGACTGTACCGATGATTCAGCTACGAAAGGGTTGTTATCTATTGTGCGTGTGTGTGAATTTTCAATCCCATACTTTTGTGTTTAGACTTTAGACTTTTAGCCTGAATAAAAATATATTATAGTAAACTGGATGACGCCGAGCACAGTTTGTATAAAATAGCAATTTACAATCTATACTAACGCGGTAATTTCAAAGTCTACCAATCTTTTTTATATAAGCATTTCATATTCAAATATTCCTAGTAGGATGAGAATCCTGTATCGGAACACATACAATAATCAACACAACAAACATCTCATGACCTGTAAAAATATATTTCATGAGCGGGGATGGAACCCGTGACGACTATGCCAGTGCGTAGTCAAATTAATTTAATAAATGATTTTTCACAATACTTTAGTAAAAAAAAAAGAAACATTGTTAATTTTTTTGGAATAATTTATATCTAGTAGCCAATTTTTTATTTGTTAAAAAAACAATGATAAAACAAAACATACTCGTATGTCGAATTTTTTAATTTATTTAAATAAATTTTCATTTATATTTTTGAAATTTTACGTTATTTTCAAGTTAAGTCGTGATTTTCGACTAGTTTATGCAAGATTACTTTGTCAGGCGTTTTTTTATGGAGTAATTTAGGAAATATGATGTTTTAATGGTTTAACGTATATGATAGTGTAATGTCTTTAGACTGACTAGAATTTTCTCGTTCCTTTTGCGTTCTTACTCGTGTTTAATCGTGATATTTGTTAGCATAGTAGTTATTTTATCGACTATGACTTCTATCCGATGAATCATGACAAAATACCAGGTACAAGGTCAAGACTGTATGCTAAGTAGATTTTTCATACAACGAATCTCAACGAATTAACCGAGGTGGCCTGATAGGTTTGCTCTTCCTAATAAAGAACTGATATATTTGTAGAAAATAAAAAAGTAACTAAAATTTTAAAAGCTGAAATTCGGCGAAACTGCCTCTTAAACTATTAAATTGTTTAAAAAAATACCTATTGTACATACACAATATAAAGAAACATGCATTATTACAGTTAAAGCCAACCTCTTAAAAGAAAACCTATTTTCTTACAGAAAACAAAAGATGTTAAACCGGAATACTAAGAAATATTACTATTTTTTTTTTCATTTTTGGTGACAATATATGCATGTGACCTATCCTATGTCCAGCAATGGACTTAAGCGGGTTGAAGATGACGATGATTCATTACTGTTATATTTATTTACTGATTTATTCCCTCGACTTCAAATGTATCAATTTGTCGATACTGTGTCATGTCAACGATATACAGGTATATCCCTCCTCCTCCTCCGGTAGCCTCCTTGCTTAATTATTGTATTAATTAATAGCTTAACCTGATATTGCAGTCCCAGTCAGTTTAATGGTGCCGATTATTAAAGGACTATGACAGATATGATAGGCTAATTAAACTGATTGGCTGAGAGATATGTAATCATTTCTTAAACTTCAGATTTTTGACTTTTTTATTTTTCCATTAATTGGTACCTAAATATGGATTCCTGAAAATAAGTTTAAAAATGTCATCTTGATATTTTGGGTGATTTTGTGTGATATTCTCTCAGGATGAAATAAAATTTTAGAGATTAATTGATTGATTCAGCATGCCGCTACAAATGTATTTAAGCCGTTGAGTGTAGAATGGAAAAATCGACAATCACATCACCCGTTGATGTCCATTGCTGAACGTAGGCCTTTCCTATCATCTCTGGGGGCTTGCCAATACTTATCATGCTTGGCAGGTGGGTTGGCGAGCGCAGTGTGTTGGAACAGGATATGGTTACGCTGCTGCCCATCAACATTACCAAATAAAATTACATAGTTATTACAAATTACAATACGAATAGGCAGTTAAGTAGACAAAGATAAAAAATCTAGCTATTGAGATAAAATAGGCTTCAGAGATTTACAGTTATTCAGTAACTACTTAGGTAATTCTAGTTTCATATTTTTGCGTTATGCCTCTTTAAAAAGAAATGAAAGTGTTTTTTCTTCATAGGCTAATAATTTGTTCATCGGTTGCAAGTTTAGAAGTTGTAACTGTACTGTATATAAAACTATGAGAATAGCAAGAAAGTTGAATGTGTGAGGATTTATGTATTAATTAATTCATCTTCTTCCAAATCCTTTTTTTTTTTCCAGCAGGAGTGCGATTCAAGCCGTTTGAGTTTATCTTTTATATTAATAAGTGAAGGCTCTTCATCTGTTTCTCATAGAGATGGATCTTTTAAAGAGTAGTATAGTAGGTAAATGCTTAAAATGATCACAACATATGTATAGCTATTTCCGATATAACAAGAAATAACGAAAAAAATACACTATAAAAGAAAATATTTACAAGAAAGGAATTATTTTTATAGATTTATATTTTGCGGTGGTACAGAAAACATTGTACGCGAGAACCACTCGAAATTGGTAGATTTTCTTTTATATCTATTATATTATATCATATATACCTACATATCGTATATTATTAATGACATTAATAATGTTATTTTTAGTTTCAAGTTTTAAAATCATTACTAAAAAAACAAACATACTAAATACGTACTTTAAAACTAAAGACGGCTTTATAAATTGATAACCAAAGTTAAGCCCATCTATATTAAGTTTTGGTAATTGAATCATTTGTCTCGAGTCGGCATTTTAAAAGGTGCGAGCGAGACAAATATATATCCAAGATGTGTTTCGCGGCTTCGTATTAAATTTTGATACTTGTCATAACCGCATTAAATTTTGATACTTGTCAAATTGTTTGATGTTTTTGGTTACTCTGAGTCATAGCGTAAAGTTGGCCTATTAAACTCCTCTTATAATTTTACCCATATTTATGATATGATTATGATAGATCTAATGAACTTTTAAATTTTCAAATTTTAATTCTAATAAATAGTCTTAAAATTTTTATAAAAAAATGGTTGTCTGTAAAGTCGGTTTACAGACGATAATTTTTACGTGATAACGTGTCATAAGAAAACATAGATGTAGAATTGTATACTTTTATGAATCGAATTGAATTATTATCACATATATAATATGATAGTGTGTATTACTTTACATATATATGATAGTGTAGTACTTTTTTTATATATATATGATAGTGTGATATTCAAGATTTTCCAATCTGAGTTATTTTATTAAGGATAGGAAGATGATAGGAAAAGTAGAAAATCAAGGGAAGTGTCTCAAGTGGTACTCTCTACCAAACAATTGACAAATCACAAAACAGTAGGGGTGTGCGATAATTTTATTATCGATAATTCGTAAATACTCGATAATTTTCCATTCGATAATTATCTATAAGTGGTATTCGATAATTTTGATCCGATAATTATCGATATTTTTGAATTCGATAATTATCGATAACTATCGACCGATAATTATCGATAACTTTCGTCAACTATCAACAATTTTTATCCGATAATTATCGATAACTGTCGCCAACTATCGATAACTTTTCCTCCGATAATTATCGATAACTATTCATTCCATAATTATCGATAACTATCGATAAAACGATTCGATAATTATCGATAGTAAAATTATCGACATTTTTTTCACAACATCCCTACAAAACAGTTCGCGTGTAGATTGCGTGGCGGCACTGTCTCTTTTACTCGAACGCGGTCCGATGGAGTGTAAAACAGAACGCTTAGGCTAATTGTGCCTCTCTATCGCTTGTTCTGCGCTCTCGCTCATTAATTGTGACCATGATGACGTCATCTTCTTCGAACAGGCACCCCTTCATCAATTTACTAGACGTTATCACGTCAAAAAGATAATATTTCAAATTAGGCTGGTTTTTGATGCAATGAGGTAAAATAAACTATTCCTTATAACATTATAATGGACTTAATATAATATAAGCAGTCTGTAAAAGTACTGCTGGGCAAAGATAATGTAAGAAGATTAGACAACGTTCCACCATTGCGGGTTTAAGGAATTTTTCTTATAGTGACAATTGTTATCAGGTGTTTATGAGAATAACCGTGACCGATGGCTTCACTAGCTCGAAGGATGATGGAAAACCCAAGGATGAGAAGGAACAAATAATCGCTTCGGACTTTGCGACATTTAATTAAAGAATCGCACCACTACACCGAAACGGTCGTCTAATAAATAATATTAATTTAAATTTATATTCAGCATCTACATATTAATTGATGTTACGTAGCATTTTGAAAGATTATAGACATCGGTAATAAGTACAAACTTGTTATTTATTGGTCTCAAGACTCCGTTTTGTCTAAGAGGTATAAATATCGATATGAACGGCCTTACTGATAGAAATTTTCGTGTGATAAATAGAGAAGAGAAGTCACAGCACTACTGAGTTCGCTATATGTATTTTTATTAATTGATTCAACCTGCTGTTTAGGTAAATGTATTTTAAACCTTTGAGGGTAGAATGGAAAAATTCACCACCACATCAGTCGTTGGATATCCACTGCTGAACGTAGGCCTCCTCCATCATCTCTGGGGGTTTGTCAACAATTGTTGGCGAGCGTAGTTTGTTGTGACAGGATATGGTGACGCTACTGTGTGCACCTGTACATCACTATCCTGGTTCGTGTACAGTTGTTCGCACCACAATGGCCTTAGTCTTCTTTTACAACAAGAAAGAGGTCGGGAATATTCTTTTCTGCCAGTCACCGGTCGGCACCCATATGTAAATAATAATAAATAATAAATAAACGTTTCACACTCAGTGGCCCCCAGTAGGATGTGAATAGTGTGTGTCGGGGGTCCGTAAACACACATAATACACAAGCACAAACGCTCAGACCACGACAAGCATCTGTATGACCTATACAAATATATGTCATGGGCGGGGATCGAACCCGCGACCGCCAGCGCATCAGCCAGTTGCTGTGACCACTGCGCCAATGCGTTGTCATAATTATGTTTTACATATATGCTTTCTTTAATCGGCAAAATATACTTTAACATCAAAGTACCTTGCCCTAGAATTTTAAATTATTCACATACTAAATAAGATAAATAAAATTGAGCCCAGGTCGTAGTTATAAATATTTATGAAACAAACTTGCTTAAGAATATTATTATATGTATTTTATCTGAATTAAAAGTACTAAAAACAGTAATTTTTATTCAAAGTTATAATAATTTAAATATGTATAACGAAGTAGATACATTACATTCTTGTACATCTTGAGCACAAAGTTTGCGAATGTATATTTATATTTTACCCATCTCAGACCTCCTTATAAAGTTACTTTTATATTATAATAATACAATTTTATTGTAAAAGATATAGTTAATAATTTAAAAAATTAAAATTCAGTTATTGAAAAAATATCAAAAAAGGACGTAAAAATGCCAGATTGCGATTGTTTTTTTGTAACAATTTAAGTACGACATTATCATAATAGATAGCGCTGATAATGCTTTTTGAACCGCAGTTTATTAGAATCTTCACACACATAACTACATACTAATATGATACTTATGCGCTGGCGACGCCGGGGGCACAGCTAGAATATAATATATAAACAGTATTTTTAAAATATTTATGTACAAAATGTACATGTAGATTTAAAATTAACTATTAATTTTTTAGGTATTTAAAATCAGATCAGTCGGATATTTAAATATGAATATTGTGAATGATTTAATAATCTTAAGTCTCTGACATTTCGATCAAATTTTAAGAAATACGATTTAATAAAAATTTGTTCAAAATAATTCTTGCTCTTCTATATCAGAAGATAGATATATAGATACTTCTATAACTGAAGTTAATTAGATTCTAATCTTCTAATTATTAGAAGATAGTTTATAAGCTCATAACATTCTCATTAACTACTAGAAGTACTGTAAAGTACTGTATCAGCCTGTAAACAACCCACTGCTGAGGGCTTCTCCATATAGAAGGAGGGTTGGAGCTAAATCCACCACGCTGCTCCACTGAAGGTTGGCTACTCCACTGCGGGTTGGCCTACTAGAAGTATTAAGTCATAATTTCACCTCATTGTCAGTTTTTTTTTTCAGTAATTTTGAAACAACTCCGAGCTATTATAACATTAACGTAGATCCTTTTTTTTAACACTGGGAAATGCATTTACGCATCCCGCCGCTGAGAGGAGGCGGGTATGTGGGATTCGTTGGCACGCAGAACGGGCCAGAATACCCGCTAAAACCACGGGATTGCTCGCGCATACAACCGTGACGCCCCGACGGTTGGCCCGCCTATGCGGGCCGCCTTCGCCTATAGAGGTTCCCGCGAGCGCTCTATTGCCCTGGTGGCAAGTGGAAGGATTATAGGTGCCCCTCCCACTCTAGTGCGGAGGGTGAAGGAGCGCGTAGCGGCGTCTCCTTCTCCCCGGTCGTCTTCTGCAGAGCGGGTCAGCGTTAACGTCTGCTTCCCGTGCCCGCTCCGCGGCCTCCTTCAAAGCGAGATTAGGCCTTCTCGCAAAAGGAGGCCACGGCCGACTAGTATCTGTCGCTACCGAGCATGCAGCGGACCACTCAGAACAACGAGAGGTCTCTGCCTATCACGGCCACCAGGGCGCGGCGCTAGGGCCCCAAGCGGCGCAATCCTCGATAGTGTGACGCACCGTGTCTATCGGCACGCCACACTCGTGGCAGGCAGGGGTGGCTTCTCAACATTAACGTAGATCCTATATCAACTATTGATATCCGGAAAACATCTTATATAATTTATAAATGAGGGTATAACAATAAGTGTAAAGATTTTTGGAACTGTAAAAATTATCCTAATATCATTCTTTAATTCGATTAACAAAAATAATTTCATCATCATCATTATCATCATATCAACCATTGGATGTCTACTGCTGAACGTAGGTCTCCCCCATCTACCTCCAGAGTGGTCGGTTCAAAGCACCCTCCATCCAACGGTTTCTGGTGACTTTCCTCAAGTCGTCAGTACATCTCACGGACGGCCGTCCAACGTTGCGCTTGCTGGCACGTGGTCTTCACTCGAGAACCTTTCTGCTCCATCGGCCGTCAGTTCTACGAGTTATGTGTCCTGCACACTTCAGTTTGCAAATCTATTGGGCTATGTCGGCAACCTTCTTTCATCTGCGGATGTCATCAATTCTGATTCTATCTCACACAGAAATACCAAACATAGCGTCTCTATTGCACGCTGTGAAACTTGGAGCTTGCTTAAAAGGTCAGAGACCACGTCTCCGTTCCGTATGTCGTCACTGGTAACACACATTGGTCGAAGACTTTCGATTTCAGACAAAAATAATTTAATAAATTTAATTTGATATTTCTAAATATAAAAAAATACATTAAATAGTTAAATATACAATTTACTACTACGATAATTTTTTAAAATATTATTCTACGAAAATTAAAGCAACGATTTTTTTTTTCAATATTAAAAAATTAATTATAATAATATAAATAAATTACAATTGTTGAAAATGTCACCCGAAATACATAAAAAATATAGTAAGATATAGAACCTCTTTATTGGAAGTTGATTAAAAACAGAATATTTTGCTGTGCCCTAAATAGCTTCACGCCGTCGAGAGGGTTCTCAGCGCTATAAAATGTCAGATTAAACACTCAGAATGGTATAATGAAAACCAATTTATTGTGTATACATTGGCGATTTTACGACGTAGTCCTCTGCGTGTGAAGGTCGTACAATGCTATTTTACACTCAATGTATTAAAAAGTGTCTATAAGATTACATATTTTGTAGATTAGAGATATTTTTGCCTTTAACTACCTAGTTTATTATATTTTCGTTTCAATAATAATATTTTATATAACACAAAAATATTTGATAAATCGATGAATCCCGGCTGCACCGCAAGATGAAGCATGACTCATTGTCACGTTTCGCGAGCTAGAGCGCGAAACAAGTGATAGAGAGGCATGATCGGCCTAAGCGTTCAGCTTGTGAATGAAAAACAACCCAGATTGGAGAATCTTAAACATCACACATGTATATGAGTTGTAAATAAATTGTTAATAGCACATTGTTAATTGTAATTAATATGTATAATTTAAGTAATAAAATATTTGAATTAACGAGTTTAAATAAATGTTAATTTATCGGAAAAATTGTAATTAATATAAATAACTCATTCTTAGTACTATACAAAATAATGATAATTCAGTGATAATAATTCAATTCATAAAAGTATGGAATTTTTTATCAATGTTTTCTTATGACGTTATCACGTAAAATTATCGTCCAATTTTTTTTTAAATACCAATTTTTTTTTTAAATACTTCGTTACCAACTTAAATCTCTGACATTTGTGACATTTTCTGACAATTTTGTTTCTTCAAAAAAATTGCTTACATCATAAAAAAGTAATGTGAAAGAACAAATTAAATTTATTACTATGTTTATTTTGATTTTCACAAGCAAAAATAAACGTAATTTCGAGTTGCGCATAATTCAAAATGACAAACTTAGCACCATCTATGAATTGTAAATGTACTGTAAATGAAAATATATTAAACACTATGTACAATATAGTATTGTTTGAAAAAAACTAAATAATAATTGAATACATTATTTAAAAAAAAAAGATTTCTTATATTATATAACGTCGCCATCTACGTGTTACAGTTTGAACTAAGTTAGTCTACACGTGCTACGACGAGCGCTTACTACGACAAACGTAGCGTCGTAGCTTGTTGCTACGGATTTCGTAGAGCGCCATCTTTTGTAATTAATAAAAAAATAAGGAGGTATTATAAACTAATGTATGACAAGACTAAAAAATAAGTGAATAAAGTAAATAATAAATATCGAACTAAATTATCTATAACAAATATTAGAGTTATGGTGATTCACAAGCCATGCTGTGACAGATTAGTCTCAACCTCTTTCATGCCGAGGTGTCGCAAAAGGCGATTAAAGCCATAATGGTACGAACAACTGTACACCAACCAGGGATATAGGCAGCAGTGTCACCATATCGACGACGCATTGTGCTCACCAACCCGCCTGCCTAGCGTGGCAAGTATTGGCAAACTCTCCCAGAGATGATGGGAGGCATCAGTTCAGCAGTGGACATCCAATGGCTGATGTGGTGGTGTGATGGATGGTGATTCATTAAATTATTTAGTGTAAAATGGCAGTTATTAAAAATAATTAAAATTAAATACGAAAATCAAACATTATAATAAACATTTTTAGTATTACTGTAATAAAAATAAACAATTCCTAGAATAATACTTTGTACGGAGATAGCCGTACGAATGTGTATAAATAAAAGGATTATATAAATCTGTAAAATATATAATTATAAAATAAGTTAGGTCTTAGACTATAATGAATTTGATTGTTGAATGCGAATGGTTAGTCACGCGCGGTACTCTATATGACCGATAGCGAACTAAATTATGTATTGTAAGTAAAATATTGAAGTGAAGTAATTAGGTCATAACGAAAATGCAACCTAACAACCTAAAGGTACGCGCTTTTTTTTTTTTTTTTGTGACGCAGGGGAATCCATTTACGGATGATATCCAGGACGCCCGGGTCGGCAATCCTAGACCTATGTCGGACTCGGCACTTTGGGAGTGCAATACCGTACTAAACCCCTGCGGGAGCCTACAGCCGCTTTAATTTGGAGGGTCCCGGATCTGCAGGCAACAGGATCCCTCCAGCGACAGGCTGGCCTCGGTGAAAAGGCCAGACTTCTCCTCCATGGGGACTGTCCGGCTCACCTCTGAACAGTCCCGACGACGCCGTGTCTAGCAGGACCGGGTTCCCATCCCGGCCCGACACGGGCACAAGGGCGTTACTGGAGGCGCATTAAGTAGCGCCTCCTACGCACCCCCATTCGTCGCCCGCGGATGGAGGCCACGTCGGCGGCCTCCTCTCTCCTCCGCTCGTCGGCCTCCTTCTGGGACATTACTGTCTCGCAGAAGGAGACCATCGCCTTCCAGGACTCGTCGTCGCCGAGCATCGCGGTGATGATGCTCGGGAGCGACAAGTCCCCTCCAAGGACCGACGTCAGACCTTGACGCAGTGCCGCCCATCTCGGGCACACCTCGAGGGTGTGCTGGGCAGAGTCCACCGCCGCGCCACAATCGTGACATTCAGTCGTCGGCTCCCTCTGGGCCGTCCGGCACAGGTAGTCACCAAAGCAACCGTGCCCGGTGAGAACCTGCGTCAGACGGAAGGTGAGGGGCTTGCGTTTTCGACGCATCCACCGCTCAAGGACCGGGCGAATGGCAGCCGTTACGCGTGTGCCGTACGGCTGCCCCGCCAGGTCCTCCCCCCACCTCCGCATAAGCGCTTCCTGCCCTATCCGACGCACCCGTAGGATTCCGTCCAACGTAGGGTTCTCACCAAGAGCCCTCCTACCCGAGACGTAAGAGTAGGTCTCGGCAAGAACCTCCGCCACGAGTTCCCACGGGGGGTCGCCGGCTAGAGCAGTAGCTGCAGCCCACGATACCGTACGGTACCCCCGGATCACCCTCACCGCGATGATCCTCTGCGCAGAGCGCAGCGCAGCCTTATTCCTCGCAGTGAGGCGATCCGCCCAAACCGGGGTGCCGTACGTCGCCATACTCCGGCAGACACCAGAGTACAGCTGCCTGCAGGCGGCGCTGGGTCCTCCGAGGTTCGGGAGGAGTCTGCCCAGTGCACTCGCCACCTTTACGACCTTCGGTCCCACCATAGAGAAGTGTGGGCCGAAGGTCCACCCTCCGTCTAGGATGAGCCCCAGATATTTGATTTGGGAGCTCATCCTGACCCTCCCCTCTCCGATTTGCAGGGTAGCCCCCGGTGGGGGTCCCTTGCGTCCGGTCCCGCGGAAGAGGAGGGCTTCGGTCTTATCAATTCTGACACGAAGCCCTAAACTCCTTATGCGGCTGATCACGAGGTCGACTCCGACCTCGGCCAGCCGCGCCGCCTCCTTGAAGTCACGTCCCCGGGAGTAAACGAGGGTATCATCTGCATAACAGATGACACCCATTCCGGGGAGAAGACGGCCGCGCAGGACCCAGTCGTACCCGATGTCCCACAGTATCGGACCCAGAACTGATCCCTGCGGGACACCGCAGCCGACTCGCCGCCACTCCACGGACCCCGACCGGTTCTCGAGGCCTACCCTCCGATCGGAGAGGTACGCCTCCAACAGCCTCCTTAGATACGGAGGCACTCCGAAATATTTTAGTGCCTCCCGTATCACCGTGTGCGGCAGACTATTGAAGGCGTTCGCGATGTCTAACGACACCGCGACCACCACCTCCCTCCTGTGTTCCGCCTCACCCGTCACCGCCCGCAGGCGTTTGAGGGCGTCGACGGTCGACCGACATGCTCGGAACCCGAACTGAAATTCTGACAGTCCAGGTCCCGAGCCCTCCTCCAGGTACTGAACGAGCCGGGAGGCCACTATCTTCTCCAAAGCCTTCCCGGCTTCGTTCAGCAGCACCACCGGTCGCACCGCCGAAGCCGAATCCGGAGTCCGCCCTGCCTTAGGGAGTAGGCAGAGCCGACCCTCCTTCCAGGCCTCCGGGAACTGGCCAGACCGCAGGCAGCGGTCAAACAGCTCCCGGAGACTGTCGCCGAGGTGCCCGAGAGCAATCGCGAGGACTCTCCCGTGCACCCCATCTGGACCCGGCGACCTTTTCTTACTCTGGAGGCGGGTAATCACCGCCTCCATTTCAGCATCTGTGACGGGTGGCGGAACACCCTCCTCCTCGTCCGGCGTCTGCCGAGCCATTCTGGGGGGCACGAAGCCCTCGGGTTCATCAGGGAAGAGTTCCCCGACGATCCTCCTTAGTTGGTCCGGCTGGAGCGTTTCGCTGATGGGGGCCGACTGGGCACGGAGCTTGTTCCGCGCCCAATTATACGGTCGGCCCCAGGGGTCTCTCTCCAGACCCCCAACTAACTCCAGCCAGGCCTCCTCCTTGGCTCGGCATATGGCCTGACCCAGGATCTTCGTTTTCTCCACGTAGATTCTGCGCAGCCTGTCGTCCCTGTCCACGTCCTGGGGGCGTCGCCGCCTGCTCCGGGTATACTGTCTCCTGCCCCGTTACAGGCGGCCCGGAGACCAGCTATCTCGGTCGACCACCAGTAGAGCGCCCGCCGCGGGGGTGGACGCTTCGCGGGTGGCATAGCCGCTCTGCAGGCAGCAGTAAATGTGTCACCGAGCCGGCTAGCCGCCTCATCCACCTCAAACTCCGACAGCGGCGGGAGACTCCAGCGGCTGACGATTGCAGCCTCCTCTGCCAGTTCCCGGTTGAGCTTGGAGAGTGCCCAAGGCGGAAACTGAATTCGCCCTCTGGACAACGTTGACGAGGACGACGACGCCGGACGGACGAGAGCTGGAGACACCTCGAACCTTATGTAGCGATGGTCCGAGAGAGTCTCCACCTCCGTCTCCACCCTCCATCCCTCCACTCTGCGCGCGATGGCCGGCGTGGCAAAGGTGACGTCCACCACGGAACCTCCCGACCAGCGCACGCACGTCTGTACTGCCCCCACATTGAGTAGAGACAGTCCGGCAGCTAGCGCCCACTCCTCCACCTCCCTCCCTTTTGGGTTCGTAACCGGGTTACCTCAAGCCGTGGACTTGGCGTTGAGGTCGCCGGCCACGAACACCTGGAGGGGGGCTAGCTGACCCACCAGCGGCCCCAGAACGTCGAGAAACCGTTCCAGGGCCGCCAGGTTACGGTTCGGGGAGAAGTAGACTCCAACGAAAGCCACCTCTCCCCGAACCGCCGCCACGTACCCGCGGCCCCTCGCCTTGACGACGAGGGGGGGGCCGACTCCAGGCCTCACCACGATCGCTACCGAGTCATCGGTGTCCCCCGCCCAGTGTGGGCTAGGGGGCACGGCGTACTCGAATGCCTCGCGAGTGGTCGGGGTCTTCGGACCCCCGTGGACCAAAACCAGCGGGAGGGGCGCGAAAGCGCAGGAGGGGGATGACTCGCTCTCCCCTTCCACCTGAGGGCGCGAAAGCGCGATGGTGCGCCGGGGCCATAGTCTTGCGCTGTGGCCACCCCAGTCATGGTCGGCTTTACGTTGACCGTGGCTACCCCGGGCGCGGCCAGCGATGGTTTTCTAGCTGTCGCTGGCTGTGGCGGCCGGACAGCATGGCTGGTGGCAACAGTGGTTGCCGTCGGTCAGGCATCCAAACCGGGGGTGGTGTGTCCAAGAAGGTGCCGACGCTTGGAGCACTGGGGCGGTGGTGGTGTGTTTGGCACGGTGGTGCGGACGGTGAGGGAGTGGCGCCGAGAGGGCGCGGAGACAAGAGGGGCGCGAAAGCGCGATGGTGCGCCGGGGCCATAGTCTTGCGCTGTGGCCACCCCAGTCATGGTCGGCTTTACGTTGACCGTGGCTACCCCGGGCGCGGCCAGCGATGGTTTTCTAGCTGTCGCTGGCTGTGGCGGCCGGACAGCATGGCTGGTGGCAACAGTGGTTGCCGTCGGTCAGGCATCCAAACCGGGGGTGGTGTGTCCAAGAAGGTGCCGACGCTTGGAGCACTGGGGCGGTGGTGGTGTGTTCGGCACGGTGGTGCGGACGGTGCGGGTGTGGCGCCGAGAAGGCGCGGAGAAATGAGGGGGAGATTTTTCCCCCCATTCGGTGGCAGGAGCTGGCGGGTTCGCTCGTCCGCTCTGTGCGGGGGGCGCGTGGTGCGCGGGCCGCCTGGGTTGAGCCTGGCTCCTTGCAGTTCTTGTGGGGTTGTCTGGGTGCGATCCGACGGCGGGGGTCGGGTCGCTCAATGCTGGTTATCTTCTGCTCTGCGGAGGAGAGCCGGTGGCGAGTGGCCCGGCTTCGGTAGTTGGGCCGCTCCTGGTACCTCTCTGCCTCGGCAGAGAAGACCGGTCGAGTGGCTACAATTACATGGAGGGGCCGACGGGCCTGCGCCGGGGCGTCATGGCGAATGCGAAAGCGACCCCATAGCGTCCCACTACGGCGCGCGACGTAATCGATGGGTTTTAGTTAGGGTATTCGGCCTGCTGGGATTGACGTGCAGCCCTGGCGTCTGGCCGCGAGTCCCACATACCCGCCGCTTTTGTGGCGGGATGCGTAAATGCATTTCCCATCGTTAAAAAAAAAAAAAAAAAAAAAGGGGCACGGCGTATGGTTCGGCAACGATCGCAACGTCAATACTCCATTCCGCCATAGACTGCAGGAAAAGGTCCTGGGCCCCGGCGGAATGGTTGGCGTTCGCCTGGAGGACGCTGAGATGCCCAGGCATCACTCGGTCATCTCAGCGTTTGCTGCCTCCACTCGGTTCCCCCCTTGGGACGATTGCGGGGGGAACTTCCCGCGGGTTGATGGGGGCTTGCATGACATGCCCCCCATCACGTGGCCCGCCGGCCTACCGGCGTCCGCACATACCGCGCAATGAGCGGCGGCCGAACACCCGGCGGCTTTGTGGCCAGCCTGACCGCAGCGATAGCACAGTGTGCTGCGGTCAGTGCCAGCTGGGCACGCGGCACCGACGCGCCCTAGTCCCAGGCACCGGAAGCAGTGCCTGGGGCGCGCCTGCAGGAGGTGGACGACGACCTTGCTCCACCCCACCGCTATACTCCCGGCCTGCAGCAGCTTTTTCCCTGCCGCCGCCGGGAGTTCAATGTGGGCTGTCCCCGAGCCCATTTGCCCCAAAGGTACGCGCTAGTTCGTACATACATATATATTTCGTTAAATCAAGATCTGTGAATTTACAACACTCTTGACTATTATTCTGCCGAAAATCGTAATGCCTTGTAGTGTCATGACTGGAGTGAAAGGCATGTCATTACAGACACAATAGACACAACGTAAGACCCTATGAATTGCAGTCGCGAGGACAATCTGGGTAGAATGGACCAATTAACATCAGTTGACCTATTGTTTGTCTTACTGCTTACGTTCTTGTGAAAATCATGTATTGTTACTTTAGATTGTATCTCATTCTTCTTCTTCAGAGAATTGGCTCGGCAGAAAATAGGCTTAACTTCTGCTTAATCGCTGTTACGTTACAGATAAATTTTAAGAATGAAAGCTCGGGATTTTTCGGTTAAGACTTATATCTCTACACAATAAATCCCTTTGAGATGTTGTTTTTTGCATGTATTTACAATAATGATCATGCATAACTTAACTATACTCCTTAATAGAAACCTTTTATACTTATTCGTTTTAGAATTATGAGAGGAACTCACTTGTTAGAGTACCTTTCGTATGTTTAATCTACTCATATTGAGGTTATACTATAGTATAATTAATCAAAAACACAAAATAATCACAATGTTTTTGACAATATTCCGTAAGAATCAAAACATAACTAAAAATACTTTTAAATGATACTTAACAGAAAAACATCATAAACTCGCTGGTACATGCTCGTATTTGTTTGGAAAATTCTCGTGACATATAATCAGTGTTACAACGTACTTCTATTAAAAGAATACAAAAACTTGTGTTTGAAATATATGTACAACTGACCTTAAAACCTCAGTTTATCTTCGACAATACAGTTATAAAAGCAAAGCAAAATCACAAATTGGGAAATAATCCTACTTATATGAGTAATAAGGAAATGTTAAGACACCAAGAATAAAAACGAAATTATTTTTAGAACATTACACTACAGACACAAGTGATAACTGGGACTTAATTGATAAAAACTTAATTTGAAGTAATACATAAAAAGTTATAAAGAAAAAGTATTGGATTTTAGGTACATAGATACTTAGTAAAAAAAAAATAACGAAAATAAGATTTAAAAAGCTAAAAAAAAAAAAACAACAATATCATTTATACACTAAAAATGAAATTTTTACTTATTGAGGAAACTTGAAATGAAATTACTGTCAAAGAAAACGAAACAAAAGATATAAATGAAATGCAGCCAGTGAATTAAGTCTGTAAATTTTTTTAGGGAACTCGGCACTGATTTTATCTCCATTCAACACCTATCGATAAAATTTAATACCCCTCTTAAAAAGTATTTTATTTTTTATTCACCTGGTTACCATAGTTTTTCCGAGACTATAATGTAGGATATAAGGTTTCGGAAGCCAAACTTATTAAAAAAAAAATGTATGAAGTTAAAATTACCAAAGCACGTGTTATTTATATTCCGACATTCCATTAGGCTAACTTTGTTCAAATACACTTCACGTCATTTTATTTTTAAGCAGTGGTCATATTTAGTTATTTATTTTTTTTAAATTTCAATGACGAGCTACTTCGCAAGTTGAATCAGTTTGAAAAATAATTACCAAAGCATAATCTGGAAAAGGTTAAAGGTTAAAGGTTGTTTCTATATGGTGTACAATAAAGATTATTTATTATTATTATTAAACTATTAAATTAATTACATAAGATCATGATCACACAGCCTTACCCTTAATACCTACTCGTAATTGTAAGAGTTCTTCGTTCGGTCGTGAGTATAAAGAAACATTCATTTGACATGAAAAACTCTTTTGAAGTTAGTTATTAACTTATGCACGGTGCCGTGAATCTACATAAAGAGTTTATTTCATTTACAATATTGTGACAAAATATTTCAAGTTATATTATAATGAGGCGATGAAGGAACGGAGGACAGAGCATCTGGCAAGTAGCCAGTGCGAATACGTGCTGGAGTATTTGAAGGCTAGCTCAGACACAAGACAAATCATACGACAAAATATTGTCATAGTAACGTTTTAAAATATATTTTTATTTTATAAACCGAAATTATGTATTAAATTTTTATTATGCAATATATTTATGTATACTGATGCTTATTCTGATGTCACAAAGTATTCTTATTGTGACAGAGTCTAACAGTAGGTTATTTAAAGACACACACAGTGACATAATACACAGTTCGTATACTGGTTGGTTTTATCAGGGTTGTACAACAAACTTATAGAAAATCGTCGTGAAGTTGTCAGTTGTTGCATGGTAAATGATAGATCTCAAAGGAAACATGCCTTTTATTCTATTATATTATATTATTAAACTATATGCCCTTTATTCTTATTTATATCTATTCTTTTCTCCTCCTTAATTTCCATCTCCACCTAATCTTCTCTCCTTATTTCTTTAACGTTCTAGATACCACGCTGATATTTTTTGGAAAACGTTGATTTATATTAAATAAATCGCCTGCTTGCCTTTGATAATAAAAAGATTTATCAAAAATCTATGATTTCTCCTGACAAACATAATTTTATATACTAAAAATAAATAAATTTATATCATAACGAGACACATAAACATTCACATCATTATACGAGCCACAAATGCGTTTATGCCTTAAAGGGATGAAGGGGAATAGAAAGTCGAAAATAGGGTAGCGTAATGGATTTGTAGAAATGGTAAAACGTCACATTAAATAACAACAATATACAATTTATTTTACATTTCTGTTTTATTTATTCACAGAAAAAAAACGCGTTGCTATTTTTTTTGGCATATATTTATATTTTATATTAAATTGATTTGATTGTAAAATATTTATAATACTTTATTTTAGTATAAATCATTGTTATTTTCGACGAAGAGTTTTGTATGACTATTTTACATTTTAGAGAACTTTAAATTCAAATAAATACATAAGAAGGCGATAAAACCCACGTTACGCCACTTAAGTAAGGTATACACCGGAAAACGGGTGATGCTGGTTTCCGGCACTTAGGTGCATAATGTAGGTATAGCAGTTATTTTCTCATAGAATATGAAACTACTTTATTTTAAAAATGATTAGTCGTAATATTTGTTATATACGTATACGAGTACTGTACAATTGTTGACTCACGACTTTTATAAAGTTATATATGTATTTTTAATAAGATTTTGTAACTACATATATATTAAGATAGCTTGAATAGTTATTAAAAATAAGCATTAATGAATCTTCTTCTTTGATATTATTTAAATTTTGTACATACATAATTAAAATAAAATTGATAAACAAAGTTCAACATAATAACGTACAGACAACTGAACATTCTAAATTAAGTAGTGCAACCATTAATTTAATTTTCATGTCAGACAAAAAAGAAAGAGTAGACCGTCGACTTGAATAATATATCTAGCGCAGACATACGACTTAATACTGCAAACACTTAATATCACATATTGAATCATATTTAAAACCAAGATTGCTCAGTTGGTAGAATAAATGATTTTTTGAATTTGAATAAAAATTAGTAACGTTAAAGTTCCTGAAGTGTCAAACGTATTTCAAAATTCATCACGTGGTTGTTCGGTGAAGGGAATAATCCTAACAAACGTGTTATACTCGTTACTGTACAATTTTTTAAGTGCAATAAAGAAATATATAATCGTAAAATACAATATCTTAGGAGATATTTCTGGGACCTATTCACCAACCTGGGGATAGAGCACCGAGGCAGATTAAGCTTCATTATTGTCCTTAAGAGAAGAAGAGGTCTTTCTCCAGTTGTAGGGCGTTTAAATGTTTTGCTATATAAAAAAGCATTAATAACATTTTACTATAAAATAATAATAATGACTGACCCGTTGGCGCAGTTTGCAGTGACCTTGTTTTCTGCTCCAAGGGTTCGATTCCCGCCCCGAGTCTGGGTGTAATATATATTTATTTAAAAAAAAAGTATATCAGTCGGCTGTTACCTAAAATACAGGCATAAAGTTGCCTACCTTAGGAACAGACGGCCTTGTGTGTGTGTTAAGCATATTCATATTCGATGAATAAGAATAAGAAGAATAAGATAAGAAAAATAAGATGAATAAGAAACGCATATTAAATACGTAATTATGCAGATTAAGCACAATTCGAATCTGGTTACTGTCAAGGTTCACATAAAAACAGCGGATCATTTGAATTTTTATTTCTTTTTAAAACAATTTTGTAACGGTTTATTTTAAAACTTTCACTTTTTTTAATCGAATAGAATCTTCGTCTGCGCTGGCTGCAAAATTAATGTTTTTTTAAATACTTAAATGAAATGTAAAGAACTTTCATTTGACTAAGGTATGGGAACGGGGACTTTCATAATATTTAACATTTCAGATATTGAATATAGGTACACATAATTATAGGTTTTCTTAAGAATAACTACTCAAAATATTGATTAATTACTTTACTTATTCTACACCTATTATTATACATATTTATGTCTCATAAATTATTTTCGAATTTACAAAACATTATTTAATTATATCTAAATAATTTTGGTATTAATTTTGAATAAATTATGCTGGAATGGTGGCAACAATACTGCTGGCAAAAAAACAGCTCTTGTCATCAGCAGACCACAGACTCCTATGAAACGCGGAGGTAAATATGTTTTTTTTTTTAAAGCCGCTACTCTTAAGTCCGAATGTTTGATTGCAGACGGCACAAAAAGCAAAAAAAAAAAAAAAATTTTTCAACACATCTTTATTTCAAAATTTTTATTTTATTGTTAAATAATCGGTACAACGTCAATTTACTTGCATACGAAGGGTTCCGTAAAATTATATAATGTTATAAATACATATTTTTATATCGAGCGGTTAATATTGACAAAAATAGGTGTCTTCTATTACTTACCGCGTGTATACGTAATGGGTGTAAAGACCCACAGCTGGGTAAGATATCACATTACTTGGCTCGGGAAGGATCAAATTATTTGTGGCTGTTCTTAAACGTTGATCCCTTACAAGTTTAATAAAAATTTGATTAGTATTTATATCGAATTAATCACTAGAGTTTATAAAATTAGCAAAATTTTGTGAAACTCATTGATTATTTGATGTCGTGAGGAATAACTTAATCTATGTGCCTTTTTAAGAAAAATTATAAAGCCCAAGAAATTATAAGCAAAATCCGATTCGATACTCAAATAGTATAGAGGGTTACAGCTAAAGGTTACACACCTTACGGGTGTCAGATAAAAAAATATAAATCTAAATAATAAGAAAACATTGTAAAATGATACAACAATTTGAATATATAATTTTTATATATAAAAAATAATATAAAATTTAAAATTATTTTTTGAGCTGTCCTTTCATCAAAAACTAATATTTTTTCACGCGAGACCCAAAAAAATAGTCGGCTTTTTTGCGCCACCCTAATATGCATATATTTATTTATTTATTTATTTATTTATTTATTTATTTATTTATTTATTTATTTATTTATTTATTTATTTATATACACTTTATTGTACACCACTTTATACATACATAACTTAAATATAAACAGTATATAGTATACTATGTAATAACATTGTAACTGACCGATGTATGTCCATGAGAGATTTTTAACACAAACGATATGTGGGGTTCTTTTATAAGATCAATATTAGCACGCAAAAAAGTTATTAGAATTTTCCTCTGATTATCTGTCTGTCTGTTTGCATGTTTGTTACCGTACCACTTGAACAGCACTGAAAGAAATTGTATATGGTTTTTACATGTTTTTTTTTTCTATTTATTTTAAGGGCTTTGACACTAAAATGTGCATGTCTATTGTAACGTTTTTACATGTGTACTATTGAAGGTCTAATTGAAAAGTTTATGTTTTGTTTTACTTTTATACATTTTTTTTTTTTTTTTTAAATATTAACCAATAATCACACCACGTTAACCTAGCCCCGTGGTAAGTTCGTAAGAACTTGTGTTACAGGTACTAGGAACTGAAATAAATTTAAGATATAAATACATATATACATAAATACACATCCATGACCCGGTGCAGACATCTATATTCGTCATACAGATTATCTGCACCTGGCGGGATTCGAACCCGCGACCGCTGCGTAAAGTGTCCAGTTGTCTGACCACTCGACCAGCCGGCCGTTGTACTAAACAGAGACATTACTGTAGTAATATTTGTTTACGTTATAATTAATGCAGTATTTTTGTGTGCACTCTAGTCTAGTTCTACATCAAACTATCGTAATAAAACATTTCTTATTTCTAAGGTAGCTGTCAAAAACAGTTATACAAGTGGTGTGTGCAACTACAAAAATCCGATACAAGTGGTAGGTCGAACTTGAAACTTCTTCTAAAAATTTAAATTCAACTATATAAAACATGTGAAACTTCGCTAACTTTTCCAATTCAATTTATGTAAGCTATAGACGTGAAGCAGGAAATTTCACTTTGTAAGGAAACATTTTTACATATTCCGTATCTTTGGGTAAAAATATTTAAAGCCTGTACATCTCTACCAGCACTACAATTCTTATTGTTGTTGTTCTTCGCAGCAAATTCTTTTAATGTATTTTTGTATAATATTTGTACTTGCATAATTGCTTACTTCCTTACCATAGTGTTGGGTAAAAGCCTATTTTCCTAATCGATATTTCACCTTAATTCGCCACACTTTTCAACAACGTATCGGCAAATGTACGTGTTCAGAAATTCCGATTTTCTAACGTCATTATATTTCATAAGAACAAAGCGAATTTTCGAATAAAAATAATTGAAAATTCAGTGGTGCTACGATTATAATACACGTATAATAAGAATATGAATACGTGGTTCACGGATTAAAACACGTGATCATTTGGTTAAAACCACATTTTCTATCCATTGAAGCATGAAGGCTCTTCTTCCCTTTATTAAACGCATAAAATTTAGGATAACCCAGGGGTGAAAGGCGTTGGCCTATTTTTGAGCGATAATTGAGATTATTATTTTATGCATTTTAAAATCCCAATCGCATCATAAGAAAAAAGGATGATGAAATAACATCATATATACCCAAATATATAAAACTGTGTGTAATTCTATTTTCATCTTTCTACGCGTTTACCTAGTAGGTAAGAGTACGAGAGCTTTTTTTATTGCTACTACCTACATCTGCTTACAAACCTCACCTGTAACTAATTGTTGAACTCAGAGTATCGTTTTTACATTACTCTTCGCTTCTGCTTTCAAGTTCTCGCACGTTTATTTTTACCAGGAAAAGTCTTTCTTTTAATATAAAACAGAAACTAGAAAATAATGCTTTATTTCAGTAGTAATATACAGGTAGACAACTGTTATATACATTACAAGAAATATTACAAAAAAAAGAAAAAAAATATTCCATATAAAGAATTGCGAATGATTTTATAGGATTTATGCACAAAATGCTTAAAATACAAATTTTCTTTTTATTTTTACATTTATACTAGATAGATCCTGCGGTTTCAGCTGCGCTGCAATGGACATGTAATTCCTGAAATTACATTGGGAACGCACGTTAAAATAAACCTTTTTAAAACTATATATTAAGGTTTTATATTACTAACGTAATATCATAATTCCAAAACAACTTAAGAACTCCATCTAGAGTCTATACTTCTTTGGTATTTTAATGTTGTTTTAGAATTATGGTAAAAGTTGTTTTATTGGGTATGGTTCTCATTTTGAAAGATATTTAAAGTAACAAAATCATTATTTATAAATAGAAACTGAACTGAACTAAACTTAATCAGCCTATAAACATCCCACTGCTGGCCAAAGGCCTCTTCTCCATGTAGGAGAAGAGTTGGAGCTTAATCCACCACGCTGCTCCACTGTAAGTCGGCGGATCATTTCCCTACCATGAGTAACGATCGTTACCAGAAGTCTATGATAACAACAGAGACCCACGGGTTTACGTGCTCTCCGAGATATCAAGAACATACTGGGTGTATGACAGGAAACAAATATAATTAAAAAAAAAAAAATAGGAAGAAAAAAAAAATCTTTAATTGAAGATCCACTATACTCTATAACCTCCTTTAATCTTTTTGATAATAGATGGATTCAGCGAAAAACGAAATTAAGTATCCACTGAAGCAATCTAATCTTCAACCAATTTTTGGATTACTTCATTAGACATAAAGTGCTCCGTAGATAGGCTATCCGATTATAACTGAAACAGGTGCGATTGGATTGGAGCAATATCTGTAAAACACGGTGGGTGCGGCGGAACGTTCGAGAAAAACGTTTTTTAATAAATCGTTAACCGTTTTCACAACATTTATTCGATTTCGATTATTTCGAGTATTATTTCGATTGGCAACATGGATTCGTTTTGGCAGGCTTAAGTAATTCTTTATACATGCTATTAATATGCTTTTTTTTTAATTTCCCTAAGAGTTATGACTGTTGGATTGTGAATATTTTTTTTTTCGTGTTAATGTAGATATTGGCACAACTGCTTTAATATTAATACGTGAAGCAAAACTTTGTACACCTTTTTACGAAATTACGCGGACGGAGAAGTATGAAATTTGGTACAGTTAAAGTTTATATGGAGAAGAAGTTCAGAATGCTAATATTTTTTATAATAATGCTCAAAAATACATTACATTATTTAAAAAAAATACTACACACACTACGGCACAAACTTATATGTACAATGTACATATATACACAAATTTTGTTTATTGTCAAAGTGACATGACCATCGTATGATCGCCTTAGCTTGTGTAGACTCATCACTTGTGCAAGATGATCCGAAATATAAAACTATTATTAATAAAAAGAAACTTAAATGTTATCTAGACGACATAGACTGGACATATGTCGACTATATGACTTCTCCAAATGACATATATATTCTCATATCAATAATAAATTGAACCTATGCTATGAAAAATCAAAATTTAAAATAAAAATAAGTAATAATGACCATCGTGGTTCTTACCTTTGGATTGATGAAAAAGTCATTAAAGCATGTCAGTACAGGGAAAAATTGTAAAAAAAATGGAATAAAGATTCATATAACATGATATTAAAAGTACAATATAATTAAGCCCGAAATTTTTCTGAAAAAGTAATTATAGATTAGGTAAAATTTCGACCACTGGGCGACCACTAGTTCATTTATTTCAACTTATTTATATCAACTTAAATGTTTAACTTAATATGCAATTTTATTTTATTTCAAAAATCTTAAAAATTTTTTAAGAATACTAGCTTCACAGTACAGGGAATTCTAGTGTTAGAGCTAGTGGCATTAAGTTTATTGTATTTGTTGGCTTTGTAAACATTTTTAATTTTCAATCATTTTCATTTAATTGTGTTTGACTCTTCTAAACTAGTAAAAAATTAGTAAAATGTATCTTATTATACTTCTTCTTGAAATGCCGCTTCGTCTAGCGAAGGTAAGCAGTCAGTTTTTACTATCATTTGCGAGGCAGACTCCATCCATCAATACTATATTATATTATATATATATATATATATATATATATAAATACTACTCTCCATAAATTTATGCGGTGAACACTTTCTCTCTTTTTGTAAAATACCATAGCTTTAAATGATGTGCCATACTAAATAAAATAGATAGGTAGCATATTTTCGGATGTTAGTAATGAATGTACTAAATTCAGTTAAATCCAAGGAATTTATATATACAAATCGGTATGCACACGTGCACTCAAATAACGTTCCTAAGCATTGCATCTCTTTTTATCACGGATTCACTCGTAAGAAAGAGACAAAATCCCAGTAGTCAACGAAATGCTCGTTACGATTTTTCACTTTACATGTTGGAAACAAAAATGTCAACCTTATGGTAGTTATTTCAAGGTGCATATTTGAATATACAATTTTATTAAGTGATCGTTCCAGTTATGATATAAATTCTTTGATAAATCATTATATTTTGACAGAGACTTTCCAATACGTGTTTTTCTCGAACGGAGCCGGAAATAGAGAAGGCGCCGTACAGATGCTTGTCCACAGACTCCAAAAGATGGTGTTTGAGAGCGGCTATTAAATCTAAATGTAGACAATAAATGACAACAGATATAATAGAATAATTAAACTTTTAAATATTTCTATCTATCTTATAAAAAACATGAGTTTTAAGCACCAGATTATTTTTATAAAATCTTTTTGTTCATAATTATTAAAATAAATGTTTATGACATTCAAATTAAAATCAATCGTCTGTTACTACTAAAACTGGTAATATTAATATTATTATTTGATGAGATCAGTGACATCATTTGCTTTTATGTACTCGTAATTTTTAAAATTGCGAAAAATATTTAATAATAAATTGGAATTAAGTTTGTACCTAAGGTTTTGTCTTCATTAGAAATGTGACCCGATGCAACGTATCCCAACAGTTTAATATAATTAAAATTAACGCGACAAGATATAGTAATAAAAAAGATAGAGAAGAAGAGAAGCAAAACAACTTGCAAATTAACTATATTGCAGTTATCAATGCCCGCTTCTCAAGCTATGTTTCACACAGTAGAATAAAGGCAATAACTACCCGTAGAGGGTTTTATGAACGGCCAATGTTCGATCGATGATTGGGTTCCAGGCAAACTATCTTTTTTCGTGTTATTACTCTATAAACTATTGTAGTTAAATCGTAACGAAGTCATTTTGTACACACATATGGTACTGTATTAGCCTGTAAACCATCCACTGCTGAGCGAAGGCCTCTTCTCCAGGTAGAAGAAGGGTTGGAGCTTAACCCACCATGCTGCTCAACTGCGGATTGGCGGATAATATCCCTACCATGAGTAACGACATTAAAAGGTATTCACGATAACAACCGGGACCGATGGCTTTACGTGCTCTCCGAGGCACGGTGGGGAGACCCATAAGGACATACACCCAGACCGGAAACAAATATTTGTACAAATACAAATATCTGCCCCGAGCGGGAATCGAACCCGCGTCCGCCCCGGCGCGGCGTTGAGGCAACTACTCGTACCACTACACCAGAATGGTCGTCGACATATACATATAGTAAGCAACACAGAATTTATTCTCATTAGAAATAATTGTTTTAAAATATAGCTGAAAAAGTTATCCAATTATTAATCTCAATTTTTTTTATTCATCATGTTTTCAATGTAGGTCGTGTACTGAAAAAAAGGAAAAAAAACAATTATAATTTTCTTTTTAATTTAAAATTAAAAAAAAACAAATCCTCTTTCAATTAAAATATCTCTTTAAAATAAATTACCATTCTAAGAAAACAAAATTATTAACATATAATATTATTGAAAAATATATTGTATATACAATTATAATTTTCTTTTTAATTTAAAATTTAAAAAAAAAAACAAATCCTCTTTCAATTAAAATATCTCTTTAAAATAAATTACCATTCTAAGAAAACAAAATTATTAACATATAATATTATTGAAAAATATATAATATTATAGAAAATTATAATTGTATACGTGAAATCTATGTATAATATAAGAAATAAATAATGTCGTAAATATACTGATAAAAACAAAAAGTTTAATCTGTGTCTCTTCTTGCGGATTGCGCTATATCAATGTATTCTTTATCTTCGCTGGCCGGTTAAATGCTCTTACAAAGTGGGTAGAAGTAAAACTTTCGATACTTGATGGCAATGTAGTATAATATTGTGGTTTTAATTGTAGGTATATATATATTTTTTTTCTTTCTTACTTTTTTCTTTGAATTTGGTTTCGTAGATTTAGATTTTCTTATTTTAAAATATAATAAATTGTATATTTTAACTGCACTGGACAAGTTACTGTCGCTTACCATAAACTGGTTATAATAAGAATATGCATAGCACGCAGGGAATGGAAGTGATATCCTAAATACAGGGTTCTAGTTAGGAGTCAATGCCTACCTTCGTTTGCAAGCAGCCAAATTATAACCTCAGTAACACTGTAAGTTAACTTATTATTGTATTCTATTTTATAGTGTTATTTATATGTGATTTATGTGTAACTTAAACCTGTACCTTATATTGTTGTACTGTCGATTGTATACAAATAAATAAATAAATAAATAAATAAATAAATAAATAAATAAATAAATGACATTTAACCACGGCAATTGCCGAATTTTCCAAGATACACATGGGCCATTATTTTAACAATAGTGGTCCATCACTGATATAGTCGATTAACGGCCAACCATTGTAAGAGATTCATCGACCAGTCTTTGACGAAGTCGATGCCTGGCGGTTCATACACGGGTAAAGTACAAACCGGTGTAGCTGATTTTTTTTTTCATGTTTAGTTTCTTCAAAATTCATTATTATTTTTCGTATTTTTCAGAAGTCAATAGGATTTTACGACGAATTTCATTATCTCACCTTTCCATTGAGAATTTTGCTTATATAAAAAACAATACTTATTTTAAAAACTTAAAAAAAAAAACAACGTAATCTGTAGGAAAACGATGTTTCTCGGTCATTTTCTCGAAGAGCAAAATTGCTTCATTAGAGCGACTTACCATTAGACATTATTTAAGGTTATTACTTACGTTTTTTTTTTTTTTTTTAAATTCTTACAAGCGACGTTTCATAAGTGCAATAAAGGTCTAATTTTGAATCGTGCGGAAAACTTACTGCGAAAGAAAAAGTTTAAAAATTTGAATCCTTTAATTATTATGCTATTATAAAGTGAAATACTGATATTTAATTTTTAAATTATACTATTAATTTTTTTTTGTAGGAAGGTTTTTATAACTTCTAATAAAGTTCGTTGGAAAATAATTTTTAAGGATTTTTTTCTTTATCGCCTTAAGTAAAGGTGATTTTTTCCCTCTGACTGACTTTTCTTTATGTATATAGTGTCCTTATATATACATATATATATATATATATATATATATATATATATATATATATATATATATATATATATATGCATATTCTACATATACATAATGTTGTATATGTAGAATATATGTATTACTGTACAAATATTTTTGAAAAGAACTGGTGCATTTGGCTGTATCCGCCTTTTTGTTTCTGTCCAAATACATATGGATGGTCGTTGATTTATATATCCTTATTTATATGTCCTTGATTATATAATATGTTTTTATCTTTTGGTGTAAAGGCTTATTTTGAAAATGTAAAGTAAGTAATGTAAAAAAAGTTGCAAACAAAAAAACATGTCGTGGTAAATGTGTCTTTTTAATAAAATGAAACTGATTTTCTACTGTAGTCAGATGCAAAAAGTGTGCTGAAGTGTCTATTTTGTTGCATTATATTTTCAACGAAGCGTGATAGGAGATTATAAAAACATTGGCCGACGTATCTTTTTTCCGAATCCGACACTTTATATAACTAAATTCTGGCAAAATGTTATAAAGCAATTTTTATCTATCGGAAGCCGTATATACTGTATGTTTGTGATTATAATTTGTATAAGGTTTTTGCTATTTGAAACATTGCCTTAAGACTCCGAAAGAATTAGAACGCATAAACTAAAATTTAGAAATCAGTGATTTTTTTTTCAATAAATAATACGACGGACCGAAGAAGTCTGTTATGTTTCCATAAATATATATTAGGTTCCATTTTATTAAAAATTGGGAAAAGGCCGTCTTCTTGCACAATATGATATGTTATAATCATTTTAGGAAATACGCTAATGTGAACAGCATAAAATCCGTCTCAAGTAGCACGCGATTGATTAACCTAAGAGTTCATTAAACGATAAACATTTCGGTTTCTCCAATAGGGATTTTGCGTGATCACAAGTTTTAATCTCAAATCTTTGTTACCCTTACTTTAATTATTTTTATTATGAATTGTTTGAGAGCTTATAATTTATGGAGTATAATAGGAGAAGTTTGAAATGCAACTTAGATAAGTAATTGATTACAATCAGCGGCAAAGGGAATCTTCATGCTTTGTCAGAAATTTTGAGATCTACTAAATCATAGTAATTACATGAGTGACGAGCTCCAGTAGTAAAAGCCGTTGCCCAACAGTTGGATATATGCAGGCTGTTACAGTACATTACTATGCCAAAAAACACTCAGTACCGTACTGATATTAATTTAATAATAGTCATTTTATCACAGCTTCATCTGCAAAAATCTGTAGGTTCTAAAGATAGATTTTATCTTGATGTTAACAATCAGATATCAGGGGACTTATTATAAAATAAGTTATTAAAAATCTACAAACTTTAACAGAATTTAATTCTTTTTTTTTTGGATTCCTGATAGTTTATGTCCTTTTTGGGGTTACAAGTTATTATCACGTGAAGTTGTATGGCAATCAGTCAAGCAGCTAAGATACGATGATAATTAACTTATGATAATATGGATAATTGCTGGGCGACCTAAATGAGTCCTCCCGACTGGTCGGTCTTGGTATGAATTTGGACAAGACGAAAGTTATGTTCAATAAACATGTCATGCCGAGACCGATATCTGTCGATGGCACCCTTCTCGAAGTTGTACAGGATTATGTCTAACTTTTTTTTTATAGGATTATGTCTACCTAGGCCACACAATCCAACTTGGCCGAAACAACTTCGAGAAGGAAGCCCATAGGAGGATTCAGTTGGGTTGGGCGGCATTTGGTAGGCTACGTCGAGTCTTCGATTCGAAGATTCCGCGATGCCTAAAGACAAAAGTCTTCGAGCAGTGCGTCCTGCCTGTGTTGACATATGGCGCCGAGACGTGGACACAGACGACGGGATTAGTAAACAAGTTTAAAGTCACTCAGCGTGCTATGGAACGGGCTATGCTTGGAGTCTCTCTTAAGGATAAAATAAGAAATGAGATTATCCGCGAGAGAACCAAAATAACCGACATAGCTCGTAGAATTAGCAAGTTGAAGTGGCAGTGGACTGGTCACGTATGTCGCAGGACCGATGGCCGCTGAAGCAGACGTGTCCTGGAGTGGAGACCGTGAATTGGCAAACGCAGTGTAGGGCGCCCTGCGGCCCGCTGGAGCAACGACTTACGCAAGGTCGCCGGCGGAGGCTGGATGAGGATTGCGGAAGACCGGGATATTTGGCGCGAGCTTGGGGAGGCCTATGCGATGCGATACGATGCGAATATGGATAATTATTTTAAATTAACAAAACACATCATGTTTATCATAATCAATTACTGCAAATATTTAGACTGTACTAAAAGTTGTGTAAGTTGTAATAATGATGCCATCAAAAACATAACTTGTAAAAAATCCAAGTCTCGCAACTCAGTTCTTCTACTCTACCGTAAAAAGTTGTGAGATCCATGTATTACCAAGTCGGCTAATTTATTCAATCCCTACTTAAGGGTCCTTCTGTCTTAAGCTATTACGTAATTAGCAAACCTAACAACATATTATAGTGACCATATCAATATTAAAAATCTTTAATGTTTAAAATAGATAGATTGACTTGGCAATCGCATGAAAACATAATGTATCTCACAAGTAATGCATACGAGTATTGTATTAAATTAGATTGTTTAGTGCGATTGCCAAGTCAATCTATCTATTTGAAACATTAAAGATTTTTAATATTGATATGGTCACTATAATATGTTGTTAGGTTAGCTAATTACGTAATAGCTTAAGACAGAAGGACCCTTAAGTAGGGATTGAATAAATTAGCCGACTTGGTAATACATGGATCTCACAACTTTTTACGGTAGAGTAGAAGAACTGAGTTGCGAGACTTGGATTTTTTACAAGTTATGTTTTTGATGGCATCTCATTTCTTTTTGTAGATATTCCTACTTGTTTTCCTTTCCAGTGTCTTCTACTTCTTAAATACCAACAATGCATTTTCTTAAAACCTACGCTCTGTCTTATGATCTTTTTTTATTTTTGTATATAATCTTTCTCTTTTTCTTTTCCGGTACTACTTCTTGAGTTTCAGCTATTACTGGTATAGATAGTGCTGGTACGCAAGAGTTTTTTGTTTCTTACAGGAATACGATTAACAGATATAAATACGATTAGTAAAATTTAAAAATAAAAAATCTTTTATTTGATCGTCATGTCATACATATTATGACGTCAAGTTTATTAATCATAACTTTTATTATTTATTAAAGAAATTTTACAATATTATACATATTTACAATTCAAAACTTAAAATAATTATTTACAAACAGTTTTGGTATAAATCATGTCCGCGTGGAATGGTGCCAAGAATACTAGCAGCATTTCCCCGTTGAATCGCAATTCCGATTCTTTGGGCAAAAAATGCACCAGCCCTCCTGTCACCAGTGGAGGCTATGAGTCGTGGGGTTAATTCTTTTAGAAACTTTTTTGCACTGCTACTCCAAGGTCCAAGTGTTTCGACTGCAAACGGCACAAACACATAACTTTGTCAAGTTGACAACTTAAGATACTTGACAAGAGAGATAAATTAAGTATGTTTAGCCGGAAACAATATTGTCAGGTTTCTGTCGATTTTTTACACATAATTCTCCACGAAAATGAACTTAAAAAAATATTTAAAAAAGTGTATGTGTACTTATATACGCACGTAAGAAGTTATACTTACAATAAATTGATGCTCCGAGTTAACGATTAGTGCGCGCCATGTATATTAAGACCCTGATAACCCACTAAAAATAAAGTAATCGTCAAGACGAAGCAAATGAGCTGAAGCTCAATGGGGTTGCGTCGTTTCATTACAGAGTTCCTATGACCACCTTCCAGCTCCATCATCAGATCCTAGTTACCATAGAAAGACAAACTACTCGTCAAGGCGATTCAAACGAGCCCAATTTCGATGAAGTTGTTTCATTTCATTGCAAAGTTCTTATGGCCATCTTGCAGCTCCATCGTCAGATCAGACCCTGGTAACCATCTAAAAATAAGTTTCTCGTCAAGACGATTCAAACGAGCCCGAACTCGATGTGGTTGTGTCGTTTCATTACAAAGTCCCTATGACCACATTCCAGCTCCATCACCAGACCCTGGTTCACATTGAAAGATAAACTCCTCGTCAAGACGATTCAAAAGAGCCTGAACTCGATGTAGTTGTGACGTTTCATTGCGAAGTTCCTATGGCCACCTTCCAGCTCCATCATCAGACCCTGGTTACCATCTTGCATTGAAGTACTCGTCAAGACGAATCAAACGAGCCCATATTGGATGGATTTATGTCATTTAATTAATTAGTTTCTATGGCCATCTTCCAGCTCCATCATCACACCCCGGTTACCATATAGCACCAAAGTACTCGTCAAGACGAATCAAACGAGCATATATTCGATGTGATTATGTCGTTTAGTTACTGAGTTCCTATGGCCATCTTCCAGCTCCATCATCGGACCCTGGTTTCCATTGAAAGGCAAATTTCTCGTCAAGACGATTCAAACGAGCCCGAACTTGATGTGGTTGTGTCGTTTCATTGCGAAGTTCTTATGGTCACTTTCCAGCTCCATTATAAGTTCAGACCCTGGTAACCATTTAAGAACAAAGTACTCGTCAAGACGAATCAAACGAGCCGAAACTAGATAGGGTTGCGTCGTTTCATTACAGAGCTCCTATGACCACATTCCAGCTCCATCACCAGACCTTAGTTAACATTGAAAGACAAACTACTCGTCAAGATGATTCAAACGAACCCGAACTCGATGAGGTTGTGTCGTTTCATTGCGAAGTTCCTATGGCCACCTTCCAGCTCCATCATCCGATCAGACCCCGGTAACCATTTAAAAATAAAGTAGTCGTCAAGACGAATCAAACGAGGCGAAACTCGTTGAGGTTGCGTTGTTTTATTACAAAGTTCCTATGACCACCTTCCAGCTCCATCACCAGACCTTAGTTAACATTGAAAGACAAACTACTCGTCAAGATGATTCAAACGAACCCGAACTCGATGAGGTTGTGTCGTTTCATTGCGAAGTTCCTATGGCCACCTTCCAGCTCCATCATCCGATCAGACCCCGGTAACCATTTAAAAATAAAGTAGTCGTCAAGACGAATCAAACGAGCCGAAACTCGTTGTGGTTGCGTTGTTTTATTACAAAGTTCCTATGACCACCTTCCAACTCCATCATCAGACCTTGGTTACCATTGAAAGACAAACTACTCTTCAAGAAGATTCAGACGAGCCCACTCGATGAGTTTGTGTCGTTGCATTGCGAAGTTCTTATGGCCACCTTTTAGCTCCTCCATCAGATTAGCAACATGTCATCATAATATTGCATTATCACACGGTTATTATTATTATTATTTTGAATCAAATTTAATTTGCAAGATTTGATGACAAATATCGGGACAGGTGAAACTAAATAAAATCTTGTTGAGCTGACACATCAGCGCAATGAAGTAAGTTAGTGTAATTGCGCGGCGCCTACTAGTTAACTTAATGTTGTCGATTTTATTATTTTTGTCACAGTGTGCGCGCGTATCGTAAAAATGAGTCTCATCAAGAAGTATGACTTCAAAATACAAAAGTTATTTTGAGTAGGTAGTACTTATTATTAGTACTTATTATTTCTTTTTTTTTTCAATTTTGTCTACTTTAATTCTTTTCGAGATTTTGGTACAATTTCATAAGACATGTTCCATTATTGCTTTTTCATTCCGTTGACCATTTTAAAAGTTATTTACTTTTATTTACATTGATTTATCCACTGCATATGTAACTTTGTAATCCTATATATTTATATGAGATTACAAAGTTATTTATGCAGTTGGTGTATCTAGAAAACTGGACCGAAATTGCACAATATTTGAATTTTTCCTCGGTTTATATACTAAACACTAATGGTATTCTAAATTTGAAGCTTCTAGGTCTGCTAGAAGTGCCTTAGAGTTTTGATGATCGGTCAGTCAGTGAGTGACAAAATCGTTAACTTTGACTAATTATAATTCTTAAACTACTGGTTCAAATTGAATGAAATTTGAAATGTACCGTGTTTATACAATGCCTGTTTGGGTATTGAAAATTCAAACTTCTAGTTTTATCCGCAACGAAGTTATAGGGGGTCGAAAATGGCCTGAATTGCTTCGAGAAAAGGATAGTACGGCCGTGCCACTTTTTTTTTTTTTGCTCGACTTGGCGGAGGCACTGCCGTGCCTCCAGATTCGGCAATTCGTTTTTTTTTTTTTTTTCTAACAAAGAAAGCCATAGAAAATTCTTTACATATACCTACGAAGGGATAAAATCATTATTAGTGTAATGCAACTTTTTTTATCTTCATCATTAATCTTGTAACGAATGTGCGGAGATATAAGGTCTTAATTACAGAATAATAACGACCAGAACATTTTGACGTGTTAGATTAATTTTTCTATAAACATATACAGATATACTGGACTCATTACTGTTGGTGTTGTCATCATACAAAGATTAATAAAATCTGGATGTAACAATATATTATTTCTTGATACGGACTTAGAAAATGCTATAGGTTGCAGAACGTGTCTAAAGCGTTTTGTGACGTCTTCCAAGCACCGTAAATGTGTTAAAATTGCAACAAATACAAAAAAAATCGTGTTAAAGTGAAGTAGAAGTTTATAACAAGTAGAGAAGTAAATTGCCTCAAAAACCTTAACCCTAACTTACATAGAAATGGTGTGACTTCCGTTTTCACAAAGAGAGAAAAATACACTTTATTATGTTACATCAAGTCAGGAAATTGAATCGTGTAAAATGCTATTAACGATTAGAGGCCAACTACTCATTATTATTCGAATGAACATATGTAAATTATATGAACATACTATATTATATAATTATGTACACTACATATCATCTACATATGTAGAACATATGTAGATGATATGTAGGGTACATATCTAGTTTTTTTTTTATGATTTAGTAAAATTAGTGATTCTTTCGATGGATACGGGCAAAATAATTTTCCATTACATTTGCTACAAGTTGACTTATTTTTTTACTCTTGACTGTTAATTTAAGTTTAAATATATATTTTTTTGTGTTCTTTCGTTTGTTTACATCTAGTAGCTAGTTATCGTCAAGTTATAATCTGACGATGTCGCAAGTGATCACTAACGCAGTTATGTATCAAAAATACCTTAGTCTTAAAAATTCCAGCTTTGTAGTTTATTGACAGACTTGCTCTTCTTGGACCGTCTTATATCTTTGTCGTACATAAATATCGCATGTACGTGATTCGTTTCTTTACTCTTAGATTATTGTGACCTCTATGATATGCTATGGTTGTGTACGGAACGAATCTTTACTATGAATATTTAAGGAGTGCCAAGTTGGTACAATCCGTTGTTGTAATAATTTAATTTTCTTTTTGAGTACTACTTATTTTTTATACAAATTGGAGTATTATAACTGACTGTTTTAATCAACTAGACGATAATCGCAGTTTCATGTTTTTTTTTTTTTTTATAATTTTTCTGATTACTTAACGTTTTCAAGCTATTGCTCTTACTCTTGTTTGTGTGAATGGCGGCGTGAATTTTTATATATTCCTTCGATAAAAATATTTTATAACAAAAATTTTTAAATGGACAGAAGATTAGATATACGTTTAGAAATAAGAAATTAATGCTTTCTGAATAAACAAATAAATAAACTTTTCATTTACAAATAAGTATTATTACAATAGTGCATATAATAATTAAAAACATTAACTCCTCCAAATATAAATTAAGTAATAATGTTATTAAAATTAAAAATAATAAAATATAGATAAAACTAAATAGGTAGATATTTATAGTTTTGATACAATTTATAGGTACCTACCCGTTTTTAAAAAATATATCTGCTCAGGTATAAGGGTTATAAATTATGCTTTAGAAGTAGTCAAAAGTTTAAAGGTTTTTAAGTATAAGCATTTTTGTAATAAATAAGAAACGTATCAAATTAAGTCGATCTGTTTGAGTATTTTAATTTAAAAATATTCAGTGTGCTTACAGATTTATTTTTGAGCCAAAATAACGATTTTTTAACGTGATTTAGCAAGTTATGCTTTCTTCAATCAACAATTTAAAAGGACATTAATTCTATATCATTATTACGTTATTCATATTACGTTTATTTGACTCCTATACGATGATATGAAAACATGTATACAGAAGATCAATCGTATATTTTTCTTCCATATGGGGTTAGAATATAAAACAAGAACTTCGATCTATGACGTAGTGTACGTAATAAAATCCACAGTGATATTACTATTTTATTATGTTTCGTAGACGAATTTATTTACTTCGATTTTTACACTTATCTATTTTGTATTTGCTCGAACTGCAGCAATGAAATACTGAAATTTCAACAACACATTTATTTCACTGAGTTCAAATAATATTATATTAAAAGTAAGTGGGGACCGGTCCTCGAATGTTACTCTTTCCCGCAAAAACTAATGAACTGATTAAAACTAGAAATGTAGATATCTGGTGATTCAGAATGGTATATAAGCTGTATGTTATTGTCATAATTTATAAAATCGAATGCTTGTCTGGACCAGGCATGAAGCGTTTGCCTAAATACTTGATTTCAACGTCTTAGTAGAAATTTCGATTTGAATATTGTATGAATTTATTAGTATTAAAATTATGTATCCTTTGTAAAAACTACAACTCTCAAGGTTTCATATAGAATTAAATTTGATCATTTTCAGTGCAATAACTCTAAACTTTCATAATTTAAACTTTCGTCACGCTTGACGCGTACTTAGCATCACGCTTAGGCGTTACAGCGTTGCATTATTGCACTCCATACTTCTAACGAGGTAGACTTGTATGGTGTATGCTGTGCTTGTACATTAGGGAATATTCTCGCCTGGTGTTGTTAACCCAGGGTTTTTTTACTTAGGTCGAGTGAGCCATACCATAGTAAGTATATATAGGCACCGGTCTTAGGGAAACTTAATTTGCAGTCGTGTTCGGGTGGTTACTCTGCGTCGTCCTCATCGTCACCATCGATTACGTTTAACCTGATCTGTGATTTTAATAGAAACTCCCAAAGCTGAGGACGTCCTTCTTATAAATAAAGTATTATTAAAAAAAAAAAACGTTTTGTAGTGGACCGAATTGTGAATCTAAACCATTCTCAGATCCACTTAAACACACACAAAAAAAAAAATATTAAAATCGGTCCAACCGTTTAGGAGGAATTCGGTCACATACACGTGCACAGAAGAATTGTTCATTTAGAGATTCTACAGAGTAATATATTTTAACTATTAAAAAGTTTTATATACAAAATTTTAAATTTATTAAATTGTAATTAGATTATATTTAGTGTTACTGATCTACTTCTACTAGTCGTGGTAAGATATTTTGTTGTTTCAAGACCTCTCTAATAAACAGACTAATGAATGAAAAATATATTTATAAATCGACAGCATACAAATAAACCGAACCGTGTACAAATAAATAAATACGTTTTCGGTATCATTGTAAATATAGATAATGAAACAATTTACACGTCGTAATTGCCACGTATTACATTTTTAAAACGTGGCGATAGAAGCACTTTTTTACATTCATATATTAACTTGATGTAGTAAATTATTTAGTATTCTGTCTTGCACATCATCTTAATTTTATAATTCAACTAGCCCGTGCTGGGCCCGCGTTGTATATTTGTACCTACGTCTTCCTCATTAATCTCTCTATCTATTCGTAAAAAGCACATGAAAATCTGTGCAGTACCTAGTTTTTGATTTCATCACGAACAGACAGACAGACAAACGCAGCGGAGGACTTTGTTTTATAATACGTAGTGATTAAGATGAGTTATCAATCAATATCATTGATTTTTTAGTCTAAAAGCTAATTATTAATACAGTAGACTTATCGAGTCTTGTGATCATTTTAAAGTTTATGTTTAAAATAAAAAGAAAATATAAATTTGTCGAAACAAAAAAACAAAAAAAATTAAACATACTCTTCGAATTTATTTTTCAAATAAAATGTCTTAGAGAATGTAATTATATTTAACAAATTCCTTATCTAGTGTTGTTACATTTCTCTCTGCGGCAGTTCACGATCAAATTAGCCGCGTCGTCGCTTGAACCAACAAAGGTGGTTTGCGATAAAGAATTTACTCAACATTTCTCATTTTCCCAGCAGCTAATGAAACTTTGTTATGTTATTAATATAAGCTGACGTTTATTGGGATTAATTCGCACACTAACAAATATTTATAACACTAATACATCTATGTATTTACTATTTACAAATATTTTTATATGTTGAATATGAAAACTATTTGTTTCTGATTATACAGGATGACTGGTGAGTCACTATCAATATTTAAGGAGAATACTCGGTACATGATTCTCATTCGAATTATGTAAAAAAAAAACATAGGTACTTGATTTTTTACCAAATTTTCATAAATTTCAATTCAATTAAATGAAGCGTTGATACTTCTCCAGTCATGCCGGCGGCACATGCACAGGTGTTGTACAGTGCCGCTTGTTCACATCTAAAAATTGCCAAAGTTTACATCATTTACCTAGTCAACAAATTTGTTGCTTAAACTAGTAAAATATCTTAGTATAAAGCCTATCCTAAGCCAGGATTAAAGTATTAAGGGGGACTGGATCATGCTTGTTTATCCTGCTACCCTGTTAATACGTGGTGGCGTTTGGACGTAGGTAAACTACCTGTTTTGTGTCGAAAGTGCAGCTAGCTGCTAGGGTGTCCAGACGACGCGTAAATAATTAGATAATTGTTGAGTAACTTTACTTAAAAGTTTATTAATATTTACCTATTTTTTTTTTACATAATTCGATTGAGAATCATGTACCGAATATCTTCCTTAAATATTGATAGTAACTCACCATTCACCTGTATATATAAAATATAATTATGTAGTAGGGTATTGTAATCAAAACAATAATAATAAAAGTTACATATTTTTTGTCTCAACAAAAAAAAATTAATACTATTACAAAACACAACTACAGTAAACATTCACGCGTAATTAAAATTTTATTATTACAATTTTTCATTCCATTATGTTATAATTATAAACATAAATGTACAGCATACGATACTTTTAATTAATTATGATAGTCGTTTCATTAATATCAGTTTGTCGATTACAAAAAAACACATATTTCCTTTTTATAATATTAATTTCCATGTTATGTACACACACACATTTACGTCAACAAGTTTATTACTAGAGTTAATATACTCGTAGTATGTCTAGTCCGTGTTCCCATCAGCCTCCATCATGGCGCCATGTTGCCGTTATTGCGGATACAAAAATAAATTCTAGCCTTACCTACTCTCGGGTACCCTATTCAAAATCTACCTGTGAAAAGTTTGGAACATTTATTCCTATATTAATTCAATTCTAGGTAGGAATGTTTTAGTTTATTTATACAAGAGCTTCATCGGGATTAAGTTTCTCTATTTATTATAAGCATACGGTCATGGTCAATTTTCTTAGAAATAGATTTATTTTTTGGTTTAACTTTAAAAAAAAAACTTTAACTTTTTCTTAAAATTAATATAATAATATTTGATTGATTCGTTTATTTTTATACATTTAGGTTAGTGATGGAATTATATTTAAATATGTATATTTTTTATAACTTTTTACAACTTTTAGTAAACGGTTGTCAGTTGCAGCAATAAAAGTCTCCAAGATTAAGATTACAGTGATATTTGTAATGAAAACATTAAACAGTGATTTACTTTTTTCGAGCTGTCTCCTGTTGCATACGTTATTTTGTATTCCACTCTTCGCATAAATTATCATAAATTCTCTAAAATTTAATTATAGCATCTAATAAGGTGCCAATACGTACAAATGGTTCCTCTAATTAATGAACGAACACGCATAAAAGCTATAGTAGCATTATGTTAATTGCAGGCCTTTATTGCGTAGAAACACGCCTATACTAACATAAAAGCTTGAAGAATCTGCTTGTATAGAGTACATTAAGCTCGATAGTTACCTGTGTTTTTAATGTGTTTTTTGTGTTTATTGAGCAAGTTTAAAATCTGTTGTATTTAATTTACCGCTTATAGGTACAAACTATTAACTACAAACTGAACTGAATTAACCTGTAAACGTCACAGAGAAGTCTGAAGAAGTGTTCGAGTTTAATCCACCACGACGCTCCACTGCGGGTTGGCGGATAATTTCCCTAACATGAATAACGATCGTTATCGTGTCTAGATAATAGCCAGGATCGACGGATTAAAGTACTCATCGAGACCCATAAGGACATACACCCAGATCGGAAACAAATATTTGCACAAACCCAAATATCTGCCGGGATCGAAGCGGAATCGAAGCGGGAATCGAACCCATGACTGCCGTTGCGTTCAGGCGACTACTCGCACCACTACACCAGAACGGTTGTTACAAACGACTATAAATCTAACAAATATCAAAACACATTGCAGGTGAAACCGTAAAAGACTTCTAGTATTTAAGTAATATCGCATGACCAAGTCGGTATATCAGCAGACTGTAATAAATAATTTTCTTTTGAATTCAAGAATAAAATGAATTATGAAAGAGGAGGCTAATTTCGATTCTAGATGAGAATTAATCATACTTTTAAGTTTCTTTGTTACGCTTTCGCGCGAAAACTACTTAACCGATCATCCTGAAACTTTGTACATATATTCTTGGAAGTATTGGAAGTATTAGAGTAGCATAGGATACTTTTTTTTGGTCGCGATAACCAACATCCACGTGGGCAAAGCCGCGGGCAGAAGCTAGTAGAATATAAATACGTGTGGATATCACTATCTATTCTTATTAATCTTTGGGCGGGTGGCTTTAGAGTAGTGTCTATTTGTTTTGATAACCTGGGAAGCGTGAGGAATTGGGGTAACGCTTCTTTGGCTTTTCTAGCTTGAAGTCTCTCAGAGTCAATGAATATAGATACTAAGTCCAGCTTCGCGGAGCAGCAGTTACGTGTGGTTTAAGAAAACCAAGATCTTCTACTCCTTTTTAATAACCTCGTGGTTAGGTTACGCGTACACATAATATTTATATACACAAATACACAACCTTTAATGAATTAAGCCGCCATACTTCAGGATAATTCAGATTCAGAAGGCTTGATGGCCGATCTTAACATATGTGATCAATATATTACGCAGTTCATAGTACAATGAGGGACGTACATAAGGAAAGGAAGAATGAGGGCTAGACACGGAAACTGCTAACCAATAGTATTCCAGTCACGCATTCTATTTATGTAAAAGTTCCTGAGGCTTAATACACGTAAGTTTTGTAGATGCAACTCGATATTTTTTTAATTTATATTATTAAAATATGATTGTTAAAATTTCTTAAGTTGTTTTTAATTATATAATATGAGTTTTGTTGTAATTCATTATGTACTAGCAAACCCGGCGAACTCCGTTTCGCCACCAGATGGCTTCGTTTTTTGTAAAATCATATTGGTTTGTAGTACATGCATCAGAGATGGCGCTGTATGTGAAAAATGATTTTCCCTGTTTTCCTGATTTTCTGTTGAAATTTTTCCTAATTTTGTTTGCTATAAAGCTCACGGAGCCCGAGACCTTTCTAACGAATGCAAAACCGTGGAAATCGGTTTGTGCGTTCTGGAATTATAGCGTCAGGAAGGAAAACCCGACTTATTTTTATATATAAGATTATTAGATGCAAATATAACGTAAATTTACTACAGAAATAGGTTAATAAAAAAAAGAACGTATCAAAGTCAATATTGCATACCTATAATTATGTCGCTAACAACCGTAGTTTTAATAATAGACTATAAAAACGATGGTAACTCCGTCATTAAGAATTAACGGTAATAAACTAACAAGAAGCTCTACGAACACTCTATGCATATTCAATAGAGTTTAAGGGTCAAGCCAAGCTTTAGCTTATTTTAAGTAGATTTTCGATATTTTTATCGACTACCGGCATATTTTTTTTTTTATATTTATAAAATTAATTTAGAGAATATTGTGCTGCGAAAATTCGTCAGTCCCATACCTGCGAAGGATACATATGTTTCTTAGTTATCACTATTATTAACTATATTCGGTAACTTAATTTATACATTATAGGTATCTTTAAACTTGAGTGTGGGACGTTTAATTTCCTTTTACTTATTCAGTGATCTTATTAGGTTTATGATTCTCGACTCTGTAATTCGAATTCCTTTGTAAGAAACAAATGTCTAACAAGTTAATTAAAAAACAAAAAAACCCGACTGCGTTTCTGTATAATTTGGAAATGAAATGAATTTGGCGCCAAAAATCCGCCATTTTGTTTTAATTTTTATTTTGATATACCCCTTGTCAATCTCACAGTAAATACGAATCTAACGACACCTCTCAAGCTTAAATCCAACGAGCCGTTCTATCCGTGCAGAGCGTGCCAATTATAAATTATAAATACAAACAACAATTATAAATACACACATAACCAAAAATCGAAAAACATGACCCTCCTTCTGGCACAGGCCGGTAAATATCCAAAGATGTTGCAAAACGGTACGAACTAATTCATGTTTTTGGTGTACACTTCTATAGAAAAAACTATGAAATTAAACGGGTGCCTGTTTATTTTGAATGCTTATATAAAAGATAAGTGTTTTAAGTTTTTTCCGGTTTTGAAAAAATAATACCCTTTTTACATGATGGTCGATGGAGATTTATAATTTTCGATGTATGTATGTATGTGTGCTTGATATACCCAACTTACTACAACTCGTACATCTTACTCAACAGAATTAGGTCTCTTATAGCAAATTAGCAAGAAATAACTCTTGTTGTGAATGACGTGAAGAATAAACGATTCTTTTGGACGTTTCATCAGTGACAGTACAAATTCTCGTAGTAGACACGCGAGTTCAAAAATGTAACGTGATTGAAATATCGAAATAGGTGTTTTTGAAATAAGGTAAGAATTTGACATTATTATTTTGTGTAAATACGCGTTTTTATACTATGTTGATACATTACAAAGCAGATGAGCAGCGTTCGGGAAGTTAAAAAACGTCTTTTCATTCGTCACAACTCAGTGCCTTAAGTCAATAGACTTCGACCGATGTGTGCTACTAGTGATGACATACCGGTCTGAGACGTGGTCTCTGAATATGAGTCTGTTAAACAAGCTCCAAGTTGCACAGTGAACAATGAAGAGGGCTATGATTGGTATTTCTTTGCGAGATCGAATCAGAAATGATGAGATCCTTTTTTTTTACGCAGGGGAACCCATTTACGGATGATATCCAGGACGCCCGGGTCGGCAGTCCTAGACCTATGTCGGACTCGGCACTTTGGGAGTGCAATACCGTACTAAACCCCTGCGGGAGCCTTCAGCCGCTTTAATTGGAGGGTCCCGGATCTGCAGGCAACAGGATCCAAGAAATGATGAGATCCGCTGACGAACGAAGGTTGCCGAAATAGCCCAACTGAAGTGGCAGTGAAAATGGCACATAGCTTGTAGAACTGACGATCGATGTAGCAGAAAGTTTCTCTAGTGGAGACCACGTACCGGCAAGCTGAGCGTCGGGAGGCCGTCCGCGAATGGACAGACGACATAAGGGGAGTCGCAGGAAGCCGTTAGATAGAGGCTGCCGGCAACTGGTCGCTCTGGAGTTCAATGGAAGACATTACCTACATTCAACAGTGGATATCCAATGGTTGATATGATGATGATGATGACATCAGATTTTAAGTGAGACCTTCAGAATCACAAACACTTATGACTACCGCAACTAATTTCTTGACAGATTTTTAGTGATGCTAAATAAACAGACGAATATTTTAAAAACAATAAAATTGTTTTGGTTTTTAATCGCTTTCTTAAAAACCCCATTAATTAGTTTTTTAGATATATCTCTTATGTATAGACATCGGTCGGGTACAATTTTACTATATGTATTTAAAGTTGCACTTTATTCTTTTCAACATCTAACTTGCGAAGAAAATTGTGCTATTAACGACATTCTCATGGAATCAATATAAGACGTTTATAGCATAATGTGTCTCAGCACAAATTGACTCTTATCGACGTTGCATGTACCCGCCATTACACTAGTGCCGTAACTTTGTTCTTAAGATTTATCGATAATATAATGTGATATTAGTGTACGTTATATAACAAGTTGATTAAAGTTTTGCTTATGTAATATTTTGTTACCGAATAGGATTCTTACAACCGCACTAGGTATATTGCTACTATTATTAAATATTCGATACGTAAACCGTCTCATACGATTAATAGGTCAAGAGTTGTATGATATAACTGTTTAGCTTAAGGCTTTTTATATTCGTTTTGTGTAGAACTGGACGTCTCTTTCTATTAATAGCAATTGATTTGTTGGAAACTATCAGTGACTAATCTAATTGCTTTTGAAATAGCTTTATTTTTATTGACTACGGCATTCGTTCAGTACAGAGATTGTCGTAGAAAGAGGTTTTTCAAATCAGATTGGCAATGCCTAATTAATAGTGAATAGAATTAACCAAACGTTTATATTTAAATTCAAATTAAATCATACAATGGAAAAATCACATACTGATTTAAAAAAAATATGAATAAAAAAAAAACATCTTCATTTTTCTTGTTTATTAGTTTTATTTATTTATTTATTTAATTCTTTATTACACGTACATAAATGTTTCACAAAGACACAAGAAATTTAAATAAATTTATAAAGGTGTGCTTATCCCTAGAAGACATTTCTTTCATCACACTCTAACAGTAACCATTACATGATAGAAATCAAATGAGTTAGACGTACCATTATTAAAAAAAAAAATTAAAACTATAATTATAAACATAATTAATTATAGGAGAAGGAAATATAGAACATACTATTTTTATATCCAATATTTATATGTTATGCATATACAGTGGATCGCCGGCACTCCTACAAACGTTTTACAGGGCAGTGTCGGACTATCGAATTTGTCGGATTATAGAGTACTGCCTAGTCTGACATTTTTGACAAACGAGTACCTTGTAATCCGACAAATTACAGTTCCAATGATAAAATTTTATATGTTATACTCTGGAGTACAAATCATACTTTATTATGTATGTCAAATTTAGTAAATTAAACAACACAATAGAGAGTACAAATTAACGTCATCAATGCTAGAGAACTTACAAAAATAATAACTGGCGCGTATAAGTTGTAACCTGCTCAATCATGTATTATCTACATTAGCGACGACTGTCAAAAAAAATTCAATAATAATTAGGTGATGTCGGATTACAGAGTTGCCGGATTAGACAGGGGCCGAATTACCGGGGGTCTACGGTATGCCATACATATACATTACATAAATTAATACTCAAAAACAAATATATAAATACATATTTATATACTATAAATCATGGTAAGGAAAGAAAAACGCATTGACTTTTTTTTTCAAACATAATATAGATAGATTTACTGGTGTAAATTTATGACGGTAATAAATTCCACAACCTTGCTGTTTGGACGGTATTGGCTGGGTGCGTAAGGCATAGTGGGGGACACAAAAGTGATGTCAGCGCCTGTTGCGGACAAAATAGAACTACGGGTGGCTCTTTATTTTCTATGACCATAAAAATAACAAGTGTGTCAGTTTAATTAAATAAATGAAATAAAATAGGACATCAAAGTTGTTGTGTAGTCGATTGCAAAAATACTAGTAGAAATAGTTATTGTAAATTTTATAAGTTTCCGGTTGCCAAGTGGAAATTAAATCAGCGAAAAAATTGATAACTGCTGTTAAAAGGCAAAAGTAAGTATTACTATAACCTACAACCGTATTCTATAGAATAATGTCATATACATGTGTATATCGTGTAAGAAAACGGAGTAATAATTTAATTAATTTTTTTTGTAAAGTATTGATGGTTTCGGAGACCATAACGATGGTCTCCAAAACCTATGGATGTTATATGCAGTGAACACTTCATTGGCGGTGAAATATTTTAGATGTTGAATCAAGTCCTAATTACGCTCCAACTATTTTTCCATCAGTTTATAGAAGACGTAAAGTCAACGAATCCGCAATTTTGAGTAGGTACGTAATAAAATTTAGTTTTGATTAAAATATTTATATTAATAGAAATAATCGACAAAAAAATTAAGACATATTATTTGATATAGTTAATGATTTAGCAATACCTGTTTTATTTTATTAAACCCGTTCTCAACAATTCCATTTTTATCTGCAAAATTAAATAAAAAAAATTAAAATTTAAGATACATTCGTAAATATATAATTATGTTAAATAGAGCTATTTGTTATTTTATATATTATTTTAGATTGTTTCTTAATATTAATAATGATTTTTTATTCAATATTAATTTTACAATAAACATTTTGGCAGATTTTAACACTGCTTAACCTAATTCACTTATTGAGACTTGTTTTAGTTGTTGTAATTATTTTACTTACTGTTTTTAGCTGACCCACGGATTTTTTTTTAATTTAATATGCACTCTGTGTAATATATCACATTTTACATTGAAAAAAGTTTTTTTCAATGTAAAATGTGATTTGTGATGTGTATTTGAATTTCATCCAATAAATACATGTTTATTTTCTCAAAAGAGCCACCGTAAGTTGTATCGTTAGATGGCGCTAGGGTCACGCACCCAGCGAATAGGAGTAAGAGTAAAAAATGGTAGATTATGATGGAATTTGCAGGAGTTGCATATTGGTTCGACATGAGGAACCAAGAGGATGCAAACTCATAAAGCTAATTGGGTGATGGTGGATTGAATAGGATATTATAAAGTAGACGAAGGACATGACTATCCCTGCGAACCCGAATAGGATGCCACATGAATATAACTCTAAACTAAAAAATGTTATCCAACTTATGGAGTCCGAAAATAAAACGAGTGCATACATTTTGTAGTCTTAAGTTTATTTAGTTGTTCTTCAGTAGTATCAAGGTAACAGGAGTAAGCATAATCAAGAAGAGGAAGTAAAAGAGATCATACAAGACGAGTTTTAGTTTTAATAGGAAGGAAATGTTGGAGATTTTTAAGAGATTGAATAAGAAATGAACTTTTTAAGAAATTTTGTTAATATGCGTGAAAAAGAAGTCACTGTTTTCTTGTCACATTGACTGGCCCGTGGCGCAGTTAGCAGTGGCCCTGTTTTCTGCTCCAGGGTTGTGGGTTCGATTCCCGCCTCGAGTCTGGGTGTATTATTTATTCATTTATATATGTATATTTATAAAATAAATAAAAAAAGTTTATATCAGTCAACTGTTACCTAAAACACAGGCATTAAGTTGCCTACCTTAGGGACAGACAACCGTGTGTATGTGTTAAGCATATTTATTTATAATATTTATAAATGAAGACCTAGATTTTTAGTTGTATCAACGTGATTAATTGGCACACCATAAAAACATCACAATATTAATATCGTTTGAGGACAGGTATGAAAGCATATAACAGCTACCAATTATTAGCGCTTGTCATTTCGTCGGATTAAATACAAGACCAAAACTCCCAGGCAAGGAATATCTACGGTTTTCTATTCATTCACACTAGTGATATCATCCGCAACGTCCACAACACCAACGTGGCGATACAATTGTATATCATCAGAATAAAGTTGAAATTTTGAAGAGATTTTGTATCTATGTGTGTATACACTATTATGTAGGTATATATTATGTATTTATATATCGTATAATTATGTATTTATTATTATATATTATATTTTTATTCACAATATGTTTACTTTGTACACACTAATTTTTGCGACTCTTTTACAATTTTCCTGTGGCAGGACTACTGGAAGAGATTCCATCATGGGATAAGTAGTGCCTTTGTACCAGCATTGTTTATGTGCTTTTTTCCTATTTGTATTCTAGTGTGCATAAATATTGTTAAATAAAAATAAAAAAAAAGAGATACCGTCGTTATTGTATAAATAAAAATAGTATTGTATAATATAGTATGTAGTAGTTGTATATATAATAAAGTAACAACTTGTTCTGTTTTATACAACAGGAATTTTTTTAATAAAGCTTTTCAGACCAAAAGAAACTCTTTTTTTATAGTACGAATCATTGACGTAAAAAAAATTAAAAGTAAGAACACATTGTTGCCACTTGCGACTAAATTGAAGTGTCACGGAGCGCTTCAAGCGACAGCTTAGAGCAAAATTTGTTTAGACATTTTACAATGGAAAAATGTTATATAACGTTGTCAACAGCTCAAGTTAAAAAACTAACTAAACAAGTTAAAAAAGAACGAATTAAATTATATTTAAAAAATATGTTAGTAACAAAACTGAAAAAGATTACAGTACGCCACTATATTGACTGATTCGTTGGCGTAATTGGTAGTGACCCTGCTCTCTGCTCCAGGGTTGTGGGTTCGATTTCCGCCTCAAATCTGGGTGTATATATGCATTTATTTCTATATGTATAATTTATATGTATATATTTTTTTAAAAATGTATATCAGTCAGCTGTTACGTAAAATTCAGGCATTAAGTTGCCTACCTTAGGAACAGACGACCGTGTGTGTGTTAAGCATATTTATTTATTTATTTATTTATTTCATAGGATCATAACGACAACTATTTCTTTTAACAAATCTTTTAAAATATTTAATTGGACATAATTACGAGGCCCTGATTAAGTGGTGTAAAAAGTCTTAACACTGACGATGTATGTATTTGTTCAAACAGGACAGATATATGTATATCTACAAATATTTAGATTATGAGTATTTCCTTGTAGGTCTCACCACCTTCTGCTTCTCAGTCCCGGTTGTTATGTATGTAAAATATGCATTTTGTTGTTTCAACGTGCTCAACATTTAAAAATAGTGCATTGTTTGAAATAGCGTTTAACTGGAAATGTCCCATAAACTTTGCTTTACAATATACAGCACACTCCAATAAATTGTGCCTTTTATCGAGCAGAACGGTATCAATGATACGTCGAGAAATAGTCATACTTTATTAATCGATATAAACCTCAATTATACAATGAAGGCTAAAGTTATTCTATCTAAATTAAGCTGTGTGATCCTATTTTGTTTTTGGTTAGTGTTTTAATTTAAAGTAATGAGTTATTTATTTAAACCTGTTGGATTACCAAAAAATAAAATAAAAATGTCTGTTTGGTATGTTCTTACGCCTTCACTGCGGAAATCCTTACAAACATAATTTTAAAATTTGTACGGAAAATCTCTATCGTTTTATGTTAGGAAAATATAAGTAGTAATTGTAAAGTAAAAATGTATCTGTGTATGTATATGTATATGTATGCATTGCTCGTGTATTTAGTATAATGATTGTAACTAATTTTATTATCTTATTTTGCCTTTCTTGAAAATAAATTTTCTTAATTTCCGATTAACACCTACAAACGTCCGCTCTTGTACGTCCTAAGGTTGGCTGGTAGAGACTGCTTTTAGTATTAATCCCGCCTTTTGTAAAATTCAATATTGTCTTGTGAAATAAAGTATTAATAAAATAATAAAACAAGTAAAATAAAACATCGCGGTGCTAGTGACGGCTTTATACACTACGTTATACTACATTTCGATACATTATTTGTCGATATAACGTAACATCACTTTGTACATGCAGTGAACGTGAATGTCTGTAAAAGTATCTCTCTAACAACGCATTTATGCTCTTATATTTCTGATATTTCTCTCAAAATTACACGAATAACTCTTGTCACAATGGAAAATAAATATTTTAAAACAATAATTCATTGATCGTCTGCTAAATACAAATGCTTAAATATGTATGCTAAAATATTCACGTATTGAAATAAAGGTCATTTTAAAAGTATTCCATTTAAAGTTGTACCTAATTTTGTCTGAATCCTACTTTCATAAATTTGAAATACATAGTGAAAGGTGTTTTTATAAAGTATTTTTATGATTTATTGTTATGATAAATTATAACAATAGATCCGTAGAGATTCGTGCCACCTGAGTAAAACCGAAAAAATGCCAGTATCACTGAAAATATTAATCTTAAAAAATGTATTAGTATTATTTTGTTTTGTCTAATTGGTTTTCCTGTTTATTCAGTTTAGAGGTTAAGAGGCTGCCATTGAAAAGGAAGGATCCTTCGACCAGACGGTGTTGCGTCTGGTGGGCTATGCGCCGCTTAACGTTTTGTTGTCTTGTATATATATTCAATCGCTTTGAAAACTTCGATAGCGCGATGTAGGATACGTCAGTTTCTTCTAGTTCGTATATGGGGAGATAGATGTCGCTACATCACTCCCCCTCCGAGACCGGAGGTCGGTAGCAGGTTGAGTCGTCCATACATTTTTGTGATGCTTGCCGGGCCAGTGGAAATTTCCAGTGAGTCGGAACTATCTGCGGTGATGCCCCAATGAGTCGGGGTGGTGCAGTGCTGCGTAGTGGCTTTGGCTGCTGCTTCGACCAGGAGAGAAGTGCGTCTCTGCTTGCTGACCGGCCGAAGTGCAGTGTGCTGTGCCAAGGTCGCTGCGAAGGCTGTGGATGATGACCAGGAATGCGCGTCCGCTGCATGCTTGTGGTCAGGTTACCCGTTGTAGCCGTGGATGCTGGCTGGCTGTATGACTCACTGCTCGAAAGCTTGAGGAAGTGACGATGACGTAGATTTGCGAAGATTGCGCTGCCGATCACGTCGGGGTCACCAGTTTGGAGGTGAAAGAAACAGAGTGTAATCACGTCGGGGTCACCAGTTTTAGAGGTTAAGAGGCTGCCATTGAAAAGGAAGGATCCTTCGACCAGACGGTGTTGCGTCTGGTGGGTTACGCGCCACTTAACGTTTTGTTGTCGGGTTCTTGTATATATATTCAATCGCTTTGAAAATTTCGATAGCGCGATGTAGGATACGTCAGTTTCTTCTAGTTCGTATATGGCGAGATAGATGTCGCTACATTCAGTATGAAATTATTTATTTTAATTTATATCTTTATTTTCATACTAAGTTTAATTGAAGTGGCTCGAAATCTAAGACAAAAGGCCATTAACGTAAACTATGTAGGGATCCCTGAATATAAATTCTATATATGCGACAAAATTGATCTTGAGCTTGACAGTTTAGGAAAATGTTCTGAAGAAACTTCCAATAAAAAAACTTAAACGCCATACAAAAGTAGTGTCGAAACTTAAGAAAACAAGTGTAGTATTGGACTTTGTCCAAGAAAATACTACTATAAAAGTGCTTAAAATATAACAGTTCAATACTGTCATATTATTAGCCTTATTTAAAATAGGAGAAGGTACCCAATTCAACTTATTTTTATTGCAATTTACGCAATGTTCGCCAGACTCGAATAGCTAACAATTATTTCTTTCAATGAGTAAATATCAATTTTGTTAAATACTTTCACCTTTTGGGGTGAAAATGAATGATTACGGAAGTCGATTTTTATTGCAGACACATGTTTAAATGTATATTTTTTTGAATATTATAAGACATTCATTGCTTACCTAAACTTAACTGTAGTTGGAGTTCTAGATTGACGTTGTATATAGATTGAATTGTAGTTGGATTCTAGATTGGTTGACAAGCCCATCAAAATATTTTTATTTAATTCACTTAAAATAAAATTACTATCATGCAAGATCTCCATCTCTCATCATCCAGATCTCATTGAAATAGACACTAAATGAAATACTTTGTACTTAATTATCAGTATCAGTATTTAACTGAAAAGAAACAACAAACAACAACAAACTCAGTAGTTATCCGTTAAGTTGTTTTTTTACTCGCTACGTTTGACGTTACTGAGGTAAATTAGTTTAATTTTTTTAAACTATTGAAAAACACAAGAAAGTTGCTAACACTATTATCATACGAATAAATGGGTTCCCAAGAAATATTTCAAATAGGCAGGACTGACATTTTACGTGAATTAACGCGACAATATAGAAAATATTATGAATATAATAATCTCTTCATATTTTCACATCACGTTGTGACACGTCGCTTTCATACTTTGCCGCGTTTGTCAAGATTATTTAAATGATAAAGACGTGTATGTGGATTTAGTAATACTGGCTTCCATGTATGATATAAGACTACATTTATAATTATTAAATTATATATTGACAATTTCTAAAAGGATAATTTTCTTAACAGAATATTTATTTTGAATCTGACGGTAGTTTCACATTAATATAATACGTTTATTCTATTATAACGATTCTAAAGGTCTTTTGCTACATATCACAAATAGTACTTGAAGTAAATAAGTAAATAAATATGCTTAAAACACACACATGGTTGTCTGTTGCTAAGGTAGGCAACCTAATGCGTGTGTTTTAGGTAACAGTTGACTGATATACAATTATTTTTTATAAATATACATATAAATAATACATATGTAAATGAATACATAATACACCCAGACTCGAGGCGGGAATCGAACCCACAACCCTGGAGCAGAAAACAGGGTCACTGCCAATTGCGCCACGGGCCAGTCCAAAAGTGACATCAATTAACGTAACAACATAAGACTAAGATATACGAGACTGATATTCGTGCAACACGTCGTCACGTAGCTTTACCGCATTTATCGTTAACGTAGGACAACGGATAGTCTTAACTGTTATTCGATAATGATGATTTAATGCAATAATACGCCAACAATACTTAGTGTGACATGGCTTAACGCTATAACGTAGGATAGATAGCATTATATTTGTGTTAAAAAAAGAAAATGGTTGTCTGTTAAGTTGGCTAACGGACGATTTTTACGTGATAACGTCATAAGAAAACATAGATGTAGAATTGATGTACTCGAACGCGGTCCGATGGAGTGTAAGACCCCGTTCAGATGACAAGCGCTTAACGCGCGTTATGATAACGCGCGCTTACAACTACATACATTTTATTCAGGCCGTACACATGCTAACGCGCGTTTAACGCGCGTTAGCATGTGTACGGCCGTACGTACGGCATGTGTAGTTGTAAGCGCGCGTTATCATAACGCGCGTTAAGCGCTTGTCATCTGAACGGGGTCTAAGAGAGATGCGTCATAAGTCGAACTGATCGTGCCTCTCTATCGCTTGTTCTGCGCTCTCGCTCGCTCGCGACACGTGACAAAATGGCGTCATTTTTGAAAAAAATACCCGATAGCTTTCATCAATTTACTAGACGTTATCACGTCAAAAATAAAAATAACTGTGAGACTGTCAGACTTATTTTCGCATCGCGTAGCGTTGCTGCATATATCGTTGATGTTGGACAATGGGTAACATTGGTAAGTAAACTGATTTAAAAATTATTGATGTCTATATTAGTGGCGTCTGCTTAGTAAGGGAAGCTTATAGATAATATGATAATGATGATGAATAATCATGGGAATGTTGATACCATAAACTTCGTCAATTCTATCAAGAGTTAAAACACAAGGCCTTTAACTTTTGAATATGTCAAATAAAATAATATTATTTATTTTTACAACCCATCGTAAATACAACACAATTACTACCAGTCATGAATGGATGCCAAGAGCGGTTAAGTTTAATGAGCCTGTTTAAATTAACTAATTAAAAATTTATATATATTCTTAAAATGACAACATTTATATAATTAAAATATTTATTACACTATAAATTACTTTATGAATGTAAAGGGGAGTGGCCTTTTATTTATAAGGGTTCTGTGTCTTTGAGAAAACAGAGACGAAAATTTTCTATTTCATAGGATGATACTGCAACATAAAACTCTGTGTGTTTGTGTATGTGTGATTTTTTGTTATGCTGTTTAGAAAAATGTGTGTAATTGAAAAATACTCACCACAAACTCAAATGCCTAGACCATGAAACACTTTTTTCATGAGCAGAGATCGAATCCGCACGCGACAGTCGATACCTATGACTACTGCCAACATTTCAATTTGTTGTAGGTTTCAGAATGAATAAAATAAAATCGTATGTAGATAAAAAATAAACATTGTCTCATTCCATCAATTGTTTAATTTTGTTATAGTGCAAGTGCAGTGTCTTGTCTACATACCTACCTGTTTTTTTTTTTCAAAGATAATAATTTACATAAGCACGAATAATATCCGTTTGAAGCGGTAACCAGCGACCGTCAGCGCTTATAGAACTTTAGATAATAATACTTTTTTTTCGATTTTATATTAGAACTTGGTACTATTATTCTTTAAATGTATAAATACCAAATCATAATTGTGAAGTTGTAAAGGAAAATGTGACACTTATATGAGGCATCTAATTCGCAATTAATCAGTTTGGCGGATTAAGCTCCAATCCTTCTCTAGCATAGAAGAGGTAACCCTATGCTAGCTATGGGATATTTAATATAATTGTTTACACACTATACTAAACTACTATTGTCTAACTTAAAATCTGGTGTAATTTTATCTTGATACACCGTCTATAAATGAAGTTATTGAATAGTAATAATAATAAACGTCTCACACTCAATGGCCCCCCAGTAGGATGTGAATTCTGTATCGGGGATCCGGAAACACACACAATACACAAGCACAAACGCCAAGACCACGACAATCATCTGTAAGGCCTATACAAATGTTTTTAATGTGCGGGGATCGAAACCGCGACCGTTAGCGCATCAGCCAGTTGCTGTGACCACTGGCCCAATGCGTCGTCAATAATAAATAATTAATACCTTTCTTTTTACCCGACTGCAACAGAAGGAGGGTTATGTTTTTCGAGTGTATGTATGTATGTATGTATGTCCATTTCTTTGGCAGGCCCTACAGCCCAAACAGCTGGACGGTTTTTGACATATGAGATGTTGTTGGTTTTGTCTAAATTGTAGTAGTGACATAGGCTATATAAATTTGCAAAATGGCGCCCGCAAATAGCGGAATGAGGGGGGGCGAGTTGATTTTTTTTTCTTACTGTATGATTATGATTTGATGCAATATGGGTATCAAATGAAAGCTAGTAAATTGTTTTATTCTTTTTAATTTATAATAAGAGTATTTTACGCAGTCGGGTTTTTTTATTTTTTTTATGTTCTTACCGTTGCCGTTCGTCCCGTGATCATGGTGTCTGCAACATCGCCGAAATATCGGAAATCTCAAAACAATAATCGCGGTAAGTCAATAAATGAACCTATCAATAGTGACCGTAAAAGATTTAAAACTTTGTACTATAAACAATTGTTGTGTAATGAAGTCGTTTTGTACACAGATATAATAATAATATACAAAAACGAAGTCACAGGTATATGCTAGTTTTAAATATAATCATACAATTTACCAAAATGTATTGTAAAGTGTCAAAATATTTTAAAAGTAATACTTAGAATAACTACACATTTTTTAAACTCAAGATGATTAAATAGAAAATCGTCTTTCTTTCGTTATTTTTGTGTAAAGTTTTTCTGTATTTCCTTGAAGTTTCAGATTGTTTAAGACTAGTTACATTTTCTAGACTTCTTATATTGGCAGGATTTATTCTTTTGAGGCAAGTGAGTTTTCATTTTAAAAGTATTAAGGTGGCTATAACTGGGAAGTGGTTGGAAATGCGGTGAACATAATTATCAAGAATATTATGAACGGTTTAGAAAGTTTAAAGGTAATTTCTCGGTTTATTTAAAACTCATTTTGAAGGCTTACAATTTTTTTAAGGAGTAAAAATAAATAACCTTTATAAAATCCTTTATTCAAAAATATAAAATAAGTTACAACATTTATTGAAATACGTTCAACGTTTATTTATGTATATGTATCTAAACCTTCCTCATGAATCACTTTATCTATAATTGGTGAAAACCACATGAAAATCCATACAGTCGTTTCTGAGTTTATCGCGAACAGACAGACAAACACGGCAAAGGACTTTGTTTAATAATATGTAGTGATATTAATTCAGTGCGTTGAGAGGTGATTTTTTATTCAAATAATATCTTATAATTCCTGAAGCTTTAGCTTGGATGGATTCTTTATTTCATAAAATTTATACCATCCTTGAGATACATTGTAGTAACGAGAAATGTAATAGTTGAACTCGGTTCTTATTTGATGAATGAATCGTGTAGCACACGCACATATAAACACAACACACGAAGAAATATAAATACAGACGAATTGACTATCCGCTCCTTTTTTGAACTCGTTAAAATAGTCAATTTAATATTATATACAACTTTTAATTAATGTAACACCAAATTATATAAAACAATAATAATCATCATCAAGTTATCAGCCGTTGGATGTCCACTGTTGAACGTAGGCCTCCACCATCGCCCTCCAGAGCGACCGGTTCAAAGCAGCCTCCATCCAACAACTTCCGGCGACTTTCCTCAAGTCGTCTGTCCATCTCGAGGACGGCCGTCCTGAATGTATTCGATTTAAGTAATTAAATATTTAATTGTACCTATAACAAAACTGATTTTCACATTTTTATCAACAAAGAGATATTCAATAAGTGTCCAGGCTTCATTTATTTGAATTGAAATTTATGGAAATTTAGTCAAAAATTAAGTACCTTTTTTTTACATAATTCGAATAAGAATTATTTACCGAGTATTCTCCTTAAATATTGATAGTGATTCACCAGTCACCTGTATATATAATGTGGTGTACCATATTCCCTACGTCTCTAAACTATTCTGCCTACCTATCAATAAAAGATAGTCTGTAAGTCGGTTCACAATCGGCACGATCTCGAGTAGGTAAAAAAATTCATAAAAAATCATAAGACTTTAAAGCTAGCTTATTTTTTATTCAGTTAAAATATGTAACTAATTACGTGACTAAAAATATTAGATTTGTTTAGATACTTATAAATGCCTATGCCACCTAAGTAAAACCGCAAAAATGCCAGTAGCCCTAAAAATATTAATCTTTTTAAAAAAATCTATTATTTTGCTTTGTCTAATTGCTTTTTCTCTTTATTCAGAATGAAATTATTTAATTACGAGTCCTCATTCTTCTTATTAATGTTCCAAACTCAATATTAAATAGGAAAAATAATTACAATTAAATTAAGTACCTACGTTACATAGGAGCTTATAGATGCTTGATGTTGACCTTACTAACAAAGTTTCAAAAGTCGATTTACGATGTATATTGAAAGTTATAAACAGGCCTAACATCCCTCGGGCCCGGTATACGAACGATCAATCCTCGGTTCCTTCTCAACTGCAGTATGTAGACGAGACATAGTGGATCGGCTCACTTCGCCGCACGGCATTCCACGTTGTGTCGCGCTCGCTGCCGAACGCCCACTAAAGCCTCAAAGGTGAGTACAATTGCAAGTGTTCGAAATTCGAAATTCAAATTTAACAAAGACTATAACAACAAAATTTAATTTTCGAAAGAGGTATTATATTTAAAGCGTTTTGATAAAAAAGTTTTACTTGGATCGATTTTGTAACTTATCTAAGTAATTCCAAAGTTTTCTTTAAATACGATTCGCATAATTTTAACTGGCAATGTTTGAGTTTGAAGCGATGTAAAAGTTTTGAAAACGTTCCGATATTTTACGCACGTTTCGATTTAACATTATCGAAGTAATAAGAAATTCTAAAGTTTTCCGCGTTTATCCCTTCGGAAAGTTTGAGTTTGATTTCAAAAGAGTATTCATATTTTGTACAAATATTTTGTTAAAATATACCATAATTAATAAAAAAAAAAAATACATTTTAATCGTATGCTTCGGAATAGGTATTTTCAAATATTTTGTGTCCAAAGTCACGCCTAATGTCTCCAGAGAGTTGTATAACTACGTGCTACGAGGCAAATAGAATTTTTCAGTCCTTTGAGGCATTTTGTTACGTCACCCTTCTAAGACCGTACAAACGTATTGGTCGTAAAAATATTACAGGTATGAATAAAATTTTAAATTATAATATTAACAAGTATACTGAAATAATTTTAAGGTATTTCAAATATTTTCAATTTTTATAACTTATATTTTGGTTCTAAGCGTAATTATTATAATAAAAATAATTTTATAAAGGATACAAATACGAAAAATGTTAAAAACATTTTTTCAGTCATCAAAGTGTAATATACATAATAATATAGATCGTTTATTTTCTTATTACAGATGTAAGTTGTATTACATTTCACGGCTATTGTAGGTAAATTATTTTATAGTTAAAATAATTTAATTAAATTCTGACCGTTATTGTTTTTAATAATGTTATTAACTGTTTTAAAATTCGAAATAAATTGGTTATACTTAAAGGCGTTAAAATTTTTATAATTATAGTAATCGTATTTTACGAAATAGTAATATATAACACACACATAAATAATTCTCAAAAGATACTGACAACATACCTCATATTTACTTCCTAGCTTTGATTTAAATTTCCACGTCCCAATATTTTATAAATGGTCCATACAACTTCGAAAATCTTTTCCTTGTAACGAAACAAGAAAAGCTGTTTAAGTTTTAAACTATCTACGAAGTTTTAGTTGTGCTTTGTCATGAATTAATAGTCTTTGTTTTAAAAATTTTGTACATACATAGCACTATGTGTCCCGACTTATTTCGAAATAAATTGAACTGAATCAGCTTGTAAACGTCCCACTACTGGGCAATGGCCTTTTCTCCATTAGATAGAGATAGCGAAGAGGTGTCAGATGTCAATAGATCCACAAGGATATACACACCCATACCAGGAATATTTGTATACATATAAATATCTGCTGGAAGCGGGAATCGCTTCCGTGACCATCGATGTTGAGGCGAAATGAAAATTACTTTTAATCTAGATATTCAACGGAAGTAAATAACATTTTTAAATTTTAACGTTAACACAATGTGACTGACATCCTCACAAACTTTTATGTTAATAATATTTGTACGGACAGATTATTCAATTTAAAGTATTTTACATACGCGAATATATTTAAAATTAATTAAAGAAATACTTTATGTTGTAGTCTTGTTGTTGGTTTTTAAAGTAGGTAGTTTCAAACTATAAATAAAAATGGTGTGATATTGCTAGCTTAGGATATATTTTATACGGTATTAGAAAGAACTGGAAGTGTAAAATTTCCTGTCATTTTTCTCTTTCCAAATCCCATTAATCCTTTTTAAGCCAGCGACCCACCTGCGCTAACTTTGGTGCTGTGAAAATTCACGAGAGTTCATTAGATGACTCTTATGCACGTTTACTGACCGTTATTACAGAGAGAAAAAATTAAACGTCAATTGTATTGCGTATTTCCTTTTTGAAATATTATATAGTATATATCATTATTCCTTGTCATCATCGTATTTTATTTTGTTAAGTCAATATCATTATTTTATGGCTATAAATTTTATGACTTTTTTAACTACGTTTCGGCTACCAAAGACCATAATTTATATCTTGTAATTTTTTGGATATTTTAGTTTTCTAGGTAAATGAAATTATACAGTAATTTTATAACTTTGGAGTTTATCAATATTTATATTAAAATAAAATTTTAGTTAATTGTAAAAATAATCTCGGGTTTACAATATTAATTACCATTTATGAGATAGGAATGTTATATCCTTATTATAGTAGTTCTTTGACAACCATATAATATTAATAATGAATCTAAAATTTAAACAATGGCAGATTCATAAAATAGGGAGCAACTAAATTGAAGAAAATTGTCAATATTGCATTAAAAAAACTACTTTGTTCTATTATTATTATTTTCTAATCAATGGAAATATAAAATTATCTTTTCATTAATATTAAAAAAGATTAATGTTTTTTTGGAAGCGCTGACACAGAAGACCTACGTTCAAAAGTGGATCTAACGGCTGATTAGTAGACTAACTATCGAATTGTCAATACTAATTCTTAACAAACAGCATGTGTGAATGGATTTCGAAAGTGATGAAGATCAATTAGTTATGACTTGTTTGTTAGTAGAAGAAGAAGAAAAAAGACAACAATATCTGAATACATTGCATTTAAAAATATATCGCAATAGGGAATGATCAAATGCTGTTCGATATCGTAAATGCGGGTTTGTTAAACGATGACGCTGCAACGTAGACGTAAAGGTGGCGCCCGCTGATCGGGTATTTATATGACGTCATAGGTATCAGAAAAATTGTGTCAGAGTTACCGACGAATATGAGTAGATGCAATATGTTTCTTTATAAAGAATACTGAAAGCCGCTACGGGCATACAAAATGCGATTGAGAACTGTAAACACTTACCATACTCTTTAGCAAAAATAATGATGAAGTACATCGAGAATATAATATGAATCTATATCGAGCGCAAGCAGTTGGTGCTATGGCTTAATACTCTTCATATTTCTATCTCATAATTATTCATTCATTTGATTTCCATTTTTTTAAGTAAACTATGCCTATAATAAAACTGTAAAAGGTCAAATTTTGTACATTAAAGATATTTTAAAAATATTTTTGGTGGGTATTCTATAATTGAGACTGAAGTCACAGCAATATTTTACTTTTTTCCCTCTTTGTTTTTTATTTGTTGAAAGCATGATTTGAGTCCAAAACTACGAGCTAGGAGACTGGATACTTTTTAACCCGAAATTCAATACGGCTTCCTGGAAGGGAGAGGCGGGGGGGGGGGGGGGGTGAAAGGTAAAATGTGTAATCGCGAACGAAGTTTCGGATAAAGTTTCAAAGAATTTGTTATGAATACAAACGAGGTAATTCAATCGACATGTCTCCATCCAAGGTAATTATTTTATTCAAATACCATTAAGATACTGAAATGCATAGTCTATTCAACGCTGTATATCAATAATTTACAGTTATTATGTGTATGATGTGTGTATGTATGTATTAATGTACATGACTGTATGTATATACTCGTATATATTATGTGTATATATATTAAAAAGTTAAAATAATTTAAAATTAAAAATTAATTGCAAATAATATCTATATTTATAATAAAACATGTCCAGTTCTGTACATTGAAGATATCTTGGAAATAATTTGGAGACAATCGATATTGAAGCCAAAAATATATAACTATATACTAAATTATTATTTTATATATGTAACTTAATATGTATGACAGTAGTACTTTATGCATCAATTGATTAAGCGAGACTTTGTGACTGGCAAAATTCCTATAAGACCTTTAAGAATGCTTATATAACTTAATAATTTTTACAAGGAAATTACGAAGCTAAACAATTTATCCTTTTCAACACGATTTCTTAATTAATCGTATTTCACACGTTCAACAATTTTAATAATTACAGCTGGGATCGTCCTTGGCTACCAGTTGTTGAGGTTGGACTACAGAAATATCTCTAAAACTTCGAAATATTGTTAACCTTAAAATTATAAATTTAATTATAACGAAAACCTCGTAAAGATACAACTTTTTAGACAATATCCGAGTGTTATTCAAAACAAAAGAAAGTACGCTTTTAGAATTCTATAACTGAGGCTTTTGTTTTTATTCCCTTTCTTTTTATAATTTCGAATAAATTTCGTATAAAAAGAATATAAAAAAAGAGAAGACAACCGAATTTATAACAAAACTCATTCAAACTTCGCCTATCGTGAGTTCCGTACAACTTTCGTGAGTATTTTGAAAAAAAATATATTTTACAATTAGTAATTATATACGACACTCTAAATTCACACCGGGTTCACTCGCGTTAAGCTATAATTATTTATTAAACGATTTACGGACAGACATATTGTTTGACTGTATTTAATGTTATTGTAAATCGATTTATTATCTTAAAAAATGATAAATTACTTTTGAATTTAACTTCAACGTTGGATAACTTTGAAAGGAGTGAGTTTAATTAAAAATATTATCCTTTGAATTTTGTATTATTATTGTTTAATTTTATTTATTTCAATTAAATTTAATGCTATTACACCGTAATTTTATATTGCTCATATAATTTTCCAATTAACATACACTCTAACGCAAGTTTATAAATTAGTCCACATTCAGAGAGAGATATTAGAGCATAGAAAGAAATAATTTCAGCTGCATATTATTGGGACAGATAACATTCACCACAAAATATTTTCTTAAATGAACTCCTTTCTTGAATATATTTAAATATTTCCTAGAGAACAGGTAAATACATCAACATTAGTCTTGTTGCTCTTGAAGTTCTTTTCCGTTATGTACGAGTATCATTAACATATAATCATCTCTTTTTACTTTTTGTTTTAGCCGAAGGCGAAATAAACAAAAATGAAATTCTCTGTCTTTTAAATCGGCTAATTGTAACAAAAAGTTCTATTATTATATATTTCTAATTATATTTATTTTGTGTTATTTGGTATATTTATGCACCACCCTCCATTTTACTCCGGCTAGGTTTCAATTCCTCACAACGTAAGGTTGTCTGGAAGAGATTGTTTATTAGCAATAAGACCGCCTTATTGTGCAATAATATTTAAGCATATATCTCTGTAATTTTTGTTTCAAAAGTGGTGTACAATAAAATAATTATAAATAAATAAATAAAAAAGTTAATTATTTGTTAAATGTAAATAATTTCGTTCATTTTTTTCCCACGATTTTTATATATTCCCTGTGCGGCTCTTTTAAAAGAAAACTTAGAATTGTTTTTCTAGGTTCAAATATTATTTTAGATAACATTTAATAAATGATATGTATTCGCTTTGTTTCTATATAACATTGGAGAGAAAAAACCTGCTAAAACGGATACATTTTTTTACTTACGAACAATAAAAGTATTTCACTCAGACTGTAACTATTCGTTAAGTGTACAAATATATAAAGTCTCTACTCACTTTAAATCAAATGAAAATAATAAATTAATAAAAAATTAACTACGAGTACAGTATAAATACATAAAATTTATTTGAAATTACTGTTTATACGAAGAAAAAAAAAACAATGAAAAATATATGTATAATCTCAAAATACCTACCTTTCATTTTCGAACGCCGCAAATACTAGACGTTACAAAAGAAGTATCCTTTGAATGAATTCTTGAAATAGTTTACAAGAAGACTTGATCTCTGTCATGATTCACGAAGAACTATCCATAATTTCATAATCAAATTACCAAATCATACTGACTTACAAAACTGGATAACATTAAAAATGTGTTAATAAAAAAAATATTAAAAGCGTCTGTCCGAAAAAAAAAAAATTGTATATTCCATTTTGAACTGTACTCTGTAACAATATTTTTACTCTATACAAAAAAAATATAATAATGAATGATTGTCATGGACGACAAAATTGCGATCTGAAGCCACTTCATTTGTTTTTACCCGTTAAAAATATATTTTTTCTGTTTTATTTATAATATTAAAATTTATTAATTATATTTTGTCTTCAAATATACTAAGCTTGGTCACTGGGGTGGAAGGGTGGTCATATGTTTTCGTCACGTAATCAATATCCTCTAGAATAATCTCAGTTTTTTCGACCTTTATTCACATATGGCGCGCAGCGTTTAGCGCTTGCGCCATTGACTAAGCTTTTTTAACTTTCTGCTTGCAAAAAATTATTTAAAACCATATATATTGTTTACTACGTGAAAATTCAAGGGGGGGGGGGGTCTTAGCAAATACTACGAATATTCACAAGGGGGGAGGGGATAAAAAAATTGTATAAATGGATCACGTAGTATGGGTATTTTCCCTAAGTGCCTCACACTGAACAGCCTTTAGCAGGATGTGAATCCTGTGTCGGGGTCCGGAAACTCACGCAACACGCACAAACGCCAAGACCACAACAAAATATGTGTATGCCATTTGTATGACATATTTTAATTAATTTAAAATAAATTATTTTTAATTATTATCATTAAAAGCGGCACCAATGTTCTCAAATTTTAGATTATTTAATTCTTTTTATCTTAATCTCCATTTTATTTATATAAAAATATACAACAAAACTTGCCAACTTATATAAGATAATACACCTTATCTTATAAATAATAAATACACTTCAAAATATCGCCTTTCCTCTTTTACTTTGTTCTTTTAATAGAAATATCAAAAAGTGGACCGGAGGGAAGCTTCTTATACTTTATGTAAATATTTTCGACTGGCACAAGATAAGCATTATTTAACAAAAAAAGTATGAAATATTTTACGAAGGCTTCTTATCGTTGTATTCAAATACATATCAATTTTAGTATTTTTCTTGGTTCAGTTTTTTTTTTTTTTTTAATTCTATGTAATAAAATTTATATAAGAAGAATAATATATGACCTAACGTTTATTATATTCTGAAGTAGTTTGAAATTTAAACTATTTATATTTGTATATTGGAATTTAAATTTCAAAGTAAATTAATTTTTAAAGTAAATTCTGCAACATTAAGTGTCTGGGGCATGAAGCTTATGTACATTAGCAATACACTAGACTACACACATTGGTTCATATTTGTTTATTTTAATGTATTAAAAAATGTTCAAGTTATACAATTGTCATATAAGCCTGTTCGAACAAGTATATATATATCTCATTTTTTATACACTAGAGTTTAAAAAAAATCTTTAATTCATGCTGACTAGTTTTATCATTAATTTTTTCTTTGCTGTTCAAGTTTTTCGTTCAATTACTAGATCATTTAAATCAATTAGTTAGTTTTTTTTTGGAAAATATAGGTATATATTATTTATATATTTACAGTTACATGTATATAAGTATTATGTGTCAAAGAGTATGTTATAAATTTATAAAACGAATATAACCTTATTGATCTTATGATTGATTGCAGGTATCCTTCGAGTCGTCGTCAAATCAAGTAAGTCTATATTCTAATATCTTAAAACCTTTTCTTTATTTATTACTTTATTTCATAATATAACTAAAATACCTTATTGAAGAAAAGGAAAGTTTAATGGTATAAGCGTACTCTGTCACTATTTAATCTTAGGACGTAGAGACAATTGACGTTGTCAAAAAAAGGAAGGAAATAGAAACAAGGATAAAAATTAATTAATTAATAGGTTCAAATAATGGATGTGTGTTATTCATCATTGTAGATGATGGGTCACAGTATAGACAGTTATATACAGTTAATTAGGCTCCTTAAGAGATTCAAGATGAGTTGAGTAAAATGTACCCGATACTTTATTTCCTTGACCGATTCTAATTAGAGTTTCGTTTATAATTTTAACATTTGAATAAATTTTTTTCGTAATAAAAAATCACGTTTCGTAATTTTCGGAAGAATTTGAGTCGATTACCATGAACGTTGTGAATTACCTATAACTACAATTAATAGTAATTAGTAATCATGTGTATACTTTAGAGTTAGCATTTAAAGAAGTTGATTTAAGTTTTGTGGTTACTGTCTGTGTATATTACTAGAAGTTGCCAGAATTAAGATCGTACTGACAATTTAAAATGGATACAATCGAGATAATCTTTGACCGGTTCTTACCAGTCTTTTATTCATTGAACCTCGCAACATGTGGTAATCATTACCAATTTTCACCCTATTAAATACAGTGACAACATTGAAATTGTGCCATTTTGTCGCCATAATGAAGTGATGTGAGATCACTCATATCTCGTAGAGTTCATCATAAAGAAACATTTTTTCTTCATAATGTCAGCCAACATTTAGCACCAATGATTCCATCGCTCATGGTCAAATTAATTTTATTCTTTTTTTTTTTTGATTTATTAAACTTGCGTTAAATTCACCAATTACACTGTTATAATAGGTTTTCGAGTAATATATGGCTTTTGAGATAACCTTGTAAATGACCTTAACTTTTTCGTCGGGTTGTACTTATGATGGTACGTAATCCTGTATGACCTTCAGTGAATAATTTTCGGTAATATTATAAGTAAGATATTTTGGAGATACAGAGTCATAGACTTTAGTAAAACTTGTGTCTTCAAAGTATACTTATTTAAGAAATTATTGTGATATGTCAAGATATAGGTGATGTTCAAGTTAAAGGCTACAATTTGTACAAATATTAGAGTAAATAGTATATTCGAAACAGAAAATTTTATTTTAAGCAACCAAATCTTAAGATTAAGAAACAATTAAATTATTTGCTTAAAAAAATCTATATTAATATATTTATTACATAAAAGAAAAACCAAGAATACATTTTATGATAACAATGTTATAGACTGTCGGTGTGAAAAAAGATTTTTATATTACGTTGTAATATAAAGTAGGAGTTTCTTTTTTTTAACGACGGTTGAAAATTATGCCATCATTCTTTCCGCTCGTTGAATCATAATGTACTTCACACTACAGTACAGTCTCCAAAGACAGGATTTGTTTAAGCTATTTATCTAAAGTAATAATATAGAACTAAAGTGTTAAAGGTTATTAAAATTATTTTTAAAACGCTAAAATAAGAACTTATTAAGATATAAAGCCACTTTGTTAAATAAGGTTATAGGTTATAAAACAACAGCATGTATTACTAGCCTAGCATTTTACACAGCATAAAATTTCTAAATAAATAGTTTTACTAAAGCAAAAAAAAAAGTTAAAATCGGTCATAGTTGAAGGTTTTAAAATAAAAAATAAATTTAACAACTTTATAAAAATTAGTATAGGTATAATTTCACAGTAAAAATACCTTTATAATGTTGAATTTTAAAATTAACATTTTTTTAATGCAAAATAAAGCGTTCGGGTATCGATCGACAAGTCACAACTGGCAGTCGAATGATGAGTTCCGCTACTTAACCCGCTTCTTTTCACCATTTGATGTATTAGTACGATATATTAGTTAGATATATATAGTTTGTGAGATATTTCGATTTCCCAAATTACAGCTATCCTCAACTAGCCCCGCTCTACCCAATATACCAAACGTTGACATCGAAAAAATTTATGAAATATAAAATGATTCAAATGGACGTTAAAATTTCATAATATAACTGGTTGTTTTCAATAGTAATTATTTTAATATCCCTTTGACTCCACTTTACTTCAAATTTAAGTTGAAATTGTAATTTAAATATGAAATAACTAAATTGGGGCGAATATTTAGTTTCTCAATCGATATAAATTAATTAAGGATATTATTATTTGACATGAATTGAGAAACTTAATATTTATTCAAGACAATTTAGTTATTTAAATTTTGATTCTAGGTAGTTAGGACAGGTCGAAACGATCGTTATCAGATGGTCGTGAGTTCGAATCGGGGCGTTGTTGTCAATGTTTGATTGTCAAGAGTGAAAGTCTTTAAATTTCATCTTGTGCTTAGTAATGAAGGAGTATATTGTAAGGAAATTCATGATGATGTTTAGGATAATTTGCGATATATATTAAACGCATGTAAATATTTGCAAGCTTGCGGTGAAGCAACGTAGTGAATCAAGCTCTAGTAACAAGAAGGTGTTTCATAAAATAAAAAGTTTTTACCCAGCGGTGGAATATTTTTAGGCTATATGTACGTACATATACATATATGTACTTTATGTGCGTAAATTCATTTATTTATTAGAAAAACTATATTATTTATTAGAATGCTAACTAATAGTCATTTTCAATAAGGTTTCTATCTTAGGAATATAATTCAAATATTATTTTGATATTATTTTAAACGAATGCTAAACGTTACCAGTTAAATAATTTATATATATATATATATAAAATGGCCGTAAAAGTAAACTTAAAGTTGATTTTAAGTTGATTGTTTAGTGACTTAAGATCTTTAATATAATATGATTGTATTAAATTATCACATAGTGAATAAAATTTACCCATTGACAATTAAAAATTAAAAAAAAAAATGGGAATACAAATAAAACCATACAAGTAGACTTAATTTGCATTTTTCACAATTAAAGTAAATAAAGAAAAGAAAATTACAATTCAACAGTTATCAACTATCACAATTTATTTAACATATACAATGTTACTAGAGGTGTTATAAAAAGCCTTGAATTAATAAAGATTCTCTCAGATATAATTTAAAAGTATCTTCGTTTAAAATTTAATAGTTTAAAATAGAAAATACATTATTGTTTGTATCTTTTTAAAATGTCTACGAATTTCGTTTAAAAGTGGACAGAATTGGACATGGTCCAGCTTACAAGTAGGTCTGATTGAAGTTTGTCCACTCCGAACTTGTTCAGAAATCACCTCTATTTACCTTGCTTTGCAGTTAAAGTGTTTTCCTTTACTCAAATATTAAGCTCCACGAATTGTTTGATTAAAAACGACTGAATACAAATATTTTTGTTTAAAATTTTTAAGAGGATTAATTCAATATGTTTCCTAATGGAATAAAGCTTAAGTATTGTCTGGGTGTGTGTTGAATTAATTGCAATATAAAATTTGGAATGTTTTTTTCCTGTTTATAGACAAAGGTTATATAAAGGCTGTGAATGAACAATATTCGTAAATGTCAAATATCTTGTCTAGAATTTAAGTTAAAGCCAAATATATATTTTATTTAAAATTATTTATTTTAATATATAGTTACGTTTTATGACAACCGTTGTAATGTATTGATGACGAAAGTTCCATTAATTTTGACGATGATGAATCTCTTTCTTTTATAATTATATATATTTATAAATATTTAACAAATGTCATACCCTTTTTTTGTCGGACTCAGCACTTGGGGGTGCAATACCATACTTAACCCTTGCGGGAGCCTTCAGCCCCTTTAATTGGAGGGTTCCGGATCTGCAGGCAAAAGAATCTAGACAGAACATACCTGCCCACTGCAACTTCAGCTTGAAAATCCGTTGGGCTATGTCGGCAACATTCGTTCTTCTGCGGATCTTATACCAAGCATAGAAAAATACTAAGCGTAGCTCTCTCCATTACTCGTGTGAGACTTGGAGCTTGTTTAAAAGGCCAATAGAAACTCCATAGAAACTTGGTTGAATAATTTTGATATAAGGCACTGACATAAACTTACGAATTATGTTAAAATTATATCTGTAGTACGCAAAAACATAGCGTGCGAGAAAAACGTAACCGGCAGGGAATAATAGTTCCGACCTCTTTTTTGCCGAGGTGTCGTAAAAGCGACTAAAGCCATAGTGATGCAAACAACTGTGCACCACTAGGAAGCGTCATCATATGCTCCCACAAGACATCGATCGCTAACCCGCCTGCCAAGTGTGGCAAGTTTTGACACACCCCGAAAGAAATGATGGGGGAGGCTTACATTCAGTAGTGAATGTCGAACTGCTGATGTGGTAAGCAAAATCACACATTGATATGTTATAGGTATATTAAGATTCATGTCAGAGCAACATAAGGAAAGAATATATTATTTATTTTTAGATTTTTTTATGTCATCTTTTGGATGTCATCTGTGTATCTTGTCGTTGTCTGTATTTGTAATCAAATCACGGAATGGGATGCCATTATCACAATATTTCTAGAAATTGAAAATATGTTGTACTAAAGTTTTATTCAGAAGTCTAATTTACAAGAATCTCGAATCTAGATACATAATTCCATATTCCATTTATGCAAAGTCATTGCCTAATGTTACTGTATAAATCTCGCTTGTGTTATCATGCATATCTCTCACCAATATAAATTATCCTTTAATAGTATAGTAATAGTTCAATAACCATTTTAAATATTCTTTCTTATATTTTTTTTTTTTACTTTTATTATAAATTAGCAGTTCCCGCGGCGTCATAAAAATTTAAAAACATATCGACAAATAGATAAACATATCTAAAAATGTTCTAAATATATACAATTAGTGTTTTTAGACTACTACAAATATTTTCGTAAAAAGTTCAAATAAAAAATTGGCACGTGAAATTTTGGATTTAATCATATGTATAGATTATAACGTTAATACCAAGAGAACTCATGGGTTAGTTAGTAAAACGAATTATTAATAAATTCGTAGTAGTTGCTGTTTGATTTTATACATAGTTAATTGAAAAGCTAGTTATAACAGAACGGAGATTCAAATCGAGTTTACTTGTTCCCTTATGTTCGAGTTGATGCTGAAATACATAACACTATTGACTAACAGAAGTAATTAGAAATTCTGTTTAAATTATTTAGTATTTACAACAGTTGTGGTGTTCTAATGGACTTAATATATAGGTCTGAACCAAAAGGTCTCGTTATCGAATCAGGCTTAGTTTCCAAGTGCTAAAGTGTAAAAATGTGTCTCTTACTAAGCAGTGAAAAAAAACCTTTTGGGGAAATATGTAAATTCGCCAATAAATAGAAAAAAGGCGCAGCGCATATAATATATATAGAATTCACACATGTATGACTGGCATTTTGCCGCAGTTGGCAGTAGTGACCTTGCTTTCTGTTCCAAAGTTTGAATGCCGCCCCATGTCTGGGTGTAATATATTATATACATTATTGTTTATCATTAGTCGTTGTGTTTTGTTATTTTTTTTTTCACTGATCTGTTATGAGATGTAGTAATATATTGCTATTATTATAAAGATTATTGACAAACATTATAATTATTATGTGATAATAAAAAAAAAGTAAGTAAATCTAACTAATAACTTGAGATTGCGTATTAAAACAAATAAACTAGTAGGTATAGATCAACGGTAATTATAAAAAAAGATTTACTAGTCACATTTTATCAATATGAATGTAAGTTTTCATTTAAACCCTTTTACCTATTAAAAATTATAGTGCACCGTGTAGTGCACCGTTGAGAATTATTTTCGATGGCTTATAATATCGCGAGATAAATTATAAACTTTAACAAATTTTCACAATAATACGGTGATACATGTGAATTCTACTACTTAAGTAATAATTCTTACCGGTTCCAAATATTGATACAAAAATAATGTACGTAAATAAAATTGCATTCAAATACAAATTACTTAAATTGAATTTAAAAGTCTCTTTGAATCGTGAAGCGCTCTCAGTCAAAAATTAAGTACCTATTTTTTTTACATAATTCTAATGAAAATCATGTACCGAGTATCCTCCTTAAATATTGATAGTAATTTACCAGTCACCTGTATGTATATATATGTATATTTAATGACTTTATGATATACGTGTATTGAGCTAAAAGTATGTAACGTGACATTAATGGTTTTAATCTTTATAAACATTTTTAAAAAGTGTAATATTGATATGAAGAAAATAGATTACAATTTTTACAGACACTTTTCCACATAAATGTGTGTGTGCAAAAAAAAAAAGTCCAGCCTAAAAACTAAGCATCCAGCTTCACTATTTTAGTGATATAATGATGAACTGAATCAGCCTGTAAACATCCCACTGTTGGACAAAAGGCCTCTTCTCCATATAGGAAAAGGGTTGGAGCTTAATCCAGTACCGGATTGGTTTGTAATTTCCCTAGCATGAGTAACGATCGTATTAGATGCATTACTGCTAATAATACTGTTTTATAATCTAAACTTCCTTAATAAACTTTCTAGACACAAACTTTTTTTATTGTACTTATTGTATTACTAAATATGTTGTATTTGAATTAACCGGTGGGAGGGATGCGCTGTGCCGCGCTCCCGACTGCATGGGTACCACCATCTTGCTTGTGAAACAGCTTTGCTGTGTTTCGGAAAGAAGGGCAAGACAGGCAGTGTAATTACTGGCACCGAGACTTAACATCATATGTCTCAGGATAGCCAACACATAAATGAGTTGGCTGGGCTAGTTCCAGGTAAACTATAGTTTATGTTCATGGCGACGTCGACCACTTACCATCAGGTGGCACGTCTGCCAGTTTGCCTATCCAACTAACATTAAAAAAAAACATAATCTAAATAATTAAAACTCAATTGAACATTTGTTCAATGCAAGTTTGTAGTTACAAGAACAAATGCTTTAACATCACAATTGAAGAAATTACCAAGAGGTCGATTAAGTTTCGAAGTAGTGAACTGAACTTCGACTTAGTATTGTATCTTCTCTTGAAGAACTTTCTTGACATTTTGTTATTACAGATACAAACCATTTGGTACTGTTCGATAAAACTGGACATTCAAAACTAAAAGTCAACAACTTAAAGTATAGAATTTATATAATATAAACTAATACTTTAAAAGGAAAGATATAGTTTTTATGTAAGTGGATGGTAATATCTGAACATATTATCCGCTCCTATGTCCGGGCCTCTCAAGCCTTGTTGGCTAGAGTATCCCGCCGTTTTTTGACTTATTGCTCGTCTCTTCTTTTGCTTATGATACGTGACTATGAATATATATAGCAAATTTTACGAAAAAGCGAGATAAATAACACAAATCGGCCTTAGCGCGACAAAGGTGGTTATTATATAACTTTGTTCGAAAACATCCAGACTGCTTCGATCTTGTCAACTAGCAGTCGACGGGACATTTTAGGGATAAAATCTTATCGACTAGTAGGTGACAGGAGCAGCCCAGCGGTTATAAAGGAAAACATTTTGGTATTAAAAAGTAACATCATTTCAGATGGTAAAGTTTTGCTAAATAACTATTAACCTAGTATTCTTAAATATTAATGTATTGGATAATATTGATAAATATATTTAACTGATTGTCTTTACTAAAAACATTTTATATCGAAGCTAACGCTTACCTTCCACAGCATTCTCATCACGTTCTTGACAAATAGCGCGGTATTAATATAGAAACTGAAAAGAATCGGTGATGTGTAATAACCGACTAGGACGACCATCTCAGTTTCAAATTTGTCATTACTGCTCCATCCCTTTGACAGTTTTCTTGGTTTATTTTAAGAAGAGCTTAGACTGGAATTATATATTTCGACCAGCTATACCCGCGACTTCGTTCACGATTGACATCCAATTAGTGAACCTAATAAGATCTAGTGTTAGTGCGCTGGCTTAAAATATGCCGTACGTTCAAATATTTCTATTCATTCAAATACTGACCTAACCTTATACTGCATGTTATAATGTCTTAAATTTCTGAACTGTCAAACCAAAAACCTGGTAATATATACCGGATAGTAATTAAAATACTTCTTTTCTTACAAAAAAAAAAATAAATAAAAAATAAATTAATTAATAATACATAAAATTTGGCTACGCTATAATGAATTATAACTATGTATTTTTTTACTTTCATCCCTTCTAAGGGAAACGTGCCGAATGTCAAGATAAAAAGTATCCAGTGCTAGCTCGTAATATGAACCCAAATAATGCTAAGTTTCATTAAAATTCATCGAAAGGTTGGTCATGGAATAACAGTTAAATAAAAGTGTTTTATCACACCTGTCATTATAATAATTTGATTAATTTAGAAATGAATTACACAAAGCACTTCTTAAATCCTGACCTGAAGTGCAATACCATGAACTAAAACTTAATAGTTTCTCTTCCATTTAGTTGAAACTACAAAGTTTTTTCAACAACCTGTTTATTTCTTGAGACATTTTGTACACCGAAAGCACAGTTGGCTTAGTAAAATTAATAACTTTTTTGACTTGAGGGCCTTATTGAATAAAGGAAAGACATTTATTATATTTTTTACGCAGTTGGGTTTCAAATTAAGTCTCGAATAGACTTAAATAAAGTTTTTATAAACAAATTTTTTTTCAAAACGAAACGGGATCAGCATTACATAAGTTATTAGGCTTGTGAAAGCAACGTCAACCTTGTCCTTAGGTAAAAAATATTTTACCAATATATGAAATGTTTCACTAAGATCTTAGTTTTCTGAACACGTTTCGTCCGTAATGAGTCTTATTCGATAAATCGATCTCGACAGACTGATGTACATGTTCAAACTACGTTTATTTTATTGCATGTTTTATTAGAATACTAAATGATCCGCTTGGTGCCATCCAGTTTCCATGAGTCATAATGTTCTATTGCCTATAGCCTAGGCTGTTTATAAACAAGCTTTAAAACACCATCTTTTTTTTATTTTACTTATAAAATATTTCAAGTTCAACTTATTCAAGCAAATAAATAAACAAACTCCTCTGTTTTATGATATTACATTTTAAAAGAGTAACACAGATACTTCAGATTCTAAAACAGTCGATTATATTTATGCTAATGTCGGTAATTATGAATGATTTTTATTTATTACAATAATTTGAGTTCTATATTGAGTTACAAAGGATCTTTACGCTTATATAAAGGAATAATATTTGTGATAAGATCATGAAATGAGGTTGTTAGCATCTCTAGACTGTGTTATAAAATCACGTACGTAACACACTCACTAGCCCAATCCACCAAAAAAAGTTAACAAATCAAAGTTACGACGGGTTTTTCTTACATCTTCGAAGCCAAAAATGTAGTCTTAGATTAAAATGAAAATGACATCTTATATTTCAAATGTGGCTCAGGGTTATATTTGGAAGAAAATCGAAATTTCTGCATATAAACTGTAATAGACATGAATATTTTATTAGCATAGGCAGCTCTTTTCACCTTTTTAGAAATCACGAGAATATACTAAAGTGGTCTAATTAATTGCAAAGATGTCACGTATTTCATTTTCATTGCCTTATTTTCTAATACTTCTCCGTTTGATATCCAATGATGTGTGTGTGTGTGTTTTTTTTTTTCGTTGACTATACTAATTTTTGTCGAATTTTTGAACGTTGTGTGCATTTCATTTAACTTGTTTTCGTTCAGTTGTTTGGCGTTCATTACATTATTTAAATTACATATATACATATATATCAATCTACCCGTAATATGTCAACCACATGAATATAATGGAGCCCGCTTCATAACCCTTTTCAAAAACTAACTGGGTACTTTTTATTTTTAATGTATTAAAAGAATTACGAGCAGCCTTTTTTTACTCTGAATCATGACAATCTTATTTGCCAGTTATCTTTTATTTTTATCATTAATTTATTTGAATAAGTTGTGTTATATTTACTGTTATAATAATAATTGTACCACTCGTTTTTGCTCCATGGTCTAACGTCCCCATTTACCAACTAAGCCATCTAATGCTTATCATAATAGTCTCCAGTGTGTATATAAAACATTTTATTTGGCAAAGATATTACTTGGCAAATGTCACCAGAAGCTGTTTGCGAGTGTTATCTTTAAAGTCTTCTAGTCGTAAGTTCAGCACGTAAAAGTAAAGTATGCGCTTGGAGATAATTCAGAAACTTTAGAAACAAGGCTCTAAAGAGAAAACTGTTAACGATGTGAAGTTTTTTTCTTCGTAGTGTACATTCATGTTTCGTGGTTTTATATTTTTTTACGTTTCGAAACGATTCTTTAAATGATGTTTTTAATCTTAACATTTTTAGTTTTAACTGTGACTAAAGGATACATCCGGCTGATTTTGGTATTTTCAATGATTGTTAGTTGATAGATACAGTTACTGTTTCTTTGATCTATATCCTAGATATGTCTTATAGTCAATATCTTTTTAAGAACTTTCTAAAACGATTTTTTTACTATCGATAAATATTCAAATTAGCATTCTAATGAGGTTAGATAGATGTTGTCTTTGTGTATTTACGTCTGTTACCATTAAAACTCGTTTTAAGTCGAAGCGCGTATTTTAATTCGTTTTATCTTTGTTATAACTAGAATAACTAAAAGATAAAACTCGATGTTTGGTTTTATATGATTTTTGGTTAGTATAATTACATAATTAAACATCAGCTGAAAGTAATTGTATCTGAAAGCTAAATATTCTGTTGAAATTATAACTTTAATTGCTACTTTTTTTTTTAAACTTAATGGTTTCGCGTGATAAGACCCTTTTTTTTTTTTTTTTGACGCTGTGAAATGCGTTTACGCATCCCGCCACCCGCAGGCGACGGGTATATGGGACTCGCTGACTGCGAAGTCAGAATACCCACTAAAACACAGCGGTGCCCTCGTCGTCGTACAAGGACGCCACGGGATCGCTGGCGCATGCCACCGTGACGCCCCGACGGTTGGCTCGCCTACGCGGGCCGTCTTCAGTCATAGAGCACTCGCGGGCACCGTGAGCGCTCTATCTCCGCTGCTCCAGGGACCGGCGAACGGGGGAAACTGCGGCAGGTCATGACGACATCGCCGCAGTCTCCTCCGTGTCCTGGAGAATTGGACTTTGGGGAGCGGCCGGGGTCTTCGCGGCCGCTCTACCTCTCGATTTGGGGGGCCGGCAGTCCCGTCCCCCCATCAAGTGCGACGCCGGTTTGCCGGCGGCAGCACAAACGGCGCAGTGCAGTGCCCCGGTGCAATTGCGGGCGATATGCCCCTCAAGGCCACACCGGAAGCACGCGCCGCTGCGGTCAACCGCAGCCGGACAGGTCGGGCGAGTGTGCCCGATTCCCAAGCATTTAAAGCAGCGCATGGGGCGCTGCTCTAAGACCTGCACTCTGGCCGAGGTCCAGCCGACTAGGAGCCTGCCAGCCTCGGCCAGGGCCTTGGCGGCTGGCATCGGGCATCGCACGACTGTGCACCCCAACCCACCCGGTCCGACTGTGATTGCGCCTGTCTTGATAGCGCCGGCATCGCATCGGCCCACCTTCGCCACCGCTGCGGCCACCATCTCACAGGAGACGGAGTCGTCCAGCCCAGAGATTCGCACACCCGCGAGCTTCATGGGTTGGACGACTTTCGCCAAACTACCTAACGCCTCCTGCATGGCCTCGGCCAGGCGTCCCGCCACTTCCGGGGTCTGCCCCTTCGGCAGCTCCAACAGTCTAGCTCCGGTCGCGGCGCGCCGCAGCTTGAGACCACCGACGATGCCTAGTTCGGCCAGGTCAATCGTATCTGCCGCCCGCTTGAGCAGGTGGCAGTACGTGACGCCCTTGCTCTCGGCGTACTCGTCAAGCGTGACGAGCACTGCCGGAGAGCGGGGGGCAGCCAGATTAGGCTTTTTGGCCTTCTTCTTCTTTTTCGCCGGCGGCTGCGGCTGCGGTCCCTTCGGGGCCGAAGTAGCGGCGGTGGCGGCAGCGGCGGCATAGCTTTTCGGCGCCTTCTTCCTCTTCCGCTTGGCGACGGTAGTCCACTCACCGTCGCCAGCCTCGACTGCGGGTGCCAACTCCTCGCTCGCGTGTGGTCGTCTCCTACGAACCGGAGCGGGCTTGGCACTAGAAGACGGCGCCTTCTGCGTCGTCTTCTCCTTCCGTCTGTCCGCCGCAAGCGGTGGACGGAGCGTCTTCGCCGGCAGGAGGCGGTCTTCAAAGCCGGCGAAGCGGGCATCAATCATCCGCCCCACCGACCGAATAACCGATGCGCTCACCTCCTCAGCGAGGCCCTCTTCTCGTCTTGGCAGACAGGTGGGAGCGGCATTCGACGAGTTCTGCTCTCGTAGCTCCACTACCTGTCTACGGAGGTCCTCGAGGTCGCGTCTCAGGCGGGAGTTCTCCGCCTGGAGCCGACGCACTTCCTCCGCGAGAGAGTCTCCAGTTATGACGCCCATCGCTCTGCGCCCCTCTTCGGCCACCTTTGCTTGCTCGAGTATGGCCTTTTCGGCCTCGGTGCAAGCCTCATCCTGCCTGAGTATCCGCCTCTTACAGCCGGCGAGAGTTGAGCTCCCCCCGCCGGACGACCGCGGACTTCCGTGAGGCCGCTTGCCCCTCCTTTCACCTTCGCTGGCTGTCGCCGCCGAACTAAAATCGTCGGAGTCGAGCGCAGCCGACTCCTCTCCCGCATCCTTCTGTCTGTAAAATTTTAATTTATAAGGTTCCATTTTGATCCCACGAGTATGGGGGAAAGACGGTCCGCCCAGGCAGTGCCCCCTGTACCTGGGTAAGCCTAGCGTAACTCGTCGCGGGTGTCGGCCGGTACCCGGACGAGGATCGCAGTCGAGACTGATCCACCCGTCAGCCATGCATCCCCTCGCGCTGCGTCGCCGCTTAGGATTCGGGGTAATTTTTTATAGAGGTTTTCTTCCTCGCGGTCCGGTCGGTTAAGGCAGACCCTCGGTCCCGCACGTAGCCGCGAGACATGACCACGACACCACGTAGCGGGATTACGAGAGGACGGTGAACAACTAAGACAAGCTTAGCCGTTCTGTCTGACGGCAGTGTGAGTGCACATCAGACCCGTCCGCCTCCGTTGCTTCACCGCGCGTGAACGCAGTGGCACCGGAGCCCCCGTGAAGACGACTATCCCCAATACGCCATGCGGCCACTCAACGGGGCAACTCTGCGTAACAGAGAAGTCCCCGGAGCGCTAAATCGCATACCCGGCGTTCCCCCGAGTCGGTCGTTAGCCGTAGGCAGCAGCAGTTACGCAATCGCAACTGTGTAGCTGCTGCTGCCTACGTTTCCAGGGTGCACCACGCGGAGGTCACCGACTGTAGCACCCCGCGTGATAAGACCCTATGAATTTTTGAATAAAATCCAAATCAGTAATCAAAATCCATAAAATAAATAAAGTGAATGTTATAAATACTTTTTTTTAATCTAGACTTGTTGCCTGAAACGACTTGTTAAAATATATTTTGTTTAGATAAACTAGATTTATATAAATTTGTCTGTGTCTTGTATGTAAACTTATAACAAAGATGTACTTATATCTAACAAAGGTTCGTAAAATACGATGTTATTTCAACTAGTAAGCGTGTTGCCACTAACTACGGGTTATGACGGTAATTTGTAAAATTAATAATTAATTAAACACATAATCGCTTTCACCAAATATGAATATAGTACCATACATATAAAGCGCCATAATTATCATTATGATTCTATTTATTTTGCCCACATTTTCATAACACTTGTTATACAATATTAATTGACGGTTCTTAAAAGAGTAACTCACGAATTTTTCGCCGATTCTCCGCAGAAGAATGAATATTCCTGATAGATGTTAGCTTCACATAAATTTAATAATATATAGCTTACATAAAAAATGACGATTAAAAAAGCATCTTGTTTAAAGGTTTTTTTTTGGGTTGGATACTTCTACACCATCGAGTCTAAGAATACCCTTTTAAATTAGTAGCACATTTATACAAAATAAATACGTTAAGATTAAATTTGCAATGTACAATTATGCTACGAAGTTAGACAATAAAGTGAATCAAAATTGCTTCAATTGTGTTTGTTTTGTTCAGTGGAAGCAAAAATTAAGTGGATTGTTTAAACTTTGCGCAGTTAAATTGTTTGAACGTTGAAATATGTGTTCAGTGGAAGCATAAAATCAGACGCCCTGTTTGCAGTTAGAGAAAGATTACTTGGTATGCGCTCGCTATATTTTTAAACGTTTTGATTTTATTTTTATTCTTTTATAATATCTCTAACATTTCTTGTCTCGGTAATTATTTTTAATAGATTTATTTCGTGTACAAACTATACGCACATTAACTTTTGTTTGTTATATTTAGATATGAAAAAAAGATTACACTATAATACTTTCATATATATTAAAAAGCAGGATGAAACTAGTTAAATACATAAATATTATACAATTTTATGAATAATAGACATACCCGACTATTTATTACGAAATCATTATGGTTGGTTTTGAGAGTTTTAGTATTCTACTAAATTAATGTTATTATGTTAATTTTGACATTTTTGTTACAATATTAAGTAGGTAACTTAAACTGTCAAAACTAAAAACCACAGATATACCATGGTCACACAATTTCAATAGCAGACTACGGGAAATGGTAAGCATAAATTATCATGAATTAATGAAATTGCTCAATCAATCTAATACGCACTTCTCTTAATAACAAATTGAAACCGGTATTCAATTATTTTCAGTACCGGTTTGTAATAAAACTTTTCCGATGAATTATAGAAAATCGAAACTGAAAAATTCGATTTCAATTTTGTTTCATTGGTTTGGATATTAAGTCCTCGATTTATTATGGTGATGAAATTCAACGAAGTTTGAAAGTATGGTTTTCAAACCATTTCATTATATATTGGATCTGTTTTTTAAGTATTTCGTTTTTTGGTTTTTTATACTTACAGTTATTGTATCCGCGATTTAGTTTGCGATTATTTTCTCTTTCATTTGCTTTAAGAATGACTTGATTAATATTATTAATTATTTTTATTACCGAGAATGTTGAATAACCCTGTTACCAAATATTCTCAAAACCTTAATGGTACCTATTTATTAATTTTATAGTCAGAATATTATTAATAGTTTTATTTTTCTTCACAGCCTTTTTATATTTATATACTTTTTCATAATTTATTAATAATAAATCTAGTTAGTATAAGTGGCATTGCCGTTCTAATTGTAAAAAAATAAATAAATAGGATAAAATACGTATGACAACTTCAGATGATCCGTACCTACGTTCAAAGATTACTGTACATTCTACTGTTCATACTACCGTACATTCCGAGTTTCAAGTGACTTTGAATTAGGTAATACTGTCAGTTATGATGTATGTAATCATAATTTTTCGATTTTTAATGAAATTGTCATACAACAACCTCTTGGACTGCATAAATAATTTCAAGTTATGTTTTAAGAATGTTAAGGAAACCTGCATATGTTCCTATTTTCTAGTCACTCTAAGAAATGTACGCACTACGCAGTGTAGTAACGTGGTGGATGTTTTTCGAATTCTTCTGCTAAGTACTCTCGAGTTAAGGAGTTTAGGCTTTTGGACTCTTTGGCCAGTATCAGCACTTTTTGAGCCGTTACAATACTCGTATATATTAAATTCAGTATACTTTGATAAACATATACAACTAGGAATTTTATATAACGGCTTAACAGTATTATATGAATAAACTTTATTTCTTTAAAAGTCAACAATATTTTAATCATGTCGAATATATATTTGATTTTATCATTTTAACGATACATTAAAAAATTATAAAAATTATTCAATTATTTCATTTCTTTATTGGAAACTGTAAAATGTTGCAGAATAAATTATTTTACACCGTCGAGGGTCTTCAAATAAATTAATTTATGCGTATTATTCAAATTTGCTTTTAGGGTAATTAAAAAGTGAAGGAAAAAACAGGACTAAAAGCTTTTCATATTTCCATCAAGCAGTCTTTGAATTATTAACTTTTTTATTCACTTAAGTATTTATTTACTACCTTGTCAAGCACAAAAATATAAATATTTAACTTTTTTTTTTAAACGTCTCTCACTCGACGGCCCCCAGTATGATGTGAATCCTGTGTCGGGGGTCCGGAAACAAACAATACACAAGCACAAACACCCAGACCACGACAAACATCTGTATGGCTTTTACAAATATTTGTCATGTGCGGGGATCGAACCCGCGACCGCTAGCACATCGGCCAGTTGCTGTGACCATTGCGCCAACGCGTCGTCAAACTACTACTGTTATATAGCTAAATAGTTTGTTTGACAGCTTTTATCTCACTACAATACTCACATCATCAATCATTCAATCATCAATCAAGTATAAATACCATTAATAATATATAAATAAATACCATATCCCAAATATAAAAATAAAATGAAAATTGATTCACTATCACGATAGTAAACATTACACAAATAAGTTTAAAGAAATGCCTTCCTTTTTATTATGATCTATGTAATGGCTTCAAAAAGGATGTATTCAAAAATAAGTACAAAGAATTCAATAATAAAATATTTGAGATTTTGTAAAAATATAAATTAAAAAAAAAAACTGCAATTTCTGGAAAAATCCTTTAAAATCTTTCCTTATTTAAAAAATATTTGTAACTAATTTCATACAAAGGTCATGCTTATAGATAAGACGTATTTATTATGCTGTTTTGTACACCTCATAAGCGAAGCGTTGAGGTGTGTTCTAGTCTCACTTCACGTAAAACGTGTGATTTTTCGAACTTAAAATATCTTTATTTATCGTATTTTGCACTTGTAAAATAACGTATACACACACATTACAACACTATTGAACACTCATGATAATTTTAATGTCATTTTTGTTATTTAAGCTAATTAAAAAACGGTTAGAAAAAGTTCTGTCTCGGACGTCCGTGTGTCTGTATGTGTGGATCCTGTATGTGGTCATGATAACGACCGAAAGACTTCACTAATCGAGCTCTTTTTTTTTCTTACGATCAGTATCGTTAGAAATAGAACTTTATTTAATTATACAGTCTAATTCGATGTGGTTGTAAAAAAGATGTAAAATATGCTGGCGCGATTCGCAATGACTCTGCTTTCTGCTCCAGGGTTGTGGGTTCGATTCACACCCCGAGTCTGGAAGAAAAAGTAAGTCTGAACTATATAAAGTTAAATAAGCCGTTGACAGAGCTTTTCCCTTTTTTAGCCTTTGGAAAAAAAATGGTAGTGAACACCGACTTGGAAAAAAAATAGGTCGTAACAACTTTTTTTTTATGTTGCAGGGGAATCCATTGACGGATGATATCCAGGACGCGGGGGTAGGCAGTCCTAGACCTATGTCGGACTTGGCTCTTTGGGAGTGCAGTACCTTCAGCCGCTTTAATTGGAGGGTCCCGGATCTGCAGGCAACAGGACCTCTCCAGCGACAGGCTGGCCTCAGCGAAAAGGCCAGACTTCTCCTTCATGGGGACTGTCCGGCTCACCCCTGAACAGTCCCGACGACGCCGTGTCTAGCAGGACCGGGTTCCAATCCCGGCCCGACACGGGCACAGGGGCATTACTGGAGGCACATTAAGTAGCGCCTCCTACGCACCCCCCTTCGTCGCTCGCGCATGGAAGCCACGTCGGTGGCCTCCTCTCTCACCCGCTCATCAGCCTCTTTCTGGGACATTGCTGTCTCGCAGGAGGAGACCATCGCCTTCCAGGACTCATCGTCGCCGAGCATCGCGGTGATGATGCTCGGGAGCGACAAGTCCCCTCCGAGGAGGTCGAAACAACTAAAACCAGCATTAATTTACAAAATAAAATAATAATTTCTGACGAGGTCAAAATTATTGAAAAAGCGATCGTTCTGAACACTCTTCCACTTGTTTCGAGAGTTATGCTGTCCACTGGAACCTGTGACAAACTGACAATAGAACAAAGAATTGAAGAATCCGCCGTTATTATTTCGAAACAATGGTTCCTTTTAAGATAAAGACATTTATTTACTCTCAGTAACTAATGGAAGTGATTCTTGAGGTTATTTTCTGAGAGATAATTTTAATACTTTATATTTATTTATTTAGTTATTTATTTGTGTATTATCAATTTGGTGAAATACTTATGGCATTCATTAAGAATTTTCTTTTTTAAATCCAATTTTACGCGTGTATTAAGCAGTTATGGTCTGTCAATAACTTTGTTAAGTCCTTTTATAATAATGACCGTGAAATTGGGAACTGTATACGCCACTGAACATCTGAACTGAATAAGCTTGTAATCGTCCCACTGCTGGGCAAACACCTCTCCTCCGTATAGGAGAAAGGTTGGAGCTTAATCCACCACGCTGCTCTACTGCGGGTTGGCAGATTATTAATTTCCCTAACATGAGTAACGGTCGCTATCAGATGTCTATTATAACAACCGGGACAAACAGCTTTACGTGCTCTCCGAGTCACGGTGGGGAGACGCACAAGGACATACACTCAGACCGGAAACAAATATTTATACAAATTCAAATATTTGCCCCGAACTGGAATTGAACTCTTGACCGCCGGCGTTGAGGCGACTACTCGCACCACTACATCAGAACGGTCATCATATGAACACCTAGAAATAGAAATAAAACGTTGTCACAATTTGTATCTAATCTCTGTTTAAAAAAAGTTATTAAAAGTTATTTTAATACAACAAAAGTCTCTAGAGGTTTCAGTAACATTGAGTTTTGTTATATTTTGTTACAATGGCTAAAATTTGAAGGTTGAGAAATTCTTAATTCCTTAGATAGCTCGTTTATTCAGGAAGTTTATAGGTTATAAACCAACACGTAACGATGTACTGGAGGGAAGTGGTGACCATAAATTAAACATAAAAACTTTGTAATTTACACTGTCCTTTATATAAAAAAAGAAACAGAATTAAAAAAAAATGTTGTCTTAGTTTCATGTTCGTATTACACACGTTATGTTATTATTATACGAGATTTTATTTATCACTTCATACTTAATATAACCTATAATATAAAAATAAGTCGGATTTTCCTTCCTGACGCTATAATTACAGAACGCACGAACCGATTTCCACGGTTTTGCATTCGTTGGAAAGGTCTCGGTCTCCGTGAGTTTTATAGCAAACAAAATTCAGGAAAAATTTCAACAGAAAAGCAGGAAAACAGGGATAATCATTTTTCGTATACAGCGCCATCTCTGATACATAGCATGTACTACTTCATCTTTTTATCCCCAAACGAAATGTTACAAAAAACGAAGCCCTCTGGTGGGGAAACGGAGTTCGCCGGGTTTGCTAGTAATATTATAATAATATTATTTATAAATGCGAAGTTTTGATTGAAGGATGTCTGCTACTCATTCGCACAGTGCAGCAGCAGTGGGTTGTTTACAGTCTGATTCTATTCAGTTGATAGTACAAGGTTACTTTTTATCCTGGAAAATGTACGGTTCCTGAGATATTGAGTTCCACGCGAACGAAGTTGCAGACAACAACTAGTTTATTACAATATTAATAAGTCACTTCTTAAAAATTTTCTTAACTTGATGTAACTTCGAAAATACTACCGTGACTCGGTGCAGATTTGTATCGATTTGTCTAAAGTGACGTAGAAAAAGCGTATGAAATTTCAAAATGTTGTGGGTACAAGGTTTGCGCAGAGTATAAATGCCTTTTGAGGTTTCTTTTATCATTTTTCTCTCATTGACAATATGCGTTGTACCCAGCTTTTAAACATGACCAGAACTTAAGCTTACTTGACTAATTCATAAGAGGCAAGTAATTTAGTCGAGTAGCAAGTGTATTACAAAATAAATTACATGCTATTGTACAAAATTTGTTCGGTCCTCGATCGATTGGAATAACCAAATGAGTGGCTAGTGACTTCATTACCCAGTGAACGAAAACGCGTAAAGGAAGGGACGCTACTCATTCGAAAAAATGAAATGGTTCAACAAATTCACCTCCTAATTTACTTGCAAATTTTGTTCGGTTATGCTTAGTGACTAAATCTATCACTGCTCATCTACATTACAAGTCTAGTGCGAAATGGACCTTAAGGTATTTCTATAGCAAAGGATAAATAAAATGATACGAATAAACAGTTTTATTTTTAATCGTATACATTACTGATTCGTGGAAATTTCATTGTTCTCAACGACTCATGGAATTAACTAATGTGTTTTGATTCTTTTTCCTTTTTTCATTTTGATTCCCTTTGAATTCTTGCTTCGAAATTCGAAATAAATGTTTGGACATTTTCAACGACAACGACGTGTAAATATTTATAAGTTACTGTAAATATTCTTTTTTATATCTAAAGGCGAGGGCGTAGCCATAATCAGGATCAGACATGATTATTCACGTGGGCGTCTAGGCGAAGAACAAATTAAAAGTCCAAAATCGATCTTATAATCTCTTCACTTCACAAAACACTACTTGTTTCGTACAACAATTGACCACAACTACTGCGAAACTACCACCGGTTCGGAATGTAGATTCTGCCAAGAAGAAATGGCAAGAAACTCAAATATAATAATCATTATCAAATCAAATAAATCATTATCAAAAATAACACAAAATGACTCACGTATACCGGGCAGTCCAAATGCGTCCGCCCCGAGCGCTGGCTGGCAAGGAAGTGAGAGTGCATCGCTAAGTGCATGCTTTTATAGTTCTACCCGCATAGTGATTTTACAAAATGTGGGTACATTTAACAGAGTTGGTACATCTAATATTTTACAAAGTGTGGGTACACCTAACATATCTATGCTAAAAATAGAATAGGCTAGTTTGTAAACAATGGCTTTTAGGGATGAATTTTGATAAGTCATCACGTCTCTAAATATGTAATGAGTCTTTGTAGAATTTATGTATAAAATAAAGAAAGATTTATGTTATATTCATTATAATTTTACGGTAGTAAAATTTAACTCTATTCACAACGGTTTATTAAAGGCTGGTTTAACCGTTGTAGCCCAACAATCTCAATAGGTCTAAAGTAGCTGCGTTTCGTGCGATGAATATATAATAATGTGCATAGCTGTTTCTCTTCTCTTCTATTATTCTTTCCTCCTAGTACAAATATACTTCTGTAAGTAACACATTTTTAACTCCTCTGGTGCTGATAATTGGCGGTGATCACATAACTACTTATTTGATTGCTTACCTTTTACATACAAAAATCAATAACAACTTTTTGCGCATTAAATTATTTACAAATAATTATTCAAATTAACGTTTATACTTAATTCATTGAATTCGCTATATTAAAAATAGCTTCGAAATCTAAATAAATTATGGTAGAGAATTAAAGTTCTTGCTTTATGTAATTGAATGGAGTCGTTAATGAAGGCTTTGCATGTTAGCTTTTTTATACAATTAAAGTAAGCAATAATTTTCTCTATTTATATTTGTCGTTAAAATACAGTAATATTTCATATTTTATCGAGATATAAATTTCCTTCTAATTTCGACTGATTTTTTTAGACATTATCAAGAGTTGCTTATAGTTCGCCCGCTATAAGAATGTGTTCCTAAATATATCAAGTTTGTTTTAGGTAGTAGGTATATGAAACAAAGTGTATATTTTATAGTTAAAATTTAAAACAATTTGTTATGTTTACTATAAATATCATTACTTAATTTTACCTGTACTAGTGGTCGCCCAGTGGTCGAAATTCGATCTAATCTATAATTGACAGCATTGTAACATCATAAAAATATGATTTCGCATAACATGGTGAGCATATGCAGCAGTCTGATCTGTGACAATAAACAAACAGACAGACTTTGACAAGAAACAAATTTTTTTTTCTATAATATGTCATTGTACATATGTACGTGTGTGTGCGCGATAGTGTGTGTGTAATGTTTTTTTAATGAATTTAATGTATTTTTTGAGCATTATTATAACCATATAAACTTTAACTGTGACAAATTTTAAAAATCTCCGTCCGCGTAATTTTCATAAAAAGGGGTAAAAAGTTTTTGCTTCACGTATTAATATATTGATAATATTTTAAATTTACAAATTTTTTCATTTCAATATATTATATTGGTCGGTCAAATACAAAACAATTTTTGTAACAGATCCTTTATTAAAAAGTGACAGCGGAAAGACAGCTGCGGTAATGTTGAAACAATGTCGACGAATATTAAGAATAGACTATTTATAGCTTATTTTTGGTTTAATAAGTAATAGTAATACAAATTGTAGTTAAAAATGATAAAGTAGTTTATTAAGAGATTAAAAATATCAATTAATGCGTTTAATGGATTTTGATTGTGCTAAACATTTAATTTAACCAATGTCACGTAGGATGACGAAGACACGAAGGACAATGATCGGAACCGTTGAAATTGCAAACAAAATTACAAATATTTCGTCACTGCAAAGTCACATCGGTTTACCATCTGACACGTGCCAATGACGTACTCTTACAGAAAACTTCTCTGAACAATTAAACCAAATGAATGAATGAATAAATGAATGAACTTCTCTGAACTTTATAACAATTACGTATGAATTCTTATAATGTCAGGTGACTAAAAATGCTGCTATGCTTAATATTTTTCTACTTAGCTACAGATTGCAATTATTATAGGCACAGATATTATATCTGAATTTATTGTAGATTATTATTTATTACACTTTATTTCCGATTTCATTTTAATTTTTATTTAGCTAAATAAAGTAAATATATAAAATACATACATATATATTTTTATACTTCAATATACTGAAAAACTATAATTAAAACTAATTATATTCATCATATGCCTATATTAATTTTGTACAAGTTTATGATTAATAATTTTATGCCATCATTGTTGTAAAAAATTTTAAGGTAAAAAAAATCTAAAAAATTACTCCAATTTGACTCTTACGATCATACCTTTTGTTTGAAACTTCGACGATATTCGCAAGATTTATTGCCTCGATAAAGCACCCTACTTGTAAATTATTCATATACCGTAACATTTCACGACACCAGTTAAAAGTAATCATATGAGAATCGTTAAAAATCTGTGTTTATGACACATCTGTGTTTTATTTATTGTACAGATTATCGTTGACAGCATTACGCAATATGTATCAATCGTTAAGTAATATCAATTTAGGTAAAACATTTATTTCAAATAAAAATTAGGTATTCTTCATATTTACAGCAAAAAACTTAAAACAATATTAAGTTGCAGATAATTATAGTATAAACCATATCAGCGTGGATTCGTAGCAAGAATGTTTATATAATTTCCTCGTAGTATCGCGACTTCGATTCCTTTATTCGAGAAATGAACCAAATTTCCTATCAACCAGTGAGGAGAATGAGTTATGGTGTTATCTAAGTCAGTGCTTATTTTCGAGCTACGCTTAGTACACTTCGTAATCTTTACAAATCAGCCGGTTTTTGCGAAGTAAGCCTGCGAAGTAACTAAAATATTTAACTGATTGGAAACGAAACAACATGAATCAAACCTTAACACTGTTTTCCTACAATCTAGCAATAAATTTGTATTTATTGTGCTTTAGTTTATAATATACTTGTACATAATTATTAGGTAAAATAATTAGTTATTTTTTTATGTTTTATAAAAGTTTTGTATCGTTAAATTAATTACGTATCTCTCATACTATATAATGCTAATATTATAAATGTACTGTATACCGTATATACCGTCTGTCTATTACGCTTTTACGATTTAACAACCAGGCCGATTATAATGAAATATGGTAATACTTTTAACTTTAAGAAAATTCACAATAGCCAAATTTTGTGATTACAATTTATAGTGAATACTATCCTTGTTTATTAAATAGTTTTACTGATAATATAATTTATTAATAATTTTTTTTAGATGGCTATGGGAATAAATTTTGAATTGAATACTTGTTATTGTATTTAATAAGCCTTATGTCCACTGCTGAACGTAGGCCTCCTCCATCATCTCTATTTTGCCAATACTTGCCACGCTTGGCAGGCGGGTTTGTGAGCGCAGTACTATGGAAGGATATGGTGACGTTACTGCCCATCACCATACTGGTATACAGTTATTGGCACCGCTATAGCTTTAGTCGCTTTTTACAAAACTTTGGTAAGAAAGAGGTCGGGACTATTCTTTTCTGCCGGCTACCGTACAGCAGAAGTTTCATGTCATATAATACAAGATAAAATAGCAATGAACGGGATATATGGAAAATCAAATCCCATAGATCTATGTATTATTTAGTAGTGATCTACTATTTAGTCGTGAATAAACAGTAACAATAAGTACACACTTATGTTTTTAGGTAATTCCTTATAGTTTTTTTATGGAAATGGGTTACCCAGTTCGATTATAAATACATAAATTAGAAGTACATTATACAGCCCCTAAGTCAAAATTATACAACCGGTTAGTACCTCAGGTACAACTGTACGCAACAATATGCGCAGTACGATTTGCGCCGCAAAAGCTTTCAAATATTACGCAACGAACACTGGTTACTTGCTACCCTGTACAGATAAAATCTGATTTCTGGTGTAAAAGCCACGGAAACCAAAAACCGCGGCCCCAATCTTTGTTAATTTAACACTTCGCTTCTGGTTTACTTTACTTATTTACCATTAACATATGTATGTTCATCTGAGGAAGATGATATGAGTACTTTTCGGGAATAATTAAATGGAGATAGCTGTATCAGCCTGTAAACAACCCACTGCTGAGCGAAGGTCTTTTCTCTATATAGAAGAAGGGTTGGAGCTTTATCCACTACGCTGCTCCACTGCGGATTGGCGGATAATTTCCCTACTACGAGTAACGCTCGTTATCAAGTGTTTATGATAACAACCGGGACCAATGGCTTCACGTGACTCCGAGACACGGTGGAGAGACCCACAAGGACATACACCCGGACCGGAAACAAATATTTGTACAAATACAAATATCTCTCCCGAGCGGGAATCGAACCCGCGATCGCCGGCGAATAGTTACCTAAAACCGCTATTTTAGGTAACTACTCGCACCACTACACCAGAACGACCGTCTGGAGATAAAGTATTATTATAATATTATTATATAATTCAAATTACTTATTTATTATGGGATAATATCGTTTTACATAACAATTTAATTGTGATTAAAATATATTTTGAAATTGAACTGAGACAAATAAATGAATATACCGAGAATAAATTAAAATATAGCCTAGTAGGTATAAGGATTATTTGTTAGGTAATTGTAATGTTGTGTTGTTTTATTTTTTATATAATATTTTAAAAAACATTACATGAAATCTGATTCTAATCATTTGAAAGTTCACAAATATATAAAAGTGGAGAAACATAATTCAAATAAAAAGCGACAATTTAAAATGTATACAAAAACTAATTTCCTTAAGAAACTGGCTGCTTTAGCATAATTTAATTTATTACCGTCCGGAGATATGCAAATAGAACCTAATTTAAATTTCAATGGCGCAAAACAGTAGTAAATGTTATTTATCATTCGTCACAAATCGTAATCTCTTTAGTGATGTTCAGTTAACAAATCGCTTGAAATTCACGAGAGCAGTTTAAAGATAATCATTTAAGTCAATTTTGAGATCGCCTGATAGTACGAGTATGTTTCTCGTGTAGTGGCGTAAGCTTTTAAATACTAATTCAAGTTAAGCTCCTCTAAGCGAAGCACTTTGTTCTTTGATATGTTTTAATTAAGATTTTGCTTGAAAGCTAGAAGAAAATAGTATAATAAAATCAAAATACTCGTTAGTAGTAAGTATTTTTATCGAGTACCATTCTGTGTGATGAGATGAAATGATTTAGGGATTTTACACACATCAATCTTCTTTGCTTAACAAGCTTGTCAAACTTGTCAAAACGTATCAAATAGTCAAAATAATCAAGTGACTTATCAAATGCTTAACTTTATTATCTACCTATATTATCGTGGATGATCGTTAGTAGCAGTTGGCTGTCATAGAAACATGATTTGACCTCGCTAAAAACAGATGCAAGATTATTGTAATCGCTCTGAAAAGTGCAATAATATTTAGTTCTGAAAAGAAGTGTTTTATCTGTCGATACAGTTCGTCATACTAATACTAACTAAGAATAAAAAATAAAAAAAAATCTGTCGATACAGTGTAGTATTTTTTTCTATTATGACGTCACGGTACGGAGACACGGCTTCATTTCTTTCGTCACGTTTTAATTCCCTGCGGAGATTGATCAAAATGAGTTAGGCAACGTGCGGAATTTTGTATTTATAATATTATGAAGATCGAGATAAAGCTACAGACTTGCAGAACAAGTGGCGAGAAAACAAATAATCGACGCGAGATCAAAGTGCACGCAAAACTTATTATCTAATAAGTACGGCGATAATGTAGCTTTCTTATATATTATTTCTTATATCATATTATATTATATATATTCTATATTATATATATATATTATATCTAAAATTATATTTCGCAAACAATTTAATGTAAGCTTTATCATTTGTAAGTGTTCCTTTTTATTACCATTCGGTTTTGTATATAAGACCTACGATAATAATAAATTACAGATTTGTCTTGATACCAATTACGAGTATTATTATTTACCAACACCATCACCTCCAAAAATATTTTGGCCGAACTGGCTGTACCTTTAATTAATATTTTATTAGTTTTCTAAGTCGATGACCATTTTGGTGCAGTGGTTACAAAAGTTCACGGATGACGGATCCCATTCCCACTCGAACCAGATATTTATAACTAAACTAGTATTTCTTTTGATTAGGGTTTTAGTCCTAGTAGGTCTTATTAACTGGTTTTGAAGAGCACGTAAAGCCGTCGATCCTAGATGTTATCTCAAATATAACTTAATAAATATAATATAAATTAACTTATAAATAATAAATACTCGTATAAATTAACGATAATAATTATTCTTATAGGGAAATTATGCGCTAACCCGGAGTGAAGCAACATAGTGGATTAAGCTCTATCCCTTCTCTTATACAGGCGAATAAGAAAGTCAATTATTCATGTCATATTTCAAATAAAAATACAGAAGAAGACAAATATATATAATAAGAATTTCAAAATCAAAAACAACTTTATTCAAATAGGCCCCACGATTAGATTAAATAAGATTATTATTTTTGTAAAAGTAAAGCTACCACCGATTCGGAATTTAGATTCTGCAGAGAAGGATCGGCAAGAAACTCCGCGGTTACTCTTTTGAAAATAATATATAAACTGTGTTATAATTTGTTAACAAAGTTAAAAAAGTAAATCTTAACAAACTTTAAATCTCAGAAAACTTCTTGACATTAAACAAGATGTTAACCTAATTGCAAGAGAACTTCCAACCGGCATAAAATTTTACTCAAACTCGTCCGAACCGCAGAATATAATCTGATACTAACCTAAACTTTTCCCACATCCCAGAAGTCTCGCTCCAAAATGCATATTTAAAGCCTTTTCCTATTAGTACCCGAGCGATTCTTAATGTTGAAAAACAGTTTTAAAAGCACCATTCGTGGAAATGGTTCTTGTTCTTTTGTACTAATAAATTCTAATTATGTCATTATAGCTTACTCTCAGTATTTGTGTAAAGATTTACTTAGCATTTTTAATTTTGTTTTATTCATACAGCACAACAGATTGATTAAATAAAATTAAATTTAACCTATTTCATACTTATACCTGACAACTTTGAACTGAACTAAATTTAATCGGCCTGTTGACATCCCACTGCTGGGCAAATATCTCTTCACGATATAGAAGAAGGGGTGGAGCTTAATCACCACACTGCTCTACTGCGGGTTGGTGGATAATTACCATATTATGAGTAATCAGGTATCTGATGCCTATGATAATAGCCGAGACCTACGGTTTTACGTGCTCTACGAGGCATGACGGGGAACTAACAAGGAAATACACTCAGACCAGAAACCTGTATTTGTAAAAATACAAATATCTGCCCCGAGGGTGAATTGAGCCCCAAACCACCCGTGTTAAGACTTTCACTAGTACAAAAGAACGGTTGTCTGATGACCTTGCATGCTTGCAGATAAACTTAAATTTAACTAGTTTTTATCGTTACTGTTTCACGTTTTTATATTTAAAATGAATCGAAACGCATGATAGTGATATTTTATAGCCTAAAAATTATAAATAAAAATGATTCAAAGTACGAATTTTTTAAATGGGTCCTGTAAATCAAGAAATTATTAGATAAACAAAACAAACACACTTTTCAGCTTTATCTCACTGTAGTCTATATTCATAATGAAACTGTAAAAGGTTCAATTCAGTAGGTACATTGAATAAATTGAATTTATTTTTTGGAAAGTATTCAATAATCCATACTTTTTTTTTGTTTATTTAAGCATGCTAATAATATACATATATAAATATGTATACATTGAATAAAAAACACGTTCTTAATACATATATCAATAACTAGCATGCATAACATACAATCAATTGTTTGTCAATTTGTCAGCTTACATAACACAAAACAAAACCATTAATTATTATAAAATAAAAAAATATTCAAAATAAAAGCGATTATTACAAAAAAATAATATTAATTTAAAAAAAGGTAAATTAAAAAATAAATATATTTTTATATATATATTTATTTTAGTAAATGGACAATAAGTTTATTCTTATACATGTTAAAAGTATCACCAAATATGTCAACGCCAGGTAAATCTTTTACAATCCTGTTATAATTCAAACACAGTTTAACTACGGGCGCCTGATTTCCCATACTAAAGCCGATATCTTAGTTACTCAATTATTTTTTTTCATATTGTCCGTCCATCTAATATAACGGCCGCACACCAAAATTACTGAATAATTTTAAATGAAACCGTGTATTGATTTCACAAACAGACACTGAATACATTTATCCAGAAATTTTGCACAGTTTCTTTGGGACAGTCAAAGTGTTTACTTAGTACCTACATTAAGTGCGTAGTCCGATATCATTTATTTATTTTCCCGTTAGAAAATATATTTTTTAAAGATTGTCTCATTAATGTATTATAGGCGTACCCTTAATGTAAAGTCCAAATAACTTGAAACCGGTGGGACTATTACGTAACTTGAGGGATCTCGAGTAATCGCTGTGGTGTTGAATTTAAATACTAGGAATGTATAAAAACCTTTAAACGTATGGGTCATCTTTATCTGGCATATGTACGCCAGATAAAGATGACCCATACGTAATAAATAAATTATCTTATTAATTGAATAAAAGAGATCTAAGTCGGTGGAATAGCAAGTTACATTTTTTTTTATGATATAGGTTGCAAACGGGCACTCGGAGCCTTTTGGTGACTACCGACGCCCATAAACATCAACATAAGAGGATGCAAATGCGTTGCACTCTTTTTCCCCATACCCCCCCCCCCTCCCCAATAGGCCACCGGATACAAACCGCACGAAATGTGACAACATAGCTGTCACTACACGCCGGTATCATGTGAGCGAGAGGTGCGGCATGGCACTACCTCTTACAATCTACTGATAATATAGATATCACAAATGTACATATTCATTAATGAAAAAAAATACACCAGTAAAATATTCGAGATATTTACCAAATGAAAAATTCTTAAATCCTTACAATACATATATACATACATATATATAACATAGAAGATATACGGCGTCGTGTGATTAAGTCACCGGGGCTTAATTGAAAAATATTAAGAAATGTACTTTATGAATACGTAATAGGGTCTCAAATTTGGTGACATGTGCGAAGAAAATTTGTCATATCGTAAAATGGAAATTATATTTCCCATTACATTTGAATTATATTTGTTCGAATGCGCTGATCTCAGTTACCAGGCTGATTTCATTTTGTAATTGAAAGCTAGGTTGTTTAGGAACATTACAATTACAGATTATACGAATATATTGTAGATTTAAAATCATATATTACATATATCATTATAAGCATACATTAAGATAACTAAATCAGCTTGTGGACATCCCAATGTTGGGCTAAAGGCTCTTCACCATATAGGAGAAGGATTGGAGCTTAAACCACTACACTGCTCATTACGAGTAATGATTGGTATCTGATGTCAAGTCTACGATAGAAACCGGGATCTATGGTTTTACGTGCTCTTCGAGACACGACGGGGAGGCCAACAAGGACATACACCAAGACCAGAATCAAATATTAGTACAAATACAAAAATCTGCCCCGAACGAAAATCGAACCTGCGACAGCCAGCGTTGAGACGACTACTCGCACCACTACACAACAATCATAAACACGCGGACAAAACCACAAGAGACAACCGGTTACTTAAAATAACGGACTTCATGCGAAGGATTCCTTGCCAATATGGTATTTACACAAACATTTTGTTCGAACTAAAAAAACGTCAGAAAAAGCACGTTTCGTGTATAGGAAATAAATATTATTAGCTTAAGTTTTTTTATTAAACTTCGCTGTAACGTTCGTTTCGATAAATATTCTGTGAAAATCTTGAGTCTGTCTATTACAGTCTCAGTCAGTATGAACATTGTCTATTATCTTTACATATACTCGTATATTTATAAATAATTTTCCAAAAAAAGTCAACTAATTATATTGGTCGATAACATATTTACAAATAAAAATTAATCTTGTACTTTCAAAACTAAATGCTGATTTTTTTTTCTCGATAATAATCACAATTATTAAATAAATAATTGATTAGAAATGAAAGCATATTTAAGAAAAACTTATTACGTCAACGGTGGTTTAAAAGAGCCTTTATTATTAAAAGTATTTGTTATTTTATTATAGTATATTTTATTGTAGTATATATATATATATATATATATATATATATATATATATATATATATATATATATATATATATATATATATATATATATATATATATTTAGTGTAAATAAATAATAAACATTCAATCTTAGCTTTACGTTGTTTATCGTCCCATTCCGACCACAAAGGCCCAATTCAACATTTACCCCTATTTACATTTCAAATGTGTCCTTTCTCTTAATTATAGTGTAGCCACGAACATGCAAAAGGGTCAACCATACTATGTATATATAGGAAAATAGGACAATCCAATAACTTCCTCAATTTCCTTTAATTTACGTTTGTACCTGATAACGTGACACGTAATTGTGCGTGTGTAATCTATGTTACGGTCATTATAGTATCAAGTTCAATGCTGTCTATACTTAAGGTTGCCGGTGACTTTGCTTGCTTAAAAGGAGATTATAATCAAAAGCCTAAGTAATAACATTTAATGCCTTCAACTTTAATCTTATACATATAACAAAGGTAGGAAAGTCGAAACTCTACATTGAATATTTTTTTAAAAGAATACTTGGGGTGTGATCTACAATCGATACCGAAGCCAAAAATTTAGTTTTTAGAGTTTTTGTCTGTTTGGCAAATTTGGCACGAATATTATTAAGAAGTCGGGTCAACATATAGGCTACATATTATCACGCTATCACCTACGGGGAACGAGCAGTGAACCTTTATTTCTTCAACGCATTCTGTAACAACGTGTAATCTAATAGCGTTCACGCAGACGACGTCGCGGGCAGCAGCTAGTTTACTATAAAAAAGAACTCATCTCAAAATTTTTTTACATTATTTTATCAGTAGATTCGGGAAATAAAGTCGTCAAATACTCTTAAATAAAATTTCATTCTTTCAGCTTCACAAATCAAAGAACCCCCAATAAAATTATCATCATTTTATCGTCATACTAATGACTGTTATTAATAATTAAAGCACAAATTTCTATTAAATAATTTTTTTTTCTACTAAAATAATTAAGTCTCAATACAGATTATTAGTATTTCCTAAAAAAATAAACAAATTTATAATATAAAGACTTTATAGACATTATTATATTTTACCCAAACTTAGAAAAAGCACACGCTTACACATTCGTCTCTTTTCTTTTCTCTAATACATTTTATCGTTCCAAAACAAACAGTTTATAAATATTTTATGTTTTACGTTTATTTTAGGGCTACGTTCGAGTCGTAAAATAAGATTTCGTTGAACAATAAAATGAGTGGAATTACACTCGAAAGACATTTTAAGAAATAAGTGTACGTGGGAGACATTCGCGTCTGTATATATGTACAGGGCAGGGACAATCTTTGGATGTCCCCCAATCGAGCCTTACCTTTTTTTACTATAATATATAGACGTAGGCGTTTTTTGTTTAGATAGGCCAATTTATATGTTTCAGACTTTTTTTTTTTATTTGGCTTCCTTTGATAAAAATCCTAACGTATTTTTTTCATTGTCGAGAACGAGATCAATTTGAAGGACAAAAATTTAACAGTATTATTCCTGGTTCAAACCCTTAACTGTAATTTCGATTAATGTGTTCTATACATTAGACTATCCGGACATTTACTAGACACTTTAATTTTCTTATACTAATTTGGTTTCTGGAATCTAATTTGTATCCTTAAAACTATGTTTTATGTACCTGTTAGATTCTAACCAACTAGACTATTCTAAACTCCTAACAACTTTTATATATAAAAATATTTCTGACGCATTTATGTCAATGAGCTCGCCCTACATGACTATCCTGAATTCGATGAAACTCTTTCTATGTTTCAATAGATTTTGATAATTTTGATGGTAGATTTGTAATTAGACCTAAAATGTGACACTACAATGGAGTTCTAGGATTTTTTTAGTTTGTTTCAAAAGGCATACATTCTTAGCAAAAAGCGTCTTCAGTAATCGTATGTTTACCAGATGTTACAGAACAATTCGTAACATAAGTGAAAATAAAGCTTAGATACGGTAATTTAGTTTGTGATTTTCAACTAACCTTTTCTTCCTTTTCACAATAGCTAGGAAGCTGGTGGCAATATTAAAAATTATGGTATCAACGACGATGAAATCATATACCAAAATTGCCACCAGCTCCCTAGCTACAAGCAGAACAGAAATATTGTGAGTGAGTTTAAAATAGTTCCAATTGGACCTCCAGTCCGCTGTTGACCTGAACTAACAAGTATATCGCTTTTAACTCTAGTAGGGTGAGTGGCTGTTAAGCGTGCCTCAAAGACTCTACCACTTTGATAACCAAAGTATCAAGGGTTCCGAACGTTTTTACTTGTGTTGCATTGACTCCAAAACGCTTTATTACAATTTAAAAAAAAACTTAGTCATCGAATCAAACACTCCGAAATTGCAACATAGATAGGTACTCTCCGTAGATAAATATATCTATATATAATAAGGAAATTAAGAATAGGGAGGGATTTTGGACCGATGGATGGATACTTTTATTTAAACGGGACTTACCGCGATTAATGTTTTTTGATTCCCGGTATTTCGGCGACGTTGCAGACGTCGTGGTCACGGGATAAACTGGTTCCCCATTTAAATGAAATATAAATAAATTTCATACTAAATTTCTCCAAGTTTAGCTCCAAGTTTCATGGTCTATTAGTGTTCTCAGTAAATGACTATACAAAGAACGAATGACAATCAATGTCTATCTGTTAGGTGTACAAATGAGTTTTAGGATACTAACATTCCGTGTCGTAAATTTAATTCAAAGTTCCCGGTCACTTATAATATGGTGGCTCTAGTTAGGTAGTATCGGAAAGTAAAATAATTTTAAGCATAACCTCTAAATTTGTGAATAAAAAATGCAAACTGATAATCTATTTACTAGACACTGCATTCGCTATGAATTCCATCAAAGAAAAAGTATTCGAAAAGCATGTGAATCTATCTGCTCTGTTCTCGGGGAAAACATAGTGTCTAAAAGTACATGTGAGTATTGGTTTAATCGATTTAAAGACGGAGATTTCGACGTTACTGATCGTGAACGTACCGGAGCCCCTGTAAGGGTGCACGACCAAGAACTGCAAGCGTTGCTGGATGAAAACTCTTATCAGACGGAAAAACAAGTTGTAAAACAGCTTGAGGTAGTACTGGTCAAGGGTACGTTATTGGTTCTTGGATGGCAGGTTATGCCGCACCCGGCGTATTCTCCGGACATCGCTCCAACCGATTTTCAATTGTTTCGGAAAATGCAAAACGAATTGTCTGGTGTACGTTTCAAAACATTTGAAGAAATCCAAAAATGGGTAGAATTCTTCCTCGCCTCGCTGGATGAAACTTTTTTTGCAGAAGGCATCCGTGAACTACCTAACAGATCGCTCAAGGTTATACAAAGTTATGGAGATTATTTTGATGAATAAAGTTCTATTTTTTTTTTTGAATTTTTTAAAAAAGTGTCCTAAAACTTATTTGTACACTAATATATACGCAAAGGCTTTATAATTCTAGTTGAATGAAATCGTAGGTTTAACAATATATTATTTACCATTAGTCATTTCTAAGAAATGACGAATAAGTAACTATATTGGATCTCTTTTGTTAAACGTTAACAAAAATCAATATTGTACCGAGGGTCTTTGAATGTTATTTTAGGTTTCATATCATTTCCTGGCGTACGGATCTTTGGAATTTATAATTAATTAAATTCTTAGACTAAAATTTAATTAATTTATGTTTTATAAAATAATAGTGTTGAGGATTTAATATCAATTTAATTAAGATAAAATCACATAAAGTTATAAAAAAATTAACATTGGCGTTGTGCAATTAAATAGATTATGAAAATGCTTCAAAATTCCAATTAAAGTTTTCGCTGATTTATTATTAAAATTAAGCCACTAACTAGCCACTAGTCCTTGCGCAAAAACTGAGCTGAATTTCAAACAATTTTTGAAATTTGAACTTCATTTTTTAAAACACAGATGTTGAATTTTTTTAATAAAATCCTTTTCGGTACCACCAATTCATAATTCCGAAGCTCTTTATTATTTTAAGCGGCGTAAAGTGAATTTTTACAGCACACTCGGAGTTACTTAAAATTATTTTTAAAATGTGAATTTCATGATTCAAGTTAAGCTTTAACGAGAAAATGTTTTTTCGGCTTGTACATATAAAAAGATTTCATAAGTGTGTTAGGAGAACTTTTTAAAATTTTATATGTAGAATGTGGCGTAATATAAACCAAGTATACACAATATTATTTAGACTTTGAACCGATGACTTTAGACTTGGCGTTTTTCAAACGAAAAATTATGGATACTAACTTTTAGGTTGATAAATGCAAATTTGTTTGTAAGAGAGTAAAAATTCTTATTTAAAGTATGTATGGTATTTTAAGATTTAATTACTATAATATATATTTATATCCTATTTATATGTAATAAATTTGTGCACCCCTGTTTCATTAATTTTAAATTATTGTTATTATAACTAGATTTTTATAAGAAATAGAGCAACTGAGACTAGCTAAAAATAAAGCAAAGCATTAAAGAGTACGCAGTAGTGCCTTAACACATACTTCAGTCATTAATATATCGCATCCATGGACTACTTGAATTACCAACTACCTGAGGGACACCAATCTTCAGCGAGCTATGACAACAAAATGTACAAATGGTAAATATGAACTTACTTTGCTATTAAAATTGCATTATAGTGCAACAATTATTGGGTCAGGATGTCAACAATAACAATGGTCAATAATATCTATAATCAGTACATTTTATTATACCTGGTTTATGAACTTTCAACTCTACATAAATATACTCTACACACATCGATCAGTCTGTACAAAGCATATCACATAACAAGCAGGATTACTTATGTCCTTACCTATATCCGATATTGCATTTGTATTGCATATGTAGCAATTTTATCAGAAATGTGACTAGAATTTATATAAAATATCAAAATAGCAACCATTCGACTTATCATTCCTAATCAGAAATATCATTCAAAACAGCAAATTATTTGATAATATTTAATTTAAAGCATGATTATTCAAAGTATTTTTGAAAAAACAAACAGTGTCACTTTTATCAACAATCAAAAAAAAATTACATTCCAAATGATCCACTAGAAATAAATACTGAAATCTCTAAAAACAATTACAAATTACTAACTTTGGTATGTTTTTTTTAATACTTCTATGATTATTATCAAATCTGCCCTCGCAGTTAATGGAATTATTAATTAATAATAAATTATTGAAACTAAATTAAATTAATGGCATTTAACGATTACTTAAATAACCAAAAATTGATGATAAACTTAATTTATAATCTTGTGTCATTATTATAAATAACCTTAAAAGAAAGAAAATTCTGAAATAAGGACCTAAATCATAAAACGCGGAGAAACTTACACAAACAGTATTTTTAAGAATTCATAACAGCTCAGATTTTAATAATGTTGTTGATACGTAGCTTGTAGTTACGCTAGTTCGCCGTCTACGAGGTATACCTCGTACAACTATAATTGTCAACGAATCGAAAAAGTAATGCCATAATTTTTTACATTTTATTAATGTTTTCCATGACATTCTCACGAAACTCCAAATCAAATATCAAATATAAAAATGAATAGTCATTATATTCATAAATTCAAGATTGTTTCAAGAGTGAAATAAAATACATCTTTGGTTTAAAAATTAGTTTGTTTTTGTTTTTTTTTTACCAAATGTTCCGAGTAACCACTTATAATTAATAAAAAATAATATAATACAAATCAAACCTTTTTTAAATATTTCCATCATAATCATTTACAAGATTTTAAAATGATTTTAATAAATCGTTTTCATAAAGAAGATATGCTTAATAACATTTTTATCGATCGTAAACGTTAGAATATATTTGTTGATAACATCGAAGTAAAATTTCAATTTTAATATTAATTATTATTGTTATTTAAAATATGTTTTTAATTGGATTTTCTAATGAAACTAAGAAAAATAACAGTATTTTCTTATCTTGAAATAACCGACAGTTCTCGTAATCGAGATTTTTATCAACTTTATACTATAACGTCAAAGTAAAAGGCAACATATCATGTTATTTTACTACATTTTAATCGAGAATCGTTTGCATGTGGCATGCAAGAAAAAAAATTGTATCCGTCACGCAGATTCGTCGAACTATAGGGATATGCGATTACCCGAATATTAGATAACTTATGAAATAAATAAAATAATAAAATCTTTTACAGGTTTTTTAATAATGAAAAAAAAAAAGATTATTTTGAGCTTTTGATCTTTATACCATTTATATTAATGCACAACTTGTACCCGCGACTTCGTTCATGATTACGCGTTTTGATTTTCATCCCCTCTCCCAAGGAAACCCGAATAAATTTTTGGATAAAAAGTACCCAGTATCGTAGCTCGTACTATAAAGTCAAATATTATTGAGTTTCATTCAAATAATTTGTGTAGTTTCGGCGTGACGCGGCCAAGATACAGACAGACAAAAAATGAGAAATCAATTTCAATAAAACCTTTTCTTCAATGTAAAGAATTAAACCTATTACATTTTTTATAGAATGGATATTACATGTATCCATGCAGCAACACTATGTAATTGTTTCTCTCCAGTATGTATTATATTTATCAATCATAATGCACATCTTAACATGTATGAACATTAATTCTATTACTAACAGAAATATTGACTATTCACTTTGTATGAATATATACAAAATAATTAACTATGAACTATTTTTTTTTTCAAACAGGTTTAACCTTTTCGAATTTGGGAGCCTTTTGTTAAAAAACGGCTAGGCTAAAGTCTAAGAGAAAGTAATTTAATTTAAATACCTTTGCATATAATAGCTTAAACATTAATTAGAGTTCAGAATGTAGGCACTAAATGGTAATCAAGCGTCAGGTTTGCGTTCCACGCGAGCGATCACAGACGCCGGCTTAAAATATCTATTTAACTCGAGTTGTGAGGAAAATATAACCTTCTTTCTTATTGTTGTTCCTCGATTAAAAGCTTTTAGTTCTAATCATTTGTCACATACTATTACTTTATTATAATTATAGATTGAATTTATGGTTTTCAGTGACATCTATCTACATATTATTTTGCCAAATAATAAAGAATGGAGAAGACATAATGGGCATTTAATATACTAAACGAAAATTAAATTTCAAATAAAAATGCATACAAACGAACACAATATTGGTGTCTTAATATGAACATTGATAAGACCTCAAAATTTATAGTCAGTAGTCTTTGGATTTGAGCTCTATCTATTTAGCGGCCCACATGGTGAAATTTGGCTTCTTAAAAAGTGCTCCAAATTGGTCACGAGTCAATTGTTAGGTCAATAATTATAATTTGGCAGTGATTTTTAGTAATTGGTCAATACTTTGACACTAATTACAAAGAGTTTAAAATTCCAAGGTCATTGATAAAATTTTGGCGGCTAAAATAAATCCTATAGATTGGTTCTAAAATAATTTCTCAAAATAGTCACAGTTGATCAATTGATTTTCATAATTGGTCAACGTTTTTGATATAAAAAATTAAAAAATAATTACTTTAACTTTTTTAGATCAGCACCTCAAAATACGATTGGTCAGAAGCTTACAATAATTAATCAGCATTGATTTGAGGTGCTAATGAATATTTGTGATCTTGAAAATGATAATCACACCAATTGCTATTAAATCTTATTTTATTTTAAAAACCTAAATATTTAAGCCGTAATCAAATCTATGCATTATCTTATAAAATATTTTTTGTCTTAAAGTGTCAAAAGAGAAACTTTTTTATTTTTATGTATGTTGTTAAAAATTCCTATTATAAAATATATATATTTGTCGTGTGCAACTAATTGTTTTTAAACAAAATTTAATGACAACCGAAACTTCAGCGAACATGTGTTTCGTGGTTTTAGGTTTTTACTCAACTATAAATAATAGTTGGGTAAAAAGCGTTCGGTAACATATAATGTCTAAATGTGTTGATATTAAACTATCAAAACATTGAGATTCCTAATAAATAATACTTGTATTATCCGTTGTTTCATGGAGAGTATCGAGATATTCATCCAACATTGAAAAACATAATTTCCAGCTTACGAATGATGAACGATAAAAACTGCTTCGTCTTACCATTTGTAATTTTTATTTCGCTACTTTTTATAAGTCTTATCATTATTTCTCTTGTCATTGATGGAATCAAAATAAATAAAACATAAATTAGCTTTCTTCTATCAATCGTGGTACTCGAGTAGTCACATAATAACATACCTATATCACATCTTATACGTAATATACGTACTATATCATATCATGCCATGGCATATTACCATATCATATCATGTTTTATTATAATTTAAGTAATTCATCATATGTATTATATGTATTTATATAATTTTCAGCAATATTGCTTACTACAGTCGTCGTTTCCTGCAGAATCTTATAAACAAATTCAATACAGTTGAGTCAATCAAGCTCAGCAGGTTAAGTTAGATGTTATCCGATAGTTTAAACTTAAAAGCCTAATAGCCAAATGCATCAGGTGTTCATAATCACAATAGCCTCAGTTAATTGCTTTCGGCTTTAGATTCGAAACGAGTTCAGCCCATAATCGACTAATAAATGATACCGTTGCCTATAAATTTGTTAGTCTAAAGTCAGAAGCTTTGTAAATTTCATCTATATATGTATAGTACACATGATACTGGGCTCGAGTTGTTAACGACTTTTCAATCAGATAATAAATAAATAAATATATTTAACATACACACACGGTCGTCTGTTCCTAAGGTAGACAACTTAATGCCCGTGTTTTAGGTAACAGTTGACTGATATAATTTTTTTATGAATATACATATAAATGATACATATATAAATAAATATATATTACAGCCAGACTCGAGGCGGGAATCGAATCCACAACCCTGGAGCAGAAAAACAGGGCCACTGCCAACTGCGCCACGGGCTAGTCAAATAATCTAGTCTAGGGGTCTAGTCAGATAATTGCATTAATTTGGCTTATTATTTACCTCACGAATGTGAAGAAAACTCTGTGACATAACTTACAAATTAATACATACAGTTTAATTAACTATAAAATAAAGACGTGCCTATAAATAATCAATAAGAGCGCTGTAAATTAAACTTTTCGTTAGCGGAAGAAGGCTTTATCAGGCAGTGTATTTATATTACGTTATTTTAACTTAAATTCTCTCTAAATAGTATAAAATAATTTGAAATATTGCTAGCTAAAAACATTTAAGTGAATTTCGATGTAGTTTAATCTGCCATTTAGAAAATTTTACGAGAAAAGTTTCATATAATATCACAATCGAATTTAAATTTTTTAAAACAAACTAAATTTTTAACTAAAAATAAACATATACCTACAATTTAATATGATCGTGGTTATTATTTACCATTATGATATATTTAATATACAATTTATAATAATCGTTCTATTTTCACGCCAGGGAACAGTTCTTTTTTTTATAAAAATGTTACATTATCTACAAGATAAAGATCAATGCATTAAAATATATTGTAGACAGTTATAAATTAGTGAAGTTATCACGCGACATAATTCATAAAAACCGCTATATTTAGAGTCTCATCATTCTTTGAAATAAAAGGTCATTCATAGGAAATATTTTCATTTTTAACGTCGGAATACATCTACTGGCAAATTGGTTTAATCGAACTTTTAAGATGATTCTTTGCAATAAAAAGTCTTTTATAGCCAGCCGTAAAAAGTGTTTCGTGACCAATTTTCCATGTTTCAGTAATGATAACTTTCGTTAAAATTTTCATCGTCGAATTATCTTATAGACGGCGTAAATAAGTTAATGTGCCTTTTTCACATAAAATAAGATCTAGTACTTATATTATAAGAAATTATTATTCATATTTTTACAAAAAAAAAGCACTAATAAATGAATAGGTACTATAAATTATGTGGATATGAGAGTGATATGTACTTAGTAATTTTATGTGAGGTGGAGTAAAAATATTTTATAAAAAAATATTTTTTGTTCATATTTAAATAGTTTTCTTCTATTGAAATTTTATCTATAGTTTTTTTTTTAAATAGAACCACTATTTTACTATAATTACTAAATTAATTAATTACTATAATTTTTTTAAAAACTCAAAATTTCTCAAACTAAACTTACTACAACCCTGTACAAGTTAGCTTGATCTTTTTGAAAGATGTAAATTTTCTGGTAGACACAACTTTGAAATGACGAACATATTATTTTCTTAATTTAAATGATTTTAAAAATTGTAATAATATTAAAAAAATACATGTAACACAAAAGTCCCTAAAGATTCAAGCGTCGTCCGAAAATTTTAAGACTTTTCATTGCTTCAAAGTAAAATTTAAATAGGAACACTGAAAATAATAGACTCTTGTACAATGTTAAATCGGTCAGACGGATTTTTGTTTCGACCGTTAGGGTAACCGATAGCATCAAGACCGTTTTGTTATCACCATTGTTTTTTGTCCATAATTGACTTTTTTTAATATTTCTATATCTCATTTATTAGTCCAACGTCTTTTTAAGTTTTTATCATAAAAAGATTTTACAGAACAAGAAGCTTTATTGAATAATATTTTAACGTAGATAGAATATTAAAAAAGCGGCATCTGTAACAGTATCAATAAAATTTTATTACACACTGCCAATACTATTCTTTAAGAATGATTTACTTAAATATATGTATAGATAACCTTATGAAGATTTATGTGTGAAATACAAGTATATTTTTGTTGTGCACAATCTATTATTAATATTTATAAATATTCAGATTAAAAAATTAACTATTGTTTTCCATAAATTTAATAAATAATAATTTGTATCTTTATGTTTCGAGAATATATTACACATAATAATAGATCCGTTATTTTATTATTGCCACAAATCAGTCTTCTCTTAAGTTTATTATATCCAAGGTTTGCTAGTAAATTACATACAAAATATGTATCACGGGTTTCGACTAACGAAATTCTTCGCGTTTTCACGTTTTTCATCGCACTTGTTCCAAAATCTTTTAATGACCATTATTTGAGTCACGTACATTCGCTTGTACCAACGTTTTCAGAGTTGAAGGAGGCTTTATTAAAAACATTAATCATTCAAAGCGAATGTTGGGTATTGAAAAGAAGTGCTAACGTATACACTGGCACCTATTTTACACTTTGAATTAAAATTAAATATATTCCACTTCGAATTAAATTTGTACTATACACCCCGTTGCATTCAATAAATAATTACACTTAGATTACTACGCCACTTTCTCGTCAATGATTGATGTATGTCTACTGTTAACATAATTGTATCTGTATGAACCAGTTGTAAGAATTTTACGGTCGTTCTGGTGTTCTGGGGTTAAAAGGTTCAATACCATTCCTTGTTATTTTTTTATTATATTCTACTTGTAGGTCTTCCCAGTATATTTTGAATACAGTAAAATACACATAAAGCAGTTTTCAATTGTTATCATAAGAATCTGATGACGATCGTTACTCTTAATAGGGTATTCCTTACTACATCCAACTTGAAGTAGAGCAGCGTGGCGGATTAAGCTACAGTCATTCTCCTATAAAGTAGACGAGGCCTTTTTCCAAGATTGGGATATTAAATAGATCTTATAGTTTAGTTCAATTAAAGATATCCAGCGAACGTGATGATCTGCCAATACATCACCAAATCATCTGTCCATCTGATAGGAAGATTATTAACACTAACAAGACTTATTCGTAAAAAGGGAAGCGCAAACAGATTACTATTGTTATAAATACATTTATATTAATACTAAATACAATAAATATTTCTCAAATAATACAAGAATTTATGACCTACGCTGTTTTCGCACTTGTCAAATTATTTGACGATTATTGTTAGTGATACACTAAAATTGAAGCCTATTTTACACTCTATTATTTCTCTATACTCTATTATTGTGTATATATGCTTTCGTTAAAGCGGTAGCGGAAATAAATTAAAAAAAAATATTAATTTCTTTCCGCTTCCGGTTCATTTACACATCTGAACCACTACTAAACGGGATCATAATGTACTTTCGATCAATTCGTTATAAAAATAAAGATATAAAAAGTGTTAAAAGTTCCGAAATCAGAAGTAAAAATCTAGGTCACCACTTATCTACTAGCTTTCGAAATTAACAGGTTATCGATAACAAAAAAAAAAAAAGGAAAAAGTTGGCCGATCTAAACAAAAATTGAAAGATAAAATGTTAAATATAGGTACTCTTCAAATTCTAAATTATCTAACTAACTTCTATTGAGGTTTATTTTCAAAGCATATTTTATAAAATATTAATTATATTAATTAAACTTAACCTTAACTTTAATTAAGACTCTAGCAGCTGATAAATATCTCTTTGTTTCGTTTAATTGTTTCTTAACAGACCCTCTTCAGAATTTCAGGTATTGAAAATTGTTAAACAAATTCTATCGACTTAATAATACATTTATGTATTTAATTGTTATATCATTTAGTGTATAAAATCATAATATATTTATGTACATGTGTTATGTGAACACCATTAAAATTCGTTTTATATTAAGGGTGTCGTTAAAAAATCGCAGCTTAGCCTTTAGTTCCATCTAATAAAACAGACATTTATAAATGCATTACATTCCCAGTTTAGGGCACTATAATAAAAAAAAAACATAACAGAATACATATATATTTTTTTTAATATATAGAACAGCTAACTCCTGAAATCATTACGTAAAAAAAAAAAAAAAATACCATTTATGTTTATTATGGTGGTACAGATGCTACTTGATTTTCAAAAAAAAAAAAAAGATAACATTCGAGACGTAACGAATGTATATGTTTTTATTTTCTTTTCATTAAATCACAATTCAAATTTGCCCGGTGAATCTGAATTGTAATTTAATGGGGAAATTACTAATTCCTCATAACAAAACACAATTATGCGAATATCGTAATTTTTACTCTCAATATCTAAATTTATATTATTTTCAACGAACATTTCAATGTACTAAATTCACAAGAACAATGTCCATTATGTCTAATTATCTTTTAATTAGGTTTGGGCCGCTCTCGGGAGTTGTGGTTGGCGTGGTAATTATTGCAACTTATCAAGTTTTGCTATAATAAAATTTTACATTAATTACTTAATGTGGTTATGAAGAGCACGTATAACTTTGTTGTTAGAATTAATCAAGCAAAATGTAGCAAAAAATTAAATTCACTTAGGCTTATACATTTTTATAAACCGAAACTTAAATAAATATTATGTGGTTACGGGTAGATATTATATGCATCACGCCTGCGTGGAATAGTGACAAGTATACTAACAGATTTTTTTAGTGCTGCTATTCTTTGTCGTCCAAGTTTTTCAGCTGCAAATAGAAAAAATGTTATAATTTTTAATGTGACGAATATTGTCACTGTTAAGCCGTGTTGGGGCCCTGTCCGGTTTAATGAGTAAAAGTCCGGAACAGGATAAATATAATTTATTGTTTCTTGTAAGTCGTAATAGTAAAAATGTGAAACACGTGCGTGTGCGCTGCCGTTCGGATGCGATCGTGGAATGAGTCGGCGGGGAGTGCCGGCCGAAGGCATCGCCCTCTCCGCGACCCCTCTTCTTCCCCTCTCGTTCCGGTTAGACGCATAGATGCCTAGACATGCTCCCCGGGTTGAAGTGTTGCTTCAAAGGGAAGTGGACAGATATTGTTGAAGCCGCGACAAATCGTTCCTTTCTTCGTTTTCACGTCGGCGACCCTGATGACGCCGTCACTGCCTGGGTAGGTTTTCACCACACGCCCCAGGAGCCAAAGTAGTGGTGGTAGCGCCTTATCCTTCACCAGGACAAGAGCGCCCAGTTGGAGTTCACCGGTTGCCGCGGCCCATTTGGTCTTCTGCTGTAGCAGGGAAACATACTCGATGTTAAAACGCTGCCAAAAATGCTGCTTTAGCAGCTCCACCCGCTTGTAGCGCTCCAGGCGTGTAATAGAAATGTCGGAGACAGGCGGATGCGGAACTGACAACAGCGGCCGTCCAATTAGAAAGTGGGAGGGAGTAAGGGCGGACAAATCGGACGGGTCATTAGACAGAGGTGTTAGTGGACGGGAATTTAAGATGCCCTCTATTTGCGTTAGTAGGGTTGCCATCTCCTCATAAGTTAGGTTAGTTAGTTTGAGCAACCTCTTAAGATGGTGTTTTGCTGACCGAACTGCAGCCTCAGCAATACCATTGAAATGTGGAGAATAGGCAGGCGCAAAGGTAAATTCGATGCCTTCCTGAGCAATGTCGGATGCTATAGTTGAGTCCTGTAAAAGTTTGTAGAGCTCATTAGACGCGCCTATAAAGTTAGTGCCGTTGTCGGACAAGATAGAGCGCGGTTTACCACGGCGAGCTACAAAACGATTGAGTGCAGCTATATAAGCCTCCTTTGTAAGCTCCGTAACAAGCTCCAAGTGTACAGCTTTTACAGCTAAACAGACAAAGATACACAGGTAAGATTTTATAAGCTTGCATCCCCGACCTCTACGGTCGGCTATCAATATTGTCCCGGCATAATCAACGCTACAATTGAGAAAAGGAAATTCTAACGTACTTCTAGATGCTGGTAGTTGACCCATGATAGGCTGAATAGAATTGGCTCTTTGCCTGAAACATGTAATGCATTTGCTTACGATAGATTTAGAAAGGTTTCTGCCTCCTAGAGGCCAATAGTTTTGACGTATAGTCGCCAAGAGTAACTGAGGTCCAGCATGAAGTAATTTTTTATGTTGCATTGTAAATAAAATTTTGGTTAAATGATGTTTACTACATAATAAAATTGCGTGTTTTGTGTTGTAATCATAATGCGAGTTATCAAGCCGACAGCCTACGCGAATGATGTCGTTTGAGTCTAAAAATGGAGATAAGGAAATTAGCCTATTTTTGCGAGGAATAGCTTTTCCAGCTTTTAAAATAGCATATTCCACAGGAAACATTTCAGACTGAGCAGCATGCAAAATTAGATTCAAAGAAAGTTGAAGTTCGTTAAAAGTTAAACAGCCTTTAAATTTATTGTTTTTATGTTTTAAATTGTAGATAAATCTTTGTAAATAAGCAACTACTATTAAAAATTATCTAAATTATCTAAAATTGAATTAGGATTAGATTGATTATTCAAATTACAATTAAATGCAAAATCATCACATACATTGGTTACTGAAAAGCTTGTAACTACTTCCGGTAGATCTTGCTTCACGTAAGTGTTAGGTGACTTAGGCCACACTGTTTCATCGAAATTTAAAAATGAGGGTCCATTCCACCACAATCTGGACTTGCTGATCTGATCAGCCTTCAGGCCTCGCGAAACAAAATCCGCCGGGTTGTCCTTAGACGGTACGTAGCTCCACGTGCTACCTGAGGTTGTTTCTTGTATCTCGTTTACCCGGTTGGAAACGAACCTTTTGAGGTGAGTAGCAGGTGTAGACAACCAACCAAGAACGATTGTAGAATCGCACCAAAACCGACAATTATTTATTGGTAAAGTGATTGATTCTTTGACCTTAGTACACAGTCTTGTACCTAACAAGGCTCCACACAGCTCTAATCGCGGAGTAGTAGCTGGCTTTATGGGGGCTACTCGACTTTTAGAAATAATCAGACGTACCGTAATGGCACCGTTAGTACTGATTGAGCGAATGTAAACGCATGCACCATACGCTTTTTCGGAAGCGTGTGTAAAAACGTGAATTTCATAAGTATTGCAGCCTTCACATGATATCCATCGAGGTATTTTTAAGTTATTTAGGTGAGGCAATGTGGATGAAAAAACTGACCATAGCTGTTGTATGTCTGTAGGTACTTCTTCGTCCCATTCACACTTGTTGATCCATAGCTTTTGCATTAGTATTTTAGATTCTATGATGCAGGGACTGACTAAGCCTAAGGGGTCAAAAATTTGGCTGATTACTGAGAGAATATTACGTTTAGTAATTAACTGTAATTTATTTATGTTAATTGAAAATGAAAAAGTATCAGAATCACATATCCAAGTTATACCCAAGGTTTTAGAAGAAATGTTAGGATTGTAAATAGATAGATCTAAATTATTATTAAAATTATCATCTTTGTATTGAATTTGTTTTAAAATTTCTAAAGAATTTGATTGAAACTTTCTTAAATTGAATTTAGCTGATGATAAAATTGAAATTAATTCTTTGCAAGTTTTTACTGTTTGTGATATTGAATCAGAACCACCAAGATAGTCATCGACATAAAAGTCACGCCTAATCGCATTTTGAGCGTCGATACTTATATTTGGTGTATCGGCTAAAGTAAGTAGACACTTGGTGGCTAAATAAGGTGCAGAAGCAGTGCCGTACGTCACCGTATTTAGAGTGTACGTTTTAAGAGGCTCTGACGCACTTTCGCGAAAAATGATACGCTGCAACGAACGTTGGTCGGGATCCAACTCAATCGCTCGATACATTTTTTCAATGTCTCCTGAGACTACGTACCTATGTTGCCGGAAACGCAGCAAAATCGACAGAAGATCTTCTTGTACTGTCGGGCCTACCATTTGAATGTCATTTAGCGACACGCCTGTGGTAGTTTTAGCCGACGCGTCGAACACGGTACGTAATTTAGTGGTTGAACTGGACTCACGCAGGACACCGTGATGTGGTATAAAATAATTGACTTTACCTGAAAAAGTGGTGCCTGTGTCCTCGGTCATATGACCTAGACTTTTGTACTCGCGCATGAAGTCAATGTACATAGTTTTAAAATTAGAGTCGCGTTGAAATCGTCTTTCTAACGATAAGAAACGTTGTTTAGCCATTGCGTACGAATCGCCTAAGTTACTAGGATTCGCCTTTAGAGGCATAGACACTACAAACCGGCCTTCATTGTTACGAAACGTGTGAGCTTTGAAGCTGTCCTCACAAGAACGTTCCTCGACCGTGAGCGTGTGTTTTGGAGATATCGAATCAAGTTCCCAGAATTTATTTAAGTCTGAACTAAGATCTATAGACGAGAAGTTGCAGTAGTATGAATGGGTGGAGCGCGGCCTAACAGATATGGAGCCTGACACTAACCAACCTAGCTTACTTTCCCACAATTTAGGCTGCTTTTTCCCTAGGTCTATGTGATTGCTACCTACTACCTCCCAGAAGATCTCTGCCCCCACTAAGATATCTATAACTGATGGAATATTGAAGGTGGGGTCAGCTAAATGAACGCCAGAAGGGATAGGTAAATGTTTAATATTTATATAAGAAGGTAGAAGATTTTTAGTAATCTCAGGTAGGATAATACAATTAATTTGATTCGAATAGCCACTGTAAATAGACTCAAATGTAAGGTAGCAAGACTGCGTACTATTACTAATTTGGTTGTTTATACCTGTTACCGTGGAGCTCACACTACGCCTGGACAACTCCAGTCTATCGCACAGACTCGTAGTTATGAAATTGGCAGTACTACCATTGTCGAGTAGCATGCGCGCCTCAAGCTTCTCACCGTTGGAGCTCACCACTCTCACCAACGCTGTGGAAAGTAAAACAACGGATTGCGTAGTAGGCTGTTTCACTGAGGTGTTTGCTGAAAGAGCAACATTTTCAGAGGGACCTGGCATAGGATTTAAAATAGAAGGTTCAGTTTGATCTACATGTAAAAGAGTATTATGTTTGCATTTACAATACTTGCAGTTAGAGAGTTTACAGCGCTTTTCATTGTGACCTGACTTTAAGCAATTTCGACAAACATTTAACTCTTGTACCTTTTGAATACGTGACTCAACAGAAAGAGATTTAAATGAATCGCAAGAATATAAGAAGTGAGCCTGGTTGCACAAGGGACATTTAATTGTATGTTTATTTGTAAAATTACTATTATTGTTAGTTATTAATAAATTTTTTGATTTGTAAATATTATCCTTCTTTGTATGTTTATTTTGTTCCTCTAAGGTTTCCAAAAGATCTGCCTTATTACTGACAAAGGTACTAAATTGAGTAAGAGTTGGGGGGTCGCTGAGGCTATTTCGACATTCCTCCCAGTTTCGTGAAGTAATCGGATCCAACTTACTTGACATCATATATATAATTAATGTGTCCCAGTGTGTAGTTGGCTCACCAAGCATTTCTAATGCCCACAGATTTTTATTTGTTGCGTCAATGAGACGACGTAAAAAATACTAGATTCTCTCTGCACGGGTTCAATATTAAATAAAGCTTGTACATGGTTAGTTACTAGTAAACGATTATTATCAAATCTCTCGCAGAGCAGACCCCAAGCTATTTTGTAATTATCGCGTTTAAAAATAATATTTTTAATTATTTCTGCCGCTGAACCCTTGAGGCTTGCCCTAAAATAATTAAATTTGTTTACTGGGTCAATACTATCGTTGTTATGAATCAGCGACAGAAAAGTATCTCTAAACTCAAGCCAATACTGGTAGCCACCGTCGAAATGGGGTAAGTTAATTTTAGGTAAACGAACAAAGTTATGCCTACCTGGTATCGAGTCCTCGGAGCCCGTTACGAACCCTGCAGAGTCGCGTCGCTTGTTCTTGTCGGTGGCGGCGAGCAGGCTGCGCGCGCGCGCCACCAGCGAGTAGTACAGCTGTTCGAATTGCTCCCGCGCGGAGTACGCCTCGTCTGGCTTGTCCGACGCCATCTCGATCTCCGTCAGTATGACGTCAAATTCCCCATATACGGCATCAAATTTATTAAAGCGGCTGTCTAGCTCCAAACGTTGCAGGTCAGAAAGCTTGCTGCAACTAGATAAAACTTCAAGATAGTTACTAAAGTTTGTAAGCTTGGCCTTCATTGAGCTACGTTTTTTTAAAAGTTTATCTGCCATTGCAAAGAATGAATTATTTTTTTAAAAGAAGGCAATAGAAAAGAAAAGATTTTACGAACGAACGGAAGTGAGCAAAACAAACAAAAAAAGCAATTGGTAAAAATATTTTTATGATGCAAAGCGCCAGTAACCTTTCAAGGTCAAGCCTCAAGATGGCCGCGCAAGTTGTTGCTAATTGCTATGCTATGAAATTGCGCTAAGCCGTGCGTTTCGGAGCAATGATGCGTAATGAATATAGCTTGAAAAGCGAGGCAAATTAAGCTTTAGGTAAGATTAGTAATTTAATTAGGAACGGAAAAAAGAATGAGATTTGGATTTTGAGATTTTAGGAGAAGAAAGGACTAATTGGAACGAACTCACGGTTGTCTGTTCTTATCCACAAATCCACACGACGAGATCGCACTCTTGCACCGCACTCGAGAACAAAGAAGTCGGCCGGGTCAATGTCCGCACTGTAGACGTGCCGCGTCGCACGAAGCAGACAGCAACCACAGGAGCTGGTTTCTTGTAGACGACGAAGGACCAATGTTGGGGCCCTGTCCGGTTTAATGAGTAAAAGTCCGGAACAGGATAAATATAATTTATTGTTTCTTGTAAGTCGTAATAGTAAAAATGTGAAACACGTGCGTGTGCGCTGCCGTTCGGATGCGATCGTGGAATGAGTCGGCGGGGAGTGCCGGCCGAAGGCATCGCCCTCTCCGCGACCCCTCTCGTTCCGGTTAGACGCATAGATGCCTAGACAAGCCGATAAAGCTTTACCTTGGCCGCTCTAGCCCTAGGCTATATCCTTGCAATGAAACAAACCCAGTATATCGATCCAAGTTGCGTCTCATAAAAACGCCCGTATCTGTCCTAGAAAACAAACGTTAATCTATTAAAATCTTTTGTTGTTGTCACAACTAATTGATCTGAATAAGCCTGTAAACTTTCCACTGATGGGCAAATATCTCTTTTCCATACAGGATAGCTAATTGGTAATTGCAATGGGCTAAATAAGAGCAGGAACGTCGATGGTAGCAAGAGCAAGCAAGATTATACTCGAATCGTATTATGTACATGCATCCAGAAATTTTTCGTCAACAATTAAATTTACCTTTTTTGACGTAATAACGTCTTATAAATCGATGAACGCCAGCTTCACGCACTCATTGTCACGTGCGCGAGCGAGAGTGCGGAACAAGCGATAGAGAGACACGATCAGCCTAAGCGTTCGGCTTGCGACGTATCTATCTCTCTTCCACTCCATCGGCAGATGCGTTCGAGTAGAAGAGAAAACATTTTTGAATTAACCAGTGCAAATAAATGATGATTTATCGAAAATTGTAATTTTCAATTAACTCCTTCTTTGTATTATACAAAATAATTATAGTTCTGTGATAATAATTAAATTCAATTCATAAAAGTATGCAATTTTTCATTGATGTTTTCTTATGACATTATCACGTAAAATTATCGTCCGTAAGCCGACTTTACAGACAATCAATTTTTTTTAAATCATAAATAAAGTATTTTTAAGGTAGCATAAATTATATAAATGAGGTCAGGGAATTCCCAAATAAGGGTTTAGGAATTTTGATTAAGCTATATTGAATTAGAAATGTAAGCTGTGGTATATGTTTGTGTAATTAGATTCGTAGGATGAAATTACGATTAAATTGAAGTGAATACCTCAAAGCTAAAAAGATAATTATACTTGGATTTTGGGAAATTTTATTCCAAATCAGTAGCAAACATTATTTTTTATACCATTATGGTAGCAAACAAGCTTACGGTAAGCGGTTACCGTAGACTAAGGACGCCAGCAACTGGTGTTGCTGGCATCACAAGCGCGTTGCCGACCATTTTTGATTAATAAAAATATGTGTGATTTCCGAAGACCAGCCCGGGGCGTCTCCAGCCGAGCCTTCCACCGTGTGAAGGTGGTGCAACGGACGTCGTCCCACCAAGCGATGATTTCGCTCAGCGCGGGATTAGTGCCCCCTGTTCGCGCCACCGATACTCGCCGATAAACGTCGGCGAGCGCTTTCGCCTCCAAATCCCACGGGGGGGTTCCGGCCAATGCGTACGCGGTCTCAACACCTACCGTGCAGTAGCCGCGTATAGCCCTGACCGCCATGACCACCCCGGCGTAAAGTCGTCGGCACGCTAGACTCTGTCCGCCCATATTCGGCATTAGCCTACCAAGGGCGGACGCCGTGCCGACGAGCTTTGGCGCGAGTTGCCCATTACCTAATATAACATCATCAAATAAATTAACACTAGATTAGGCTTCTAGGCTGCCTGCTTTGAGTGATAGCATAATATTTTAAAACATATAACCTCATCAAATAAATTAACACTAGAATAGGCTTCTGGGCCGCCTGCTTTGAGTGATAGCATAATATTTTAAAACATTAATATACAAAATAGCGTAAGTTTATTTTAACGACGTATAAGTTCCAGGGTGTGACCGTAAACGGGATCATCCTTATTTATACCCTAGGGACCTCTTGTTATATTAATAAAATGGATATTTAACCTTATTATTATGCTTTCATGTAAATAAAATTTTAATTATTTTAATGTACGTTGCTTGTAATAAATGTAACTATTATAGTATGAAAATGATTGGAAACTTTATACGAGTAAAGAGCTGAGAATATGTTGCAATTAAGATTAATAGGATCAATACGAACAGCTTAAATGCGTAAATATTTAACCATAATAACATAAATGTTGATTACATAAATAAAGTTATAAATAGAATACACATTAATAATAAGTATTAAGTAAAAATATTATTAAAATTAAGAACTGTTCTGGTGTAGTGGTGTGAGTAATCGCCTTAATGCTGGCGGTCGCGGGTTCGGTTCCCGCTCGGGGCAGATATTGTGCACACACTTGATAACTATCGTTACTAATGGTAGGGAAATTATCCGTTAACCCGCAAGTGATTCGAACGTGGTAGATTAAGCTCTAATCCTCCTCCTTTATGGATATGGGGACTTTGCTCAGCAGTTAGCTTTACCATTTAAATTAAACCACAATATTCTAAATTTTTGCAAATATTATCAGTAATATATGCATACTTATAAAAGGTCGACTTTTTTTTTTGTATGTTCCATACATAGGAACATAATTATGTATATATACATATATGCGGTACGCTTGATTTGGAAACATTGCGCTCGTTAGTATTGGGGCCTTTATTTTCTTTTTATATTGGTATATAAAAACATCAGACACTTATTTGCATTTACGCCAATTTGTACAAAAATAATTCACAAACAGAATAATTTCAATTATACAAATTTCGAATTTAACAACACAAAAGAAATTAAAAAAATATATAAAAGATTAATTGAATTCTTTTAATATTTCTACCAACTTTGAAGGTAATATTAATAAATTTTTTTTAACGATTCAAGTGTATTTAATTCCTAAAAGCGAAAATGTAACAAAGTTTTTATAATATAGCATTTTGTTACAAGGCTCGATAAAAATTGCGATTCTCAAAGGAACTCAAAGAAGGCGTATATAGGTTTTTAACGATCGAATATTCTTTATATTAAAAATGCAAATTTAACTAATTTTGTCTTTTTCTTTGTTACAGATAAAAAATAATGTCTATCTCAGCGTTCAGACGGAAGAAGCTGCTGTACGTTTTCAATGTATTCTTCGGTAAGTATTTTGAACAGAACCTTGTAATGTGTTTTTTAGCGGTACTTATTAAGAAACTTTAGTGTCCTGTTCGTAGCTCGTGTAATATGCCATTGTAATATCATTATACTGTAATTATGCTTTTATGAAGACTGCAGAAAAAAAACTGTCTGGAAAAGATTGATTCACATTAGGCCTTAAGATTGAATATAGAAAAACATATCTTTTTATCCTTTTTTTTTATTGGATTCGGTGAAAATATAATTTGTATGCACAAGTCCTTAACAAATTGTTGTGTGTGTACATTATTATAGTAACCCCTTTGTTTTCAGACGTCAATCAAAGCGGCACCATCGAAAGAAAAGACTTCGAACTAGCCATAGAGGTTGGTATTTTTATTATTATATATTCATTAATTTATTATATTATGACTTACCTGTTGGCGCAGTTGGCAGTCACCCTATCAGCTCCAGGGTAGTGGGTTCGATTTCCGCCCTGAGTCTGGGTGATCTGTATATATATTATAATAGACGATTTATAGGCGTAATAAAGTCGTTTTTTGTTGTAAAAATTGTATTGTATATTTAGATCAACAATATAATTATACTTGCGTGCGTTCAATCATAGTTTTCATACTTATAAACATCAAAATAATGCCAAGTTATCTTTGTCAAGAAATATTCCGTATATATTAGTTATGACAGTGTTATTAATTTAAGTGTCAAAATTTAATTCAAACTAAAGTTAAATTTGTATTTACTATATAACGTGTTTTAATTAATATTCAGTGAGGTAGAATTCAAATACTTTATAAATGTCCGAAAGAAAACAGAATATTTTTACGAAAGTCTAAGCTTAGTAAACTTTTTTTCTTTTTTAATAATAGCTAGATTGGTAGGTATGTGTATTAATAATGAAAAAACATTATATATTTGTGTATTTTTTAAACTTAATAAAAAAAATTACCTAAGTTTCACAACATATCTTGTTAATCTCTGTCCATGATTAGTTATAAAGTAGTCCAGACAGGCGATCGATGGACTTCGTCTGTAGTTAATGAAAGAATTTTCTACTTTAATGGATAAAATAGTTCGAGTTTTTTAATAAAATAGACTCGGAGTTTCAATTTTAATTTAAAAAAGTGAGATTTAATCAAATCTGATATTAAATAATTATATATAGACGGTAAATTATATAATTTATGAGATTGTTTTTCCTTTGAAAGTAATAGATTGTTTTGATAACGTTTTTTGAAATATTAATATAAAATGATATATCTAATGAAATATTATTAAGGGCTAAATATCTATTTAGTATATTTTCCTATTTAATAAAATAGTAAACACATCAATAAACATTTACGATCATTAATCAACATTTATATTTAACTACTTTTTGTTTAGGAAGTTCATTTAAGTTATATTATAACACCTTTTACAACAACTTAGATCGCTTTCACATGTCTTCGCATTTTTCAAGCATACGCGATCGCATGACACTTAACCAACCAAACGCCATGACTGTATAGGGTTGGGTTTAGGCTTTTACCCACTCGCCTCTCTGCTCTCCTCTCCGGTATTAATTGTTACTACTACGAGTACCTACATAAATACTACCCTAAATAGTACCCTCACTTATAATGGCGCTACTTTTATTTTAACTCACGCTAATGATATATATAACAATATACATATATGATGAAAAACGGTATAGAACATTTTAACGTGATATATATATAGTAGAAAAATGCTTTAACACCTTCTGGTGGTAATACTTTAGGAATATTACGAAAGTTGTATTTAAAGGATTACTTAGTAACGTGCCTATTGTGACGTCATTAACTATTTCGAGCGAATTTTCAATCTATTATATACTAATATAGTCTCTACTTTAGTGACCATATTATCACATTTATAACATTGTTTAATCATTACGTTATTAATATATAAATAAATTATAAAACGACTTTTTATAAACTTTTACAAGATCCCTTAAACTTTAACTTTAACCTTTTTCTAATTTATTAAATTATTTTTTAGAAAATCTGCAGTCTCCGGGGCTGGAAGCCGGGTGACGCGAAGAACACCGAAACACACGAGATCATGATCAAGATCTGGGAGGGTCTGAGGAAGAAGGCTGACTCCAATAAGGATGGACAGGCAAGTAATACAAAAACATTTCGATAAGTAGGAAAATAATTAATAATTATTATTTTTATACATATCTAAATTTAATAATAATTAATCATCATCATCTTTATTTTTCTTATTAATAACGTATTCAACTGTATCTCTTGACACATACATAATAAATAACTTGATCTATAAAACATAATCATAAAATTTTCTAATAGTAACGCTATAATCCACAGTTTTCGCAAACAAAATTATTCCTCATTGCTAAAGTAAGAAGCATAATTACTATAATAATAGTTTCAGTATATTAATACTATAACTATAATACTATATCTTATATCTTTAAACGAGCAATTCTTGTATATATATAATCTGAATCTCGGAAACGGCTCCAACGATTTTCATGAAATTTAGTATGCAGGGGTTTTCGGGGGCGATAAATCGATATAGCTAGGATTTATTTTTAGAAAATGTTCTTTTATCCCTTTTTTTACGCAATTAAAAAATATCATTAGAATACGAAGGCAAATTTCGCTGTCATTGACAAGCTTATAATAGCTCGGATGAGAATCGGCCGGATTCGAAATCAGAAAACCCGGGTTCAAATCCAGGTGTTTTCTTTTTTTTTTTTTTTGTGTTTCTTCTTATTCCTTTTTTTTCAAGTTTCTTCTTTTGTGAGAAAAACTATTATTGAGAGATCTTTTTATTTTTTATTTAAATAACCAGTTCCTATTATTTTACTATTATGTCGGTAAAATCGAAAATATTATGTATTTATGTTTCATCAGTATGTAATGCATCTAAACATAATTTAACCGAGCAAAGCTCGGTCATCCAGGTACTACATATAATTAAACACCATAATTACTATAAGGTAGAGTTTGAGTTTGTCTACTAATTCACAGTGGAGTAGCGTGATGGGTTTTTTTCTTTATGATTCTTTTTTTTCATTTAAGATTCTTCTTCTATATGAAGAAGAGATCTTGCCCAGCTGTGGGACATTTACAAGCTGACTCAGTTCAATTCAGTTCAGAGTTTGTCTGTTTGTTCGAATATGCAGGACTGAGGCTCCACTAGATAGATTATAAAATTTATTTTTGTATCAGTAAGCCTGTTTACCGAGGCTATAAATTCTAAAGAATCATGCTTAATAAAATGCTGAAGTGAGGAAACTGAAGAAGAACGTAGGATTCGGTTATCATCGAATCGTAGCCGCCATGAGATTTCCCGATCGGTGAAGATGTATTCCGGACGGAAACAGCGTTTGGCTGATGACTGCAACCGTACCCAAATTTATATGTACCCAAAAATAATAATTCCACGCGAACGAAGTCGCAAGCACAGCTGGTTACATTATAATTTTACATCATATTATGGTAATATTATTAAGTTTTAAGTTAAGAAAACATACAATAACTGTTTTTAAGCAGGAGTGAGATCTTATATAAACAGCTACCTACGCGATCGCGATTTTAATGCTACGAGCATGTTATTCTGAATCTCCAGCTGTCTACGTACCAAGTCATTGAAACCGGTTGAGTAGATTTTGCCTAATCTGACGGAAGAAAGAAAACAAACACCCAACTAAACTTTCGCGTTTTTAATATTAGTAGGTTTAACAATAATCATATTTTTTATAAGCCTGAGACTCTAACGAATCTAACTTAACACTGTAATCTAATGATGTTCAAAACGCGTGTGGTATGTGGCGCCTAAGCCCACTTTGTATGCATTATCGTGCTTCCCTTGTGTCGCCACCCTCAAATTATTACTGTTAGGTGGTTTGGCAATGCAATAATTTGAGCTACACAGGCGTATATATGTGTATGTATTCTTAGTTCTTCTCTAGATTGTCATTATACGTTATTATGTCATCTGTCATCAACTGTTTTATCGTAAGACAGGAAATTTAATACGCGTGCGCCTTATTTTTTATTTTGCGATAACTCTTAAGATATTCATTTTAATTATATGATATAAAGAATTATCATAATATGCATGAAATATATTTAAGTTGAAAAGTATTACTACTATATCAGTCTAAATAACGGTCCAATTGTTGTATTGTACGTAACTATTTTTTTTTTGAATTTAGAATGGGTATAGTAAGTTATCCTTAAAAGATAGATATATTCCATTTCGGACTTTTCTGCAGACCACGGGTTTTTGTTATATCCCGAAGGGATTAGGCAGCGTTTTGCGATAATGCGGTGGGCTGCTAAGCGACTTGACTTTCTACGAAATTTTCAACAATTATCGTTATATTTCAACTAAGTTACACAAAAACTTAACAAATTGTACACATTGTGTCTAGGTGAATATGTTTTTATTGCGTACAGACAGATAGACAGACTTTACCATCGTACAAGTGGGTAGTTATTTTTTCGCTCATAAAAGTCGTAGTTACACGCAAAATAGGCGCACAGTGACGTCGAGTTGCGGAAACAAGCCCGTCTTTACTTATACTTATACTTATAAGAGTCGTAGTTTGATATTTTATAGCCTATATTATACCTGATATGAAAGCTATAATTATGCTCAGTTTTTCGGTTCAATATTTTTTGAGATTCGCATTTGCATACAAACCGACAAATAGCCAAATAGACAAGAATTCTAAGAATATATTTTTTTGTAATTTTCTGTACGTAATAAAGAGTTAAATAAATAGATTTTGAGATAAATAACATTAGTAAAACACGAAACACTTATTTTTTTTAGAAAAAAATAATATATTAAATAATTGACTTTTAAATAAAAAGTATCAGCTTTATTTGACGTTTCCCAAGTGAGTATATGGCCGCTTGGGCTATCTCCCGCGCGCACTATTCCCCCATATAGACGTTTCGTTGATAGCTGTATATACTTGCACAAAATAACTATTGTTTGTATAACCTAAAATTAAGTTACACAAATATTAATTCGTATATTAACTTTAACTTAACAAAAAGGCCTTTTATGAAGAAGTATGACATTTAGTAGTATTCACATATGTGGAGAAGGTCAGCAATAAAATCTTATTTCTAAAAATATTTCTCTGTGACATTTATATAGAAGTCACAAAATTTCTGGTATGTTTTTTTATGACTGGGTTGGCACTATCGTTGTAGTTACTTTCTCTTTAAAGTATTTTCTCTTGATAAGATACGGATCGTCGTTATGTTAAAACATTTATATAAAGCAATAAGGCAAATGTTTTTACAGTGCCACAAATATAATTAAAGACATTTTCAAAGTACAGTGGATACAGTAATAAACACACATTCTTTCCACTTACAAATAAACCTAGCTTATAAACGTGACTTTATCCGCGTGGAATTATTAAAATATAACAACATTAACATTTTTTTTTTTTGCGCAGTAGTCTATTTTTTTTTCTGAAAAAATACTTAAATTGATCGACACTTAATTTTATTTTTATAAACACTCGTGACGCAGTTAAGTGATCTGTACTAGAATTTTAGTATTGGTAATTTGTCTCTAACAAAAGAATAGCACTAAAGACAATCTTTACTGTATCGTAAAAGTTGAAATTAAATACTATAAAATTATATTTATTATAGAGCACTAGACTATAATATTTTCATGCTTTAGATTCTTTTTTATTTTATTTTATTTATTTATTCACTATGGTACACAAAACAGAATTTAATCAATACACTTATACATAATATAGATAGTTAACAATTTTCTAGGGCTGGATTATATTCCTAACGTATTGCACACTTAATGATCTTAAATAATTTAACAAAGCAGTAGTTAGTGAAGTCATTAAATATTATACATATAACATGGTAGTAGTTTATTTAATGCTCTATGCTATTGACTGATCAGTCTTGCTAAGAATAGCTATGATCTCTCTAGTGAATTTAGACTTACTTTTTTTTAAATATCAATAATTTCTATATATATTTATGTATATTCATACAAATATTTGTTTCTATTCTGGTTGTCTGTCCTCGTGGGTTTCTTCAATTTGCTTTGGAGAGCTGTTTGTGCAGATTGTAATTATTAACACCTGATAACAATTGTGAAGCTAGGCAGGGGAAGTATTCATCAAACCATAGTGAAGTAATGTGACTGCTTAAGCTTAAGCAGTGGGGCACCAACATTAGGCTAATATATTTCATTTAAGTTTAGTATAATTGAATTGTCAAGATAATCCAAATTTATCAATAAATTTTTCATTTGTCTTTCCTTTATGACATTTCTGACAAATTTTATTGTATTTTAACGAAACATAAATACTAATAAATTTTTTGTGTAAAAACCTTTCGTAATTTATTAGATATTCGGTTTTTGTAAATCAACACATTGTTTGTTATGATGAGCGGCTTTTGTTTTTTGTGCTATATTCACCATGAAATGGTACTATCGCCCTTTTATAAAAGCTGACATTTTAATTCACGATGCCCTGAGGGTTATGTATTAGCATTTTTATGAAATAACCCTTTTTTATGGCAACCTTTTTTATGGTAACCAAACCGTATGGTTTGTTTATACGATCAGCTATTTGTTTCTTTTAAGGATTCAATTATGATAAGATAAAAGATGAAATCGGAAAACTTAGAACGTAAAATTAGAAGTAAATTTATTTCGTAGTACTAATGCGCCGATGTCTATTCGCCTTTCTGGCTATATTTTTTGGCCACAATTTATCAACACATGAAATTCATAGAGTATGTATCACATATTTGTATATTATGTCTGTGTTTATGTATTTTCACTATAATATAAACTAATAAAAAAAGTTAAAAATTAAAGATGATCTTTGACGATTTTCGCTTTATATAATTTTACGGTCCCTCGCGGTCTTGACTTCACGATGAGAAGTGGAAAGTGGAAACACTATGTAACCACGATTACTCACAAGTAGTTGTGATTTTAGATCTCTGCTTTCACTCATAAGAGAGATATGGGGATAACAGCCTTTAACGATTTTTTTTCTCAGAAACTATGACAGATATTTAAATATATATCAATATCAAATACCAAAAAAAATATATATCAATAAGGAGTAAAAATCTACTGATCGAATGACCTCGTTACGTTTTTTGTGCGCAATCTATTTTCACTTTTAAGTCTTTAGTATTAAGACGTATAGTCCGCGTGCGAGCTCCGAGGAAACGGTGGTTGAGGAAGGGGTGGGTGTCCACCACGCCCGATCGTAGCTTCATACCCCGCAGTCTCACACTACTAGTGATGACCTTGACTTGAGAGCACGTTTATCGAGTCTATTTAATTCAGAAATATTCATTAATTTATTAATTTTTGACTTTATTTAATAAGATCTTTTTTAATAATTTGGTGTAAAAATCACAATGAGTTCAGATGAATCTGACATTGAACTTACCAAAGACGATATTATTCGTAATTATGGTGATGAAGCCAAATTAATAACGGAGAATTTATTGCCTCAGAAATCTAAAGGGCGCTATATTTTCGCCTAAAAACTCTAAAATAGGCGACAAGTGTTATTCTGTGTCACATACAAATTATTTGTGCCTATTCAGAGAATCGTTCTTAAGGAGTAAACTCTAGTCGTGCCTCGGAGCTGACACACACATATTTTTTTGACAGACAATTGTATAATATTTTTTTTGGTTGGTGTATCTCCAGTAAATCATATAAAAAACCACCCTCAAATAATAAATATTATTTTTTAGACTTCTGAAAATTAATCAAAAATATAAAATAAAAAAATACTAAATATAGAACTCATTAATATATATATATATATTTGCTTTGGATTAATTTAAATATCTGTCATAGTTTCGGAGAAAAAAAATATAACTATTAGGGGCTGTTACCCCCATACCTCCTTTATGAGTGAAAGCAAAGATCTAAAATCACAAGTACAAGTACTTTGGTTGAAGAAGTAATATTTAAAAGGTTAAAGTACGTCCAAAGACGCCAGTGCAATTTCCTTATCGGCTTCGGCTAGACCCTTTCTTGATACAATTTCAATGATGCCACACGTATTAAACCCACTTTTAAACTTTTGTATTTTGTAAGAGATATATAAAATACTAAAAACTACCTTTATTGTGAAAAAGAAACCTATCGATAATATAATTAAGTTTTCAAATAACGATAGATACAACATAAATAAACTTTTTGTTGTCAATATTTATGTTTTGAATATTGTTTAATGATCTACAACCCTATTATATTGTCAGTCAAGCCATTATTCATTCATCGCTTATTAATTACTTACTACTTATCTTTTCGACGTTAATGACGATTGAACAGAAACGAGCCTATAAACGTGCAACTGTTGGGTGAAGACTTCTTCTCTATATACGAGAAGGATGAATCATTAGCCTATTTTATATTTTTAGGCATGTATTTCTACATTAATTATTATTTTACGAGGGGCGTGGCGCGATCCAAACATATTTTTAGGTATTATTTATATTAATTAAATATCTATATTTTTTTGTTGACAGGTGTCAGTTGAAGAATGGGTGTCGATGTGGAACGATTACGCCCAAAACCCATCAGCGGCTTTGAAATGGCAGCAGCTGTACTGCCAATTCATGTTCCAGCTGGAGGATGCTAGCGCCGATGGTACAATCGATAGCGATGAATTCACCACCGTCTGCTCGTCCTATGGCATCGACCCTCAAGAATGCAAGGTGGCTTTTAGCAAAATGGCCAAGGTGAGTTAAATAAACTGGTGTCAAATAATGTTCATATGATTTTGTCAACTATTGATTATAAAGTTTGATGTTAGTTGTTGTTATATATTCTGTTGATTATTTCAGTTTTTCAGTCATTTTCTTTTTGTCATATATATTATAATATTTGTATATGTTTAAGTTTATATATATATAAAGTTTATTTATATAAGGTTTATTATATACATTAATAAGCAGTTCTTCCAAGTGTGTGTCAACTGTCATCAACGAATAAAAGTATAATGCGTTAGTCCTTGCTATAGAATCAGTCGTCGAGTAATTATTGTATAAAAGTAAAAATTATTATAATTTTTTTTTTATTCATACATATCATATTGGAATAAATAAAAAATTATCTGAATCAATACTGTTTACACATTTAATTTTATAATTTTAGATAAATGACCTCGCAAGAATAATTTTTTGACTGTGTAATTTTATAATACAATAGATAAATATTATTTTATTTACGACATTACGCTTACCATTATTATTTTATAAAAAAAATATATATAGTAATTATATTAATATACAAGTTTAGCTATAACAACTTTTCTGCCTCATTATCAGCAGCAAACAACTACATGCTGCATCTATAGAAAAATACTTACGGATTTATAAAGGCTTTTTTGCTATGTAGGTTACACACATTCTATCAATCATTTGGAAAGGAAACGCGTGCCATGTTATCGAAGCAGATATAGGTATTCGACTGGCCCATTGCCGTTGGAATAGTCGGCAGTGCCTCTGCTTTCCGCTCCGGGGTTTTGGGTTCTATGCCCACTTTGAGTCTGGGTGTAATACACATTAACATATGCAATATTTGTATGTAGATTTATTACAAAGAAAAATGTATATCAGTCAGCTGTTATTCAAAACATTGACAAGTTGCCCTACTTAAAGACACATGACCGCATATGTTTAAAAATAGGCTATTTAAAAAACTAGGTATAATTGCCAATGAAGATTTTTCATCTATAGTTAATTACTTATTGTTTTTTATACAATTCTTTTTACATATGTTATAATATACAAGGTATCGAAATTATGTGTCAGATTCTAAAAAAAAGAGATTAATTTTGATAAGATAAACATTTCATTTAATTATATTTATTTACTATTTTTATAGACAATTTAATCAAAAAGGTTATATTTAAATTACATTTTTTTTGTGACATATTATCCACACTAATTTAAAGCTTGACGAATTTTGAGCGTGTGATACACATATTTTTAATCTCTTCTAAAATATTCTCTGGTATACCTTCTTAACATTTAATGTAAGAAAAATTCTTGTAATTTATTTATTACGTAATATAAATTGTATTTAAATCCGACAGGGCAAGGCAAGTGTCTCCTGGGAAGAGTTTCAGGAACTGTGGAAGGAGTACTTTTCCACTGAGGATCCAAATGCCGCTGGAAACTACATATTTGGAAGAACCAGCTTCTAAACTAAGTCTATTTGACAGTTGGGCCCAAAGTTACAAAGGGCAAAGTACATTCCATCAACACATGAAACTTTACTTCAAGGTTTAACACACGGATTGAAATATCTCTGCGATTTTATCTAACGCAGATTTCTGTGTTCGTCAAATCAGATTAAGCGTGTGATAGACCTCACGTCGGTGTCATAATAATCTAATTTTGGGTGTGTGTTCAGAATATAATAGTCATTTTCTCATTAATAGAACAATTAATAATCAAGTTCCATATTGAAGCTCAAAGTTTAGTAATTTTCAAATCTTAGAGTGTATGCTATGAAAACTTTTCACTATCGACTTTCTTATAGCATATCTTGTAGTCATATCTAGATATAATTAAATCTTATTGATTATTGTGTTTTTAATTAAATTTAATGTTTTAACTTTAATGTAACGTCGTTTCACCGTTTAAAATATTTACTTAAAATAATAATTGTGAAAAGTTAGAAGCACTGCCGTCTGACGCCGCGTTTCGGACCACTTGTATGAAACGATCTTACAATTTAACCGTTCAAATTTCCTTGATTTGAAATTTTATTATTAATATTTATATTAATGTTAATGATATTATTGTTACAAATGAATATTCTATGTTATTATTATTAATTGTTTCTAATTTATTTAATTCTTAATGTCCTTGTGATTAATGGGTTTTATTAATGTATATATTATAATGAAATAAAGTTTATGTCATACTAATTTGTCTATTATTTGTGTATTATGGTACTGTTCTACACATACACTTTTTGTTTCTACGAATAACTATAAAATCATCTAGATAAAAAATTAGTTACAATGCAACCGTTTCGACCGACTAACTAATTCTCTGTTGTGTTTGTAATTTTATTATTAGGATAATGTTGACAACAAAAAAGGGATTATTAAAAATTAAGAAGTCGGTAATTTAGAAATTATTATATTTTAAAATTTTCAGTTAAAGATGTGACTTTCAGTTTTGTGTTTTTACACCATTGCATCAGCACTGTGTTTTCATAAAACAAGTCAAAGTAATTTAAAAAACTCAAAAACCATTGAAGTAATATGTACAAAACCCGACTGCATTTCCGTGTAATTTGGAAATGGAATTAATTTGACGCCAAAAATCCGCCATTTTATTTTACTTTTTTTATTTTGATATACTGAGTGTCACTCTCACAGTAAATACGAATCTAATGACGCCTTTCAATCTAAAATCCGTCGAGCCGTTTAGGCAGCAGAGTGACACAAACAATTATACATACAAACATACTCTCGACAAACATAACCCTCCTTCTAGTACAGTCGGGTAGATAATGAAGCTTTTTTTTCTAAACACGCATTTCTGTATAATCTTAGGAGTAGTAATTACGTATACTAGCACAATTTAATATTATTGTTTAGAGCCTCTAAAACTATTAGAAACATTACATTTTAAGTTAAATATAGTCGCGTGTGTTCCGAATATAAAACGATGTTGGAAAACAATATTCTATTGTTTTATTTAAAAAATGTCTCAATAAAATAGAACCTGAAAGTAATTTACTGCTCTATTTATTACGAGTACGCCTGTATTATTAAAAAATACTCTTATTACTATTGTATACGCCAATGAAATATTAATAGCTTATACCTAACACCGTATAATTTATATCATGATAATTATAGTTCTGTGACGTGGGTTGATGCTATCGTAAAAGAAACTAGCTGTTCCATACGGCTTTGCTTGCATAGAAACTTATTCCTATAGGGCCTCTCGAAAGGTTAAAATTTTCGCAAAATCACTGAACACATCCAAACACATGTTTTCAAATCCTAAAAGTTCCATATTTCTGGCTTATAAATAAAATGACTATAGATATGGTATGCAAACTTTCTTTTTAGTTTCTTAACACTGAACCTACCAGAGCGGTCAAATAACCGCTTTTGAGAAAATAATTAAAATAGTTAAATTCTAGGTTTATATTTTTTTAGGTTAACAGGTTTCTTAAGTAGCTATATAAGTAATTAGTATAAGTAGTATATACAGGTGACTGGTGAGTCACTATCAATATTTAAGGAGAATACTCGGTACATGATTCTCATTCGAATTATTAAAAAAAAAATAGGTACTTGATTTTTGACCAATTTTTCATAAATTTCAATTCAAATAAATGAAGCGTTGACACTTTTCCAACTATGGCGGCAGCACGTGCACAGGTGTTGTACTGTGCCGCTTGTTCACATCTAAAAATTGCCAAAGTTCACATAATTTACATAGTCAACAAAGAACCATGTCCCGCTTCTAGGTGGTTTTGGGCCATGGGCGTGCAGAGTTAAATTGTATGCTAATATAAAGTACTGAGTAAGTACAGCATCAATCTGGTGTTTTTATATCCTTGCGGTGAATGCGTGAGTACTTAGCGGAGGTCAAAGTTTTATATATGGGACAACCAAAATTGTGTTTGATCAAAAGAATTTCTTTTTAACACCTATCATTAAGGCACCTGAAGTCTTCTTGTGTCCAGGGCAACTCATGGTGGTGACGGCGGTAACAATTAGAATGTTAATTTTGACCGGCCAAGTCCCTGGACGCAAGCCATCATGGTAAGAAGATTAAAAATTCGAAACGTTGAATTGCTTCCGGAGTCCGCCCAGGAAAATATCCAAGTGGCAGATGCATCAGGTGGGATTGGCTGACTCCTGGTGCGGGGACAATCTGAAAGGACTTCTGGCCTTAGTGAAAAACTTACCTATTTGTATATCTTGTGGAATAAATCTCATAAGAAATAGGAAACGTTTGCGGACATTCTTTTTTTTTTGATTCTAAAATAAATTAAGAAGCCTATGAATATTTTTAATAGCTTACATCTAGTAGCAGTCGTTCCATAAGTACAAGTTACTGTGTATGTCAGAAATGTTGGCAGAGATTTATTGAAAATAGAGCGTCCAAACAAAACAACAATATTCAAATACCACCTATTGAAGAAAGTTCCTAAGATACAAAAGATCCTATCAGACTTGATACGGCAAGAGCATCCAGTACACAATTTAAATGCATTTTTGGCTGTCATTCAGGACGGTTTCGAATATCGCAACAGTCTAGAACGCAAGTATTTAATGATTTTCGATTTTACATTCCTCAGTCCGAAAAATTGTGCACGAACCATCGGTGCTTGCATTTACGCAATAACGATAATCTAGTTTTTTGGATGTACTAAATATCACAATGTACTAATATCTCCACCATAGAGAAATTTTCATACGATTTGATAGTTCAGATGACGAGGATATTGAAAAATAATTTTTATTTTTAAAGGCCCCATATACTAAGGTGCATTCGATAAGCGGCGCTAAAAATATTTTTCTGTGAATACACTCCACCTAAGTATAATTTTACTATACGAATTATCGCTGCACGCCATATGGCCCAAATCGGGACACGGTTCTTTGTTGCTTAAACGAGTTAAATATCTTAGTATTTTTGCCTATCGCCAGGATAAGCAATATCGCAAAGTATTAAGGGGGACTGGATCATGCTTGTTTATCCTGCTACCCTGTTAACACGTGGCGGCGTTTGGACGTAGGTAAACTATCTGTTTTGTGTCGAAAGCTACAGCAGCAACTACAGCTACAGCTAGCTGCTAGGATGTCCAAACGACGCATAAATAATTAGATAATTGTTGAGTAACTTTACTTAAAAGTTTATTAATATTTACCTATTTTTTTACACAATTCGAATGAGAATCATGTACCGAGTATTGTCCTTAAATTTTGATAGTAACTCACCATTCACCTGTATAATAGAAAAGTGGTGCAGTAAGTTTAAGTAAAATGTATACATATATTAAGAGTGCAGTAAAACGGAAGAGTACGTTTAATTTATTATAAATATCTGTTGGAGCAATTATAGGAAATCTTGACTGTCCAAAATAATACACGACAATACAATACGTCGAAGCGAAGCGAAGTGACTGATAATGTCGATTTATCTGGTAATGATAATAATTATTTATTTTTTTACTCCTTTAAAAAAGTTTTATTACTCTTTTTTAATTTTTTTTTCCAATTTTGTATCATTTTTTGTTTTGTTTTTGTATTAGCAGAGCATTGATTTAATTTATCGGTCCATGCTTTAAACAACTGTACTGTATCAAATGGATATAAACCTAGGACACGATTTGCGGCTACATCCGTCATTTATATTCTACAGATGTTCGAAATAGACCACCGCTTTTCATGTGCAGCTCAAGCGAGACAACTTGACGTGTAACTGACTTTCCTGGTCGCACCTCCGCCACTAGCATGCATGAATATACTAAAGCCCAGTACAGACTCACAAAATGTATCAGGTATCACACGCAATGATATTTCTCACAGTTTGGAAAACTATATATTTCATGTTGATGTATGCATCAGGTATCAAAACAGATATCATTACTGTACCGACATTTTGTTTTTCCGACATTTTTTTCAAGATTATTGTCAGTGAAAAACTTCGTACCGTAATAGGGATATATTTTTATATGACTATATTTTATTTGACGAGATAGTCAGTTAAGTTTCTTGTTGTGTACTGTAGCCTAAGTCCTTTAGTCAAACAATTTCAATTTGCTATATCAATAAAAAAATTCGGTCGAGTTATACTTGTTTGACGAACTCCTTTCGAAAAAAAACAATTTATAAAATAATCCCTATTGACCTCCAAAATAATTAAGATACAGCACAAATGTGACGTAATAATCAATATTTAACACGAAGCCCAACACAACGTAGGGAATACTGGACTTTGGCATCACACAATGTCACACATGATAAGTTACATTTTGTCTAAAATTTTTAAATATTCTATACAGTGGATTAAACATATTGCTGTTATTATATACATTTATGTAAGATTATGTTACAATAATATCAGCTGCACATATTAAAAGGAATCATGAACGTAAAACTCCTAACTCTTATAGCGCTAATAAAATTCTGGTATTATGACATCATAAAACATATTCCAGAGGATCTGTGATACACATCTTCACAAAAATCTTTTATTTTCATTTCAAATACTTTAATATGATCTTAAAATGAACTTTACATTGTTACTTTATAATCATCCTAAATAATAAATAGGTACTTTAATTCTGTATTGCTATTTTAATTAGTTAGCTCTCAGTCTCGTGATATTTTGAATTGGAACGTTAGTAGTAAAAATAGCATCAATATTTCAACGTCGAAGTTATACATAGTTCGTGTGTCATTTTTCACTTAGACGTTTTTTTTTTAGTTTTTTTACATTTTACATAATAGGTAATATTACTATATGTTCCGAAATTAACGCTTTCAAACAAACGAAGGAAAAACAAACAAAATCTTGAAGATAGACCGTGTGCAAATTATTATAAAATCGTTGTATAAAATACATTTATTGTTAAAAAAAAGATGTAAAAATTGAAATCCTTTAAATACTGTTAATTGGACTGTTAAAACCTCAGATATTTTTTATTTCTAATATTCTTAGATATTCTTCTGATACTTTAGATAATACAAATCGGCATATTTACTCGGTACTGTGAAGGCAAAGTTTTTTGAAATACTAAAATATTCTATTTCAATATCTTGTTGTCATGATGATATTAATTATTTTACAAGGATTTATTATCTGACAGCGGTAAAGCCCAATAGGAAGGCTATGTCTAAAGCTCGAATTGTGGTGAAACTACACCAAACCATGATTCTGTTGAAATATTTTCATTTTAACTTAAAATATTATTTGTAATATGAAAATTAATAATATTTGTTTAGAGAATTCTGTGTTATTAAATTAGTTTTTACTTCATATTACTAATTATAATAATTATATAGAGTTAATTGGTTGGCGTGTATTAAAATTAGAAGACATCTCTCTGATTTGCAAAATAGTTTGCTTTAAATGTTTTATTAATTGAAGAATTGTATAGGCTATTAAATTTCCCCCTACAAGTCAGAAGCTGGGTAATTAATATACAGTAACTAGTAATAAAATATAAAACAAACTATAGAAATTTCATAATCATCATAAAATAAAATATATGATTCATAATGCGCTTTAAGCTATTGATAAAATAAAAAAAAGTTTCGCTTCAGTCTACCGCAGTCCATTATTGAACATAGGCCTCCCCAAGTTCGCGCCAAATATCCCGGTTGCCTGCAATCCTTTTCTAGCCACCACCGGTGACCTTGTGTAGATCGTCAGTTCAACGGGCCGGAGGACGCCCTACGCTGTGTTTGCCAATACGCGATCTCCACTACAGGTCACGTCTGCTCGAGCGGCGATCGGTGGACTCTGCCCAGCACACCCTTGAGGTGTGTCCGAGATGGGCGGCGCTGCGTCAAGGTCTGACGTCGGTCCTCGGCAACTTGTCGCTCCAGAGCATCATCACGGCGATGTTCGGTGCCACGGACGTGGCCTTCATCTGCGGGCGACGAATGGGGGTGCGTAGAAGGCGCTACTTAATGCGCCTCCAGTAACGCCCCTGTGCCCGTGTCGGGCCTCGAGACAGAGTATAGCCCATTCCATAGCACGATGAATGACTTTAAATTTGTGTATTAGTCACATCGTCAGTGTCCATGACTCGGCGCCATATGTCAACACAGGTAGAACGCACTGTTCGAAGACTGTTTTTAAGCATTACGAAATCTTCAAATCGAAAACTTGACAAAGACTACCAAATGCCGTCCAGCCCAACGGAATACTAATATCGGCTTCCTTCTCGAAATTTTGAAACAAGTTTGTTAATATAATAAAAATTGTATTGAACATGTTTTTTCTTAATGACAAACGTTCTGATGTAGTGGTGCGAGTAGTCTCCTTAATGCCACAGTCTGCGGGTTCGATTCTCTCTTGGAACCGATATTTGTATTGGTGCAAATATTTATTTCTGGTCTGAGTGTATGTCCTTGTGGATCTCCCCACCGTGCCTCGGAGATAACTTAAAGCTGTCTGTCCCAGTTGTTATCATAGAAACCTGATAATGATTGTTACCAATCAGTGGAGGAGCATGAGGAAGTAACGTTATCAAGCTCCAACTCTTCTCCGTCAGTCAGTTTATTTTTTTTTTATAATATATTTCTGATTTAAAATTTAAGGTTATCTCAAATTTTTAAATGAGATGTCGTTTATAAGTTCAGACGTTAATCTGTACCTTCGGGTAGCGTCGCGTCGCTGCAATATGACAGAAGCCGTCAGCGTCCGTATGACACCGACGTCCGAAATCAGCAAACAAAATTTTTAAAAATTGGCAAAAAATATTTACAGATACATGATACAATGTGAGTAGCACTTTTAAATGGTTTTCTTTTAATTTCGTTGATAATACTTTGTTACGTACAAAAAAAAAATTGTATACCCGTAGTAAATCTTTGATATAGGTACATGTAAACAAATAACAATTGAAATTGATTAGAATGAGTGTCCTATTGTTACCCATCAGCAAGTATTTACTTAGCCACTTGAAAAATGTATGCAACAATTTCATAAAGTTTGTTAATTCGTTGTCGTTCAAATCGATATATTCATTACAGATAAAAGACTTTACCGGCTTCAGATTGGATAATAGCCTTGTAGTTAAAATAAAAAGTATAATTTTTACTATTTCACGTTTTGTAAGCCATAATAAATTTCGGTTTTCTTACAAACATGACGAAGCTAAAAGGACGAGAGTAGTTTGAGAATTTTTTATCATTATTTACAGTTTTAAGACTAAGGGATTTACTAAGTATCCTTTTAGAAAAAAAGAAATAAAAACATTGACCAAATTACTTAATTACTGTACGTCACTTTGATACAGTCACAGCAAGGTTTCCTTCTATGTAATTGCTAAAAAATAAATCATGATAACTTTTTCGTCTTATTTTGTCAAGAATACAAATAATAATAATAATTTCCACATCTTAGTACGGTTAATCTTATACACAATACAAATAATTTAAATAATACGAATGTTTCCTTAGGTGGCTGTGAGAGGCACATTCATTTTAATATTAAACTACGTGCTTCATATTAAAATACGCATATACGTATTTTAGGATCAATTCACACTGAAAGCGATACGGTGCGATGTGGTGAACGTGACTACAAATTTCAGTATATAAATGTAAAGCTTGTTAGAGTAATCGTAAAGCCTTCGCGACATCTGATAGCGATCGATACTCATGTTAGTAAATCATGATTTGTGCTCACATTTACAGTCTGTCATCATAATGTACATTTACAATCTGTTACCGATATAGATACAGATAAAAAATAGAGGCTTAAAACAGATAACTTAGGATTGTTTTAACATAGTTAATAATGACGATCAAGGCAAGATATTTACTGGATTAATTCAATCAATTTGTGTGATTCCTTTTGTTAACGTTTTTAGACGCCGTCATAGACGGACGCGGTTTTAGACTCATTTGTTTCTAAGCCTAGTGATTTTCAACCACATGGAATGTAATTAATTTAAAACTTAAGTTAACAGCCTGTAAACTTAACTGCCTAAAAACGTCCCACTGCCAGACAAATTAACCTTCTATAAATTTCATTATACTTTATATAATTTTCTTTAGTATTTAATCAGAGTACAAGCCAATTATTAAGACTAAAAAGAAAAATATAGCGAAGACTGCTTCACATAATGAAAGTTTTCTAATACGGAGAGTTTGGCTGATAATAGAATTAAGATGCTTTTAAAACAGACTGGAATCTTCCAATCAGATAGGTAAGTAGTTCATTATTTTTTATTTATTTAAAAATAGATTAAGATTTAAGAAAAATTATATTCCATAAAACTGTACTCTCTAAACAAGAATCAGTGGAATTTTCATTAATTACGTTAGTGAAGTTGTATTCACTACATATACATAAACATACATTTCAATAACAAGTTGGTGAATACTCATTAATACACATAAAAATATTCAATGATCAAATCAGTGGATTCTGATATTCACATATTCATACAAATAGTTACTTTTTTGCGTAGTACGATTAAAAATATTTATAATTAGTGTTTTACCTATATTTTTTTTTTGCCTATAATTTTTTTTTGCCATGAAATTCAGATGATATAGAAAATGAAAATTACAATGTTTTATATTATGTGATGTAGAAGATATTAATGAGGAACGTGATTATAAATACTGAAAATGTTCCAAAAGCTCTATATATTTGACATGAGGTTTTGTTTTGCGGTCTAGGTGTATTATCTATCAAATGCATTAATAATTTTAGTTAAAATTCATCCGTTCACAGATTTTATAACATTTATGGGTCATTGTTACAATATTTAAGTAATATTTAGTACCTACTCAACTGAACTGAGATGAATCAGGCTGTAAAACTTCCACTGCTGGGCAAAGTTATCTTCTCTATATAGGACAATTGTTAGAAATAATATCTGCCATTATCAGGAATCGAACCCGCGACCGCCGGCGTTAAGGCGACTATTCGCACCTTAAGTATATAATATTATCTAAAATATTAACCTACTTTCCTATCTGATGAGAAAATTCTAGCCTGTTTTTATTAAAAACATCTTAATCTTATTAAGCGCTATCAACTAGGCAGCCGGGTGGCTGGAAACCTTGTATTGAATTAAGAGGCAGACGCTGTGTTTTCTTTTTAGATAAAATAATTGCCTTCTATTCATATAAAAGAAAATAAACATGAAATTATTACGAAATAATACAACTATAACGATCTTTTGCCAGCGGCTCTGTAAACGTATTGAATTGGGTTAGTATTCGACTTGAGACAAAATATTATTTTCATCGAAAAATATTTTTACAATGACGTTATAAAATATCATGGTACGACACCAACTCAATTACTAGAAACATAACAAGTATTAATTATATATTTATGTTATTTTCTCTAAGTTAAAATATGAACTGAACTAAACTGAAACAGCCTGTAAGCATTCCACTTCTGGCCAAAAGCCTCTTCTCCATATCTTAGAAGTGTTGGAGCTCAATCCACTACGCTGCTCCACATACCATCCGCAGCCTGGCGGATAATTCCTCTACCATGTGTAACGACCGTTATCAGATGTCTATGATAACAACCGGGACCGTCGGCTTTACGTACTCTCCGAGGTACAGTGGGGAGACCCACAAGGACATACACCCAGACCGGAAACAAATATTTATAGTTTATACACATACAAATATATTCTATGAGTGGGAACCGCCGATATTGAGGCGACTACTCCCACCATTACACTCAAGTCAAGTTAAGTTAAAATATATGATTAAAATACAATATATGTTTTTTTTTTTTAATGTAAGAGCGGGCAAACGTACAGTCGGTACACCTGATGGTAAGTGCATGCGAGATCCATAGACACCTGCCAAATCGTAGGATTAGCAGGTGCGTTGCCAGCCTTTCAAATGGGCGTATGCTCTTTTCTTGAAGGTCCCTAAGTCAATTATCTGGAAGGTAAAGTAATATTCAGAAGCAAACTTTTATTTACCACAAATTGAATGACTTAACAAAACAATAAAATATATATGATATAACATTTTCAAATATAAGCAGTTTATATTATTGCCTAATAAATATTCGTGTCCTAAGGCATCTGTGAAACAAATACCCGCTGAAATCATGAACTCATTGTATTAATAAAAACAAATAATGATAAAAAAATATATAGATAATAGTTAAATATTATATTATATTTTATAGATAAGAACTTCTAACATGAAAATGATCTGGCTTCGTTCTTTTAGCGTCGAATTTTTTTCCGTTCCTGAGTTTTCTTTTTTCCTACTGTTTTGAAATATACTTCGAATAAAAAGCAGACCTAAAACTGTTTAGTCTGCTCCCAACCAAACAACGTTGGTAGATCAAGATTAAACTTTCCTCTATTTTACTAACTAGCTTGCTATGTTTGTAGTTTTGTAAACTTTTTATGAAATTCGTGAAAAAATTTGCCATCGCATTGCTAATGGTCTGAAGAAAACACGTATTAAAAGTTTTTAAAGTAACTCAGAGAATTTCTTCATCTTAAATTAAGATTGTCAAAACATAATTGTATTTTATTTTGCTGTACGTTTTTTGCTTAAGGTAAACTTTATTTTACGTACGTTTTTTGCTTAAGGTGAACTTTATTTTTATAAAACATCAAACAAAATATTAAATTTTTAAAATTAGAATTTGTTTTCTTTTTCTTTCTTTTTTTATCCATACTATATCCAACCTAGTTTCCATATACCGAGGCCAGTTTCTATATACTGTCCTTCAAATGGAGGGGGAGAGGCGTGAAAAAATTAATCAAAATTTTTAAGTTTTCCTTTGTTTTAGCATGTGAGCTACTCTGCTTACTTATGCATTAAGCCGTCCGTATATAAGCAATAAAAGCTTAAATAATTATTTTTACTTTATTTTTATTTTGACATCACGCATAATCTGCTGTAGGTACGAAATCAGATGCATGCATACATATAAGAGGTGAAGTTATTACCCTATAAACAACTGTATTGTAATCGCAACGAATTTTTGTATACACATCTACTGCGGGTGAAACCTCCAGGCACGGCTAGTATACTATAAAACATTATACTATATTATAGAGGTGGGGTTATAGCAATAAATGTCAACTAACCTTATAAGCAACATACCTACATAAAAATTCAACGCCGGTGAACAAAACGCTTAATATCAATTTCTTTCATATAACCTTAAGTGCAATATTTTGTGGTGTACACTATTACGTAATATACATAATATATACTATAATCTAAATAACTATTAACAATTTGAGACAAAGACGGAGTAGGGTACAGTCCTAAACAAAGCTCGGTTAACCAACCAGTTTATAAATTGAAAATGAGAACTTTAGTAAGTTTTTTTTGTTTGTGATGTTAACGCTATAACAATTTTACTAGGTGTATGACCTCTATACTGTAAAAATATAGAGGTTATTTGTAATATTAAAAGGTATATAAAAATAGCATTTATGTTAATAAACATGTGGGCGAAACAGCAGTGCACAACTAGTAAGCTATAAAGAGCACATCCCTAGTAACAAATCTTGCTGAGTACAGTAAAATCCCAGACGGGTAAACCCACTTGAAACGGCTAGTTTGTCTTACAGAATAGAGTCACAGGGAGTGAATAAATGGTAGTGATTTTCTTTTAAGACAAGGTTTATTTACTATTTTTCTCCCCAGTTAAGTTGCTTGCATCTGATCTTGAATGATTATGCAAGTACTGGTGAAAGATACTGTTACTTTATGTTTTATTTAAACATAAATACCTTAAAGTAGAGTTATTTATACTCCCAGATAGATTTCCCAATATTAGATACCAAAATACGTGAATCGACACCAGACGATCTGTTTCAGAGCTAGATAGTTTCTCAAGATTTTCAAGTGTAAATTCGTCTTGAAAAATGTTTGTGAAAAATTATTTTAACTGAAACTTGTTTCGAAATAAGTTCTGAAAAATTTATATCTACATCCATTAACCCATAGCGTGAAATATTATTCTCTTTTGTAAAAATATTTTTAAAAAATATTACGAATCCGAAAAGTTAATTTACAACTGCCTTAGCTTGTAGTGTGTTGTTTTACCCGCGGAACGGTTTAGCACAAGGATAGGTGCTTACAACATAATTGACAACTTAAAATTTGTTCTATATTTAAAATTTTTGTTTCGTTTTATTTGTGTACTTTTTATTTAATACTCAAACGAGCAGAAAATATAGTTTTGTAGATTAATTCATTCTTCGCGGTGACTGACATTGTAAGTCAATCAGTTAACCTGCTATTTCGACCATCAGTCAACCTGCTATTTCGACTTATGTTTACCCTGTCATCATAAAATATCTCTAAGCTGTACTAGTTGCAATACTACTTACTTACTTACTTACTTTACTTACGCAAATACAATTATTTAAGTTATGAATCAATAATATTGAAATAATATTTGAGATTTACGTCAAAGAAACAAAAACACATTCTTATTTTCTGATGTTTTATGATTTTTACTACATAAATATTCAAATTGAATTTTGAAATGAATTGCGGTAATAATTATACAAACAACATTCTCGTAGAATGATAACAGGGATGCCAGCAGCATTTCACCGTCGAAATATATTTGTTACTTGTTATGAAACAATTGAAATTATTGCAGCTAAAATTGTATTTATACCATTTGTGAAGATTTTTTATTTCCTTTCCAATTAAATTATGAAATTAGATGTAATTTTACTAACGTGCAGTTTTTAATGTTAAAATGACTAATATAAATTCTTTTTGGCTTGTGTCAAAATATTTACAATAATCAAAATTATGAAAATTTATAACTATATCCTCTCTAATAAACATTTCTCATTTGACATGACTTGTTTGTATTTTATTACTACTTTAGGCCTTTGGTTTTGTCTGTCTGTTTAAAAAATCAAAACCTTATTAGACAAGTATGCTTAATTAAAAAAATCAAAAAACCCGACTGCGTAACATACTCTTATTATAAACTAAAAAGAATAAAACAATTTACTCGCTTTCATTTGATACCCATATAGCTACAGTAAGAAAAAAAATTCAACTCCCCCCCCTCATTCCGCCATTTGCGGGCGCCATTTTGAAAATTTATATAGCCTATGTCACTACTACAATTTAGACAAATCCAACGACACCTCATTTGTCAAAAACCGTCCAGCCGTTTGGGCTGTAGGGCGTGCCAAAGAAATGGACATACATACATACATACATACATACATACATACATACATACATACATACATACATACATACATACATACATACATACACTCGAAAAACATAACCCTCCTTCTGTCGCAGTCGGGTAATTATCCTAAGTTAAAATGTACATCATCATCGTCGTATCAGCCATTGGACCACATCGACCTCCAGAGCGACCGGTTCGAAGCAGCTTCCATCCAACGGCCTACAACGACTCTTCTAAGGTCAGAAGACTTGTTCCGTCATTATGGGGTCTCCACTCGAGAATTTTTCTGCCACATCGGCAGTTAGTTCTACGAGCTGTGTGCCTTACCTACTGTCATTTCAGCTTATAAACCAGCTAGGTTATGTGAACATCCTTCGTTCATCTGCAGATCTCATCATTTCTGCTTCGTTCTCGCATAGCCTTCTCCGTTGATCGCTGTGCGACTTGGAGTTTTCATTAAAGGCCAATAAAGAACACGTGTCATCATTAGTAACAATGGCACTGAGGTATTATGAAAACACAATGTTTGACTTCCCGAACGCTGGCCGCGTTTACGCGTTTTCTAACTGACGATTGACTTCTTTCTCAATCTTGGACCACCAAGTTGGACTCCCGCTGTATTTACCAGTGTTTTATTTTTCTATAATTTAATTCTACCTTGTTGGACCGTGTGTCCCAAATAACAGTATCTGTAGTACTCATCGACTTTTTCTAAAACAGAAGTTTACACAGTTGCCAGAATTAACACTTCTGCTTTGGATATTGAGCACTGTGTTAAGTTACACCAAATTCTCTGTAAATGTGTCTATGTCGTCGGCGAGCCGAAACTGTGATGATCTCACTGTTGATGTTGTTATCAAATGTGTTCCAAAAGCTTAAATATTTCATCTAACGTGGCAGCTTTTTGGAGATTATGTCTCGCTGAATATGGTATTTATTAAAACAACGAAATATCGTTTCATAATACACAACAAAACCATTTAACAAAAAAAGAAAAAAAAACTTGCGAGAACTTAATTATCCTTTTTTTAAAGCTTTTGTCTAAACATTGTATATCATATAAAATATTAAGCACGAATCGTCTAATAAATAATATACGTACTATGATATATCATGAGCAAAACAAACGTAAATAATCCTTCCAATCTTGCAGTTACGGCACACAGCGATACGTTTCACCAAAAATTATGATATTCCTATTATACGAGTATAACTTAGCCTTACAAAAGAAATATATTTTTCTTTGATTTTATAAGAAATAATTAACTCTTTGAAAAATAAATAATAAGTAATTTAAATTATGTGAAAATATTAATTTTGACATATTTTATGTTATGTAAACCAACAGAAGATTATTTACAAAGGTAGTAATAAACTATATATTCTTAATTTATTAATCAATACAAGCAACTATACTATAAAATGAATTTGTCACTAGAGAACCCACGTGGACTTAACCACCTTTATGAATACGGCTACCCTTCCACGATTCGTAACGTAACGCTTAACGAAATTCGCAATGAAAACAAAATTTAGGCTCAGTGATCTCTTTTTTCCTCAGATTCAGGGCAGAAATAGAACCTACGATGCTGTTGGATTGTAAGTTCGATTTCCGCCCCAAGTCTGGGTGTAATATTTATTTATATTTTTATTATTTATATTTGAACTAAATCAGCCTGTGCTGGGCAAATGTCTCTTCTCCATATAGAAAGGTTGGATCTTAATCCACCACGCTGCTTCGCAACAGAATACTTGGCCTTTTTTTTCACCATGGGTAGTAGCAGCAGAAAAAGTTACAGACTGATTCAGTTCAGCCGAATTAGTCTGTAACTTAACTTTTTTTTTTACGACGGGAAATGCACTTGCGCATCCAGCCGTGAGGCGGCGGGTATATGAAACTCGCGGCTGGACGCAAGGACTACACGTCAGTCTGCAGGCTGAATATCAACTTTTTTTTTGTCGCTGGGAAATGCATTTACGCATCCCGCCGTGAATCGGTAGGTATGTGGGACTCGACGGCACCACGGAATCGCTTGCGCATACAACGGTGACGCCCCGAAATCTGTAACTTCACCTAACATATCAGCTTGTAAATTCACTTTACCTAAACACAAGCATTAAATTAAGCCTTAGGAACAGAAAACCGTGTAAGTATATTAAGGATATATTTATTGATTTCAAGATATTTTTAAATAGTAATCAAAGTAGTAAATATGTAAATTGTATTTGTTCAGTTTTGTAATAATAGTAAGATCGATTTTTTAACGATATCGTTTCCAAGTTAAATTTTATCGGCAATATCATTCACAGGCATATCACCTGCTTACTATGTCAATATGTGACATGGCTCTTAGTTAATCATATGGAAAATCGTGGCGTGGATCGTGACCGCAGCATCTTGGTAACCCTGAACGGAATATAAAGTTTTAAAATAGCACGATACACGATATTTATTTTTAAATTGGCTAGTTAGTGGTTATGTCGAAATATAAAATAAATTAAAATATTATAGATATTTAAAAAACAAAAATTGAATTAAGAATTATTGTTTTCTCAAAAGTCAGCGGTGTCTTAAAACCTTGTAAACGTTTGAGCTTTTTGATAAAATTTACGTGTTTTTTTTAAATACTTAACAATATGCGACTTTATTTGACGTGTTTTTCAAACGGTTTACGTTTTTAACATTTTATTTGATAATTTAAATGATTGTTGAAATCAAATTTGAAGATGTGTAAATTGGTGATCGTCCGTTTCTACGGTAGGTAACTTAATATATTATTACATCCAAACTCGGGCCAGGAATCGAACCAACCAACGGTCGCCAACGGGCTAACAGTAAACCGTATTTATATTGATGAACATACATAGTATACTGTTATAAGATTTATTTGATAGTATGCTATTAGATTTATTATTTTATTATTTATTACTTAAATTTCTTATTTATATAGATATCCTATAAAATGAGTACAAATTAACTTTGCCATATCATGAGGTAAATTAAATAAACCATCAAAAAAACTAAGTACACATAAATTGATCGAGTTCCCATATGTATGTAATCTTATTTAGGTATATAAAACATTATTAGTTTAATTAAAAACTTTATTGTTATTTGGTAACTAAAAATATATATTTTTTAAAGTATTTTATGTTCTCATATATTTCATTTTCTCATAAAAGAATTTAACGATTCTAATTATCTGTGGCAAATGCAACCAAATTTTGGCACACATCACAACTAACAAATCCATAAGCCGAAACGCTATTGCGACGTCATTTTGTAGATTATCTGGTTCGAGATAATCCGACAGCTGGCCTATTTTCCATAAAATAATATAGTGGATATTGCAGACGATCACGTTTTCGGACTATTCATAATATCATCAAATTCAGTGTTATTTTTCGTCTTTAAGCAGTCGTTATTTTAGTTATCTTATATATTTGTGCAAATTAAAAAATAATAGTATATACCCATGGATTAAATTTACATAATATTTTTTCCGTGTGGTGACCGACAAAGAAGAATAGTCCCGTATTATTTCTTGCCGAGGAGTCGTAATTTATTCAGGGGCAGCAGCGTCACCATAATCTGCCACAACACACTGTGCTCGCCAACCCACTTACCAAGCGTGGCGAGTATTGGCAAACCTAAACCAAGAGATGAGATGATATCTATAATCAGCAGTGGACAAGCGACGGCTAATGTGGGGGAAATTTTCATACAATATAATTTTGACTAATTTTAATAGCAATAGAACTAGACTTGGACTTCAGCGTTGTATTTTCATTATTGATGTATCTATTGTTTGATGTTTTTTCTAACTGCTTAAGTACTTAGACCTAGGCTTTATAGCCTTTCAATAAATAACCTTTCTCAATAAACAGGATGTCTGATGCTATAACAATCTTTAACTAATTTTATATTATTAATGTCTTCTAACAAACATAGTATTCATTTGTGTTACGCAATATATATATGCAAGTATAAAGATCTAAATAGAAAAAATTGGGAGTGCACATTCGTACCAAGAGAAGTAATAATGACATATTATATGAGATCCTATTATTTATTACCCGACTGCGACAGAAGGAGGGTTATGTTTTTCGAGTGTATGCATGTATGTATGTATGTATGTATGTATGTATGTATGTATGTATGTATGTATGTATGTATGTATGTATGTATGTATGTATGTATGTATATCCATTTCTTTGGCACGCCCTACAGCCCAAACGGCTGGACGGTTTTTGACATATGAGGTGTTGTTGGATTTGTCTAAATTGTAGTAGTGACATAGGCTATATAAATTTTCAAAATGGCACCCGCAAATGGCGGAATGAGGGGGTGAGTTGAATTTTTTTTTCTTTATGTAGCAATATGGGTATCAAATGAAAGCTAGTAAATTGTTTTATTCTTTTTAGTTTATCATAAGAGTATTTTACGCAGTCGGGTTTTTTAATTTTTTTAATTAATCCTATTATTATATTAAGTCCTTTGTTCAGAAGTAATTTGCTTCGAAATCCTTGCTCGTTCTAATTACCTTCCTGCATTTCAATAGCTACCATTTTCGAGTCAATACAACCGCAATGTTCCAATTCAATCAGAACTGAAACCAATACCAGAATATGCATTTGTGGATTAGCTGATAACACACCGGATTAGGTATGGGTAGATCCAGTAACACTTTGTCAATATGAAACGATAAGTTATTTTCTTATTAACTTCGTCAATTTCAAAAATTGCCGTTGTCTTAAAACATTTTGATAAAATAGAACATTTAGAAAAACGCATAGTGCTATCATTATAGTATATTTTATATTGGATAAAAATTAAATAAAAATTATAGTTCAAAACACAATTATTTTTAAAAAGTAAAAATAAAAAAATCATCTGTTTCATCAAGTATAATTTTTTACTGATAATTATTATTTGCACAAAAATCATAAATTTTCTTAAAATAGTATAAAATCTGTAATAATGGTGTCATTCTTTCCTTAGTCGTTGTATACCAAACTCATCCATTAAAAGTTGCGCAAAGCGTGGCGTACTCAGCTGTAACCCTTCTCCTACCCAAAAGAGAAACCACTGGCCTTTACCTAGCTGTGAAATATTTATAAACTGTTCAGTTAAATTCATGTTGTACTTTAAGTATCCAAAAGTGAACGAGTAATAATAGGGCTTTCAGAGATAAAAAATAAAAAATAATCTCGTATTTGTTTATTTAAGTTAACCTCAGTTATCACCCTGAAAACTTCATATTTGTTCACAGAAGAGAGCCATAATCAATTATGCTACAAAATACTAAAGACAAATGTCCACCACTCCCATAAATATAAACGTATTCAACGAGGGCAAAATTACATAAAATATCTCATTAAATATGAAGATGACATCGTCATCCATATTGTTCGGTCCGTCGGCGCGGTTGGCATGCGCCTGCTATCTGCTACAGAGAGCTTTCAACGAGCCTCGGTGTAATAATTATATATGTATTATGTATATCTACATTTTTTTCAATATGTATAAATTTGTATATCAGTCGACTGTTATCTAAAATTCACTTGATGCATGAAAGAAATATTCTCTAAACAATTGTATTAATTTTAGTAGTTTATTTATCCTCAGTCACCAAAACTTCGAAACAACACATTTTAGCAAGAGCCAATGGTAGCAAAAACATTTTTGCCCCTTTTCATTACTTTCAATGGTGATATGAGCTCAGGATAGGAGAGGTTCATTTATTCTCCTCGAATCAGAATTGTTATTTAACGAAGAAGCGGTAATAGCTTTCATATCTCTATTTCACGCGGTCATGGTTTGTACATTTATCTTATTTTTTATGGTATTATATTACTTTTAGAAAAAAACATCCCTTCGTATAGAGTTACTGATAAAAAAAATTCGACTTACATTGTTTTAGTACAATATAATATCCGCCATTGTTTTGGTCTTCGTACCTAACGTTACAATTTTTTATTATTAATTGTTACCAGCTAAGTCAAATTTAAGGCTTAATTTACTTGACCTATGATAACCTTTATTCTCTTTTTAAGTTTTTTTAATTAAAACGATTGTAAATATTGAAAATGGCAGGAATAAGTCTTTCATATTTAATCTGGTTTTATCAATCTCACCCCTAGAATATATTTGTAAGCTGCGAGATAACTGCCTTTATAAACCAGCAAACCGGACGGCAGAGACGAGGATGCCAAGGTTTTGTTACACCGAGTGGAAAGGCTACTCAATCAATAGCGCTGAAGTCCTTAAAAATTTGTACAAAAGCAATTTTATCTCTTGAAACATTAAACTAAACTAGTTAGCTCTAACTTGAGCTAAGTTTGTTCTACAGTAACTAACTTAACAGGGAACAAACTTGTTTAGACCTGAAACTGAGCGTGGCTGCCAACAATTACGAACATCATAAATGTGTTTTAAATTATGTTACATTTGGAATAATAACGGTAGACTTAGATAATACACCTTTTAACTTAAATTTTTTTAATCATTTTTACAAATACTTATATCTAGACAATAATTTATTTATGTTTAAAAAAATTTGGAAGGCGGTGTGAATTTATAGGATATATTTATAAGACATGAACATTTATCACAAAACACCAAGCATAAATCTCCAAAATATCATTGTTAGCCGTTGCCTTGTGATGACTAGGTGGTGTATGCTAATATTTCGGCATGCTATTAATCAAGTAGCAAATTGTCAACAGTCGACTGGTTCCTACACAATCTGATCCAGATTCTGGCTGTTTAATTAATAAGGAATTAATCTAGATATAAATGTGAATATTCCTTATCTAGAGCACGAAATTATTGATTTTCTAAATAATTGCTTAAGGATATAGCATTCATCCTTTGAATTCTCATTGAAATCAATGATTCAAAATTACAAACATTTTCATTTGTCTACAGACAAAATTATCTTGCGAAAAAATTGTGGCTTAATCATTTTGTAAAACCCTTGTGTGACTTCGTTCATTTAAAGATTCTGTTAACTCTAATAAAATATTTTTCTGAACAAAATCTTAACCGTTAACGTAACCGTTAACGATTAACTAAATCGTTTCGCCTTTTTTGGAATTTGCGTGGGAGTCGCTATGGAAGTTGTCCGGCGGGCAGCGCTCGCTGCTAGCCAAGCTACCGTTCAAGCCAACGCCGTTGTCATGCTAGACGAGGTATAATAGCCGTCATAGCATCAAATTTTACAATTTTTTTATGTCGAACATATTCTTCAAAAACAGTTAACAGGTTAAACAGTTTCAGTCGAAAAGGAAGAACGCAGAATTTATTTTTAGAATTTTATTTAAAAACAGATAATACAAATATGATTCGAATCACACTAAGCCATAAAAACTTTTATTGAAACCGTCATTTAGTTTTTTTTAGGATAGTGCAGCCCATGTGAACGTTGCACAGAGCTCGGAAACTTGGGACTAAATTGAACGACAGTTTGCTTGGAGTGTTATTTTATCACAAAACTTTTAAACAAGTCCTAAAGATAAAATAACATTATTGAATAAAAGAGAGGTTTAAGCCTGATAAGAAATTGGATTGATGTGTTCGTAGGATTTAAAAATTTTGGGTTAGGTTTTTTTTTTGGATAACATCCTCTGTGTTTTTAGAGATGATAGGTAATCGTGGCCCATCTTTATCTAGTACAAACAAACATAAAAAAGATGAAACTTTTCTGTGGTTTTTTGTTGAACCTAATCAAATTTTAAAGCAGAAACAAATTAAACTTATCAGTATGCAGCTGGTGACAGAATCTTTCGAATCTTTTTATTTTATTTTAATTACATGTCCACAGTTACAAGTTAAAACCAATTTAAGTAATTCAATAGCAACTTGAAGTTATTATAAAATTTAGATAACAAAAATGTCACTGAGTAATTTAAAAACACTTTTTTTATATTAAAGCCTGAAACATTTTGCCTCGGAAATATTTTTAGGTGAAACAATGGCTGTGCGATAACCGGCAGAGAAGAATAATCCCGATCCCTTTTTTACCTAGCCGTCATAAAAGGCAACTAAGGCCATATTCGTATTCGCACCACGCGAACAATTTGTACGCGAACCAGGATGATGATGGGCAGCAGCGTCACCATATCCTGCCATCAATGCACTCACCAAGCTGCCTGCCAAGCGTGACGAGTATTGGCAATATGAGTATGCTGTATTTTAGTTAAACTGTATTGTTAATATTGTTAAGTCATGCAGGTTTTCTCGTAATGTGTTACTACTTTTTATAGTCGAGGAGAGATTCTGATGATCTTAAACAATTAAGATTATCTAAACACGGAGGTGCTGCCTATAGCTAATACCCAATATACCAACATACTGGCCCAAATTACCTTTTCTCAATTTAGCTGAATTAAACTATTCATACTCTGATTATTCCAATACGTAACCGATTTAACCAAAAATATTTGTTTTATTTGATCTAAAATCGGTTTGGGTCAGTAATGTAAATATTTAAAAGGTACAAAAATAAAATGAAAAAAACATTCGGAAGGTCGAATCGTTTTAGGAAGGTGAATCACTGTATGTATAAAAGGTACACCACAGGTGCTATCTATAAAGAGGCGACATTGTGAGTATCCCTTGAGTATATATCAAAACTTTTTCCCTCGAAAAATTATTTTTCTAATGTCAAAAAGTATATTTCCATACCAATATCTAAAAAAATATTGAAAAAAAAAAGAAACTTGAAACCACACCAACTTATGTCTGATATAAGACTGACTCAATAAAATAAATCTTACGAACATTTTTTTGAAAGAATCTTCTATAGTATCCGGTATTCCGTAACAATTTCTTTTTATTATTTACTAACTACAGGCTTTGAAAGACTTCAAGAATAAAGGCAAAGAAGATTGCTACTGGAATTCTCAAGCTCAGTAAGTTAATAAAAAAAAATTATTGACAGAAATAAACTAATAGTATAAATATTAGAGGTATAATAAATAATAAATATATAAACTATTGTAGAATGTTTTATACTACCTGTATTTGGTAGATACGGATTTGTTATCACTATCAAGAAATTCACATAGTAACATTTTTTGTAAATTTTATCTTCTAGGTGTTTATACCCTGGGTCTCCTCACCGTACCTCGAAAAAACTTAAAACTGTCAGACTCGCAAATAAGCGCAAATTCTGTACTCTGTACAAAATACTTTAATTATTTAATTTAAAAAAAAAATATATAATTATATTAACATCAATGCACATTTCTAACAGAAAATTCTTTTAGAAATTTTCTTATGTGACATGATTTGCTTGTATAATTCGAAAGTCTGAATTTTCTAATAGAAATTTTAAATAGTGTATAATTAACACAGCACAACGAATATTTTAGTAGGTCTTACACTTTTTCTAACAGAAATTCCTGACAATATACACTAAGCCTTATTCATCGCCTTTTATCCTTTTAGCTGTGTAGAGAAAGTTTTTGCAAATCGACGAAAATTCATCAATCTTTCAAGGCAGTCTGATAACAAGATACTTCTTGTATATTCTTGTTTGTATTTTGTTGATGTATGTATGTACACACATTGTCTTCTATTTATTATATAAGACACGCAAAAACTGTTAATCATTTTATAAAGGGTTATTACTTCGTTGTTTGCAAAGTTTATTGGTTTTCTCAACCAATTGTTTTCAATGAAATATGTAAAATTTACATATTTTTTAAACAAAAACATAATGTGACACTTTATACATTCAATTGAACAATACTTTTAGTCTTTACGTTTATGGTTTCTTTATCTCATAAACATTGTTTCAATGTTTCCGAAGAGTCTAGACAAAATAAAAAAATTACCTTACATTTAATTATTCAAATGCAAATTTTAACGTAAATGAAAAAATTTTTAATCCACTGTTGTTTTTGTGTGTTATTTCAAAAACATTAAATATTTTTAGTAAAATATTTATTTAATTAAATTCTAAATAGACTATTTACTTTAAAAGTATAATTTTTTTTTCATAATATGTTACTTTTTACTGCATGTATTAGTACCTAATTAATTTAATTTTGATACAAAGTTTAAAGGCGCTTATACTGTCATTTAATTTTTTCTTGTAACAAATAGTATGTTTTAAGGTTAAAGATCATTTATTTCTCAAAAGAATACAATTTACTTACATGAGAAATTACATTCACTAACACTAAACAAATATCGTCATAGTCGTAAAATAGTGACGGATCTTACAAATTTAAAACTTTACGGGGCAGACACTTCAAACAACTATATTGTTGTTGTTATATGTTTTGTTGGTGTTTCTTGATAGTCGTAGAATAGCGATGGATCCCAAAAATTCAAAACTACACAGGGCAGACATTTGAAATATACAACAACAACAAAATAACTGTTTGAAACGTCTTGCCCTGCAAAGTTTCAAATCTGCAAGATCCGTCACTATTCTACGACTATGACGATATGTATGTTGGGTACATCGCAAAATAATACAAACAATTCTTAGGTAAGACAAGCAAACAATATGGACGGTATGTTTTACTAAAATAATTTCTTATAAAATAATATATGACCTAAGTAGTGTAAAATTCGAAAAGTCTATGCATTTGTTTTGTGAACACAGTTTAAACATTAAGTATAAGCATTAATAAATGCACGATGTTAAAAAAAGTTTCAGGCAATTAAGCTAATTAATTAATTAATTAAATATTTTAAAATTAACAACCACAGTTTATATGTTGTCTTTTAAAAGACCGTCGTCAAAAGAAACATACATAACTTACATAAATTATCGGCCGTTCCGATAGCGACTGGAAACAAAAGCATTTGTATATATATTACTGTAGAAAAACCTTTTTGTTCAATGTCATTGATATCATTCATTCCATTACATACAATGGATTTGTATTTAAAAAAAAAAGTAAGGTGGAGAAATAAGTTATTATAATATCTTGACATTTTCCCGCATTAGCGCCATGCTGCTTGCAGCTAAATGGGCCGGCGCGCCCGGGGAAGTACTTCGCTCTCACTTAACACCGACGTGAAATGACGGCACTGTCGTCGTGTTCCGTTCGGTTTGTCAGAGATGCGGTGGGCCATCCCTCTCCTTTCCTCCACAGATCCGTTGGAACATCCCTCTCCTCCCTAAAGGCCGGCAACTCACCTTCTAATCCTCTGATGAAACGGGTATCTATGAATGTCGCTTTCACTTACAACCAGGTGAACCGACTGTCCGTTTGCTTGTTTTTGTTTTTGTTTGTAGACATTTCATGGTCGCTGTTCCTTAATTTGCATCATGGCTTCGTCTTTGAACACTCAAACAAACGACCTATAAATCTTTATTACATTATTATATGAATTGAATAAAAGTAGAAAAAATTAAAACATTTGAATGACTACATTCATTAAGCGGAAAAAAGCATGAAAATTGGAACGTGACCAAAAAATTAAAAAAGCTTTGGCAGCCCTAGCGAGCGTAAAAGCTCGATGTCTTTTATTCTAAGAAAATATACGTTAACGAACTGATTCGTAAGAATGAAAGAGTTCAAAGGAAAATGTTTCACTTTTATAAAAGAAAAATATATCTGCGTCCATTACTTGTCTTTACATTTAGAAACAGTTTTTCATTTAAGAAATGACTTTTGGAAATTGTTTTATATAATTTACTTGAAAAAATTTATGATTATTCAAAATTGTTATTATCACATTTTATGTACTCGTATATAAGCCGAGTAGTGAATAGCCGGCAGTGGTTTGAATGGTCAGCAAGTGATTTTAGTAATAACCAATAGCGCGGCTGAATTTTTAAGTGTTAAAGCTTATAAAAGGAGAGGGTGTGTGAAAACACCAGCGATTCGTTTGTTTTACATTTAAATTAATTATGTTATATAATATATAATAACTTTTATATATGTATATATATATATATATATATATACATGACTGAAACCCCGATCAATATATATATTATAAATACATCTTGAGATCGTTTACATAAAAAATATCGTATAAAATTTTCATGACTCGGAAAAAAAATTGACAAATGTATATGTATAAAGAATATATAATATAATATATCCGATCCTTAATACGAACAGAGTTTCTTTCATATTATACAATATATCTATAGATATTAGAAATGAAATAGATATTATTTTAGGACTATTGCTATAAAATAATTCATCTTTGAGAACGAATTGTAAGATCTAGGGCGACCTCGTATACAAATAAAACCAGTATAGTGAAATTTTAATGAACTACTTACTTTCAAAGTAAATATTTACTAACTAAAACTAGCGTATAATTTATGTCAAAATTAATTTAAGTTGTCTCGAAGCCGCAACACAAATGTGGTTCGAAAACACATGGGTATGGTTGTAACTTCAACATGTTTAACAAGTAATGTAAAATGTCCTTAATGTAACTTTGTACATTTTACTGTAAAAGTCTATAAACATGACACGTCTAGTAAAATGCCTCTACTCATATTATAAAGAAGTAGGGTTCAAAACTAGTCTGCTATCTGAGTACCCAGAACTTCATTCGCAATTACCATCACTTTCATGAAGGCTACAAGTTAAGTATGTACCTCAGTTATAAGCTATGAATTTAAACTTAACTATGAAATTATATATATCGCACTAATAACACAATAGTGTTGTAACTCAAAATTGATCATTTTTCAGAATGGCCTATGTACTTAACTTAAGTTAATTAAGTTATATATATATATATATATATATATATATATATATATATATATATATATACATGTAAGTGTAAAGATCATTAAGTCAGTGTGTAGATGTATATGGTAACTACACATATATAAAAATACATTCATATTTTTATTTCAAAAATACTTATCTTGCCGATAAAAAGATTTAACTTTAAAGTGCCGCTATGATTTCCTGCAGTTTGATGAATATACTCGTATTTACAAATTTTCAAACAAATTTGGCAATCGAAGAACTTGCAGTGGCATAGATTTGAATAGCGGTTTTGATGCTCGTTTTTTACTCTCCCATATCGTCCCGTTCCAGTCGAATAAAAAAAAACTTTATTGCTATTTGCTTTTTTATTGAGCTTTAACTACATATTCATAAAAGATGAAGTTATGTCTGTATAAACGTCTACCGTTCCTTATCGATATTAACTGTCAAATCGGTTAAAATATATCTCACATATTTAAATACACATTCTATTACAATAAAAAAATCGCTTGACACTCCGTTCTCTCGCTTTACACTTCAATACTATACTATACACTTATCCGGTCCATGCAGAGACATTAAGAATACTGTACCACAGACAACGCAAATTACTAGTAATATGAGTGGATATCGAACTCGAAGTTGCGTACGTATATATATTTAAAGTGACTTGTGTCCTCACGTAGATAGTTAATGGTCCAAGTGGCTAATTGTCCATTATTCTTAATGCTTGGACTGAAAATTAGGAATTAAAAGTACTGGGTAGTATGATAACAGCCACCGAATTAATAAAATTGAGCGGGCTTTATAAATAATGTCGATATCCCATCGGGCAGCATAATTAAGTGTTGCTAGTAAAATGTTTTTAAACGGCAATATGTTATATTACACAATTGTAAATTCTAATTTTATTAAATTCTTCGAATAATGAAATTCGTCGTAATGAAAATTTTATATTTTAATTGATTTTTTTTTTCAATTTTTTTTCTAAACATACCTATCAGAGTTCAAAATCTGACCGTTTTCGTACATTTGATTGGTAAATGGGTTGGACAATATCTATTTTACTTTTTGAGAAACGAGAACTGAGATAGTAGGTAAAGTGAGCGTACCGCAGTAGCGGGTAACTCACACGAAAAATAAACAAATTAAAATCACAATTGCAAGCTTGGTCACAGTTCATAATTATAAACAAATAATGTTTACAATAACAGAGTGACAAAAATATGCAATGGTCATTATGACTTTACCAGTGAAATAATTGTTAAAATCAAGTAAATAAGGATCACGCTTTAATTACTTTTTTTATTAACGCCTCGAGTTACATGGTTGTCGAAAGGCCCTCAACATCTTAAGAAAAGTTACTCAAACACTTTGTGTTATGTTTCTGTGTTCTGTGCTACCAAACAGTTTATTAAATATTATATGTTTTAAAATATTAAAACGGTAAACAGTTTCCTAGTTTAATATTGACCTCTAATATTGCTTTCAAATATTCAAATAAAATTATCAAAATTGAGATTACGTAATGCGATGATAATTACAAGCTTTATCTAATAAATTTTTAAATTTACAATAACACTGAGCAAAGCCTACGGTGAAATACTGTTACGATTGATGTCACGAAATATGTTTCCTCTGGTACCACGTAAGGTACATTAATGTAGAGTATGGAATAAAAAAACTACTGTGTATATATGCGACGGTACAAACGCTATGCAAAAACCATATCACAAATAAATAAGCATATTTCCATCTGTAAATAGAGCCCTAGAGCCGACATGATTCAGAGGATACAACATACAGATCTTGCCCGAAAAATCATGGCTTAAAATCCAACCACTATAATTCAAGTATTTTTTAAAACAGCGTGGTAGATTATTTTTACAGTAAATAATTGATAAATCTTCTATTATAGGTAGGTATATACAAAACCACGTTATGCTACGTTTAGCGTACCTACGTTTAGTTCAATTTATCTGATAGATTATTAGTGCTCTATAGAATGTTAATATATTGACTGGCCCGTAGGCACAGTTGGAAGTGACCCTGCTTTCCACTCAGGGTCGTGGGTTCGTTTCCCGCCACGAGGTTGGGTTTAATTTTCTATATGTGTGTAATAATAAAAAAATTAAATGTTTAAATCAGTCGGCTGTTACCTAAAACACAGACATTAAGTTGCCTACCTTAGGAGCAGACGACCGTGTGTGTATTTTAAACATATTTATATTAAATTTATATATCGAATCTATTATTAGATTGCCAACGTAGCAATGCGAGAAGTTACCTTAACGCTGATCGTCTTGGGTTTGATTCCTATTCGGGGCAGATATTTGAATTGATGCAAATATTTAAATATGAAATATTTCTGGTCTATCTCAATATTCTCGTGGATCTTCCCACCGCACCTCGGAGAGTTTGTAAGATCATTAGCCCCAATTGTTATCATATGCATATTATATCCCGAAAGCAATCGTTACTCATGACAAGAAAATTGTCTACCAATCCGCAGTGGAGAATAATAGCAGATCAAGGTCCCTTATATCCATATAGGAATATATGGAGATGAAAATGCATTATCCCAGCAGTTAGCCTGTTTAAGATGCTGATAATAACAGTATGAGAGGCAATATTTAAAATAATTTTTATTTACAAAACAATGTTTGTCAAAGTGGTGGCAGACAAAGTCTGATTAATCGTGATTGTGTTCTCATTGAAATTCAACGAAATATATTAATAGAACTCAAAGAAACATAAGGATAGAGTATTCAAAATCGTAAAATGATCCAGCTTCTTACTTGACACACTTACGAACAGACTTACCCTAAGCTTAATAACGTTTTAATATTTACATTATCGTTATAATATCTATCATAAAATAAAAATAACATACATTTTAAGTGCATATACAAATAATAACTATTAGAATTGAAGTCAAACAATAATGATTGAGCTAAAATCAATTGAGTCTAATGTCATGTGGGCTAGGTCCAATCCTATTACTAAATTGAATGGATAGCGTCCGCTTTGTAATAAAGACGACTATCCAGATGCCGATAGGAAATTTAAGTTAAGGATCTATATTTTATTTTAAGTGATATATAATATAATAAGTGATATATTCAGTTCAAATTATTTACATACTTAGAACTTACAATTAGTTTTCGAGCTATTTACAAGACAATATATTATACACCAATATGTCAATATTTGTATGAATTGTTCTATGTAGGTAACTTGATAAGTTTTGAGACAAGGAAAATCTATACAAGAATTATTTTAGATTTTTAAGAAATATTCTCCCTCATTCTCTATGCAAAGTTCCATTCGCCTAAGCCAACTACATATTAAAACACTTTTGCCAGTCTTGATCCGATAGGTCCGAAATTGTGACTTCGTAGGCGGCCACGACCTCTTTGGCACACGAAAAAATTTTTCTTTTTCTTTAAGGAAAATAATGTGGATATAGTTCCAACTCTCCTATATGGAGAAGATGCCTTTGCCCAGCTGTGGGACATTTAGATACAGCTTAATTCAGTTCAGTTCAAATAATAAAGTGACCAATAATAAATAAACAATGTTTCTTGTCGGATTATTTTAAGTGGAAACCGTATTCCAAGGTGGTGTTACAATTACATAAAACTAATATGAAAATAACAAATCAAAAGTGGCGAAGACAAGAATTACGTTTACTGCAGCCGATGGATTGAAAAAATAAAATTACTTAAAAATTAATCAGTTAATAAAAAAAAATTACAACTAGAGATGTGAAACCTATTCGAAGTTGGAATTAGGAATGACAATATTTTATTTAAAATTAATAATGAAAATTAAATTAGGCTGATGATGAAATCGCTGTGTCGGCGACTCGTAGCTGGACGGACGTTGCGACATGGGCTGCATCAGCTTTCCTTCGTTTTGAAACAAACATCCTAAATGCTTGCTTGCCAATTCTTGTAGAGTACCGTAAGATTGATGGTGTGTTTCATACTTAACACAAGCTTTGAAACAAAGTAAATTTGGATCTCAGTCAATTTTTGACCGGTTCAAGTCAGGTAGATGTGTATAAATTAAATATATATTTTTAATCGAAATTTCAAAGGGGCATGATAAGGTCTACTTGAATAAAGCATAAATTGAATTGAATTGGGAAATAGGTTTGATAAAAATTTGTCCCTGCAGGTAAGTCAGGATCACACAGTTCCAGATTTGTTTTACAAAAAATAATTTAAATCTGAATTTGTTCCTTGGAAAATTATGAAATAAATGCACTTAAAACCCACATTCAGGGGTTCAATTTATAAACGGCTAAAGAGCTGCTTATTAATTTTTCTATTTAGTTCCGTCCTTGGCCCATACGCTTGAGAAGAAAACTTTATTCTATTAAACTTACTTCTAAAATAATTGACCTATAAAAAACTACGAGCCAGTGAACTTCGATCGCGTTAATTGTGTGTGATTCTGTGTTTGTGTTTGTTTTGTGTGTGTCTGTGTGTGTGTGTGCATGTGTTACGTACACGAGTCTAAGGTGAGCATACCTACTTAAAAGATTTCTGTACGTTACGGGTTTCAAGTTATTTGGACCTAATACTAAGGGTACAATATATATAGTTTAGTCCAGTTCCATTGTTAGTCTACTGATATAAGTATCATATTATGTATGTATAAGTATCAATTACAAAACTGATGATGACACTGATTACAGGTCTGGTATTGAATCCAACAGCTTAGAAATGTAATATGTCAAAGAAAAATGGTCCAAGTTTCAATGAAAATTTTGGTGATAAAGAATATTTTCACCTAGCATCGCAAACAGTGTATTGTTGGTAATTGTTGAAATACGTATACTTATAGAATGCTACATAATATATGTATAAGCTTCTACCGTAACATACATTAAAGTCCTAATTAGTACGAATCTAATTTAACGTAATTAAATTCTAATAATATTAATTATTATAATTACATTAATTATATTTATATAATTACTGCTCAATAACATGCTTCGGGCTAATTACAAAAATGAAGTTTAATTTTATAAAAATTGAGTTAATTTGTAAAATCATTTTGAGTAATAATTCAAGATATATCATTAAAAGAACATTTAAGGTTTTTTTTGTTGAAAATTTACCGTATTGTCTGTGACAAAGAAAAACATGACCGTATCAACTGAGCAAATTGTTTTCTTAATTAGATACTGCTTTATTCTTGCGATTTATTTTGTGAGAAATCCACTTTATTATCAGTATTATGATCTCAGAAAATAACGTGTTATCTGTGTTAAGTGGTCTGGATATTTTTGAAGTTCCACTGTTGAACACTGGCCATATTGTAAAGGAGCTTAGTTAGCGGAAAAATACATTTAATAATATAAATAAATAAATACATTTATTAAAAATTAAGATTTTTTAAAATAGTAATTCGCATGTTGTAACTTAGAAATACGAACTCCTCTTTAAGAGACTGTACATTCGATACCCTGTATCGGTCTTTCCGCTCCCGAATTTGCCAAGTCATTAGGAAAGTTGCTGCATCTAACTTTATCAAACGAAATTGCCTTATGGTAATATTTAAATTAAAATATATTTATATTTGTAACGGTATTTATTTTATATGAATAGAAGTTATATACGACTAATTAGTTATGAAAATGAAGTAAATTATTTGAAAATGTATTTTATATTTTATAAATATTTACTAATCTCTATTTATTGTTATCAATTTTTATTTACATATAAATATAAATATAAATAAATATAAATATTAACCAACAATCACACCACGTTAACCTAGCCCCGTGGTAAGTTCGTAAGAACTTGTGTTACAGGTACTAGGAACGGAAATAAATTTAAGATATAAATACATATATACATAAACACATAACACATCCATGACCCGGTGCAGACATCTATATTCGTCATACAAATTATCTGCACCTGGCGGGATTCGAACCCGCGACCGCTGCGTAGAGTGTCCAGTTGCCTGACCACTCGACCAGCCGGCCGTCGAATAAAGTTAATTAAAGTTTACTAACAAAAATAAAATTATTATGGTATATTTATATGTGCTTGGTATTTCAACGAATCGGAAATGATGAGATCTACAAACGAACGAAGGTTGCCGACAACATCATATAAATATAAATATATTTAACACACACACACACACGGTAGTCTGTGTAACTTAATGCCTTTTTTTTACGCAGGGGAATCCATTTACAGATGATATCCAGGACGCCCGGGTCGGCAGTCCTAGACCTATGTCGGACTCGGCACTTTGGGAGTGCAATACCGTACTAAACCCCTGCGGGAGCCTTCAGCCGCTTTAATTGGAGGGTCCCGGATCTGCAGGCAACAGGATCCCTCCAGCGACAGGCTAGCCTCGGCGAAAAGGCCAGACTTCTCCTCCATGGGAACTGTCCGGCTAACCTCTGAACAGTCACAACGACGCCGTGTCTAGCAGGACCGGGTTCCCGTCCCGGCCCGACACGGGCACAAGGGCGTTACTGGAGGCGCATTAAGTAGCGCCTCCTACGCACCCCATTCGTCGCCCGCGGATGGAGGCCACGTCGGCGGCCTCCTCTCTCATCCGCTCGTCGGCCTCCTTCTGGGACATTACTGTCTCGCAGAAGGAGACCATCGCCTTCCAGGACTCGTCGTCGCCGAGCATCGCGGTGATGACGCTCGGGAGCGACAAGTCCCCTCCGACGACCGACGTCAGACCTTGACGCAGCACCGCCCATCTCGGGCACACCTCGAGGGTGTGCTGGGCAGAGTCCACCGCTGCGCCACAATCGTGACACTCAGCCTTCGGCTCCCTTTGGGCCGTCCGACACAGGTAGTCACCAAAGCAACCGTGCCCGGTAAGAACCTGTGTCAGACGGAAGGTGAGGGGTTTGCGTTTTCGACGCATCCACCGCTCAAGGACCGGGCGAATGGCAGCCGTTACGCGTGTGCCATATGGCTGCACCGCCAGGTCCTCCCCCCACCTCCGCATTAGCGCTTCCTGCCCTAGGCTGCTCTATATATCTATTGTTTATGAATTACTCCATTTAGTTCTCTTCTTCTGTAAGTTCTCTTAATCTTATTATCTACGCTCAAACGGCGTTTTTCGGGTCTGTGGACATAGAGGGAAAAGCGCTCTCTCTCTGGTTCCGGCTAGCGTCTTGACGTCCACGCTTATCGTGTGTCTCCTTATAAATATACAAATTAAATAGTAAACAGTACATGGCGCAGCCGGTAGGATTAAACTAACACTTACAACTTAATGCCTGTGTTTTAAGTAACAGCCGACTGATATACATTTTTTTTTAAATAAATATACTTACATATAAATAATACATATATAAATAAACATATATTATACCCAGACTCGGGGCGGGAATCGAAGCCCCTACCCTTGGAGCAGAAAACAGGGTCATTGCAAACTGCGCCAACGGGTCCGTCATATATGTGGCTACAACTATTAATGTAATAATGATAATCGCTTCACATTCAGTGTCCTCCAGTAGGATGATAATCCTGTGTCAGGGATCCAGAAAAACACGAATACTCAGGCAACGACAGCATCTGCATATGAGCAGTGATTCCCAAAGTGGTCTATATCGACCCCTAGGGGTCTATGACAACCTGCAAGGGGTCTACGTCAGCGAAAAAAAATTTGGGGATCCATGAAATGAAAATGGGGGTCCATGATAGTGGATCTGAACACATACTTAGTTAGTACCTAATCAATATCAGGTAAGTAGGGGGTCTACCCAACACGGAAAAACATGGCAAGGGGTCTACGACACGAAAAAGTTTGGGGAACTCTGGTCTATACAAACATTTGTCACGAGCAGGGATCGAGTCTGCGACAGCTAGCGCAAAAGCCATTTGCTGTAACCACCGCGTAAATACGTCTTCAAGAATATTAATATTCATCGTTATACGAAATCTTATAATTAACTGTCAAAAACTTTACATACAAACACAACGAAACTATAACGGTATTACAATTTTGTTGTTGTTTACGTAAAAGCAAATATCTCATTCACTACAATTGCTTTGAAGTATTGTCGAGTTATAAATTGTAAAATTAACCAATTTCAACTTCAGCGTTAAAGTCGGACGTAATACGTAACATTTAAATATATAAACTTATACTTAATATCACGAATAAATGATTTTTATTATTCTATGTTAATTCCATTAAATATTTTTTTATATATCAGTAACAGGTTAGTAACAGGTTAGTGATTCCAGACATTGGACATGTGTAAAAGTATTCCATGTTCTAACTCGTAGTAGGAAGTTAAATCGAGCCCGGTTTCATATAAAATCCTTCACTGGATGAAACTATTAAGCCCGGCCAAGATATAGATAGACGGACAACGGGACAAATAAAAAAAGAACACATTTTTGCTTTAGTCATCTAAATCATACTTAGTTTATCAATTTACAGAATTGGACTTGTTGCAGTTTTATTATAAATATAGCTGGTTAATAGTAGAAAAACTTAAAAATTTTTGACAAGTCGGTTCCCGAAACGTTATTAACGTAGTAGTAGAAATAAATAGTAATAATATGCATTTTACAATACAGTCAAAGTAATTATAAATGTTGGGTTCAACGCTGCAAAATTTTTTACCAGCCAACCTTAGATTTAATATTATATGATACGATACAGTACAATACGATACGATACACAATTACGGTATACGATACGACACACGACGTGGCACTCGACGCGACATACAACGCGACACACGTTTATTTTCTTGATCCAGCGATGTAAATAGTAGTAAATATTGTTAGCGAGTAATCAAAATAATAGTAAAAAATAGTAATAAACCACCACAGCAATAATATATAACAATAATAATAACCTGATAGGAGAAAAAACGTAAATATCTGGATCTGGCGCACGAGATTGTCGACATGTGGGGTGTTGATTCCACTGAAATCATCCCTATCGTTATATCTGCGGTTTGATCCCGGTTAGCCTCGCTCACCATCTGAGGCAGCTGGGTATCCGTGACGGTTCGCTCGCAGCCAGGATGCAGAAGGCGGTATTACTCGACTCGGCTAGGATTGTCCGCCGATTTCTCAGCCTACAGGCCGTTTGATCTCCCTGCCGGGGCCCGCTCCACCCGCTTATATTTATCTAAGTAAGTTTATGTAAGTTTATTATATGCCTTATATAAGTAATATATTATATTATATATATTTATATTGTATATATATATATGTGTGTGTGTGTGTGTGTGTATATTGAACGGGTGGAGTGTAGCAATTTAAAATAACCTGATAGAATTCTAATATAATACATTAAAATAAAATAAACTTTTATTCACAGATCTCACGATAAAGATGAAATAAAATTTCACATTGAATAATTGCTCAATAAGTTTTTCAAAGAAAAAAAAATATTATCGATAAAAATAAAAAATCTATTAAGACAATAATTGAGCTAATATTGCGTGGAAAGCCCAGTGTACTCGACCCCTATCCTCTCGTGTTTTCATCTCATCGACGGTTCTTTTATCTATTTCCCTCGCAAATATCAAGAGGCGATGGATCCAACGCATATTGGAAACCCCTCCAGTGCTTTCGAAATATAGGTATTAAATTCCTTCCGACCGATACGTTGATACGGAGCTCTTGTTCGCTTCAGCGGTTTCAATATAAAATTGATAGACATTTACAATGCATGTGCATGTTATAAACCTAAATCCTTTATTTTGTCAGATGCTATACTAATTACTATAGTTGAAACGAGGTTTTTTCTATGTTTTATTGTGATAGTAAAGTCTAATCTTATCCCTTTTAATTCCTTATAAAAAGACTTTGAAGTGACCTCATAAATAGTATTTCAATAAGGTAATCAATAAAATTTATTTTTGTCAAAAAATAATAATAAAAAAAGCATAAAACTAGCTAACTAATCTAATTCATGTTAGAAGTAGGTAGAAATAGCAAAAGTAGGTATGCTTTATTTAATATAAATATGAGTAATGTTTATTTTTAGCTACAATAAATATCTTATTTCGTTCTCACACATTTTACGAATATTTTCGAAATTGATATTGTTGTTTATAAAATTATTTGATATTTCTGTATTTACACAATGTGCACAGACTCACACATAGATAATAATTATGAAACGTATAAACTACATATGAACTAGGGGTGTGCGATAATTATCGATAATTTGTAACTACTCGATAATTTTTCATTCGATAATTATCGATAATTATCGATAAGTGTTATTCGATAATTTTGATTCGATAATTATCGATAATTGTTCATTCGATAATTATCGATAATTATCGATAAGTTTTCATTCGATAATTATCGATAATTTGTTGCGATCCGATAATTATCGATAATTTTTCCGATCTGATAATTGTCGATATTTTTGTGCGATCCGATAAGTATCGATAGATTATTTGGATACCGGACGGCGGATGACCTTTTTTTTTTTTTTTTTTTTTAGATATTCTGATAGGGAACGGAGGATTATATGAATACGGGACGGCGGACGACGTTTTTTTTTTTTTTTAGGTATTCGGATAGGGAACGGAGGATTATATGAATACGGGACGCCGGATGACCTTTTTTTTTTTTTTTTTTTTTTTTTTTTTTTTTTTTTATTTTTTTTTTTTTTTTTTTTTTTTTTTTTTTTCGTCGTCCAAAAATTGTGCCGATAATTATCGATAAGTTTCGTGAATTATCGATAATTTTTATTCGATAATTATCGATAACTTTCGCCACTACCGATAATTTTTTATCCGATAATTATCGATAACTGTTCATTCGATAATTATCGATAACTATCGATAACTCAATACGATAATTATCGATAATACAATTATCGATAATTTTTTCTGATGAACACCCCTAATATGAACTACTACGAGTAGTAGTACTATTTAATTGCCGTCCTTATTGTCCATCACTAGTCTATATTGCGTCAGAAACACATCAAAACGGATACGAATTGTAAATCATAAGTTAGTTTAAAAGACTTAACTTAAACATTAGTAAATTTCGTTCAATTAAATAATATTACGTCAGAATTAACAGAATTAAAATCCTTTATTATTATCATGTAAACGTAGAGTATACTATAAAATTTGTTAATAAAAAGTGATAGGTATGCTACTCGTATAAAATCATGTCGGTCCATTATTTAGTGGAAATTATTATTGCCAATTAATTTTACCAGTATTGTTGTTGATTCCATTATCTCTGGAGTACAATAGTCTACTAAACTAAATGACTACATAAAAGTTATGTTCCAAACTAATTAAAGTATAAATAAGTAAAGAAAAGTATAAGTTAAATAATTTTAGTAAATGAGCTTAAGATTAAAGGAAAATTTACTGAAGAAAAAAAATCATATAAATAATATAAAAAGTAAGGAATTTGATGTTCATAATACGATTTATGAAAAATAATGCAGATATCGAAAATTTTCAATTAATATATTATATAAATTCCGAATTTTATTATAACTGTGAAATGTAAGTTTGTTTGTTACGCTTTCACGCGAAAACTACTTAACCGATAATCATAAAACTTTGTACACATATTTTTGGAGGTATAAGAAGTAACACAGGATAAAACATCCACGTGGGAGAAGCCGCGAGCAGAAGCTAGTACGATATAAAACTGTGATGGTATGGTTGTTTAATAAATATGTGTGTACAACATAGCATTTGAATCATGAACTTATTTTTTACAAGCTGTACCAGCAATTTTATTCGCGATTACACGTTATGGCTTTTATCCCCTCTCCCTAGGGAACCGTGCTAAATTTCGGTATAAAAATTATCCAGTGTCCTAGCTTTTAGTATGTAATCGAATCATGCCTTTTCATTGAAATCCTTTCATTAGTTTTTTAAGCGAAGTTCGGCCAAGCAGGCAGACAGACAAAAACGAAAAAATTACAGTTGAAGCCAACTTCAGTATCAGTTATCGTATCCACAAAAAAAAAACGAATTTCATCAATGTATAGAGTTGGACCTGTTAATCTTAGGGCAGAGAGGAATAGTCCCGTGGAACTATTACGTAACTTGCGCGATCGAGTGACACCACAGCAATTTCTTGCGATTGCTCAAGTTACGTAATAGTCCCACCGACCTTCTTCTTGTTGAGATATCGTAAAAGGCGACTAAGGCATAGTGGTGTAAACAACTGTACACCAACAAGGACGGCGATGGGCAGCAGCGTCACCATACCCTGCCGCAACACACTGCGTTCATCTACCCGCTTCCCAAGCGTGGCAAGTATTAGCAACCCCAAATCATAAGTAATACAGAGCCCAGTCGGTTGCTCTGGAGGTTGATGAGGAAGGACTATGTTCAGCAATGGACATCCAATGGCTATGATGATGATTATACATATAGCTTATTTTTTAAAAAAAATAAGCTTATTGTTTTCGAAATATTATACAATTAATCTTAGTAGATCCGATTTTTACTAACGCAACGTCAAAACGTGACGATATCATGCTTTTGATGCTCTTATAGCATGCACCTTGTTTGAACAATACATGTAATGTTCCTTTAAATACACACAGCTCGTAAAATTTCCTTTTTTATGGAGTTCTAAATATAAGTACAAATTATTTATATAAAAGTTATAAAATATAAAATTTAAACTGTATAACAAAGATACTCATATTTATAGAGTAACGCTAACATTTAGACACATATTTAAACTTTAATTATTATTATGTAAGCTGAATTTGAGTTTAAATTTGAGTCTAAAACACAGTCACTAAGTTTGTTACGTTAAAAATAAACGACCGTGTGTGTATGTTTAACCTACTTATAATTTATTCATTTATTACTTCATTAAAATTTAAGATATTTTCTTTCAATAACTTAGATGAATTAATCAAATATTAATGTATTGTAACTCGTTTCTATATTATGTGTAAGCGTGTGTAAAACCTATGTATAACTATTATTAAGCTTCCTTATTGCATTCTACTCCTTTATGTATAAATTTGTGTACCGATATTTTCATACAAAGCCCGCAGCTTTGATCCCGAGGAGACTTTATTGCGTTTTCCGTACTCGGCCAGTGTTAAGGTTCGACCACACTAAGACCTAATAGAAATGGTAACACATACATATCCTTACATATACTTGTATATACATACTGGTAAACAAACTGGAGCACAGGTCTTTCTGAGCGTAACACTGGAGCAAACTTGTATGAAGGTAACTATGCGTAGCTTACAATTGTTAAAAAAGAAATGTATCATATAATTATTATATTATTCGCATTTATTTATTGTTATTTTATGTTAACATTCTCTGTTCTCAATCGTAAATATGTAGTACATGTTACGAAATAAATGAGTATTTATTTAGTTCACAAATTCAACATTATGATTATGCCTACTTTTTGTTAAGAATTATTATTTAATAAGAAAAATATGTTCGTATTATTTTTCCACCGTTAAAGTTACCATATTTTTAGACTAAAATAGTGTATGGTTGTAAAATTAAAGAAAATAGATTGTTCATTATTACATTTTCTATTATTATTTAATTTTTTTTAATACCAAGGAAATTCATACAATAATTTTTTGTGTCACAATATTTTTAAGTAATAAAATTATGTGTTAAATTATTTTTTTAATAGAAACGCGGACTCTTTTACTTTATAATATATATTAAAATATTCTCCCGTATGTTGTAGCTAAGCACAAAATTATGACTTGATCAAACTTGATGACGCATTGGCGCAGTGGTCACAGCAACTGACTGATGCGTTAACAGGTTCGATCCCAGCACATGAAACATATTTATATGAGCCATACTTGTGCTTGTCGTGGTCTAGGCGCTTGCGCTTATGTGTTATGTATGTTGACCCCCGACACAAGATTCACATTCTACTGGGAGCAGTTGAGTGTGACGCGTTTGTTATTATTTTATTATTAACATATTTAGGTAACATAACTACGCAATACACCTCACAAAGCTATCGTCGCTTTATGACTGACAATCAAACGTAGACGACTTTACCACCTGACGCCAACAATCCACGTATAACCGCAGGTTTATAACGCATTCGACTTCAAATAGGTACGAACAGCAGAAAAATATAAACTAACATTTTTTGCGTGAGTAGGATGGTAATGCTTATGGAGTAATATATTTATTTGAAACAATTTTTAGCGAAAGGATTATAAACACCATATACTTTAATTTTCATCAATTTGAAAGGTTCGTGTGTTCGATTCGTGAGTTTAAATATTTCTTCTTGTATAACTACAACTGCTAACTAACTGCTTTTAACAAAGCGTTTTTGCTGTCGAATTATATACTCATGATTAAAGTAAGGAAAACGGAGTAGAAGAAATGAGATAACCGACTTAGTAATGCATAAGACGTAAGACCACGAATCTTTGGCATCCATGCTGGATAAGGTCCAGCTGTGGATGATTTTCAACGGCAGACGACGTCGATGGAATGCAAAATGCTTTTAATCAAATAAGTAAACATTTATTTACTCTCACATTTTATAACTAAAAAATAATATTTGTTATTAACTTGTTTTGTGTACTCTGTGGACAAAAATTAAAACGGGAAGTAAATATGTTATTTTTATGGTCGTCATTATCACAACCTCGGTAATAAGGGTAGTAAAAATACTATCAACATCTGGTGTGAAATCGCCAATTAAACTAAATTGCTCGCCCAAAATGCATGTTATGTACCGATTGCATGTACGTACAACGAATCAAACGGTTTTACTCTATATTATGCTTGTATACATTATTTTTGGCGCCAAAGTGTTAACGCTGCAATTACCAAATTTAAAAAAAAAAACTGTTGGATAACACATTCAATTTACTAGTTTGTTCGGGTTGATAAAATTTTTTGGAAGACTATTAAGTTATAAAAAAATAATAAAATATGCTATATAATTTGCTGCTGTATAATTTCATACGGGTTATTTATTTGATCTATAATGGATAAACATGTATTTGTAAAAACTTTAAAAAAAAAAAAGAATACCTTAATAAGAATACAAATATACTTATAAAGTAATATCGAGATTATTTACGTCTCTTTATAAGTTTTTCGTTAACAGGTTACAAAAACTATTTAGTAATATGACGATTCAAAAGTACTCTTAAGAGCATACTTAAATTAAGAATATTTAATTTTGCACAAAAATAAGCACCAGACTCCTAGGATTTTTTAATTTTTTTTTTTTTTGAGTATCATTTGAAAATCTCAGCTATGTAAATATATTTATTTGTTACAGACCAAACTTGAAAAAGTCCAAACTCCGTACCTCGAAAAACCAATGTATTCTTCGACAAATATTACAATTTTTAGTAAAATATTAGTATTTTATATTTCTTACTTTTTTGCTGACAGTACTGAAATTTTCACTCGCCTCGTCGCATCAAGACTGTGACATTTTTTTCTTTTATAAAACAGTTCGTGCCACCTTAAGCCTTATTGCCTTCAATCTAAGGCTTAAAATAAAACATAGTACATAAAATATAATGATAGTAAATTTTCGTTTTATAGTTTCATTAGTGACCAAGGTTATTAGAGATTCTAAAGTCTCGAGATAAATTTTAGTGTTATATTTTTAGTAACACTATTTCAACTTTATTGTTACAACAGATTAATAATTTCCTTTGGATATGAACGACAGAGTTAACGCCTTATGATGAATGAAGCTCGTCAATAATTTTAAGTCTGTTACGATAAATGATTTTTACAATAAAAACAATGAGTCCCAAATTTCATTTTTTACATTATTTTTTCTTTTGAATTCGGTATCAATATGTTAGATGCAGCAATTTCGTAAATGGTTTAATAACTTTTACCGGAGCAGGAATATCGCTGCGTTGGTCTTCATCCTCTGTGTCGAAACGTAACTAACTCACAAAGGATAACTGAGTTACAAACTACTTTACGTTACTTTAGAGAATCGAAACGAAAGTAATTAAAAGGCACCATACTAGTAAAAGCCGAACTTTGTACTTTATAACATGTATAAAATAATATTCACAGTAAAATTACTTGATAATAAGCCGCAAATAATAATACAAAGTAATAATATTTTCATAAAAGGCATCACAAAGTGGTCTAAAGTGTAAAAGATTGGTCGAAAACATATCTAATTTGTAATAAAAAAACAAATTTAAATGAAATTAAACTTACTTAAATTTCAGTGACCATATATATATTTACAAAATGAGTCACTGAAAGTTTAGTAAGTTACCATGCAAAAAGGATTCAACGTTTACCTATTACTAAAACACGCCCGAAGTTTTTGCGTTCACTTCTGTTTCTATAGTAAGGAATAACTATTTATATGACACCAATTTGCTAAGACAGTTATGAGACTCGTCGTTATAACCTTCGCCTGGGCCTATTAATCCAGGTGGATGACTAGAGACTATAAGACGGGAAACGACGCCGTCGTGATGCGAGAAACTATTTTTTTTCATAGTTTTCAACTTTAAATTGTGTGGAACATATGTGTCGTACTGTATCTTATTTGGGCGTTGATAGCTGTAACACTTTATTATATCCAAAAAAAAATTTTTTTATTATTATCAAAACTTTCATTTAAATTGATACAACAATGTATGATAACCTATTATAGGCATAAGATAATACAATATTTACAAAAATTATAGTTAATATTAAATACGTGACAGTTTGTTTCAAACGGGTTTTAAACTTAAAATAAAATTTTATACTATAGTGATATACATCTTAAGAAAAAAAAAAAGATTAAAAATATGCAACTATATATTCAAAGATTGAATTTGTTATTTATCTAAATGAATAAAATAAACGTTATCAAACAAATTAATCCTCGTATATTTTGTTTTACTAAATGCTGGTTACTTAATGAAAATGTTTCTCTACTTATATAAAAGATGCTCTTTACCTGAAAGTCTTATAAAAACAATGCAGCTTAAGTAAGATACTACGCTTGAGACGCTGCAGAAATTCCTTCACATACACTCGCATTAGAGTATATTGCTACAAAATAAGCGTAATTTTACACACAGCGAACTAACGCAGATATCTGATTAAAAAACAATATTTATACTGTTGTAAGAGGTTGTCTTAATCAGCGAATGATTTTAAGAGAAAAATATGTGATTTGTTTGTGCGATGAAAAAATTTGTCCGATGATCCATATGTCATATATCAAATAGATCGCGCAAGAACTGTCGTCAAATTGCAAGCAATGAGGAAAATATAGGATAACAAATTGCAAAAGCGATCTTCAACTTTGATTGGGCGATCACACAATTGAATAAATAATACGATCGTTATTAAGCATTTTCAGTGCTCGCTAACTTGCGAGCCTCAATCGAGACATATCAAAGAGATTTTTATGTATGTACTTAATCTCATCGTGTGACGAGATCGAGCCCCACACTCTATGACCTTTTGGCGTAGAGAGAGGCTGCCATTGAAAAGGAAGGATCCTTCGACCAGACGGATGTGTGTCTGGTGGGCTACGCGCCACTTAACGTTTGTTGTCGGGTTTTTGTATATATAGTAATCGCTTTGAAAACTTCGATAGCGCGATGTAGGATACGTCAGTTCATATGTGGTGAGATAGTTGTCGCTACATCACTCCCCCTCCGAGACCGGAGGTCGATAGCAGGTTGAGTCGTCCATACTACATCTTGTGATGCTTGCCGGGCCAGTGGAATGTTCCAGTGAGTCGGAACCAGATGCCGCATAGTTCACGGTGAGTCGGAACTGTCTGCGGTGATGTCCCAGTGAGTCGGGGTGGTGCAGTGCTGCGTAGTGGCTGGCTGCTGCGTCGACCAGGAGAGAAGTACGTCTCTGCTTGCTGACCGGCCGAAGTGCAGTGTGCTGTGCCAAGGTCGCTGCGAAGGCTGTGGGCGATGACCAGGAATGCGCGTCCGCTGCATGCTTGTGGTCAGGATACCCGTAGTAGCCGTGGATGCTGGCTGGCTGTATGACTCGCTGCTCGAAAGCTTGAGGAAGTGATGATGATGTCACGATGACGTAGATTTTACGAAGGCTGCGCTGACGTTCATGCTCGGGGTCACCAGTTTGGCGTAGAGAGAGGCTGCCATTGAAAAGGAAGGATCCTTCGACCAGACGGATGTGTGTCTGGTGGGCTACGCGCCACTTAACGTCAGTTCATATGTGGCGAGATAGTTGTCGCTACAACCTTACCCAATTAGTACTACGTTTATGATACGTGGAGTTTTCATGGTTGTTAGATTATTCGACACTCTCAGACTCGACTACTAAGATGGGTAGTACAGTTAGGTTTTATAGCCTAAAACTTTTACTTATTAATAAGTGATATAACATAAAAATTTAAAAAAAAATGTTGTGTGGTGACCGGTAGAAAAGAAGAGTCTCAACCTCTTTTTTGCTGAGGTATTGTAAAGATGTCGAGAGTCGTTAGATGGCGACTGAGGCCATAGTTGTGCGAAGAACTGTAACCAACCAGGATAGTGATAAGTATGATGAGTAGCAGCGTCACGATATGCCACAGCATGCCACAGCACATTGCGCTTGCCAACCCGCCTGCTAAACGTGCGTCTTGGCAAATTTCCCCAGAAATTATATGGGAGACCTACCTTCAGCAGTGGACATCCAATAGCTGATGTGATAGTAGGGCTATGGTGGATAACACAAAAATATTTTATCATATCGGACTGATTACTAACTACTAAAGTTATTGTGTACAAACAAACAGTTCTAGTTTATTTACTTCGTATAAAACTGATATGACTGAAGCATCTTACATATCTTATATAAGCACCCCACTGCTAGGCACAGGCCCCCTTCCTTCTCAGGGCCAACCCAAAGGCTCTTCTCAGGGCCACCCCAACGGCCCTTCTCAGGGCCAACCCAAAGGCCCTTCTCAGGGCCAACCCAAAGGCCCTTCTCAGGGCCAACCGGATGGAGTAATGGAGGTTCTGGAGGACATCTCCATTACCTCATTGTCTGAAACAGACCTCGGGAGGAAACGTCTGTACTCCGGGGGGTCGGAAGACACCGCCACGGAGACGGAGGCAGGTGTGGCCGCAAAGTCCATACCGCGCTCAGCGGCCAAGCGGGGGAAAGCGCATACGCTGACCAGCGCCAGGGCTGCTCTGCGGGAGCGCGTGGAGCGTGACCGCGAGGAGGGATTCGAGGCAGCCCTTCAAAGGAGGGCCTTCTGCAAGCAGAAGGAGGTGGGAGATCCGACGGAGGAGGTCCCCATCGTGTTAGATGACGTGGACAGGCGGGGGGCCGAGGAGCTGATGGTGGCGTCGGAGGCAAATATCAATTTGATCCTCGGCCTAACCGGCAAATCTGTAAGCCTCAGGGGAGGGTACGCCGCCAAAATTAGGAGGGCTGCCGGGTCCATCAGGGAGGTGCTGGAGTCCCTGGTGGCCCGCAACGAGTCGGATGAGGTCCGCCGACTGAGGGCCGACAACAATCGGCTCTCGCGGGAGCTGGAGTTGGTCCGACAGGAGGTCTGCTCCTACAGGAGGGAGTTCGAGGACAGCCGTAAAAAGGCGGCTGAATCCTCGAACATGAAGGAAAATGCCGACTTTATGCGCGATCTCGCGCATATGGTCGGCAACATTGTGGACGGCCACCTTTCGAAGCTCCAGCGCTCGGCGGCCCCTTCTTGCCGCCCTCCTCTCGCCGGAGACAACGCACCGCTGGCGCGGGCCACAAGGGCCGCGCTGGAGGAAAAGGGCAGGGGTTCGGCGGCCCCTAGTGAAGTGGTGACGCAGACGGGCTGGGAGGAGTACCCCGCCCTTCCCCAAGCATCGAGAAAAGGGAAGGGGAAGGGAAAGGGAAAGGGGAAGGAGGTGGAGTGGACCGCATCACGTGCGGAGCCGGCGGCTAGCTGGACTGAGGTCGTCAGCCGCAAGTCAGCCGCGAAGAAGAAGAAGACGACCTCAGCGCCGCCGGCGAAGACCGCGGCGCCAAAGAAACCGGCTGCTCCAGCGCAGCCGGAGAAGAAGGGGACCACAAAGACCAAACTAGCGCTCCCCCGCTCCTCGGCCGTAATAATAAAGTTACGGCCGGAGGCAGCGGCTAGGGGGGCAACCTACGGGTCGGCGCTCCTTAAGGCCGAGACGAGCGTCGACCTTAAGGAGCTGGGAATCGGCCCGCTCCGGATCCGCCAGTCGGCGACCGGGGCGCGCCTGATCGAGATTCCCGGCCCCACGAGTGGCGAAAAGGCGGACGCCCTAGCCGCTCGCCTGAGGGAGACCCTGGCGGAGGAGGTGGAGGTGCTCAGGCCTGAAAAGAAGGTCGAATTGAGAATCTCAGGCCTGAGCGACGCGGTCTCTGCGGAACGGCTCACCATAGCGGTGGCAAAGGGATGTTCCGCAGGGCAGGTCCTCGTGCGGAACATCCGCACGGGGCAAATGGGGCCAGGGTCGGCCCACATTGAGCTCCCGGCGGCGGCTGCGAAAAAGCTGCTGCAGGCCGGGAGCATAGAAGTGGGGTGGACCAAAGCGACGGTCCACCTCCTGCAGGCGCGTCCCAGGCATTGCTTCCGATGCCTGGGACTAGGGCACGTCGCCGGCGCGTGCCCAGATGGTACTGACCGCAGCACTCTGTGTTATCGCTGCGGTCAGGCAGGCCACAAAGCAGCCGGATGTTCGGCCGCCGCTCATTGCGCGGTGTGCGCGGACGCCGGTAGGCCGGCAGGCCACGTGATGGGGGGCATGGCATGCAAGCCCCCATCAACCCGCGGGAAGTTCCCCCCGCAATTGTCCCAAGGGGGGAACCGAGTGGAGGCAGCAGACGCTGAGATGGCCGAGTGATGTCTGGGCATCTTAGCGTCCTCCAGGCGAACGTCAACCACTGCGCCGGGGCCCAGGACCTTCTCCTGCAGTCCATGGCGGAGTGGAGTATTGACGTCGCGATCGTCGCCGAGCCATACGCCGTGCCTTCTAGCCCATACTGGGCGGGGGACACCGAGGACTCGGTGGCGATCGTGGTGAGGCCTGGAGCCGGCCCCCCTCGTCGTCAAGGCGAGGGGCCGCGGGTACGTGGCGGCGGTTCGGGGAGAGGTGGCTTTCGTCGGAGTCTACTTCTCCCCGAACCGTGACCTGACGGCCCTGGAACGGTTTCTCGACGTTCTGGGGCCGCTGGTGGGGCAGCTAGCCCCCCTCCAGGTGTTCGTGGCCGGCGACCTCAACGCCAAGTCCACGGCTTGGGGTAATCCGGCTACGAACCCAAAAGGGAGGGAGGTGGAGGAGTGGGCGCTAGCTGCCGGACTGTCCCTACTCAATGTGGGGGCAGTCCAGACGTGCGTGCGTTGGTCGGGAGGTTCCGTGGTGGACGTCACCTTCGCCACGCCGGCCATCGCGCGCAGAGTGGAGGGGTGGAGGGTGGAGACGGGAGTGGAGACTCTCTCGGACCATCGGTACATAAGGTTCGAGGTGTCTCCAGCTCCCGTCCGTCCGGCGTCGTCGTCAACGTCGTCCAGGGGGCGAAGCCAGTTTCCGCGTTGGGCACTGTCCAAGCTCGACCGGGAACTGGCAGAGGAGGCCGCTATCGTCGGCCGCTGGAGCCTCCCGCCGCTATCGGAGTTTGGGTTGGATGAGGCGGCTAGTCGGCTCTGCGACGCATTTTCTGCTGTCTGCAGAGCGGCCATGCCGCCCGCGAAGCGTCCACCCCCGCGGCGGGCACTATACTGGTGGTCGGCTGAGATAGCCGGTCTCCGGGCCGCCTGCAACGGGGCCAGGAGGGAATATACCCGGAGCAGGCGGAGACGCCCGCAGGACGTTGACAGGGACGATAGGCTGCGCAGGATCTACGTGGAGAAGACGAAGATCCTGCAGCAGGCCATATGCCGAGCCAAGGAGGAGGCCTGGCTGGAGCTAGTGGGGGGCCTAGAAAGGGACCCCTGGGGCCGACCGTATATGTGGGCGCGGAACAAGCTTCGCGCCCAGTCGGCCCCAATCAGCGAAACGCTCCAGCCGGACCAACTAGGAAGGATCGTCGGGGAACTCTTTCCCGACGAACCTGAGGACTTCGTTCCCCCCAGAATGGCTCGGCAGACGCCGGACACGGAAGAGGGTGTTCCGTCACCCGTCACGGAGGCTGAAATGGAGGCGGTTATTACCCGCCTCCAAAGTAAGAAGAGGGCGCCGGGTCCAGACGGGGTGCACGGGAGAGTTCTTGCAATCGCTCTCGGGCACCTCGGCGACAGCCTCCGGGAGCTGTTTGACCGCTGCCTGCGGTCTGGCCAGTTCCCGGAGGCCTGGAAGGAAGGTCGGCTCTGCCTACTACCTAAGGCAGGGCGGACCCCGGACTCGGTTTCGGCGGTGCGACCGGTGGTGCTGCTGAACGAAGCCGGGAAAGCCTTGGAGAAGATAGTGGCCTCCCGGCTCGTTCAGCACCTGGAGGAGGGCTCGGGACCCGGACTTTCAGGATCCCAGTTCGGGTTCCGAGCACGTCGATCGACCGTCGACGCCCTCAAACGCCTGCGGGCGGTGACGGGTGAGGCGGAACACGGAAGGGAAGTGGTAGTCGCGGTGTCATTGGACATCGCGAACGCCTTCAACAGTCTGCCGCACGCGGTGATACGGGAGGCACTAAAATACTTCGGACTGCCCCCGTATCTAAGGAGGCTGTTGGAGGCGTACCTCTCCGATCGAAGGTTAGGCCTCGAGAACCAGTCGGGGTCCGTGGAGTGGTGGCAAGTCGGCTGCGGTGTCCCGCAGGGATCCGTTCTGGGTCCGATCCTGTGGGACATCGGGTACGACTGGGTCCTGCGAGGCCGCCTCCTCCCCGGGATGGGTGTCATCTGCTACGCGGATGACACCTTCGTTTATTCCCGAGGACGAAACTACAAGGAGGCGGCGCGGCTGGCCGAGGTCGGACTCGACCTCGTGATCAGCCGCATAGAGAGTTTAGGGCTTCGTGTCAGGATTGACAAGACCGAAGCCCTGCTCTTCCGCGGGACCGGCCGCAAGGGACCTCCACCGGGGGCTACCCTTCAGGTCGGAGAGGGGAGAGTCAGGATGAGCCCGCAAATGAAGTATCTCGGGCTCATCCTGGTCGGAGGGTGGACCTTCGGCCCACATTTCGCGATGGTGGGACCGAAGGTCGTGAAGGCGGCGAGTGCGCTGGGCAGACTCCTCCCGAACCTCGGAGGACCCAGCGCCGCCTGCAGGCAGCTGTACTCCGGAGTCTGCCGGAGTATGGCGACGTACGGTGCCCCGGTTTGGGCGGATCGCCTCACCGCGAAAAATAAGGCGGCGCTGCGCACTGCGCAGCGAACAATCGCGGTCAGGGTGATTCGGGGGTACCGTACGGTATCGTGGGCCGCAGCTACTGCTCTAGCCGGCGACCCCCCGTGGGAGCTCGTGGCGGAGGTTCTTGCCGAGACCTACTCATACGTCTCGGGTAGGAGGGCTCTTGGTGAGAACCCCACGTTGGACGGGATCCTACGTGTGCGTCGGATAGGGCAGGAAGCGCTAATGCGGAGGTGGGGGGAGGACCTGGCGGTGCAGCCATATGGCACACGCGTAACGGCTGCCATTCGCCCGGTCCTTGAGCGGTGGATGCGTCGAAAACGCAAGCCCCTCACCTTCCGTCTGACACAGATTCTCACCGGGCACGGTTGCTTTGGTGACTACCTGTGTCGGACGGCCCAAAGGGAGCCGACAACTGAGTGTCACGATTGTGGCGCAGCGGTGGACTCTGCCCAGCACACCCTCGAGGTGTGCCCGAGATGGGCGGTGCTGCGTCAAGGTCTGACGTCGGTCGTCGGAGGGGACTTGTCGCTCCCGAGCGTCATCACCGCGATGCTCGGCGACGACGAGTCCTGGAAGGCGATGGTCTCCTTCTGCGAGACAGTAATGTCCCAGAAGGAGGCCGACGAGCGGATGAGAGAGGAGGCCGCCGACGTGGCCTCCATCCGCGGGCGACGAATGGGGGTGCGTAGGAGGCGCTACTTAATGCGCCTCCTGTAACGCCCTTGTGCCCGTGTCGGGCCGGGATGGGAACCCGGTCCTGCTAGACACGGCGTCGTCGGGACTGTTCAGAGGTTAGCCGAACAGTCCCCATTGAGGAGAAGTCTGGCCTTTTCGCCGAGGCCAGCCTGTCGCTGGAGGGATCCTGTTGCCTGCAGATCCGGGACCCTCCAATTAAAGCGGCTGAAGGCTCCCGCAGGGGTTTAGTACGGTATTGCACTCCCAAAGTGCCGAGTCCGACATAGGTCTAGGACTGCCGACCCGGGCGTCCTGGATATCATCCGTAAATGGATTCCCCTGCGTAAAAAAAAAAAAAAAAAAAAAAAAAAAAATAACAAAAAAAAAAAAAGGCACAGGCCCCCTTTCCATATTGGAGAAGTATTGGAGGTTAATCATCATCTACGCTGGCCGTTAACTTCTACCCTCATCTTAATAATAAATAAATAAATAAGTATGTTTAACATACACAAGGCCGTCTTTTCCTAATGTATGTAATTAATGCCTGTGTTTTAGGTAACAGCCGACTGATATACATTTTTTTAAATAAATATACATATAAATAATACATATATAAATAAATACATATTACAACCAGACTCGGGCCGGGAATCGAACCCACAACCCTGGAGCAGGAAACAGGGCCACTGCTAACTGTGCCAAGGGCCAGTCATAATTGTAAAATTTAGAATAATATATATTACTAGCAAACCCGGCGAACTCCGTTTCGCCACCAGATGGCTTCGTTTTTTTGTAACATTTCGTTTGGGGATTAACAGATGGAGTAGTACATGCTATGTGTCAGAGATGGCGCTGTATGTGAAAAATGATTTTCTCTGTTTTCCTGCTTTTCTGTTGAAATTTTTCCTGAATTTTGTTTGCTATAAAGGTCACGGAGCCCGAGACCTTTCCAACGAATGCAAAACCGTGGAAATCGGTTCGTGCGTTCTGGAATTATAGCGTCAGGAAGGAAAAGCCGACTTATTTTTATATTACAGATTACAATATTAGTTTCACTATTAACAGTACATAATACGTTATGTATTCATTCAAAATATACATCATACCTAAGGAAAGACAATAAAAACGTAGCTGCATTTGGAGTCATGTGCATCAACCCTTATTAATATCTAATCAATCTAGAATGTAGAATCTCTTCATTTTCGAAGGCTTCGCTCGAAACGCTAGGGGAGCTTTAGTAGTACAAAGAGAATTTGATATTATGATGGAGTAAATAAGCTTCCCGATTTACTCTTCTCGCTGTCTCCTTATAGCTGTGATAGTCTACAATAATATATTTGATTCCTTGGTTGAATGTGATCGATACATTGTGACTATTAAACCAACTTTTCTAATTTTTTTACTATTTGATAGCTTGCTTAAGTAACATAGTTATATGTAAAGTAAGCAGAAGGAGTTATGTAAATTTACTCGTAAATCTACAACAATCGAAATTTGATACGAGTAAACGGTGATGGCGTTATTATTTAATAATGAAACCATAAATTTCTTGCGGCTTTACCACGGTTGTTTTAGATTAGGTCTGTTTAGATATTGTTGATGTAACTTTGATTAAATTTAATGACCGTTTCAGTGTAGCGATGATGCAAGACCAACGATTGCGAGTTCAATTGCTGTTCGGAGGTTCGTGGATGTCCAAATCTTTAAAGCCGTCTAATCTAATTATTACATAAAACCTGAAAACGATCGTCATTATTTGTACAGAAATTAAGTGCGACTCCGCCGTGTCTCAAAACAAGAAGTGATTTAAATAAATATATATTGTAAGTTTATATATCCCAAATATCATTGCTACCTTCGTTCACCATAATTTTTAATACATAATATTAATATTACAAATATTGACCATAAAAAATTCTAAACAAGTTTAACGATTAAAGTTATCGCGTTAAACAATATGACGTATACTAAAGTGTAACTTAAAAATTATGATACCTATTAAAATTAACACGACCGAACTCCAGCAGGTGTATGCAGAACCGGGTCATAACTAAATGCACTATAAACTTCGAATTAACTAATGAGAACGGTGTTCGTGTTTAATATGCTGTGTTCAGACAGGTTGTGTTATGTTAACTTGGGTAAATATTAACGTAGCGTAGTGATGTATTAAGTTACCATCTAGTTATATACATTTATGTATATAGTGTTAGATACATCCATACTTATAACAAACCTGTAACAAGTCCAATTCTGTGTACAGAATTTTGAAAAATCCTTTAAAAATTTTTTTGGAGAAAACTCTGTACCAAAAACTCAAGCCTAAAATTGTTATGTTTATTTTTCGATGTCTGTCTGTCCGCGCAGCGAGCCAAACTACTGAGTTTAAGCGATATGATTTCATACTACGACCTAGGATATATAATACCACTAGGACCTATAATACTGAAAACTTTTTACCCCAGCACTCACGGCACGGCATTTGGTAGAGTTCCCTTAAGAAACAGAAAGAAATCTCATATTTGTATAGTGCCATTTCAGTTATATCTTTTTGTTAGAAAGGAGATATTTTAAAAATTGTCCTGTAAATATTGTAAGGTCTTTGGTTTTTAGTTCGGGAGTTGCAGACATCATTACTCCCGGCATTAGGTTCAAATAAGTTGAAACCAGGAATGTACAGAAAACTTTGAACGTAAAGCTCATCCTAAGCTGGTGTTTATAAATAATCTTATAGGCTTGATGAAAGGGATAGCAATCGCGAAAAAATACTAAGATAGAACAGCTACGAGTAGTATTAAGAGTACATATATTTACAGTACAAATATTAAAAAATCATTCTTTACAGATAATTATGATATAAATCATGACCTAGTGAAATGAGGGCAAGAATCTGCTATTTTCCTGTTAAATCGCAATTCCTATTTTCTATGCAAAACATGAACCAGCTCTCCTTATACCAGTAACGGCAAAAAGTTGTAAATTTGTATCAAAGTTTTGAATATCTTTAAATTATATTGAGTTAATTTAAATGCGGTAATCTTATTCTATTATTTTGTTTTAAAAATCATTTTTAAATTAGATTTTAGGATGTAAAATATCAAAAGGCAACTAATAAGAATGGAGCCATATCCAAAGATATGAACAGGAAAGTAAACGTGTGTGATGTCTTGTGCTCAAATAAAAACTACAACAGATTGTTGTTAGAAATATTTATTTACGTTCAACAATGAACCAACATTATTCCGTAGAATCAGTGTAATATAAAAAAAATGATTTCGAAAGCAGTAGCAGTGCAATAGATTTTGAATTTGAAAAAGTAGTCGCAAAAATCTTGAAAAATTGCGCAAAGTTACTGGAATAACCGTAATTTGCTTCCTCATTTTTAAGAATTCAACCGTAATAAATTTTGCTTGTTCAGTGAGTATAAGACTTAGCATTATATATATCTTCGACAAATAATCTTATACCAATTTACTTATTACAAAGTTACGTCAAAGGTTTTTATTTGAAAAAAAAAATGTTTTTTGATCAATACTTTAGGTTCATTGATCAAGAAAAAGTTTTTAACAAAGCTATAAAATAAGCAATTATTAATCGATTACTTAGCAAAATAACAATGAGTACAAAGTATGTACAATTATAGATGATGGGGACGGTTTCACCGGATCGCTATTTATAATAGTTACCGTTCTTCCACTGAGAGATGTATCGTGAAATTTATAAACCTGTTACCTCAAAAACTCAAAACCCCAAAACCTCAAAAACTTAGATATACAAAATTAATTTTAAATTGGACAAATATATCCTAAGTACATTGCGTACAAGTATGCTCCGTATAAGAGTCGTTTAAGGATACAGCCTGCCTTTTGTACAATTTAATAATTTATTGTGCAATAAAGCATTATTAATTAAATAAATCAACGAACAAACAAACTTATTTTAGCTTTATTAAATTAAAAATAGATATTTTAACAGAATTGCGTACTTTTTTAATTAAAATTAAAACGGGACTTACCGCGATTATTGTTTTTAGATTCCTGATATTTCGACGACGTTGTCACGGGAAGAACTCGGTTTGTTTGTTTTTTTGGTTTTCTGGTTTTAGGTAAAATCAATAATCGTTTTAAGTCTCCTTTAAATTAAAGTATCAATAGTGATCGTGAAAGTTTAAAAACTTATACAGAATTTTAAATCGTAAGTTATGTGTGACCTTAAAAAATAGTTATAAAAGAGGAACAGCAGCATTCATATTTATAAAATGAATTTGCTTGATATATTAATGGCAATAATTAAACTATAGGCTAAGTCCAGATTATCAGGATTACGATTCAATAGAGTCATGCCAACATTCTAGCCACAATATCACGCTAACATGATTTGTATAATAGCTATGTGTTAATGAAATTAATTTTAGTCTAGAAATTAGTTAATTTTAGTTTTACTAAGTTCATAATAAATTAAATAATTTTTATACTTTAAATAGAATAAAGTTTTTTTTTTAATTTTTATGTAATAAATATTCAGGCTGCTAACACTGTTTTTTTTTTGTTTGTTTGCTTCAATGCGCTAAAAGAAAACTTCTCCAAGCTTACTAATTTCTCCTTGCTGAAAAAAGCTCCCATAAAGCTTACAAGCTACTTACATCATGCTACAACACAGAAGCGGAATAGCATTTGTCAATTATAAGCACTGGTGAAACCACGTGTGTCTTCTAGTTTATTTACATTATCGCTTAACTAATTTAGTTAGGTAGGTATGTACCTACTATGTATATTATATTTACGGTGTAGAGGTATTATGCAATTAACTAATCTTAGTACATAGGATTGCGAGCGTGTATTAACGCTAACCAATCCGCAACTAGACTATAGTTAAATATTAATAAATACACCCAGACTCGGGGCAGAAATCGAACCCACAACCCTGGAACAGTAAGCAGGATCACTGCCAACTGCGCCAACGGACCAGTTAAATGTCCCACTGTTGGGCAAACGTATATTCTTTCATTAGGAAAAAGATTGAAGCTCTTCGACTCCTTTACTCCTCTGCGTATTCTTAATGCTATTAATTTTTTTTTCGAACTTAACAAACAGTCCTTGAAACATAAGCATCTATAACAATTAATTAAATACGTATATATATATTAAAGCCCCCTTCAGCCATGATCATCATAGTAATTATTTCTTTAGAATTACTTATTTAGTTAGCTTCTGTTATTTCTGCTTACTTTAAAGCACAAAGACTTATACAATTTACCCTGGTTTACTTATGATTATGAAGTATTTTATCTGACGAATATATGAGAACGGGCTGACCCATTTTTATTATTAAAGTTTTTCACCTTTGAACCATAGCGTAATGATCTACACCCTATAACCGACCACAGTAAACAGGCTTTCTAAATAAAAATAACTTATGATATTCAAATAGGCAATTAAGCTCCTTAGCTTTACAATTCGTATAAATGCTTAAAGATTTTATATAAATTTGCAAACAAAGCCAAAGTATACAGCTAGTTTAATTAATTAACTTCGTGTGCTCTTGTACTGAGACGGTCCGTAAATTTCGTGATGAAAAACGGAATTCCCAGCTGTTAGGAAACTCGTAGTTACAGCGGACGAGAGCAATCTCGAACGCCCGCCCCGTTTCCAGTTGCAATTTTTTTTTGCTCTACAGAAATGGTCAAAGTTGCTTTCCGCTTTGGGAATAGGTAATTCGATCGAAGCTTTTTGATATAGTGTTTTTATATTCTAAGTCGCTCGTGTACTTTTCATACGAATATACTTATATTAGTTAAAATATTTTTATTTTTGGCATTATAAAAAAAGGTTTTTTGGTATTTTAATAAATTTAAGCTAATTAAATTAATATTACCATATATACCATTAAAGTATTTGTAAATTTAATTGAATATTTATAATGAAATAAAATAATTTTTTTTTCGAACAAGTCAAATACGTAAGTAATAAACGACAACACATGGAAGACTGACTTTAAATAATAATTAAATATCGTATAGGTAGACAATTTAATTAGTTTAATACCAAAACTATATGATTTTCTGCTATAATTAAAAGCCATTCAATCAAATAAATGAATGAATCAACCAAAACTATCAAAAATGATAATTACGAAGCCAATGGTCTACCATTGTTACATAAATGTAAAATAAGTATCTCAAGACTCCCAACATTAAGTGACCAACGCTGACCATAAGCAATTAAAGCCAGCACCAAATAGACCAGCAATGCGTCATGCTTAAATAAGTGCAGGGGTGTTGGAGAGATTTAAGTGTTTTGAAAAGGATTAATCGTTTCCGGCTCTCACAAAATGTAGGAAATGCCGTAAAAAACGTTCAACGGGGATTCTATGTATGAATATGAAACGCGCTTAAACGAGCCAGACATAAATAATGATTACTTATATTTTATACAAGTATTTATTACACCGATTAACTCTTGGTTCAGAAATAAAACATAACAAATAGTTAATCAATCTTAAAGCGCCAATGAATTACAGCCATAATCACAGGAAGATATTAATATTCAGCAGCAGACAGCATTATTCATTATGTCCCAATAAATTTAAATCCTGGACTAAATCGTTGTGATAGCCAGCGGCATAGAACAAAAAGTGACTAATTTACTGTACTCAACTGAATTAGTAACTGGCAAAACCGTCTTTGTACGCGAAATTATATGGAGAAAGATGATTCATGTTCTATCTTTTCAGTTAAAACAATTAAGCTGTTTGCATTAAAGTTCTGTTCTGTTCTGTTCTGAATATGAAATAAACTTTTAAAACTATTTACAACAGTACATTACAATTTTCAGTATTTTTGTCTATTTCTAAATGGGCACATTTAAAAAATGGCTGAAACGTTTTGTATAAGACTATAGAGATAACAAGCAGTTACAAGCCACAATCGTATAGGCTAAGGATGATTTTTTTTTTAATTTCCCAAAGCAGTCTAAACATAATTTATATACTTATTTATTTTGTACGTAATCAATTTTATATAAAACAGCTGTCGTGAGATCTACAAGGCACCTGATTATTAAACAACATTTTTACATCGAACCCGCTGTACTACAGTCGGAGGCCGGAGCTATAAACAAGGATTAACGACCCCTCGGAGGAAACTGCCATTCATTCCTCTAACCGTTCTCCTGGTGGATATATTTTCATTAATCCGGATATAAGGTATACGTTGCTAATAGTGAATCATTGTAAAACTTTAAATATTAGCGACTCATTTCTTTTTAATAATTTTAAACGGATAAGTATGAAGAAATATACACAGTGCTAGCAAACCCGGCGAACTCCGTTTCGCCACCAACTTATTTTCGTGAGGGATACTCACACCACGTACTGCCGCCATGCAAAACCATATTGGTTTGTAGTACATGCTATGTATCAGAGATGGCGCTTTATTTGAAAAATGATTTTCCCTGTTTTCCTTCTTTTCTGTTGAAAATTTTCCTGAATTTAGTTTGCTATAAAGCTCACGGAGCCCGAGACCTTTCCAACGAATTCAAAACCGTGGAAATCGTTTCGTGCGTTCTGGAATTATAGCGTCAGGAAGGAAAACCTGACTTATTTTTATATTATAGATAAAATACCAACAGGATTTGATTTCTATATCATACAAGCGTATTTGTATTTTTTCTATTTTGGTTAATAGTTTTTTTACGTCTGTATTAAGTTTTGAAATCGATTTCAGCCGATATGTATTTGGAAATTATTTTGTATGTCAGACATATCTAGGCATTAAACAATATGTTTTAGCAAAAACATATTGTTTCAAATCCTAATCTTAGCAATTATCATAAAACGAATAAGTAAAATTTGTTAGGTTTATATTTTTTCGTTATCATCTGTCAGTTTATTAATATTTCTACTACGTTAGAAAGTCTATTTGAAGGGAAAAATAGTGTTGACATAATACCCAAGTTATGTCGAGCAGTAGACATAAACGCAAATGAAACCACACGTATCATCATAAAACAATATAAAATTACTATTGTGAGCGAGAAACAAAGTACGCGATCATTACACTCTATTTTTACATCGAACCTGCTGGTTGTAGGGTTGGAACTATAAACAAGGGGGGAAACAATTCCCGGAGGAAGTGTAATTCATTCTTCTAACCGTTCTCCTGGTGAATATATTTTTATTAATTCATTCACAAGTGAAGAGTAGCTAAAAGTAAACGATTGACATCGAAAATTTTAAATATTTCCGGCCTAGTTAAATATTTACTATATTGTATTGCTTTGAAGTATTTTTGTTAAATAATATATAGAAAATATTCATAAATCATATATATCAGTATCATTTTAAGTGAATCCTTCCAATCCACAGAACACACAGTTTATACGGACGAAAAACGTTTAAATTTTCTACGGGTCGCTATTTACTAATTTTTATTTATTTATTTTATTTTCCTTTATGGGTCACTATAACTGCTCTTACCTTTATACCGTTGCTAATCTCGAAAATTTTCACATATTATATTATTATATGGTTTGGCTAATTTAAGGTAGCAACATCGTAAACGATTTTAATAAGCGAGGTTTCGTTAATTTAGTCGAAGTATAATATCGTTCAGCACCAGCTGGAGGAGTAAAATAAAAAAATAATTGTTTTGATGAAATTCTTTAATGAATTTAATTCATATTTGAGTAAATACAAAATTTGAAATTCCTCATTCTTGGAGGTAAAGAAAAACTTACTTAGGAAATCGGTTTGTTACGGGACTACAATGACGTGTCGCATTCTCAGCGAGTAATGGTGCAGATTAAGCTCACCCTTACAATATCAAGGAGGGAACAGAAGGACGTGCCCAGCAATGGGAAGTTTATAGACTATTACAGTACAGTAAGTACCTACCTACTTTATATTTTTTTTTTTTTTTTTTTTATACCACGACGGTGGCAATCAAGCATACGGCCCGCCTGATGGTAAGCGGTTACCGTAGCCTATGGACGCCTGCAACACCAGGGGCATCACATGCGCGTTGCCGACCCTTCAAAAACCTATTTACTCCCCTCTTGAAGGACCCCATACTGTAGTCCTGTGGGAAAACCTCGGCAGGGAGTTCATTCCACAGCCGAATGGTCCGTGGGAGAAAGTTCCTCTGATATCGAACTGTACGGGACCATTTGGGCTGCAATGTGTGAGCATGAATTCCCTGTCGATGGCGAGCGGTGCGATGATAAAAAGTGGCCGTTGGCATCATTTCGAACAATTCTTCGGAACACAACCCATTATACAAGCGATAGAGCACGCATAGGGATGCAAGATCTCTTCTTAGACTTAAGGGCTCGATATCGCTCGTCAGTATTGGATCGTCGACAATTCTCACTGCTCTCCTTTGAACCGAGTCAAGAGGGCCAAGCTGGTATGCCGGTGCTCCCGCCCAGAGATGAGAGCAGTACTCCATATGGGGGCGGACTTGCGATTTGTATAGAAGCAGTCTTTGCCCCGGCGTGAAGTACCGCTTCGCTCTGTTAAGCACACCGAGTTTTTTGGATGCCATCTTGACCTTGTCTTCCAGGTGACATCGGAACTGGACGTCGCTGGATATGTCGATACCAAGGATACCAATACTGTTAGAGATGGTAAGGGTTGTGTCCTGGAATTGAGGGGCCACAGTGAATGGGGTTTTCTTAGCGGTGAACGCACAAACTTGTGTCTTGGAGGGGTTGAATTGGACTAAATTGTTTCGACCCCAATCGGAGACTTTGGAAAGACTACTCTCGATTTGAGACACAAGTTGTTCGCGACTTTCTACCACAGCGGAACGAGGGATGTTTGCACGGCCTGTGTAGAAAGCGTCTCCAGTGCTATCGTCCGCATAGCAATGAATGCCATCAATAGACAGTAAGTCATTGATATGCAGGAGAAACAGCGTTGGAGACAGCACAGAACCTTGCGGGACGCCAGCATTTAAGTCTAGTTTTGCGGAGCAGCAGCCATCTACAACGGCGCGTATGCATCGACCAGACAAAAAACTGGCAACCCATTTGCACAAACCCTCGGGTAGTCCGTACGATGGCAACTTCGAGAGAAGACCTCGGTGCCAGACCCGATCGAACGCCTTCGCTATATCTAGGCTAACTGCCAATGCCTCACCTTGACTCTCGATGGCTGAAGCCCATCGGTGTGTCAGATACACTAGAAGGTCACCAGTCGAGCGACCGTGGCGAAAGCCGTATTGCCGGTCGCTGATCAAATCGTGTTCCTCTAGGTACCTGAGGAGCTTGGTGTTAATAACACGCTCCATAACCTTGGAGAGAAGGGAGGTAATAGCGATAGGCCTGTAATTCGATGGATCTGATCTATCGCCCTTTTTGGGTACCGGGTGCACATGGGCGGTCTTCCATGAAGACGGTACTTGCCTAGTGTGGTAGGAAAGTGCGAAAAGTCGCGTTAATACAGGGCACAACTCTGGAGCACACTGTTTCAGCACTATCGCTGGAATGCCGTCGGGCCCACTCGACTTATGAACATCGAGAGAAAGCAGCTCCCGCCGGACATCTCTTTGTGAGAAGCTTATTTCCGGCATGGAGTGTCCACACCGCGGGATGGTTGGCGGTACGGCGCTCTCATCGACATTCAAAGTCGAGTTTGAGGCAAAGAGTGTACCTAGAAGATCGGCTTTCTCCTTGGCGCTATGGGCCAGGTTGCCGTCGGCATTTTGCAGTGGTGGTAAGGACGACAGACAAAAGTTTCCCTCGGCAGCTTTGGCGAGTGACCAGAAGGCTCGACTCCCGGAAGGGTAGTTGGCAAGCCTTTCGCCAATTCTCCCGATGAACTCGAATTTAGCTCTGGCAATTGCTCTTTTACAGGATCTTGAGACAGCATTTAGCTTGCGTTTCACGTCAGAAACGTTTGGATCGCTGTTACTCCGAGCCGTGGTCCAAGCCCTGAACGTGGCTTGCTTAATGCGTTTCGCTTCCTTACAAGGCCGATTAAACCACGGTCGTTTCCTTGTCCCGGCAGCAACTAGCGAGTTTGGAATGAAATATTCCATACCCGCCAGTATCGTCTCAGAGACAGCAGCTGCGCAGGTGTCGGGATCTTCTGATGTGAAGCAAAGCTGCCTCCACGGGTACGATGCATAGTATTCTCGCAATCCATCCCAATCTGCTGACTTGTACTGCCATATGCGCCGCAAACTAGTTGGCCGAGGTGGATCGGCGCGCGTGCATGGTGCAAGAGTCCGGATGAGGCAGTGGTCGGACGAGCCGAGTGGTGCATCCACTGAGATGGAATATCCATCCGGACGTTGAGTCAGCAGAAGGTCCAGTATAGAGCTCGTATGGTCCCCAATATCTGGTATTCTTGTTGGAGAATGTACCAGTTGTGAGTAACCATAGGCCAGAGCAAATTCGTGAGCACACCTCCCCGCGTAGTCAGTGGACCGAGAACTAAGCCATTCAGTGTGGTGGGCATTAAAGTCTCCTAAAATCACCAACTCCGTAGAGGGGTATAGCTCAAGAACTTTGTCCGTCGTCAATTGCAGGTGCTCGAAGAGCCGCTTTGTTTCCCTGTCACCGCTATGAGACCTGTATAGGCATGCGTAAACACGGGTGTGGCCACCGTAGTCCACGCGCACCCACAATATCGACAGGTCCCTGTCCTCTAAATGAAGGAGACGGCGACAGCAGATATCCTCCCGAACGAACATACATACACCGGCACGTCTCAGGAATTTATGCTCGAGTTTGTAGCCGGGATAGTGTAGGTATGAAGTGTCGGCCGGGCAAGATATCTGCGTTATATATTAATTTTTCTTTTTAATTTATATTATTATTATTATTGAACTTAATTTCTCATTTTCTCGCAATTACTTAGCTCCTTTTTGTTTGTCCTGATTGGTGAAAACTTGCAGTTTCTTTCCTCCGCCACTCACATCCAATCTATTGAATTATGTTACAATACATAAAATAATATTTAAAATTATTTGTTGATGGAATTCTTGGTAAGTAAACATAAAATGAAGAAATTATCAGTCGTAGTATTTATATGAAAGTTTTGGTGTATTTTCTACATATACTCGGTTTTTTGTATTGATGTATTTGCTATCGTATTTGTTATGAGAGATGTTCATAAAAAAGTTTTTAAAGGCAATTTGGATATTTTTCTTTTTACTAGATATATGACATGTCACATTTCTAATAAACAAAATAATTTAAACATATTATATCCTCCAAAGAAGTATACTAAAAAGTAACAATAACTAATGGCTCCTTCCAAATCCTACTATTAAGAAATACTTATCATTTAAATATTATATAGTAAAGGCAATAATAACTTCATTATAAATTAATGAAATATTTATACAATATCATTGAATCACGATTACAAAACATTAAAAAAAACTTCTAATATATATTAGCCAAATATAATTGCCACATAATTCAAGATGTCAGAACATAATAACCCACATTAATACAATCGAAAATTTAATAGATCTTGCTAAGGAAATCGCTCCTCCAAGGGTTCTGATAGTCTCAGAATAGTTTAATCAACGCAAATGGAGGGTTTTACTATCAAACAGAAATAGAGCCGTAACACGTCATTTCGCCGTGTAATTAAGTGAGAGGACAAGTGTTGCCAAGTCAAGTGAGTGAAATAGCGGGACAAAATGATTGGGTATTCAGGACTATGTTTTACGAATCGGAATAGATGTATTATTAATTCACTAAACCATTATTTATTTTACATTAAACAAAATTGAACCTTCTCGAATTACACAAAAAAGTTAACAAATGTATATATATACATTTGTAGGATAGGTACTACAAAGTAATAGATTACATATGTATTCGTTTTTCCTGTGAGATTTTCCAATAAAAATGCAAATTCAGACGGTTATTTTAAAACCATTAACATTCAGCGCGGAACGCTAACAGTTGTTCGGATCGTGTAACCAAGTCCTTAAAATCGGTACGGCCCTCGCAAATCAGGACTTCTGCAACACTACGCAATACTATTTATATTGGAAGATACGAAACGGCTATTTATATAGATGACTGAAAATTGCGAATATTTTTTATTAATATAAATAAAAAGAAAAATCTGGAGGTAGGTCTCTAAATTTGCTTACTATGGATTAAATTTTTACATTCTATTGATCTTGTTTTTTTTTTTTTATAAATCAATGCATAATTCGTATGAAGTTTAAACGAAAATGCTAGCGCTATGAAACAAAATCGGACGCAGCATTATTATTCAAGCCGGTTTGTTTTTACAGAGAAATATTTAATTATTTATAATCAGGAAACTCTAAAAGAACTGAACTTATTTTAAAAAATCTTTTATCATTTGCAGTTATATTAACAAAAGAAACATGCTTTAATATATGACACCACAATGTAGAGTCTCAGAAGCCGTGTAGACAATCACTATCACTATCACTATCAATGTCACTACATATTATAAAACAAAGTCTCCCCCGCGTCTGTCTGTCTGTCTGTATGTCTGTCTGTCTGTCTGTGTCTGTCTGTTCGCGATAAACTGAAAAAGTACTGCACGGATTTTCATGTGGTTTTCACAAATAGAGTGATTCATGAGGAAGGTTTAGGTACACATATATACACCGGGCGTAGCCGGGGCGGGCTGCTAGTTAGTACATAAGTCTAAGAAATTTATATTAAAAGATATTTCGGTCAAAGTAAAAAGGGTTTGAATATGGTTGCGTGTGCTGAATGGAACAAAATGTTTCGGTAAGTCGCGTACGCACGCATGAACAAACTTGTTGTTTTATTAGTTCTATTATTGTTTCAATGTGCGTTCTAATAATAAGCAATGAACAAGGTGTTTGCTAAAAATGTTTTTGGCGATCTAATTTATACGTTCTGGGTGAAACGTGGTGAGTAAAATTTGATAAATATTACTTTCCAAGCATGTATCAGTGGAGTATCACTAATTTTAAGTGACTATTCGCTTTTTATCAATTTGAGAATCTTACCACGCAGAATCAGTGACTATTCCATGTATGAATATGTCAATATCAAAGTCCACTGATTTGATCATTGATTATATTAGTGAGTATTTACTAACTTGTCATTGAAAAACACTTATTTATAGTTAATATAGCTTCACTAATGTAATTAATGAAAATTCCGATGATTCATTTTTAAAGAGTATATTTCATACAACAGAGTTATGGCTGGTTTAATCGAAAGGACTAAGACTTGTTAGAACTCGTATAAAAGCGTAACCATTTTTCTTTGCCAACACGTACGAGTATGTTACATACCAAATGTTCATGTGTGTTCGTGTTCGTCGTGTCGGTGTTTATAATCGTATATATAGACGTACTATTACGTTTATATTTGTGTTTTGCTATTTTCTACAGAAAAATATGTTAGAAAATTGAAGGATTAATCAATTATATATAGATATATACATATAGATAGTCTTATTACGTAGCTTAGTAACAACGTATATATTGTATTTTACAACAAAGTCTAAATTATTGTAATAAAATATGTAAAAACAAAATGTATAAGCTAAAATGAAAATAATAAATAATCACCTCACAGCTCTTAGTAGGATCAAATCGTTTGTCGCTGGTCCAACAACGCATACAATAAAAACCCAAAAAATTGTCAACATAATATGTCATAAGTGGGAATCGAAACTGCAACTGGTTGCTGTTATCACCGCAATGAAGGAAAATACAATCCATAAAATAAAATGAAAAATTTATTATTCTAAGGTACTGTCCTATGTAAGCAACGCAAGTGACGCGACGTAATGCGTGGTAACACGAGTAATTTTTCAAGTGACGTAAATTAGCACGACAACGCAGGACAGCTTAATACACGATGACTATTTGTTATTTTCACACCGTAACGCGTCGCCCAGCATTGTGACATTTGTCGTTCTTATACGAGAACAGGTAAATTCATACGTTTTTAAAATGTATATAATATATTTGTTCCGGGTAATGCTGGGAGACGAAGTAACTTAAGTTTACCCGGGTGACTTAGTATTACCCAAGCTTTTTGGGTCTGAATGATAAGAAAAATAAATTTTAATTCGTGATTTACCCATACTCTTCTAGATCTACCCAACTCTGGCTAGGTAATGTTAGGTTCGTTAGGTTTTTTTAGGCTAGATTCCGGTCCCTCTTTTCGAAATTCTGGACTAGATTCCACTTCAGTAGTAATTTCAGTCAACATTTATCAGTAAAAAATATAATATTAATAATGAGTAGTAACTGATATTAAATTTAATAATAAGTAATACTAAGTCAACCCAGGTAAACCTTTTTTTTTTTTTTTTTTTTTTTTTCGCTGGGAAATGCATTTACGCATCCCGCCACCCGAGGGCGACGGGTATGTGGGACTCGCTGACACGGCAGAACGTGCCAGAATACCGCACTAAAACCCAGCGGTGCCCTCATCGTCGTAGTGGGGCGCCACGGGATCGCTTTCGCATGCAACCGTGACGCCCCGACGGTTGGCCCGCCTATGCGGACCGCCTTCGCCCATAGAGCGCTCGCGGGCACTGCGAGCGCTCTATTGCCCTGGTGGCGAGTGGGAGGATGTGGTGCCCTCTCCCACTCTATTGCGGAGTGTGGAGGAGTGTATATTGGCGTCTCCTCCTCCCTGGTCGTCTTCTGCGTAGCGAGTCAGCGTGTGCTGCTGCTTACCGCTCTCGCTCCGCGGCCTCCTTCAGAGCCATGACCTCCTCACAACATGAGGTCACGGCCGACCATCACCTCTCGCTGTCAAGCATGCAGCGGACCACACTTGACAGCGAGAGGTTTCCACCTATCACTGCCACCAGGGCCCTGCGCTGGGGCTCCCAAGCGGCGCATTCCTCCAGGGTGTGACGCGCCGAGTCAACCCAGGTAAACCTAGTTTTACTATATCTTCTAGAATTACCCATAACATATATATAAAGAAAGCTAATAAAATTTAAATATTCAATTAATTGATTTTTGTAACAATCAAAAGATTTCGTCATTTTTGTATATAATAGACGCTAATGTAATTAACAAACTTATAATGACCATCATACCATCCGTTGGATGTCCACTGCTGAACGTAGGCCTCCCCATCCAACATGGTCATCCAATATACTATACCACTAATGTATAAATATACCAATAAAGCAATTACTTTTAAAGAAAACTATTTTAATGGTAAGTAAATGAGATTATTACGGACCAACCCGCTGTGGAGCAGCGTGGTGGATTAAGCTCCAACCCTTCTTTTATATAGAGAAGAGGCCTTCGCTCAGCAGTGGGTTGTATACAGGCTTATATAGTACAATAAATGAGATTATTACAATCAAAGCAAAATTATTACGTAATGTACTTGCTTGTTTCTTCCGTGAAACAGCTTTGCTGTGTTTAATAAGTAAAATTATTATGTAATGTACTTGCTTGCTTCTTCCGTGAAACAGCTTTGCTGTGTTTCGGAAAGAAGGACAAGACAGGCAGTGTAATTACTGGCACCGAGACTTAACATCATATGTCTCAGGATAGGCAACACATAAATGAGTTAGCTGGGCTAGTTCCAGGTAAACTAGTTTATGTTCATGGGCGACGTCGACCACACACATCAGGTGGCACGTCTGCCAGTTTGCCTATCCAACTAATATAAAGAATAAAAAAAAATAAAAAAATTAAGAGTTCCTTTGTCCACATTTTTCCACATCGTAGACTAATTTTTATCTAACTTTATCTAGAACACCTTTAGCCATAGTGATCTAAGTATAATTAAAATGAGTCCCCTATTCATTAGGCAGTGTCAGCGGAACAGATGAGAGATTCTCAAGGCTTATTGAATATATGACACTAATATGTGTTGTATTTCTAAGGGTAAAAAATAAAATTAGGTTTTTGATATGTTATTGTTGATTTTCGAAAAAAGTGGTTTTAAGATGCATCAATGATCCAATTAGTACTAATTTCAATATATAATAACATATAAATGATAAATCATAAAAAATGTAGTATTTTGATATCAAATCTAAATAACTTATATATTTTAGTAGCTCAATAACACTTTAGGGGTATTATTATAACAGGCAAGTGAACCAGGTGAAGCGGATTTATTGGCTAGGTTACAACAACACGGTCAATTATGATTCAACATGTTCTTCAGTCGTCACAACAAGTATTCACCAAAAAAAAAAAAATTTTTTTTTCAAAATTTTTCTAAAAGAATTAACCCCACGTCTCATAACCTCCACTGTTTGTAAATAATTATTTTAAGTTTTGAATTGTAAATATGTATAATATTGTAAAATTTCTTTAATTCACGAAACTCGTGTTAAAAACTTACACACTTTCGACATTTACGATATAGATTTAATAAATAAAACCCATTTTTAGAGCCTCAAACAACAAATTAAAGCGTAATTTTAATATAAAAAAGTATCATAAATAAATAATTTTACTTACGTTTACTGTTTATTTTAATTTGTATTTGTTAATTTAATTTCATATTTTTTATTAAAAACAGGCAGGCAGTTTAAAAGTAAGTACATTTTATGAGAAAACAATGTACGTAAATATTTCACAGATGTACGTGTAGTGTTCTTAACATCCTATCAACGAACCCTTTCACAAAAAGGGCTCTAAGCCTACATTCCCTATATCGTTATGTGTTGGAAAGGCTGCTGAAGTGTAAACGTTTTTCCACCTTAAAAAAACTCTCAGCAGAAATCCATTTATTTTTTATCGACGGTATCTAACGCACGGAGATAATTCGATCTTTTCATGATAAAGTATATTATAACTGTAAAATACTATATTTTCTTAATAATACTATATTTACTATATTATTATACTTAATACTATATTTTTTTAGACAAATTTATGATAGTAATAAAAGAAAATAATAAAAGTAATTATTTACCTTTAAATGATGGACGTCTTTTTATCTCACTTCAAGCATCAGGTCATATAAAATTATTTATATAAAGTGATTCGGGTTAATTTTATTTTTTTATTTATTTATATTATATTTATTTTATTCTCGTCCTTGTAACTTTAACAAAGCTACTTATTTTCAAACGCATTTAAAGAAAAATATTTTTTTTGTTAACTTATAATTATATATATTAATATTTAAATAATAAATTAATTTAATTATATAAATAAAAATGTGTAATTTCCAATTATTTAAAGATACTTTAAATAAGTAGAAAAATCTGCAACACACCCGAGTGTGAAAAAATATAATTTTTTACTCCTAAGGACTAAACTATTTTTAAAACACATATATCATTCTTGAGATATAAAGAATTAATTAAGCGTTATTAAAATCGATTCACAATTGGAGAATAACGCCACACAATGAAAGTCTTACACTAATCGCATTAAACATATTCTTATGATAATTATTAAATCGGTCTGATAGCAGTTCGCAAAATAAAAGCAAAATTGCGTCCGAACCCGTATCCTGCCTTTATCGGCCCGTAAATTCATAATACATTGGTATAATTACGATATCTTTCTTAATTTAATTAATATAATAAATACCAAAAGTTACAAAAAAAAACATAATTATAAATTAGTACCAATAATTATAATATTCTATACACCATTATTTTCTCTAGACATTTCTATTGCGTGATTATGATTCATATAGTTGACGTTATACGGAAACTATTGGTTCAAATATAGAAAAGTGAAATTTGCAATCAAAATTATATTTCAAAATGAAATGAATAAAATAAATAACCTTCAAGTCATTACATTTAAAATATCACGAAATAAAACTTAGTTTCGAGTATTGTAATATATCAAACTTTATATAAAATTAAGTCTAAATAAACGTGTTTAATAAATAAATATGCTTAACACACACGGTCGTCTGTTCCTAAGGTATAGCAACTTAATGCCTGTATTTCAGGTAACAGCTGACTGATATACATTTTCTTTTTATAATAAATGTAGAAATAAATAATACATATATAAATAAATATATATTACACCCATACTCGGGGCGGAAATTGGACCCACAACCCTGGGGCAGATAACAGGGTTACTGCCAACTGCGCCAATAGGCTAATCTAATAGAATTAATTAACATTTTATAACATATTTATTGTAAAATACATATGTACTGTTCTCTTCGGGTAAAAAAAGAGATAAATTGAATAAAAAGAGATACCAATATCCAATATAATATTTCATCTTGATATAATAAATTTGAAGTGTCCGAAAATTTCCGTGTCAGTAGAAAATCCATTGATAATAATTCTCTGACAGACGGATTTTGAGATCTGAATCTTTCCTTTGAAATATAACGAACAAAATTTCCTATCTGTAGTCCGTCAAACTCATTACTCTCCGGACTACTATTTCGGTACTATTTCAGTACAAAAATCACTGGAACTTAAATTTTTTATTTCATTTGCAGTTATATCTACTAAGATTTTTTCTTATATGAATATAGAGCGTAACAAACAGGGAAATTGTTTTGACTCATTCTTGATCCAAAAAGCTTTGATTAATTTGTTTTCTGTTGTTCTAGATGACACATTGTCCTGAGTAAGCGAACAGTGTAGCAAATACTTGACACTAAAATAATAGATAGTCATTATATCTATAACGTATCCTAAATTGATTTACGTCGGCTTGCATCGCGTTGTATGGCTACTTGTCATATGTCGTCGCTCACCCGTTATCCTCGGTAACAATACGACTAGTACCTACTCGTATGACGTTTGACTTATTTTGACACGTTTATTGTTTATTTCAGTAGTACTAATAATGTTCAAGTATTCCCACTGTGTATATAATGTAACAATCTGTGTTTCCACTATGTACAAGTTTGTTTCTTATCATATTATTGTCAACTCGTCGAATAAGAAACAACAGCAACATTAAGTCGCGTCTTATCAAAGTTGTATAGACAATATTACTACAAGTATAATAATTAAATTATATTATCTATAATACCTTACCGTTTTTTTTTTTTTTTTTGTCGCTTAAAAAAATTATTTCTGCTTAGTCATAAACATTATATTACTAATCAGTCCCAGATTAAGTATTTTAAAAATAAATCGTTTAAATATTACTTTTGACCTCTCAAACGAAAACAAAACATTTAATTTAATTCTTTACCATCGCGAAGTTTCATCTGTGTCCATCGGAATTCCTTTGACACATAACTCTGCTTATGAAATAGCGAACGAAGCAATAAAATCTAAACGTACGAACCATATCGTCCAGTGTAAAATTACTAAGAGTTTTAATATAAAATATTTTTCATTCAATTTTAAGTTGGGTTAAAATCATTCCGTCTATAGGTGAATTTGTTAACCGCCTAAGCCACTCAAATCTCAATATACAGTATATCCTGACAGAATAATAAAATTAATAATTATAAATAATGTTACTATAGTCTAGTAAACAAATAAAGGAAAAATATGGTCAAAAATATGAAAAAACATATTGGATTTATTGCGTGGAGTTGGAATGGAGTTTAAAATTAAACTATAAATATCTTCATCGGTCCGTGTACCGTTAAATACTTTTCGAAGTCTTCTGTGTCGGAGTGTCTCGGAGATTACCTAAGATCGTCGAGCCTGGTTGTTATCGTAGAAATAACACGTCAAAGAAGAATAGTCCAGATTTCTTTCTTGCCTCTTTCTTGTCGTTTCTAAGACCATTATGGACACCAAACATGGATGATGCAGCAGCGTCATCCAATATTCTGATCAAACACACTACTCTCACCAACCTACCTTTGGTGGTGATTGGAACCCTCCCCCCCCCTCCAGAGATAAAGGGAGAAGCCTACGTTCAGCAGAGGACATCTAACAGCTGATGTGGTTATATATATTATATCCAGACAGACTCACACAGAGCAACTTCGATGAAAGTTTTAATTGGTTTAGCTCGCCAAGACGCAATCGAATAGTTAGACAGGTTTTACATAACTGTCTAGGTTAGGACTGTATACAGGAAGCTCTATTATAATAGCATTACACGCAACTTCATTCGTGACTACACATTTTGACTTTCATCCCCTCTCCCGAGTAAATCGTTCTAAGTGCATTAAATTAAGGTCGTAATGTATTAGTTAATTATAGTATGTATGTGTATGAACTGAACTAGATCAGCCTGTAAGCGTCCCGCTACTGGTCAAAGACCTCTTCTCCATATAGAAGAAGGGTTGGAGATAAACTTGGCAGATGATTTTCCTTATCATGAGTAACGATCGCTATCAGGTGTCTATGATAATAACTGGGACCGACGGCTTTACGTGCTCTCCGAGGCATGGTGGGGAGACCCACAAGGACATACACCCAGACCGAAATAATACATATAATAAAATATTTGTAAAGTACAAATATTGGCCCCGATTGGGAATCAGACCCGCGACCGCCGGCGTTGAAGCGACTACTTGCACCACTACACCAGTACGATCGTCGTTTATACATATATTTATAGTGTTTAAGTATTAAGGTATAGGTATTTGTATATAAGTTTATTATAATATAACTGTACTTTCTACCTGTTCTCTCTTAAATAAATTATAGGTACTTCGGGTTTTCAGGAAGAAATGGTTAACTAGCCTAAGACCGTCTCTTGTACTTCACATATTGTAATGTTTATAAACCTCTCTTGTTCAGTGTAAATACAAAAATTAATAAATAAAACTAGTTAACAAGCAAATGGGTGAATCAAACCTGATGTTAACTGATTATAATCACCTATTACGGACACATACAATAAGCAAGCTACAAAATATTTAATGAGTAAAGAGTCCTCTTGAATTCCTACTACTTCCTACATGGAACATAAAAAACTCGCCTTCTTTGCGTTTTTCCGCCGAATTAAAAAAATATATTACTTGTACCTATAGCAAATTTAAACTTCTATAAATGACACCTATTTACAAGTAGTATTATATTTTTAAAAAAAACTATATAATGAAAGAATCAAAAAATTATATAATATCATAGACACTCTATATAATCTATGCAAGATAAATAACAGATTAAAAAAAAGCGGTCGCGGCATAAAATTGTTTCTTCCCTTTCCGAGTTTTATAAATATTTCATGAGATACGCTTGCATGTTTGCATTCCTTGATTTACTCCTTCCAATTTCGTTTTCCGTCGTAAATATCACTGAATCGTATTGCTATCGTAAAATTATATTGTCTAAGTTTAAACGAGATTGCGTTTAAAAAATTCATTACTAACTTACACGTTGATTTCCATGCAATAATATTTTTACTGACTATAAATTTATAGTAATTTTTGGTACTGACTGGTAACCGCGACTTCGTCTGCGTTTTTTGCGTACGATTTCACTACAATTATTTATAGAATAATAATAAAAAATTATGTTTAACAAAACCGTTGTTTGTATCTAATGTAGGCAACTTTATACCTGTGTTTTAGGTAACGCCGACCGATGTACTTTTTTTTTGTAATAATTATACATATTAATAATACATATATAAATAAATGTAAATTACACCCAGACTCGACAACGACAACCCTGGAGCAGAAAGTAGCGTTACTGCCAACTGCGCCTGCGAGATAAAAAATATACCAGATTCTGAGTTAGATCTCCAGGATCACAACTATAAGAACTGCATCCAATTTGGTGCATTGTAATTCCAAAAAAAAAAAACATACAAACAGACGGACAAAAATTAAAAAAAAAATTGCTTCTATTGCTCTCATAAAGATACTTTTTTATTATTTTTTCCTAAATACCATATAATATCTATAATATTTATGTACATATATCAGCTGGTTACAATTTTATTACATGTATAGATGCTTAGCACGTTCACGTTCACGTTCCAATACTAAAAGGATTAAAAACACACATACACGTATAAAATAAATCTAACTCAACGATGATTTAGCACAGTTATCCCAGAAAATTTCATAACAAATGTTTATATAGGCCACAGGATTCTGAGTTAGATCTCCAGGATCACAACTATAAGAACTGTATCTAATTTGGTGCATTGTGATTTCAAAAAAAAAAACATACAAACAGACGGACAAAAATTAAAAAAAAAAATTTTGCTTCTATTGCTCTCATAAAAACACTTTTTTATTATTTTTTCCTAAATACCATATAATATCTATAATATTTATGTACAGATATGCTGGTTACAATTTTATTACATGTATAGATGCTTAGTACGTTCACGTTCACGTTCCAATACTAAAAGGATTAAAAACACACACACGTATAAAATAAATCTAACTGAACGATGATTTAGCGCAGTTATCCCTGAAAATTTCATGACAAATGTTTATATAGGCCACAGAGGTGTATTTGTGGTTGTATGTTCGTTTGTGTGTGTGTTTCCGGGCTATCGATGCAGGATCTCATTCTACTGGGAACTGTTGAGTGAGGTTTATGTCATTATTTAACTAACCTTCGTCAGTAAACAGACTTTTTTTACGCAAAAATTTAAATTTATTTTATTTCTATTAAATACACATATTCTATGACACTTTATTTTAAAAATTAAATAAAAAAATTATTCAACTTCATCGTATTAGTAGGTTCGCTTCGATGGTAATTATTTTCACAGGAATGCAAATAAAATACTGATTTCAAAACAATAATTTAAAAGTGATAAACTGTTAAAGCCAGTGAACGGTTTTTTATTTTCAGTCACGATTTTCGTTACGTCCATAAAGCTAAAATGTTTGACCGGACAGAATGACTCAATTTTTTTATGAAAAATAAGTGCTCATTTAGTGCTTATATAATGCTGCAAAATTAAATTTGAAGCTCCAATAGCTTAACCAAAAATTAGAAAACTGCACTAAATGAGCACTTATTTTTCAAAAAAAAAAAAAGAGTGATTCTGCCCAATTGACCATTCTAGCTTTATTAACGTTTTTTATTATAACCAAATGAAGTTTATTTTGAACTAATATAACTTTATTATATAAATTGAACTTAAAATTACAATCATTCTATTGAATTTAATATGGGTAGATAAATTATAATAGTTATAACAAAGTAATCGATATTATTTCAATGGTATTGCGTTAGTTTAATGAATCCCAGAGCTGTCTTCCACTGCACTTGTCCTAATTGACGCGTAATTTGGCTTTGTGGCGTACTTAGCAGTAAGTGCTAAGCACTTTGTATCAACGACGCCGATTTACAATTAACGAAGATTATTAGAATATTCTAGTATTAAAATTTATTTAAATTATTCTTACACGAAATATATACTAATATTATAAAGCTGAAGAGTTTGTTTGTTTGAACGCGCTAATCTTAGGAACTACTGGTTCAAATCGAAAAATTCTTATTGTATTGAATATCTCATTTACATAGGAAGGCTATAGGCTATATAACATCACGCTACGACCAATAGGAGCTGAGCAATAATAAGAAATGTTACTAAAATGGGATAAAATAATCTTTTTTGAGAGCTTCCGCTGTGTCCTTTATTATTTCTCTTCTTGATACATTTTTTTACTATAGTTCCACTTTTTAAGTAAATATAACATCACTCTATTACTGAAAATTTCCAAAAATTCCGAAAACTCAATAATACGTTGAACGACCCAGAAATTAAACCTGAGACCCATTCTGAGCAGTAATGCTTGCGATCACTCGACCAACGAGGCACCTACTCTTAGTAGAGTAATAGCTTAAAAATATTTAAGAACGTATTTCGTCCAAATTAACGCGGGTGAAACCGCGGGGCATAGTTAGTGATGGATATAGAAAAATGTGCTTAGACTAAAATTGAGGATTGACTGTTTCCTCTCTGAAGGAACACAACTGAACCAACCACATAAGGATATATATTATGCAAAATATTTGTTAAATTGGACATTATATCTTGCATTAAGATAATGGTGCGTGATGATAGAATAAGCCGATATATGTTCAATACCATGAGTTTCCAGAAACGATATACGTTAGCGAGTGTAGTAGACAATTTCAACAATTTGTATGGAAATTTGAGCAGCGCCTCTACCGGATACTATCATTACTATTGCGTTTCTACGTTTACTACTGTAGTTATGTCATGTGCGCTTGTAACAAAAACTCATGGTAGACCTACAGAATATATTGTATTAGTTAAGGTTTTATATTATTATATGAAGATTTTTTTTCAAGTTTTTCTTCTTAAATTACTTTTTTCAGTTCAGACGTTTTTCAGTTATAATTTGACAAATATCTGTCATAAATCTTTGGTTTGTTTCTATTAGTATGCATAAAGTATAAAATAAATAAATAAATATCTATTGGAAAAAAGATCATGGTTTGAACTTCTCGGTGTTGCAGTCCGAATCGCATGTGATAATTTTTTTTAATATTTATTTAAATGAAATTAAACAGTAATCTAATTTTCTTTTTTGACAAAACAATTATTTAATAATATAATAAAAACTCTAAATAAACTATTTAACTGTCACTCGAAGTCGTAAATATTCCACTTATATGTTTGGTAAAATATTCAAAAGTTAAACATCAATACTTTCGTCTTTCGGGATTTCTGGAAGTTTTTACAAGTTATAACAGAGACTTTGAGTTTCTTCTTCGTCTGCATCCGTTTCATTTTCATAAATCGGCTTAATTTTGTCTATTGTTAACTTTTGAAGTATCTTGCGACATTTAACGTCTTAACAATATACTTCAAAGACTATATTTTAAGATATACAGTAAGCATTGGTTTAATTTTTCCTTGTTTTGGGCAAGTATTTAATAACCTGTAGTAACAAAAGGCTTTACCAATATTTTCCATTCTGTTATGTTATGTTATGACTATCTAAAATGATTGCTGAGACTTTCTCTTTTTAGACATTGTAAAATATTTTATAAGAATATTGACCTTATAGCTTTGCGTCGAATTTATCTTAACGGTTCTCAAAAATTCAAGGAAGAAACTTAATAGTTTGGTAGGCAAGTCCGTGCCATAGTCCGGTCTGGTTAAATTCGTAGCATATTCATTGGAGACACGCTGTTATTAAGCATTATTTTCCGAAACCAGCGCTTAATGCTTTTAAGCCTTTCCATGTAGAGGTGTAGTGCCCGAGACCTAACATCTAGGTCTTACTCCCTAAGCCTCGGTTTTTGGCCCCACTCTCAATAAAGCCCTTGACATTTTTCTTAATTAACGTCGAGAAATACATCGACTAGTAGACAAAATATTTAAGATTCATTTAATAATAAAACTTATTTCACTTCTCATCGAAGCATATAAAAAAAGTAATTTTGATATTTAAATAACTTTAGTGACATCATGTCCTCTTGTCCCTTAATTTCCATATTTCTCATCAAATTCTTGAAAACTTTTCTGGTGTTAGTATCTCAAGATTAAACACGTTTAAATATTTATTCTTTTATAAACGCTTTCTTAAAATCTTTGTTGATAAAATTGTAAATTAGCATAACAAAACACCTGTTATTTCTTTAACTACAATCAAATATATATAAATAAATATACACCTTCATATTTCTTAAATTGATCGACTAGATTTTTATTTCGATTCATATTTATTGACATAGACTCGCTAGGCTACGAGATACTTTCGTTAAATATATAAATCTGTACAGATTGTACCTAATACTATTGTTTTAATTTATACCATAGCAGTATTTGATACTATAGCAGGTTTTGAGTTAATAAAAGAGCGACTCGGTTTTCAAAAGGAAGCCACCCAAAAATGCTTCTTGTGTGACTAGTACAAACTAAAATTTGATATATTAAATAAAGAGAATATTGCTAGTAAATCAAATAATATACTTTTTACAAAAGCCAAAAATGTTTACCAATAATATTCAATTAACAATCTATAAAATCAATTGATTTGTTGATTCAACAGATCAGCGAGTAAATTATTGAAAATTTTTATTTCTGTTCCTCTGCTTCACAAACTATCAAATACTAAGAAGAATAGTATAACCAACTTACATCATTTTTATTCTATAGCTGTTGTATTCTATTTTTGTAAACTATTTATTAATTTGTATATGGGTCATTCCATGTCAAATCGACCAATAGTTGGAATCGACCCATTTCGATTTGGACAAATTTTGGTCAAAAGTTTTCTTTCATCATACAACAAAGTTCTGCCAATGAAAAAAAAATATTTTAAAAGTTATGCAATTATGAAAATTCCACTAATTTTCCTGTTTTTTAAACAAACTTAACTTTCTTTTTATATAGGTATAAAACAAACCTTTTTTTTACTTTTTTTTTATTGGATAAACTGACGGATAGATAAACGAAATAATTTTCACATTTGTATTAGGTATTAGTATTTTATTCTTTTATGTAATCTAACAGTTTAAAAATATACATTGCTTTGTTTCTTAAGGGATATAATTATAACTATCATTATATTCGTAAATGTCCTTTCCGTGTTACAAATATCACAAGGAAAGAGGTTTTCGCTGTCCTAACATTACGTCAGCGATTTATTCTGCCTAAAACAAATCCAAGACTAAGTTTATTATATTCCATTATATTTAATAACACTAACATTTTATATCGTATCTTTATGGAGTTTCTTCTACTGTTTTTATCTCAAAGTAAAAGACTCGCATGGTTTCACTTGCTTTTTACGGTTAAAGTTATCACTCCATGGGTTGTAACATGGTGCTTTCTATACTTCCTCGGTAACAATATTATAACACAAACAGGATTACCGTTCTGGTATAGTGGTAACGAAAGTTCTATTAACACAAGTCTCGGATCGATACCTGCTCGGAGCGAATATTTACAATTGTACAAATAGTTGTTTGCCCAGGTGTTGTGTGGCTTGGAGATCACGTAAAGCTATAGGAACCGATTGTAACCAGACTGCAGAGAAGCTGAGAGGTTGAGTAAGCTACCCTTCCTCGATATAGAAGACAAGACACACCAGCAGTGGAAACTTTTCAGACTGTTTCGATAAAACAAATACACTCGTATGCTTTTAAATCGCACAGATAGATCATGAAATTTTAGTGCTAAAACAAACTGGTCAGACTTTTTATGTTAATATAGATTAATAATTTAATTATATATGCTGCTGGGTGTTATGACATTATACTATTAATTTAATAATTACCAACTTTAACAATAAAAAAAACTTAAAATACGGTAATAAAACAAGTAAGTTCTACGTAAAATGAATATAATGCGAAATAAAAAAAAGGGTATACATAGAGGTTTTGTTACACTTTCACGCAAAACTACTGAACTGATTACGATGAAACTTTGTGCGCAGATAGTTGGAGAATCAGATAAGCATATACACTACTTTTTATTGTGAATTTATCAAGGGATCGGGACTTTAGCAGGTAAATCTGCAGGGCCCAGCTAGTCTTCTATAAAGAGAACAATATGGTGCTAGACCAATTAAATGACTACCTACAATATGACAGTAGGAGATTCGTGTACATTAGTGGTCGCCCAGTGGTCGAAATTCGACCATAATTCATTTAAATTTTAAGTTTGAATGTTATCAACGTTCTAATGTCGAAGACTATACCTCTGTAATCACAGAGTGGATACGCTTAAGGGTCTAATAATGTATCCGAAACTGAGATATTTATATTAAGATACCATTAATTTTTGATAATGAATTAATATTTCGTTCAAAAGGTAGCTCAGCATCAATTGTACTAAATATGTATTTCTACTACATCAGTTTGAACTGCATCATTGAAACGCCGTAGATATAAATTATGATTTACTTTAATGGGCATATGTACATATTTCTTTGTTTTGATTTTTAACTCTCTGATAATGATCAGGGCCGGCCTAAGGGGTGTGCGAAGTATGCAGCGGCACACTCGAGCTTTTTGGGAGGGCATATTTTTTTTAGGCATCCGCATACGCTACAATCGATGGTTGATTTCGGACGAGCTTTTTTTTTAGGTATTCGGATAGGGGCTGGCCGTAAACGTCGGGTACCGAAACCGTTCATCAGAAAAAATTATCGATAACATCCCTACTTCCGACACAGGATAATTATGGATAATAACACTCGATAATGTTTTATTAGGGGCATAAGATGTGAGTCTTGCACACTTGCAATTTTTGCCTTAGGCCGGCCCTGATAATGATGTTTCATTGCAATCAGTAATCGAAAATAATGATTACTGTATTCCAATTCAAGAGAAATTTCGCGCATTATGTTGTTAATGCATGTGTCATTAAAATGTTCTTATAAATCTACAATTGACAGTAGTGTCAACATCATAAAAATATAATTGCGCATAATATAGTGACCGACCATATGCAGCAGTAATTGGACCTGATCTGTGACAAAAAACATAATGTATTTTGAAATGATACACTCCACTTGAAAATGCTTCAGAAACATTAGCTTCTGAGCTAACCGTGCGTGAGTGCGTGCGTGCGTGCGTGCGTGCGTGCGTGTGTGCGTATCAAACGCATGGCAGTGTGTGTTAAGTTTTTTTTTTATTTTTTATTTAATGTATTTTTAACGATTATTATTTAAAAAAAAACATATTAGCATTCTGCACTCCTTCTCCATATAAACTTTAACTGTATCAAATTTCACACTCCTCCGTCCTCGTAATTTTTGTAAAGAAGGGTACAAATTTTTACTTCACGTATTAATATATAGAAATAAATGTATTACATATATCAAAATAACTTAAGGAACAAAAATAAATTAAACATATTAAAAATCGTAAGTCGGAATGAAAATGGAAATCGCTTCAATCGAAACTTTTTATCTCGACTCGAACGTACAGCCGTGGAGTTGAACTGGAATATTCTTAGAGGTACTGTAAACACGAAATACCCGTCTTTTATTCTCAAAAGATTTCCTTTCCTTATCATTTCAAAATCCGTTACTTTGAATAAAAGTTTTCGGTTTCCCTAAATTCACACATTCAAATTCATGAAGTGTAAGGTTATGTATGGAAAAGTGTAATATTGGATAAATGGTCTACTCCAATTGACTTTCGTATACGCATTTTTTTAAAATAGTTTTTCTTAACGTTAAAATTCGTAGCAGTATTTTTCTATACAAATTCTTCATCGAACTAGTTATAGTGTAAAGACGTTGTACGTACGTTAAAAGACGCGTTTTACTTGTATAGAATTGTACTGTATATATAAAAGTCAATTGAACAAAAGGATTGGTGCTTAATCCGCCGTCTTGATCCACAGAGGAGTGATAAATAAATTTATCTGTATCAATATTTATCCCGGTCATACAGGTCTTCGATCTCACTATGTTCTATTTTTCGCAAAATACGAAAAGTTTTTTATGCCCGCGTCTTTTCGGTTAAGATTCACATATTTTATTCATAAAACCGCCTTGGTCCTAATAACCCACTAGATGTACACACCTATAGTAAATTTTCAATTAAAATAATTCATTGAAAATATTTCAAATCCAATCAATGTAGTAAATACTTTGCGTAAAATGCATTTCAATTAGTGTAATTATTAAACGTTATTTTACGAAAACAATTAATTAAACCTTTCCTTAGCTCTAAAGATATATACTTCTCGTATTTCAATTATAATTGATGGGAATTTCGTTGATAGTGCGATAAAATACAATCCATTTTGGAAAAATTAAATTTGCATTCCTGTACTTTTTACCCGACTGCGACAAAAGGAGGGTTATGTTTTTCGAGTGTATGTATGTATGTCCATTTCTTTGGCACGCCCTACAGCCCAAACGGCTGGACGGTTTTTGACATATGAGGTGTCGTTGGATTTGTCTAAATTGTAGTAGTAACGAAGGCTATATAAATTTTCAAAATGGCGCCCGTAAATGACGGAATGAGGGGGGAGTTGAATTTTTTTTTCTTACTGTAGCAATATGGGTATCAAATGAAAGCTAGTAAATTGTTTTATTCTTTTTAGTTTATAATAAGAGTATTTTACGCAGTCGGGTTTTTTGATTTTTTTAATTAAGCATACTTGTTTTCTGATACTTTTTATAATAAAATATATATATATATATACAGGGTGACTGGTGAATTACCATCGACATTCGGGGAGAGCGCTCGGCGCACGGTTCCCACTCGAATCATGTAAAAAAAATAGGTAAATATTAATAAACTTTTAAGTAAAGTTACTCAACAATTATCCAATTATTTACGCATCGTCTGGACACCCTAGCAGCTAGCTGCACTTTCGACACAAAACAGGTAGTTTATCTACGTCCAAACGCCGCCACGTGTAAACAGGGTAGCAGGATAAACAAGCATGATCCAGTCCCCCTTAATACTTTAATCCTGGCTTAGGAAAGGCAAAAATACTAAGATATTTTACTCGTTTAAGCAACAAATTTGTTGACTAGGTAAATTATGTGACTTTGGCAATTTTTAGGTGTGAACAAGCGACACATTACAACACCTGTGCATGTGCCGCCGGCATGACTGGAAAAGTGTCATCGCTTCATTTATTTGAATTGAAATTTATGAAAATTTGGTCAAAAATTAAGTATCTATTTTTATTGCATGACCCGAATGGGAACCGCGCGCCGAGCGTTCTCCCCAAATATCGATGGTAATTCACCAGTCACCCTGTATATATATATATATTTATTTTCTAATATAGTACACAACCAGGCTCCCCAGCACAAGTTAAAGGCTAATTCGATATGCTGCACTAAAACGTTTTGCTACGAAATCGTAAAAGTTGGGATTTCATGTATCTAAACTATCCTTGAAAGTTTTCAATAGTTTCCAGTTTCCTAGAAGTAGCCGATTTGCAAAATAAAACATCGTGTTGTAATTCGATTACTAATCGTATCAACATAGTAAACTAGAAATATATGCATACATATTTTTCATATTTCACTTAATGGTTAGTGGGCAACACTTGAAGAATACTTAAAATAAATAAACTTGTTGATGCCTTGTCTGCAGTGAAGGTATTACACTCTAAGTATGTAAGTAATTTTCATTTGGATATTATTTGTGAATATCATTCCACAATTTGCAAGGATCTAAACGTACGACTATTAGTGGAATGCCATGCACACTTAAGAGGGAAGGATACCGGTTCTTTCTCCATACAAACGTAGTCGACTGTTTCCTCCCTGGATAATGACACTAGATCAAATATTTTTGTAACATAAAATATCATAGGGAGTAGGAGTCTTCAAAAACTAGAAATATTGCCTAATTTTTTATACATTTTCAGACACTCATTCAAAAAAATTATGCATTTTTACAAAAAAAAAAAAACGAGTACATAGGGACATGGCTGAAGGTTTTTTTAGTCAGGTACATAAAAAAAAAAAACATTGGCATGTTTTGTGGAGGAAAAAGTCAACTACGAAATGCTGTTTTGGTCAATAATTATCTACCTAAAACGGTCTGAGTTGCAGTTGTCCCTTTTTTGCTGTTTATGGATAGGTCTGGGGGAGCGAGACAGGAATATTTTATCCAAATACCTATTTTTCAAAAGTCTCTCAGGTACCCTTTCCTCTTAATACGAGTAGTATGACACTAAGGCGTTGATGACCACTTCGGTATAGTGTCGCGAAAGTTCTATTTATGCTCTATGTATCTAACGGATCTTATTAAATATTGGGTCTATTAGGTTTTTCCACCATGCCTTGAATAGCGTTTAAGTATAATTTGGTTAGCGTTAAGCGTAGCGTTAAGTATAATTTTGGGTAGCGTTTAAGTATAATCGTTACTACTGGTCACTTGATTTTAAGTGATCATCTCTATATGTAAAATTTTCATCATCAGAAGAGTCACAAATGCTTTACTAACTAAAGTGATGAAAATTCTCGTCATCTATCATCATCTTTGTTTTTCTTATTCTTATGAGACTTTGGTTACATCTCAGTCAGGGTAGTTGCTTACGAGCTGTTATAACTTACAACAAACTCCTCCGAATTTTAATTATTTTTACGTAATAATAAATGTCGATTAAAGAACAATTACTTGGCAGAAATTCAGTAATGAATCTACCCTCTTTTAAATCGTCTCTCGAAAACATTTTCTTACATTTGAAATGAATTTAAAATTAACTTCCAGCTACAATTCTTAATTACCGACACAAATGCTGAACGAATAGAAACGCAAAGGGTTAATTTCTTCGCCTTTTGTTTTTTACTTTACATTATTCGTTTAATATACTTTCCTCGAAAATATATTTTGTAATACATTTTCAAATCGCTTATTAACTTTTATTAATACTTTATTGTACACCACAAATACATTATTAAACGTATCTTAAGGATAGTTAGAGATTGTGCAGTACAACGGGCGGACTTATGGCTAACTAGCTTCCGTCCCCGGCTTAACCCACGTGGTTTTATTGACAAAAAGTAGCATTGTAATGTCCTTTCCCAGGCTTCAAACTATCCGTATCCAATTCTTACAACAGCTCGGTAACAAAGACTCATACAAAGAAAAGTTATCAAACAAATATAATTTTTTATATATATCATTGAATAAATACAAGCTTAATCTCTATATACATAACAAGTTTATTCCTTTATTTATATACACTTTCTACATACTAATACAACACTAAAAATTGGAATATATACCTAATAAATAAGTTGTATCAGTTGCAACAGGCGGCCTTATGTTAAAAAAAAATCACGTAGCGAGTTCCGTTCCCCCTCGGGTTAAATATATGTATTTGTAAAAATCATTTCTGTTCTGGGTGTATGTCCTAGTTCGTCTCCCCATTATGTCTCGGAGAATACGTAAAGCAATCGTTCCCGGTTATTATCATAGACACACACAGCGTAGTAGCGGAATAAGCTCCAAACCTCCTATATTATGGGACGTTTATAGGCTGATTCATTTCAGTTCAATGGTATACCTAAACACAAGTTTGTATATCAGCGGAACTGAAGAGATAACGATCGATCCGGAAGGCTTTATGGCGAACAACTACTAAAACTTTAACGCTAACGAAAACTTTAACTTATCCGTCAAAACTTAGTGAGCGGGATTTGTAGTTTTGGATAGTCTTTTAACATTTACTTTTTAATCTAGAGAAGAGATCATTGCAGTAGCGAGTTGTGAGCAGGGCCGGCCTAAGAGGTGTGCGAAGTATGCAGCCGCACACTCTAGCGTTTTGGGAGGGCATACTATTGGGGCATAAAAAGGGCCATAATTTTATCCTAGAGGCATCCATGAACATTCTTAATATAAGTCTTGCACACTCGCCATTTTCGCCTTAGGCCGGCCCTGGTTGTGAGCATGTAGTAACGATACGAAATCCTGTTTACTGTATTTATTACACACTCATAAAAAGCTATAAATAAGCACTAACACTATGAATACGTTACAGACCTTTTATCGTCTGGTCCGTTGGCGCATTTGGCAATGATCCTACCTTCGGCTCCAGGGTTCGATTTCCGCCGCGAGTCTGGATGTAATATATATTTATTTATTTATGTATATTTGTTCAAAAAAATATGTATAAGAGACATCTATTACCTAAAACACAGACATTAAGTTAGCCTACCTTAGGAACAGACGACCGTGTGTGTATGTTAAACATATTTATATTTGTTTATATTATATACTGTTAAAGAAAGATATATGCTATAATTTATAACGCAATGATGCATAAAGGAATACTATCAAGTGGTTATAGGAAGGGATACAAGAGTTACTATTACGGCTCTTAGTAAATTCAACACGAATGAATCCCCACGGTTCGCCTAATTCTAAAAATAATATTATTAATTATTCAGTTAGATAATACCACAACTTAACATTAAAAAAAAATTATATCCAAAAGAACTCTAGATTTTTTCAACCGTGTTTTCCAAAGAAAAAGATCGTGACGTGCAGTTTTCTGAGAATATCCATGATAAGGTGATTTACACCGCACTTGTTCCACACCGCATTAGTATTTCGGCAGCCGAGTACTGATTTTATTCGAACAAAAATAGTCCTTAGTTAAAAGTTATTAAGGAATAAATTAGAATGGACTAAAATTAAGATATAATTTTATATATTATGTACATTTAAAATATCTGCTACCAGTGTAATTCCCTCCAGTAATAATCCTAGATTACCTTTTAATGTTCACTATACCGCTGTTAATTTTGATAGCTTTCTATCGTTGTCTCTAGAATCTGTACATATTTTGGAAATAATTATTTTTGTATTTCAAATTTAATTTAAAAATATATTTAGATAAATTTATTTCGATATATATTATAAAATAGAAATAAGAAATAATAAGTTAATTTTCTCAATCTCAACGTAAAAAAAGACAATTCCGTTAATCTTCTATTTTATCAACAGTTTTTTTTAATCAGAAACTTTAAATTGTAATAATAATAAGAAACGCCTCATATCCAACGACTCTAGTATACTAGAATGAAAACTTGTTTCATGTTTCCTAAAATACACAAAACATAATTACAAACGCTCAGACTAAGACAAGTATGAGCAATAAATTGTGTTGTATTGACCATATTATATCTATATGGTCAATGGTATAATTATATTACATATATGGCCAATACAAACATTTGTCATGAGCGAAGGCCAATGCGCCAACACGTCGTAATAATGTAATCACTATTAAAATAAAAAATATATATTTACACTTTAAAACAATATTATACAAAAATAAAAAATTACAAATACCTCGTGCGTCATACTTCATAATAGGATCAATACAAGATAAAGTTAAGGTTATTATAACTTTAAATCTGATTTTTGTATTATTATTTTAATTGCTACACTCCACCCGTTGAAGATATACATATACACATATAAATAAATATAATACAATACTTATATAAGGAATATAATAAATTTACATAAACTTACTTAGATAAATATAAGCGGGTGGAGGATTACGCCCCGGCAGGGAGATCAAACGGCCGGGGGTTAGGGCTGTAGGCTGAGAAATCGGCGGACAATCCTAGCCGAGTCGAGTAATACCGCCTTCTGCATCCTGGCTGCGAGCGAACCGTCACGGATACCCAGCTGCCTCAGATGGTGAGCGAGGCTAACCGGGATCAAACCGTTGGCAGATATAACGATAGGGATGATTTCAGTGGAATCAACACCCCACATGTCGACAATCTCGTGCGCCAGATCCAGATATTTACGTTTTTTCTCTGTTTCGGCTTTCACGAGGTTCTCGCCATGCGGGATGGTAATGTCCACTAAAAACACCCTCGACTGTACCCTATCCATCACCACGATATCAGGCTTGTTCGCCAGTATCGTCCTGTCCGTGGCGATAGGCCGGTCCCAGTAGAGCCGGACTCCGTCGCGTTCGAGTACTGGCACCGGTGTGTACTGGTAGTACGGCATCCTCTGTTCCAGGAGACAATACATTAGAGCAAGCTCTTGATGAAGAATCTTGGCCGCTTGGTTATGTCTGTGCAAGTACTTAGTGTTGGAAAGCGCTGAACACCCCGTAAGCACATGTCTGAGTTACTCGCCGGGATGACGACAAGCTCGACAAAAGTCGGGAGTGCCATCCTTCAGAATGTGCTTCCGGTAGTTGTTCGTCTTAACCACCTGATCCTGTATTGCACAGACAAAACCTTCGGTTTCCCCAAAGAGGTCCCCGAATCGCAGCCACTGCACGGAGGCCTTAACATCCACGTGAGGTGCGTGGAGCGCCTTGTAAAACCGTCCATGCGGCTCCTTCTCCATCCATACGGTCTCCCGGTCAGAGGTGCTAAGCACTACCGGTCTTCGACATTCTTCTTTGGCCAGGGATAACGGGGTGAGACCTTTGTCACATACTACAACATCACCATGGATAGCGCTCTCCCTCCTCGTCTCAAAGTAGGTCCTGAGGCTGTACACCTCCCGGTTATGCATGGACTTGGCGCTTAGTAGGCCTCGGCCACCACACTTCCGTGGGATGTACAGTCTCATGACCGACGATTTCGGGTGATGCATGCGATGGTGAGTCATAGTCGTGCGGACTCTACTGTCCAGGGCGTCGAGCTCGGTCTGAGCACGCCAAATGTGTACAAGAGAGTGGGCATGACCCGGCCGTTATAAGCTCGGACTTTGTTGGCGCCCGACAAGTAGCTCCGAAGAACTTTTGTCAACCGTCCAAAAAAGACCTCGCTAACAGCCTGTTTCATATCCACCTCCTGGACCCCTATGCATTGTGACATGCCCAGATACCGGTAAGATTCAGCTTCGGAGAGGGTCTTGAAGTTAGAAAGCTCTAGGCTAATTTCAGCCGATTGCGTCACCTGTCCCCTGTCTACATGCACGACCGCACACTTGTCCACTCCAAGCTGCATCCTGATGGAGCCGCTGAACTCAGTAGTGATTTTCATCAACTCCATAAGGCGTGCAGCATTAGGTGCAAGCAGCTTGAGGTCATCCATGTAGAGAAGATGGGAGACTTTAGTACCTCCTCTCCGAAACTGAAAGCCCGTCCCCGAACGCTCCAGCAGGGTGCTTAAAGGGTTCAAGGACAAGCAAAACCAAAGTGGGCTCAGACAATCGGCCTGGAAAATACCCCTTCGTATCCGGATTCGGTCATCGGCACCCGTCGTCAGTCTCTCGCCCTGGAGACAAAGGATCGTACTCCATTGCCCCATGCATACTTCGAGGAAGTCTCGAACTGCACTGTCTATCTTGTACAGTTCGAGGACCCTCAGAAGCCATGAATGAGGCACCGAGTCAAATGCCTTCTTGTAGTCGATCCAGGCAGCAGAGAAGTTCCGACGGTTGCGTTTGACAAGCTGGCCCGCAACAGAGTCAATGACAAGGATTATTATTATTATATCACGCTAAATTTGATATAAGCGAAATAATCTGACCTGACTGTCCCGTTGGCTCAGTTGGCAGTGACCCTGCTTTCTGCTTCCAGCTCCAGGTGTAATATGTATTTATTTCTATATGTGTTATTTATATGTATATTTATTTAAAAAAAATATATGTATATCCGTCGGCTGTTACCTAAAACACAAGCATTAAATTGCCTACCTTAGGAGTAAGCGTCCGTGTGTGTATGTTAAACATATTTATTTATTTATTTAATCATAAACGCAGGTGAAACAATGCTGATCAACTAATCTATACTAATAGCATAAAGCTGAAGAGTTTGTTTGTTTGTTTGAACGCGCTAATCTCAACAACTACTTCGAATTGAAAAAATATTTTTGTGTTGGATAGCCCTTTTACCGAGGAAGGCTATATAACATTACGCTACGACCAATAGGGGCTGCGCAATAATATGAAATGTTACAAAAACGGGAAAAAATTATCTATTTTGAGAGTTTCCGTTGCGTCCTTTATTATTTCTCTTCTCGGGACATTTTTTAACTATAGTTCCATTTTAAAAGTAAATATATCATCACTCTTTTACTAAGAATTTTCGAAAAAAAAAAACGTACGTTTTCCCCTCAAATGAGCGCGGGTGAAACCGCGGGGCATAGCTAGTTTTTGTAATAAACCAATACCATTTACTTATAAATACACATTTTGTATAAAGTCGAAATATATTTAAAACGTTGGAAACAGTCCACTAAGCTACTCGTATTACCTACGTGGCGTCCAGTCTACCATTAACTCGTTACGTAAGTACGGTCAGAGATAAAAATATATATAACTGTACGTCTACCATGAGTTTCCAGAGACGATACACGTTAGCGAGTGTAATAGACAATTTGTATGGAAAGTTGAGCAGCGCCTCTACCGGATACTATCATTACTATTGCGTTTCTACGTTTACTACTGTAGTTATGTCATGTGCGCTTGTAACAAAAACTCATGGTAGACGTACTGTACTGTACTGTACTGTATCAGCCTGTAAACCACCCACTGCTGAGTGAAGGTTTTTTCTCCATATAGAAGAAGGGTTGGAGCTTAATCCACTACACTGCTGCGGATAATTTTCCTACCGTGAGTAAGGATCGGCCTTACGTGCTCTCCGAGGCACGGTGGGAAGACGCACAAAGACATAGGTACACCTAGATCGGAAACAAATATTTATACAAATTCTAATATCTGTACCGAGTGGAAATCGAACCCGCAACCACCGGTGCACGGCTTTGAGGCGACTACTCGCACCACTACACCAGAACGGTCGTCGTCGTATATATAACAAAAGGGTATAAATAACGCTTAAAAAACATATTTACATAATACTCAAAAAAAATATGTATACATGAATGTTATTTATAATTGTAAAATATACACAAATTTTTGCACCAGTACTTCATAATTTTTTATTATTTTCAATAATTATTAATTATACTTTGAGTAAATTAAATGTTTTTCTATTTTTCCTCTGACTGTGGGTATATATCAAGCGAGTACCACATACAACACTTATTTATTATTCAACAGAAAGGACATGCCCCGGGATAGTTTATGATCGTTTAAATATCGTAGAAAGCCTTGAGTCTAGACCCTTGTGAATATAGATTAGATCCTATTGTTAGGATACGTCTGGTATAAGCGATTCGTTTCAATAAAATATAAAATGTAACCAAAATGTTATTGTATTTTATTTTCTTGAAAGAAAATTTTGAATAAAAGATGAAAAAATACCAAACAAATGTTATTCATATACGAATCAACAATCATATAAAAATTATGACGAAGCAGAATATTTATGACAGTAAGAACACTTCAAAAATACGTTTCTTCAACGTCTGCCGTAGCTCGACTCGACTTCTATGAGGGTATAGAACGTCAAAGTCGAGCTGTCTAATACGCAAAATATTTGTTACTTTGTATGAAATTTATTTACGTAACGGTCCCTGGTGCAGCGGAAATATAGTGCTCATGGTGCCCGCGAGCGCTCTATGTGCGAAGGCGGCCCGCATAGGAGAACCAACCGTCGGGGCGTTACGGTGGCATGTGCCAACGATCCCGTGGCGTCCTAGTACGACGATGAGAGCACCGCTGTGTTTTAGTTGGGATTCTGACTTCGCAGTCAGCGACTCCCACATACCCGTTGCCTTCGGGTGGCGGGATGCGTAAACGTATTTAACAGCGTCAAAAAAAAAAAGGGGATGGAACATCAAAGTAGAGCTGACTCATACGCAAAATATTCGTTACTTTGTATGAAATTTATTTATGTAACTATATTAATATTTACTATTACGATCATTAATTAAATCTTACTCAATATTTTTCGATAGTTACGAGTAATATATGTTTAAAAAAAATTAACTTTGATTTTAAAGAATCTTACTGAGCAAGAATCAAACACACGATTGTCAGTTTTAATGGAAACTACACCACCACTACACTAGAACGCCTATTATACCGGTGACTAGTGAATTACTATCAATATTCAAGGAGAATACTCGGTACAGGATTCTCATACGAATTATGTAAAAAAATAGGTACTTAATTTTTGACCAAATTTCCATAAATTTCAATTCAAATAAATGAAGCGTGGACACTTTTCCAGTCATGCCGGCGGTGCGTGCACAGGTGTTGTACTGTGCCGCTTGTTCACATCTAAAAATTGCCAAAGTTCACATCATTTACCTAGTCAACAAATTTGTTGCTTAAACGAGTCAAATATCTTAGTATTTTTGCCTATCCTAAGCCAGGATTAAAGTATTAAGGGGGATTGGATCATGATTGTTTATCAAAGTTAGCTGTTAACACGTGGCGGCGTTCGGACGTAGGTAAACTACCTCTTTTTTGTCGAAAGTGCAGCTAGCTGCTAGGGTGTCCAGACGACGCGTAAATAATTAGATAACTGTTGGGCAACTTTACTTAGAAGTTTATTAATATTTATGATATATTTTTCCATAATTCGAAAGAAAATCATGTACCGAGTATTCTCCTCAAATATTGATAGTAATTCACCAGTCATCTCCTGTATATACGAGTACATTGTACATAAATATATCATCTACAAATAATATAATAGAATCACTATACGAGTATACCGACTATTATATTAATCAAGATACGGGAGAAAAGTTCATATCACATTGAACGCGACCCACATAAGGTTGCCAAGAACATCTTAGTTTTCAAATGAATTTCACTTCGGAATTCCGTCGCCAGACCATTCTGTTCGCTTCTACAATAGATTTCTGTCGCGGTCGGAATAAGCCGCGGAAAATATAAAATTGCACTTCCGTTGCGGCAGGTGAATTCGACGCCATTGTCTTTAAGTCAGTTAAAGTTAAAACAACTATCGTATTATTTGATGGTGTAAGTTAAACAATAATACTGTAGACAATCTAGATTTGAAAATAGTACTTTCCACTGCCAAATTATTAAGAGAGGTAGTATTATCTAAATAGTAATGTTCATATCATTTTAAATAAACAAACGACTCGATACAACTATCTATAGTTAATTTATAATTATATTGTGAGTTAAGCAAGAACATTACAAATCGCATGTTAGCTTATTACATCGTATGTTGAACTTAATAACTATTTTATGTACTCTTGTACTATCCTAAGAGTATGACCACTGCGGATTACCTTCTACTCCTATTAAAGAAATAGATAAATAAACAGAAATCACCGTACATCGTATAATATTTCAATGAACGAATCAGTCTATAAACGTCCGACTGCTGGCCAAATGCCTCTTCTTCATATAGGAGAAAAGTTGAAAGTTAATCCATCATCACGCCGCTGCACTACGGATTGACAAATAATTTTTCTGCTATGAGTAACAATCGCTATCAAGTGTATATGATAATAACCGAGATTGACCCGGCTTTACGTGCTTTCCAAGGCACAATGTAGTGACCCACTGGGAGATACATCTAGACCATAAACAAAAATATATAATCAGGGCCGGATTTAAAGTTGTGGAGGCCCGGGGCAACAGAGGAGTGGAGGCCTCTTGATCTGAAATTGAATTGTTTTTTTTTTCTTGCAGAAAAAAAAAAGACGACGAAAAAAAAGGTCGTCCCGATCTCACGCCAATATATTATCTTGCCAGGTATTCCTAAAAAAAAAAGGTCGTCCCACCTCCGAACCGCTCATTCTTATTCCATTGGAGTACAGGTATTCCTAAAAAAAACGTCGTCACCGACAAAAAAACCTATTCCTATTACTAAAAAAAAAAAAAAGTCCCAACTCCGGACCGCTCCAATTCGGTCGGCTCTATTGTGAAAGCCCCTCTTTTGTGGATGTGGGGGCCCCTATTATGTGGGGGCCCGGGGCAGTTTCCCCGCTTGCCCTCCGCTAAATCCTGCCCTGTATATATATTTAATGTTCTTAAACTATCAACATTAATGAGAATATCAAAAATAAATAGTGGCTTACTGAATTTTCATTAAGGCGATCCCTTCGTAGTTCTCAAAAGGACTTACTAGTGTTATATCGCCGAGATTAAGACGGGTAATGATACTTGAAGATTTTCGCAATCCAAGAATGTTGTTTAGCAATCATCAAACTATTTGTTTTGTTTTCTTGATAGCCTGAAGATAAGGGTGACTTTATAGTTTGTAGACATAACTTCAAGTAACGATTCATAAAAGGTAAGTTTAACGTTCAGTAAGTTTTAATGATTTGGGCAGTTTGAACGCATATATGACAGCCAGTGGAAACTATTTATCTTTCCCGTCGTATATTCCCTAAAACTCTTTGTATATTCTCCAAAAGATTTAACGACCGATTTTTCTTGTTAACCGAATGTTAAAAAAATAACATTTATTAACGGATGACAATATGGCGCCTTTGTAATATTCCACGCTTTTCCAAGCACATAATTATTCCTTAAGGCAACTCTAATAAAACAATTGTTTTAATTTTTTTCATAAGCTCTACGGTTTATTAAATAGCGAAAATATTTATCAGCAGAAAGCCCTTGAGATATTAAAATATATATTTACCCTCAAGGACCTTTGAAATTTATTTCATTCTTATTCGTCTTAAGTAAAATATTTACTGTTTTTGCAGTACTTTATATATGTGTTATTTATTTATGTTAATTTTGTTATCGGATTTATTATAAAGTTTTCGTTCTAGTTCAATAATCATCCACTGTTGGACATAGGTAGAGGTATATATACTTCCCACATGGATCTCTAACAATCTAACACCGCTATAAATCAGCAGCTCTCTTCAACTCTTTGAAGACATTGTCAATGTTTTAGACAGAATTATATAATATAATAAAAATATATATAATATATATTGTGATTATATAATGTTTTTAATTTGTATTTTGTACCTTATCCCAACTTACCTATAAAACAACTCATTTTGAAATAATCTTTTAAAGCAGATAAAGACGAATAGACAATGAAGGCTTAATCATAGTGTACCACTGTCATCTGTTATATGAGGAATCCCAAAAAGAGTTATTTATAAGATTTCAATTTCTTAGACATTTTTACGTACCTACTAAAAAAAAAAAAAAAAAAAAAAATTAAAACAAAAATCAAAGTGGACTAACGTGCAGTTTTTAATTACACATATAAATTTTCGTCATTTCCGTTTATTCCTTACCATGGTCTTGACTAAGATTAATGTACCGACCATTTAATTAAAGTTGAATGAATGGAACGAAAACGTACCGGTACGGTGTAACCGGTATTTCTTAACCATATGGATTAATTTATCATAATAATTAAATGATTATAAGGATGTATCACGCTGATTCATACATTTTTTTTTATTATAGGAATACCACGGTATGGTGGCAGAAGTAGTCACCGTTGGTATGGACACTCAATTTAGCTGGAGCTGATACATTACCTTGTTTTTGACCTGATGAGATCTGATCAGAGATTATCAATTTTTTTTCCAAAAAAAGAGGTATTCTCCGATATCTTTGCAAAGTTCAAGAGAAAATTCCGACAATCAATAAAGTTCTAACTAAATTTTTTCTTTTTGCAGTTTTTACAAAGATATTTATTATAATAATATTTGTTTGTTGTAATTTAATTTAAGAGTTTATTTATAGACGCCAACAGCTTCTGGCAATGTTACGTAGGTACGTCTTTAACTGTTACATATCTATATCAAATATTTTTTAAACTGTATATTTATAAATGTATAAATATATAATATTGACGTACCTTAGTTTTACGACAAAAATAGTTCAGACTAAAATCGTAGATCAGATAATTATCTAATTAAATTGTCCTTTTACAGACAGACAGTATAGACGAATTTATAAGGAAATTCGTCATGTCTGTCTGTCTGTCCGTCCGTATGTCACAGCCACTTTTTTCCGAAACTATAAGAACTATACTGTTTCACACAAAAATAGACAAAACAATAAATTTTGGGGGTTGCTTAGAACTGAAACTCAAATTTTTTTTCAGCTAACTCATGTACGTGTGGGGGTATTTATGGATAGGTCTTCAAAAATGATATTAAGGTTTCTCATATCATTTTTTTCTAAACTGAATAGTTAGCGCGAGAGACACCCCCTGTAACTTCTAAATTAAGAGAATGATAAAACTAAAAAAAATATATGATGTATATTACCATGCAAACATCCACCGAAAATTGGTTTGAACGAGTTCTAGTAAGTAGTTTTTTTTTTTTTTTTTTTTTTTTTTTTTTTTAATAAAAAAGAATACACTATTATTAAAACATCGATCAGAGTTAGAACGAACTACAAGAACTTTTATAATTATGATGTTACTTGCTGCTACGGAATCCGTTACGGGCGAGTCCGACTCGCATTTGTTTAATTTTTTTTTACCCCATTCTTGATTTAATAGATCATACCTAATGATTATGGATAAAGCATATAATTATGTAAATCTGAATAGTCCGGGTTTTTCTGTGATAATATATCGTGATAAAACCCTTCTCACCAGTCACACCGATATTATTACAAACTCACACGTACACACAGACTTGCTTAAATTAATTTTGTTTTGTTCCTCTATAAATTCCATTTCGGTTTTAAGTAAAAATAATTTAATATTATATTTAAGTACAAAATATGTATATTATCTATATATAATATATTCGAACTCTGTAAAATGTTTATATTGTAATTGTTGTTCCTGATAAAATTTGATTTGTATTTTAATATATGTATAAATTTTTTACACTTCTTAACTTTTTTTTACATAAACATTTTATCTAATAATACTTGAAAAAGTTAAAAACAAAAAGTTTCCACAAAAAAAAAGGATGCATCGGCCGGGAATCGAACCCGGGCCGCCCGCGTGGCAGGCGAGCATTCTACCACTGAACCACCGATGCTTGTGATTACTCTTTCAAATAGTGAATTCATTTTAAAATAAATGAAAGTTGAGCATTTTAAAATAGATTTAATATTACGATATTCATTACAAAATAGATTTAATATTACGATATTCGACGTCTATTTTCACATAAAATGTAACGAAATAACAATATCGTTCAATTACGTAGGATTTCTCGTATGTTCGCTCATCTGCCGAACGAAATGCGGCCAACGATCAATAACCCTTACTATCACTAAATTACTAGTAAAACTGGACATAAAAAATTTATGTTTTTCCTTATCAGGTATTATTATTATTATTTATTTTTTTGCTATACTTAGGTAAGAATAAGGACGGAATTTGGTCTAGTGTATTGTTACTAGATATTCTGAGAAATTATCTCACATATTATCCGCCAGCACCCAAAGGAGCGCATCAGATTAAGCTCCAATTTTCACCGGCGATCGCGGGTTCGATTCCCGCTTGGGGCAGATATTTGTGTTTGTAAAATTACTTGTTTCCGGTCTTGGTATGTCCTTGTGATCCCCACGTACTCGGAGAAGATGTAAAGCTTTGGTCCCGTTCGTATCATAGACACATGTTAGCGATAGGTATACTGATGGTAGTTTTAACAGCATGGTGGATTTAGCTCCGACCCTTCTTGTATATAGGGAAGAGACCTGTGTGGTCTAGGTGGGGTAAAAAGCAGGGTAAAGGCTGAATCAGTTAAATTCAGGTATTAAAGAGCACACAAGGTCTGGGTGATATCTAGTAAAGCGAGTATATGTGTAGGAACATCTTATTTATGTGACAATTATAATATTTAGTATTACTGTTGACGCGTAGCTATAATTACATCAACAATTCCTATTATAAATTATCACTATTCAGTTTAGTTAACTCAGACCTTGAACGGTACCCGAGGGAAGCTATTTCGTATCCTTCTGCCTAACATTAGTTTAATGCGTATTTAGAGAATTTTAAAACTGTCATAAAATTTCTACGTCTTTTCTTCATTGATATCTCTTATCATTAATCAACAAATCGTTATGATAACAGATTTCAAAATTTTACGTTAATGTTGAAGTCTATATAGGTAATTAAGTTTTACTTATATTAGTAGTAGCATACTTATCTGGGATTGGTAGTGGACTGCTACTTTAATTGGAAACCTCATATAAGTAATGTATGTGATAAAATCAGAGCATTCTTGCCTAATATAGTTATCATTATGAAGAGAACGCCATTCAAAATTCTACTTATGCTTTACAATGCTTTGGCTGATTCAATCATAAGCTATGGTATCACGACTTACTGTAGAATTTTTAAAACCTATCTTAACACTATACACAGTTTACAAATTAGAATCCTAAAAAATATCGTAACTCCTAAAATAAAATAAAAACAATATAAAAATGATGACAATACCGGTAGAATATAAATTTCAATATAAATTATTAAAAGAAAACTTTTTTAATACGGACATACAGCATAAAATCCACCATAAATATACACGACAAATAACAAAACAAAGACTAATAACAACTACTGCAACAAATAACGTATATGGTAAAAGGACCACGGAATATTTGACTCCTCGCTTATTAAATGAATTGGATGTGTCCTTTAAGAACAAAATCACAATTAAAAATATAAGAAATGAATTTAAATCGTATTATCTGAACATTTTGTAACTGTTTGCAATGAACCGGTTTGTGTCTCGATCGCATTCCCTATGGACGCTTTTACTTAATTCGTGTTATATAAAATTTTATACTTACCTTGTTCTGTAGAATTACCCACATAATTGTTAATTAACTGAATGAACTGTATTCACACTCCGGAAAAATCTCCGCGATTTTTGGAGTGTAGGTATTATTGTAATTTTATGTAAAATAAGTTTAAATAAATTAAAAAAAATAAACTTAAACATTTTACATCACAAAATACAGTGTAAGTCTTCATAAAGTGCACATATCATAATTAGAGAAACCACACCCTATTTCATCGATGAAAAAAGTATTAAAAAAATTATAATAATAATAACATTTGATTTTTTAATTTTTTTACAACTACACATTTTTTCATCGATGAAAAAAGGTGTAGTTTCCCTGATTTTGATAAGTGCACTTTATGAAGACTCACACTAATAAACATCGTCCCTTTTCATACTTTGTTGACCTTCTCCTTGTTTCCTTACTATTAATAATAAAATAATTTATAAATGAACGCTAAACCACATTCATTTGGAGATAATAGGACAAAGGCTAACCCTGAACGGGAGCCGTCTATTAATTTATATGCGAGAATACTGTGATAAAATTAACAGAATATTATTTATATTTATTTTTTGGCATATGCAATAATTGGTTACGAGACGTGTGATAAATGTCATTTAGTTCGTAGTCACACAAACTTGTGACAATCTTGTACCTATGTCACTGTCAATATAAAGTAATGATACCACACCGATCAATCTCCTTCGAGTATTCATCATCCTACGTGATATTGGTGAAATCATCGGTGCCCTTTCCGCCCTATTGAAAGCCGTCAAACTGAATAAATGAAATGAAGGTGTTGATGAAATAACTATATGTTTCTAATAAATAAGAAAAAACTACATATGTATGTTATTCAAAAACATTTTTATCAAACAGTATTAAGATGTTGTACATGTATATATTAAGCTACACCAACATTAGATATTACAAATACAAAGTTGCTTGTTTTAATAAGCTAGTATTATCATCATATGATAGCCATTGGATATCAACTGCTGAACATATATAGAAAATCATTGATCATTTATTGCTGAGTTCTAGCTTTAAGTAGTGCTATTTGGTAATTAAATTGTTTTTTTTTTTAAGTGAAACTTCTTTAGAATCGTTGTGATTTGAAACAGGATGCAACGGAAAAAACGACAGGTAAAAGACAAATACAAAAATGTTTAGGAGAGAATGAGATAGTATGATGTCGCGTATCCTAGCAACGCGTAAACAATGCGTAAATAAGTAATATAATCTTTAACTATTAATATTAATAAATTTTAAATTGAGTTTGCCGAAGATGTTTCACTTCTGACACGTGTACTCCGTACACACGACTTTTTTTTTTCGTTTTTTGTAAATTTTTTATACGAAAAAAATTGTTACTGAAATGTCGTGTAATAATTACATATATGTGTTCTGTAAATGTCCCTATTAAATAAAGACTCGACTCGCCTGATTCGAAGCAGATCCTTATCCATCTAGTATCAGTAGCTACAAATCCAATTGCAAAATTCCTTATGCATTAGACAGTCAATGTTAAATGTAAAAAATCATAAGTCTCAATAAGATCAATTCATAGGAGGGTAGAAAAGAAAAAACATAAAATTAAATTTATTGCCAACATACGTGTAAAGCAACTGTTGACTAGTAATTAAGAACTTCTACGCTAGTACTCTGCCCAAAGGTTGCTTGGAAGAGATCGCTGTGTTAGCGATAAGGCCGCCTGATGCGACTGATGCAATGTGATTCGTTTGATTTCCATGCATTATCTCTAAATTGTATTGGTGTGCAAAAAGTGTAAATAAATAAATAAATAAACTGTGTAAAGAAACAAAATCTTATGCTGTATATGTCTTATGCTATATTAATCTCTTTTCTGATTTTCATTGAGAAGGAATCGGACTATATACATTCTCACTAAACTGAACTGAACTTAAAAAGCTTGCAAAAGTCCCACTTATGGGCACAGACATCTTTATTCTCAGAAGAGGAGTTAAATCTTATCAAAATACTTCTGCGGCAGCGTCGGATATTGTTTGTATTCACAAACTATAACGTATCTAACTTTTTCATCAATCTCCAATCAATATCAAACTCCAACTTACTTCATTTTAATTTTATTTAACACAAGCTGTACCCGCAACTACGTTTACAATTACATTTATTGACCAAACCCTCTCCCATGGAAGCCATACTGAATTTCAGGAAAAAAACTCAAACCATGCCGAGTGTTTTTTAAATCCATTTAGTAATTTCGGCGTGATGCGCAGACAAAAAAAGATAAACACAGACAGATAGATACAGACAGACTGACAAAAAAAAAGCAGTATTACAGTTTCAGCTTCATTTCAGTATCATTTTTTTAAAATTTGCAATGTACAGAATTGAACCGGTTACAGTTTTAATTAAAGTGTATACTTACATACAAATTTATATTTGTTATAATCAGGGTTGGATGGAATTCTTACATTCTTGTTCACTTTTACTGAAGAGCTGAATTTAAATGAGCCCTAAAGTTCATATCTATCTAATATATATTGTATACATACATATGTAATATATATTTCATGGACGTATTATGTAAAACAAATATACCTACCGCTATTTGATTATTCAAACGGATGTAGTATCTTATATTTGCTATGCGTACTGCTCGAAGATGGTCTCAAATATTGAAACATTCCCGCTAGGCACACATTGTTCATAAATATAGATATGTCATCCTTATAAAGTACTCTAGTCTATCATGATAGTCAGGAGACTAACTGATTTCTCACAGACGACTCTAAACTATTGGAAAATGGACGTGAAATTTAACCAGAAGAGCTCTTTTACAATTAACATGTCGTGACCAAAACAAAACGATATCTGCTTCTCTTACGTCTACGAGGCTAATTGGACGTATTTACCTATTTCCATTAATTCATTTGAGAACGGAGTATTTTCCATTTTTACTAGTGTGACGACCGTTCTGGTGTAGTGTGTAGTCGCCTAAACACCGTGCGCTGACGGTCGCGGGTTCGATTCCCGCTCGGGACAGATATTTGTATTTGTACAAATATTTGTTTCCAGTCTGGGTGTATGTCCTTGTGGGTTTCCCACCGTGCCTGGGAGAGCACGTAAAGCCATCGATCCCGGTTGTTATCATAAGACACCTGATAACGATCGTTACTCATGGTAGGGAAATTATCCACCAACCCGCAGTGGAGCAGCGTGGTGGATTAAGCTCCAAACCTATTCTTCTTCTCCTGGAGAAGAGACCTTCGCTCAGCAGTTGGTTGCTTACAGGCTTATAGGTGGTACGTGGTAGTAGAGTACAGTTACTAATAATAATAATAAATGCCGTGTGGTTTCCGGCAGAGTAGAATAGGACCAACCCATCCTCAGCCTGGGGTGTCGTAAGAGGCGACTAAAGGCAACCAAAGCTGCATAACACCAACGCGGCCTCCTCGGAGAGTATGAGTGCCTCTCCGAGGGAGTAATTTAGCACTCAAAAAAAAACTTATGGATGGAAAAAGGAAAAAGAGAGCGCATAGGGCCGCTGCCTGGGGGGCGCCAGGGCACGTCTGGAGCTGGCGCTGGACGTGGCAGCATACGGGCCGCCAGCAACCCCCGCCGACCGGCACCAGCACCTAGCCGGCCGGTGTATCCACCATCCCCACCAGTTGGCTTGGCGCCAACAGAGTCTCCAAGGGCTCAGCATTCGGCGTCCGCCGCTGGTGGAATACGTCGCATGAGATGGACACAAAGAATGAACGAGAATGTCATGCGTGCGTATTATAGGGCTGTAGGCGGGGGAACCGGTCGGACTGGCTACCGAGCAGTAATGCACCGCGAGTTCCTGCTGCTCGAGCCAAATATTACTGTCACGGAGCAAAACCTGGCAGATAGAGCTCGGTACATCCAACAAAAGGGCGTATTCAACGCCGCCGAGCTCGAACGATTACGACGTGAGGCTGCTCCTGAAGTCGAACCCGTGTCTACAGAGCATAACGCAGTTGTAACGCAACAGGAAAGCGTTCGTAGCGAAGTGCCTGTAGATGCGATCGCTGAAGAAGCAGTCTCCCAAAAAGTAGAGCAGATGAGAGGGATTTTGGAGGAGGCGATTTCCGAGATCCGGAGCACTCCTCTAGAACAGAGACCACGACTCTCCCGACTTCCCCTTAATGCTGCGACGCGGGGTGCCATTGAGGCAGCTAACAGGCTGCTACCTCCATATTTGGATGGCAGTCTGGGCTTGGATGATACGGGTTCTATTCTCTTCGGTGCCGCTCTAGCGGTACACCGCTTCACTGGAGCCAAGACCCAGGAGCCTGGACGCACTACTAATAAGAGTAGTGACGTACCAGCCTGGAAGAAGAGAATAGAACGCCCTATCAGCCTGGCCAGGGCCCTCATTGGCAGACTGCAAAGCTTCAGGTCGGGCAACACTAGGCCAAGGATTGTGCGCTCCGTTAGAATAGCTTTCAACGGGTTAGGTGTCAGGCTTGACCAGCCTGATATAGCTGAGAAACTGACGGAGCGCATCGACGGCCTGAAGCAGAGAATCGCGGCATGGGGGAAGCGTATTCGTAGGTACTCTGAGAGAGTTGAGCGCTTCCGACAAAATCGCCTCTTCGTGAGTGATCAGAAGAGGTTCTACAGGAAGTTGGAGAACCCGACGCCGTGCTCTACTTCCCCAAAACCGAATACGGCTGACCTCGTCGCCTTTTGGCGAAACATATGGTCACGGGAGGTAGAGCATGAGGAGGGCCCTTGGATTGCGGCGGTTCAGGAAGCATGTGCTAGAATCGAACCGATGAACCCAATCGCCATCTCTTCGGAGAACGTAGCTGATGCGGTCCGGCGGGCACCGAACTGGAAGAGTCCGGGGGCCGACGGCCTGCATCACTATTGGCTGAAAGGGTTCTCGGTATGCCATGCGACCTTGGCTCGACAATACCAAGAGGCGATAGAGCGGAAGACGCTTCCGAACCTCTTCACTACTGGGATCACTCACCTAGCTCCTAAGTCCACCAACACCGCGGATCCTACCAACTACCGCCCCATAACGTGTCTGACTTCCATCTACAAGACACTGACATCCGTTCTGAGCTGCAAGATCTCTCGTCATATTGACGAATTTAACATCTTGTCTGTAGCTCAGAACGGATGCCGTGGAGGCGGCCGCGGCACAAAGGAGCTCCTTATCATTGACTCTGTTGCGGGCCAGCTTGTCAAACGCAACCGTCGGAACTTCTCTGCTGCCTGGATCGACTACAAGAAGGCATTCGACTCGGTGCCTCATTCATGGCTTCTGAGGGTCCTCGAGCTGTACAAGATCGACAGTGCAGTTCGAGACTTCCTCGAAGTATGCATGGGGCAATGGAGTACGATCCTTTGTCTCCAGGGCGAGAGACTGACGACGGGTGCCGATGACCGAATACGGATACGAAGGGGTATTTTCCAGGGTGATTGTCTGAGCCCACTTTGGTTTTGCTTGTCCTTGAACCCTTTAAGCACTCTGCTGGAGCGTTCGGGGACAGGCTTTCAGTTTCGGAGAGGAGGTACTAAAGTCTCCCACCTTCTCTACATGGATGACCTCAAGCTGCTGGCACCTAATCCTGCACGCCTTATGGAGTTGCTGAAAATCACTACTGAGTTCAGCGGCTCCATCAGGATGCAGCTTGGAGTGGATAAGTGTGCGGTCATGCATGTGGACAGGGGACAGGTGACGGACGGACGGACTTGAACGGGTGGAGTGTAGCAATTAAAAATAATAATAATAATAATGCCGTGTGGTTCCCGGCAGAGCAGAATAGGACCAACCCATCCTCCGCCTAGGGTGTCGTAAAAGGCGACTAAAGGCAATCAAAGCTGCATAACACCAACGTAGCCTCCTCGGAGAGTTTGGAGTGCCTCTGCGGGTGAGTAATTAAGCACTCCAAACACACATGGATGGACACAAGAAAAGGAAAGCGCATAGGGCCGCTGCCTGGGGGACGCCAGGGCGCGTCTGGAGCTGGCGCTGGACGTGGCAGCATGCGGGCCGCCAGCAACCCCCGCCGACCGGCACCACCACCTAGCCGGTCGGTGTATCCACCATCCCCACCAGTTGGCTTGGCGCCGACAGAGTCTCAAGGGACTCAGCATTCGGCGCCCGCCGCTGGTGGAGTGCGCCGCATGAGATGGACTCTTTCAATGAATGAAAATGTCATGCGAGCGTATTTTAGGGCTGTAGGGGGAGAAACCGGGCGGACGGGCTACCGAGCGGTAATGCACCGCGAGTTCCTGCTGCTCGAGCCAAATATTACTGTCACGGAGCAAAACCTGGCAGATAGAGCTCGGTACATCCAACGAAACGATTACGACGTGAGGCTGCTCCTGAAGTCGAACCCGTGTCTACAGAGCATAACGCAGTTGTAACGCAACAGGAAAGCGTTCGTAGCGAAGTGCCTGTAGATGCGATCGCTGAAGAAGCAGTTTCCCAAAAAGTAGAGCAGATGAGAGGGATTTTGGAGGAGGCGATTTCCGAGACCCGGAACACTCCTCTTGAACAGAGACCACGACTCTCCCGACTTCCCCTTAATGCTGCGACGCGGGGTGCCATTGAGGCAGCTAACAGGCTGCTGCCTCCATATTTGGATGGCAGTCTGGGCTTGGATGATACGGGTTCTATTCTCTTCGGTGCCGCTCTAGCAGTACACCGCTTCATTGGCGCCAAAACCCAGGAGCCTGGACGCACTACTAATAAGAGTAGTGACGTACCAGCCTGGAAGAAGAGAATAGAACGCCGTATCAGCCTGGCCAGAGCCCTCATTGGCCGACTGCAAAGCTTCAGGTCGGGCAACACTAGGCCAAGGATTGTGCGCTCCGTCAGAATAGCTTTCAACGGGCTAGGTGTCAGGCTTGACCAGCCTGATATAGCTCAGAAACTGACGGAGCGCATCGACGGCCTGAAGCAGAGAATTGCGGCATGGGGGAAGCGTATTCGTAGGTACTCTGAGAGAGTTGAGCGCTTCCGACAAAATCGCCTCTTCGTGAGTGATCAGAAGAGGTTCTACAGGAAGTTGGAGAACCCGACGCCGTGCTCTACTTTCCAAAAACCGAATACGGCTGACCTCGTCGCCTTTTGGCGAAATATATGGTCACGGGAGGTAGAGCATGAGGAGGGCCCTTGGATTGCGGCGGTTCAGGAAGCATGTGCTAGAATCGAACCGATGAACCCAATCGCCATCTCTTCGGAGAACGTAGCTGATGCGGTCCGGCGGGCACCGAACTGGAAGAGTCCGGGGGCCGACGGCCTGCATCACTATTGGCTGAAAGGGTTCTCGGTATGCCATGCGACCTTGGCTCGACAATACCAAGAGGCGATAGAGCGGATGACGCTTCCGAACCTCTTCACTACTGGGATCACTCACCTAGCTCTTAAGTCCACCAACACCGCGGATCCTACCAACTACCACCCCATAACGTGTCTGACTTCCATCTACAAGACACTGACATCCGTTCTGAGCTGCAAGATATCTCGTCATATTGACGAATTTAACATCTTGTCTGCAGCTCAGAACGGATGCCGTGGAGGCGGCCGCGGCACAATGGAGCTCCTTATCATTGACTCTGTTGCGGGCCAGCTTGTCAAACGCAACCGTCGGAACTTCTCTGCTGCCTGGATCGACTACAAGAAGGCATTCGACTCGGTGCCTCATTCATGGCTTCTGAGGGTCCTCGAGCTGTACAAGATCGACAGTGCAGTTCGAGACTTCCTCGAAGTATGCATGGGGCAATGGAGTACAATCCTTTGTCTCCAGGGCGAGAGACTGACGACGGGTGCCGATGACCGAATCCGGATACGAAGGGGTATTTTCCAGGGTGATTGTCTGAGCCCACTTTGGTTTTGCTTGTCCTTGAACCCTTTAAGCACTCTGCTGGAGCGTTCGGGGACAGGCTTTCAGTTTCGGAGAGGAGGTACTAAAGTCTCCCACCTTCTCTACATGGATGACCTCAAGCTGCTGGCACCTAATCCTGCACGCCTTATGGAGTTGCTGAAAATCACTACTTCAGTCAGAAAATCACGAGTTCAGCGGCTCCATCAGGATGCAGCTTGGAGTGGATAAGTGTGCGGTCGTGCATGTAGACAGGGGACAGGTGACGCAATCGGCTGAAATTAGCCTAGAGCTTTCTAATTTCAAGACCCTCTCCGAAGCTGAATCATACCGGTATCTGGGCATGTCACAATGCATAGGGGTGCAGGAGGTGGATATGAAACAGGCGGTTTGCGAGGTCTTTTTTGGACGGCTGACAAAAGTTCTTCGGAGCTACTTGTCGGGCGCCAACAAGGTCCGAGCTTATAACGGCTGGGTCATGCCCACTCTCTTGTACACATTTGGCGTGCTCAGATGGACTCAGACCGAACTCGACGCTCTGGACAGAAGAGTCCGCACGACTATGACTCACCATCGCATGCATCACCCGAAATCGTCGGTCATGAGACTGTACATCCCACGGAAGTGTGGTGGCCGAGGCCTATTAAGCGCCAAGTCCATGCATAACCGGGAGGTGTGCAGCCTCAGGGCCTACTTTGAGACGAGGAGGGAGAGCGCTATGCATGGTGATGTTATAGTATGTGACAAAGGTCTCACCCCGTTATCCCTGGCCAAAGAGGAATGGCGAAGACCGGTTGTACTTAGCACCTCCGACCGGGAGACCGTATGGATGGAGAAGGAGCTGCATGGACGGTTTTACAAGGCGCTCCACGCACCTCACGTGGATGTCAAGGCCTCCGTGCAGTGGCTGCGATTCGGGGACCTCTTTGGGGAAACCGAAGGTTTTGTCTGTGCAATACAGGATCAGGTGGTTAAGACGAACAACTACCGGAAGCACATTCTGAAGGATGGCACTCCCGACTTCTGTCGAGCTTGTCGTCATCCCGGCGAGTCACTCAGACATGTGCTTACGGGGTGTTCAGCGCTTGCCAACACTGAGTACTTGCATAGACATAACCAAGCGGCCAAGATTCTTCATCAAGAGCTTGCTCTAATGTATTGTCTCCTGGAACAGAGGATGCCGTACTACCAGTACACACCGGCGCCAGTACTCGAACGCGACGGAGTCCGGCTCTACTGGGACCTGCCTATCGCCACGGACAGGACGATACTGGCGAACAAGCCTGATATCGTGGTGATGGATAGGGCACAGTCGAGGGTGTTTCTAGTGGACATCACCATTCCGCATGACGAGAACCTCGTGAAAGCCGAAACAGAGAAAAAACGTAAATATCTGGATCTGGCTCACGAGATTGTCGACATGTGGGGTGTTGATTCCACTGAAATCATCCCTATCGTTATATCTGCCAACGGTTTGATCCCGGTTAGCCTCGCTCACCATCTGAGGCAACTGGGTATCCGTGACGGTTCGCTCGCAGCCAGGATGCAAAAGGCGGTGTTACTCGACTCGGCTAGGATTGTCCGCCGATTTCTCAGCCTACAGCCCTAACCCCTGGCCGTTTGATCTCCCTGCCGGGGCGTAATCCTCCACCCGCTTATATTTATCTAAGTAAATTTATGTAAATTTATTATATTCCTTATATATTGTATTATATTATATTTATGTATATGTATATATTGAACGGGTGGAGTGTAGCACTAAAAAATAATAATAAAGCCTTTTTATTTCCTATAAATCTTAAGGTGAATAGTTACAATGTTTTATATTTTTCTTATTTCTATGTTAGTAATAATAAATTCTTAGTATGCTAATGTTAGTTTACACTTATGTTAATTAATATAGGAACCCCTTGCTAGGGTATAGGCCTCCTCCAGTTTCCTCCATTTTTCTCTATCCTGTGCTACTTGCATCCAGTTTTTTCCCGCTATCGGTACTATATCGTCAGCCCATCGTTTTTTTGGTCTGCCCACTTTTCTATTTCCTTGTGGGCCGATCCATTTCGTGCTCTTAAGAGTCCATCGCTGGTCTGTGCATCTCGCTACATGGCCGGCCCAGCTCCATTTTAATTTTAGTGCTTGGTGTAGCGCGTCTGTCAGTTTTGTCTTTTTTCTTATTTCTTGACTTCGTATCTTTTCCATTTTCCTAAGGCATAAAATGCTTCTCTCCATTGCACGCTGACAAGTTCTGATTTTGTTACTTATGTTGTTAGTAAATATCCAAGTTTGGGCACCATAAGTTAAACAGGGCAGAATACAAGTGTCCATGATGGTCTTTTTCATATCTAGGTCGTAGTTGCCTTTTAGTATTTCCTTATGGGCCCAGTATTTGTTCCAGCTACACGTTATTCTTCTGTTGACCTCGTCTTAGTTATTTGTTTTGGAAAACGATACTTGCTTTCCTAAGTATACATATTGCTCCACATACTCAAGCTCAACATTGTCTAGCATTATTTTTCTTTTTCTGCCATTGGTCATTATTTTGGTTTTGCTAAGGTTCATATACAGGCCTACCTGTTTGCTCTCTTTATTTAGTTGGGATATCATATTTTCTAGCTTCTCAGGAGTTTCAGCAAAGATTGCGATGTCGTCTGCAAATCTTAAATGAGTGAGGCGTTCGTTGTTGATAGAGATGCCTTCTGAGATCCAGTTCAGTTTTGAGAATATGCACTGCAAGACAGCTATAAACAATTTTGGAGATAATGGGTCTCCCTGCCTGACGCCTCGGGCTATTTTGATCTCATCGCCTCGAACTTCTAGCTTGACTCTGCTTACACTATTCTGATAAATATTCCTTATGGTTCTAACGATTGTGGGGTCTATTTGGCAGTTGTGTAGAGCTTGCCAGATAGAGCTATGATGGATACTGTCGAATGCTTTTGTGTAGTCGATGAAACCTATATACAAGTTTTTATTGAATTCCGAGTATTTTTCTATGACTTGTTCTATCGTGTGGATGTGGTCTATCGTCGAAAATCCGCGGCGGAAGCCCGCTTGTTCTACCGTTTGTTTACTATCTATTATTGAGTTAATTTTGCTATGTATAATAGAAGTAAACAACTTGTACACGCTAGATAGCAGGCTAATCGGGCGGTAGTTAGCGATGTCCAATGGGTCTCCTTTTTTGTATAGCAAAGTTATGTCGGACTTTAGCCATTGCTCTGGTATTATGCCAGTTCTTAGAACTGAATTAAATATACGTGTCAGTGGCCCGGTGAGTAGTTTCGCTCCTTCTATCAATACCTCGTTCCTTAAGCCGTCGGGCCCTGGGCTCCTCTCTCGCTTTAATTTTTTAATATTTTCCCAGACATCACGTTCTTTTATAATAGTAGTTTCACTGGTGTTTGTGTGTAAGCTATTTATTTCTGAGAACGGGGTCGTAAACGTATTTAGTAGCTCATTGGAGTAAAGGTCCTTAAAGAAATTTGTAGCGCAGGTTATTAAGTCTTTTCTTGATTTTGTTTCATTTTGTTCGTTTTTTAAGCTTTTGATCCAGTTTGTATGAGTGATTAGTTGTTTATAAGCTCTTTTAGCGCTTCTATAGTTCGTTATACTATTTTCGATGATTTTTTGTCTGTGCTGTTTGTAATCGTTTCTTATTGATTTACTGGTTTGTTTAAACAGAATTGATAACTGTTTCTTCATTTCACTTGATTTGTTTTTGGTTCTTAAAAGTTCGGTGCGCCGTCGGATCAAAAGTTTAGTTGTTTCACCGAAGAAATAGCAAGTGTGTTCGTTATACTTGTTTGCAATATCTGACTTTAAGCTGTTTTTTAGGTTGAATTCAAATCTATTATAGGTTTCTTGTATGTTGTTTCCATCGAAGTTTGTTAGATCATTAATACCAGCCTCCAATTTGCAAAGGTATGTTTTAATTTCTTTGTCTGTTTTCAGCGATGACGTCGAATTTTGGAAGTGTCTTCTACATTTTTTTGTATTTTTTAAAATTAATATTGCCCTTACTATTCGATGATCTGACGGGAAATCTACATTGTTTAAAACCTCTATATTTGTAATATTTTTAGGGTTATTAGACATGACAAAATCGATTTCATTCCTTGTTTATTCGTCTGGCGAGATCCAGGTCCATTTCTGGCTGTTTTTCTTTTTAAAACGAGTATTCATGATTGATAATTTATTTTCGAGGGCGTATTGTATCAACCTTTCTCCTCTTGTATTTCTTTTTCCGTACCAGTGTTTTCCCATAGCAAGGCTTTCGTTGATTTTTGGTTTTCCTATTTTGGCGTTAAAATCTCCTATTACCATGACGTTTTTGTGGTTTCCTAGTAGATTGTGAGCTTCTTGTAGCGTTTGATAGAATTTTTCTAAGTCTTCTTCGTTCGAGTCTATAGTCGGTGCGTAGACTTGAATAATTGATAGATCAGTATCACTGAACTGAAGCTGAATGAATGCAACTCTTTCCGATAGACCGCAAAAATTGATTATATTTTTCTTATACTCTTTCTTAATGAGAAATCCTACTCCATACTGACCGGGTGTTTCGCCCACATAGCACAATATGTGATCTGTGTATTCTTCTATTTTACATCCCGTTCTTCTTATTTCCGCAAGGCCAAGTATGTCTATGTTAATATTTCGTATAGCATGTATTAGTTCAATGTATTTTTCTGTGTTCGAAAGTGTTCTTACGTTGTATGTTGCAATTTTTAAGTTATTATTCTTATTTCTTGTTTCTGTTCTATTTGGAGGGTTTTGGTCGTAATCTCCCACGGTGACCAGCCGGATTGGAAGATATTTGTTATTAGTTGCTTGTTTGTTATCTTTTCTATAATCTATTCTGGAGGGGGACGGCCGCATTTGTTATAAGTTTTTCTCTTTATTTTGTATGTCTTGCTCTGGTGTTGTGTTGCTGACCTTTTTGTTTACCAAAAAGTTTAACATGCTTGGTTTCAAAACGCTTTCTGAGACGCTGTTGGATCTACGTACTGAAGAGTGAGTTTTTAACATTTTGTTCTTTTTGTTGACATTGCTGCTAGCGTCGCTTTGTGCTTGGGAGTCGTTTGTAGGTGAAGTATGTAATTGTCTTTTTTGATTAGGTTTTAGTATAACTAATTTATCATATTTTATTTTTACTATATTCCCCTTCTCTCTTTCCATTTTCACTTGCTCTTGTAATTCTCTCCTCTTTTGTAGTACTTGTTTCGGATAATCTTCCTTAAAATAGTAGGGTGTGTCTTTCAACGCTTCTTTATGTTTTAGTATTTTAATTTTTGTGCCTAGAGAGGAGAAAATCACCACTATTGGGCGTGGTCTTTGTGATTTCTTCCCGATTCTTTTAACTTCTTGTATGTCGCTGTATGTCAATTTTATATTGAAGTATTGCTCAATCCAGTTAATTATGTTCCTTTCCAAACTAGCATATGACGTTTCAGACTCCTCAATGCCGAAAAATACCAAATTTATTTTCTTTTCTTGTTTTTCTAAAAAGCATAATCTTTTTTCTTGGTCTTCTACTATTTCTTTCAGTTTTTCATGTTTGTGTTCCCACGTCTTAAATTTTTCTTCTAGCAAAGTATTGATATTATTTGTTACTTGTTCTGTAACATTTTTCCCGGTATCCCTAATCTCCAGTCTTTGTTCATCCAGTTCCTTTTTTATTGCTACAAGTGCGCTCAGGACTTCTTCCATGATTTGTTGTTGAAGTTACAAGTGACGATATCCTATGGTATCTTTCCGTATATACGGTCTCGTATAGATAAATCGTTAGTCGATAGATAGATACAGGTAGCTCTCCCTCTAATATTATATTTTTATCATATATATGTAGTATAGGTACTTTTTTTTTATATGTATATAATATATAATTTTTTTTTTATTATTTTAGCTTTTTTATTATAATTTTATTTTATATATATATATTTTTTTTTTATAATTATTTTTTTTAAATATATATATTTTTTTTATTCATATATAATTTTTTTTTTAAATCGGGAGATTTAATTTTTCTTACTTGCAACTTTGACACTGGTCTTCTATGATTGACGTTTGTCTATTGATAAATAATTTTAGTGTTTACCCTCTTCCTTCGTCTTCATTTATTTTTATTTCTTCTAAATTGTTGTGATATAGGATAAAATGCACTGGTTTTTATTCGTAACACACAATTCACGTTTTGGTTGTTTTTGTACCACGAAGTAATTGTAAAACTGCTGCTTTTTTCTACTTATTCGTGATTAATTTATCAGGACCTTCGACACTGTGCTGTTTACGATTTGACAACCGGAACCGGAAAAAAGAGTAGTAGAGAGTACAGTTACTAGTAAGAAATTATTTTTTAAATATTTGTGTATAAATAAAATGTTTGAAGAGTGATAATCACTGCTTCCCAATTATGTAATTATTTAATTTTACTTGAGAATAGTAAACGATTTCACGTTTGATTAATTCAAAGATGTTTTCATTCGATTTGACGTTTCATTAAAAATAATGTAACCCAAGGAATTGATATACTAACTAGAATGCGCACGTGCACTCAAAAAATGTTCCTACGAGAGGGATTGCATCTCTTTCTACCATGGATTCAACGCAACTCCTAAGAAAGAGATAAAATACCTGTAGTCAACGAAATGCTTGGAACGATTTTTTCACTTTACATGTAGGAAACAAATGTCAATCTTATGTCAGTTATTTCAAGATGCATATTTGAATATACAATTTTATCAAGTGAGCGTTGCAGTTATGATATAAATTCCTTGGTGTTCAGTTTTATTTAATACATCAAAAGTCAATTGTCAGTTTAACTGCGCTGTCCTCAGTTTCGTTTTACATTCGTATTGCTGTTTATATACCTGCTCGTGATTCTGTATACTAAAAATCACTCAACGCAGACTGTTACTGTATGATTAGAACGTAACAGTAATAAATACCAAGAGACCTTTGTACCCAGCATCAAACGTACTGGAAACTCCACGTAAGCTTACAACAATTTTTTCATTTATGTTAAGTTACTCTCTTTATTTTTTATTTTTTATTTTTTCGAGACTCAAAGATTCTTATGCTGTCTCCGACGAGTAGTCCTAAAAAAAATATAACTTATAAACTTTGAGGACCGACGAGACCAATCTTCTCGAGAAGGTGGAGGAGACAATAATCGCATTAATGCAATAAAAGTAGATAAATTAAAAAAAAAGTTAAAAAATAAACAGAATATAATGAATTTAGCTTCCTGGTAGAAGTATCCAGTAAGTTTCCCTGAGATATTATAGGGTTATCATAAGTTTGAAGGCAGGAAGTGGTCCCAATATTACTCCAATCCGGTAACTCTTTCTTCTATAGAGAAGGCGGCCAACAGTCAAAAGTTAGTGTGTGTACTTTACCTTGTATCCAGAATTATAGAACGGAAATAGATAAAAGATCATTACAGATCATACCAGCCTGTACGGGCTGACACTCTAGCTAACTTTATGATGAACTGAACTTCTTTTCCAAGAAGTGGAAGATGCTTAGCCAAGAATAGAATTGGACATATGAAATCACAATTTAAAGCTGAATAACAATATAGCACTAACCCATTCATGCACATTTCTAAATACCCGGGAACTTTAAGAACTGAAACCGATTCGATTGCGTGGAGTATCCGGACCAAATTTTTCATAAAGACATGTTGAAGTGAAACCATAAAAAAAAAAAAAAAACTAACCAAACTCTCAAGCTCAAGGAAGAGAAACAACTATATACCTTTTTCCATTTAAATAAGGAAAGTTGTCAAAGTTAACAAGTTTATCCTTACATGCACGAACTTGGCAAAGTGAGGGCTATACAAATAGATTCTACTGATGCATGAAATTGATGATCCTTATGAGACTAATTAAGGCATACATCATCATTACATTGATGTGTAGCACCAAGCACTGCGACGTTTAGATAAATATAGTCAAAGACAATAATAGTAGGTATATATTTATACGTATAATTAAACGTAGTTTATTATTATATAAATTTATTAGTACAATAAATATAGTAAATTTTAAATATGACCAAAAGTAATTTTATAGTAAATTTTAAATATGACCAAAAGTACTTATCTAAGCTTAGTTTGGCAAAAATTATAATGAAAAAGGTATCAATTCAAGCTGTTGCCATTAAAAACCCTCCAGTTCCCACGTTGACATGGATGCGGGTGAAAAAATGCTTGTCATGGCTATAATTACGTTCGTAATACACTGTACCAGTCTCTTTTCCTTTGGGAAAACTGAGTGCTAACTTATACAATTTGGTGCGTTATTTGACATATTGTTGATATATATTCTCTCGTCTCATTAGTCAAATGACAAGAACAATTAAGATCACAGAAATGGTGACAACACTAAGTAATGATAGTCCCAGAAGATCTGTACTAATGTTTGAATGCGCTAATATCTCCAGATATTCGTGAAATGTTCTAGATATACATTTAAAACAAAATTACTATTAAAATATGAATATATATATATATATATATATATATATATATATATATATATATATATATATATATATATATATATATATATATATATATATATATATATATATATATAATAGAGTTTTATTATATATATATAAGCGTGTAATATCTAAAACTCTAAACTGAAATAATACATTATGCACTTTGTTTTCCATTTTAATTTTTTGTCTGAATATTATAACATACGTTACTACATTGTTAGGTGCAGATCGGTATGTCAGAAGTGCTACATGGTATGTAATGATCATGTAGTAATCATTAATATAATGTGTAATTACTGGCACTGAGACTTAACGTCATATGTCTCAGGATAGGCAACACATAAATGAGTTGGCTGGGCTAGTTCCAGGTAAACTAGTTTATGTTCATGGACGACGTCGACCACTTACCATCAGGTGGCACGTCTGCCAGTTTGCCTATCCAACTAATATTTAAAAAAAAAATCACGATATTACATTCAAGGTACTAAATAACAAAATATTGAGATGTAACACTGATTGAGGATATTGTGAATATAAATAAAGGCTGAAATGATCTTATTATGTCGTTAAACAAAAAGAAATACTAATGTTTTTTTGCCCTAAAACTTCAATAATTGTATTCTGTCAGGCGGGCCAGCGCACGCTGGCGGTGTTGTCGCTGGTGCTGGCCATCCTGCTCTTTAAGCCGGTACTGCTGTACGTTCTGAATGAGGTGTTATATTCGTCATATAATAAAATTTTAAATTTTTTATATAATATATTCCTCAAAAACAGTTAACTGGGAAAGCATTACGTACTTACCTGTAGTACTCGCGTTTTTGCTCGGATTACACATATTGATTTTTATTACCTCTCCCAAGAAAACTGCGGATGCGAATTTTGGAATAAAAATTATCCGATGTCCTTAGCTTATGGTATGGACTTAAATTGCGCCAAGTTTCATTCAAATCAGTTCTGTATTTTAGGTGTGATGAGTGACTAATATACAGTCAGACAGACAAAAAAATACGGTTTCAGCTTCAGTATCGACTACAGAATACCTTCCAAAAATGTTTCTAAATATCTTACAATGTCCAGATTTGGTTCCGTAACCGCTCCACTGCCCGAGTCAACTACTAGTTGACAAGCGTTTACAAACTAACCGCAAGCACCTGTGTCAAGTAATGGTCGCCATGGCTAAATTGCCTATGTCTACTTTTTTTCGACAGGGGCATTAGTACGCGAAGTGCACCTGTCAACTACAGGTTGACTAACGTATATTACATTATCACCGGTGGGAAATTACGTAACAAAACGTGAGAGGCTTTGGGCAGTTTTGTGCAGTTGGTATTCTAAACGGTCATTGCCCGGACAGTCAAGCGGGTAATAGTTTTATTATAAGTACCAAATTACATACTTAATGTCTCATAAATTGAAACAGACATTTATATTTGTGCCACTAACTTTAATTAAAAGAAAGATACAAACATTTCGAAATAACAGACAGCCATAAACAGTTGAAGAATGTATCTAATTTATTTCAGGACTTGGAATCCTGATGAGCGAAAACAGTGTGATAATAGCACTTGGAACAAACTTCCATGAATCTAAAATTAAAGTAATTTGTATTAAAATTACATAGACAAAAAGCAATTTTTTTTGATTTTGTGTGTAGAAACTTAATATATTGGTCTAGATATAATGTTTCACCATCCTATAAAAACATTATTACTGAGGTTCGAGATCAACAAACAGATGCCCTAAAATACAAAAGCTAATACTGCAAATCTTGAAGGATCATGATAAAAACGATGGATAAAACCCATTTCTTTTATGAGGATCCTTTTAAATTTTCAACTTTATATTATGTTTATTCCACTACTCAGAGGTCGTATAACGCCTTGCGTGTACAGTACAATAACGCCTTCAGGGCACTGTTGGGGCTGCCGCGGTACTGCAGTGCCTCTAGTATGTTCGCGCACGCAGGGGTCGACAGTTTCCCGGCCATTCTCCGTAAAAAGGCTAGCTCACTTTTAAGGCGAGTGCGCGGCAGCCGCAACAATGTCTTGAGGGCCATCGCCGATAGCGGGGACTGTCCGCTAATCGAACATATGTGTGACATTACGAGGTCACTTTTAGTTATTAAGTACTAACACTAGTTATTAAGCTTTTATCTTCTATTGTTACTAACAATTATGGACCTTTTGTCGTCCGACTAATAAACATTTTTATTTTTATTTTTATTTTTATTTTTATTTTTTATTTATTTATTCCTTCTCGTTATAGTAGACCTAGTAATATTACAATGTAACCTATCTATTAGTATATACATATATGTGAGCATTTCAAACGTCCAAATGTCTAGCTTGTGATAGACAGACGAACAGTAGAGTCTTAGATATAGGGCTTAGTTTAGGTTAGATTGATTATGGAACCTCAAAAATATATTTAGTACGTCTGCATATTCTTTTATTTGGTGAATAAGTTAAAAGTTACGAGGTGGCCTTATCAGACCTACATAAATTACAAATATATTTCCTTAGTAGGGACGAAGAGTTCGTCTGTTTAAGATCATTAAAGCTAACAGCAGTTAAAGCAATTAACAGCTTATTTAAAAAAGAATGAATGCTATAAGTTATGGAACTCTATGGTAGGGCGTCCAACAACTGAAGACTGTCATAAATAAAAACCAATTAAACACCTTTTTTTTTTTAACATAAGTAATATTTAAGTAATAAAGTAAATGACTAAGTGAACGATGGTCATTAAAAATGCAAACACTAAAAATATTTTAAAAACTAATACAACAAAAAAAGTAGCAATAATCACTTTAGTTTCCGATGATTCCCCATTTTATCGCCGAACGAGCTAATGGCTAAAGTTTTAACGATTTCAATGAAAGAACTGACATCAACGATATTGAGTCGAAGCGTTTCGATAAATCTTCTAATCCTCGCTCCATTAATTATAGTACTTTGTTTCTTTCTTACAATTTCAGACCGTAAATAAAAATTGTAGTAAGTTGTCAAAAAAATGGCAAATATAATGTGACAACAAAAAATATATTTTTTTTTTTATCAAAAAAATTTAAGTGCGTTTGACTTCTATCTTGTCTGATGGTAAACAACGTTGAAGTCTAAGGTGGAGCACGCAAACTCAAATAACGCCTGTTCACTCTTGCCTTAAAAATGCCTAAATTATAAGTATCGGGAAACAGTGACGCAGGAAGAGAATTCCATTCCTTTGCAGTTCTAATAATGAAGGAGGATGCGAACCGCGAGGTACGAACCGGAGGAATGTCGACCACGTATGGATGAAATCCCTGTCAACGCCGTGTCGTCCGATGGTGGAATGGTGCTGGGGGAATCAATTCATGCAATTCCCGTGCACACTCACCGAAATGCAACCTGTAGAAGACACACAGACTAGCAACCAGACGGCGACGACGACGTGTGAATTATATAGCTATAATGTATAATATACTACGAGTATAATGCTTAAGACCGAAGAGCTGGCAGCTACCTCGGACAAAAAATTAGTCTAGCTATTCAAAAGGGGGAACGCTGCCAGTATCTTCGGAACCTTGCCTAAAGGGACTCCTTTTAATAATATATTTTAGTTATTATATTATATTTTTTAAGATTTTTTTTAGTTATATATTGTAATAATAATGTAAATTATATATGGACTGGTATATATTTTACATTAATTATAGCTATATTTTGTTGATTTCTGATAATAAAAGTTATAAAGCTTAAAGTATAATAATATACTAATGTCTTCAGAAAAATATTACAAGGCTGTTTTTCATCCCAATTTGCGTGTCACTTTATGACAATACAATATCTTGTTTTACCAAACTCTTTCCTGAAAAAAATGTTCTTGTCACAAGAATACAAATTATAAGTTACTAACAATCTAATAAATATCAAAAGACAATCCAAATGAAACCGCTATGGACTAGTAATGTAAAAAAATAGACTTGATCAAAACTTCATCAGAAATAATCAAACGCAATTAATCGGATTCCAAAATCTGTTGAGTATTTTGATGTTAATATAGATCAAAGCAAAGCAGAGATTTCTTGTTTATGATAAAAGTATATTAAATTCAAAGTAAGAAGTCAATACCACAAAAATTCAATTTAGAGGATGTGGGCCAAGTAATCGCCAGCCGTATCTGCTATCAGCATCCTTTTGATCGCGAATGCTTTCATTGGAATGAAATCTTGTAATAGGATATTAATTGAGAAGTTTTGATGAAATATTGTTTTCAGCTTTATTATGTTTAAAGGTAATTTATAGATAATGAACAAAAAATTTTTTTTATCTGTACAAAAATTACATTGATATGAAATTTTAACATAATGTTGTAAGTACCTATAAAATAAATAAAATAAAAATTAAAATAAAAAAGTCTTTTATTTCTCCCAGAAAAGTAACTTTAACAAGTTAACTTATAAATAAGTGATAAACTAATTAATTGATAAAACATAATACAATAAACTTAGTTTCTACTTCTGTAAGAACTCCTCGTTTACTCGAAGGTGAAGGCCTCCTCCAGAGAGCTCCATGCGTCCCGATCCTTCGCTGTCTCCATCCACCTTTTTCCAGCCGTTTGCACGATATCGTCAGACCAGCGGGCGGTTGGTCTGCTGTATGTATGTACCTACATAAAAATAATATTACTTTTGCAAAAATATGCCAAATATTTGTATATTATGATTACAAAATAATGTATTATGAAAATAAAGTTTTTTGAAGTGAAACTTCTTTAGAATCGTTGTGATTTGAAACGAGATGCGACGAAAAAAGCGACAGGTAAGAGACACAAATACAAAAATGTGTAGGAGAAAATGAGATAGTATGATGTCGCGTATCCTAGCAACGCGTATTCTAGCAAAGCGTAAGCAATGCGTAAATAAGTAATAGAATGCTTAACTATTAATATTAAAATAAGTAATAGAATGTTTAACTATTAATATTAATAAATTTTAAATTGAGTTTGCCGAAGATGTTCTTTTCACTTCTGACATGTTTACTCCGTACACACGATACTTTTTTTTTTTTCAAAAAATATGTAGCATAAGACGAAATTGTTTTAGTAAGCTGTTGGTGAAGGCTTCTTCTCCATATACGAGAATGGTTGGAGCCTAATTCTTCACGCTGCTTGACTGCTGGTTGGTTGATAATTTCCCTACCATGAATAACGATCGTTATCGTGTCCGTGATAACAACCGGTACCTACGGCCTTTTGTGCTCTCCCAGCTACGATGAGGAGTCCCACAAGGACATACAGACTTGAAACAAATATTTTGATGACTATTAAAAATGTCGGATATGAAAAACAGCAACTTTACAGGAGAGTGTAATTGTAAATTGTATGCATCTTTTTACTTATTTTTTTAAATACCAAAATTTATAAATTAAGTAATTAAAAAACTATGAATAAAATAATATTTTTCTTATCAGCTGATGTTAGACTTGGTTGTTTAGGAACGTTTTATGAAATAATTATTTATTTATATAAATGCGATATTACAGTTCCGACAATGTTAATAGTCACTAGCGATTTGCACAAATACAAACATATGCCCGAGCGAGAATCGATTCCTTGACCACCAGCGTAGAGGCGACTACATGTTGTCGTATATATAATTATTAATATGATTTAAGTGTTTGTTTGTTTAAAGACCACTTATTTCAATATGTGTTGATAGTCACGTCAGATTATAACATTTATTTTTGCAAAAGGAAGTATGTTAATTGAGACTTTAAAACAACGTCTAATAGGAGAAAAGTAGTACCACAAACGTATATTTAGAAGTATATATATCATCTGGTTTAGATATTACCGAGCCTCTAAGAACTTGGACCTATAATTCGAAGAAGGTTCGATATATATATTCAAAAATGCAGTAAATAGTACAGAATTTATTTAGCTAGGCATACATCACGGCAAAATATTTCAAAAAATGAACAAAAATTAATTATTGCAAAATAATAAAAAAAACAGGAAAGCGTGGTATTATCAGACTGGTCTGATAATACCGTGCCCATAATAATTTCGTGAATTTCTATCAGTAAACTTAGAATTAAAAAAAATGCAACGTTGAATAAACTCGTTCGTAGAAAAGGAAGCATAGACTCCTTTCTATACTAGGTATAATTATTATTTTACGACTAGATTAATTATCATAACCATATCGGCCATTGGATGTCCACTGCTGAACGTAGGCCTCCCCCATCGACTCCGGTTCAAAGCAGCCTCCATCCAACGACTTCCGGCGACTCTCTTCAAGTCGTCTGTTCATCTCGTGGGTGGCCGTCCGACACTGTACTTGCCGGTACGTGGTCTTCACTCGTACACGCCCTGGGCGCGGAATTGACAAACTCTGTTATTTCATTTTATAACCACAAAATAATACAGTCAAGTTAATTGTGCATTCAAATCAATCTAGTCATTAATTCTATAATATGTTAGGACTAAAATAAAAGTAATCAATGTGTTACAATACAAATATAGAATAGCTTACCTCTTGTCAAAAATGCCCGCGAAATTATAAGGAACGAGAGTAAAAACTTGTAAGACACGATGTGTCTTAATCACCGCTCCGAGTAAATTAGCGTCGTGCACGGGGAGGGGTAGAGGACTCGGGCTATGATCTTTAATGACTGGATAGCGCAATTAGCGTTTAGTTTTTGAAATATGCTAGGGCGTGGAATTATCAAACGCGCGGTATTATCCAACTCTCCCCTATATATCACTTGTTAAAGTTTCGTTTGACGCTAGTGCTTTACATTACTTAAACATGAGTCACGATTTCATTGAAAATTTATTGAACATACATACATATGTATACATATGTATGTATATATATCTATGAACATAATGAACAGGGAACGTGATTTCGAATCTAACTACTTAATTTATTCAATCGATGTAGTATTTCAGTCACGTATACAAATTTTCGGAACATTCAAAATAATATAATAAATGTGAAGAATTTCTATGTTTGTTTGTCTTAAACGTATTTATTTTAACTGAAGCCTGTTTATCAAGATTAATATAGGCTATATGTCATCAAACTATGACTTACAAGAGCGACACTGTAACCATAAAATACGACACAAGTGAAATTACGCGGGTCGCTTAGCTTTAGTACAATAAAGCTTATTAAAATTTGAGGATATTTATCGTCTTGTACCATCAGAAGAATTATTTTACGAGAGGCTACAACTCGGCGCTGTCTTACATAAGCGATGCGATACGACGCGATGCGAAGAGATCCGACAAACTGCGACCTAACTTCCGACTCTACTCTGAGTCAACAAATTAACTTAAAAACATGTGACACATACAAGAATAATACATAAGAGAAGAAAAAAGGTAGGAGCGGACCAGTAAACACCATTAATGTCAATGTCTCAAAACTCAATGTAGGTGCAAACGCGAGGTTCGTTTAGTATTATTTCGCGCGACCTTGAACAAATTACTATCTTTTAGAATATTGTAAAAAAATTAGCAACTTTTCGTATTTCATTATGTCCGTCCATCCATCAAGCTCTTATGTACATATGGGTCTTCAAATAGATTCACTCTTTCTGTCTCAATCTCTACTAAATGTCCTTATTAATTATAAATACGAAAATATCTTTTCAAGAAAATCATCACTCAAAATCTACAATAGGAGATTTGAGATAAAAATAAATAGGCCAAAGAAATAATTATTCTAAAGAGATGAAGTTTCAGAAAGCGGATATTTGGAAAAATAATTGTTCAACATACTTTATAATATATATAAATGACGTACATTTTAAATTATTTAAATTAATGGGAAAATATATATTGAAACATTTTTTAAATACACATTAATTACGTAAAAGAAAAGTTAGTTATACACTCATTTGCAAAAAAAACGGGCGGTTTCGATTTTCTTCCTGGCTGAAAAATATAAAATACGAAAAAGGTTTTAATCATTTGAACATGTTACTGGCCAGTTATAAAAGTGCCATAATGTTTATAAGAGTACATTCCAAATTCAAATTTTTGACTGAGCCTGGTTTTCAAAGAAAATAACTTTTAACTACATTTTGTGGCGCGAATTCCCTATAGTTAATATCGACTCTAATTAACTTTTTGTCAATTTTTATTAAATTATCTGGTGTCCTTGACATTTAAAAGTATTGTTATTGCTGTTTAGCAATCTCGAAAATGGTAGATAAAGTGATAAAAGCGAGCAAAATTATTGCGCTGCTTGAAGAAGGTTGCAGTCAATGCTTCGTGGCTCAGAGGCTAAATGTGAGTCGGTCGACAGTTCAAAGGACCTGGCAGCGCTATCAAGAGACCGGTTCCGTCAAGAGAAGGCCTGGTTCTGGCAGAAAGACATGTACCGAACCACGGGATGATCGTTTTCTAGTTAGTCAAGCGTTGAGAAATCGCAAATCTTCTTATGTGGACCTCAAGAACACCCTCGAAGAAGTAAGAAATGTGCAAATTAGTCTATGGACGGTCAGGAGGAGGCTTCTCGCTGCTAATATACACAGTCATCGCCCGGCACGCGGCCCTAAATTACTCCGCGGACATCGAGTTGCCAGGCTTAGCTTCGCTCGAAATTGTGTGTCATGGACTCATGAAGACTGGGATAGGGTATTGTTCTCCGATGAAGCCAGGATATCTCTGCATGGTGAAGACCGACGTCGGCGAGTGCTACGTAGACGAGAAGAACGCTTCGCAGAAGCATGTTTTGAAGAAATCACACCTTATGGAGGGGGCTCTGTTATGTTTTGGGCAGGAATAAATTCTATGGATCGTACGGAGTTAGTCTTCATCGAAAACGGTACACTGACTGGACACCGATACATAACGGAAGTTCTAATTCCTTATGCACAACCCGCTTTAACCGCTCTTGGCGAAAACTCAATTTTTATGGACGACAACGCTCGCGCCCACCGGTCTGGCGGTGTGGATGCGTATATGCTAGAAGTCGGCATTCGTCGTTTGGACTGGCCAGCTAGAAGTCCGGACCTCAATCCCATAGAGCATGTCTGGGACGTTCTGAAGCGACGAGTGAGATCAGTGCAGCCGGCTCCGCAGACCATCAGAGAGCTAAAGAATGTGATTACCGCGGAGTGGGAACGTATTCCCCAAGAAACCATAAAAGATATACTCACTAGCATGCCCAGACGAATGCAAGCTGTGATTTCAGCAAGAGGGGATCACACTCAATACTAAACTTTTATCTGCTTTTAATCTATTAAAGAAAAACAAAGAAATTAACGCGTTTCATTTTTATTTAGCGAGCAGGTACAATCATAGTGTTTTGAGCTTAAACATTATTTCTTAATTATTTAATTAAAATGTTATGATAAAACTGATGAAAACTATTCCTTCCTAATTAATTTATAAAATTCTGAGGATAAAAATAGCTAAAATCGTCAAACAAACTAATAGTAACTATAAAATAGTTCTTTGCTTAAGTGCCCGTTTTTTTTGCAAAAGAGTTTATATTGTTTCATAAAACAAAATTGGATTAATTATAAAATTTTTGAACTCGCAAAGAGAAAACAAATAAACGGAGATGAAAGTCAGCGAAATATCAATCATTGAATTGTTAAGTAAATACAAATAATTGTTCAGAAAATATGAGCTTTGTCATGAATTTTGTAAATGAAAAATCAGCGAACCGAATCGTTACGAATGAAAATGTATCTTGAATTGATTGAAGAAAATGTATTAAAACGATTTAATTGTGACCAAAAAAATCTACCAAATTTGACTCAAGATCAGATTTTTTGAAATAGTTTTGATTGGCTTAAATCAGATTTGGCAAAAATCTACTCTATATTCACGTTGCGCATGTGTGCAGGTCGGTAGTGTGAAAATGATTTTTAAGAAAGGACAACTCTATTTATCCGTAGAAAAAATTTGGTTGATCTTTTAATCCAGATTGCGCGTGTGTAAGATCTTTATATTCACACGGCGTCGACTTATCAGGACTTTTTTATGCATGAATAGTTATTTATCTAAAACAATGAGGCTCGCACATCGAGTGCAGGGACGCCCAACTTTTTTGCTCCTATTAAATAATAGTTCGGTGTGTACATTATTATTAATGGTTTTACAGATGAAAATGCAGGTGCTGTAAATATATACATAATTGTTTTATGCTCAGTAATTTAGTTTCGCGATATTTTTTTTCAGTTTATGTTCGAAATATAAAATTTAATAACATTTTTTTTGGAGGACTTGTAATTTAATTAAATGCGTTTTGGCAGTTCTTCCCCAGATTTTGATTAGATATAACAAAAGTGGTTTTTTTAGGGAATTATAAATTGTAAAACGTAGTTTCCGTGGTATGCACCGAACATTAGTCCGCAAGGAGGCATGGAGTGTTATTAATTTACTTATTAAATGTTTAATGTGAACATTTCATATTAAATAAGTATCCATGTGCAGACCAATATATCTTTCATGAGTTTTTTTGTTGTAAAGGTCTTTTATTTATTGTGAGAAGTATGTAATTGGATATTAGTTTAGCTTTGAAAAGTATATAACTGGTTTTATAAATGTTGATAGTTAATAGATTGTATTGAAACCACATAATATAGATAGATAGATAGATAAATGCTTTATTGCAGTCACTAAATTTACAGTGGATATTAGATAAAGAGAGTACAAGATATTTACAATTTAAGTGTGCAAAGGCGGTCTTATTGCTATCAGCAATCTCTACCAGACAACCTTTAATGAAAGTAAATTTCTTATCAGACTTGGGTAGTGCAAATTTAGGTCCCTAAACCTAGGTGTTAGCTAAATAATAATAATGATACTAGCACTAGCACTTTGATAATATGATATACATATACATTATAAATACATGCATATGATGCATAAAGATGATACGAAGAAAGAAGGGGTGGAATAGAGTCTATAAAAATTGAAAAAAGTAGCGGTGAGAGGACGCCACCTTGAGGAACGCCACTAGAGAGGTGAACGTTGGAAGAGAGTATATCGTTGACTACTATGCGTTGCTGACGATTATGAAGGTAGCTGCTGAACCAGGAAATAGTATTAGCAGATAACCCTATAGATCGTAAGAGAGCTAACAGAATATCATGGTCGACAGAATTAAATGCATCACTAAAATCCAGTAATACCGCAATCGTAAGCAACTTGTTGTCCATATTAAAGCGTATGTCATCGCAAACTTTAACGAGAGCAGTAAGAGTGCTATGTCCCGTTCTAAAGCCACACTGATATGGACTAAGAATACGGTTTTTTGAGAGAAAGACATTAAGCTGTGTGAAAACAATGCGTTCTAGAACTTTAGAAAGAAAAGGTAGAATGCTTATAGGGCGATAGTGTGAGAATAAGGAAGGATTATTAATTTTACGTATAGGAATAACATGAGCATGCTGCCACGCATTAGGAAATGTGTTAGTTGATAAAGAAAAGTTAAATATGTAAGTAAGGACAGGAATAATGTGGTCTAAAACTAGTAGGACAAGTTTGCGATTAATACCATCACTACCAGAAGCATCGGATTTAATCGATAAAATGTGTTTCCTAACATCCTCTGAAGTGACAGGTTGAAGTTCAAAAGGGATATTGGCTTTCAAAGGTGCTGCCTCAATGTGTTTTAAGGTGTCTAATTTTATTCGGTTGTCTAGGGATTTAACCTTAGCAAAGTGATTGTTAAGGGCATATAAGTCTATACTAGATGATAGATTAGAACGCTGACGACCAATACCCAGAGATAATATATTATGTGAATTTCAATTCTATAGGAGAAAAATATTTCAATTGAGTTTCAAGTCTAGATTTCAGAAATAGATTTTATTTATACGCTCAGCGAAGCGGACGAGAAACAGCTAGTAATCATATATATAGTCGTTGGTATTGCAAGTTACCTTGAAACGTATTTAAGGCCTTTAATTACATACGCGTCTAAACCATTATATTTTATCAATATAACTAACTCTGTTGTAATAAATCAAAATAAGAGTTGTTAATGTTTCTATAATGTATAAGAAATATTATGTAACGCATATTTAGCATCATATCAGCAACATCTAATGCCACAGATATTGTTTTATAATTTATTACAAATACGTAATTACTCGTAGTTGCTATGAAAACACTTTTCGTTGTTTGACAAAGTGCGAGTCGGCCTCGAATGGTTCCGTTCAACAGTATTTTTTTAACTAAAAAATTTTAAAATCTAAAAATAAAACACACGTTTGCTTTATGGAGATAATTTTTAACTGCTACCTTTATTTTATTTTTATAACTTTATCATTATAGTGACAATACAATTACATAATATGATTTGAAAATTTTAATTTTTAAAATTATATTATTTGACTACTCCGTTGACGTAAATGGAAGTAACTCTGCTTTCGGCGTCAGATTCGTGGATTCAAATCCCGTCCCGAATCTACACTCAGACTATATTTACTTTAAAAATATGTATATCATTCAGATGTTAGCTAAAATACAGGCATTAAGTTACCAGAATCTTTTTAAAAAATCAACATCAATTGTTTATGTGACTCTTCTTCTACGAGTGTAAGTTTGGAAAGGGACGAAGTGTTTGGTAACAATTTTGCCCCTTTCTAAACAGTAATCCATCATACCCTAAATTATCAAAATCTTATTAAAAGAAAAAGGAAAATTAATAAATTTTTGTCTTAGTGAAGTAATCTCTACCATAAAAGTAAAAAATTTGTACACCAAAACGGAGTTATGTTGTTTTATTTTTATTTGTTGACACGTAGTGCCGATTTCGGTACATGAAATATATCTAACAAAAAATCTGCCTGCACAATTTCATATATTTTCTTGACACACGCAACATCACTTGGAAGCAATTTATAGTCACCGATGAGATCTAATATTGGCGAACCCATATCATCTCAGTGAAAAAAAGCCTTATGACATACATATTGTCATACAACGCCTCTTGACATAAAAGCCATGAATTTTCAAGGGACACAGGTGCAAAGGAAACTCTCGCCCTTCTCTTAAGGCCCTTTAAATTATTACATTCAAACTCAGCTATTTGTTACCGTTGGGAAATTAGATTTTGATAAGGATCAAGGAAAAAAAAACTTCTATTGACAATGGTAACTTTATTTTCCAATATTTCAAAAAGAAATAATAATCTACAGGGATTTAAGTTTGTTCTTATTTAGACATAGTTCTTAAGTAGAAGATCGAAAACTTAATTAAGTTTTTTGAACAAAAATTACACTTATCGTTTTATAAGGTCGCAATTTCAATTTATTCTGAACTTTCTTACTTTATGATTTAATCAAAACAATAAAATTTTATATATCTACATTATTTACCAGAACCTCTCGTGAAATAGGCTTAAAAACACAAAACAAAACTCGACAATATACATAAGTTTTAAAAATTGCGTACATACAAATTTTATACAAAACATTTGTCCTCGTGTCAGTGAGCAGTCAGTAGCCAATTGGCGACAACCGTTCTGGTGTTGTGGTGCGAGTCCCCTCAACGTCGGCAGTCGCGGATTCCATTTCTGCTTGGGACGGATATTTGTATTTGTACAAATTTTTGTTCCTGTTATGTTTTCTTCTCGGTCTGACCACCATGCCAACAAGAGCTCAAAAAGCTGTCGATCCTAGTTATTATCATAGATATCTGATAGCGATCATTACTCATGATAGAAAAAAATATCAGACAAACCACAGTGAAGCAGCTTGGTGGATTAACCTCCACTATATAAATAAGAGACTTTTGCTCGGTAGTGAGACGTTTATAGGCTAATTCAGTTCAGTTCAGCCAATTGGCTCTTTATCAGTAACCCATTTTAGTTGTGTAATTGTGAACATTTTAGTCAAAGGTTCATCCTTACATACAATATTTCAGTTTCAACTAACCGGAAATTTGGTTAAAAACCATCCATAGATCCATTTCTCGCAGAAGTGAACTTAACAAAATGATGTCGACGTCATAAATTCCAACTAACAGAAATGTTTACATAGCAACAACTTCTGTGTAAATAAAAACACACTATGCAGCCGTCAAATAAAACTCGGTGACTTTTATCTGACCTTAAAACTGAAATATAATGAAAATGGTATCAAACTAATACGAGCTGATGGATATTTTAAAACTTGTTTCTTTATTTTTTATGTACTTAGGTTTATTTATAATTAATTAAAATGAATAAAAACATTTAAAAAAAAAAAACAAAAAAAAACAACTAAAGATTGATAATGTAGTGATTTAAAAATTGTGTGTTATTTTAAGTTAAGAGTTACTAAACAAATCACTATTTCTTCTTTCTTCAAAATAAAAGGTAGATTAGAATCTCGATTGTAGCGATCAATCTCCTTTGTATCCTTGTATTCTACATCCAACGTGACATTGGCCAAATTATCTGTACTATTTTGGCACCATTGAAATCCATCAAACCAGATAGGCAAGCCTTTGAGTGTATTTTTAAATAAAATTATAAAGCCAAATGAACTGAGTAACTGTTTTGAACCGATCGCTCTAGACTTCGATGGGCAAGGCCTATGTTTAGCAGTGGACATCAAATGGCTGATATGATGATGATGAATTACGATATAAATGTTATTTATTTCTAGGTAATTTCCCTATATGCTTGTTTTTGTCAAGTAATCACACAATGACGATTACTTGATGCGTTCCAGGCAGATGTAACGATTGTTTGTTATATTAACTGTCATCTACTATAGACAATATATCCTTATATAATGATACATCTAATTTACATTATATTTAATTCATTTATAGAAACAGTCACGTTATAGTTTTCACTTATATTTTGTACTTTAGATAAGTACCAAACTTATAAATAATTCTTCATTATTGTCATTTTTGGTTATATTTACTTTTCTATATTTAATCATCGTAACATATGAAACTTGCACCGTTTTATCTAGCAGTGTCGCGACCCATTTTAAGACGTTCTCGACTGTCTCTCCTTTGCCTCAGGCGCGAACTTCCTTTACCACTTCTAAAAACCTTTACTGTCGCGCTGAACTAACACAAAGGGAAATGTTTACTGTCATTGTAGAAGGTTAGGCTGTGAAATGTTTTGTCCGACTTGTCGCCCCGGGCTGCGCTGTTTTTACGCTTTTATATCGTTGTTTTTGTTAGTACTTTCATTGAACTTGTTTGAATACGGTCTGAAAGGAGTTTCAAAACAAAAACAAAATTTTTTATTTGATAGCTAATTTTTCATAAAAGCGTTACGTTATGAACACAAAAAACGGTATATTTACCATATTTTTCATTAATCATTCTTAATGATATCGGGCACTTAGAACGATTAACATCAAACGTTATAACTATCTCGCTTACGTCTCAAAATTGACGGCCGGCTGGTCGAGTGGTCAGGCAACTGGACACTTTACGCAGCGGTCGCGGGTTCGTATCCCGCCAGGTGCAGATAATTTGTATGACGAATGTAGATGTCTGCACCGGGTCATGGATGTGTATTTATCTATATATGTATGTATATAAATTTCTTAAATTTATTTCCGTTCCTAGTACCTGTAACACAAGTTCTCACAAACTTAGCACAGGGCTAGGTTAACGTGGTGTGATTGTTGGTTAATATTTATTATTTACTAGCGGCCCGCCCCGGCTTCACACGGGTATTTAACTAAAATTTTAAAAATTATAAATTTATATTTTTTATCACCTACATACGCCATCTATCGTATAATGGTAGAATATCGTTTTAATATTTAGTGACATTTAACATAATAGTACCTATATTAATTGAAAATGATGTTTTTTCTATTCCTATCCGACATATTTAGTAAACTTTTAAGTTTAACAAAATAATAACTCAAAAATAAGTTTTGTGAGTTTTTAAGATTCCTTAGACCAGATGGCGTTGGCGGCGTAGGTACCTATTTATATTTTCTTAAATATTCATTTTTAAATTTAATTACAATGAAACAAAAACTAAATTGTACTGTGAGTTATGTTTAATTTTTATGTATTAAAGTTATTTACATTGGTTTTGTACTTTTTACGTGATACGTGAACACAGAAAAAAAAGATAAGAGATGGCGCTGATACAAAAAAAAAACGCGCTATTAAAATTTATTCTTGATGATATAATCGATCCTTTAGGACTAAACTCCAAAAAAAAATTACAAATTTTCATCTAAGCGTACTTAATTAGTTTTTTTTTGTACTTTATGAAACAACTTTCTAAAAACAAGTAGAGTAAAAATTTAATATTTGGCAAACTTTTCCGTACGTTATTTTACGAAGTTTTATTAAGTCGTGATAATATTTTACCTTAATCTCGTATACAAAAAGCCTAATAAAAAAACAATGTTCACGATATCAGCTCCAATAATAGACATTTGATGTTTTTTAATCTGTGCCTTTTTATTTACTATATGCTATCTAGTATGAATAAACTCAAATGCTTTTAAAAAAATGTATCGTCTATGATACAGAATAATTTAGATCATCGATCATACAGAAAATGTTTTAACTCTTATTGAATATAGTTTTGGTTGGATATGTTCCAGAATTATACGTCTCATTCTCTCAGAATTTCTTCCCCTATAAACTTAAATTATTCTTAATTCCTAATTAAATTTCCTATACTTTAATTATTCTATTTTTACTTGTGTTTATCCGTTAATATGGAAAAAAAGCCTATTTTGTCCCTTTGTCTTAAGTTACCAAACCTTCCTTACTGTCTCATTATCGTCCTATCTCCATACTCCCTTTCCTTTCCAAAGTTATGGAACATGTTGTTCATGACCAATTAGCAGTACTTGGCATCTAATTGTCTCTAAATCCTTTGCGAACGAATTCCGAACGTTACGGAGGATATTAGATACGCCATGAAAAGTTGTGTTACTGGACTTTAGTAATTCATTAAAATCTACGTATTTCGACATTTTATTAAGTATTTTAAGATCATTGAATATTTCGCCAAAATTACGTAAGACGTAATTAATGGATGCCCCCAATCATGCGAGAGTATCAATTGAAATTCTTCAAAAACATAAGAAATGAAAAAAAAACCTACCCTATAAAATTCAGAGACTAAAAGAATAAAATAATACATAAAGTAATAAAATTACAGTTTTTAATAAGTAGGGTCCAAGGTTAACCCAACACACGAGGTGCTGGTTTCCCCAAAAATTTAATGCTGACGCGGATTCAAGCTCGCGACCTTGCCATTAAAATTCACGTATTCACACATACATTGTCGATTACTTAAGATTAACGAAGATAGTTAAATATACAGTAAAGATAACCAAACTTTGACTTTTTCATGAATAAAATAGAGAGAAACAAGTACCAGGATTTAGACGCACTCACGCAGCGTTAAATGAATCCACAGCCCGTGACGTGAAGAGCACGACTCTTAATACAAAAAATCCGGTTTAAAACTTTACCGGTGGTTTTCTTTCTTAGGATCTTGCAACTCTAAATGTAAACGCATAAAAGTATCGTCCTGTTATATATAGTCGTATCGGTTTTACCTGTGTTGAGTTTTAATATTAAAATTCTTTAGCAAAGAGGAGTCAGAGAGGAGGTGAAACACTGTGCTTCGATTATCACAATATTCTGACTGTGGTGACACTAAGTTAAGCGCTACTAAGAAACAAGCGTGTCCGTTCAGTAGTCCCTGCATTTTTTCGTTAATTTTTTTTTTTCAAAAGTACATCCATTCCGATTTCCAATTAGATTGGACTCTGACATTAGTCCCTCGACCAATCTTAATATCTAGAAATCAAACGAGCTTAAAGTAAAAATATTCGCCGAAAAATCGGGAATTAGGTCACAGTAAAACAGTATTATTTGACGGGTGTAGTGGTGCGAGTAGTTGCCTAAAAGCCACTCGCCAGCGGTCGCGAGTTCGATTTCAGAGTATTCGTACAAATATTTTTTTCCGATGTGGGTGTATGTCCTTGTGGGTCTCCTCGCCGTGCCTCGGAGATCACGTAAAGCCGTTGGTCCTGGTTGTTATCATTGACACCTGATAATTAAGCTCCAACCCTTCTTCTATATGGAAAAGTGGCCTTCGCTCAGGAATGGGTGTTCATATAACGTTGTTTGTCCTTCATTTCATCACAGATTAACGAGACACCGAGTCATGAATAGAATCCTAACGTGATCAACATTTATTTAATTTGCATTAAAATGTTGTCATCTACCCTTCTGATATGAAACGCTAAGATAACAGCCTAGCGACGACGATACGATACGATAGCGATACGATAGCGATACGACTTGTCATTTAAAAAACTATTTATTATTTAGTTTAGACATTGCCGAAGCGTTATTATTTTCGATTAGTACTTCACTATGGCAATTATTCTAACTTCTGGGCACTTTTCTTCTTTTATGTTACTTGTATATAGAAAATATTTATAGGACAAAAAATTCTAAAATATATCAAACGTTCAACGAATGTCATTATTATTTATGACATGTTTATATTCATGTGAGACTTACATCGATATTCTAAGGGTTGTTTAACATCCGGATTTTACCGCATTTGTACGGATTTTAGCAGTCGCGTTACATGTTAAGAACAAGAAACTAGAAGAGAGAAAATGGAATATTTATGATTGTAGAAATACGACCAACAAAATGTATTGACTACAAGAATTGTCTTTAGTATAAGATGAATCTATTATACATAAATAATTTTTTTTAAAGTATGTTCGTGTTACATTATCAAAAATGTAGCTTAAAAATTGAAATTAAAAAAAAATTACTTAAATATTACAATACTTGGCAACCCTAGATAATATTTCGTGCATTTAATATCGTACAAAGCGCTCTGGAAGTAAAGCAGCGTCTTGTGACATATTTTAACCAAGAAATAAAATTCGGTACATGTCGAGCAGGAATGGTCCTGTGAATGGAATACGTGAATCGATAAAGCACAGACGTGGAATCAAATCTGGGTTGACACCGCTGATTTTTCAAGTATTAAACTTATCTTTTTAAATTCATGCTTGCTAACCAGACCTTATGGAATGGAAGTGGAAACCTGCATGTTTTGAAATATTACTTTAATTAAATATTGTCCCATAATATTTTAAAGTCTAATCTCCTTTCTAACGAAAAAAATTAAATGAAGTCATAATTATTACGCGTTAATCAAACTAAGTAACCATTTTGATTTTCGTCCCCTATCCAAAAGAAACCATGCTACCAGTAACCGAGGTCATGGTATGAGCTCAAATCCTGTCTAGTATGATTTAAATACAATATTAGTTTTGGCGTGATGGACGGCCAAGATGAAGACAAAGGCGAAAATTAAAATAAATAATTTTGTTCTTTAATGAAATAGTCTACAATAGCACTTATGAATCGTCGTTTTAAAAAGAATATAATAAGTTTCAATCCTAATGTAGATTGTGTTGAGAAGGATCGACAAGAACCTCAACAGTTACTCTTTTAAGAAAACCCTTAAATATAATGTTACTCATTAAAAATTATATCCCAAGTTCTCCGTAAACGCTTATGAACTTCAAATTTTTTATAGGCAATTGCATATGTCATTTGTGCTGCTGGCTTAGGATGTAGGCCTATAAAGGAAAAGATAAATAGACAAAATAAAAACTTTTATTTTTGACTTGTATATTATAGACAGCAACTTTTTTTTTTAAATATTTTCTAAGTAGCGAATAGGACCTGCTATAGTACGTTTTTTTTTTTTTTCATAAATTCTTTATTTCTTTTTATACAATTTAAAAAATATATAATTTGCTGTCAATAGTTACGAATTAATTAATGAATACAAGAATGCTAATTTAAATAAATAAATATTTAGTCGTCGTACGTCAACAGTAATCTTGTTTCGTTTTTTTTTTTTTTTTTTTTTTTGTTAATGATTAATTTCACGTTTGGATTCACGTTCTAATTTCGAATTTCTTTTTAAAGAATAGCTCTAGTAAGCTTATGTAACTTTGTATATTTTAATAAAAAGAAAATAAGGAATTACTTGTAACATGATTTGGCGGTTTTTTGAAAAGGTATTAAATGTTGCCAGTAAATTGTTATTTTTTTTTAAAGTTCTGTCGAACGGTAGCGAATGGTTCATATATTTAGTCCGTTCAATAATAAAATCCCTTTCGTAAATTCGAGTGCTTTCCAATGTTTCATTCGTATGATAAAAGGGAAGTGTGAAAAGGATAAATCGTTATGGTTGTTGATTTTTTTTATTAATCGTGTTAAGTTGAACTTTCATTGATGCTGAAATTTTTCAAAAAGCTTTTATATGTTTTAATTTTTTGCGGAGGAGTAGGATAACAATCAGTCTGTATATTTTATTCAGTTTGGATGTTATTTTATTCCGTATGGAATTTAATCTCCATAAAAAGAAAGAGTTTTTGATACCTGATACTGATGCGATAAGGATTGTTAAGTTGACCTCATGGGCTACGGAGGGAGGTTAGACGGCAATCGTTCTACGAGTATACATAAATTAGTAATCTATCTGTTATGAACCGAACTAAATCAGCCTGTAGACATCCCACTACTGGGCAAAGGCCTCTTCACCATGTAGAAGAATGGTTGATGCCCAATCCATCACTCTGCTCCACTGCGGTTTGGTGGATATTTTTAACAGATGTTTAATATGTCTACCGGGACCGACAACTTTCCGAGGCACAATGGCGAGACCAACAAGAACACAGATCCGAAGATCAGAGAAATATTCACCGTAAGCGGGTATCGAACCTGCGACAGTCGACGCTGAAGCGTCTATTCGCACCACAACACCAGAATGGTTGTGCTGTCTGATACAGACTAGAAGAATAATAAGCAGGTCAGTATTTTTACGAAATTCTTGGCTTACTGCAAAAAAGAACTGTTCACGGCATTTATGATCTTGGAGCTCGAGTTCTGTTTTTATAAAGATAGACATACCTAGTTACAACTGCGTCACAGTATATTTGTAATAATATTATCTATATTCATAAAAATATTGAATAATTTGACAGAAATTTATATTTATATATTAAATATAAGCTTTCTTTTTTTCGGAATTCTATCTTTCAAGAATATCTTTCGAGGAAATGTAAATTTATAATCAGTTGTATCATGACTGATGTAACGTCTATTGCAACTGTACTTGAGTTTGTTTTTATAAGATGTGAACTGTAGATTGTAGCATTGTACAAACCTTAGTGGTCTACTCAAAATTGTAATTTTATAATATATAAATAAATAAATAAACAGTCACAGACGTAGTATAAATACGAGAAGGAACGATAAAATTGTAACGCCAAGTTTCCGACTTCACAAAGTAAATTTTAAGTTATTTGCTAGAGAATAAAAATTTCGTGTTGCGGCGATTTTGCCTTCCAAACTGTTGTGGTGCAGCGGTGTTGCAGCGGTGGTTAACCGTACGGCGCTGTTGCAGCGCTTTACGTTTTTAATCGGGTTCATATTAACTATAGTTAATTAATCTAAAATTGTATATACTGTATTAAATAACGATTAAAAAGTGCTTATGAAGCGTAATCGAATAAAGAATTTTGATTTTTACCTGTCTAACTCTATTTAAAAATAGTATAGGAGTTAAAACAAATCCTTACAGTTTTATTATTTTAAGTAAGTTTACTTGATTACGTTTTATTTTTGGAATTGCATCCATTGTGTATCTAGAATTGTTCGACGCAATCCGATTACTTGATCTACTTAGATTTAATCACATTAGATTCAGAATAATTATCTTAGCTACAATCTGAGCTAATTTCCTGTACACAGTAGTGTAGTACGTACCTAACTATTGTCCAGTCAAAATCAATACCTTGACTTACTATATTTGAATATCGGTATAGAACTATAAATTGTGTACCAATTTTTTTAAAATAAATTATAAAATTCTCAACTGATCTTCATCTCTGCGAAAAAATTTTGAAGTCAAATACTGTTTTACAGATTTTTCTTGTAAGATTGTTATTTTGAACATTACAATTGACTGGACCAGAGCGCCGATTATAGTATTATATTTGTGTGTTGCACAAATATTAAACCTTGTCTTTAAAATTTTTTTATGAGTTTTAGTAGTTAGTTTTCTATTAATTAAAATTGCTTGCCACTGACATTAATTAAAAAAATAAAATAAAAAGTAAATTTTTGTATTTAATGAAAATAAATGTTTATTCAATAAATAGTCATCGTTATCTGGAAAAAAATCGTAATATTTTATTTTATCATTATGACATATTTAGTTCCTATCACAATATGTTCTTTTCTGCATATTACTTTTACAAAATAATGTCAATGTTTCACATCTGCCAGGCGTCCCGTGACGGCTCACATGTTTTTTTTTTTTTTTTTTGTTTTAATTCTGCTAAGTGATGAAATTCAATACTACATGTACATCGTTTTAATTGTATTTTGCTAACCGTATTTTCATAAATGATATTAAATATATTTATGTATTGTACTATCAAATAAAAATACAAAGAAAATTCAAACAAATTAAAATCTTGACTGTTACTCGTTTCTATTTAGACAAACAGATCCTGTCCGATATTTTGGTAAATTTTATTGGGTAAGTTAATAAATTTATTTAATTTATTATGTTATAGTAATAACACAATATTTAAATTTAGAAGTTTATCAGTTTTCTGTTAGTTAAATTAGATAACATCTTACAAACTAATTAATTATCTATCTTTCGTAAAACATCCTGCAAAGATGTAGAACTTGTTCCTGGAACCGACTCGAACTAACTTTAACTAAACGAGACGATAAATTAACTTCAAGCAACTTGGACAAAACTTGTAAAGTTTAAATAATGTTTAAACATTCTATAACACTATGTAGTGTAATTTAATAATCATTTTATTGGCATATTAATAAGGCGAAGAGAACTCTCTGCTATTTATATCACAATGAAATTAAAAGTTATGCGAAACGGTCTTAAATATCAAAGCTTATCGTGTTGTTAGGACGCCTAGTATAGTCAAAAACAGAAGAATTCCGCCAACACATAAAGCTGGCAACACACCTGCAACTTCTAAAAAATTAAAACCCGCCGTGCGCCCTCACCCTTACAAGGCGGACCACGGGTACCGCGTACGTTGCTCCGTGGCCCGCAGGCGGCAGCCCCATCTGGCACTCTCTTCTATGCGACGCCCCGCGCACTTGGGCATCGCACCTTCACGGTAGCCTGTTTCTGCGGACGGTGGGCAATCCACACAGATGCAACTCCTATCATGCCGCAGATGTCCATGGGCGACAGTAAACGCTTAACATCAGTTTGTGCTATCTGCTCGTTGAAACCCCCTTTTTCTTAAAAAATAAAAATAATGACATAACAGTGAAGGAGGATAGTATAAATTATCTACAAAATGTATGTAAAAAAAATTAATAGATAAACCGTATTATTCGGTGCAGGATTACTTAGTTGATAAAGATGTGTGGACTTGACGCTGTATTTCATGCAAGATATTACTAATTTTGTACTAAAACATATTTTATACTTATATTATTTTCAAAAGAGTAACTGTGGAGTTTCTTGCCGATTCTTCTCCGCAGAATCTATATTCCGAGTCAGTGGTAGCTTTACATTTATAAAAATCAGGATTATATTAATTTGTACAATGACGATTCGAAGGTGCTCGTGGGACCTATTTGAATAAATTTGTTTTTTATTTTGATTTCGATTTTATCATGGGTATTATTATAGGATTTATTATAGGTATCTGTTTTTGAGTACTGCAATGTATCAGCCTGTAAACAACCCACTGCTGAGCAAAGGCCTCTGCTCTATATAGAAGAAGGGTTGGAGCTTAATCCAAAACGCTGCTCTACTGCGTGTTGGCGGATAATATCCCTACCATGAGTAACGATCATTACCAGGTGTCCATGATAACTCTGAGGCACGGTGGGGATACCCACAAAGACCCAGAGTGGAAAGAAATATACAAATACTATATATGTATATATTTGCCTCGAGAGGGATTTGTAATCCTCGAGATTAACGTTCAAACAAATAAAGAACTAATTTAGTTTTACGACTATAAAAGTAGATTTTATAATTTATCGTAGTTAAAATAAAGTCTAGAAACTAAGCTGTTATCAGTTAATATGTGATAACTCGCTAGCTCGTTTGAGAGCTTGTCGCTGTTATGTTATCAGACTCGAACCGAGTTGAGAACGAGCTCGGAAACTCCAACTAATTTAATTTAGATATAAAGTATAATTAGTTTGAAGTATATAATATATTTAGAAAATAGTTCTATTTTAGTCTAATACGAGTATAACAATTCTTATTATGTTAGGAGAAATATCCTCATTGCTGAGGCCGAAATATACTGATCTTAGTGATGGTGGAAACCAAATGGCCTGGTGATCAAAACACTCAAGAAGCCCTTCATAAAATTAATTCGTATATAAGGGAGAATTGAAAACTCTTGCTTGGTGTGACTAAATATAACAAAAGAGAAAAAGAGACTCTTAGGAAAGTAAGCTTTGAAATATGTATGAAAAATCATTACGAGAGTAGAGTGGGTTGAAAAACCTAACATTTAACAACACAACAGTGACATCCATCATGACAGTATCATGAATAGCTCCTGGATGAAAAACTGATCCTCAACATATATATCCTACAATCCACCCGTTATCCCATTGGAATAACGTGGTAAATAAAACTACAATACTTTTCCTCCCGGAGAATAGGTTTATCCTCGGCTGTGGGCTAAATATAGTACAGTTTAGATACTTCCATATAATCGTTTAATTCGTTTTTATTGTAGTCTACGCTTAAATTCTGAAACTCGTTTACAAAGCTTTACTGACAAGCCAAACATCTTTATCCGGTCTTGGGCTCCGTCCAAATAGGTTGGCATGCCGGATAACTTGCATACACACGAAGCAACATTAGTTTAAACTTTATGTGCATTCATGTGAGATATGTCAACTTTAATCAAAATAAATAATAGTGTGTATGTGAAAATTATGAGTTATATGAGATATTCTAACATATATTACAACATTATTTGAGTTCTACATGTACTATTTTTACTATTGTAAAATATTTTATTTTGTTTAAAAATTTTGTGTTACTCATCTAACTGTTGTCTCAATCAGCATCGCGGATAATTTTCGTTGTTTAAAAAAATATTGCCTGGCTATGTTACACGATTCATCACTGGATTATTTATTTACCTACCTACTCATCCTTCGCAGTTTCAAACGTCTCGTTTATTTCATACTGTTTTGTTAAGAGGAAAGGGTACCGGAGAGAATTTTCAAAAATAGGTTTTTGAATAAAATGTTCCTGTCTCGCTCCCCCAGACCTATCCACAAACAGCAAGACAGGGACAACTGCAGCTCAGACCGTTTTAGGTAAATAATTATTGACCAAAACAGCATTTCGTAGTCGACTATTTCCTCCCCAAAACATGCCATTTTTTCCTTTCCTAAACCTTCAGCTATGTCCCTATGTTCTCGTTTTTTTTTTTTTTTTGTATATATTCGTAATTTTTTTAAATTTTTTTTTTGGAATGAGTATTACCTAATATCATAATAATTGTTTACTTCTATATATACATTAGTTTCAAATGAAAATTACAATATTATACAATACCGTTCTGGGGTAGTGGTGCGAGTAGTTGCTTCTCAACACTGCGCGCCGGCCGGTGCGGTCGCGGGCTCGATTTCCGCTCGGGACAGATATTTGTATTTATATAAATATTTGTTTCCGGGCTGGGTGTATGTCCTTTTGGGTCTCCCTACCGTGCCTCGGAGAGCACGTAAAGCTGTCAATCAAAAATCAAATCAAAAGCTGAAATTATCCACTGACCCGCAGTGGAGCAGCGTGGTGGATTAAGCTCCAACCCTTCTTCTACATGGAGGAGAGGCCTTCGCTCAGCAGTGAGTGGTTTACAGGCTGATACAGTACAGTACTATATTTACAAGTGCCCCATGTATAGCTGAGCCTCAATCAGTATTGAAATTCGATACCTGAGCGATTCCTCGCGATCGCGCAAGTTACGCATTAGTTCCACCGGTGTAGTTGTGCGACAAGCCTTAACGCCGACGGTCGCAGGTGCGATTCTCACTCGGAGAAGATATTTGTATTTGTCCAAATATTATACAATAGTGTATGTTCTTGTGGGTCTTCCCACCGTGTCTAGGAGAGCATGTCAAGCTACGGTCCTAATTGTTATCACCTGATAGGGATTGTTACCACCTGATAGGGATTGTTACACATAGTAGAGTTTTGACGACGGGTTAGCGCAGTGGTCACAGCAACTGGCTTATGCGCTACTGATCGCGGGTTCGATCCCCGCACATAACAAATATCTGTATAGGCTATACGGATATTTGTCGTAGTTTGTGCTTGTGTGTTGTGTGTATTTCCGGACCCCCGACACAGGATAAACATCCTACTGGGGGCCGTTGAGTGTGAGATTCTTATTTATTTATTAGTAAAGTAATTATCCGATAAGCGCCATAAAACAGCGTTATGGATTAAATTCCAATTTTTTCCTGTATGTTGAGGAGGTCTTTACTCACCAGCGTGACCTTTACAGACTGAATCAGTTTGATTCAGTTCACATTTTCAACCTACACAATATTCACATGTAGCTGTGGCAAATATTGTATCTGTGTGGAATTGTGACGATAATGCTGGCAGTTTTTCTCCGTTGAATCGCAATTCCGACTTTTTGGGCAAAAATTAACCTCATTGTCACCAGTTGAGGCTATGAGTCTTGGAGTTATTGTCTTTTAGATTTATTTGCACTGCTACTTCAAGTTCCAAGTGTTTTGCCAACGGCGCAAAGGTATAATTTATTTATATAATTTATGTTAAGCCATTTCAACTTTTCCGCAGCGGCTCCTGCTCTTGAGGTTGCCTCTCGGAAATGAGACGTAGCCAGTGTGTCGATGCAGGATGTGTCCTACAAAAGCAACCGTTCCCGTTTCTAGAGAACCCGCGTCAGTGTCTCAGGTCTCTTGGCATCGTGGTATATACACATATTCTATTCGGAGGCTCAAGGCTATAAAACAACATGTAGGCAATAAATAGTATAAGTATTTGGCTCTCGATAAAATTTTCAAACCAGTATGGTGTGTTCGAAAACAAGCAAAATTTGAACAAACAATAAATCAACCCTAATCAAGACAAAGGGAGCGAGAGACCGATTTTCACAAAAGAATTTACTTATATTAAAATTATTTAAATATTCGTAATCGTTTTATAACAAATACAAATTATATTAAAACTAATTACACTAGTCGAGCTGAACAATTTTGATCTCGGATTTAATTATTATATGTATAATATTAAGACTAATTACATTAGTTGAGCCGAACAATTTTGATCTCAGATTCAATAATTATTATATAATATTTAAACTTATTACACTAGTTGAAGCGAACACAGCATCATACCTAGATTTACATACCCATAATCAATTTAAAAGTAATACGTAATTGCGTTTGTTGTATTTATTACCTATCATGTAAAAAGTAAGATAAGTTAATTAAAGTATGATATATTATGATGACATATCGTATGATTTGTGTCATATATAAAATAACATCAATAGATCGATATGCATTACTTTTTTTTTTGAACAAATACTTCTAGTAATCCGATTCGACTTAGGCAAGTGTACTTAAAATTGGGACATTGCTTAGTATAGTAATATTTCAAAGTATTTTTGTTTATATTATATGATGTCTCTATATAATGTCATTTATGATGTACAAGAGAAATATCAAACTGAAGACCACATTTTATTTTTTCGATTTTTATACAGAAAAAATATATCTATCGTTGAAGCAGTGGTCACAGCAACTGACTGATGTGCTAGCGGTCGCGGGTTGAAACCCCGTACATGACAAATATTTGTATAAGCCATACAGATGTTTGTCGTGGTTTAGGTGTTTGTGCTTGTGTATTATGTGTGTTTCCGGACCCCCGATACATGATTCACATCCTACTGGAGGCCGTTGAGGATGGGACGTTTATTTTTTATATCATTTAAATTAACGACTTTACCCACGGTTTGGTAAAGGCTCGTTTTAAAGGTAATGGACTGGGATTTAATCAATCAAACTACATCACTGCGAATTGATAAATACACAATGTCAATTTTGACACAGCAAGCCAAGAATTTAACTCTCGACCTTTCGATTAAGATCAACATATTCTATTTAATGCGTTGCCTTAGATCTATAACTACACACATTCGAAATATTCACACGTGCTAAGTGTAAGTTATAGGAAACGGTTGTGTAAACTAATGTGTGAAGAAATTTTATACCGAGGCTAATTTTCCTGGTATCATTTTCTCTTAGTCGACCTTTAGGCCAAATGAATAAAAAAAAATGTAGGCAGTTATAACAAAGTACAAACAAATACATACAAGGACACATAAATACAGGCAGATGTTTTGTATATATGTACGTGATATAATAAGCTACAATGTCATTATCAAGTTTTATGTACGTGCTTTTGTGAAAGAAATAGTTGCATCATCAAATATTGTATATGAAGATGATCATTAGACTAAATCCAACATTTGATTTTTAATTATCAAGCATCGGTGGTTCAGTGGTAGAATGCTCGCCTGCCACGCGGGCGGCCCGGGTTCGATTCCCGGCCGATGCAGATTTTTATTACCATAATTTATTTAATAATTTAGTATATTTTTTTAATATATTAACTAAATAAATTTTTACTATCCTAATTAGTTTACACACGTAGAAAAGTTTTACTAAAGTCGTCACATACACACTAATGTACAAATAAAAAGATATATGCGCCTCTCTGATGTACAAAATACACTGCAATATTTTTCTCGGTACTTTTTACTAGCCAACATATAAAAAATTTGATATATGGGTTAACACAAAATAATGAAAAGGAATCATACCTATCCTTTTGCAGACAAAACATTAGTGAAATGCAACAAAAAATTAGTTTTACAGTTTAGTCAATCTGTTAAAACACATAAAATATAATAATTATAGAAAAATAATGTATATTTACTGTACTTCAAACATAGTAAACTAGACTGTGATTTTAAAAACATTTATATAACGGTCTACAAAGAACGAAACACGACGACAGTGCCGTCATTTCACGTCGGTGTTAAGTGCGAGCGAAGTACTTCCCCGGGCGGTGCGCCGGCCCATTCCTTACTTATAATGTACCTACATATAAAGTATAATTAGGATGAGGTATATATATTTAGGAAATAGTTTTATTTTGGTCTAATACGAGTATAACAAATATCAATATCTCCATTGCTGATGCTGAAATATACTGATCTACTGGTGGTGGAGGCTAAATGGCCTGATGGACGAAACACGTAAGAGATCCTTCATAAAATACATTCGCATATAAGGTAGAATCAAAGACTTTTGCTCGGTGTGACTAAATATAACAAAAGAGGAGAAGGGTCTTAGGAAAGTAAACTTTGAAATATGTATGAAAAATCATTACGAGAGTGAAGTGGGTTGAAAAACCTAACATTTAACAACACAACAGTGACATCCATCATGACAGTATCATGAATAGCTCCTGGATGTAAAACTGATCCTAAACATATATATCCTACAATCCACCCGCTATCCTAGCGGAATAACGTGGCAAATAAAACTACAATACTTTTCCTCCCGGAGAATAAGCTTATCCTCAGCTGTGGGCTAAATATACAGTACAGTTTAGATACTTCCATATAATCGTTTAATTCGTTTTTATTGTAGTCTACGCTTAAATTCTGAAACTCGTTTACAAAGCTTCACTGACAAGCCAAACATCTTTATCCGGTCTTGGGCTCCGTCCAAATAGGTTGGCATGCCGGATAACTTGCATACACACGAAGCAACATTAGTTTAAACTTTATGTGCATTCATGTGAGATATGTCTACTTTGATCAAAATAAATAATAGTGTCTATGTGAAAATTATAAGTTATATTCTAACATATATTACAATATTATTTGAGTTCTACATGTACCTACTATTTTTACTATTGTAAAATATTTTATTTTGTTTAAAAATTTTGTGTTACTCATCTAACTGTTGTCTCAGTCAGCATCGCGGATAATTTTCGTTGTTTAAAAAAATATTGCCTGGCTATGTTACACGACTCATCACTGGATTATTTATTTACCTACCTACTCATCCTTCGCAGTTTCAAACGTCTCGTTTATTTTTACTGTTTTGTTAAGAGGAAAGGGTACCGGAGAGAATTTTTAAAAATAGGTATTTGAATAAAATGTTCCTGTCTCGCTCCCCGAGACCTATTCACCAACAGAAAGAAAGGAACAACTGTAGCTCAGACCGTTTTAGGTAGAAAATTATTGACCGAAACAGCATTTTGTAGTCGACTATTTCCTCCACAAAACATGCCAATGTTTTTTTTAATATACCTAACTAAAAAAAACCTCCAGCTATGTCCCTATGTGCTCGTTTTTTTTTTTTTTTTTTGTAAATATGCCTAATTTTTTTTTATTGAATGATTGTCTGTTAATGTATAAAAAAGTTGGCAATATTTCTTGTTTTTGAAGACTCCTACTCCCTATGATAAAAAGAAAATGAAAAAAAAAGAGACACAGGAGCATAGTTATGGCAGTCAAAGGTTTTATGTTACAAAAATATTTGATCTAGTGTCATTATCCAGGGAGGAAACAGTCGACTACGTTTGTATGGAGAAAGAGCCGGTATTCTTTCCTCTTAAAGCTTTTTCTAAAATAATTATTATATATCTCTTTGTTACATGGATGTAATGGTAAATCCCGATGTAAGCTGGTTTCATAGGAATAGAATTTAAAAAAAATATTTAAATAGCATATATAGCATGGATAACAGTATATAAAGCGGAAGTTTGTCTGTTCGTTTATCATTTAAACCAATCTAAATTAAGGAGAGAGAGAGAAAAAGACATTGAACACGGGTTAAAACGCGCGGGTTATCTATTTTAATAAAGAAGAAAGATTTTGTTGAAATTCTCTAGGAACAATTTAAATACAAATTGCTTTACAAGCCCAAAACAATTTAAAATGTACCTTATTAAAATAAATGAAAAATATCGCTACTAACTTGATCTTAAAAAATACAAGCTGTAGTTCATGCATGTATAAAATAGGAACGATACTTTGTTATGAAGCCTGCTGGCAAGGCGCCCGCTTACCAAACCATACAAATTGCATTTTTTGCCTAAATAATACGACAGAATTACTAGCTTAGTGGTTGAATGTTTCAAATTGCTTTAATATTATTTATATCATAAATACACGACAAAAAAAAACTGACAAGTTTAAATATAGCATTTAATGAATGATGATCTTATCGTATTACCTAATATCATAATAATTGTTTACTTCTATATGTACATTAGTTTCAAATGAAAATTACAATATTATACAATACCGTTCTGGTGTAGTGGTGCGAGTAGTTGCTTCTCAACACTGCGCGCCGGCCGGTGCGGTCGCGGGCTCGATTTCCGCTCGGGACAGATATTTGTATTTATACAAATATTTGTTTCCGGTCTGGGTTTATGTCCTTATGGGTCTTCCCACCGTGCCTCGGAGAGCACGTAAAGCTGTTGGTCCCGGTGGTTATCATACCATTATAAGGAAATTATCCACTGACCCGCAGTGGAGCAGCGTGGTGGATTAAGATCCAACCCTTCTTCTACATGGAGGAGAGGCCTTCGCTCAGCAGTGAGTGGTTTACAGGCTGATACAGTACAGTACTATATTTACAAGTGCCCCATGTCTAGCTGAGCCTCAATCAGTATTGAAATTCGATACTTGAGCGATTTCTCGCGATCGCGCAAGTTACGCATTAGTCTCACCGGTGTTGTTGTGCGACAAGCCTTAACGCCGCCGCCGAAACGCCAGGTGCGATTCTCACTCGGTGAAGATATTTGTATTTGTCCAAATATTATACAATAGTGTATGTCCTTGTGGGTCTTCCCACCGTGTCTAGGAGAGCATGTCAAGCTACGGTCCTAATTGTTATCACCTGATAGGGATTGTTACCACCTGATAGGGATTGTTACACATAGTAGAGTTTTGACGACACGTTAGCGCAGTGGTCACAGCAACTGGCTTATGCGCTACTGATCGTGGGTTCGATCCCCGCACATAACAAATATCTGTATAGGCTATACGGATATTTGTCGTAGTCTGGGCGTTTGTGCTTGTGTGTTGTGTGTATTTCCGTACCCCCGACACAGGATAAACATCCTACCGGGGGCCGTTGAGTGTGAGATTCTTATTTATTTATTAGTAAAGTAATTATCCGATAAGCGCCAGTAAAACAGCGTCATGGATTAAATTCCAATTCTTTTCTGTATGTTGAGGAGGTCTTTACTCACCAGCGTGACCTTTACAGACTGAATCAGTTTGATTCAGTTCACATTTTCAATCTACACAATATTCACATGTAGCTGTGGCAAATATTGTATCTGTGTGGAATTGTGACGATAATGCTGGCAGTTTTTCCCCGTTGAATCGCAATTCACAACCCAAAAAGTCGTTTTGGGCAAAAATTAACCTCATTGTCACCAGTTGAGGCTATGAGTCTTTGAGTTATTGTCTTTTAGATTTATTTGCACTGCTACTTCAAGTTCCAAGTGTTTTGCCAACGGCGCAAAGGTATAATTTATTTATATAATTTATGTTAAGCCATTTCAACTTTTCCGCAGCGGCTCCTGCTCTTGAGGTTGCCTCTCGGAAATGAGACGTAGCCAGTATGTCGATGCAGGATGTGTCCTAGAAAAGCACCCGTTCCCGTTCCCAGGGAACCCGCGTCAGTATCTCAGGTCTCTTGGCATCGTGGTATTAAAATTATACACATATTCTCTTCGAAGGCTCAAGGCTATAAAACAACATGTAGGCAATAAATATAGTATAAGTATTTGGCTCTCGATAAAATTTTCAAACCAGTATGGTGTGTTCGAAAATAAGCAAATTTTTAACAAACAATAAATCAACCCTAATCAAGACAAAGGGAGCGAGAGACCGATTTTCACAAAAGAATTTACTTATATTAAAATTATTTAAATATTCGTAATCGTTTTATAACAAATACAAATTATATTAAAACTAATTACACTAGTCGAGCCGAACAATTTTGATCTCGGATTTAATTATTATATGTATAATATTAAGACTAATTACACTAGTTGAGCCGAACAATTTTGATCTCAGATTCAATAATTATTATATAATATTTAAACTAATTACACTAGTTGAAGCGAACACAGCATCATACCTAGATTTACATACCCATAATCAATTTAAAAGTAATACGTAATTGCGTTTGTTGTATTTATTACCTATCATGTAAAAAGTAAGATAAGTTAATTAAAATATGATATATTACGATAACATATCGTATGATTTGTGTCATATATAAAATAACATCAATAGATCGATATGCATTACTTTTTTTTGAACAAATACTTCTAGTAATCCGATTCGACTTAGGCAAGTGTACTTAAAATTGGGACATTGCTTAGTATAGTAATATTTCAAAGTATTTTTATGTTTATATTATATGATGTCTCTATATAATGTCATTTATGATGTACAAGAGAAATATCAAACTGAAGACCACATTTTATTTTTGCGATTCTTATACAGAAAAAATATATCTATCGTTGACACAGTGGTCACAGCAACTGACTGATGTGCTATGCGGTCGCGGGTTGAAACCCCGTACATGACAAATGTTTGTATAAGCCATACAGATGTTTGTCGTGGTCTGGACGTTTGTGCTTGTGTATTATGTGTGTTTCCGGACCCCCGACACAGGATTCACATCCTAATGGAGGCCGTCGAGTATGGGACGTTTATTATTTATATCATTTAAATTAACGAGTTTACCCACGGTTGGGAAGTAACCTTAAAAGGCTCGTTTTAAAGGTAATGGACTGGGATTTAATCAATCAAACTACATCACTGCGAATTGATAAATACACAATGTCAATTTTGAAACAGCAAGCCAAGAATTTAACTCTCGACCTTTACGTTAAGATCATCTTATTCTATTTAATGCGTTGCCTTAGATCTATAATTACACACATACGAAATATTTACACGTGCTAAGTGTAAGTTATAGGAAACGGTTGTGTAAACTAATGTATGAATAAATTTTATACAGAGGCTAGTTTTCCTGGTATCATTTTCTCTTAGTCGACCTTTAGGCCAAATGAATAAAAAAAATGTAGCTGGTTACAACAAAGTACAAACAAATACATACAAGCACACATAAATACAGGCAGATGTTTTTGTACATATGTACGTGATATAATAAGCTACAATGTTATTATCAAGTTTTATGTACGTGTTTTTGTGAAAGGAATAGTTGCATCATCAAATGTATGAAGAAGACCATTAGACTACATCCAACATTTGATTTTAGTTATCAAGCATCGGTGGTTCAGTGGTAGAATGCTCGCCTGCCACGCGGGCGGCCCGGGTTCGATTCCCGGCCGATGCAGATTTTTTATTACCATAATTTATTTAATAATTTAGTATATTTTTTTTAATATATTAACTAAATAAATTTTTACTATCCTAATTAGTTTATACACGTAGAAAAGTTTTACTAAAGTCGTCACATACACACTAATGTACAAATAAAAAGATATATGCGCCTCTCTGATGTACAAAATACACTGCAATATTTTTCTCGGTACTTTTTACTAGCCAACATATAAAAAATTTGATATATGGGTTAACACAAAATAATGAAAAGGAATCATACCTATCCTTTTGCAGACAAAACATTAGTGAAATGCAACAAAAAATTAGTTTTACAGTTTAGTCAATCTGTTAAAACACATAAAATATAATAATTATAGAAAAATAATGTATATTTACTGTACTTCAAACATAGTAAACTAGACTGTGATTTTAAAAACATTTATATAACGGTCTACAAAGAACGAAACACGACGACAGTGCCGTCATTTCACGTCGGTGTTAAGTGCGAGCGAAGTACTTCCCCGGGCGGTGCGCCGGCCCATTCCTTACTTATAATGTACCTACATATAAAGTATAATTAGGATGAGGTATATATATTTAGGAAATAGTTTTATTTTGGTCTAATACGAGTATAACAAATATCAATATCTCCATTGCTGATGCTGAAATATACTGATCTACTGGTGGTGGAGGCTAAATGGCCTGATGGACGAAACACGTAAGAGATCCTTCATAAAATACATTCGCATATAAGGTAGAATCAAAGACTTTTGCTCGGTGTGACTAAATATAACAAAAGAGGAGAAGGGTCTTAGGAAAGTAAACTTTGAAATATGTATGAAAAATCATTACGAGAGTGAAGTGGGTTGAAAAACCTAACATTTAACAACACAACAGTGACATCCATCATGACAGTATCATGAATAGCTCCTGGATGTAAAACTGATCCTAAACATATATATCCTACAATCCACCCGCTATCCTAGCGGAATAACGTGGCAAATAAAACTACAATACTTTTCCTCCCGGAGAATAAGCTTATCCTCAGCTGTGGGCTAAATATACAGTACAGTTTAGATACTTCCATATAATCGTTTAATTCGTTTTTATTGTAGTCTACGCTTAAATTCTGAAACTCGTTTACAAAGCTTCACTGACAAGCCAAACATCTTTATCCGGTCTTGGGCTCCGTCCAAATAGGTTGGCATGCCGGATAACTTGCATACACACGAAGCAACATTAGTTTAAACTTTATGTGCATTCATGTGAGATATGTCTACTTTGATCAAAATAAATAATAGTGTCTATGTGAAAATTATAAGTTATATTCTAACATATATTACAATATTATTTGAGTTCTACATGTACCTACTATTTTTACTATTGTAAAATATTTTATTTTGTTTAAAAATTTTGTGTTACTCATCTAACTGTTGTCTCAGTCAGCATCGCGGATAATTTTCGTTGTTTAAAAAAATATTGCCTGGCTATGTTACACGACTCATCACTGGATTATTTATTTACCTACCTACTCATCCTTCGCAGTTTCAAACGTCTCGTTTATTTTTACTGTTTTGTTAAGAGGAAAGGGTACCGGAGAGAATTTTTAAAAATAGGTATTTGAATAAAATGTTCCTGTCTCGCTCCCCGAGACCTATTCACCAACAGAAAGAAAGGAACAACTGTAGCTCAGACCGTTTTAGGTAGAAAATTATTGACCGAAACAGCATTTTGTAGTCGACTATTTCCTCCACAAAACATGCCAATGTTTTTTTTAATATACCTAACTAAAAAAAACCTCCAGCTATGTCCCTATGTGCTCGTTTTTTTTTTTTTTTTTTGTAAATATGCCTAATTTTTTTTTATTGAATGATTGTCTGTTAATGTATAAAAAAGTTGGCAATATTTCTTGTTTTTGAAGACTCCTACTCCCTATGATAAAAAGAAAATGAAAAAAAAAGAGACACAGGAGCATAGTTATGGCAGTCAAAGGTTTTATGTTACAAAAATATTTGATCTAGTGTCATTATCCAGGGAGGAAACAGTCGACTACGTTTGTATGGAGAAAGAGCCGGTATTCTTTCCTCTTAAAGCTTTTTCTAAAATAATTATTATATATCTCTTTGTTACATGGATGTAATGGTAAATCCCGATGTAAGCTGGTTTCATAGGAATAGAATTTAAAAAAAATATTTAAATAGCATATATAGCATGGATAACAGTATATAAAGCGGAAGTTTGTCTGTTCGTTTATCATTTAAACCAATCTAAATTAAGGAGAGAGAGAGAAAAAGACATTGAACACGGGTTAAAACGCGCGGGTTATCTATTTTAATAAAGAAGAAAGATTTTGTTGAAATTCTCTAGGAACAATTTAAATACAAATTGCTTTACAAGCCCAAAACAATTTAAAATGTACCTTATTAAAATAAATGAAAAATATCGCTACTAACTTGATCTTAAAAAATACAAGCTGTAGTTCATGCATGTATAAAATAGGAACGATACTTTGTTATGAAGCCTGCTGGCAAGGCGCCCGCTTACCAAACCATACAAATTGCATTTTTTGCCTAAATAATACGACAGAATTACTAGCTTAGTGGTTGAATGTTTCAAATTGCTTTAATATTATTTATATCATAAATACACGACAAAAAAAAACTGACAAGTTTAAATATAGCATTTAATGAATGATGATCTTATCGTATTACCTAATATCATAATAATTGTTTACTTCTATATGTACATTAGTTTCAAATGAAAATTACAATATTATACAATACCGTTCTGGTGTAGTGGTGCGAGTAGTTGCTTCTCAACACTGCGCGCCGGCCGGTGCGGTCGCGGGCTCGATTTCCGCTCGGGACAGATATTTGTATTTATACAAATATTTGTTTCCGGTCTGGGTTTATGTCCTTATGGGTCTTCCCACCGTGCCTCGGAGAGCACGTAAAGCTGTTGGTCCCGGTGGTTATCATACCATTATAAGGAAATTATCCACTGACCCGCAGTGGAGCAGCGTGGTGGATTAAGATCCAACCCTTCTTCTACATGGAGGAGAGGCCTTCGCTCAGCAGTGAGTGGTTTACAGGCTGATACAGTACAGTACTATATTTACAAGTGCCCCATGTCTAGCTGAGCCTCAATCAGTATTGAAATTCGATACTTGAGCGATTTCTCGCGATCGCGCAAGTTACGCATTAGTCTCACCGGTGTTGTTGTGCGACAAGCCTTAACGCCGCCGCCGAAACGCCAGGTGCGATTCTCACTCGGTGAAGATATTTGTATTTGTCCAAATATTATACAATAGTGTATGTCCTTGTGGGTCTTCCCACCGTGTCTAGGAGAGCATGTCAAGCTACGGTCCTAATTGTTATCACCTGATAGGGATTGTTACCACCTGATAGGGATTGTTACACATAGTAGAGTTTTGACGACACGTTAGCGCAGTGGTCACAGCAACTGGCTTATGCGCTACTGATCGTGGGTTCGATCCCCGCACATAACAAATATCTGTATAGGCTATACGGATATTTGTCGTAGTCTGGGCGTTTGTGCTTGTGTGTTGTGTGTATTTCCGTACCCCCGACACAGGATAAACATCCTACCGGGGGCCGTTGAGTGTGAGATTCTTATTTATTTATTAGTAAAGTAATTATCCGATAAGCGCCAGTAAAACAGCGTCATGGATTAAATTCCAATTCTTTTCTGTATGTTGAGGAGGTCTTTACTCACCAGCGTGACCTTTACAGACTGAATCAGTTTGATTCAGTTCACATTTTCAATCTACACAATATTCACATGTAGCTGTGGCAAATATTGTATCTGTGTGGAATTGTGACGATAATGCTGGCAGTTTTTCCCCGTTGAATCGCAATTCACAACCCAAAAAGTCGTTTTGGGCAAAAATTAACCTCATTGTCACCAGTTGAGGCTATGAGTCTTTGAGTTATTGTCTTTTAGATTTATTTGCACTGCTACTTCAAGTTCCAAGTGTTTTGCCAACGGCGCAAAGGTATAATTTATTTATATAATTTATGTTAAGCCATTTCAACTTTTCCGCAGCGGCTCCTGCTCTTGAGGTTGCCTCTCGGAAATGAGACGTAGCCAGTATGTCGATGCAGGATGTGTCCTAGAAAAGCACCCGTTCCCGTTCCCAGGGAACCCGCGTCAGTATCTCAGGTCTCTTGGCATCGTGGTATTAAAATTATACACATATTCTCTTCGAAGGCTCAAGGCTATAAAACAACATGTAGGCAATAAATATAGTATAAGTATTTGGCTCTCGATAAAATTTTCAAACCAGTATGGTGTGTTCGAAAATAAGCAAATTTTTAACAAACAATAAATCAACCCTAATCAAGACAAAGGGAGCGAGAGACCGATTTTCACAAAAGAATTTACTTATATTAAAATTATTTAAATATTCGTAATCGTTTTATAACAAATACAAATTATATTAAAACTAATTACACTAGTCGAGCCGAACAATTTTGATCTCGGATTTAATTATTATATGTATAATATTAAGACTAATTACACTAGTTGAGCCGAACAATTTTGATCTCAGATTCAATAATTATTATATAATATTTAAACTAATTACACTAGTTGAAGCGAACACAGCATCATACCTAGATTTACATACCCATAATCAATTTAAAAGTAATACGTAATTGCGTTTGTTGTATTTATTACCTATCATGTAAAAAGTAAGATAAGTTAATTAAAATATGATATATTACGATAACATATCGTATGATTTGTGTCATATATAAAATAACATCAATAGATCGATATGCATTACTTTTTTTTGAACAAATACTTCTAGTAATCCGATTCGACTTAGGCAAGTGTACTTAAAATTGGGACATTGCTTAGTATAGTAATATTTCAAAGTATTTTTATGTTTATATTATATGATGTCTCTATATAATGTCATTTATGATGTACAAGAGAAATATCAAACTGAAGACCACATTTTATTTTTGCGATTCTTATACAGAAAAAATATATCTATCGTTGACACAGTGGTCACAGCAACTGACTGATGTGCTATGCGGTCGCGGGTTGAAACCCCGTACATGACAAATGTTTGTATAAGCCATACAGATGTTTGTCGTGGTCTGGACGTTTGTGCTTGTGTATTATGTGTGTTTCCGGACCCCCGACACAGGATTCACATCCTAATGGAGGCCGTCGAGTATGGGACGTTTATTATTTATATCATTTAAATTAACGAGTTTACCCACGGTTGGGAAGTAACCTTAAAAGGCTCGTTTTAAAGGTAATGGACTGGGATTTAATCAATCAAACTAAATCACTGCGAATTGATAAATACACAATGTCAATTTTGAAACAGCAAGCCAAGAATTTAACTCTCGACCTTTACGTTAAGATCATCTTATTCTATTTAATGCGTTGCCTTAGATCTATAATTACACACATACGAAATATTTACACGTGCTAAGTGTAAGTTATAGGAAACGGTTGTGTAAACTAATGTATGAATAAATTTTATACAGAGGCTAGTTTTCCTGGTATCATTTTCTCTTAGTCGACCTTTAGGCCAAATGAATAAAAAAAATGTAGCTGGTTACAACAAAGTACAAACAAATACATACAAGCACACATAAATACAGGCAGATGTTTTTGTACATATGTACGTGATATAATAAGCTACAATGTTATTATCAAGTTTTATGTACGTGTTTTTGTGAAAGGAATAGTTGCATCATCAAATGTATGAAGAAGACCATTAGACTACATCCAACATTTGATTTTAGTTATCAAGCATCGGTGGTTCAGTGGTAGAATGCTCGCCTGCCACGCGGGCGGCCCGGGTTCGATTCCCGGCCGATGCAGATTTTTTATTACCATAATTTATTTAATAATTTAGTATATTTTTTTTAATATATTAACTAAATAAATTTTTACTATCCTAATTAGTTTATACACGTAGAAAAGTTTTACTAAAGTCGTCACATACACACTAATGTACAAATAAAAAGATATATGCGCCTCTCTGATATACAAAATACACACTGCAATATTTTTTTCGGTACTTTTTACTAGCCAACATATAATAAAATATTGATATATGGGTTAACACAAAATAATGAAAAGGAATCATACCTATCCTTTTTGCAGACAAAACATTAGTGAAATGCAACAAAAAAATTAGTTATACAGTTTAGTCAATCTGTTAAAACACATAAAATATAATAATTATAGAAAAATAATGTATATTTACTGTACTTCAAACATAGTAAACTAGACTGTGATTTTAAAAACTTTTATAAGCTACAAAGAAAGAAACACGACGACAGTGCCGGCATTTCACGTCGGTGTTAAGTGAGAGCGAAGTACATCCCCGGGCGCGCCGGCCCATTCAGCGGCAAGCAGCATGGCGCTACTTGATCCTCATCATCATGGCATTAATATTAATTTGTACACGAACATATCCAATAAGCATTTTCGATTCGCGAGAGTGACACAGACAGTGAGACATGGATTTTTTGTTTTTTGTTAGACCTTATTTTAAAACGAGATGTCACATAAAGCGCTTTTGAATGCTTTTGCTTTTGACTGGCCCGTGGCGCAGTTAGCAGTGGCCCTGTTTTCTGTTCCAGGGTTGTGGGTTCGATTCCTGCCCTGAGTCTGTGTGTAATATGTATTTATTTATATGTAGGTATATCTATTTTTAAAAAAAATGTATATCAGTCGGCTGTTACCTAAAAGACAGGCATCAAGTTGCCTACCTTAGGGACAGTCGACCGTGTGTGTATATTAAACATATTTATTTATTTATTCCAATTTCTTGAGATAAATGTAATACACTTGTATAAAATAAGACTACACACGCGTATTCAGGCCCACTACGCACAAAAGTAATTATAGCGTTCGGATTTCTCAAGTTATTAAACGCAAAAGGAAGCCCAGGTTTTTGAATCCCTTTCTACAGATAGAGTCAATATGGGAATGAAAGCGTAATTTTTTGTCTTTATCTAGGCATTACCTAGATCACGAATTTCACTACATTTATGTTAAGATTTTTTTTTATTAATTATTAAAAATATTACCTTTTATTTCTCTATTTTATATGGTTTTTTTTTTTTTTGCCATATTATAGCCAGTCCTACTATAAACGAAATAATCTTTTTTACCGGCTACTAGGAACAGCATCGGGAAAAATACAAGGCAATTTAAGTTTGTGGTCCGACTAACGAATGCCGAAGATATCGGTGATCATACACAAGTAACCGTTTTTCATGTCATTTTCTTAAACCGTTAAAAATTAAATGAGATTTAAAAAAGTCATTGCACCTTTAGATGTCAGACAGGTAACAATACCGTCGAGGACTAAAATATTATCAAATACATTTAAATTCATTAATATACATATAACTTCTCTGCCAGTTGAAATTAGTAAGTAATCATTTTATAATCATTTTTAATTTAAATTTTAGTTAATAATCTAAAGTTATTTTGATCGATACAATTGTTATTATTTTTATTGTAATCGGTAAATTGAATGATTTTAATACTCTGTATTCTCAGTAATTCATCATAGTTTGCTTGGTTTCGTAAGGCGGATCTACGCCATGTACTTATTATGTGTTTATAACAATCTTTGGAATCTGTTCTGGTGACGATTTTCGAAATATGTGCTATTTATAAAAAAATATTATATACTATTTATTTCCATTAAAATAAATAAATACTTTAATTTTATTTATACATAGTTTAATTTATAAAGAAGTATAAAGCTTTACAGAGACGGCAAAGTGTTGTACATTCTCATTTTTTTCAGGCAATGTTAGAGCTTTTAATAAATTAGATAATGTTTTATTCGTTATTTTTAATCCCATTTTAACAGGAGTAATATAATTTTTTTTTTTTATTTTTTTTATTTATTTATACTTTATTGTCCAACAATACAAAATGTACAATAGTTGTAACAAAAGGCGGACTTAATGCCTAGTGGCATTCTCTCCCAGTCAACCTTTAGGCCAAACAGAAAATTTTGAAGGCGGTAACAATAAAGTGGTAAACATGTATATAAATACACTTCGGACACATACATATGTATACATATACACATACATACACTCATACATACATACATACATACATACATACATACATACATACATACATACACATATACATATATACAAAAACATAAACACAAAGCTTAATAATATATACTTATATAAAATACAATAAAATAAAATTATAAGTAAATTTGTAATACACATGTAGCAGCAACAATTCTATGAGATACCACTTCGAAGCAAATGCTCCCGGAGATGCCTTTTAAAGGAAAACTTGGTCTCTGCCCTTCTTAAGGTATCTGGGATCCCGTTCCAAAGTCGGACAGCTTCTACAGAGAAAGAGTTTGTGACGAAACTAGAACGGTGAGAAGGGAAAGAAAGAAGAAGGGAATCTTTAGAACGAAGCTGGCGATCATGAACATCGCACAAAAATTTAAATTTTTCTTTCAAATATAGAGGAGAAAGAGGGTAAAAAAGAATAGAGTATAGTGAGGTAAGTATACGCAGCTCTCTGCGTTGTCGAATGGGAAGCCATTTGAGTTGAGTTCGATAATGAGACACATGATCGAATTTTCTGAGACAGAAGATGAAACGCAGACAATTGTTTAAAAGACGATCGAGTTTATCGAGAAAGATTTCATTGAGGTCAGGGAAACAGACATCAGCATAGTCTATGATGGGAAAAATAAGAGAATGGACAAGTAGAACTTTAGTCTTTGTAGGAAGAAAGTTTCTTAGCCGATTAAGATACCTTAACTTTGCAGTAACGGAGCGGCTGATTTCCATGATGTGAACTTTCCAGCTTAAAGAAGAGTCAATGTGGAGGCCGAGATCTTTAACATTTTGGCAGTATGGTATTATACAATTATTCAGCATGACAGATGGTAGAGAGTCTAGGTCGATAGTGGAGACTAGGCGAGAGCTACCAATAATGATCGCCTGACACTTAGTAGGATTAACTAGAATGCCAAATTTGTTAGACCAAGTGCTTACATTCAGGAGATTCTGATTAATCCTGTTTACAGCTGTATACAAGTCTTCTAACTTGGTGTGTACATAAAGCTGCAAATCGTCTGCGTAGAAATGGTAAGAGCATTCGATGGAGGAAGCGAGTAAATTAATAAAAAGAGAGAAGATAAGAGGAGACAAGATGCCCCCTTGAGGAACACCAGATGATAGCTCAAGCCAATCGGAAGAGACATGATCAAGACGAACAGCCTGTTGACGACCGCGAAGATAGGAGCAGAACCAATCCAGAACTGATGATGAGAAGTTAAGGTGTTTGAGTATGGCAAGGGCAATATCATGATCAACCATGTTAAATGCATTAGAGAAATCGATTAAGACCAGTATGGTGATCAATCTATTTTCCATGCCCACCCGAATATCTTCAGTAACCTTCAGAAGAGCGGTTGCGGTACTGTGACCAGCTCTAAAACCAGATTGAAACATATTGAGAATATTATTTTTATAGACGAAAGAGGAAACTTGCTTATAGACACATGCTTCTAAGATTTTTGAAAAGAATGGAAGGATGGAGATAGGTCGAAAGTGATTTAGCTGGCAAGGGTTAGGAACCTTAGGAAGAGGAAGAACATAAGCTTTCTTCCAGAGAGCAGGAAAAACCCCGGATATGAGAGAAGAATTGATAATATGAGTAATAGCTGGAAGAACATAACTAAGGATGGGAATGATCATAGAGCGATTGATGCAGTCAACGCCAGTAGCATTAGAAGTAGTGGAGAAAATAATTGTTCGAACATCATCATCAGTTACAGTGGAAAAAACTAAGTCATTATAAGGAAGGGGAGTTATGGAGTCAATGTCCGAAAGTGTGAATAATTTAGTGTTAGGATTTAATGGTAAAGAAAGCGAAAAGTGTTGATTTAAAGAATTAGCGGAGAAAGTGGACCCATAATTTTTGTTATCTCTCTTATTATTAGGGCTTACGGTTTCAAGAAATTTCCATACCGAGGCTGGAGAAGCATTGGTGACACTATATCCAGTTAAGGTAAATTAACTGGATATATTGGTGACAATATATCCAGTTAATTTACCTTAACAGATAGAAGGGTCGCGCTTAAAAACACGTCGAGGTTACCGCGTGACGAATGACCCCTCAAGGGTCACCATCTATCACTCAGGTCCTATAGGTATAATTTTAGAATTCAACATTTACGTGCCTTTATGTATATTAGCATCAATCTTATAAATGTTAATGTCGGATAATAGTATTTGTTTTATTAAAATTTTAAAATAGAAATTACTAGATGATAATCGCTTTTACACATAAGTAGACATTTGACTAATTTTTCAATAATATGGTGATATTAATTTTTATAGCCCATTTTAAAAGAAGAAAAAAAAACAAGTTCCAACTTTGTTAATAATAATAATTTAAAAAAAAAAACGAGAAAACAAACCTAACTAACCAATAATACTCGTAGTTTACCCTAGTTAGATTACGAGTATATATATATATATATATATATATATATATGTGTGTGTATTATATAAAATAAATACTACAAAAAGCGTACTATATCATATATTTGTTTTATTACATAATGAATTTCCGGGAACGCATAAGTAATTCATGTAAATAAATGTTTACAAATAAGAAATACGTTCAATTATTTTTATTACAATCTAGATGGTCACTCGGTAATGTCACAATATATTAGGTTAGTTTATAATATGAATTTATATGTACTTAGTATATTTATATCATTATCTTGTGGCATTGATTTAGAATATTATATTGACGATGATCATGACAACAATTCGGGTCAATTCATTAGTGAAATGGATGATGCTCGAAGAACGATTGAAATCAATGATATTTCCAAAGTGAAATCGTTAAGTGTGTCAAATAATATTAATAACTTTAATAATTCACATTTTAATAAAAGTTATATTGAAAATGATGATATAATATTAGCGTATGAAGTCGCAAAACGAATGGGTTCACTACATAACGTTTCAACAATTATCAGAGACGAGAACATTACTCTGAATTATACAAAAAATCTCTTAGCAAACTCTGCTAAGCCTAAATGGACCACTTCTAGAAATATATTTGAATTAAAAACATTTAAAGAATATGATTACAAGGATGACGAAAATGAAGACTTTTACCAACCTCTGCGTTACAAAACCCCATCTGATACTTCTGATACTAAAAACTATACCATCACTTATAACATTACAACTAATTCAATCTTGTTTAATTTAGAACCAGCTGTTGAGTTTGACAATAGAACGGAAAACATGCGAAAAAATAAAGTTGACGATAACATATGGTACGTGCCCCATGAGTTTCCTTGTTGGGAGCTACCTATTTTATATGGAGAATTAGGTGTGAAGAAAAAGAAATCTGACGTATTTATAATTTATGGCGGTAAATTAACTAACGTTATCGTTCCTTGGATGAAAACACAATCAAATTATAAAGCAGATGAACCATTCATAACCCCCGCTATCAACAAATGGTGTGAAGTAGAACCGTGTTATGGTGATCATACGCTTTGTTTATTTCCTAATAATCATATATCAAATATATGTGATAAGGGATATAAAGTAATAGTACCAACTACAGTAGAACAATTTACTATAATTAATACGTTAAATTCGATGCGTAACAGAGTCGCTAATGGTCTAGCCCGTAAGTATTCACATCTGCCTACCGCCTCAAATATGGTACAAGTTACGTATGATTATGATCTTGAGAAAATCTCAGAGGCGTGGCTTCGTCAGTGTCTACCAGGTGCACCGCCTTGCTCTGCTCTCGACGGTAACATAGTTTCTCAACTTGAATGCACAAAATATATGAAGTATTGTTGTTTGGAGAACTCCAAGACTATTTCGCAATGGTAATAATAAATGTATACTTATAATTTATTACAAAGATAGCTTTTCTCTCATTTACGTTTATAATAATTGCAGATTTCTATTTCAGCGTACCTAAAACGGAATGTTTTATTTATCCTGTTATCGGTTGTCTCCATGTCTGGTTTTCTAGTGCTGGAAAGCAATTGACCACTACAGATATTAGTTGTGGTCGTGCTACAGTAAAAACTTTCAATACAGTTCAATTACTTTGGGCCAAAACAACAAAAATCGGATGTGCCTTTGGCGAAAGAACAAATGGTGATATTAGAGTTATATGTAATTTTTCTCCAGGTGCCCCATTTTATTTGGATACAAAGCTTTTTTGCGGCTTAATCGCACACAACGATATAGATTTCCTTCGGAATAATGGAAATATAACAAATTCCACATTTTTATCTTATTTGGGTATAAATTTGAACCACGTCATTAAGAAACCTCGTTACAATATTTCTGACATCAATGCATTAAGCGTGCCATTTGATACGGAGAATTTAAGATCAATGTGGGGCACAAAGAGTTTGACTAAAGTATACAAAGAAGGTTGGGTGAGGAATGAAATCAATGATCGCAGTAATGGTACGAAAGGAATGGTAGCTAGATTAGTGGCTAGATATAAGTTTATCGATGAAAGTGAATCGAGATGTGACACTGGGGAATCTGTATATGAGGTTGGAACTCCGGGATCTTTGTGTGTAGAGAAAAGTAGGACGTTCCATGCCCTGTGCTACGACTATCGAGATCCTACACCTGGTTATAGAATTATCGCTATTGTTGCTCCAATTATTCTTTTTTCATTAATACTTTATGACTTATTTAGTGGCGTAGTAAGACAGACTACAAGTATATACTAATCTGTTGTCAAGATCAAGAGCTTTTTTAAGTCCTAAAGTAGGCTTAAAGGTTCGAAAATTGTAGAGATTATAATCTGCTAAAAAAGTAACCATTATACCCACACAAAGAGTGTCATATTATATTGAAATTATCTGGAACTGATTTTTACATTATATTAATAAATAAATTTTAACAACCTCATATGTTATAAATAATTTATTATAGATAACTAAGAAAGAAAATGTTTCATAGATAGTTGACACGTTAGAAAATATGATTTATTTTAAAAAAATAAGGTTTACTAAATTTAAAAGTCATGTGCAAGCATCGGTGGTTCAGTGGTAGAAGCTCGCCTGCCACGCGGGCGGCCCGGGTTCGATTCCCGGCCGATGCAAATTATTATTAATATTTTTTTCTAATATATTAATTTGATATTTAATAATTCAAAACGCAGACCCACAATAGCTACATTTTACATTTACATTTTTATGGGTAAAACAGCTAGATACAGCTAGTGTTGAAATTTTATTTTTGTCTTTTACAAATCAAATCAGAATTTGTAGCAATGTACATAACAGTTGTTGAAAAAACCCATGTTTTTGTAACATATTACACTATTTTGATGTATATTTGAGCTGTTTTTTATTAAAATAAAACTGCGGTAAACAGCATAGTTTGTTTTTGTACCCATGTGTTGAAGGGGTTAGCAGAAACGGCAACGCCTGCGTCTGACGTACACTTACATTACAAAGCTTAAAACTAGTTCGCATTAGTCCAATAACTTGCTCGAGTAAAATTTTTTTTTTTTCGACATAGTGAGAATTTACTCTTTCTTGAGTTTTTAACTCACCAGTAGTTACTCGTCATTCTTATAGAAGTTTAAATCGATCATTTAATTGAGTCCATTAGAAAAATGTAACTCACTTATGTATTTTACTTAATCGAGGTCCTATTAGAACAGTAGTAGGTAATCAATTATATACATAGAATAGTATTTTAGTGTATAAATTACTTTCGACTCGACCAAATTATTAAGCCTTAAAATATTGATCTAGTCCGAAGTAGGCATAACCCAAACAAACCATAACTCGCGAAGAGTACTATGCAAGTGAGAATAAGAAAAAAGTAACTACATTTCATACATTAGTAGTAATATTTTTGTTAGTATTTCATTGTATTGAAGTATATTACTATAAAATATGAAACCATTTTTTTTTTATTTACATTATTTTGTTTATTTATTTATCTATACCTACCAGAACAGTTGTAAAATATCCAATGGTCTTAACTGGTTATAATTTTATAAATTTTATACCAAAATTGTCAGTAAATAATTAGTTTAAGTTTTGCATTGTAAATACGTTTCATCTATGTCTTTGTCTCATCCGTTTTTTTTTTTTTTTTAAGTTATAAAAATGAGACATTGTAATTGAGATAAAATCATCCATAGGTCTTTATAGCTATGTATATGTCTAGGTGATATTAAAACAGAGGCAGTTTCGGTATTATTCGGTGAACAAATGTATTTTATCTCGGCAATGCCGCCAGTATTCGGGTCACGCTCCCGACCGTACGTCGTACGTCTACATATTACTAACAGAAAATAGTTGAAGCCCTAGTTTCCAATTTTTTTTTTTGTGCTTGTTTTAAGAATTTCGTTTAGAAAACCTTATAATAAAATTATAATATATCCAATTCTGTACATTAAAGATATTTAAAAAAAAAATCTTACCTCACTTTTTTTACTTTTGTTACTCTCAGTATTCTGTAATCGATATTGAAGCCAAAGCTGTAATTATTTTTTAATTTTTGTCTGTCTGTCTCTGTCAGTCTGCCTGTCTGTGTTCTTGACCGCGAACCAAACCAAAACTAGTGAATGAGTTTGAATTTAACTATACGATTTGGGTCCACACTATGAGCTAGGATACTGCATATTTTTTATGCCGAACAGTATCGAACGTTACCTACTGTTCTCATGTAAGAGCGAAGGATTCAGTAATTAATATAGTTAAAAGAAGAGAATATTGTTTATTTTTACTCAATAAATTCTTAAAACCATTACATCGATGTTAACTCCTCGTTTTCTATTTGAATTATACATTATTCATAATTACATAGGTTTTAAAATATCACGCTATGACTCATATTTACGTGGCAGCACCTTGAAGCAGTGTGGATCTTCTACAATAACATATTTTAAGTTTTTAATTTTTTATATTACATTATTATGTTTAATATATTAACAATAAAAAACTTAAAAACTAAATTAATTACATATAATTTGGATATAAATCATCTATACTTTCTAAGCTAATAAATCACGAGACGTATTTTTTTTTTGTTCGCTCTAACTGCAAAAACTACAAAACGGAAAGACGTGGGACCTATTTCATAGGATGCAGCGTGTTTCGGTGGAGGTTTTATTTTTTTAGTCTGTATATAATATGTTGTGGATTACTCAACAGGAACATATATTCCCAACTAACAAATTATCGTCGTACAATAGTTTAGTAAACGTTATCTTATTACCACAGCTAAGTCACACTAACGTTTTAATAACGTTTGCTAAACGCGAAAAGGGCCCCATTTATACGACGTACGTTGTTGTATTATCGTCATACAATAGTCATAAGATGACTTCGTTGAAGTCATTTAAAAGTCGTAAAAACGTTAAGAAATTACCATTTTCATCGCACAGTAGTTTCATTATAACTTTACAACGACTAGTTCGTCACATAGTGGTCATACAGGTGATTTGAATGACTAAAACGGTTTATTAGAATCAAGTAACAACACCTATATGACTGATTTATATTTCTTGATATAGTCTTGCGTGTTCGTGGCTTTGAAGGTGCAAAATAAATAATTACAAGGAAATAAAAGGTGTCGAGTGTTATTTAATTTTCATATCTTGCTAACTGTGACTGTTTCTAATTCCGTTTAGTTCGACTGGGAATTTAAGTTTTATGATAATATACCTATGTAAATACTATTCATATTTTCATGCCCCTTCATAGTTTTGTGTTTGAAACATTATATTATTATGAATAACAATAGTGTTTGTTTCTAAAAATGCAAGACATATTGCTTTTGTCGTACACTTATCTCTGTGTGACGTTGTAAAGACAGTAAGTCATATTAAGGTTATTTCTAGACCTTGTATGGTCTTGGAAATAACCTTTACGCCATTGCTGTTAGGGTTCCTCAAAAAACTAAAAATAATTTTTAATTTAGCAATATAAGTAGTAATTTCAATAATCTTTACCTAAATTTATTTCAGGCATAAGCTGATTGTAGTAAAAGCGCAGTGCAGATTACAAAACATTTTAATTATTATTCATATTATTCAAATACCCTACCTATATTTTTCGAATTAAACAATGGTGTTAAGAGTGTAACTTTTCGTTAGTATGGCGGCCAAGTCGCTTAAAAGTAAAAACTTGTCTCAAATGCGACAACAAGGCTGGTTAAAGTCAGGACATGACCTTTAATCGACATCTTGTAATATAGAGATCATATTTAAGTCAAAATGAACAACCAAGTCATTCAAGTGTCTCAAATTAACTGTTGTAAGACAAAATGGGGGATTGTTTTACAAACGTCATTTTCAAAACGTGTGTACAACTGCTTCATTATATAAATGTCACATACAGGTTTTTCTATCACCTAATTTGGTTAGTTGAAACCGTTTATTGGACTGTAACGTTAGTATGACTATTGCATTATCGTACTAACGTTATAGTTAAAACTGTAATATAACGTCGTGTAGTTTAGTCTTGCTGACGTTGCTATGACCAGTTTATTATGACATATAGTCGCACGACTAAGAAGTTAAATGGAAGACGTCTATAGGACCTAGTAGTCATCTCTTTACTATTGTAAGACTGCAATACAACTTAAAGTCGTACAAGCCTTGTCTTATATGACGTTTTTGTTTGTTGGGTTGTAAACAAGTAACACGTTTTTTTAAATATTGTAATACGGTTATCCTAATTGTATTAATTATCCGTAGATATTATAAACGTATGAGTTTGTGAGGGTGAATGGATGTCTGTTTACATTATCACCCTAAAACTAATAAAGTATTATTAAACTTTTTCGTTAGTGGTTGAAGATTCTAATTAACAGGTAAATTACTTTTTATCAAGAAATTCTCTCGGATTCAGAATTAATCTGGTAAAACTGCAGAACATAAAAGCAAAAGTTATTTATATGAAATATTAATATGAAAAGTGAGTATGAAGTTCATTTTAACTTTTAGACTTTTTAAATTGATTGTCAATGAGTTTTTTTTTATTTTAGGTACAAAATAGCTTTGTGCCTATTTTTAGGCAACTTATTTTGATGCTAGTAAGCAAAAAAAGTAGTAAGTAGTCAAAAAAAAATACAGACGAATTGAGAACCTCCTCCTTTTTTTGAAGTCGGTTAAAAAACACCCGGTATGGGTGAACGAAACTTCTAATTTGAATCATAGATTATAATATTAACTTCCCTTTCGTTACTCGTCACATCTTTTCGTAATCGTAATTTATTTTAAAAACTTCGATTTCGATTGAAAAAAACCCAATGATCCACTTTCAAAGCTAACGCTATTGAGTTATTTTCTCACATTTTTTAAGTCGAGTTATATAATTGTTTCCACATCTTTGTTTTAGAGTCAGCAACTGTGATGTCGGGAAGTTTATTTAAGCTTCTTAAAAACTTTCACAGCGTTGGAGCCAAAAACTAAACAAAACTATTTTTATAAGAACTTCTTACATTATACTTTACAGCTATTTTTGGTATTATTTTCTAATAATATAAAATGTCACACAAATATAAAAATTAAAGCATAAAAAAAACTTCATTTACATCTTAAATATAAAGTCAAGTCAAACATATACGATTATGCCGCGTCGACACATATGATTATTACACAAAGTTATTGAATCATAGTAGGATATTTCAATTAAAATATAATATACATGGTATGTTATTCTACACATATATATGTATACAATGACGTTTTAACACATAGTCAGAACGGGTACGTGGTAAGGTAATGCTCCTGATTGACCAAAGTATTTTATTTTCAAATTCTTTTTTCAAAGGAAAATGTTTACATACTCGTAGATGTGACTTTTGTGACGACGCATTAGCGCAACTGACTTACACAGTAGCGGTTCCGCGTTTGATCCCCGAACATGACAAATATTTGTATAGTCTATAAAGATGTCTGTGCGTGTATGCGTGTGTTTGCGTTATGTTCTATGCGTTATGTTCTATGCGTGTGTGCGTGTGTTTCCAGACCCCTGACAGAGGGTTCACATCCTACTGGCCTTCCGCCCCCCATTGAGTGTAACGCGTTTATTTATTTATAACCATCGTTTCTTGGATTATTGTGATCAAAATAATGTAGATGACATTATTACATGGAAATTATGTAATTAAATATTTTTCCTGATAAAATTGTTTTCTCCTTATAAAAAAATTTATTTTAAATCTAGTTAATATAATTATGTGTAGATGGATGTTTGTTACTCTTTCTCGAAAAAATACTGAACCGATTACGTTAAAACCATGTCACTAAATAGTTAGAGATTTAGATTTACACATAGACTTACATTTTTTTATATAGATTTGAAATATATTTTTTATGTTTTATCCAAGAACAATTTCAAAAAATTTCAGTATTTTTGACGTTGATATAAACTGCTTTGGTCCTTTGAGTTACAGTAAGTTCCATCACATTTATTTTTCATCCTCAATAAACACTCTGTATTAGCAGGCTAATGTATTTACAGGTAAACAACCCACTGCTGAGCGAAGGCCTCTCCTCCACATAGAAAACATAATAGATATGCTTAACACACACACACACGGAAGTCTGTTCCTAAGCTAGGCAACTTAATGCCTGTGTTTTAGGTAACAGCCGACTGATATACTTTTTTTAAATAAATATACATATAAATAATACATATATAAATAAACATATATATACACCCAGACTCAGGGCGGGAATCGAACCCACAACCCTTGGAGCAGAAAACAGGGTCACTGCAAACTGCGCCAACGGGTCAGTCAAAAGAAAAAGGGTTGGAGCTTAATCCACTGCGATGCTCCGCGGTGGGTTGGTGCATAATTTCTCTACCATGAGTAACGATCGTTATCAGGTGTCTGTGATAACAACCGAGATCGACGGCTTTACGTGCTCTCCGAAGCACAGTAGAGAGAACCACAAGGATATAAACCCAAACCGGAAACAAATATTTATACAAATACAAATATCTGTCCCGAGCGGGAATCGAACCCGCAACCGCAAGGTTAGATGCGACTACTCGCACCACTAACGCCAGAACGGTCGTCAAACACACTCTACATAGAACTAAATATGATCAGAACATCTTGAGATTGGTATATGCACACAAAGTTAATTACAGATTTGTCTCTTATAAATTAATTTTTTTTTTTGTTTGTTTAATCTTTGTAAGCCTTAGTGGACGAGCGGGGTACCCAGTAATACGGGATTCCACCCAGTAAAGGGGCCCTTGCGACTTGTTTGTTAAAATTTACTTTTATAAATAAACTATTTTGTATTTTGAAACAATAATCTTTTAGGTATCTTGCGACTAAAAGCATTATTTTCGTGAACACAAACAACTACAATAATTTCTGGAATTATCAATTACTGAAAACAAAGATAACAAGTAAATAAACAAAAATATTGTTATAACGTCTCTTATCCAACCCTAAATAAACAACCCTTAAATGTTTATATGTACATTGTAGAGATAGTTTTTCTCACATTTCACTACTTTAATAGAATTTGATATCTAATCTTTATTTTCTCCTTGAACCGAATCACATTATTCAAATTGTTACAATCCAACGATATTTTGTCCCGGGAAATGGAAAAATAAAAGGGCAAACTCGTTGAAATACCGCGGTATGGAAATCTCAACTCTCTTTTGGACATTTTATTTTACCGTCCTTCCCTAGAAACTGAGTTCTTATAAACATAAGAATAAGAGTCATTTTGCTTTAAGGCGGTTGTAAATAATTGCAAATAACTTTGAATAGAAATTGAAATTGTATCAATAAAAAATTCAATTGAATAATATTTATACTTCGATTTTTCTCATCGTTACGTCGAGTATTGATTTCGAAATATTAATCGTCTTACCGATGTTGTTTTTATAATTTTTATTAACTGTTTTCAAATAATCATCAGCAAGAATCTTGAAATCGACTTAATCATATTTGCTTGTAAAAACAAAGAAAAAAAATACTTAAAAGAATATTTTTAATGGATTTTCATTTGAATGAGATTGTAGAGTTAAAGAAAACATTTATTATTTTTTCTTCTTATTATTTTATTTTTTGTAACACCCTCTCTCTCTCTTTCTCCTTACGATCTTTAGTTATCACTTAATAAAACCAGCATGAATTTGTTTAAGTTTCACTGGTTTTAAAACTCAAATAGAGACTCATACGGGACTTCGTGCTTATAAGGCATGAATGCTAAGATTATATTAAGACATTAAATACGAGAATAAGTTTTACACGAAAATGTTATTAAATTCTTTGATATATGTATATGTGTAGTGTGTAAAAGGCCGATATTATATAGAGTCGGTGTGAACTAGCTATCTCCACAGCTATAAGAATTATAATTATGTGATTCTGACCAGATTTTTCAATACATTTTGTTCTTTACTATAAAAAGACATGTTTCACAAAATTATTTAACAATGGCAAGATACAACAACAAATTTTTATACTCCAAATTTTAATGTCACCTATATAGTTTCTTTTTGTTTTTACTCACTTTGTACTAGCTAAAATTATTTGTATCGGCCGGGAATCGAACCCGGGCCGCCCGCGTGGCAGGCGAGCATTCTACCACTGAACCACCGATGCTTAATATAGAGTAGTAAAATGTTGCACAAAGTCTAACAACCATCTTCATTAATGTGTTGATACAGGTGTTCCTTTCACTATTCACCTAGGTAACTACAATAAATTGTTAATAATCATTAATTATAAGCATTCAAAAGCGATAAACATTTTTTTTTTTTTTGTAGATTTGAATGATAAAATTATTTAATAGCCCTTTTCCTTAGTTTATAATATGACTTTACTTTTATAAAATTGTTCTTTAACAACAAAACTATCAACAAACTATATATTAAAAAAAAAGAGAGGATCTAAAAAAAGTAATAACGTATAATTAGTTTTTATTAAAATCATCTTAGTTCGTGTTACGTATCATAAAATTTGAAGATTTAATATAAGTATTTTGTAAAAGAATTAACCAAAAAGAGTTCCTTGGAGTACTCCGAATCTTTATATTTGTTTCTGGTTAGACTCATCATCATCATGATCATCATATCAGCCATTAGATTTCCACTGCTAAACGTAGGCCTCTCCTGCCATCTCTGGAGGGGTTCGGTAATACTCGCCACGCTTGGCAGACGGGTTGGCCAGCGCCATGTAGCCATTCCTATTAGGTGTATATTTGTTCGCACCATTATCGCCTTAGTCACCTTTTACGACTTATTATCTGTGCTCAAATGGCGTCTTTCGTGTATGTGGATATAGAGGAAAAGCGCTCTGTCTTGTTCCAGCTCGCGACTACATCAACGCATATCGAGTGTCTCCTTATAAATATTTAACATATATTGGAATATAGTACAGTCGGGACTATTCTTTTCTGCTGGTTACCGCACGGTTGATATAGATTGCATAGATTGCTACTAAGATATTAAATTTGTACATCTATGCCGACACAAGACCATTTCCTCTGCCCCCAGGTTGCTTGGAAGAGATCGCTTTTCAGCGATAAGGCCGCCCTTTGTATAATACCTTGTTATATGTACATGTTCTGTTTATGTCACATTTCTGTTTTGGTGTACACTAAAGTGTATTTTTATTATTAAGATATATTTTATTTACAAACAAAAGGTGGAAAAAATGGCGGACTTAATGCCTGGTATTATTCTTCCTAAGTCAAATTTTAGGCCAAATGAAAAAAAAAATAATGTAGCTGGTTACAACAAAGTACAAACAAATACATACAAGCACACATTAATACAGGCAGATGTTTTTGTATATATGTACGTGATATAATAAGCTACAATGTTATTATCAAGTTTTATGTACGTGCTTTAGTGAAAGGAATAGTTGCATCATCAAATATTGTATGTGAAGATGATCATTAGACTACATCCAACATTTAATTTCCAATAATCAAGCATCGGTGGTTCAGTGGTAGAATGCTCGCCTGCCACGCGGGCGGCCCGGGTTCGATTCCCGGCCGATGCATATCTTTTACGACATATTAAATTAAAAATATTATTTTACTTAAACATTTAAATATTCAACGTAAATTAAATTCATAACATTCTTATCGCGTTATAATCCACATACAAAAATAAATACCTGACGAAAATAGAGCGTCCTCTTTTGTAAAATCGGTTAAAAAAAGTATAATTTATTTAAGTGTTTTCATATTTTTTATTTAATTTTTTTTTTTAATGTTTAGCAGAGTTTTATAAAATTACATTATTAAATTACATTATCTTCCCACCGGTAAATACAGGTAGATTTTGTAAAGCAAAAAAAAGAAAAAATATATTATGGTTGAACCGCTTTACAGTTTACAGTACTAACATTCAAACATATTATGTAAGAATGAAAATAGTGGGATATATATATATATATCACATGGGACTATTACGTAACTTGCGCGACCGCGAGAAATCGTTGTAGTGTCGAATTTCACTACTAGCTGAGCCTCAATTTGTATTTAAATTCGACACCACAGCGATATCTTGCGATCGCGCAAGCTACGTTATAGCCAACGACATATTTTCTAAATGTCGATATTTTTAACGAGCATGGTCGACGAGACGCCACTAGAGAGTCTTGTATTATCACTTTATATATGTTTTAAAACCATGACTTTCAGAGCTAAAAAAAAAAACTTGATATTCAAATAAAAGTTTTATTATTATAAAATATAAGTAAGTGAATAATTTGAAATGAAATTTGTTTCAAAATTATAATAGTTGACTATGTATATTACATATGTATGTGAAATGACAAGAAACTTACGTAGTAAACTACTTTTAGCTTTTGCAGCTAACAGATGCGGACTTAGAATAATTATTTATAAACGTCATACGGATGTATCTGCGTTTTTATTTTTCCGGTGGTTTTTCTCTTACATAATAAATATTGAAAGCTTTCAATTTATTGGAAACGCAAAGATAGATCTTTGCGTTATAAATTACGTAAAAATTGCGTTAAAAATTGTGATTTACATATTGTCTAATAACCTTCTATAATATTATAAATGGGAAAGTGAGTTTGTATGTTTGTTCCGCTTTCACGCCGTAACTACTGAACCGATTGCTTTGAAATTTTGAAGACGTAAAGTTAGAAGTCCGGATTAAATAATAGGGTACTTTTTATCCCGAAAAAGTTTGATTTTCCCGAGGGAAAACAAAAATATTGTTAGTTCGGAGATGATGGCGATAGATGGCGCTGTGTGTAGTTTAAAACAAAGTTATGTTTTGCATACGAATATACACAATGTAAACTTAGAAGGTAAATGATATGATAATTAATCCCCGAAAATGAGGAATTTGGTTTATCTTCTAAACTGGTTTTTTACATCTACTAATCCCGTGTACTTAGTAATTTTCTTTGCAAAAACTTCTGTTATTATTTACCTACCCTTTATCCTGGTATAATACTGTTCCAGAGGGTTTACAAAAGTGAAGAAATTTCAAAAAAGTAGGTTATTACGTGCAAATATGACAAATATACTGAAATAAGTATAAAGTATTAGCAGTTACGCTATTTAGTTCTTAAGGTATGCGATAGATGGCGCTTGGATACAAAGGGGGACTCCAGCAGATGAAATAAAAGCTTGACTAAAATCGTCTAAGTTATGGGACCATGTCATAAAATTCCAATTGACAACAAACATGCGAGTAAGATTATTTAACGACTTTCACTCAGGTCATTACGCGGAAACATTGTTATAAATCGGTGATGGGAGAATGACAGTAGATGCAGAGGGAATGATAACTTTAACGGAAGATTTTTGTAATGTTGTGGGCAGCGAATCAGAGTTGGTAGCCAAAGTTTATACTGACTTACACAATAATATACATGATGACCAATGGCTCTGCGAACGCGCAATATTAGCACCAAAAAACGAAACGGTCACTAAAATAAATGAAAATATTTTGGATGAAGTTATGGGAGAAACTACTGAATATTTATCTGTAGACACGGTGATAGACTCAGAAAATAGTACCTCATATCCTGTAGAGTTCTTAAATTCTTTGGAATTATCTGGGGTGCCATCACATAAATTATAATTAAAAGTAGGGGTTCCGGTGATGCTCATGCGTAATCTCGATGCCCCTAGACTGTGCAATGGTACCAGGCTGCGTGTCACTCACCTTGGGCGGAATATTATTACCGCCACTATTTTAACTGGCGCTGCAAAGGGTGAAAGTGTACTCATTCCTCGGATTCCGATTATTCCAACAGACCTCCCATTTCAGTTTAAAAGACTTCAATTTCCTATAAGGGTTTCATTTGCTATGACCATTAATAAAGCACAAGGTCAAACTCTAAGGGTTGCTGGAGTACACTTAGAAAAGCATTGTTTTTCGCATGGCCAGCTCTATGTAGCGTGTTCCCGGGTATCCAGTGCCCAAAATTTGCATGTTTTTGCTCCCCAACGTAAAACATATAATATAGTTTACCACGCAGTTTTGGTTTAAAAACTCTAAACTCTATATATACGGGAAAACTAAGAAGCGCGATTTAACCGAATTCATAACCGAATTCCACGCGGGCGAAGCCGCGGGTAAAAGCTAGTACCATATATTTTTATAAAACTTATATACAGTATTGCTTATTATACTGCTTAGGGAATGAATGTAAGTTAAATAAATTTTACTTAAAAATATTAATAGTGCAGAACTGCTCAATAGTATTTTGACAAATAGAATCCACATATATATGTATACAGAGTGACTGGTAAATTACTATCAATATTTAAGGAGACTACTCGGTACATGATTCTCATTCGAATTATGTAAAAAAAACAGGTAAATATTAATAAGCTTTTAAGTAAAGTTTCTCAACAATTATCCAATTATGTACGCGTCGTCTGGACACCCTAGCAGCTAGCTGCACTTTCAACACAAAACAGGTAGTTTACCTACGTCCAAACGCCGCCACGTGTTAACAGGGTAGCAGGATAAACAAGCATGATCCAATCCCCCTTAATACTTTAATCCTGGCTTAGGATAGGCAAAAATACTAAGATATTTTACTCGTTTAAGCAACAAATTTGTTGACTAGGTAAATGATGTGAACTTTGGCAATTTTTAGATGTTAACAAGCGGCACAGTACAACACCTGTGCACGTGCCGCCGGCATGACTGTAGAGTGTCAACGCTTCATTTACTTGAATTGAAATTTATGAAAATTTGGTCAAAAATTAAGTACCTATTTTTTTACATAATTCGAATGAGAATCATGTACCGAGAATTATCCTTAAATATTGATAGTAATTTACCAGTCACCTGTATAATCAATAAAGTCCACAAAAACGAACAAATTACGGTTATTTTTATATACATATTTAAAAAGATTTTATCGGCGGTTTTTTATACACTTACATTCTGTGCTCGTCTTGATAGTTTGTGAATGTAATCCCGGGATCTCGGAACCCTAGCCGAATTATTGATCCTGAATTAGTGGGCTTTATTCTTACTGTTACAAAATAATTGAATACGTGACATAGACAACGATTGACTTGTACAAATTTGCTCTTGTTATTGGCTCTGACGGATTTCAAAGTTAGCTTGAGCCACGGCTTGAGCGTTGTTACCTGGGCACATTCTGGGGTAGACGCTTGTATGGTGGTTATGTTTTAGCTAAAATTGTAATTAGCTTTGTAGATATAAATAATAGATTCGATGTAAATTTGTTTTGCGTTATTTGTTTATAAGAAGAGTGTGTTTGAATTTTATTAGAGCTATCTATTATTTTTATTTTATCTTATTATTATTTTTTACGATTATTGAAGTCTTGATTGTGGTTTTTTAATAAACCTTCCTTTGATTTCTAAGAATAATTATATTAATTAAGAAGAAATATTTTATTTTATCTAACAATTGGAATTTAAACAACTTTGACAGAAATCAAAGAAATTAAAAACGAATACACAACGAAGTTCATAAGTTTTACTGGACTCATTGTTTGTTTACCGATATTGGCGGTGTAGCCATTTGGTCATTAGGAAAATCGTGAAATCAGTACAAGGGTGAAAATTAAATTATAGGCAATTATTTGCACTCGAGTTGTAACGCACGTGTAGCAAGGGAAAGGAACGAACCTCGAGAAGCGCAAGAGAAGGTTTGACGCGTCGCGTGATTGGCCAATTACTGTACTATAGTATGACTCCCCCGCTTCTATGCTTCACTTCATTCCATTCAAGAGACCCAAAATTCGTTTCTGTGCGGGTTGAAGGTCTGAGTTCAAGATCCGTGCTAGTAACTACACCACGACTACAAACTCTCATCATCTTGCCATGAACTGTGTGCTAATTATAGAGTTTTATTGCCTTCGTTCACATCAGAGGCGTCGCTTATTTTGAGTTTTAACTGGATACATAAATTAAAGGTAGTTTTTATCGACAAAAGTCGTTATTTTATACCATTTGAGATATGAATTATATCGCCTTTGGCAATCACATTTTAATAATAGGGTTAACTTGAATCTAAAATAGGCCAATATATAATATAATATTATTTATTTGTTATTTTGGAGAGCTAAATTATTACATTAAGCAAACCGAAACAACATTTTCTTGTGACAAAAAATATCAAAAAGAAATTGCATCGGCCGGAGCATTCTACCACCGATGCTTGGTAGCTATGTAGTGAATACAAGATAGAGTTTCAGAAAATTCTTTCAAATAGTTACGTTTAAGCGGTGCGCAGTAGGTACTTCTGTTTAAAAATTAAATTACTTTCATTTTTAACTATAATATCATTTTTTAAAATTTAAAGTACGTAGACATCGATAAATATATTGTACCAACTGTTAGGAAAAAGCCTTTCTAATTAAAAATAGCAAGGTACCTACTTAGTACAATTGTGTTACATAAACAACATTGTTACATTTTCTTCACTTTTGATTTCTCTAAATATAAAAAAGCACTTTTTAATATAAGACCAAAAATAACAATTGCATCGGCCGGGAATCGAACCCGGGCCGCCCGCGTGGCAGGCGAGCATTCTACCACTGAACCACCGATGCTTGGCTGATTTATATAATTGTTCGATGTAGTCTAAAGATCATCTTCATACATTGAGTGATACAACTGTTCCTTTCACTAAAGCACGTACATAAAACTTGATAACCACCTTTTAATAGTTTAAATAACACGTATAGGTATATACATATTGAAACAATATATTATAATCTATGTATTACCAGAATGACGATTTTTTGAATAAAATCTTATTGAATACCAGTTAATATAATTATTCCTTCTTTATTACTTTAAAAATGTATTTAATTTTTTTTTCTTCTTCTAAATATGGAAAGTTATTTAATCCAAAATATTTCCCCCACCTTTAAACAGATAATTATACCAGTAAATACATAGGCTTAAAAACATTGAACATAATTATGGAAAATTATGAAACTAGTAAAGTAGTAGTAAAAAATGTTAGTCTAGCACAAAAATCAAAGTCTATTCCATGTGGTTATTTATAGGTTCATGGACAATTTATAAATATATTTTTTTCTAATATTATGAGCATTGCTTGGTTACTGTCGAACAAATTACGTAGGCATATTAAAAATATTGATACGAAATTGCTTAGTAGCAGTTTCTACAAAATAACCCAGAAACAACGAACGTGAAGAAGCTGATTACGTTGTTTTATTTAATTTAAAATAATTTTAGCTTACGTTAAACTATTGTTCTAATGTTCAACGAACTTTGACAATGCCTATTTTTATCGTTATAATCTGAATCGATATAAATTGAATCTGATTTTAATATTTAGCACGATTGCAACTAATTATTCTAAGTCAACCGTTCTGGTGTAGTGGTGCAAGTGGTCGCCTCGACACCGGATAATTCCCGTTCAAGGCAGATATTTGTATTTGTGCAAATACTTGTTTCTGGTCTGGGTTTATGTCCTTGTGTGTCTCCTATCATGCATCGGACAGCACGTAAAGTCACCGGTCCCGATTGTTATCACAGACACCTGATAGAGATCATAACTCATGGTAGGAAAATTATCCACCAACTCGAAATGGAACAGCGTGGTTGATAAGCTACCCTTCTTCTGTATGGAGAATAAGCCTTCTCTCAGCTGTCGGACATTTGAAGGCTGATTCAGTTTAGTTTAATTCATTTAAGAAAAAAAAAACCTCTATATATTAACTTCTTATATTTATAATGTACTAGAATTTAGGCTTAACGGTGGAGTAGCCCAAGGACCTCTTTTCGGTTCATTATTTTATAACATGTCTATATCAGATATTTCAAATTTATGTTACGTAATACAAGCTAACATGATTTAAATAAAATCTAAAATCACGTCATTACTATTTTGACAAATTTATTAGCATGGAATTACCTTTTTTACATTTAATTACCTTTGCACTTCAGCATAATGTTGTTGATGAGGAACAATTTCTGAATAGTAAAGTTATATTCTAAGCTAAAGAAAAGGACTTATTTTCTTTGACGTTATTTGATAAAATAAATCCTGATTATAGCATTAAAATGTTTAATAAATGATTATTTACAATTGTCGTTACGTAAATGGTGAAAGGAACAGTTGTATCAACAGATATATGAAGATGGTCGTTAGAGCTTGTTCAATATTTAAGATAATCTCAATATAAGCATCGGTGGTTCAGTGGTAGAATGCTCGCCTGCCACGCGGGCGGCCCGGGTTCGATTCCCGGCCGATGCAAATGATTTTTTTTTATAAATTTTGATTGAATGATATAGATAAATTAAAATAACAATAGTTATTTAAGTTAAATATTTTTTTTTTTTTGAAGATTAATAATTTTTTTGGTTTTTTTATAAGCAAATATGATTAAATCTATCTTAAGAAGCTGGCTGTTTTAAAACATGAACTAATATTATATACACGATAAATATTTTAAAATCAATACACGACGTAACGATGAAAAAAATTTAACTAAAGAGTACTGAATTGCATTTTTTGTTCAATATAATTTCAATTTCTATTCAAAGTTATTTGCAATTATTCACAATCACGTTGAAGCAAAATGGCTCTTATACATATTTATATAAGAACTCAGTTTCTAGGAAAGGACGGTAAAATAAAATGTCCGAAAGAGAGTTGAGATTTTTATACCGCGGTATTTCGACAAGTTTGCCCTTTTATTTTCCCATTTCCCGGGACAAAATATCGTTGGATTGTTACAATTTGAATAATGTGATTCGGTTCTAGGAGAAAATAAAGATTAGATATCCAATTCTATTAAAGTGGTGAAATGTGAGAAAAACTATCTTCACAATGTACAAAGACATGTAGAGAAGTTTATAGAATATTTAAGGGTTGTTTGTTTAAGGCTGGACAAGACAAGTAATAATATTTTAGTTTATTTACTTCTTATCTTTATTTCTTTTAACTGCTAATTGTAGAAACCATTACAACTATTCCAATCTACGAATTTAATAGTTTTACTGTAAGTTAACTTACAGTAAGTTATCTAAGCAAAATCTATTTTATTTTAAAATTTTAAATGCAAATAGAATAATTACTATACTAATATATTCAGTCTATCATGCTTCAGTATTCTTCCAAATATTGTAAATAATTGTAAAATCCTGTGTGAATTGAAATTGAAGGTTAGAGAAAGAATGACAGATCTTATGGGAGCAAAGCAATAGGTATACATCAATGTCATTCTGTAAATAACTGAAACTGAGAATGGGTAAAAACGTCTACTTTTAAGTAAAAAAAAAAAAAAAAAAAAAACTATGTCTAATATGCATTTATTGTAATGTATTCATATGTCTTTGATCTCCAAGTGTTTACAAATTTATCTCAAAGCTCCTTACAAGATCTATCTTTTTTATTCCAAGCTTTACAGCATCATCGGTGGGAGAGCTAAGTACTGAGAATCGGCCTAAGATAATTGATAGCTCTATCTAGGGCTCAGAATTAACGTTCGTCATAAGGTTGTCTCCTAGTGAGATCGCAACTCGGCTTAAAACGTCGTCGTAGTGGTCAAGACCTACCGTTTTAAATTAAATTTAAAAAAAATATTCTAAATTTTCCGAAAATTTTCATGTAATTGTAATTTGAATAATGTTCTATCATACAAAACTTTCGTAAAAATAACGATTTTAATATAGAAAAAAAAAAATTGATGATGTTTAAAAATCGATAAAACAATTATCAACCTATTCACGATCAATTAAAATACAACACAAATGTAAGAGATTGTTGATTAGATTTAGATTGAGTTATTTGTTGTTAGTTTTATCGCGACCTGTTTTGTAGTTTTTGGGTGAAAGGTTAATAAACGTCTATCTATATGGCATTATCACAAACTTAGGCATTTTTAATATTAATAGAAAGTGGGAAATTCATTTAAATATCTGATTTTATTTACTTTACGCACTGATCAAAAAGTTAATGATTATAGTGACTAATGTCAGATAAGTTATACCTATTTTATAGATTCGTTAACCATCAAAATGTTACATTTTCAGAAGCAACATTAACAATAGGCATCACATATGCGTAACAGTCAATTCCGAAAAAAACATATTTATGGTACATAGATTACAATTTTAAAAGTATTAAAAAAGTTGCAAGATATTTAGAAAAACTATGTCAATTTATGCACATTTTCACTTTATCTTCTAATTTTAATTATTCTTAAATATAAGGAAGATATTTCTTAATGATATTTTAAATATAATCGCTAATAAATCTATATGAACCAAAAATAATTGCATCGGCCGGGAATCGAACCCGGGCCGCCCGCGTGGCAGGCGAGCATTCTACCACTGAACCACGATGCTTCACAGATGTAAATATAAATGTTGGATGTACTCTAAAATTAATATTCATACATTTATTAATACAAGTGTTTTTTTCATTAAAGCACGTACCTAAATCTTCAGATGACATTATAACTGATGAACGGCCAGTTTCAATTAATTAATCTATCTCTGATTTTGCTTAATATCAATTGATTTCTGAAAAAAAAAAATCGTATAGATTTTATTTAAAAATTCGATCTCCTAGTAAAGATAGAATTCATCAATATTCGTAATGAATTTATATTAAAATTCGATCTCTTACTAGAAATACAATTCATTAAAATCAGAGATAATTTAGATCATTGAAACCGTCTAATAATCACGTATATATACTCGTATATACCTACAATATTTAAAATAGAGATGATTATAGTAAGTATATTCAGTATTTATATCGTGTTCACAAGAGTCAATTTTTTATTTGCAGTGGTAGGTCATCGAAAAATCCTTTAAAATATACCTAATTAAATTATTATTTTACCAAACCTATCAAAAACTAACATTACGAAGTGATTGTTTTAAGATAATCTTAGTGTCAGTATTGTATTGTTCATTTTTTTTGTTTTATTATTATTGAATATATTATACGAGTATATTGAATATATTATATCTGAAATAAGTGCCTTAAAGTTTTAAAAAGAATAGTCACTACCGTCTTCCAGTGACACTTTATAGCCACACCCATAGATTACAGAAAGAAGGAGATATGGCATGGGGGCGTGGTTCGTGTCGCCTCGATATAATCAAATAGATTATACAGGCGCGCACTGCTCTTTAGCGCTGATTCATTTACGCGGCAACCGTTGTTCACGCAAGAGCTCCTTTTTTTTTGAAATGCCGGTCTGTAGCGTATTTATTTGTAAAAATCGGAATAATAAACAAAACTACAAGACATGTGGAATAACTTACCACCGGTAAGTGCTATTTTAAAGTAGTGTTTCTATTATTAATGTATTTTTAAAGCTTTGTAATTTACTTCGTGAAATTCCCCTTACGTAGCTTCGAGTGCGCAGCGTAGGGCAGTGGCGGTATGCATGCAATATCGATAATTTATAGATTTTATTACAGGCGGTTTTAATTACATTTTCTTTTTAAATAACAATATACTTATTTGCATAATTAACATTAAAATTCAAAAGATATACTATGTAAGATGTTTAAATGAAATGTTCAAATTAAATTGATTGACGGTCATTGAACTATTATTTTTAGGATTTTTCTTTGTCACACATAGGTACATTACGCATCATAGATTTATATAATATCAAAAAAGTCGAAAATTTACTATCCACCCCCTTTTATCTTTAAATTTACTAGGACCAAATTTTTGAAAAAATATAGCAAATAGTTTTTGAAGTTATATTTCTTTAGGTGCGTTATGAAAAAAATATGAGAGTGAATTTTACGATGCGCGCCCATCACTGTAACACAAAAACTCAACAGGTTGAAAGCACTTTGCCAGTTTTTATATTTAATACTACAATATCAGACTTTTTAAGCCGCTCACTCTGTAATCAAATTATGATGTGTTATACGCAAAACTTTGTTGTTTTTAGCTACCCTTCCGATCCCAACATAAAAGAAAAATGGATATCCGCTGCAGGAAGACCAGATAATTGGTTACCTACAAAAACAAGCACGGTTTGTTCGGAACATTTTAAGAATAGTGATTTTCAGGAGACAAAAAAGTCACGAAGACTTTTTCCATGGGCTGTTCCAACAGTTAAAATACGCTTAGTTTACAAAGTAAGTTGATCGGAAATCAAATGAAGCAATGTTAGGGATATCCAAATTTGATAAATAATTAGGCAATTACTTTATTTACAGGAGAATGCTACATTTCAATCACACCCATCAACATATTCTGTAGTGAATCCTGAGAACCCAAGCACGGCTACTGATTTCCAAGATATCGCTGTCACACAGGCAAGTGCCAATACCTTCAGAGTAATGGTTGTTTTTCGAGTCTACACATCTATCTGTTCTGCTTATGATACAGCCGGGTGAATTATTTTCAGATTTCAAGTTTTTTATTATGTATGTTCACAGGCTAATACTGAAAACTCACCTCGGAAACGGAAATTAAAAATCTTAATAGAAAAAAAAAGCAATATGATTAAACATCAGAAGTTGAAAATAAAACGCTTACAAACCACAATAAGACGATACAAAAGAAAAATTTCGGCTATGAAAGATCTGCTTGATGAACTAAAGCAGAACCGTTATATTAATGCAGATCATCATTCGCTTTTAACTGATTCGGATGCTGGAGTGAAAGACAATTAAAAAACAATTTAATTCCTAAAGCTCTAAACCATTTTATCGGAATAAATATCTTTAAAAGCATAGATTTTCATCAATACGACCAATCACCAATGACCAACCATTTGGTACATTTAACGAAAGTCGTGATGGAGAAGTATATTGATGTGCGTCTTCATCATATACTGAAGCCACAAATACTGTCAAAAAGACACGTACTTAGTAGGTAAATATTTACATTTCACGGGACAGTAAATTATATATTTTAGTAAATATTTTTTGTTGGGTTGATTATTTATTTTAATAATTTTTTTTGAAAATTTAATGTGTTCTGTTTTTGTAATAAACATTATTTTGTTTTGACCTTAGACTGAAGTATATTGGTTAAAAATGAATTACATTCTCATCGCATGATTTTATCGATAAATGCATTGTCACATCCCTAAGGAGTTCAACGACGCTATTGTTTACGTGTGCGAGTGTATTCGTACAATTGTTTTTCGTAATGTGCGAACCAATTAGAGAATTAGAACGTTAGTTGTATAAGTAATGAAAACGCACACATCTTTAAAAGTGGCGACAGTGGTACCGAACTTATTTCGCGGTTAGGGCATAATATCTCCTTCTTTCTGTAATCTATGGCCACACCAGTATATAAACTTAGAGCTATCAAAATTATAGAGTATCTCTATAACATCAACAATTATAAATATGAGTCATTCGTTTATTTACGGATATGCATTTTATTGTATTACAAGTGTGATTTTATCACTGTATATATTTGACCATATATTTTTACTACACAACTATTATAAAACACCTATTAAATTCACGGGCAGTTACTTTGTGACTGAGGAATAATTGTCAACTAAGGAGTTGATACTATAAAAAGTTCATAAATTATTACTACTTAAGTCGCAGAAGAAAAATTGAAATATTTTGCTCTCGTTGGATTTAATGGACTTTACGAAGCCTATTTAGTTTAGGTTTTTTTTTATTAATGAATTTAAATCGATTACTATTGAATCGATTTTATATTTTGCACAATTATAGCTGATTATTTAAGAAATTTTCACTTATATTTATAATTTTTAATTTCAGAACAAAGAAAATGTTTTCCGATTTAAAACCTTGGTATTTTAACACTCGTCATACTTTTATATAATCGTTTAAAAAAACTTATTGGAGCAATTTAAGTTTGACAAAATGTTTTGTACATGTAATGTTTTATAGAATTTGCTTTTATAAATGTTTTATATTAGAGAAGGACGTAAAAACACTTTATAAATGCCATAAATAAGATTTAAAAAAAAAAGTATGTAAAAATATCATTCCACTTTTCTTTTCTTTTTTCTTCCAATCGCTGCTATAAGGTAAAAAAAAAACACGTAATTTTTTAAAGAAAATATCTGTTTAACGAGTAACATATTATATTACTTATTTTATATACGACTTTAGTTTTATTTCAAATGGGAAGCATAAAAATTTTAAGGCAGCTTTTTTTGTTATTTTTAACGTACACATACGGTCGTCCGTTCCTAAGGTAAGCAACTTAATACCTGTGTTTTAGGTAACAGCCGACTGCTATACATATTTTTTAAAGAAATATATATTTGTATATCTATATATATGTATTGAAATAAATACATATTACACCCAGATTTGGGGCGGGAATCGAAGTCACAACACTGGAGCAGAAAGCAGGATCACTGCCAACTGCGCCAACGGTTCAGTCAGTATATAAACTCTTTTGCAAAAAAAACGGGCACTTAAGCAAAGAACTATTTTATAGTTACTATTAGTTTGTTTGACAATTTTAGGTATTGTTATCCTCAGAATTTTATAAATTAATAAGGAAGGAATAGTTTTCATCAGTTTTATCATAACATTTTAATTAAATTATTAAGAAATAATGTTTAAGCTGAAAACACTATGATTGTACCTGCTCGCTAAATAAAAATGAAACGCGTTAATTTCTTTGTTTTTCTTGAATACATTAAAAACAGATAAAAGTTTAGTATTGAGTGTGACCCCCTCTTGCTGAAATCACAGCTTGCATTCGTCTGGGCATGCTAGTGAGTAAATCTTTTATGGTTTCTTGGGGAATACGTTCCCACTCCGCGGTAATCACATTCTTTAGCTCTCTGATGGTCTGCGGAGCCGGCTGCACTGATCTCACTCGTCGCTTCAGAACGTCCCAGACATGCTCTATGGGATTGAGGTCCGGACTTCTAGCTGGCCAGTCCAAACGACGAATTCCAACTTCTAGCATATACGCATCCACACCGCCAGACCGGTGGGCGCGAGCGTTGTCGTCCATAAAAATTGAGTTTTCGCCAAGAGCGTTTAAAGCGGGTTGTGCATAAGGAATTAGAACTTCCGTTATGTATCGGTGTCCAGTCAGTGTACCGTTTTCAATGAAGACTAACTCCGTACGATCCATAGACTTTATTCCTGCCCAAAACATAACAGAGCCCCCTCCATAAGGTGTGATTTCTTCAAAACATGCCTCTGCAAAGCGTTCTCTTCGTCTACGTAGCACTCGCCGACGTCGGTCTTCACCATGCAGAGATATCCTGGCTTCATTGGAGAACAATACCCTATCCCAGTCTTCATGAGTCCATGACACACAATTTCGAGCGAAGCTAAGCCTGGCAACTCGATGTCCATGGAGTAATTTAGGGCCGCGTGCCGGGCGATGACTGTGTATATTAGCAGCGAGAAGCCTCCTCCTGACCGTCCATAGACTAATTTGCACATTTCTTACTTCTTCGAGGGTGTTCTTGAGGTCCACATAAGAAGATTTGCGATTTCTCAACACTTGACTAACTAGAAAACGATCATCCCGTGGTTCGGTACATGTCTTTCTGCCAGAACCAGGCCTTCTCTTGACGGAACCGGTCTCTTGATAGCGCTGCCAGGTCCTTTGAACTGTTGACCGACTCACATTTAGCCTCTGAGCCACGTAGCATTGACTGCAACCTTCTTCAAGCAGCGCAATAATTTTGCTCGCTTTTATCACTTTATCTACCATTTTCGAGATTGCTAAACAGCAATAACAATACTTTTAAATGTCAAGGACACCAGATAATTTAATAAAAATTGACAAAAAGTTAATTAGAGTCGATATTAACTATAGGGAATTCGCGCCACAAAATGTAGTTAAAAGTTATTTTCTTTGAAAACCAGGCTCAGTCAAAAATTTGAATTTGGAATGTACTCTTATAAACATTATGGCACTTTTATAACTGGCCAGTAACATGTTCAAATGATTAAAACCTTTTTGGTATTTTATTTTTTTCAGCCAGGAAGAAAATCGAAACCGCCCGTTTTTTTTGCAAATGAGTGTATTATATACATAGTATCTAACTAATTTCATTGTATAATTAAGTTTTGGGACTTAATAGGGTCACTTTCACCAACCTCAAGTAAACCGTCAAGTTTAAAATGTACCAGTAGCGTTAAATAATTTATAAACTAGTCTGTAACTTCTAACTTTTCTTACTTCATTTGTAAATAAATTTACCAATCAGTATATACCAAAATTTTGTATCAGTCTACAATTACGTTGTCAATTTACTATGCATATTAAACGATTAGACTGATGCTGATGCCATAAATTTTGTGTATTTATACATTATTATTTATTTTTTTAAAACCTTTTTTGTATCTCAAGTTTTACTTTGCCTATCGAAAGACTCACTGCAAAAGTCACGACAAGTATACAACAAATATATTTTTTGATGAATCTAATACAATACAGTACAGCACATCTCAGCATAGCACAGCAAAGCACAGCACAGTACAGCACAGCACTGCACAGCAGCTCACAGTGCAGCACAGCATAGCGCAGCACAGTACATCACAGCGCAGCAAGGCATAGCGCAGCACAGCACTCCACAGCACAGCACGGTGCAGCAAAGCACAACATAGCACTGCACAGCGCAGTATATCGTAACAAAGTGCAGCTCAGCACTACACAGCGCAGCTCAGCACGGCACTGCATAGCGCAGTATTCCTCAGCACATAGCAGCACAGCAGAGCACAGCACAGCATGGTACAGGATTTTACAGCACAGCATAGCGTTGCACAGCGCAGTATAGCACTGCATACCGTTGCGCAGGACAGCGAAGCACACAAATGCGTAGCGCAACACAGAGCTGCGCATCACAACACAGCACAGTACGGTACTGCAAAAAAAGCACAGTTCAGTACATCACAGCACAGTACAGCACAGCACATTATAGTACAGCACAGTACAGTACGGTACAGTACAGCACAGTACAGTACGATACAGTACATAATATAATAATAATAATTATTATATATTGTATTATATTATATTTATTTATATGTATCTATTGAACGGGTGGAGTGTAGCACTAAAAATAATAATAATACTCTTTATTGCACACTACAATATATTTTTTACATTAGTATTAAAATCAAAGATGTCTCTTTTTATAATAGATAAAAATTTAATTAAATAGAATACCATTTGAATTATAATAACCGTATTAAAACATACGAAGGAGTTGAAGGTAAAGATATGTGCAGTATATAATATCTCATACAAAATCGCCAAAGGCAAATTGATACGGTAATGAAATTATTTCTATAACATTGAACACGAACTTTGGGAATGAACAATGTACTTCGAATTAAATTTTAATCTATTTTCTCTCATAAAAGTGTATTTGCTAAGGGAAAGCATCTTTTCATCACAAAATGACGTTAAACGTGTTCTAAAACAATATAAGCCGAAGTTTTTAAATGGAACCTATAAATTAGTCTCTTCCTCGCTGTATGGAATTTTAATACCATCAAATATTACAGGTGGTAGTTGTGATTTATTTATGGGAGAATTAGAGTCTGCTAAACAAAAATACATTGTATGCTTAATTTGTGACACTGTTTTATAATGAACTAAGTTTGTTTACATTGACGACCGTTCTGGTGTAGTGGTGCGAGTTTTTGTCTAAACGCCGCACGCCAGCGGTCGCGGGTTCGATTCCCGCTCGGAACAGATATTTGTAGATACAAATGTATAAATATTTGTTTCCGTTCTGGTTGCATTTCTTTGTGGGTCTCCCCACCGTGCCTCGGAGAGGACGTAAAGCCGTCTGTCCCGGTTGTTATCATATACACCTGATAACGATCGTTACCCATGGTAGAGAAATTATTCGCCAACCCGCAGTGGATCAGCCTGGTGGATTAAGCTCCAACCCTTCTTCTATATGGAGATGAGGCCTTCGCTCAGCAGTAGGTGGCTTACAGCCTACAGGCTGATACAGTAGTAGTTTACATACACTTTCATGAGAACATTTATTTAAAAACCATATTATGTAGGTATGCACACCGATCAAGCACCTTCATGTTTTCTCTTTTCTATGTGACATTGACGAAATCATCAGTGCTATGTTGGCACTATATAAATCAAAATATATATTCCAATATGAGACGAGTAGTTATTGAGTGTTTTAATGATAAGTAACGTAAGGAAGGACCTCTTACGTATATGTCAATGTTGTCTATGTTGTCAATGTTGTAAGACCCTGTTATAAAAAAAAATCTTATTATTGTTCTACTAGTCGGTTCGTACACCTTACTCCACCTAAACTGACATAGTAGTATCATTTTAAACTGATGTTATTAACGACATAATTTTAATGGTTTTATCTCAGTGCAAATAATCTATAATTAAAATACATTTTTAGTGTTAAATAATAATAATCGTGTAAAAAATGTGATCACTTTCAATCAGCTCTACCTATTATTTATTTATTTTGTTAGGAAGCTCCTTCTTTAAATTTACAACCAAAACCAACCAACCACGAAGTACGTATTCTACACTCCGTGCAACTAACCAACGCAACATTTTAGTTCTAAAAATTATTACTAGATGGCTCTGACAACAGGGCTAAATAATTTACAAAAAAAATTAAGAACAGAAAAATAACTCGTACTTTTTTATATTTTAATATTACATAAGCAATATTATTATTCAATAATATTTTTTTTTATAAAATGTTCTTCAAATCACAGCCCAAAAGTTATATAAAAAATATTAACCTGTGGCCACAATCACTTTTAAAATGTCAAAATAACTCTCTCGATGCCAAATAACTGTTGTTTTAATAGTTTTTCGACAATAATTCTTCGTTAAATGCATCGAGATTGAGTTTTTCGCGAAGGTTTTGGTGTAAAAGTAAATAATACTACAAAAATGACCACGGTAAAGTATGCGTCACAACAATTTCGTGGTTTATTCTTAAAGCATCAAAACGTCAAATTGTTTTTAAACTTGTTTTGCGCGTATTTTTGCTATAAATAGTGAATAATATTTAAATAATGAAATTCTTTAAAATTTAAGCAATAATTTTGTGTTGAAAAATGAGTGTTAATCAGTGAAATAAGCAAAGTGCTATATTGTGTTAAGGTTAGTTTTTGTTCCCGCTTTTACCCTGTTTTGAGGTCCTTTGACGGAATGCAGTCTTCGGTTCGGTGAGTAATAGTGAGTAAGTTTTCTACTGAAGGACCTCCAAATGCTTGCTTTACATAAAATTGCAAATATCTTTTAAATATTTAGAGTTATAACTGATTGTTTTGATAGAGTGAAAGGAAGGCATTTATCATGTTGTTGTATGTTTTAATAACAAACATTAATATAATTTTATTGTTTAAAGTAATACATATTCTTTATTCTTTATACTCTTTCTTTATACTTATTAAGTATGTACATACAAGTCTTTATGTAAAACATATTTCAAAGTTTTTAAATTTTTTATCCAATTATTAAAATTATTTGTATGTTTAACAAATGTCTTAACTCAAAACATTAAGTATGTGAAAAACTTTATGACGAAGTTGATTTTTCATATACACTTGAAAGAAATGAACGCTGAAATGCGTGGAGTGCTCTTTTGTATTTGTTTTTAAATAGGATGCTATTAGCTTAGTGTATTGATAATGGGTTTGATTATTACTGTAGTAATAACAATTTTAAGAGTTTGTATAATTAAGTTCCTTAATGGTTATAAATTCATTGATGATATACTCAAATACAAAAGGTGGCAGGTTCGATTCCTGCTTTTGCCGACTATGATTTAGTTTATTGTTTATTTGTTTGTCTTCATGGAACCAATATGGACATGTTAAATATAAAAATATTGAGTGGTAATGAACTATTGGGTTCGATTCCCAATGTTATATTTCCTACATTTTTTTCTATTAGTATATTATTAATATATATTATAAAGGATTCGTCTCCCTATTAAAACATTGTTTGGACAACAAGTAGCTATTATAATATTAGCAATTATCATTAGCGGGTTCGATCCCAGCTCTTGGCAAACATTTGCACATGCCATACACATGTGTGTTTGTTCTGGACATTTATGTTGAGTACGGTTCTGGACCCCTAATAACGAATATCATCCTACTGAGAGCTGTTAAGCTTGAGGAGCTTATTATTTTTTTTTATTAATTACTAGGTTGTTATTATTGGATCAACATGGAGTAATCATTGTATTATCATTAATGATTATTTTAAACAAAAGTGTACAAACCTACAATCGAGTAAAATTTAAAATGACTATAATATGTTGTTTGATGTTTTCATCTCAGAATTTCTTCGAAATGTACAAAATAACAGATTTCCTCACAATATTTATGTTAAGATTAAATATGGAATTTATTATATAAAGATCAACTTCATATTATAAGAAAGTATTGAGTTCCACTACATTACATTTTTAGAGGATGTAAATGCTATCTGAAGTGGAATATAATAGAATGATATGTTAATACAATAATGATAAAGAACTTTACAATAGAGTGTATTTTTGGGTTCGATTCCCAAAAAAGTATCTTATTATTGGAGAACAGTTTTCTAAATAGAAGTTTTATCAGAACTTTAAACAGACTAACCATTTCTCATGTTGTTGCCTGAATTACATTTCATATTTACAATACATGTAGTATTTGCTCTAACTCAGTTGTGATGTGATGTTATATGGCCTGTTGCCTTTTTAAATGTATTCATTAAAGAATTTTTAAAACTGGTACATCTTGAGATTAGAGTGTTTAACATAAGCAAATAAATTTATCAGCATTATACAATACTAGCATAAAATTCTGGGTTTGAGTCCCAAAAATCTTAGATAAGACTAGACTTGATAAAAATTTCATCAAAATTAAATATATTTATAAAACAGATATATACAACTGGGGCCTTAATTAACTGTAGTTGTAGTTGTGAAGTAAAATGTTCATAGTTAAGTTACAATAGGATTGTGATAATACTAGGAAAGTTTGCAACTTCATAATTTAATTATATGTTTGTTTGTTTGTTTGTTGCTCTAGGTGTAAGTTGTTATTTAGGAATAAATATCATTATAGCTTTTGTGCTACTTTGTAGAATCATAACAGGTTTGATTCATATTCTTGTAATATTATTATGGTTAAGTTAGTAATTTACTATTAAGTATTTTATTTTTAACAGCATAATATTATGCATGACAGGTTCGATTCCTATGTTAAGCTAAAATAAAATCAATTAAATGCTTTATACAAAGTTTACAGACGAGTTCGCCTGTTGAAGAAAACTTAAAATTAATAATGGGATGAAAAAATTATACCTTAATAACATTTGCTAAATTAAATTTGTTTGTTGACATCTGATATTATTACACATTCAAAACATACAGCAATTTTTTTTTTTTTAAATCTAAGTAGTTAATAAATGCTTGCCTTTCATCATTTGGACGTCTTTTAAAAATTCTTTTTAAACAAAACATCCGTGGTGCCATTACCTAGGGTTTCAAGCCCTACGAATTTTATTTTCTATTAGAATTTTATTAAAATATCATATTTAAAATTTTATTGTATGGATTAAAAATGTATGTATAATACTTTTAAATAAAGAAAGACAAATTTAAAAAAAAAAAAATTGATAAGATAAATAAAGAAGTGCGGGATGGCTGGTCTAATTATTTTCCTTATCCCTATCCTTACATCCTTGAAGTTTTTATTTGAGGTTCTGCCTCAAAGGTGAATTAGACAATATGGCTGACAGTTATGTACAAAGCATATATGCCATTTTTGTTCAACTATTTCAAAATGGGCTCTATTGCTTCGATTCATAACAGTCAACTGTATTGCATAATGTAAATAAATTAATTATAAATAAAAACTTGTGTTTCATTTCGTGTAAACGGAGGTTAATTTTCTGGTTTTTCTCATCAGTTCCGGCGCAGTTTATACCGGGACGAACGGGGGCAGGACTACTTATCCTTAACGGATTTACTTTTTACATGAAAAATCATCAAGCACACGGAAAGAAACAGTGGTATTGTTCCTCGAGAGACGTCCATGGCTGTCGAGCAGACGTCATCACATATAAAGGCATCGACGGTCGCGATTATATATCCATTTTTCGCGGCCGGCACATACATGAACCGCCCCGTCTCAGACAATGTCATGATGGAAGATTTATTAGGGAAAAAGACATGTTTAGACAATCGTTAAAATGACTTTGATTTTGTTATTATTATTATTTTTTTTTTGTATAGTCTTTTTGTTATATTAAAGATCATGTGATGTAATTATGTACTTATTAGGTATTAAATTAACGTGTCTTTGGAAGCATGTTTCTGGTAGGGACCTGCTAGTTTATAGATAAAAATAAATTTTGACGATATTTTAGAATACACTATTCTGGTACATGTGTAGTTTTTATTTTACTGTGTTTTGACCTATTAAAGTTGTTTTCAGAAGTTATTTTACAATTTAAAATTTTGTGTATTATATTTTCGTAATTATTAGTCTAATTGTAAGCAATAAGTATTTTTTACGCGCGGTTTCTATACACATAATAAGGATGAGGTTGTTTTTTCAGGAATATACTATCTACCATCACACCGTACGGGAAGCATGGTACTTATATTTAAGGACAACAAGTACTGGATAAATAATCGTTATCAAAACACAATCAACTGGACTTGTAGAGATCGTAAACGCCTCGGCTGCAACAGCTGCGTTCAGACTACCGTCGAAGGTCGATACATCAAACATAAAGGTTTTCACAACCACGAGGACAACTATACTAAATATAATTTCAATGACTGATATATACCGTTTAGTCCGGTTTTGCCAGTTATAACATCAGTAGAAAGTTACAGCGTGCAAAATGATTGAAGTAGCATCTTAGCCCATAGTAAAATATCATTTTGCCAAATCTTACAAAAATAAAAGCATATATTTAGCTTTGGTAGACTTTGAATGTGTATTAAGACGCGTAGCTATTAATTACCTGTCGTTTCCATCAAATGAACTCAAGCAGCTAAAATAAAATAGTATATGGTACATAACTTAAAATGTTAATTGGCTACACGGACTAAGATTTACTTAAAACAATTCCTTATGGACTTATTCAACTAAACAATAATTTTATTATTTAGTTAAGTTTAATAATGCATGCATCACTGTTGGTTTACCAAATAGGTAAAACTAACGAAGCCAAATTTTGTAACAAATTCTTATAAATACCACCTCTTTAAGTTATCGCCTTGTCTGTTGTCTTCTGAAATAATTAAGCCTTGTGTCACCAAAAGTGGTGACTGAAAATTCGAAAGACGAGATAGCTATACTTATTTTTTTAATTAATTTATTATTGTGGAAAAAAAAGTCTTGAAACGAATGCAAGTAATTTATTATGAAGCAATCGTGACCAAGTAATGGACTGATTGAGTTACTTAAGAATACTTTTAAGCCGTTTTTTTTGTTTATTAGATGTAGAATGTTTGTGATTTACTCTGCTAAGATTAAGATTATCTCGGACTGCTCCAAATGCAATGCAATCGCGGTATCCTGTACTAATTACCTAGGTGTCATTAGTTCTGACCTGTCATCGTTTTTTTTTTGTGAAGCAATCGTTCATCGTTACCAACGTCATCGTTCGACAACTGTAGATGGTTTTTACCTGTGATCAATGTAATTAGACGAGGTGTTTTAATGGATGACAAATTCGTCAATAAGTAAAAACAAAATGTCAATGAGTAAAAATACTTGTGAAAAGGCATAACTAACAATTCGATAATTCACGTGATAATTCCTTGTCGTTGACAACAAATACGATAAATGTTATACCTGTACAAGTTAGCATGATCTTTTTGACAGATGTAAATTTTTCTGATCGACATAACTTTGCAATGACGAACATATTATTTTCTTAATTTAAATGATTTTAAAAATTGTAAAAATATTTAAAATATATATATATATATAACACAAAAGTCCCTAAAGATTTAAGCGTCGTCCGAAAGTTTTAAGACTTTTCATTGCTTCAAAGTAAAATTTAAACAGGAACACTGTAAATAATAGACGCTTGTACAATGTTACAACGGTCGAAACAAAAATCCGACCCACCGATGTAACATTGTACAAGCGTCTATTATTTTCAGTGTTCCTATTTAAATTTTACTTTGAAGCAATAAAAAGTCTTACAACTTTGGGACAACGCTTGAATCTTTAGGGACTTTTGTGTTATATGTATTTTTTTAATATTTTTACAATTTTTAAAATGTTTTAAATTAAGAAAATAATATGTTCGTCATTTCAAAGTTATGTCTACCAGAAAATTTACATCTGTCAAAAAGATCAAGCTATCTTGTACAGGGATTAATCCAATCATTTGTCTAGTTTAGTAAGACTGGTTCATATTTCGGATTTTATTTTTTATGTAGTTTTATGTATACTTGACATCAGTTACTTATATGTATGTCGTTTATTTTTCTTTATATAAGACTGTCCAGTAAGTGTGTTTAATTTTTAAAAGATATGAGTGTAAATGAGATTTTTATTGGTCACAAATTCTAAACAAATTCAGTTGCATCTACATTATTGCACTACAAAGTTCTAGAGGAATCTAGACTTCTTTTGACTCAGGTTTGGCAGGACTAAATATTGGAATTAGTAGTTTTATACTCACGAATTCATTTTTAATTTTTAAATAATAAAAGACAATCTCATGAACAAAGTCCATCATTGTTAGATTATCCGATATTTATCTTAAGTATTAGAAATAATAATAATTATGCCCCTACGAATATTAATGTAATTTAACTAAAAAGACGTAGATTAATTAGTGTGCTAGTAAATTCAATTGGAGGTGGTACCACATAGTGGTAGTTAAAATACGTATTAATTATTGATTTGATGTTAACTAGACATTCATATACGTGTAATATGGTAGATAATATGTATAGTACACTTTAATGTTCTAACAATATTTAAATCACGACATATATTATAATTTCGGTCACACCATGTGATCCTTTTTGTTAAAAACACTAAAACTATTAATATTGTTTAAATTTTGAACTTTTTTGGCTTGATTGCTTTTTTATTTCGATATATATTCTTTATCGATATAATTTATTTAAAAAGTTCAAGATTCGAGTCGTGAGCCATCTACAAAATCACTTAATAGTTTTCTTGATGTGATAAGTAAAAAAAAAAAAACTAATAAAAATAATTATTAATACAGAAAGTATCAGCACATTTTAACTTCATTTTAATCATATTTTATATACACAATAGACAAATTAGAAATGTAATGCATTTTAATTATTATTTATTTATCTTCTCACTTATTTGAAATTCCAAATGATTTTACTAAAAAATGTACTTTATTGACATTTTTCCGTTTGTTCGCATTTTGCGAAATTTTAGTTTTTACCAACAAGTATTAAAAACTTAAAATAAAATTTAAAAAAATGTGTATATTTGTACAACTAATGGCAAATTGATGTATAAAAAATACATTTATATATGAGGTTTCAACATGTACGTAATAAATTTGTGCCATGCTTGACATGTTTTTATAAAGTACTGAATTAATCTATATTTAGTACCTAGTCATTACGGCTATTATAAATTCCTTCGTGTGCCAAAATGTATTTAATAAAATTTTATACTTAATGTAGAGGGTATTACGAAATTACAGACACTACAATGTAAATTGTAATAAATGTTTATTTTATTTTATTTATTACCTGTCTATCGCTGTATAATTATCTAAAATTGAAATATAACAAAACTGACTGTAATATTTGCCTTATTGCCACTATAAGATAAAATAAAATGATGGATAAATATATATATTTTTTTTACTTGTATAGAAACATAGTTATTTCGAAATTTTAAATATTATACATGTTTACAACGCAAAACTTATAAACTAATTATTTACACATAGTTGTGGTATAAATCATGTCCGCGTGGACGGTGCCATGAATGCTGGCAGCATTTCCCAGTTTGCCAAAAATGCACCAGCCCTTCTGTCACCTATGGAGACTATGAGAAGTGAGATCAATTATTTTTGCATTACCACTCCATGGTCCCCGCTCTTAAGGCTATCTCCCTAACATGAAGCTAATTTGTCGACGCACGTTGTGACCTACAAAAGCGCCCGTCCCCTTTCCCAGAGAAAAAGTATTAATTCATCATCCATCTTGTTGCAAGAAAGGCCGTGTAGTCTGAAAGAATCAACCTCCTTACCACACGGAAATTTGTTTTCAACGTACAGTGGCGCTCCAAACCGGAAACCAATAGTAATTCGAAAACTTTTATTATTTAAAGTGTCCTAATGTTTTTTGAGAGCATAGCGTGTCACCAGTGACCTGACTTTTTATAAAGCCTTGTACTTTTTTTCTGACTTCTATGATTTTGCGTCCTTTATATTATGAACAACGGAGTTTCCCTAAGTTTATGTTTTGTAACTTTGGGATATCGTCATTAGGAAACCTCAACCTCCAGTTTTCTATTGCATCTGTAGCGTCTGTAATTTGGACTATGTTAAATTTTATAATTTCGGAACATAGGCCTTTGATACCAGATTTTTTTCACCCCGAACCCACCGTTGCTAATTGCTAAAGTGGCTTGGGTTCAGGAATTTTCGTCAAACGACAAACTTAGCCTTTTTTCCCAGAAAACAGACCTTTTTTCCCAAAGAAGTTTTTAAAGTGGTATCAAATATTAATTTTATCGGTCAGATCAGGGAATTTCTAAATTGAGCTCGCACGAAGTATGTATATTAATTTTTGGGACAAAAGACAATATTTCAAAAGTATGGGATAAATGATAATTTATAATGATAAATTATAAAGTTTGGTTATGTCATTCAAGAGAGCCCTGCAAATGTCTCCAGCTAAAGCACTCACAAGATCTTTAAGATGCTGTCTATGTTGCTAGCAGACTCGCTTGGAAATAACATAATTGCAGCATAGGTGTCTTCACCTTTAACCTGTAAAACATTTGAACGGGTGTATTTGGAAGTAACGTCGCGGGATTCTGTAAAGGATGCTTTTTGTGTAAGGCTTCCGGCGTTTTGTTATCAAATAGTGTTATCAACGGATATCTCTAGAGAAAAAAAATGCGAGCAGTGTTCTTAAGCTTATCCATTGCTTTATTTCAATCTTTTTTTTTTAGAATACAAAGGTCGTGGAGATTTTTTAGGAATAATAATTTGAGTGTCTATAAGCTATTTCGTTTTAATTTTAAGAACAAAAGGAAAATTTGCTAGACCGAATCATTGTCCGAAAAATATTTTTGAATCATAGCTAATAAAGAACTAGCTAGAGATATCCTCGCTCCTTTGGGAGCTCGTTTAACAAGCGGAATAATTTGTTCGGAACGGAATCGAATTAATATCACTGATTATGATTGAAAAAATATCTGATAAAATAGGTAATTAATATACTAAGGGATATGCTCTGGCAACGGATAGTGTGCATTTTTAGGCCTTTACGGCTTTTAAACAACCTTCCGTATGCACTAACATTGAGGACAAGTGAAAAATTCGTTTGACATGCATTGGTTGTTTTAAAATTGTTTGACATATTATCAGACGTCGCTACGGTGTCGACAGCACGGAGACCCCTTTTAGGCCTCTGCCTCGAATTTTGCGGGCAGCGGCGGCGGCGCGGTAGCGGGGCAGGCAACGCAGACCCGTTTTCGAAATCAGCGGGCAGATCGCGCGGCATTATAGCCACTTGACTATAGCGGCGTAGTGTTCTGTTCGCGGTTATGTGGTCGAGATATTTGTTTTGATGAAATAATTTGCTCTACCACGTCCGACATTTCGACACGTCACCAAAATAAATAGTACAACACTGCAATGCAGACGCGCGAGCGGTCACCGCTTGACTCGAGTGCGGTAGTGCACCGCTCGTTGCCCGCTCCCGCGCCGCTGCCCGCGCCGCTGGTTTCGAGGGCCGGTCCATTTGATTTTACGCAAAAGATCTTGCCGCTCCAGCTCCGCCGCCGCCGCCGCTCCGCTGCCCGCAAGATTCGTGGCAAAGGCCTTAAGGACGGCCGGCTTTTTCCTTAGGACGCTGTCTCTGCTCAGCACAGCAACGCCACGCTCACAATATCTAAAAAAGGAAAATCACTTAGGTAAAATATTGTAATTTCGATATATTTCCGAGACTATTAGATTTTTTATTCAAATTGACTCAATCCGATAAACAAATATGGTCGATATAAAAATATAATTTAGAGAATACTTTTTTTAAAGTTGATATCAAATTGACAACATTATGATTATATAAATCATCAAACATGTAGAAATATTATAATATCTATAATTATTTAATTATGGTTCAATGCAATATATTTTGTGACGATTCTCTTCTATTTTAGCTCGCTTTATCACAACTGTATATGGAAAAACATTCGCAATGCTTAATAACTTCACATACTCACGACATTATAAAGTAAAGGACGGCTTCCGTTGGAAATGTTCGAAGCAGTTTACTCAGTCTTGTCGAGCCTTCTTGGTCATCAGCAATGAAGGTGTTTTATTAAAAAGTTTTCCTGTCCACTGCCATGGACCTTCCAAGTTCCATTGTAGTAAATACGGGAAATACTATAAACTATAATGTTGGATTTAAAAAAAATATCTCATCTCAAATCTCCTCCATTTTAAGATTTGCTTTTCGTAAAATAAAAGCATTATTAGAAAATTAATAATTTTTGTTTTTATTGTAGTGTAGATTTTTACTTGTAATTAAAGTTGCCACCAGACTTTTTTATGCCACAATAAATATTGGAACAGATGTTGGTCAAAATTCAAAATAATAATATAATGTAATATAAATATAATGTAATAATAATAGAATGTATAATTTTTATGGCACTATTAATAGTACCGTAATATTTTTTACTTTAATTTAATTTTTAATGTTCTGATTTTAAAGTTGATGATTTTCTTTTATTTATTTATTTTTTTGAATAATTTTGCTAAATTTCTTTATATAATCTTTCGATTTCTTGCGTCTGATGTGCTAGTAAATGTGGAAACTTAATTGGTTCATCTAAAATTTATAAAGTTCTTTATTTTAATGTAAAACTAAAGTAAAAAAATTCAATAATTTCTAAACTCTACACATATACAATACCTAAATGAAAGTTTTAAAGAAGGTAAGAAAACATGAGTTTTTAAAAGGCAAACTTATGCACATTGATGTAACACTGTAAAAATTTTCAGTTTTGCTGGTTAAGGGTCGAAATGGGAAAGATCTTCTAATGTTAAACGGATACACATATTATCAGCACAAACTTCTCCGAGACGGTTTTCGATGGAGTTGCACTCAGATGGGCTCTAGATCGTGCAGAGGTTTTCTTCACGTTACGAAGAAAATGTTAGTTGTTAGAGCTCAGACTGAACACACTCACCCACCGTCCACATATTTTTTTGAAAACATAAAAAAAGACGATGTAAGTATGTCAAATGTTAGATATATTTATTTTGACTTAGAAAATGACTGCTCCTCAAATTGTAAGATACGAAAATAAATTATTATTCTGTAAGTGTGAAAGGCAGCTAATAACTAGCTAAAATCAAAATGAAGTAATTGAAAACAAAGATTCTACATATATACATTGCTTTGTAAGTTTCATTCGAAATTGTTTGTTCCAGAACAGAAAAAGTGCTTGCGAGAAAGATACTTCAAATTTATCATTGAAAATTGCGAGTATACATGGACGTTTCGGATTTTAATAATTTTTTTATTTTTGATCATGTTTTAAAATTTATTAGCATTTATAAAAACGTTAACGCGATTTACTTAACAATTATAATAAATTAAGACTTTAATAATAAATCATCAAAATAATAAGACAAATATACACTTTACGCATATACTTGGAAATTATTTTTTTGATACCAATATTTTCTTCCTCTTTATTTATAGCTTAAGTTATGTAAGGGCAAATAAGATATATTAATTTAAATGTGTTTATCTGTTATTTTTAAAAGATAAATACAATCTAATTCGGAGTTTAAAAGATATTAATGGTATTTTTGGTACGTTGTCTACAGCGCAATTTTACCTTCGCCCCAATGGTCGGATTAACTTACGCCTGAACAACTTCACATTTTACAAGCACTTGAAAGCTAGAAGCAACGCTCATCGTTGGAGCTGCACCGCTTATGGATCAAAGTGGAAGTGCAAGGCCCATCTCATCATCACAGACAATTTGGAAGTCCTTAAAGCCAACGTCTCACATAGTCATCCTCCAAGTGTCAAGAAAGAAACGAGAAACCAAATAAAACCAAATTTTTCCGGGTATGGTATCGGATATAATAAAGAAAATGGCACACCAGCTCCACGTACCGAACCGCCTTCTCTTACTCCTTTACAAGATTATTTAGTAGCTCATAGTGTATTCAGCAACTATTATTAGTCGTGTATACGTACAAAGTATTTACTACGTGCGAAGTGGTTGTCCCATTTAAATTTTATTTTATAAGACTTATTTTGTTCCTTAATTTGTTTTAAAATGATAACCGGAAAAGTGTCCTTGATGGATTCAACGTTCAACATTTTATAATTAAATTGGTATATTTTAATCGTAAGACTAAATCGAATGCTATTCTAAAAATCCTAAATAGGCCTAATTTGGTATGCGTATATAACCAGTATACTACTAAAATAATCGCTTAGTGTTGCTCTAATATTAGGTAATAATAGCATATCATATTGCAGATTTTTTTTGGTGTATATATAACATCACAATTATCATTACTTTTTTGAGAACTGTATTTTATTATACATTATCTTCTGTTTTTATTGTTATGGTCAGTGAAATGGAAGCGGTGAACAAACTATCGGATGCTGTCCACGCGTATTATATATATATATATATAATGTCTCTACTTCATTCTTAAATCTAGGTACAATTATTGTTTTTTTTTGCCATCTTGAGACTGTGCTCGAGGACTTCCTTTTCCGTGGTCTCCGTCGCCCTCGCCATTAAGCGACCAATTGCGTCATCACAGTCGTCGGTGTAATAGACACAGGTGTTGGTGTGTCTAGTCACCGCGACTACAGCGTGCGAAACGCTGTCGTGGATTCGGAGCCTCCTTGCCTTAGTCTGGAGAACGATGATATCCTCGTAGGTCTGGCCCTGCGCCTCATGGATGGTTAAGACGCGCGATCCCTCGCAGGACCCATATCCCTGGTGAGTCAGCAATCTCTTCTCATCTTGCGTAAAGACCAGGGTCCGATCCCGTCCCACGGGGATACGCGCGCCTGTGAGGCTCTCCACTCGCAACGATCGGATCTTGGCGCTGGAGCTGTGTATGGTCTCGTAGACCTCGCTGATGGCAAAGGCGACATCCTTGGGATTGCGATGCGTGCATGACAATTAGCACGAGATGGTTGTTAGCAGGGTAGGTCTACTTGACTTGGGGAGTAAGCTGGTGAATGCAAAACAAGAGCGTTACGTAAAATTTGATCGGGCGAGATGAATGGAAGTTGAGAGGGAGATATAAGTTAGTGAAGATAGGAAGAGAGAGAGTTACGTTTTACTTGGGGAGTAAGCTGGTGAATGCAAAACAAGAGCGTTACGTAAAATTTGATCGGGCGAGATGAATGGAAGTTGAGAGGGAGATATAAGTTAGTGAAGATAGGAAGAGAGAGAGTTACGTTTCTTATATTACTGTAGGGGCAAGAGAGAGAGGTGCGAGTACTCATTTTCTTTCTCTCTTTATCTCATAGCCAGTTACTATCCGATTAAATTAAGATTAGGAATGAACTTGTGCAATCTTTTGACGACAAGCCGCTGTTATAAACCGGTTAGGTAGAATTAGTGAAAAAGGAATAAAAAAACATTTTAGTAAAAATAAAAATATTTGAATGAAAAAATCTATGAAATGAAATGAAAATACTTTTTCCACCATAAGGGGATTGACACGCTTAACGAATGTCAAAAAAAAACCTTTTGAAATAAATACGTCATGATAGTAAAATCACTTACAATAAAGAAATGGCTAAATTTTAACATTATAGGTCCATATATACTGTTCTCTTATATTTACGCGAATTTTACTCATTTAATTAAAAGTCTAAAACGGATGTTATCGCGTTTATTTAAAACTACAGTTTAACAAAATTTTATTTTAAATTATTTCCCGACGTTTCGTAAATCATTATTCGGACACCCACCACCTCAGTCTCCCAAGACCATGGACGCTGTAAAGGGTACTACCGTAGTTAATTACTACTAGTTAACCTCTAGAAATTATTACTAGCTAATCTCTAGTGTCTCGGTAGACATCGCCTTACTATTATATCATAGGCTTTATTAAATATTACAATAAATAAATTAATCTAAAACTTATAATTGAATATTAAATTATAAATATTTTTTCACGTGTATAAGAATTTAATTAAATAATGTAGAATATTTAATTAAAAGTCTAAATCGGATTTTATTGCGTTTATTTGTTTTAAAACTTTACATTTTAACGATTTTTAATTAAATTAAATTATTTCCCGACGTTTCGGACCCTTTACAGCGTCCATGATCTCGGGGGACTGAGGTGGTGGGTGTCCGAATAATGAATTTTATTCATTATATTAACTCAACATATTAACTCATTTAATGAAAGACTTTTAATTAAATGAGTAAAATTCGCGTAAATATAAGAAAACAGTAATGTAGAATAATAAAATTATTTATTTAAAAAAAATTTACAAACCGTACTTTTCAAGTAAAAATTTCGAGTTCGAGGTCGTTGACGTTCCTATTCTTAGTTTGATCGCATAGTACGTTTCGTATATCTAAGACAGTGCAGGCCTATTGTCTGTATCACACTAGGAGCAAGAGAGAGCAGTGCACGTGCAGATTTTCTTTCTCTCTTCCTCTCATAGCCAGATGATATATATATCTCAGTCAGTAGTTCTTTTCGTATTTTATAAATTATTGTAATAATATAGACGAAGCTAAAGAAGTTTTACTTCAGACTTTTTTTTTTTTTTTTTTTTTTTTAAATATAATCCCATTTTATAATAATTATCTAATAAGTGATTGGATGTAGTTTTAATGATAGTTTTATATTGGGTATTGTTGTCTTAATACCCGTTGATACTACATCGACAATACTTATTGGTTCATATTATTAATCATAAATGTAGTATGATCAATCTATGACAAGCGTTCGAGACGACTTATTTTTTTCGGTTGCGGCCGACAGCTATTCACGGATGCGTCCGATAGTTTATGCTCCGCTTGAATCTGTAGCATTATATTTCGGTGTTTTTATAATATTAACGATACTGAATATCGCGATAAATGTAAATGTAATAATAATATGTAACACAAATTTAATTCGTATTTCAAATCCAATTCATCGTATTGAAATTTGTGTAAAGTGCCTTCACTCATCTTAGATTTAGTTTTATAGGATTATTCACTTATTTTAGTTTTAAGAATATTTTTTTTACTATTGATATGTGTGATAATTTGCATTTTGTGACGTGTCCAGTATTAGGTATTGTGATACAATGATAATGTTAATATTTTAAGACTGCGTGTATAATATGTGATAATCATGTATCTCAATGATTAGATCTCGTTTTATTTTTACAGGTGTATTGATTTTAATTTCATGCATTTATTCAACTAATAATGTCTATTTTTATACTTACTATATCTACATGTGACTTAGTATAGTAATGTACGCTGAAGCTTCTTCATGTTTTAGCATTTTAACGCATTTAATAAAGTATTTTACACGAAAAATGATGTTTCATTTTTATGTTTGTATTAATTTTTTGTCTTTTTTTATTGCAATTATAAGTCGTTTGGGTCTTACAATATGGTATTATTAAAATTATAATTGGTTCTTTTAATCACAACTTTTTTTTTAAGTTTAGTGGTCCGACAAGCTCGATAGTCGATAATATAGTATTTACTAAACAATAACAGGTGACAGTATATTTTCCAGATTATCAAAAAGGAATCCTCATCGATATGATTAATGGAAAACAACTATTATTAGTCGATGGTTATCCATTTTATCAAAAAAATTTGATGAGAAACGGTCAGATGCGTTTTTGCTGTACTAAGGCGAATTGTAATGTCTATCTTCACGTAGAGAATGATCTCCGGATTGTGTATTACACTGGTCTACCTCACAGACATTCACCAACGAAATTCCGTCGGATGCTCAGCGGAAAATTTATTCGTCTTTAGTAATAAAATAATAAGCATAACCAATATTGTAAATATGTATAATATCGCTTTATTACTCCTATTTATTTACTGTAATAATAAGTTTGACTGTATTGTATAATTGATGTATCATTTTTTTAAATAAAATTTATTACACTGGATTGAAATGTGATATTTCGTTTCGTTTATTAATGTTTATTTTTGTTTGTTGGTTGATATTTAATTTTAGTCAAGTAATGATATTTTTTTAATGATGAAAATTATTATGTACCTATTAATAAATTAGCGTCATTAACATAATGTATTGTAACCAGAGCCGGATTAACCCTGTCAGGGACACTAGGCAATGCTATACTCGGGGCCCCTTATTTTAACTTTTGTTTTTAATGTTAAGTGAATAGGCAAACTGGCAGACGTTCCACCTGATGGTAAGTGGTAAGTCGTAACGTACCATTGTTATCGGTTCCATTTTCGGACGACGATAAAAAAAAAAAAAAAAAAAAAAAAAAAAAAAAAAAAAAAAAAAAAAGTAAAGTCATCCGCCTTTCAGTATGGACATTTTCCGCCGTATCCCTATCCGAATACCTAAAAAAAATAAGGTGGGTGACTACGTGGAGTCGACACAACATGATTTTTTCTTCTTGTCGCTTGCATGGTCACTAGGGGCTAGTGGAAGCGGGGCCCCTAGGCAATTGCCTACTCTGCCTATTGGTTAATCCGGCACTGATTGTAACTATGCTTAACTTCTCTATACAGATCGATAACTTTTTGGATACCACAAAGTGGTTACGTAAGTAATCTTATAAAAAGATTTTTACCGGAGATTAAAGTTCGTGTAATAAAATTTTTTTTATATACACAAAAAACAAAGTAAGATTGAAAAGAAAAACAACGTATAGTATATAACCACGGATTTTAATGTTACTGGGGTACCAGTTGGGTTTTTATGATTTTTGACACTGATATAAAATAAAAAAAAACTTTAAAAAGCAAGATACTTCAATCATTTATAACAGTAAAGTAAAAAAAAAAATAATAAGACAGTTACTTTTTTATAAATGTCAATACTTTTTTTTAATTGTTTTAACTGAGATTTTTTTCACCACCAGGGGAAATAATTCAATATGACAATGGAAAATCTGTTTTTCGTCTAAACAACTATACGTTTACGAGGAATGGAATAATTCGTAAGGGTGCAGCCACCCGATGGGTTTGCTCACAACATAGGAAGTGCCCGCTTTATGTTCACCTTGACAAACAGCTTAATGTTGTGTATCTGCCACCTTTATCGCACACACACCCTCCACCGAAACTCTACAAGACGTCTTCTGGGAAATACGTGAAATGGTAAAAAGGAATTTAATGTGTAAATTTATTTAATCGAAATAAATAAATTTGAAACAAGAACTTTAATTTTCGATATTCAACCCAAACATGGTTACAATACCCTTTGGTCTTGGTGTAGTAAAAGATTACTTATTATCTGTCTTTAATATGACGCAATTGTATATTAATTTATTAGCATATTTCTTCTCAAACTCTAATCCTAAGGCTATCTAGAAGAAATCGCTATTGAACGATAAGGCCGCCTTATTTGTGTTTTTCTTATTCTGTCACAATTTTGAGAGAATTTCTTTGTGTGGTGTAAATTTTATCTACACTACATTCTCAATGTGAATCTATATTTGTCAACATATTCCAAGAAAACACTACTGCATTAAAATCACTAAATACAATCGAATATCCTAGCGTATAATTCTTTTTGAGATCTGTTATATAAAAAACACAGTAAAATCCCTGAATTTGTAATCCCCAACGTTTCCTAAAGCAGGATAAGAACTGAACCGGCACAAGAACACGTGTATTTTTTTTGCTTATGTTGCGATTAGGAATCCCCTATCAAATAGATGTTGAGGGGGTGATACTCGTGAGCTTAAAGCTCTCTTTTGGTAAAACTTTATTTCGAAGTCAATTTATGAGACATGGGAACTATAACTAAAAAAATATGGAATTGTAGTAATTTTTAATTTATAACATTCCTTCTTGCGTATGATGTGTAGTCCATTATTTGAACACTGAGGCCTATTTTTATTTTTTTTTGATTCAGGGTAATCCATTTACGGATGATATCCAGGACGCCCGGGTAGGCAGTCCTAGACCTATGTCGGACTCGGCACTTTGTTAGTGCAATACCGTACTAAACCCCTGTGGGAGCCTTCAGCCGCTTTAATTGGAGGGTCCCGGATCTGCAGGCAACAGAATCCCTCTAGCGACAGGCTGACCTCAGCGGAAAGGGCGGACTTTTCCGCCATGGGGACAGTCCGGCTCACCTCTGAACAGTCTCGACGACGCCGTGTCTAGCAGGACCGGGTTCCCATCCCGGCCCGACACGGGCACAAGGGCGTTACTGGAGGCGCATTAAATAGCGCACGTGTGCTGGGCAGAGTCCACCGCCGCGCCACAATGGTGACATTAAGTCGTCGGCTCCCTCTGGGCTGTCCGACACAGGTAGTCACCCTGCGTTAGACGGAAGGTAAGGGGCTTAACACTGAGCCCTCTAACATTAGTTATTTTACTAAACTTTTTCTATAAATTAGTTGTATAGTATATCTTGCGGTAGCTTAATATCTGCCGAATTGTTTCATATTTATCATTGATCTATAAAAAACCCTAGATGCACAGTCTCATACAAAAGTATATGGCATATGTTGAGTTGTTTTGTTATTTTATATACTCAAAAAGTGAAATAAGATTGAAAATAAAAACAACGTATAAGCGATAGCAATACGCGCTACCGGTTCCTGATTTCAAAGTACTTAGATACCAGTTGGGTTTTTATGTTTTTTAACTCTGAAGTAAAAAAGAACGTTAAGACAATTATTTTTTATAAGTCTAAATACTATTTTATTTATTATTTTAACTGAGATATTTTTCACCACCAGGGGAAATCATTAAATACGCAAATGGAAAATCTGTTTTGCGTCTAAACAACTATACGTTTGCGATGAACAAAACAATTCGTAAGGGTGCAGCCACCCGATGGATTTGCTCACAACATACGAAGTGCCCGCTTTATGTTCACCTTGACAAACAGCTCAATGTTGTGTATCTGCCACCTTTATCGCACACTCACCCTCCACCGAAACTCTACAAGACGTCTTCTGGGAAGTACGTGAAATTGTAAAAAGGAATTCAATGTGTATTAATGAAAATTAATATCGAAGTAAATATATTTAAAACAAGAACTTTAATTTTTCATATTCAATCCACACATGATTACAGGACAGATCCCAATATTTTGACAAACAAGACCAAATAAAATGTGTAGTAACAGATTATTATCCGTCTCTAATATGACGCAATTTTATATTTTATTATTAGCATATATTGTATAATTATATTTTATTATTTACGAATATATTCATTAATTAAAATAGAATATTTATATTCCTTAAAAACGTCTTTTCATCCGCCATACCTCAGTGCCTGAAGTCGAAAGTCTTCGACCAATGTATGTTACCAGTGATGACATACGGATCTAAGACGTGGTCTCTGACTATGAGCCTGTTACATAAGCTCCAAGTCCCACAGCTTGCAATGGAGAGGGTTATGCTTGTTGTTTCTCTGCAAGATCGAATCCGAATGGATGGAGGCTGCTTCGAACCGGTTGCTCTAGAGGTTGATGGGGGTGGCCTACGTTAGTGGACATCCAATGGCTAATATGATGATGATGATGATGATGTAGACGTTTTTTAACTTCCCGAACGCTGCCCATCCTAGCTGGATTCGACGATTGACATTATAATAATCAAACATATAAACACCACCACCAGATCAGCCATTGGATGACCACTGCTGAACATACTAAACTATACAAGCCTACCCGTTGATCTCTAGGGGGTTTCCCAATGTCACGGTTGCATGCGCGAGCGATCCAGTGGCGCCCCGTTACGACGATGAGGGCACCGCTGGGTTTTAGCGGGTATTCTGACACGTTCTGCGTGCCAGCGAGTCCCACATACCCGCCGTCTCTCCGCGGTGGGATGCGTAAATGCATTTCCCAGCGATAAAAAAGGGGGTACCCAATACTCGCCACGCCTGCAGGCGGGTTGAAGAGCGCAGTGTATTGTGGTTGGATATGGTAACGCTGCTGCCCATTACCTGCCTAGTTGTTTCTTATCTCGGCAAGAAAGAGGTCGGGACTATTCTTATCTGCTGATCACCGCACGGCAATACAAGTTCTCAAACATAAAAAATTGTACACTGATAGAAAAAACGATTTGATTCAAGAAAACTTTTTTTAACTTAAGGATTAAATTTATGACTTAAGAAATTGACTCTCGAATCAAGAAACTTGATTGTTTCTAAATAAGATAATTATACACAACTTTGCCCAAGAATTTCTTTCTCTTGGATTTAAGATATACGGGTAACATAACCTTAACGGTATTATGAATTAAGATTATTCTTCAACACATCTAAAACCACACCTGGACTACGAGGCTTACAAAATAAATACGCCGTTGCAAAGTGCACTGACTTTGATTTATCAAAAAACCTAAGTCAAAACAATTTTGTATAGAGACATATAATTATATTGATTCTGTAGAACCAAACGTTAGCGCGATTTAGCGGCTGACCGTCGTACGCTACTACAATAGCTACGCTAGTACAATACACTAGCAAGATTCAGCAGTGACTCCAGTGACTCGCGTGAATTTTAATACATTGTTTATGCTTATTATTTATTAATTACTTTTATTATATTAATTATATAAAATATCAAAATATTTTATATATTAATGTAGTATTAAACAATTATTATTTGAGTGAAGTAATTATTTGTTAATGATATTCAAAATTAAAAAAAAAAAACTTTGTGATATTTTCAAGCGGGATATTTAGTTAAACTCATTTTATATAATTTTATGTATTATTTTTTATTGTAGATTATTTTATAAAAAAAACAATAAAAATTGCTGAATTTGCTATTCTCTGTATCACTGAAAAGTAAAACATAAATATTTTTCGGAAAAAAAAATCATTACCTACTTTAAAGCTTTTTTTTTTTAACTTTAATTTATAATTTTCTAAAGTAATAAAATTATTCTTGATTGAAGAATTCACTTATATCGACTGAAGTGATTAGGTCTCTCAACCCAAGAAACAACAATAAATTCAAGACAAGAATTTCTTAAAGAAAGAAAACTAGTTTTCTTCAAAATAATTTTCTTAGGTGATTTTTTTTTTTTTTTTAATGAAGTTTATTTTTTTATCAATGTAACTAATATCTTACAATCGCATTACATTACACCGATCACCAATACGAGTCTTGTTTTATTGATCTGTAATGTCATATCACTGAATAAAGTTATGTTTTGGGTTATGATTTGATGCAACATAACGCGGTGAAAAATTTTCTATATACATAATATTACTTTGAAAAAGATTGTTTTGCGCAAATCTATTCTTAAGTTTCGACAACTGGTATAAACGCGATTATGACAGTTTACATAAAAAGATAAGATATTGGCAAAAGTTGGAAGTAACAACAACCCTTTGTTCCTACTTACAAGTAGCAAAACGATTATGAAAACATATAAAATAACACTAGTCTTTTCGTAATAAAATACTACACCGACTTAGATAAATTTATATTAATTCAATTATCGTTTTTAAAAAGGAAATGAAAATCGAAGAATATCTCCACACACACACACACACACACATATATATATATATAAGTATATAACATAAGTATATAACATATTTTTTACACATTAATATTAAAATAATTTGAATTAAACAATCCATAGAAAGTACGATGAATAAATAAGTCTCTAAAAACATTTTTATATTGGCAATTATTTTAGACTATTAATCTTAAGTATATCGATCACCATTAACGAATCTGAATTTGTCATTGGCAGGACTTATAGAATTCGAAAATGGAAAGAAGCGATATTTTCTACAAGGACATACGTTCTACAAACACAGTATTATACGCAAAGGTACAGCTTCAAGATGGCTATGCACGATACAAACTTGTCAAGTGTACATACATCTAGATGAAAGTCTTAATCTTATTCGTCCACCAACACATGAACATTCTCACTTACCGCCAAAACTTCATAAGAGCTCTAACGGCTTATATTTTAGAATTTAAATAAAATATTGTTCTTGTAATAACTATTTTATTTTTATTTTAGTGTGTCTGTTGTCAAACGTGGGTTTGAGCGGAGTTTTGTTATCCTCATCCGCTAACACTTCCAAAACTATCCATCCATGTGCGGGGATCGAATGCGTGACCGCTAGCGCATCAGCCAGTTAATGCGACCACTGCGCCGATGCCTAGACAAATATAATCAATATAATGCAAACCATAATTTTAAATGCAATAGTGTAAAAATTTAACAAAAACTATACTTGAGCCAAATTCGATGTGGAATTTATGTAAACAAACCAAATGTCATCGTATATAGGGTTGTCATACTTTTAGTAATGAAAAATTGTAATTTATCACCAATTTCCTAGTTATAAATTAATAATTTTACTTTAACATTGTTTCCTAGAACATAAGTTAACCGCCAAATACGTAATATACAAGAAAATTAGCTTATTACAAAAATTAATAAATTTGTAATTACTAATATACATCTAACAACCCTAAACTTTTGCACTGACAGGAAAATTACGCAGATAAGCAACATTTGGTCTTTTTTTGATCAGTCGTTATATTGTTAAAAGTAAATTGTTATCGATTTTTATACACAATTTTAAATATTATAATTATTATGTTTATTCAACGTAAGTAAAGTAAAATAAATAATAAAAGAGAATGAGTGTCTGAACATAGATTTTTAATCATATTAAATCTATTTTAAAACAAATGTTGTTTTATTTTAAATGCTATTCAGGGATAGTGTAACTGTTTTTAATATAGGCATATACATATTTATGAAAATATTTAGAAATCATTAAGTGGGAAATTAGTTATACCCACGTTAACAAGTAAATTTTACTCCATAACAGATAATTATAGATAATATATAAATACATCTAACTCCCTGGCTTATTTATTTCATGTTTTATGTAGCTTGTACTACTGTGTATAAATATGAAAAAATATAATTATTATATTTATTTTCCAATAGGCTGTTAACATCTTCTTATGGTTAGTTGCTAAGCAACGGATTGTTGGTAAACATTCCATATCGAATTTGGCTTAAGTATAGGAATGTTTATATTTTCAAAATAAGATTAAAGATCATTTATTTCTCAAAAGAATACAATTCACTTACATGAGAAAGTTTGAAAAAAAATAACGTCTCGTAAACCCTTTTCACTATCTCTCGCGTCGCAAATTTGTCTTCCACACTCTTATTGCAAGAATAATGAACCTATACAGTGAATATGGATGTTCATCGGACACTTTATACAAATTTAAAAATCGTTTATGACTAAAATATAAATAATTTGTAAAATATAAAGTTGAATTGTATCTCTTTCTTGCACCTTTTTTACAAAAAAATGTTCATAGTCTTAATTAACGTTAATTGTTATTGTTTTTTTTTTCTATTTTAATATAACATTAAACATTTATAATATTTCGTTAAACGACTAAGTTTGTATTAAAATTTAAAATACGTCCATGTTCCAAAAGCTGCTTATGTTCATCTGTAATAGAATTTTTATTTATTGCACGTAAAATATTGATATGTATTTGTTTCTATTTTATAATTATTAATTTAGTCGTTGATTAACTTTATAATAAATATTAAAAAAATGCATATTTTTATGATAAAGTATTTTTAAGTATACCTAAGAAAAAATATTATGATAATATTCTTTATATAAGCTAAAGCAATTTATGGATGTAGATATCGATATATAACTAGAATATAAATATAATATAACTAGAATATATATATATATATATATATATATATATATATATATATATATATATATATATATAATATAACTAGAATTATGTATGATGCTACTGAAACTTAACAATATCCAAACTACAGTATATAAGATTATCTATCACAATATTTCAGCTCAAACTAATTTGTCTTAGAACAAATCGATACCTACACCCATAAATTCTGATTTCCTACCATCTTAAGCCATGACATATTTCGACAAAATAAATTAAACTGTAAATTAAAGGAACAAAACGGATATATGTTGTTTATTTTTGTAACAAAATTTAACGAAGCAATAAAAACATAATGATAGAAAAAATATTTACAGAAATATGTTGAAATAGTATATCCTTAACAAAACGATCGCATTAAATATTTATTTATTACAGACAAAAATGTAAGAGTTCTTATTGTCAACAATTCTTTTACGTAATTTCAAATACTAAAATATACTAAGAAACGTATAGAACTAGTAACATCATTATGTATACATTTGAAAAAATAATAAGCATTGGTATTAGAAATAAGAATAGGCAAAAAGCGATACTTTCTACACGGAAATACTTTCTACAAACAAGGTCTCATACTCCAAATTACAGCCACAAGATGGGTGTGCACTACATGAGATTTTTAGTTTAAATTCACTTAGATGAGTAACACATACCCTATATTAGTACTCCTGCCATACCACGAACATACTCATCCACCACCAAAAAAATTTAAAAGCACCCTATGTTTTTACCCGACTGCGACAGAAGGAGGGTTATGTTTCTCGAGTGTATGTATGTATATATGTATGTATGTATGTATGTATGTATGTATGTATGTATGTATGTATGTATGTATGTATGTATGTATGTATGTATGTATGTATGTATGTCCATTTCTTTGGCACGCCCTACAGCCCAAACAGCTGGACGGTTTTTGACATATGAGGTGTCGTTGGATTTGTCCAAATTGTAGCAGTGACATAGGCTATATAAATTTTCAAAATGGTGCCCGCAAATGGCGGAATGAGGGAGGGGAGTTGAATTTTTTTTTCTTACTGTAGCAATATGGGTATCAAATAAAAGCTAGTAAATTGTTTTATTCTTTTTAGTATATAATAAGACTATTTTACGCAGTCGGGTTTTTGATTTTTTTAATTAATCATACTTGTATATTATATGGTTTATATATATTAGAATTAAGATGAAGTAATGCATAAGCTAACCTGTTCTCTAGGGTCATAACGAATCGTCTGACGGGCAAGTTTGATGACTTCCAGCCTCCTGAACAAGTCGGTTTCCGAAAAGCTATAGTTACCATAGACCACATACATACGCCGTGGCAGATTATACAAAAGACCGAGGATTATAATCAGCCATTGTACTTGGCGTTTGTGGACTATGAGAAAGCCTTCGATTTGATCGAAACTTGGGCGGTGCTGCAGTCTCTCCATCGGTGCCATATTACTACCGGTATATCAAAGTGTTGCAGTGCTTGTACAGTAACGCTAATATGTCGGTTCGAGGACGCGAGACGGGAGCATAGCATGAAAGCGATTCCAATGCAGCGAGGTGAAAGACAAGGAGATGTCATCTCTCCGAAACTGTTTGCCGCAGCATTGGAAGACGCTTTCAAGCTTCTGGAATGGAAAGGATACAAATAAATAGCATTCACACTTTTTTTTTATCAAATAAAAATCTTTAATGTGTTTTAAACTTATTTATTTTTCAAAAATAAGTAAAAAGTGGTGATGTATAGATGAGGTCTAAGTCAAGCGTGTTTTGACACATTTGGCTTGCCGCAATGACATATATTACGTTTTTTTCTAATATTACGAACATATTTTGTTAATAATTTAAAGCGTTACTTTATAATGGCCCCTAACATGTTCAGAGAACATGTAAAATTTTCACTTATTCGACATTACATGTAAAAGTTTTTAAATACGTGTGGTAATCCAAAAGTAATAATAATCGGCTATTTCCTCGTTTGCATAAAAATGTATCATCATCATCATCATCATATCAGCCGTTGGATGTCCACTGTTGAACATAGGCCTCTTCCATCGACCTCCAAAGCGACCGGTTTAAATCATCTTCCATCCAACGACTTCCGGCGACTTTCCTCAAGTCGTCCGTCTATCCATCTTGCGGATGGCCGTCCGATGCTCCGCTTTCTTTTTCTTTCTTCTTTCCGGTACGTGGTCTGCACTCGAGAACCTTCCTTCTCCATCGGCAGTAGATTCTACGAGCTAAGTGTCTTACCCACTGCCACTTCAGCTTGCAAATCCGTTGGGCTATGTCGGCAACCTTCGTTCGTCTGCTGATCTCATTATTTCTGATTCGATCTCGCAGAGAAATACCAATCATAGCACTCTCCATTGCACGCTGTGCGACTTGGAGCTTATTTAAAAGGCCCATAGTCAGAGACCACGTCTCAGATCCGTATGTCATCATTCGTAACACACATTGGTCGAAGACTTTCGACTTCAGGCACTGAGGTATAAATAAATAAATAATAATAAATAAATATTAACTAACAATCACACCACGTTAACCTAGCCCCGTGCTAAGTTCGTAAGAACTTGTGTTACAGGTATTAGGAACGGAAATAAATTTAAGAAATTTATATAAATACATATATACATAAATACACATCCATGACCCGGTGCAGACATCTATATTCGTCATACAAATTATCTGCACCTGCCGGGATTCGAACCCGCGACCGCTGTGTAAAGTATCCAGTTGTCTGACCACTCGACCAGCCGGCCGTCAATGGCCGTCGTATTACGAATGAAAAGACGTTTTTAACTTCCCGAACGCTATAATCCTAATTGGATTGAAATGCTTAATTCTAGCTGGATTCCATTGACTTCTTGCTCGAAGTTGGACCTACCAAGTTGGACATTTTGTCCTAGGTAGATGTACTCGTCAACAACTTCGAGAGCAAAACCTCCAACCGATATCAGGGTGGGCACGACATGGACACTCGACATGATCTTTGTCGTGGCCATATTCATTTTAAGGCCCACAAGGATTTTCTTTTGCTAGCTTATATACCCACTAACTAGGTCAACATATAAAAAAAACATGTAAACAGAACACGATTTTAGGAATATGCATTCATTAAGAAAAAATTAGAGCTGTGATTAAGTACCTTTGTTTGAAAAAAAAAAATCTACTAAACGCATACACAACGACTTGATGGAAACATTTGGGAACTCTGCTCCTCCATATTTCACAGTTGCAAGCTGGGTAAAAGAGTTTGTTTCCTCTTTGCACGGATGCAAGAATACCTGTGAAGTAAAAAAAATGAAGACGTTAGCGAAGTCATGCTCGCTAATATCATTACTCTCATTACTTTTGATCACCCTATCTCTACAAATTTTTTTTGACGATTCGTTTTGTGGCCTGAATCACTAGCAAATACTCATAAGTAAAACAAAAGTGAGAAAAGTATCAAGTATCGTAAATTTCTCATTAAATTTTTTATTGCCAGGACTAATAGAATTCATAAATGGAAAAAAGCGGTACTTATCTGCAAGGAAACACGTACTACAAGCAACGTATTATCCGCCAAGGTACAACTTCAAGATGGGTGTGCACTATACGCGATTGTTCAGTTTACATGCACTTAGATCAAAATCTTAAACTGATTTTTTCGCCTTTTCACAAGCATTCTCATCCACAACCAAAATTTTATAAAACTCCGAATGGAAATTAGGATAGGATGTTTTTTTTTTTATTTCAATAGCCTCGCGTATCATCCTTGGTAGGAATCGGTGTTCTTTAGCGAGAATTTGTGGCTTATCAAATCTAATATAGTGGTTGGTACCTTGTTGAGTATGTTGATACACAGCAGACTTTGTCAACCGTTGGTGTTTCATGTCAGCTATGTGTTCTTTGACTCGTGTCTCTATACTCCGCTTAGTTTGCCCTATATATGAGAGACCACATTCATAGTCTAATTTGTAGACCCCTGCATCTTGTAAAGGTATTGGGCACTTGACAGATGCTAATAATTGAATTATCTTAATTGGCAGCTTGTAGTAAGTTTTGATTGAAGTTCGCTTCAAGATGTAGCCAATCTTGTCAGTGACTCCTTTGACGTATGGTTTGACTATGGTAGTACGGCAGGCTGGCGCTCAAGTGTGGCTTTTCGTCTTCCTCCGGAATCTGTGACGCTGGCGTGGGGCTCGGAGATTGTTGTCTCGCAGTACCTGCTCTACATGCTGTAGCTCTGCGTCCAGGTGTTTCTCGTAACAGATCCCGCGAGCTTTTTGAAACAGAGACAAACCAACGGCAGAGAGTTGTCTAGGATGGTGGTGAGAAGCACCGTTTAAATACTTGTTTTACTTTATTTAATTTTTACCCGACTGCAAAAATTAGATTCTAAATTCACTTGTAATTTTTATGGTTGTTACCTCAAAAATCTGTTATTTATGAACTGACAGGCGAACTATTTTTTGTTTGAGAAGGTACATTTTTCGTTTGATCCCAATTAAATTTAAATAAAACGGGGATAAATTTTTTTAGACTTGAATTTTTTTTGTGTCATAATAAAATTTCTTCAATTCGGTTACTTATTTTTTTGTGATATTATTGCATTGACAAACATAAGGTAACTAACTATGCGAACAACCTTTCCTTCTTATAAACTCATCTAATATTATGAAATCCTAGTTACAATATAATGAGGTGCTTATCTAATATCTTTTAACTTGTATCATATAATAATAGATCAATAACTAAGAAATAACCGTACATTAAAACTCCAATTTTTCTCTCAATAAACCACTTACATCAAAACGAATTAATAAATGATATGGAAAACTTGTCTAAGATGGAAAGCAAAATTTCTTTTAAAAAAAAATTGATCTCCTTAAAAAAAAGTTACATCAAATATAATCAATCATCGAATAAACAAACTACATTTTGTTCATTTAATGCACGGTTTATGCAAATAAAATATAACACATCCACGAAAATATTAGATATTTATATAAATGGCCACTCATTGACTTGACTTACCTTTAAAAAAATTGAATTTTTCTTTTCAAACAAAACGGTTTTTTTTGTTTCATTTCTAATAAATTAAGTAAACACAAAGTTTGTTTTTTTTCCTACTGCTCTATATATCTATTGCGTATGAATGACTCCATTTAGATATCGCGCTCAAACGGTGTCTTTCGGGTCTGAGGACAGAGGAAAAGCGGCCTCTGGTTCCGGCTCGCGTCTACATCAGCACATATCAAGTGTATCCTTATAAATATTTAACATAATTAGAATATAGTACACCTACTGTTGAAATTTAGTTAAAAGAGAAGTTTTAAGATAGCATTCAGATAATATGTAAATAAAACCTGTAAAATTAGCACTTATTTAAAATTATACGCAAAAGCTGTTAAGCATATCTATCATTGTATCTATCATCTAACGTTTTGGGCACGTTATCTCAAATACTAAGAATACAAAGGTAACAACAATTATATTTCAATAAAAAAATTATTAATTTTTTATTCTCAGGAATAATAGAATTCGAAAATGGCAAAAAGCGATACTATCTACAAGGTCATACGTTCTACAAACAGGGTGTCATACACCAAGGTACAGCCACAAGATGGGTGTGCACGATCCGAGATTGCCCCGTGTATATACATTTAGATGGGAGCCTTAAACTTTTTCGTCCGCCTTCCCAAGAACATTTTCATCCAACAGCTAATCTTTATAAAAATAGTAATGGATTATACATTAGATTAAAATAATATCAATACTTTTTACTTAAATTATTTATGCATTATATGTGAGTATTAGCAGGGTAGATATTGTTGCATCCATCGAAACTGACGCCCTTTCAGAAAAACTTATCCGAAGTTATGAAATCCAGCGACCAAATAAATCGATTATTACCTTGTAATTTATATAAAAATAAATATAATGCAAATGTGAAAATAGAAGTCACCACAGTCCACTCATATTAGATAATTTTCAAATGAATCTTGTTTTTATTCAATTTTCAATAAATGTAGTAAATACAAAATGTGTTTTTCTGTACATCAAAATTTTTGTAGTTATTTTTTTAGTTTTTGATTTCGCTTTTCTAATAAAACTATCAGTAGTCACGATGTGATTAATGCAAAACTTTTTAGATGGTGTCAAAAATGTAAATAGTGGTATATTACCTTAAAAAAGGGTCTAGAAATTAATCTGTTTAAGAGTAAGATACCTATGACGCCATCTTTTGCCGAGTAGCGTTCGTCCGAGTGTAGCTTGGTGTGCTAGATATCGTTTGTAATTTTATTTTTCTTTACTTTTTATATAAGATAAGAAAAACTGAACGAAAAATACTTGCTTAAAAATAAAAATTCTTAAGTTTCGGCTTTTTAAAAGTTATTTTTAAAAATATCACTATATTAAATAGCATTTTATTGTATTATTCAGGATTAGCAAAAGAGGAATTGGACCTTGGAATTTGGACACCGAAAATGGAACCTCAATTTGTTAATGAAAGCATGCGGGACAAAGATGATGATAACACCAATAATGATGAAAAAAATTTTGGCGAAGATGACTCGAAACTGGAAATGACTGGGTTTGATGGTCCAACGATAGGCGATGGTAATATTACTGGAGGAGGGGAAGGCGGCGCTGCAGGTGACACACAACACGTCCTTGAGTTTGTACTAAATAAACGCGGGCAGGGAACGTCACTAATTTACAATGGACATACATACGTACACTTTAATTCAAAGACTCGTTGGTATTGCTCCAGAAGACAAAAGGGATGTAAGGCCAGGCTTCGGACAACCAATGAAGGTGTTTTTCTCGAAAATATAGTATCCGACCATAATCATCCACCGCCTAAATTGTATAGAAGTAGCGATGGTAGAGTTCATATAGGGGTGTGCGATAAGTTCGGGCCACGCCTTTGTTTCCATTAAATTAATAAAATAATTCATTTCTCCACTTATTTGTTGCTTAAAATATATGAAAATGACATAAACAATAACATCACACACACACACACACACACACACACACACACACACACACACACACACACACACACATACACATTTATATATATAAATTTACACACACCCAAATAAACTCACACACACTCACTTAGAATACACTCAAATTCATATACAGAATCTCATATGTTTTTAAGTGAAGATGTCTACTCTTCCATGTAAGAACTTGTGTCAAAATTATAAAATGTATCATGGGGGAGTTTGGCTAATCCAAGGAATTTATATACAAACTGGAATGCTCACGTGCACTCAAAAAACGTTCCTACGACCGGAATTGCATCTCTTTCTACCATGGATTCAAGGCAACTCTCGTAAGAAAGAGATTTTTCACTTTACATGTTATAAGCCAATGTCAACCTTATGTCAAATACTTCAACATATTTGAATACACAATTTTATTAAGTGAGCGTTCCAGTCACGAAGAATGGATATACAAGGAGTGCGAACGTAACGTTACAAAAATGGCATCAATTTAGGTAGTAGATAATTATTTTGCCGCTAGAGTGCGCTAGGATCGAAGTTGTAGTTTACGCGGGAAGGCTTATGGCTATTGACAGCTCTGAATTTTGAAAATTGAGTTTATAGTTCATTTTTAACCTTTCTATTTGCTGTGCCCAGTCATAGGTGTGCGATTATTGGTTCGTAATTAAAATAGTAAAATAATGTAATTTAAAATTTTCGTATCTCTAACATAATTATGAGAAAAAAAAGTAGGACAAAAACATCCCGCCAGGCCACCATTTTAAAGATATTTGACATGTAGTCAACATGATAATATGTCATAAGATTTTTTCAATTATTTATATTGTTTTTATCTTTAAACTTTGTAGTAAATTGTTATTAATAACTTTGATTCATCACCAACATAAAATACTCTTGGAGATTAAATTATAGTTTAATAACAGGTACGTAATTTTTAAATTATTAAATAAATATTAAAAATATAATGTAATGTTATATACATTTTAAGATTAAGTATATATGTTTAAAACTTTTTTATTTCATATTATATATTATATAAAGTTATTTTAATTAAATATTTGATAAAGTGTGATAATAATAGTCGGCGAAAAAAAATTTTTTTTTAAATAACATTATTTAGAATAATAAAATTTATTGTTATTTTCCTATATTTTTCAGCTATAAAATATCATAAGAAGCCTCGCATAAAACTGTTCTAGAGAACTAATACCTATATTACACATATTTAATATTATTATAATAAGTAATGTAATAATAGTATCGGTACCTCACGAATACTCGCGCACCTAGTGGCAAAAAAGAGAACCATGATCTTTGTTTATTTTTGTGTACATAAGTACCGTGAAATTCATATAGAACTACCTCTACCGTTCGCACTCCTGTATATTCATTCTTCGTGGTTCCAGTTATGATATAAATTCCTTGGGCTAATCATACTTAACACAGATTATACTAATAATAATCCATATAGGATGTTCAGTCTAAACTCAAATTAATTTTTTTTTGTAAATAAATCCTTTGCATAAGTAAAAAAAAGTTATATTATCAAAAATTTTAAAATATTCTTTGTGTTAGGATCGATGGATAACTACATTTATCTAATATACATACTAGTATTAAAAAATGTAAAACATTTTCAGGCCTCAGGATAAGATAAATTATGTTATTAAATATTCAGGTGTACGTAATATTGAGTTTGTTTAGAATAACCTATTAATCCTATTAATATTATAAATGCGAAAGTTTGTGTGTCTTTGTTACTCTTTCAAGCAAAAACTACTGAACGGATTTAGATGAAACTTCAGTAACATAGCTTATACATCAGAATAACACATAAACTACAATTTATAAAGATTATGTGTAATTTGGCCATAATATAACATATTTTAATAAATATCACACTAAAATGCTTAAGTGCTATACAATTCCATGGCACTAACAATCTTTTTTTCGCGCGAATTTGATTGGCCAGAATGGAAACGAATTAAGGGTCATTACAACGTCTCCTCATGGACATATTCCCGCTAGATGGCGCTGTTCGGGCTTTCGACAGGTTTTTGATATTTTTGCAATGTTGCTATGCACAGATTTTAAAAATATTACACTTAGCGCATGTATATCAATGCCTATTATTTTATCACATCATTAGTTTACTTTAAAACGGAGCCATTTAGTGAAATAGTCTAATAATAATATCTGTCATATCGATTACTGTATATACGCAACACTCACGCACACACTGACATCAGAGTTGTTATCCAAATTCTGTGGTTCTTACATAAATGACGAATTGTTTACTATAAAATTGAACTAGATGGCATTGCAACAAAAACTGTCTCGTTTTGTTTCGTATTTTTTTTAATTTAGTTCGGATATAATACTCCTCCCGCTTCATACCGCGTCCCGCGCTTGTCTATTCGGTATTTTGTGTATATTATTATGTCGATGCCGATAGCAACGCAGCCGATATGAACGTGTAATGTTTTACTTTCGCAGTTTCGCTCCGAATTAATTCTTTGTTGTTTTTACAAGTTTTACTTACTGAATGTGTATTCAATTATGTCTGATTAATGGATTTTAATTTTAAACTATTATTATACGTCTTCATTTAATTCATTTATTATATATTAATTTATTTACATATAAATCATATAATAATTTATATACGACCATTCTGGTGTAGTGGTGCGAGTAGTCGCTGCGTCGCGCGCCGACGGTCGCGGGTTTGATTCCCGCCCGTGACAGATATTTGTATTCGTACAAATATTTGTTTCCGGTCTGGGTGTATGTCCTTGTGGGTCTCCCCACCGTGCCTCGGAGAGCACGTAAAGCCGTCAGTCCCGGTTGTTATCATAGACATGATAACGATCTTGGAGAAGTTTTATGATGTTGTTAATATTATATTCAACGTAATGGTATTAAAATATAGATCAAAACTAATCAATCACTGCATTTTTTTTAATCCACCAATAAATTACTTTGAAATAGATTATTGAATTTTACGTATTTTAGTACCTACGGAACGTCTGTGATTTCTGATTAGGGTTTCGGAAAATATCCATTCTCGATCCCGGGAAACATCGGTCGGGAATCCCGGGATTGAAAAAGAAATCTTAAAATTTATGAAATTGCTTATAATTGAGGTGATACCATATTATTGAGTGATTTGAAGTAGGTAATTATGTAATATAAAGAAATATTATTTTTAATATACAAGTTCTGACAATTGCAGCTGCATTTTCTGACTGGTCAACGTTTAATTATTTATTCTAACAAAGAAAAACTATATTTACCAAATGTTTACAATGTTTACAATAGGTTATATTGGTTTAAAAAAAAAAAACAAATTGACGACCGTTCTGGTCTAGTGGTGCGAGTAGTCGCCTCAAAGCCGCGCGCCGCTGGCGGTCGTGGGTCCGATTCCCGTTTGGGACAGAAATTTGTATTTGTACTAATATTTGTTTCCGGTCTGGGTGTATGTCCTTGTGGGTCTCCCACCGTGCCTCGGATAGCACGTAAAGCCGTCAGTTCCGGTTGTTATCATAGACACTTGATAACGATCGTTACTCATGGTAGGGAAATTATCCGCCAACCCGCAGTGGAGCAGCGTGGTGGATTAAGCTCCAACCCTTCTTCTTTATGGAGAAGAGGCCTTCGCTCAGCAGTGGATTGTTTACAGGCAGATACAATACAGTACAGTAATAATCTACACAATAACAACAGCGTTTTTTATTTACTAATATAGCTGTGCCCCGCGGTTTCACCCGCGTTAATTTGAAGGAAAAACGTACTTAAATATTTTAAAACCAATATTAACCAACCAAGGAGAAGAAAATACTGGTTTTCTCCGCAACCTGATCTCGATTAGGCAACATATTATAGTTCTCCGCGTGAAAAGAAGTCTTGACATAAATCGATTTCTAGGTACCTATGTTTAAATGTTTGTCCATGTGCTTCATTAATTGTTACAGCAAACGATAACTCAGGCGACTTGTGTCTGCGCGCGGCGTGACTACATAGTTTCATATGATTTTACATTATCTTCTAAATTATGCGTTCAAATTAAATGCTATAAAAACAAAGTTTATTTTCATATAGTTGCCTCGTTGATGAAGTATTTTTGTATTCCTAAGGATTATGCCTGGCTAATACAAATGCAATAAAATCACCTTTTAATTTTTTATGATCATTATTTCGTTGCGGAGTTATTTTAAAACTATGATATCTTCTAAGATAATTCATTGAAATCAAATGATGTTAAGGACAATTTCGTTCAAAAAGGCATATTTGTGATGAAGATTTATTTGGATAAGGATTTATATCATGTCTATAAAACCACCTTCGCAAATAACACATTATTTTAGAACATACTTGATTACTATAAAAATGGTTATATTGAGTCAACCTCAAGAGATAGATATATGCTGTCGCGGACTTTTTTTTTGAACTTTTAATGTTAATCAATTCCGTTGTACTTACATAATTTTTGCATAACTTTAACTGTTTGCGCAGCTTACGTAACGGAATCTCTCAAAAAATAATGTTTTTCCCGTTTTTGTAATGTTTCTTATGAATGCTCAGCTACTATTGGTCGTAGCGTGATGTTATATAGCCTATAGCCTTCCTCTGTAAATGGACTATCCAACACAACGAACACTTGTCCAAATCTTAAAAACTATTAAAACTATTTTAATGAAACTTGTTCCCTATGTTGAAATAAATGTAAGCCAGTAAAATGAGCGGTCGCATATTTTCGGAGAAATGTAAGGACAAACATACATATACATATTATGTTTGAAAGCTCTAATAGATTGTCATTTATTTGATTATTTTACAGTTTCAATAATATTACACACGTATATATCTAGCATATGGATTGGATTCATTTTTAGAAAATGTCGTATTATAGTATACCTATAGCTCAGGTGGGATGATCTCGACTCAAGGCGACTCGCGCCTTGAGTCGAGATACTCGGCGACCCGGGTTCGAATCCTGGTGTCTCCAGTTCAGTTTTTTCCTTTTTTATCCTAAAGTGCCTTCTTTTGTGAGAAAAACTATTATTTGGAGCTCTTTTTATTTTTTATTTCAATAACCAGTTCATATTTTATTATTATTATGTCGGTAAGATCGAAAAATATTAATCATATTTCATCAGTAAGTATGTAAATCGTATCTATTTATAATATCTCAAAACACGATTTACCAAAAAAAAGATTGGTCATTCAGATATTAAATAGGTATACTTATAATAAATAACAATAAAATAAATATAAAACTTCATTTTGAAATTGAGTCTTATTTGCAGAGTTATAAGTTACAATTCAATAATATTGTATTATTCGTGCAAAAATTGTATTTATATTTTATGAGAATAATATTGTATGTTCATTACGGTACCATATAAATTAGTGTATTGTTATAAATATACGTAGAAAAAATACAAAAAATGGTAATTAATACTCTAAACACCATTATGCAATAAAACGAAAACTGTCGTAGTACCTACCACATTACCATATTATACTGTGACGGGAGCGATTTACGTACAGGCGTTTGTTTCTTTTTTATTTATGATGTGTAGTTTTTACAGATATAGATTTATAAAATGGGATGTAAAGAATTCCTAAAAGAGAAGTATAAAAAAAAGTAATTGACGACTGTTCTAATGTAGTGGTGCGATTAGTCGCCTAAACGCTGCGCGCAGGCGGCGGTCGCGGGTTCGATTCCTGTTCGGGACAGATATTTGTATTTGTACAAATATTTTCCGGTCTAGGTGTATGTCCTTGTGGGTCTCCCACCGTGCCTCGGAAAGCACGTAAAGCCGTCAGTTCCAGTTGTTATCATAGATACTTGATAACGATCGTTACTCATGGTCATGGTAGGGAAATTATCCGCCAACCCGTTTAGTGTGCAGAGCGTTTCCGGGGTGAATCTATTTAGCTTGGATCCATTTTTAGAAAATGTCGTCTTATTTGTTTTCATGCAATTAAAAACTCCTATAATTAGAATAGGAATGTAATATTCGCCATTAATTATTAGGTAACGATAGCTCAGGCGGGATGGTCTCGACTCAAGGCGACTCGGGCGACCCTGGTTCGAATTCACCTGTCTCCAGTTCAGTTTTTTCCCCCTTTTTTATCAAGTTGCTTCTTTTGTGAGAAAAACTATTATTCGGAGATCTTTTTATTTTTTATTTCAATAACCAGTTCATATATATATATATATATATATATATATATATATATATATATATATAATATATATATTTTATTATTATTATATCGGTAAGATCGAAAAATATTAGGTAGTTACTCATATTTCATCACTATTTAATCGTATCAAAATAATTATATTTGATAAGTAAATTGCAAAAAAAAATACCGAACAAAGCTTGGTCATACAGATATTAAATATGTATATATAATAAAAAATAACGATATATAATAAATAACGATAAAATAAATATAAAACTTAATTTTTGAATTGAGTCATATTTGCAGAGTAAGGTTACATTTAAATAATACCTACCATTAAAAAGTTTAAATTAATTTAAACCTTATCAAACCATTTGATAATTTTGAAATTTGAATGTGATTTCACAATCCTCTTATAAGATACCTATGAACCTTACCTTTTCCTATAAAATTTATATCATGTAACAGCGAAGTACTTTTACACTTTAACGATAGGTGGCGCAAAAAAATTATTTTCGACGCATTATTTGCATAGAGGTATACTACGTCTATGATTATTTGGGCGACACGGGCGACATCTATCAATGCTAATGTAAACTTCAGAACTCACACATACGTAAATCTGTCACTTTTTGAATGCCGATTTTATACTATAAACAATGTAAATATTTGCCTGACATGAACATTGCCCATATAAAAAGCTCTAAAGAAATGATAAAACAAATTAAATGTTTAAAAAAATGTATACATTTCAAGAATAATCAAAAATAAAAATGTATGAAAGTCGACCTATGCATGTCCACCTTAAACGAATACTATGCGTATGAATGTTCACGTAAAAAAAGTATCGACAAAATAAATGGTTTGAAAACTATATCAATTATTTTGTTGATCCGATATATGGGATAAATATATTGATACTTATTGATATATCCGATTAATAGTATATCGATATATCGGATGAATATATCGATAGTTTTTATGTGTCGGATGTGCGCACGAAAAAAAAAGGTCCATATGAGTAACCAAAAATAAAAGCGAAAAAAAAGTTTCAAATGGACATAGTACTTCACGTTTTTTTTTTCTTTTTTTTAAGTTTTAATATACCTATTAATAGTATATAAAGAAATAAGATAACAGAAAGATTTTGCAATTGATTAATCATTACCGTCAAATAATCTAAGTTTGAGAAAATGCTCGAAAATTGGTTTTTTGTATGAGATTTGTATTTAGATTTTCTAATAAAACTATCAGTAGTCGCGATGTTATTAATGCAAAACTTTTTACGTGGTGTCAAAAATGTAAATAGCGGTATATTAAGTTCTTATACCTTGGATTTAAAAAAAAAGGGTCTAGAAATTAATCTGTTTTGGAGTAAGATACCTATGACGCCGTCTTTTGCCGAGTAGCGTTCGTCCGAGTGTAGCTTGGTGTGCTAAATATCGTAAACAAATTTCAACGAAGAAAAACACTCAATAGTAATATTCATACAAACTTAACATTAGAGCTAGTTTTCTCGTTCTACCCAAGATTCGAACAAATTACGATAAAACAATGATCACTTTTGAAAGTGCAAAAATTTATAACCAACTACCCTCACATATAAATAATGTAAACTCGTTTAACGTATTTAAAAAGGAACTTGCTAAGCACATATTAGATAATAAGTAACTTAAATTAAAACAATACTTTAAATTAGTATTCACTTTATTAGAGTAAGAAGTGTTAAATGTAATATTTCGAAATAACTATGTTACTTCGAATTGTGCTTTCCAAATGTTTGTTATAAATGTGTTCTCATTTAAGTGATAATATTGTTTTAATGACAATAAATATTTATGACGACCCCGTTGGCGTAATGGTCACCATGCCGGACTGCCAACCAGAGGGTCCCGGGTTCGATTCCCGGCACGGCCAACATCTTTGTGATGAGCAAATTTATTGGCTGTCGGTCTGAGTGTTCAATATGTATCGATATAAAGTATATATGTATGTATATGTAGTATATCAGTTGTTTTAGCACCCATAACACAAAATATAAATAGTTTAGCATGGGGCTAACCAGCCGTGTGTGAAATGTGTCCTAATATTTACAATATTTTTTACAATGAGAATAAATATCTTTAAAGTTAAAAATAATTCTTTATTAATGGTGGACAAAAAAACGGATTATTAAAATATAAAATGATTTTAAAAAATAGCAAAGAATTTTAAATTTGTAATGTATTTTTTCAATGATTTTTTACTAACCTTAAATGTTTTACGTTATTAAACTTAAAAACGAAGCTTTACACACAAGACATACATTTTTATCTAGTTATAGCTAACGAAACTATGTTTTATGTTAACGAAACTATAGTTTCGTTCACAAGTTCGTATTTTATACACAATATACACTGAGTAAATGTCTAGATATAAGTTTATAGTACTTGATACACTTTTTTTTTGTTTAACACAATATATTAATTATTCTTTGACTACTGTTAAGATGATTCAATTTTTGTATTTAACTTATTTAATCTTTACATTATTTACAGTACCTGGATGACCGAGCGTTGCTCGGTTAAATTATATTTAGATACATTACATACTGATGAAACATAAATAATATTTTCGATCTTACCGACGTAATAGTAAAATAATTGGAACTGGTTATTTAAATAAAAAATAAAAAGAGCTTTTAATAATAGTCTTTTTCACAAGAAGAAGAAAAGAAACTTGAAAAAAAAAGGAAAAAAAAATGCTCTGTGGTGACGTGCGACACCTGGATTCGAACGCGGGTTTTCTGAATTCGAATCCGCCCGATTCCCATCCGAGCTACTATAAGTTTATCAATGACAGCGAAAAACGACATTTTCTAAAAATAAATCCTAGCCAGATCGATATATATGTATATATATATACAAGAATTGCTCGTTTAAAGATATAAGATTAATAGGTATACTAATCGACATACATTTGTTAGGTAGCATTTATTTAATGTATCACTAATTATAAAAAAAATATAATTAGTGATACATTAAATAAATGCTTTTTTATGACACAAAAGTCTTTATCACTTCCAAGATTAATACACTGATGTACGTGATCTTTCAACGAAGAACACTGTTATATACATAGTACTCTGTGAAAAAGACTGTGAACAAGTTTCGACAAGTTGCTTCGCGACGTCACGCGATGACATTGACAGGGGAATCTCCGCTAGACGTATATCTCTGATACCGCCCATGACTATTAACATCGTCGGAACTGCAAAATCGTTTTTTTTTATTGATTTCATAAAACGTTCCTAAATAACCAAGTCTAACATCAGCTGAAATGAAAAATATTATTTTATGCATAGTTCTTTAACCACTTTATTTATAAATGTCGATATTTAAAAAAAATATGCAAAAAGATGCATGCAATTTACACTTTGCATCGCTCTCCTTTAAAGTTATTTTTTTTTCATATCCGACATTTTTAATAGTCATGGGCGATACACATGCTATTTACTATCATGCTTGTAGCGTGCTTATAGTATAATCGACCAATGGCACTTGTTGACTAGACTGTAAGCATGCTATAAGCATGCGACAAATGTTAAAGCTATTTTTAAAAACTTTTTTAGTTATTTGTTAATAATTTTTGCAAGCGGAACTTCATATTTTTCAAAAATCATCTAGATGTCATTAGTCAAAAAGTTCTATTTTGGTCAACTTTTGTCAGCAATCTCCGAAAATTGTGATTGAGGTGTCATTCGATTTGGAATGGAATCTAGATGATTTTTGAAAAAAAAATTAAGTTCCGCTTGCAAAAATTGCAAAAGTAACTATCAAATAACTTTTAAAAAAGGGGTATATTTTTAAAAAATAGCTTTAAAATTCGTTGACTAGACTATAAGCAAGCTAATAAGCTTGCTAATAAGCATGCTAGTAAGTAGCATGTGTATCTGTACCTTTAGTTTACTTGCACTCATTTAGACATCGCATTCTTTCCTTATTGCATTCGTGCAGCTTTTGGGAAATAGCAAACTGTCAGTACAAAATCGGTAAGCTAAATTGGAAAATTTTAGATTTATTATTTTTTGTTTGTACTAATCAATTTGGTATATTACGTAGGTACCTACTAAGTAACGAACAAAGTGTATTTTCAGAAAAAAATGTTCGAACCTGACACGGAATATTGCTCCGATGACGATTTAACTCAAGCACACAGTCCACCAGCAAAACGACCTATTATGGCGGAAACACATTATTAAAACGCGACGCGACCCGATGAAACGCGATGCGTGTTGAGTCGAATCAAATGTATTGTTTTCTATAGAACAGAATCACACTATGAACATCCGACGCGACGCCATGTACGCACACGCCACCCGATCCAGACGTGCCAGGTCAGTGTGTTGTCCATGGTGAGGGTAAACACGCCATCCGACACGGCGCGCGTGGTATGTTTCTAGACAACACCCGACGCCACGGGTCAGTCGTTATAGAACTGAAAGCAATATACAGACTGAAACGAGTAGCACAACGATGGAACACAGTCATCATTTGTTCATGTTAGTATATTAAAGAAACATGTCTGTTCAAGTATCAGCAGATCAACAAAAGCAAGCTTGATAAACAAAATTAATTTTTATATACATGTACCAACATTTATAAAAACATTAGAATTAGGCCTACAAACATAAATTATTCAACATTAAATTGAATTAAAAAAATTTGTGACACTTCAGTGATGTATTTTAAACATATCTCCTGATCTCATCATGGTCCCACTCTAAATTTTTTATGGTGTACTCACAAAATTAAATAAAATAAAATAAAAACATATATAAATTTCAAAAAAAATTAAAAAACACCAACTCGATTTTTTTTCAAAAACGATTTGTGAGTTTTACTCATACTCTCTTTTTTCCTCTAATGTGTTCAAGATGGATAACAAATTAAAGCCCATTAAACCCTCTTTAAAATGAGCTCTCAACTCTCTAGCACTAATAGAATCAATGTTATTGCAGATTTTAGATTTTAGTACACGTTAAAAACGCGGGATTTTGGGATTTTTAAAAATTTATAACTAAAAAACTATCAGGGATAAAAATGTTTGAAAATTATATTTGTGTTCAAGATGTCAGAGAGTATAAATAAACCAAGTTTCAGCCAAATCTGAAATGATCAATTTGAAAACTTTGTTTTATTGGTTGTTTTGACATGGAATGACCCATATGCATTCTTTGACCCCATCCCCATTCTTCAAACTGTCAAACGGAATATATGCCAATTATATTATTATTTTATTGTACCCAGTAACGCCTAATTATTCTCTTTTTCTTGAGTCGTTTAAGTATCATATATGTACCCAAAATTTGCATCAAATCTTCTTCAAAGTCTTCATCTGACTCGTTATTTGTTAAATCCATAGTACATAATCATATACTTCCACTGCTGTTAGCTAACTGTATTCAGAAATTTCTAGTATGTTGTGGTGTCGCGTGTTGGTAATGTGCACGGTGCATATCGGGTGTCGACACGTTGTGTCGCGTCGCGTTTTAATAATGTGTTCCCGCCATTACACGTGCGCAGAAGGTTTGCCGATGACTATACCCCTCCCACTGGAGATGACCGAGTCCCTCGCTCGTCTGACAGACTCTGATAGGTACCGCTAGCAACGCAGCCGATACGTACGTGTAATTTTTTGCTTTCGCTCCGAATTAATTCATTGTTTTTTTTAGGTTTTACTAGTTTTTTTTTTTTTTTTTTTTTTTAGTTATTTGTTTTCGTTGTTTGAAACCATGAAACTATTATTTTAAGGCTTCGTTTCGTTCATTCACTAAATATAAATACATAAAAATATATAATCTACGTAATAACAATAGCGTTTTTTATTTACTATTTACAATTACACTTTATATAAAAATTATAATTCGACCGAGACTATTTTTTATTAGTTTGATGTAAAATATATACTATAATAATCTACTTTTGCTACTCTTTTTTCAAAAGAAATTGAAAAAAAATTAACACCAGATTAATCTTACCTGATTGCAATTACATCATAATTGATAATTTTTTATATTCTTTACACCAGGCTGTCCTTATTTGATCCAGACCTGGTCCTAATGCAGTATGCGTTACCATATTTTATTATATTTTACATCAGGCTATCCTTATCTAGACCAGATCTGGTCCTGATAGGGCTTGCCGGATCTGGCGTGCCTCATTCTATCCTGATCCGGTCCAGATATATGATCTGGTTGAGCCTAATGTTTTTTCTACTCGGGTAGATATCGTTTGTAATTTTCTTTTTTTTTATCTTTTTTTTTTAATAAGAAATAAATAAATGAACGAAAAATACTTGCTTAAAAGTAAACATTCTTAAGGTCAATGGATTTTTTAAAGTTATTTTTAAATATGTTAAAAAGCACTATGTTAAATAGCATATTTTTTTATTCAGGATCAGAAAAAGAGGAATTGGGCCTTCGAACTTTGACACCGAAAATGGAACCTAAATTACTTAATGAAACCCTACGGGACGAAGATGACGATATGGAAATGACTGGTTCGAACTGGATGACAAAAGCCGATAGTAATATTACTGCAGGTTGGAAAGCTGTAGATGCCGCACAAGAAGACCTTGAGTTTGTACCAAGTAACCGTGGAAAGGGAACGATACTAATTTACAAGGGACATACATACTCACACTTTCATACTAAGACTCGTTGGTATTGCTCCAGAAGACTAAAGGGATGTAGAGCCAGGCTTCAGACAACCACTGAAGGTATTTTTCTCGCAAATATAGTATCTGACCATAATCACCCACCGCCTAAATTGTACAGATGTAGCGATGGCGGAGTTCAAACACTCTATAGTAGATTCGCATTATAAACGTAAATATTAACATAAGTAAGTTAAAAAAAAGTTATATTATCCAAAAGTTTAAAATAGTCTTTGTGTTAGGATCGATGGATGACTATATTCATCTTATATAGGTACATAGACACTAGTATTATTTAAAAAAAATTATAAATTTTCGGGCCCCAGTATAAGATAAATCATGTTATTAAATTATTCAGGTCTACGTAAAATTGAGTTTACATTTACAATATACTTAATACTCTGATATAAGATTGAGCTGCAGAATATTAATTACTAATAATAACAAAAACATAGAAAAAATATTTAATACCTACTAAAAAAGATCGTGACGACCGTTCTGGCAAAGTGGTGCGAGTAGTGACCTCAAACCGCGAGCCGGCGGTCGCGGGTTTGATTCCCGCTCGGGACAGATATTTGTATTTGTACAAATATTTGGTTCCGATCTGAGTGTATGTCCTTGTAGGTCTCCCCACCGTGCTTCGGAGCCGTGAGTGCACGTAAAGCCGTCGGTCCCGAAAAAAAAGAAGGTCACGTAAAAAGTCTAAGAAAAAAAATGGAATCCTTGCCGAAACGTAATAATTGAGACTACTCCTCTTTTCCTCCTATATAGGAGGATCTTAATTCTCGCAGATCCACGGTGCGTTGGCTGATATTTTTCCTACCTTTAGTAACGTCATAGTGGAGAGATCCACAAGGATATACACACATACCAGAAATAAATACAAATATATACCCCAAGCGGGAATCGAACCCTTGACTAACCGTCGGCACTGCTGAGCCGAAAAATAATGCATATAAAAAACCTTTATATATACAACGTTTGTAATTTTATCCGAAAAAAACTCAATAGGAATATCCATACAAACTTAACGTTCGAGCTAGTTTTCTCGTCCTACCTAAGATTCGAACAAATTACTGTAAAACAATGATCACTTTTGAAAGTGCCAAAATTTTTAACCAACTACCGTCACATATAAATAATGTAAACTCGTGGAAAGTGCAGTGCATAAAAAAGTTTTTTTTATTTGATATTTCTAATAGTAAAACAATCTTCGTAACATGTACTCTTATTAATATCTTTTTAGGGTTCCGTAGCCAAATGGCAAAAACGGAACCCTTATGGATTCGTCATGTCTGTGTGTCTGTCCGTCCGTATGTCACAGCCATTTTTTTCCGAAACTATAAGAACTATACTGTTGAAACTTGGTAAGTAGATGTATTCTCTGATCCGCATTATGATTTTCACATAAAAATAGAAAAATTCAATAAATTTTGGGGTTTCCCCATACTTAGAACTGAAACTAAAAAAAAAAAAAAATTATACGTGTGGGGTCTATCTATGGATAGTTCTTCAAAAATTATATTGAGGTTTCTAACATCATTTTTTTTCTAAATTGAATTGTTTGCGCGAGAGACATTTCCAAAGTGGTAAAATGTGGACCCCCCTGTAACTTCTAAAATAAGAGAATTATAAAACTAAAAAAAACATATTATGTACATTACTATGCAAACTTCCACCGAAAATTGGTTTGAACGAGATCTAGTGAGTAGTTTTATATATATATATATAATACACTATTATTCAAACATCGATTAAAGTTACAACGAACTACAAGAACTTTTATAATTATGATGTTACTTGCTGCTGCGGGACCCTTCATAGGCGAGTCCGACTCGCACTTGTTTCATTTTTTTATTTTCTTTAGGGAAGTAAAAAATAATAATCTCAACATATATTTTATACATATAAAAAAGGTACTAAACATTAAAAAAATATATGCTTCTTTATGGCCGACTTTACCGATTGTTATACATATCCATTTAATGTATAAAATATAGGTACAAGCAAGCACACATGCAGACACGATTTGTATATGAACATATCACAAAAGTAAACGCTGGTGAAATCTTATTTGACCTTCTAAATCTTATTGATTTGGTGAAAAAATGTTAGACCTTTATAAATTAAATATTCCTTAGATATAATCCTATTAATATTATAAATGCGAAAGTTTGTCTGTATCTTTGTTACTCTTTCACGCAAAAACTACTGAACGGATTTAGATAAAACTTTACAGTAACAGCTTATACATCAGAATAACACACAGACTACAATTTATAAAGATTTTGTGTAATTTTTCATAACAAAACATATATTAATAAATATCACGCTAGAACGGGTAAGAGCCGTACAATTCCATGGCGCATATGATCTTTTTTTAGCGCGAATTCGATTGCCCGAATGAAGCGCCATTAAACGAATACTGTGAGTAGAGATGATCACGTAAAAAAAGTATCGATATTTTTATCAATAAAATATATGGTTTGAAAATTATCAATTATTTTTTCGATCCGATATATGAGATAAATATATCGATATGGGTGACTGGTGAGTCACTATCAATATTTAAGGAGAATACTCGGTACATGATTCTCATTCGAATTATATTATCTTCGCTAAAATTAAATCATTTTATCATATAATTTAAGCTCATAATATCAATAAAAAGTAAAAAATTACTGGTAACATTAATTTTTTACTTTTTATTGATATTATGAGTGGTTATTTTATCAATAAAATATATGGTTTGAAAATTATCAATTATTTTTTCGATCCGATATATGAGATAAATATATCGATATGGGTGACTGGTGAGTCACTATCAATATTTAAGGAGAATACTCGGTACATGATTCTCATTCGAATTATATTATCTTCGCTAAAATTAAATCATTTTATCATATAATTTAAGCTCATAATATCAATAAAAAGTAAAAAATTACTGGTAACATAACTGTATTGAGTATTTCGGGTGATGATTTTTCAAATTTTTGTAATCTTATTTTTGATTCACGTGTTCGATGTGTTTGAAGGTGTACAGTTAAGTTAAGGTAACAGTTAAATAGTTATGTAACTACTAAGTAGCCATAATGAGTTTTTTGTTTTATGCATCACAATAAAGGTTGGAAATAATGTATTTTCACATACTTTATTTTTGCAAAAGTGTAAAGTGTAAAATTACCAAAAATAAAGTAAGATACGTTATTATAAAGTACGGTTGGTAACCCTAGGTCCAAGGAATAACGCGCCGTGGCCGAGTTCGCAACTGAATAAAATTATAAGGTAGTTCTCCCTTATTATTAAGCAGTGTTACCAACTTCGTAGTTTTAGCACTAAATTTAGTACATTTCATATCTTGTTAGTGGGACTATTTACTTTTTAGTGGTTTTTCAGTTGTTTAATTTTACTTTTTAAATTTTTTAACCCATAATAAATATTATTTTGGTTAATTTTTTTTTATCATAGATTAATCTTAAGAATACAAATTATATAAGTTTCTTTTTTTAATTAATAAACTATTTACTACTTATTATTTACATTGGTTTTTTTTTTACGAATACGCATAGCCTGGAAGTGTGAACATCGGTACGGGGTCACGATGATCTTTTTTTTTTCGCCTGCACTTCCGATACGAAAATAATTCATATTTTCATCGGATAATTAAAATCCACCAACAATCTATGGAACAATCCACGAACATCCCTACTTAGTGGTTTTCTATCTTCTGTCTAGTGGGTTTGTGTCATTTTTATAATGTAATGGAAAATGAGAGATGGCGAACGCGGTTTAACCACGAGCTATACCAAATGTACGATGAGCCAAACGTAATTAAGACCATAAAGATCGGGCGCTTGCGTTGGGCAGGGCACGTGCTGCGAATGGACGAGGCCAGAGTACCCAAACGCCTTTTAGAAGGCCGACCGGAGGGCCGCAGAAGTCGAGGCAGGCCCAAGCTCAGATGGTTGGACGGCGTTGAACAAGATATCAAGATTTTGGGAGTAACAAGTTGGAGAAGGAAAGCCTCTAACAGATCGGACTGGAGAGCTTTGCTGGACCAGGCTAAGGCCCACCCGCGGCTGTAATGCCTCAGATGATGATGTCTAGTGGGTTTGGAAATTAATTGTTGGCAACACTTGAGGGGAGTCCGACCTGCGACCGAGAACGCAGCGAAAATCAAACGTCGAAATCTAATTAAAAACCGAATTTTAAGACATTAAAAACAGTTCGTGAAAATTTTGAATGCTCGAAAAATCGATCAATAGTTTAAAAAAAATTCATAGCAAGTAATTATACTAAAAAGCACAATTTTTTTTTTAATGAGCATTAATAAAAATCGTGCTTTTTAGTTTACATTCTAATAAATAGAGCTAATAACTATATCCTCAGAAAATCTGGTTATATATAGCATTGATACTTAAAAAGTTATTCCAAAAAACAGTGTAAAAGACTGACCTGTAAGATTTAAACTTTTAATAAGTGCAGTGACTTTTGACCAAAGAGTTTAGTTTTTTTTTTTTTTGACTGAAAACTACTAGCGATATAATTATTACCTATTATAGATAATAAAGATTAAAATATATATATATATATATATATATATATATATATATATATGTGTATATATATATATATATATATATATATATATATATATATATATATATATATTTTTTTTTTAATCTTTATTATCTATAATAGGTAATAATTCTAATAATTTCAGTTTTTATTTTTTGTTGCTGTTGTACGACAAGTGATGAAACCGTTATGATTTTAAGTAATTCTCTTCAATAAATTCAATACCATGGACACAAATCTTTACCTGACATAATAAAAACGAAAGTGACGTATGTCTGTCTGTTTATTTATTTGTGCAAATGTATGATTCACGGCTAATCTGCTGAGCCGATTGTGATGGAATTTTATACCGATAATCTGAAGCCTGGGGAAGGACATAGGCTACTTTTTTATTAATATACCACGCGGGCAAAGCCGCGGGCGGAAGCTAGTGTGAATATATATTTTAAAAAAATGAAGTTGTTTGTCTAGGTAATGTGCAAAGGTAACAAATTATGTATTTTATCTACATACGAATAAGGAAAAAATAATGACAATTTTTCATTTAATGAAATGAAATGAAAATGAAAAATTTATATAAAATAATGAACTGTATATCAAATATTATGTTGTACACAGAAGTCTTAATCTATAATCTTAAAAGTATTTTTGTTTAATATAGGTACGGCTGTAAAGCATAAAGGAGACATCGGATTACACAGATTAAACAGATTACATACGGTAACACTTGGTTGCAGACGTGCAAAGCTGTTAGCCACAGTATATAAACATTATTATATTTAAACAATTGTGGATTGTTCGAATAATATAAAATACATGATTATTATTCTAATACCACAAACTTATATAAACTGAACGTAGTAGGTAATAACATCTACTATCCATACAAACTAAGAAGAAAAATTTTCTTTCTCTGTTGTGTTTGTATTAACATTTTATTTGTTAATTTTATCATTGTATTATAACAATATAATTGAGGAAAATAAACAATAGCTCTCATTGGTTTTTATTGTATTTCAGTGAACATTTTTATGACGGCCCGTGGCAAGGAGAGACTGATATATCACGATTTCACGTATTATAAGCAAACCAGGACAAGAAACGGCTTTAGATGGGGATGTACCAAAAACAGATGGCACAAATGCAAAGCTTATTTACACTTAGCGGACGATCTTACTGTTGTCCGTAGTAATATGGAACATACGCATCCAGCGTTCATCATAACGCCGAGGAAACAGGAATAAAAACAATAAAGAGGACCAGACCTGAAATCAACCCTTTAAAACTCTTTCAAGCCCTTAGGATATACGTTGAAATATATGTTTTTTTTTTTATAATTTATTACTTCGTTAAAACAATAGTAACTATAATTCATTTTTATAAATTTGTTTTTTTTTTTTTTTCATTTTGACTACGTTCTCGCGAATAAATTTGTTGTTCGTTGTTTTGTTGATATTTATTGTTCTATAAAGTTTTTGAACTGTGATGAAGAAACCAAAGCACTTGAGTTATTAATAATTCTATTTATTATTACAGTATTATAAACGTATCTATGTGTGATGTGATTTTTAATTAAAGTTATTCACTTATAGTATAGTATTACTTGAATTTATAATTGCACCGTGAGTTCTGGGTCTAAGAATTTCAGATTACGATTTCTTTGTGAGAAAAACGTGATTCTATATTAAGACGTGCTGAATTTAGATATTTCTAACCACGTAGAGCTTTATTAGATGTTACAACTAGCACTGTGTTTACGTAAAATAATTGAGAGAGAAATAAATTATAATCTCATATTGAATAGTTGTAAATGTTACTGTAGGTTACGTAGTGTTGTATATATAAAATTGTAAATTTTTGATATAGCTCTCTAAGTAATATGATCTCGAGTGTATGTCTAGTCAAAAGGCTGTTTATTATTATATTGTTTTTACATTATAAAAATGTTTATGTATTTGTTTTCTTATACTCGTATAAGCATATATATCAGTTTGAAAAGAAAAATCAAAAGCATTCGATTGTTGTGATATGTTTTGTATTAATTATAACTATTTTATAATTTCTCATCTATTATGTGATATTTTTTTTATTTTTTAATGTATTCAACATAAATAATATACAATAAAGGTCGTTTTATTATCATTTCATTTGCATTCACTTGCGAAACATTAAATTCCTAGCATGTCAAATTCTGTACATTGAATATTTTTTCAAAACAATATTTTTTACGTGTTTCACTTGCGCTACTAGCCCAAAAGAATATATTAACTTGAGGCATTAATTTGAGGGGAAAAGGTACCCGCCTCGTTGGTTGAGTGGTCGCAAGCGTTACTGCCGAGCAAGAGGTCTCAGGTTTGATTCCTGGGTCGTTCAACGTATTATCGAGTTTTTTTATTTTTCGAAAATTCTTAGTAAAAGAGTGATGTTATATTATTTACGTTAAAAGTGGAACTATAATTAAAAAATGTCTCGAGAAGAGAAATAATAAAGGACGCACCAGCTCTAAAAAAGACTATTTTTCACCCGTTTTTGTAACATTTCTTATTATTGCTCAGCCCCTATATGTCGTAGCGTGATGTTATATAGCCTATAGCCTTCCTCGGTAAGCGAGCTATCCAACACAAAAAGAATTTTTCAACTCGAATCAGTAATTTCTGAGATTAGCGCTTTCAAACAAACAAACAAACTCATCAGCATTATAATAATATAAAAATGAACAGTATAGACTTTCGTTTGTTTGATGTGAACGTGTAATCATCATCATGTAATCAGTAAGTATAGAACTGATTTTGATGAAACTGTAACAATATTAAGGATCTGTTTTATCGGTTGCTGATAAAGCTGTCTGACGTGTAACAGTATCCAATAGATAACAGTTTGTGATATATTTTTCTTTTTGGCCATCAAATTTCACTTTATGTATTAGATATTTGTATTCGTGACGCAAAAGTTGCAAAAGTTTTAGTTTATTAGTTGAAGTTAAATAGGTCCTAAGGCTCCGTTTTACCTCCTGCTGATAAACTCTATCAATGACTTATTATTACGAGAAAAACTTTATCAGGGACTGGCCCTAAAACTTGTATACCTAGTCATACTTTAGCCTATTAATCATATCGCTTTGACTCAGAAGCGTAGTAACAACGTTAACCTGAGTATCGCCGTGCGGTCGAATACTAATCAGTAAAACAATATCACAATATTGTGTACCTATATAATTTCGGAAGAAGACTGATATATGATCTTATTTCAAATTCTTAAACATATTTATTATTTCGGAACACATGGCAATAATAAAATATCCATAAATTTATATATTTTTTTTTAAAATTTTCAACTAATTTTCATCGCGTTGACAAAATTCTCCTATTTAAAGATTAGATTCGAAAGAAATCGTTCTCTACCGTCATCGACATTTATTGGTGCTTTACAATTTAAACATTCATTTTTTTTTTGAGACAGAATTATTTTAATGAAACATAATTATATACTTTAACCTGTAAGTTCATTTCACCATTTAACACTGTTCTCAGTTTTGGTATATTTGTAGCTTAATAAAGGAAAAAATAAGCAGCTTTTAAATTTGAGCGATATCTGACTAGTAGTTTTTGAGTTATCACCAATAATGCGTATTTAATTGACTTCGTCTACGTTCATGATGTTCTCATTTTATTACATGCAACGGAACACTTCAATAAATGACAGAAAATCTGCCGTGGTTGCTGCAATTACTAATTAGATTATAGAATTAAAAATAATTCATATTTACTTCGATATTTAGGTATAATACAGTTTAGTCGTTACGGTATCAATTAATATATTTTCAGCATTTCATTCTAGTGATTTTGTTGTCAATAGTAATCAAACAATTTTGGATTTTGTTTCTAGCAACTTATATAACACTTACAAGAGGGTCTAAACTGCTATTGTATGGAGGGTACAGTTACAACAAAAGTGGAAAAATAAGAGATGGTGGTTCTCGGTATAGCTGCTCTGGCTCCAGGAGGAATCATTGCGAGTCTTACTTACACGTGAGCAAAGATGACGTCATTCTTCACGCCATGTCTAAACACAATCATGCGCAGCCGAAGTTTATAAGAACGGCATGTGGATACTATATGAAAGTTTAGTTTCTAAGTAATATTAAATTTATTTATTTAATTAAAAGTCTATATCGGATGTTATCGCGTTTATTTAAAACTTTACTTTGGACTGAGGTGGTGGGTGTCCGAATAAATTTATTTATATTAATCTTCAGTTCTGAGACTGATTTTTGAAGACCTTGTTAGAAGATAGCTTACGAAATGGTCATGAATAATGATACGAATGCGTAGTTATCATTTAAATGCATATAAAGAATAGTACAGTTTATTTTAACTATTACAGCGTAAGGGTTAAAATTATGAATAAATAACTACTTTTATATTCATTTTATTTTTTAAAGGTCGTTTATTTCAATACTAAAATTAAAATATAATATTGAAATATTTTTAAACCTATTTAGATGTGGGAAAAAATAATCTATTATGATCGTCTCGTTATTATATAATTGGTAGAAAAGTTATCTTACGTATTTTTGTTTTTGCATATTTTAATATTTTCTCTTCCTATTTTAATAACTTGCAAAAAAATGTCGAGGCTGTAAAAGTTGATACAAATCAAATACTACAGAATATAAGCCGGATAGTTGCCCCACTTTTCGGAAAAGCCTTAATTTTAAAAAAAAAATATATACGTACTAAAAATAATGCAACATATATCGAAACATAGGTCTTTTATTTTTTATTGTAGCCGATTTTTGTAAATGTAATTATTGGTTTTGATTAAATCCTGCTTTATTTGCCCACTTAAAAAAGAGATAGTTGCCTACTCTAGCGGATAGTAGTCTTACGTTCAAAATGCTTCGAGAGATACTTGCCTCATGCGGGGATAGACGTATCACTATGATATATATATATATATATATATATATACAGGGTGACTGGTTAGATACTATCAGTACTTAAGGAGAATAATCGGTACATGATTCTCATTCAAATTATGTAAAAATATAACATAAATATTAATAAGCTTCTAAGTAAAGTTGCCCAACAATTATCTAATTATTTACGCGTCGTCTGGACACCCTAGTTTCCACGCGATAGTTTACTAACGTCCAAACACCGCCAAGTGTTAACAGGGTTAGCGGATAGTTCCCTACCATAAGTAACGATCGTTATCTTGTCTATGATAACAACAGGGATCGACGGCTGTACGTGCTCTCCGAGGCACGGTAGGGAGACCCACAAGAACATACACCCAGACCGGAAAAAAAATATTTGTACAAATACAAATATCGGTCCCGAGCGGGAATCGAACCCGTGACCACCAGCGCGTGGCGTTGCAGTTGAGGCAACTACTCGCACCACTACACCAGAACGTCGCGCGTCGTGTTTTCATTTAATAATAATTAATTAATTTAAATAGTTTTTAAATGTAATTTTTAATAGTGTTTTGTGTAAAAGTTTCCTAAATTTTTTTAGGAAAGATCAATTTTTTTCTTTTTCAAATCGCAAGATCATAGAATAAGATCAGATTTTATAGAAGATTTTTTTATACGTTGAAAAATGATAGTTACTTTTGAAAATATTTAAACAAAAAAAAAAATAACAACAAAATACAACAAAAATAAACTTTGTCATTTGTTGAACAGCTAACTGTTGTTTATTAAATAAAAGCAAGCAATAATAGAATCAAGCCATCTAGCGACCAGTAGCCAAAACAATTAATTGATTATAATATTGGCAGACGTAATAGTTCTGCTATATTTCACTTGGTGTCGCAATAAGAGGGCTGTACTCAGAATATTTTGTTAATCATAGGTGTAATTTGAAGTTGGATGGCACACACGGCTACATAATATTATCATGAATTACTATTCTTATTATAGCAAGAAAGAAGATATTTTTTACTACATCACATTACATAATTTAAATATTGAACGTCAAAACCAACTACTACCGGTTCGAACCTTAGCCCAGAATATTAAATTACATAATTAGAATTTTCACTACAATAATTCGACTGAAATTGCCTCGGAAGAACACCTTATTCGCTGAGTGAGTGAGCTATCTTCAATAATAAACTTCCAATAAACTCGTAGTCAGTGTCCGACTTAAAAAAAAATTCTAAGTACGACCCTGGGAGACCAGTAGTTTTGCTACTTGCCGATAGAGGCATGGTAATCACCGAACTTTCTAGACAAAATAAATAATTTACTTTAAATATTACTTACGAGTGGAAAGATATGTTTATTCCATTTGATTTTGATGTGATGAGCAACAAATTCGTTGACTAGGTAAATAATGTAAACTTTGAACAAAAATAAATATGAACTGTTTACCTATCTTGGTATTTCCGGCGTATTTAAAATGGAATCATACTTATTTACAACGATTGTCAATCATTAAACTACCTATTTACCTACATAACTACACTAACACACACACAGTCACTTTTAACAGTTTCGAAAGCAATGGTGATTCTGCATTTGTGTATTGATAAGCCATACCTAATTACTAATGACAGATTACACTCACACACGACAGATTAGGTATACGCGTATGATCGATCACTAGACGCGCAGGAGCCGGGACGACACGCGCGTGCGCGCCATGCCAAGGCTTATGCCTTACTGACCTAGTGACCTACTAGCGGAATTCGTCGAGCGAATTACTGGGAATTAGGCCGGCTACAAACATCCGAATGTCTCTCTGAATTCATATGATTAATTCAGAAAGCCCGGAATTCCATACAATATCAGTATTCTCCACATACATTATGATTTTTATTAATGTTATGAAAAGATTACAGCTTATTATTTATTAATTATTATTATTTATTAGTATATTATTTATTATTTTTACATAATATTTATTCCACGTGAATTACATTATTTTAAATTAATAAATTAGTATTTTTAAGAAACTTTTAAAAACGATAGCCAAAAAGTAAGTACATGAAATTTTTGAACGCAATATTAGACGCCTGCGGGTGGCTTTAGCCGCGGGGCGGGAGTGCGGGTGCTAGCGGCACAGTGAAACACCACATCGCACGCGCCGCCGGCATGACTGGAAATATACCTACGTCGCCTCATTTGTTTTGAATTGAAATATATGAGAATTTGGTCAAAAATTAAGTGCCTATTTTTTTCACATGATTCGAATGAGGATCATGTGCCGGTTATTCTCCTTGAATATTGATGGTAATTCACCAGTCACCCTGTATATATATATATATATATATATATATATATATATATATATATATATATATATATATATATATATATATGTAAATTTAAGTAGTCAGTCATTTATTGTTTATTAAGATCTTTTATTAAGTACAAATGATAATATTAATGAACATCATAAAATATATTAATATTTAAACTATAAATCTACATCACAAATACTAACCAAACTAGAAGTTATTAGTAATATATATATATATATATATATATATTTAAGATAAAATAAAGATACAACAATATGGCAATCGACTTTGGCATTAGCATTATTTTAAATATTTGACTGATATTAAGATTAGGTTTTGATATCATAAAGTTGTGCTTCAGTGAAATATTTTTAACAAAATGACAAGCCTTCAGGAAGAAATCCGGTGTCTCCGAACTTTAATGTATAAGCTAAAAGACTAGTAGTCTTTTAGTCAAAAAAAAAAAATACAATTAGGTCAGGTAAGTAAGTGTGTAGATAGAACTTTTTATTTATACCGCTAATTATACAGCTATTACTAATTTAAGATAGGTATGCCTTGGTTTAGAAGCTGCTGGTTTCTCTTTTCGTAGAGTCTTATTTAGGTTCGAGAGGATATTCCGTAAATTCCAGATATTTCATTGATACTTTTTTTGTTTTTTTATCAAATTCTTCGAACGCAAGTGTTAAACTATCTTCTATCCAGTTGGACCACGTTTGGTTTTTGCTTATACTTGTGAGCTATTTTTATCACCTAGAATTAACGCATAAAACAGTTATGTACATATTTTATTTAAAACAACTTATAGTCACAGTAACTAGAGTGACCATCCGCAAAGGTAAATAGGGCCACTATCCTTTTTAATACGGATACTTGCTTGCTTGTATATGCTCTTAACATATATTTTACTATATATGTTAATAATAAATTTGTACACCTATGCCGATACAAGACCATTTCCTCTACCCCTCGGTTGCCTGGAAGAGATCGCTTTTCAGCGATAAGGCCGCCCTTTGTATAATACCTTGTTATGTTTTTTTTTTTTTTTTTTTTTTTGTTTTTCTATGTAAATTTCTGTCTTGGTGTACAATAAAGTGTATTATTATTATTATTATTACTTGTCCTTATTATTGATGTTATTAAAATTATTAACTTAGTTGTGAAATAATCCTACATTTATGCGGAAATAAAATTTAACCCAACCTTAGAACACTATTTGTTTTAGTAAATTACATCACACCTTCAAAACTGCACTTTTGCGAAGAGTACACTTACTTCAGAAGTGATTTAGTGAACCACGGCGATTGGAGATTTTGGAGGTACAGCTGTTCATGTTACGACACCAAAAATTGTGAAGCTCACGTTTATATATGTAATGATGACGTAATTTTTGCTGACACGCAACACAATCATCTACCTCTCGAATATATTAAAACAAAAAAAGGTCTTTTTCTAAAACTTTAAATTAGGTCATATTCATGAGTGCATTTTCGGTTTCGTCTCAATTCGTTTTTATTTTTTATTTTTGACAACATTTAGAGAATTCGTAGACTGAGTAATTAATTATAATTAATAATGTTTTTGTTTTCAACTGCGACAGAAGGAGGGTTATGTTTTTCAAGTGTATGTATATATGTATGTATGTCCATTTCTTTGGCACGCCCTACAGTCCAAACGGCTGGACAGTTTTTGACATATGAGGTGTCGTTGGATTTGTCTAAATTGTAGTAGTGACATAGGCTATATAAATTTTCAAAATGGCGCCCGCAAATGGCGGAATGAGGGGGTGGAGTTGAATTTTTTTTGAATGAAATGAAAGCTAGTAAATTGTTTTATTCTTTTAAGTTTATAATAAGAGTATTTTACGCAGTCGGGTCTTTTGATTTTTTTAATTAAGCATACTTGTTTAATAATTGTTCTTACTAAATACAAGATGTGTTCGCGGCGTTGCCTGCACATAGGTTTTACTTTAGTATGCAGTATGATTGAAAGAACTAACAAATGAACAAAAGTGATTCAGAAAGCGCCATCAGCGCCATCTATCATGATAGTGTCGTACACTTCAAACTACTGTAAAAACAAATTGCAACATTTAACTAATATTGAACTAGTTTTATGTAGACATTTTTTTAAAAAGTCATACTGTTATATTATGCCGTTTTGTACGTTTTGCAACTTATTACTGAATAAATTTAAACTGACCAAAACTCTCCGTATTATTAATATAACATACTGCTAAGTATTACTAGATAATAAATAAATGCGTTTGTAATAGCTGTTATGAAAATGGTAATATAACAGTTATAACCAAGCATTATATTTCAGAACTTGCAAGATTCATTCAACTGGCCTCTGGAACCAAGTTGTTGTTATATAAGAAGTACACATTCTCCAGAAGTGGGAAGGTTCGTGGTGGAGGTTCTAGATTTACATGTTCGAGTTCCTTCAGCAAGAGTTGCAAGGCTCATGTCCACGTTAGCAAGGATAACATAATCCTTCTCGCATCAACCGAACATACCCATGAACCTCTTAAATACATGGAAACTGAGGAAGGTTACGTACGCATCGATTCAAGATATCCGTCGCATTATGATGTGAAACACGAATCTTTTGATTGAATTTGATGCGCATAAAAAGTATTTAATGTGTTGCTGTTTCTGAAATTTATCTTTATGGTAGAGATTAATGTTTCGTCTTGTGAAACTTTTTTTTTCTCAAAAAATTACACTGTAGAACTACATATATACATACTTGTTATCTTATCTTAGTTATAAGTTTGAAAGCTTGCTTTAAAATATCAAATAAGAACGCACGCTAGCAAGATGTAGAACACCAATAGCGGTTATTCCTCAAGCGGTTATCATATCTTAGATCTCACACTAGTAGCTACGATTTACTGTCTGTTATGCTTCTTCGGAATAATGTTAGAGAATAATTAGTAGCGAATACGCGGTGTTTTTTGAGCTTCGTTTCTTGATAAAATTAAAAGACGAAAAATCCAAAGCGTGATAAAATTAAATTCACATCCTCTTGTCAGCAGTGCGCAATATTAGCGGTCTGTAAATTGGGGATAGAAGGTTAAGTGGATGAGTGGGCAAATAAATAAAAAGTAAGGAACAAACTTGACTAAATGAGGCGATTTTAGTCTCTTAGTTTTAATTTATTTTATTATCTGTACCTTGCCCTTGTCTTGCATTCGATTTGGTAATTTTAACACAATATTACCATTTTGTGAATGGTGCCACTTCTCTGTGTGAGAATGATGAGGGAAAGAAGATCACAGTCACGTCCTTTTGTATTACATGACATCGTGATAATTATTGTGACTGTTGCATAGATATTTAAATTTATATTATTTTATCCCTGACAAAGTTCTTCATGCTATCAAAATTATTTTGAAAATTATAAAAGAATAAATAACTTTATTATACTCTGATTGTGTCATATCGAAATTTATAACTTTATTTATAACATATATAAATGCACTATATTGTATAGACATATTGATTTTAATAGAACACAAAAATCTATGGTAGATTTAAGATTTATTAAATAGATATTTTAATGATGGTGATCTTCATGAATCTTTCATAAGAATGCAAAAACACCATCATATTTATGTTTTGAATCATGTCAATCATTCAATCATTCATCATGGTAATATTTTTTATATAAACATTACTTAGTACTAAAATTTTATTATAAAGATTTTATATATTAATGAATTACCTTACAAACACGTGTTTGAAAATGTTTCATTTGGTGAATATTAGCATTGAATTGGTCATTTATGATCTAATTGTCTTGTACTCACTTTTTTCACATTTATTATTTAGTAGATATTCGATTAATTTATGCTAGTTCAGACAGGATGGACTTTCATCGACTCCTTATACAACTTTGCAACAAAGCCAATGTTGGTGTCCAAAAATGTTGTGCGGTAATCCTATAAGTATGTGAAACTTAAATATTGCTTTCAAACATTAAACAAATGTCAAAATAGTTATCTCGTAATTAACAACTTTTAACTTAAATAGTATAAACATCAAAATCATAGTCTAAATGCATGGAAAACCTGCACAATATTTCTTTATTCAGACATCTGTCTAAATGAAACTCTTACTTTGGCCCTATTTCACCGGTTGCCCATAAACCTATCTAACGTATAACGGTGTCCGACAGATAATAGATTGTTATACCTTTTTTTCACCTTCAAACTCTACTTTTACCGGTCACTTTGTTTCACCTGTCACCTGTTTTACCTCCTGCTGATAAAGTCTGTTAGTAATTTATGTGCGAGATAAATTTTATCAGCAACCGGTGAAATTGGCCCTTATAATTCATATTGTACATTTGTCAGTAAGTACACATCATTAGAAGGTGAATAATTATTGAAAGATGCGAAAATATTTAAAAGCCATAGAGTAGTTCATAGAAACATTAATCGTGCAACTATTTAGTTTATAGATACTAGATTTAAGAATAATTGTAAGTTGCATTACATATATTCTTCGACATTTGTCAACGTGATTAAAAATACAATGTGAATTGTGAGTATGTTTCAATCACTCGTCTACAGTGTTAATTACATACACCCGTGTTTGTCACTGTATGTCTAAGTAAATAAAGATCTTAATTCCATAAACTCATTTTTTTATACTAAGACTTGAATAGAACTTTACTGAAGTAACCAGTGCAATATGTCCCACTGCTGGGTAAAGGCTTCTTCTATCAACTGAGACGGAGCGACGCGTATCATAACGACAGGGGTTCGTTGTGATGTACGGTGAATAATTATTATAAGGTTAAAATATATGTATTAAAGATTACTAGTTTAAGGGCCATTTTCACTGGTTTTAGATAGTTATCTGACATATAATTGCATCCAACAGATAATAAAAAGATAAAAATGGCAGACATCTTTTTCTGTTTTAATAAAATTCCTATTTATCTGTCAGATATTTTCTATTCACAACCAAAATTAATAGTTTATTAGTATAGATAAAACAGGAAACGGGTGAAATTGGCCCTAAATGTTGAACTTGTCTTTGGATATAATATCAATATATTTATAACAATATTATATATATTCATCAGAATATTAATTGTTTTGAAATAAATAGTATTAATCGCAGTGTAAACACTAGAAGGAATAACAAAATTGTAACTCCTAGTTTCCGACTGCGCAAAGTAAACGTCTCCTTTCTGGGTTATGGTATTCGCATGTATTATAAAATCCCACAAACAATTTTGGAATTGTCTCATAATAAATTTAAAGATTTTACCTATTTAAAAAATAATAATAGATAAAGCGTATTTATTCGGTGCAGGATTACTTAGTCGATAAAGATGTGTGGACTTAGTGGCGCTGTATTTCATGCAAGATATTACTAATTTTATACTAAAACACAGTATATATATTATTTTCAAAAGATTAACTGCGGAGTTTCTTGTCGATTCTTCTCTGCAGAATCTACAGTCCGAATCGGTGGTAGCTTTACTATTTATTACAAAATAATAATCACTTGAAAGTTTTAATTTGTAAAATGACGATTCGAAGGTGCTCTTGGGGCCTATTTGAATAAGGTTGATTTTGATAGGGTAATTTTTTTATTTAAATATTATATTATTTTTTTATGGTCTTTATATATTTGCAGGTCAAGTCGTAACAACGGTCACTGGTTCTAAATGTTATCTTCTTGACGGTTATACATACAGCAAGAATCAATTGTTTCATGATGGGGGAACACGGTACGCGTGCCGTAACCGTCTTTCAAGGAAGTGCCGCGCTTTTATACGGACTTCGAAGAATAATATTATTTTAAAAGCTAACACGTCCCACAACCATGAACCTCCAGGATACATCTTCACTAAAGATGGGTACTTCGTTAATACTTAGAGCTTAGCGATCACGAATATACCTATGGGATATACCTGGTGGAGGTACGATTTTGGTTCACCGAAGTGTCCTAAGAAAACCTAAGTTGCCCCTGGCATGTGCCCCTGCGCATCGGCCGCCGAGCGACTCCAGAGTCCAGGGCCTAGCCGCCCAGGGCCCAAACCAGTTGACCACACGACTTCACTCAGATTCCACGTCGCTTGTTGTTATTACCTAATATCTCACGAGCATCAAATACCTATATTACTGTGGTTTTTGTTATGTTTATATTCGTGCTATCATTTCCTTTCTTTATTTGTTTAATCCTGCTTCTAATCTCGCTATCGCTAATACTTATATTCTTCATTTAAGTGTACTTCTGTGGCGTTTGATTAAACTGTTATTTTCTCACGTGGGCTTATTATTTAACGTAGTGTAGTGCATAGACTCTTAAATAGCTTAACGAACTATTTCACTTACTCCATTATAAAGTGGTTAGCATACTCAATCTTATATTTTTTTTTTACGGTCTTTATATATTTGCAGGTCGAATGGTAACAACGGTCACTGGTTCTGTATTTTATCTTCTTGACGGTTATACTTACAGCATCAACCAAATGCTTAATAATGGGGGAGTACGGTACGTGTGCCGTAACCGTCATTCAAGGAAGTGCGGCGCTTTTATACGGACTTCGAAGAACAATATTATTTTAAAAGCTAACACGTTCCACAATCATGAACCTCCAGGGTACATCATTACTAAAGATGGGTACTTCGTTAAGACTTAGAGCTTAGCGATCACGAATCCTCTAGGATTTTGGTTTATCGAAGTGTCCTAACAAAACCTAAGCTTAAAAAAATACTGCTTATAATAATGAATTGATAAATATTTAGTATTGATTTCCTTCTTGATTCGGCCATTTTGGTATTTATTTGTGATTCCTTTGTAAAAATTCTTTGTATAAAGACATGAAATTACATGTTATGCGGATTTTGTGATGCGATATTTTTATCACAAAAGTTTTAATCAGTGAAAAAAGATCATAGATAATAATATATGATAATTCGTATGCCACTATAATATCTACTCTTAATTGTTTGCTTGTGTTTATTGTAACATAGTGATACTAGCAGCAATTTTTTTTAATTGTCTGACATTTGTTGATGCATAATGAAAATATCACGAAGCTTAGATTACAATGAGTCCGAACGTAATATTGAAAAAAAGGCATCAATTTACGAGACAGATATTTTGCCGGTAGGACGCACTACTTTTCAAGAAAAAAAGAATATTTTAATAAAAATAATTCTAAAAAAATAAATTAATATTTTATATTTAATTTAATTTATTCGTATTATTTGTAATAATAATAGTAACGGTACGTCCTGAATACTTGCGCAGCCAATGGCAAAAAAGACAGAAATAACATTAAAAATCCTATACCGTTAGGACTCCTTGTAATCTATACTCCGTCCGAAAGTATTTTGGAATTTTAACAATTTAAACACTGTTATTAAACTAAAAAACTATTTTTAACTCTAAAGAAAAAAATATATTTTTATGTTTGTTTAAATAATACAATTTATTTCATAGTCCATTATTCAAAAACGGAATGTTTTTATGATTGTTGACGTTTTTTATTATAATATAACTTACTTATTGCCAACAGTTGATGTATCACTTATTAAATGACTAGTGGATTGTAATGATTAAATAAAATTATTCGGAATTTATTATTAAGTCATTTTAATTAGGATTACTTTATTTAAAACTGTTATTATACCTCTACAAACATTTTATGTCATTTATTACTTACACACAATAACACTTGCTGACTGCTCGCTAATTATCAATTGTTGCCTTAAAATTAGCATTTAAAACAATTAAGTGAAAATAAAAATGATGTAAAAATATAAGTCCACGGGTGGCTCGCTACAGTGAGCATTATTTTCTAATTGGGTATTGCTTCTAAATTTTAGTTCTACTGCAATAATTGCTTAATTATTTCTGTTGATCCTCTTTTGCAAGTGATTACATTATAGTATTTAATTGTAACAAAATTCGTTAAAAACACCAAAGAACAAAACATTTTATATTTAAACAATTACCCATTTAGCAAAACTACCTACTTTTGCTAAATGTGTAATTCTTTAAATTAAAATTTTAAATGCTACGTTTATACATGACCTTTCCACCACGTAATATACCTAATATATTACGTGGTGGAAAGGTCATGTATAAATGTAGCATTAAAGTATCAAAAGGCTGCCGAGCTAACGTGCACGTAACTACAAACTTTGCTGAAGCAGACCGTGCAATATGTCCCACAGCTGGGTAAAGGCTTCTTTTATCAACTAAGACCGAGTAAAGCGTAGTCATAACGACAGAGGTTCGTTGTGATGTACCGTGACATAATTATTATAAGGTTAAAATATATTAAAGATAACTGCTTTAAGGGCCAATTTCACTGGTTGATATTAGATAGTTATATGACATATAATTGTATCCAAAATATAAAAATGTCTGACATCTTTTTCTGTTTCAATCAAATTCCTATTTATCTGTCAGATATTTCTGTTCACAACCAAAAATTGTAGTTTATTAGTATAGGTAAAATAGGAAACGGGTGAAATTGACCCTAAATGTTGAACTTGTCTTTGGATAGAGTAATTTTTTTTATTTAAATATTATATTATTTTGTTACGGTCTTTATATATTTGCAGGTCAAATCGTAACAACGGTGACTGGTTCTACATTTTATCTTCTTGACGGTTATACTTACAGCAAGAATCGTCAGTTTCCTGATGGGGGAATACGGTACGCGTGCCGTAAGCGTCTTTCAAGGAAGTGCGGCGCTTTTATACGGACTTCGAAGAATAATATTATATTAAAAACTAACACGTTCCACAATCATGAACCTCCGGGATACGTCTTCACTAAAGATGGGTACTTCGTTAAGACTTAGAGCTTAGCGATCACGAATCCAGTACGATTTTGGTTCACCGAAGAGTCCTAACAAAACCTAAGCTTAAAAAAATTTTCTTACGTACTCGTACAGAACAGAACAGTTTTGATAAATATTTAGTATTCATTTCCTTCTTGATTTGGCCATTCTGGCATTTTTAAAAGAAATTATTTCATAATCCATTATTCAAAAACAAATTGTTTTTTTTAATGATTGATGGTGTTTTTTATTATCTAAAATACTGCAGCCAACAGTTGATGTATCACTTATAAAATGAAAATTGGATTGTAATTATTAAATCTTTTTCTGGCATTTATAATTAAGTCATTTTAATTTGGATTACTTTATTTAAAACTTTGAAATTATACCTCTACAAACATTAATTGTTTTATGTCATTTATTACTTATACACAATAACACTTGCTGACTGCTCGCTAATTGTCAATTCTTGCTCTAAAATTAGCATTAAAAACAATCAAGTGACAACAATAACTGATGTAAAAATATAAGTCTTCGGGTGACTCGCTATAGTCAGCATTATCATCTAATTGGGTATTGCTTCTAAATTTTAGTTTTACTGCAATAATTGCTTAATTATTTGTCTTGATCCTCTATTACAAGTAAGTGATTATATATTTTTTAGTATTTAACATAACAAATTTTACAGTATTTAATTATAACAAAATTGGTTAAAAACACCCAACCACAAAAGATTTTGTTTTTAAACAATTGAGTCATAGCTTACTGTTTTATAGCCTACAACCTTCTTTATTGCTTTCTAATGGTGGCGGTTCGTGCGATCGCGACCGGAGACCGAGACATTCGTTATTAAAAAAAAAAAATTATATCAACTAAAATCTACCAAAGATTATTGCTCTCTCTTATATATTATTGCTCTCAACATTTCTCTTAAAAAAAAAAAGATTTTTAATCATAGTTCTATTTTGTTTGTCAGTGAAGATGATACGGCTGTTATCCGGGAAGCATTTGGTCATGGTTGAAGGGTTCACCTTCCACAGTACCGGTATGAGATCCAAGGGTGGCGTCAAGTGGCGCTGTTCGTTAAAAATGAAGGGTTGTCGCGCACACTGCGTCATCGATGAGGATAATTCGATGTTGGTATACGTAAACAACACACATACCCACGATCCACCGTGTTACAAACATATCAATGGTTATTATTATAGAGTATGATGACGGTATTTTGTTAAATTGTGTGTTTTTTTTTTATTATTATATAATAATGATATTATGACAAGTTAATAATGTTTTACACTGAAATACATTTCATAATATAGTTTTCTATATGTAGCTGAAAAATTTGAAAAATGTGAAATCGCTACGTTCGAAAACTGAAACGATATTGCAAAGAATTAATTACGAACCCGGTCAGTATGTAATTGATATAAAATCTACAATACCACCTGTGACCTGACACTATTTTATTTTTATAATATTGCATATTCATGAGCGGTACATGTGTGTCGAGGGATGCCTGGACGTACCGCACCAATCGTTTGGTCGCTTTATCAAGCGTGGGTACCGATATCCCACCGCTTACGCGCCGATGAATGAAGATACGGCTTTATTTTAAATGTTTGCTGTGTGAAATAATTGAAATTGAAAAAATGTGAATTTTTAAACGATATACGAATACAAAGAAAACGGTATTGCTAATACTGAGTAATGATAGTCACAAACTTTTAAGTTATTTATTTATTTATAACGACCAAACTATACGTTTACGACCAAATTATATTCTGTTCATTCGTTTATTTTATTTTTGACAGTTCAAGAAAGTTTGACATTAGGGACAACCTCACGCGTTACCGACTCGATTTGAAATAATAATCGATTTTATTTAAGAAGAACTTTCAATCAATTTAATGAAATATTTTTAGTTTACATATTAACTATTCGTTAATAATTTTTTTAACGCGTGCATAGTTACATTTTAAGGCAGCCGTCAATAAATAAATAAACGAATGAACTGAGTTATTGTTCTTTACTCTTGGTTTGAACTTAAATTCCAATATTTCAACTTAATTCCTTGCAAATAATCAATCTTGGAGTCATAGATGGGTCAAACACAAAAAAAGAAAAAAAAATATTCATGCTAATTAAAACCGTTATTTCAATATTATATCAACATTAAATACGTTAAATAATTATTTCGTCTTGAAATCTTGAAATGTTTCATAAAAAAATCGCGCTATACTGAAATTTACTTTAATATTTTTGCTTTTGAATCTGAAAAACTCTCCTTCTGTAGACTGTTCGGATACCAAGAGGTTGTGTACAAGAGATGGTTAAAAATATATTAACATACTTTCGACAATTTTATATCGTTTCATTACATTAGTTATATTATCGAATACTCATAACAGAGCGTGTTAAAAATATATAATTCAAAATTTTGTACTAAAACGTATAAACATGTTGTTCACAAATATTAGGTCTACTTCTGTAGACTAGAGATGCAACGGATATCCGGTAACTATCCGGTATCCGGCCTTTCCGGCCTTGTTTTCACTATCCGGCCGGATACCGGATAGTAATTCAGTATCCGGCCGGATACCGGATAGTAAAATTCAAAAAATCATTATTTTACACAAGGCACACATAATAAATAATAATAAAATACCACAATAGGTTATGGACACCGTTTATTTAATTAATCGCACGTCCAAAATGTTTGTTTTATTAATTAGTTTAGTACTCAAAATTAACAAGAGGCAAATTGTAGTGAATGAATACCAGATTTTCTGCATGTTAGTAAGAGGCGACTCCGCTTGCTTTCGTATACCAGACAAACTTCTGAAAATAACCTTACACTGTTTACGCTACTGCCAGGTGCTAAAAGATAAATTCTAGCAAACATTGACAGCTGCGGGTAGGTACTGATTCAAATTAACTGACCACCAAATGTATGGGTCGTGATTGCGATCAATTCGAGATGCCTTTAGTAAAAAGTAAGCAAGTCCATATGTCGGATGTCACTGAAATAGCGAATGCACTCGAAATGTTACGTTTGATTTTCTCGTAAATTCTGTCATATACATAGGAGCGAGAGGTATACCAGCTAAGTCTCTCTACAATTTACTAAAGGACCTTGGATTATCTAGGACTGCGGTAAGTTCGTTATTAGAACGTGCATCTAAAGCTGCGGTCGAAGGTTCATACCGGATTTGGCTGGCCAGGGAGAGAGGTACGGGTGAATAAGGGGAGTGTTGTCAGACGTAAAGGGGCCCCTTAACCCTGCACCCGGCTCACAAGCTCCGGGGTTCACTCGTGCCTCTCTTCCTCGGCCACACAATAGACCCGGCACCCGCACGGAGAAACCATTGAATGCTAAGAAGTTTGTCTCCCCGTCTCAGGAACGATTTTTTGGGTAATATAAGTCCGGTTTGGCAATTTATATTGGGGTAATGCTTGTTCTAAGAGTCTGGTAAATCCGGTTCTTTCCAGTATGGACAATGGCTCGTTGTCGAGTGCAATCATTTCCGCTGCTAAATCTTTCAGAATTATATATATACTTCAAATAATAATAACCTAAAATGATCACGTAGACACGTACGTGTCCGCAGTGTAATCGACACAAGTTCGCTCATCAACGAAAAGACCCGAATCGAACCGAGTCCACCCGATCGTTCGCGCGCCGCCTACGCAAGTGTGTGTGTGCTATACACCAAACGGATAAGTTTCGCCGGATATCCGGCCGGTGTAGACGCATAAAATAAGCCAACATTTGGCTATTATGAGCGCATCGTTTTAATTTCGTTTTTTATATTGGCAGCACTGTGTTCTCAATCATATCTTGGTTGTGATTTAAGGTAAAGTGCGTGTGACACGAAAAACTCCAATTTTATTTATTTACACAAGTTTTCGGTCAAGATCAGTGTGTCTTTACAAATAAATAAAAACATCAAGATAGTTCAAGCTTATTGGGCGTGGTATGCAAATAACGCATTGCTTAAATTCTAACCTCATATTGACAGATGCCATCTTTGATTTATGAAAATTTGTCCCTCATGTAGACATCTTTACTGTAGAGCTTACTGTAGAGCTACTGTAGAGCAAGCTTATAAGCAATGAAATTTCAACTTTTGAAAAAAAAAAGTAGCGTTATTTAAACAGCGCTTTTTACCGATTTATTTAAAAGGGAGCAAGATTTTGTAAATAATTAAAGTAAGTTTTGTAAAAAAAGTTTCTATGTGTGATTTCGAAGTTAAATCCTTATACTATAAATAATTATTTCATCATTCATTTTGCTCACTTTTTCTTTCCACTTTGGTTTTTTTTTTATTAGGTTGCTTACAGCGCATGACAGTTGTGGTCTTTTGTTTCAGTTACTATGCCACCAACGAGTCGATCAGGGAATCAGCTTTCCTATGAAGAAAAAAAGAAACGCAGGCGCGAGCAGAAAAAATTTAGTATACGCCGTGCTCGGGCACAAATGGATGAAGTAGCTCTCGAAGAAAGAAGAAGGAAGGATAGGGAGAGATACAAAATAAAAAAGCAGTTAGGTCAAATTAAGACTGTTAATGACTATGCGCCAAAAGAGCAAAGGCAGATAAGAAAAATGTGGAGAGAAAAAGCAAAAAAGAAACGCGATAAGGAAAAAATGAAGAAAAGATAACGTGATTTTATGCGAGAGAACACACCTTCATCAAGCCCTTTGTTTTCGCGTATACATGTTGGCAGAGCGGTGGCTGCAAGGAATAGACGACGACTTGTTGAAGAAAATAACCATTTAAAGAGAAAAGTTCTCGATCGTCGAAATCGAAGATCAGGATTATCAGACTCCCCATCTGAGCATTTGTCGATCCGTGATTCTCCTGTGACTCCAGCTACTCCTGAGGCTCCAAGTAATCCAAATTAACCAGGACTCTCAGATCGACTGACACCAGATGTTTCTATCGAAATAGTTAACCAACAGCGGTAACGATCTGAAGCCTCAGAAGATTCACCACATAAAATACGGCTGACGGATTCCATGTGGGATGATTCTGACGAGGATAATATATTTTAATATTCTGTTTCTTTATATGCCTACAGAAGCATAATGTCTGTTCTGTGGACAAATTTCGATTATTTTTACCCGACTGCGACAGAAGGAGGGTTATGTTTTTCGAGTGTATGTATGTATGTATGTATGTATGTAGGTATGTATGTATGTATGTATGTATGTCCATTTCTTTGGCACGCCCTACAGCCCAAACGGCTGGACGGTTTTTGACATATGATGTGTCGTTGGATTTGTCTAAATTGTAGTAGTGACATAGGCTATATAAATTTTCAAAATGGCGCCCGAAAATGGCGGAATGAGGGGGGGCAGTTGAATTTTTTTTTCTTACTGTAGCAATATGGGTATCAAATGAAAGCTAGTAAATTGTTTTATTCTTTTTAGTTTATAATAAGAGTATTTTACGCAGTCGGGTTTTTTGATTTTTTTTAATTAAGCATACTTGTTTGTACTGTATTGGTACAAAATGTTGATTATGTTTTGCTTAGAGGTTGAGGAGAACTCCATTTTCAGTTTATTTTCTATTGTTTCTATTTTACATCGTATTGATTTGAGTATATAAGGTCAATCTTTGTTCCCTTCTGTAGACAACTCAATCTCTTCTGTAGACGCTAAAAAACTATAAACGTGATTAATTCATAGAATATCCAAGACTGATCTCCAATGATATTATTGTAAACATAATATTAACTAACTTTAAATTAATATAATGTTTTATGAAAAATCGTGAAGTTTTATTTTAATTATATTTGTAATGTTCACTTTTGTGTATGACCCAGATACTACTTTTATTTTTTTATTTTTTTAATAATTTTACAGAAACAATACTTTCATGAAGTCAAATTATTTTTATCGTATGATCGATTTATCGATATATTTCAAGAATTGTTTTAGTCTGTGGCTGTTTGTTTATTTGTTATGCACAGGGCACTTCACTACCCGTTTATAAAGTGCGACATTACACATGATTTGTAGTAGTTACATTATTCCGAAAAAAAAAAAAACTGTAATTTATAGACGTAAGCTGTCAAAAAGAAAATAAACGGTTGGACAAGGTATAATGTTTATACTAAATTTTAATTATTTAATAAATCTGTCATTGATCTTAAGCTCCGTAGTATAAAGCTAACCGTACCTACTTTATTAAATTTATTTATTTATTACTACGTTATTGCACAATACATTAAAGTATTGTACAAAAGGCGGGCTTAATGCTACAAGAATTCTCTACCAGCCGACCTTAGGACGTACAAGAAGATGATTAAATGTTTCTGTTAGAAAAATTCTAACGTGAACCCGAAGGTTCTCTTAAGTTTTATCTTTTCACAAGACGTGTGTGGGACACTAATAGTTTGGCGTGGTTTGGCGTTCAAATATGTACCGATATATAGAAATATATTTTTTAAAATTTTGATAAAAATTTTTGACACGTTTTCTTCTGTTTCCATCAAGTTCCTATTTATCTGTCAGATATTTCTATTCATAACCAAAATTTGTAGTTTATTAGTGTAGGTAAAACAGGAAACGGATTAAATTGGCTCTAAATGTTGAACTTGTCTTTGGATAGAGTAAAAATTTTATTTATATCTGATATTATTTTTTTAAGGTCTTTATAAAATTTTGCAGGTCAAATCGTAACAACGGTCACTGGTTCTACATTTTATCTTCTTGACGGCTATACTTACAGCAAGAATCATCTGTTTCCTGATGGGGGAATACGGTACGCGTGTCGTAACCGTCTTTCAAGGAAGTGCGGAGCTTTTATACGGACTTCGAAGAATAATATTATATTAAAAGCTAACACGTTCCACAATCATGAACCTCCAGGGTACGTCTTTACTAAAAATGGGTACTTCGTTAAGACTTAGAGCTTAGCGATCACGAATCCACTACGATTTTGGTTCACCGAAGAGTCCTAACAAAACTTAGGCTTAAAAAAATATTGCTAAGCTACTCCCCTCTAAAAGAGCTAGAAGAGCACTGATAAAAAATATTTTTTCCCGTCTTTTCTTACTCTAAACGATGTCACTAATAATAATAAGTGAAACGAATAACACCTCCGCTACTAATGTGAGATACTCATATAATATGTTTTATTTTTTATTTTTATAAGTAACAAAAGTATCCACGGGCTTATATTTGCCCGTGCCTTTTTTAATTAAATGTCATATAATATGTTAAAAACCACGATTTAAACAATACAGTCTAGGATTTTCTTTATCTGCCCCCATGGAGAATCCTGGCTACGCCCTTGACTGTATTGTTTTAATACTTAATATTACGAACTGAAATATATATAAATTTTAAATATTACTTTAATAAATTTAAATTTTATAAATAATTCCTCTCATTTTATTCTACGATGTAGACAATGGGCAATGACTTACGTAAAATATAAAAAAATATATATATTGGACAATTATAATTATATAAAACGCAAATTAAATACATTTTACCAGATGCACACTTCATAAAGTTAATGAATGGAACGGTACTGTTCATGGCACATGACTACTCATACCACAAAATAGCTGGTGTCAAATATTGTGGTGGAATTCGATGGCAATGTTCGTCAAGAAAGAAGTCCAAGTGTAATGCCTTCGCGGTGTTATCTGAAGACCAAGAGACAGTATACAGGATCAGTGGCTTCCACAACCACGAACCGCCAGTTTACATGGAAATGGCTCCAGGACAATATATGAAAATTTGATATATACTGAAACTATTGTATCGTTATCATTATTGTACAGCAGTTAATTACGAAAATTTTAAATAAAATTGAAATTAATTGTTTTTGTTGAGGTTAATTTAAGGAGTGTTGATCTGCGTTTTCGAGCAACGGCTTATAAAAATTATATATAGATGTTATACCAAAACTGTTATTAGCAATTTTTTTATTGAGCAATAAGGGTATTTATGTAAAAAAAGAAAACCAAATTTTTAACCACACCAAAAATATTGCTATTTATACGTGTATAATTACTTATACAGTTCCTATACGTTCACCTCAAAATATAACAAAAAACCTTAGAAAATAATATTTTTATTTCTAAGTAATAATTAAAATTTAAATATATAACAAACCGAAGAAAGTTACAATTTGTGTGTTATTGTATATTCTTGCAGATGTAAAGTTTATAACACTGACCAACGGAAAAGTACTGCTAATGGTTGACGGTTACACATTCCATAAAGGCGGAGGTCACATCAGATGTTTTGGTGGTATAAAATGGAGATGCTCAGCTTCTAAGAAGAAATGCAAAGCGTACGTCTCGGTATCTGATAACGATGATTTCGTAATTAGATATAGTTTGAACCATAATGATCACGACCGTCCAGTTTATAAAAGTGACAGTCTTGGAAATTATATTAAAATATAAGCTAGTTAATGTTAGGCGTAGCTAAGTAGTAAGTTTAAGCTTAAGTTAAGTTTAAGTCGCTAACGGCGAGTTGCACGAAACCGTCGCTAACTTTCCGTTAGTTAAGTTGCAATTAATCTTAAAATTAGTTGATCTCATGATTAATTTAAAGCTGTTGGAATTAATCATCCGTTAGATAGGTCTTTAATTACACTTTTTTTTTTGTTAACTTAATCAGATGTAGATTTCGTGCAACAGATAATTACGATTCTTGTGATTAAATTAGTTTAATAAACACTTAAATTTAAAATTTTTTTCGTGCAACTCGACGTAAGTCAGTATAAGAAAGATATTTATTTATTTATTAAGCAAATTGTGCCAACAAGGCTAACACCGACATAAACAAGAAATTGTACATTCAAAATCAAGGTACTAAGTGTCGCCTCAATAATAAAGATACTTGATTTAATTAAAAGTCTATATCGGATTTTATCGCGTTTATTAAAACTTTACAGTTTAACAATATTTTAAATTATATCCCGACGTTTCGGACCCTTTACAGCGTCCATGATCTCGGGGGACTGAGGTGGTGGGTGTCCGAATAAGATCCGATATAGACTTTTAATTAAACGAGTAATATTCGCGTAAATATAAGAGAACAGTAAGATACTTGATACTAGAAAAAAGTATATTTTTGTATGCAAGCATAATTACTATTATTTGCCCGTTTATTTTCTTAATGAAAACAGTAAATTACCTTTTGTTACATTTTATATGTAAGTATGCTTTATTGTACTGAACTGAATCAGCATGTTAACAACTCACTGCTAGGCAAAAGCCTCTTCTCCATACAGAATAATTATTGTACACTAAAGAGAAATAGAATACATGTAAAACTAACAATTGAGCCTTGTTTTTGTGCAATTGGCGATCTTATCGCTAAATAGCGATCTCTACCAGGCAACCGAAGTGTAAAGGATATGATTATGATCAGTGACTATGAGGCCTCTGCCTCGAAACTTGCGGGCAGCGGAGCGGCGGCGGCGGCGGAGCGGGAGCGACAAGATCTTTTGCGTAAAATCAAATGGACCGGCCCTCGAAACCACCGGCGCGGGCAGCGGCGCGGGAGCGGGCAAGGAGCGGTGCACTACTGCACTCGAGTCAAGCGGTGACCACTCGCGCGTCTGCATTGCAGTGTTGTATAATTTATTTTGGTGACGTGTCGAAATGTCGGACGTGGTAGAGCAAATTATTTCATCAAAACAAATATCTCGACGACATAATTGCGAACAGAATACTATGCCGCTACAGTCAAGTGGCTATAAATCCGCGCAATCTGCCCGCTGGTTTCGAGAACGGGTCTGCGTTGGCCGCCCCGCTCACGCGCCGCCGCCGCCGCCGCCCCGCTGCCCGCAAGATTCGAAGCAGAGGCCTGAATATTGGTGAAATTACAATTGCACAAAATATTAACATTAACAATACTGTCTGTATCATAAATATTTAAAATATAAATAAATAATAAAATAAATTTTCTATTTATTGAAATTTTGTGAGAGATAATGCTATTAATACTTATTTTTTACTAGGTGTATATTCGACTTTGTTTTCAATTGTCATCCCTTTCATTATTACGTAAACTAGCTTTAGATAACGTAAGATCAAAGATTTGTGTTCATTCCAAGTTTCAAATTATTTGTAATAATACTGAGAGTTATAATGTCTGTAATTAATAATAATAAATAAATATGTTTAACACACACACATGGTCGTCTGTTCCTAAGGTAGGTAACTTAATTCCTGTGTTTTAGGTTACAGCCAACTGATATACATTTTTTGAAATAAATATATACCTGCATGTAAATAATACGTATATAAATAAACATATATTACACCCAGACTAGGGCCAGGAATCGAACCTACAGCCCTTGAACAGCAGCCTTGGAGCAGAAAACAGGGTCACTGTCAACTGTGCCAACGGGTCAGTCAATTCATCAACTTCAATTTCATAACTCACAAACAAAATACCTTGAAACATTTAAGGGATCATCCTTAACGTATCTTTTTTCTAACAAAAAATACAAAAAAAGAAATCGGCTTGCGCGTTAATAAATTATAACTAAGTCCATATTTTGGCCTTCGTCCCTTCTCCTCTCATTCTCCATCAAAATGAAACCATGCCGAAATTCGGAGTACATAGTTCCCAATATCCTAGCTCGTAGTATGAACTCAAATCGTGGCCAGTTTCACCAATTAAATTAATTCAGTAACTTCGCCATGAAGCGCTTTCACTTAAGCGCGATAAGTGGTTCACGATATAAACAGACAACAAGTATGCTTAATTAAAAAAATCAAAAAACCCGACTGCGTAAAATTCTCTTATTATAAACTAAAAAGGATAAAACAATTTACTAGCTTTCATTTGATACCCATATTGCTACAGTAAGAAAAAAAATTCAACTCCCCCCCCCCCTCTCATTCAGCCATTTGCGGGCGCCATTTTGAAAATTTATATAGCCCATGTCACTACTACAATTTAGACAAATCCAACGACACCTCATATGTCAAAAACCGTCCAGCCGTTTGGGCACACATAAACTCGAAAAACATAACCCTCCTGTCGCAGTCGGGTAAAAATTAATAAAATTAAATTTTTGACTTCGGTATCGATTATAAAGGTCGACCAAAAATTTTTCAAACTACATATCTCCAATGTATCGAATTGTATTCAATGTGTAATTGTAATGTAGCAACACAATACAGATATAAATTGTACATAAATGGTTTTATTCTAAAATAATTAAACTAACAAAAGATTTAGTGATATTAGTTTATTCAGAAATGAATTTTATTCCGCTTCTTGATGAATGTTTATGAAGAGAAACCAAATATTTTAAGAAATCAAACTCAATGATCATTTTAAATCAGTTTAATCATTCGTAAGACGAAATTATTGTTAAAATTCAAAAAGACAGATTGGAAAAAGTACAGAAGAAATTTTTAAAATTTTTGTATTATGAAGACAATAAAAAACTTACCTAAGTAAATACTCCGATTCGTTAAAATTATACAACAACACAAGATGCTGATGCATTTATGCGTTCTTGATAAAAAATGTCAGTTAACATAGATTGCCTCGAACTACTTACTCAAATTGAATTCGTTATTACGAGAAATGCGCGATTTTTAAATATATCATTTTTTTTGTTAGGTTAACCAACGATTGTTTACATTAATTCATTAACATATACAAATGAGAAAAAAAAACATATTTAAATGTAACAACCACTTACAGGCTAACACCACATACACAAATTATGGTTGCTTTCAGTGATAATAATAAATTACTAATGAACAATCAATACTACACGAAAATCACAATTAATTAAATCATGGTATTATTATTAACAAATGACTATTGAATTACAATATTCCTAAGTAAGAACAATTGTTAATAAAAAAAAAAGACAACAAATAGCTCAAATATAAAAATGCATATAAAAATTGTAGATTATAACTTTCAAATGTCGGTTTTCAAACTTAAAAACACTTAAAACTTATAATAATGTTTACAAAGAGTCGAATATTGATTTATTTAGTCATAAAATTACAGCATACAAAAGTGAAATCATTAAATAATGAAATTATAAAATAACAAAGTAGTGCAACAAATAATATTGTACATAATCTTTTAAGGTTTATTTCTTTCTTTCGATTCTTTGATTATCAATAATTATGTTAATTTTTATTTTTATTATTTATTTCTATATATAGAAGAATAAGAATTCTTTTTTTTAATTGTCATATATTTTTTTACAATTATACATAATTACATAAATATGTAATCACGAGTTAGCCTATAATTGCAATGTATGTTAATAATTATTTATTATTATTTTTATAAGAAAGATATATTACATTGTATATTGTGTTGGCTTTCTATAAACTAAATTAAACATAATTATAGATAAACTGGCTGTGATTATAAAATCGATTAACATATTGGTTTTAAGCAAATGGTATGCTAATTTCATAGCGGGCTTGAAAGTAATTAAGTTACGTTTGTCGATTAGGTTAATTGTATCATCATCATCATCATCGTATCAGTCATTGGATGTCCACTGCTGAACGTAGACCTCTCCCATCGACCTCCAGAGCGACCGGTTCAAAACAGCCTCCATCCAGCTTCCGATGACTTATAATTTATTTAAGGCGGTTAATTGTATGGAAATATCTTAATCCACGTTACTCATTGAATGTTTATATCATTTTCACTAATTCGACAAACGTATTCAACAATCGCTGTCGAGCCCTGCTACGTTATTACCACTATTTTAATTAGAATCATATAAATTAAAGTAGCTTTTCATGGCTTATAAATGAAAAAGATAGTCTGGTTACTATGGTTATATCAACATGCAACAAAAAAGGCTTAAAATCAGCCTATAATCTAGAGTTAAAATTCTATATAAATCTATCTCGTTTAAAAATCATAGAAAGAAACTGTAACAATACCGCTTTAATTTTAAAATTGTGTCTTTTAAATTTTCAGTTAAATTTATAAAAATGATAGATGGTACTAAACGGCTTGTAATAGAAGATTACGTGTTCCACAAATCTTATCATGGTCCGGCGTCTAAGAACAAAAGATGGAGGTGTTCCGCTCGACAGAAGGGCTGCAAGGCGTTGGTCATCCTAGATATGAAAGAAAAAATAATCAAGAGGTACCAGGGTATTCATAATCATCGACCCCCTGTGTATAAAGAAACAAAGTTTGGTTGCATACTTGTGAGGGATAGAAGGAGAAAAATATATGAAGAAGGAATTAAATGTTGATGTTTAAATTTCGGTTAAAAAAATAAATAAAATTAAGAATAAGATATAAATCGTTCAGGAATCAAGAGCATCCAGCACAATTTTGCTTAAAAAAATATTGATTTTTAATACACAAGTATAAAATTAACGACGTTACTCTTTCATACCAGTTCTCGCTTACATGCCTCTCGCACTTTCATTTCTCATACTATGTCTTCCTTTCATTCGTTCCTATGGTATTAGAATATCGTAGAATCATAAATCTTTATGCTTTTGTTGACGTATATTGGAGAACAAAACGAACTAAATCTACATACCAAATCTTAGATCTTTTCATTCTTTTTATTGTGCTTTTTCGCCTGTATTCAACTAAGATCTAACGGAAGTCCCCTTATTTCGCTTTTACTTTCAAATTTCGTATCATACTAAAATATGATTATTTCGAGAAATCGTAGGGGTGTTGACATCGATATCTTACAACATCATGATTGAACAGGATCTGTTGTGACTTAATACGTTATACGTATGCCATGCAATTAGGGTCCAGGGTAAAGTTAATAAGGAAGCGTAAAAAGCGTCATTAATTGTACTAATATTTTAAATACCTTTATTAAAATAATAACAATGTCTAAAGGGTTTAAAAATTGCTATGACTTTGAGAGAAGTTTTAATTTATTGTTACAAAATTGAATTTTTTTTTAACATGTCGTGTTATTTATTAGGTAAACCTAAATAAGGGCAATCTAATATATTTTTTTACTAATAAAATGTGTTATTAAATTATTATATTTTTATTATAAAACTTTTAACCAAAGAAGTCCCTATTTACCTGATCTGATTTGAAGATATTGATTAAAATCATTCAGTATCGTTAATGTTTTAATTTAAATCTTAAAGGCCATTAATTATAAACTTGTAATTAATGATTGACTACTATATGCAAAAATATTAAGTACAAATATGCTCATTCATTCATTTAGCTTTCAATAATAAAGTATTCTAAACTAAATGTCTTTCTCAGATATGGCCGCGTTGACATTTGTGGCTACTGTTCCGCTACTATGATATTTTATAGCTACGATAGTTATATTGTAGCTATCTGATGGTGCAAGGATTATGTTAATGCTTAAAACATTTTTTTTTTCTCTTTATAATATTTATTAGTAATGTTCATAAAATGTTTGCAGTGACAATAATCACGTTGAGGAATGGGGGTAGAAAGCTACTCATGAAGAATGGCTACACTTTCTATCGCCACAAACCATATAAATTTGGAATGAGATGGAGCTGCACGAATTCCTCCAAGTGCAAGAGCAATCTCCTCGTGTCTAATAATGGGAATGTGATGAGAGCCTTCGAACACCATAACCACAAGCGGCCGCTTTACTGTATGATGCCAGATGGAACATATGTAAAGACGTAAATGTGATTGGGTGACGGATGTTTAAAAAAAAATAATCATCACCAGATTTATCCAAATAGGAGTTTCCTTTTTTCAACTTTTGATATGCTTAAAATTTTTTTTTTTTTAAGTTCATACAGCGAGTTGCACGAAACTTTCGCTAAATTTCCGCTAGTTAAGTTGCAATTAATCTTAAAATTAGTTGATCTAATGATTAATTTAAAGCTGTTGGAATTAATCATCCTTTAGAAAGGTCTTTAATTAAACTAAATATTTTTGTTAACTTAATCAGATGTAGGTTTCGTGCAACAGATAATCACGATTCTTGTGATTAAATTAGTTTAATAAACACTTAAATTTAAAATTTGTTTCGTGCAATTCGGCGATAGAGTCTTATTATATTATACATGTACAGTATTGCATTTTTTTTTTTTTTAAGAATTATATTGTGAATGATCTATAATCTGTAAAGAAATTAATAAGCTAGAATTTTTGTGTTTTTTTAATTATTATTATTAATTAAAGAACGAGAGTTATTTAAGTTTTTGATCATTGATACTCGTGGTTCCGAATTTTTTTTTTATTGTTAACAATAAAATCCTCAAAAAAAACAAACTATACTACTACTACTATTCATACTTATGATATACACTATTCATATGATTCTTACTTACTGAAGAAGAAACATGAAATAAAATATTTTATTCTTGCAGAGCCTATTTATTTCATTCAGAGTTTTCTGGCAATTGACTAAAGCCACAGAAATAGTAATAATACTCCAACTATATCTGTGACTAAAGCTCATAATTATAGCCGATCTGACCCGATTAGTTCAACGTTTTCAGAGAAAATCGGTCTGATGTCGCTTTAATAGTATGTTGTAGAATATCGTATATTATTTAAGACATATTGCGAATATTTTAGTACTTTTTTCTTCATTATACAAAGATTTATACAGAATTATATACCTTGTCACGGCCCGTCATGATCACAAAGAGCATATTGTTGAAAATCAGTCTTGTATTAATCTAATGTCTAGCAGGGTGATGCACCGTTTTTGGGTAATATGTATACATAATTGCGGATATTGTTTACGTTATATTTTTTATTTTGCATTTTAATAACAGCTCTTTTATTGATTTTTATTTTCTTAAATTCCAATTAACACTGTTCCTAGTTGCCAACTTACATTTCTAGTTACGATTTTTTTTTAAAGTATTATTTATCTTCTCATATTGTATTTTTTGTTTTGTATACAGTTCGTCAGTTTAGTCTTTAATTATAATTTTGTGTCCGCAATGTTTTTCAATTCTCAAATAATATTCTCTTTCATTCTCTTTATTGATGTTGCGTTTCATATGGTGAGTAAATGTATCAGAGGCTAACTAACCGCGTTACACCATACGCAGCTCCCCACTGCTCTTTTCATTAAACATTGCAATACATATCTGGCTTCGCTAAAGAAAGAGTGTATAAAAGTAAAGGCTCTCTCATCTCACTTCACTTATAATTTAGAAAATTCATAAATAATAATTATTATTATTATTTATGAATTTTCTTTCATATATAAAGGAGCATCAATGAATGTTATGTTACATAAATAATCATTGATATAAATTTAGATGTGCCGGTAAAGGAAGCACAAGATTGATAGATTTTCAAGAAGATGACATGAATACGAATAAAATATCCGCGAAATAGCTGAAATGATATATTGGAAAAATTTACTCTACTTGCTGTAGTTATTAATTTGTTCGTACTGTTTGCTATTGTTTAGTTTAATTAGTGTAACTAACCTGTGACCGTACCAATTTAATTAAAAAAACACGTAAATAAATAAAGTGGTATGATAGAAACTGATACATGCGTGAGATGAAGGAAACTGACCCATCAAGTGGTATTATGAATTCTCGAAATTAAATTTTATTTAATGTAAACAATGCTAATGTCCCATCCGTATTGCTCATCTCATGGATATTTGTATTTGTAAGAATATTTGTTTCTAGTCTGGGTCCATGGACTTATGAGTCTCTTCACCGTGCCTTGATAATTCACATAAAGCCCTCGGATGCGTTTGTTATCCTAATTATGTAATTACATTCGTTACTTTTTATGAGGACATTATTTGCCAATCTGAAATGGCAAATTAAGATCCAACCCTTCTGCTGTATATAAGGGATTCGTGGAACAGTAATAGGCTGTTTAAGTTCAGTTTAATAAATAAATAAACTTAATTTACAGCTACGTTGATAACCATGAACAGCGGCAAGGAGACCTTGTTTTATGGTGGTCATACATTTTTCTTCCGATATGATATGAAGTTGGGGCAAAAGTGGGTTTGCACCAAGTTTCCAAAATGCAAGGCCTATTTATGTATCAACAAAGATGGAAGAAATTTTCTAAGTTTTCTCGAACATAATCACGAGAAGAAAAATTTACTGAAATGTCCGAACGGTACATATGTGAAGATAAAATAATTATAAATGTTTTAATAAAGTTGAAAGTTTATATCAAGATTTTTTTTTATTTAGTATATTTCAAGTAATTTATTAAATTAGAAATATAAATAAATAACAAAAAAATAACCAATCCTAATCCTATTCTCTGTTTATCTTCTTCTAAACCTATTTTACGTAAGTAAACCACTGTAAATAATTTTAAGCAAGCTGCATTTTTATAGCTTCTCCAATTTTTACATTGTTCATAATCAGCGGTTATAATTAAACATCATGTGACCAGTCTGTTGATCAGGTAAAATTAAAATTGCTTTTATACAAAAAAAGTACTATTATTATATAATCGCTTTGTTATACCGGGCTCATATATTGCCTCTTAGTCCATATATCGACAAATTCGACTCTTACGTATTGTAACGAAGAATAAAAATTAATAACATAATGTCGGTGCAAAAAAGGCGTTATATGAAACGCTTAAGCTATTGCTTAAAAATTAAACAAAAACATCGCACCCAATACACGCATGAACCTGTCTACAAATATCTTAACTTGCCTACTTTTTTATTTCAACATTAATAAATAACAATTTTCTTGCATGTAGGTGAGTTCGAATGAATAAACAAATTAACTACATATATAATTTATTTTTAGCGCAATCAATAACAACTTATGGCGGCAAGAAGCGGTTACTTTAAGACGGGTACACATTTTATTTTCGGTATAAAACGAAAATGGGTCAAAAGTGGGTTTGTACCAATTCACCTCGGTGCAAAGTGTAGGTATCTTTGCGTGAGAGATGATATTTGTGTTATTAACTGTCTAAACGAACATTGTCACTTTAAACGTATTTTACACCTTTCTCCCGATGGTAAATATATAAAAACAAGATTAAAACTATTGAAATAATAAAATTAAATAACAGAAAATATCGTAAGTGTAACATACAATATTTGCGTCTGCTCCTCACAGCCCGATCTGTACTATAATATTGTTAACAGTTCATTCTCAGTCTGGTGTAAATAATCTCATTAACGAAATATTGACGAAAAACAATTACACATAGTCTATCTAATATCCGAAAATTTAACCCGGTTTTGATCGAATTCTACTTCATTTATAATTTATGAATTACTTGACTGGTCACAATGATAAATAAATAAATACATAAACGTCTCACACTCAACGGCCCCCAGTAGGATGTGAATCCTGTGTCGGGGATCCGGAAACACTCACAACACACAAGCACAAACGCGCAGATCACGACAAACATCTGTATGGCCTATATAAATATTTGTCATGTGCGGGGATCGAACCCGCAACCACTAGCGCATCAGTCAGTTGCTGTGACCACTGCACCAATGCGTCGTCGATATATCGAATGATAACTTGACAATTAGTACTGAGGTAGAATATATTTCTTTTTTGAATGTAATATGTAATCTCAATAGGGCATTGTAAAATATATGTATATAATATATTAAAAAATTATGATATACATATTATGTATATCGGTGCCGTACGTTGACCGGCAGAGAAGAGTAGTCCCAATATTTTTCTTCCTGTGGTGTCCTCAAAGGCGACTAAGGCCATTTTGAACCTGTATACCAACCAGGATGGTGATGGGCAGCAGCGTCACCATATCCTGCCACAACACACTGCGCTCGCCAACGCTATGGGTGGTATAATATATATGGATGCTATTAACCCTTAGAGTGCCAACTGTCGATAAATCGACTCTATTAATGCGTATAGCTTGCGGAACGTCGGAATATCGACTATTGGGCAGTTTGATTTTAGGTATCGATCTGTGCAGAAATTTCGTAGCGCGCGCATTTATAACGTTTTTTTTATTTCTACTTGCAAAATCCCAGAGACACCAACCAGATCCAAACAAAATATTGGTCCAGAAAAGTTACCAGGGACGAAGCTTCGCCGTTGTGTGGTGTGTAGTAATAAAGGAAGAAAAGGAGTGACTCGATCTTCGCTAGTTTGTGTGCGCTGTAAAAAGGGAGTCCATGGGGTTTGTGTGGGGAAACATTTTTGCCAATGATTTTTTTTTATATATTATTGTTTGCTTTTTTATGTTTTTTAATTAAATAAATAGTTTAGTTTTTTAATTAAATAATAGTATGATATGCTACTTACACATAAACGAAAGAATTACAAAAATCCATGTACATTTGAGGAAAATATTTAAGATTCTGTCCACACTTAATTAATAAGGTACTTTTTTTCAAAAATCCTTTTGCAATTTGTGCAAAATATGTGAAAATTTGCTGAACACTAAAAGGGTTAAACGGTTAAGGGGTTTAAAGGGGTTTAAAGGGTTAAGCTATTGTTCTAAAATATTTATTTTTATATTCTAACTTATTATAATATTGAAAAGAAAAATGGTATGCATTATAATATTGTACCTACTTGAATACCTACTAATCAAAATCACTACGACTTCCACCTGCGAATCATCTTTATTACAAAGAAATTTCTTCGAATAAATATAATTTCTAATGGAAACGTGTTTAATTTACCATTATTTAAATCGAATAAAGTACTATTAAAAGAAATCCAAAGATACTATTACATATATCTATACTTCACATATTCTTAAAAAACATATATAAATATAATGTGGTGCCCAACTCTACTGTAATTTGTGACAAAAGGTCGATTATATTTGATATAAAAACCATTGACGTTTATAACTTTATAATTCTACTAATTCCATGATCTCTCTATTACTTTCCGATGGCGTACTTACTGCTGCGCAGTTGTTATTCAACAACAGATATGTGTTAAGCATAAAAGTCGTCCTCCAGCCCGCTTTTTGCACAGGTATTATTATTCGGACCCCTTTCAGGATATTCCAGGGATGGAATTCGTAGAAACGTTTCGTCTTGGGAAGTAAAACTGTTAGAGGTCTAATAGAAGAACTAAGTACATTTGTTCCGAGTCCACGTCGTAATGATGGCGTATCGGTAGAGACAAAGGTTAGAAAAAACTCGTATTTATGTTTACTAAAGACATTATTGTAATTACGGAGTATATTAGGATATAGACATGGGTAACACTGCGCTGCGCCGCGCATTTGCGCTAACTCACTTCACTGCGCTGGAGGTGTCAACTCACCTTTTCAAAATGTGTTGGCGCACAGCGCAATTTATATTTACTTAAAATATAATTTTTATTTATTGCTAAAATAAAAAGTTCAAAATTTAAGATAAAATTGTAAGATATTAAAATAAATTTCCATAACCGCCATCTGTTGGTAATATTGATAACAATTACGTAACGCTATAAGCTTGTAAGTTTACAGATGGCGCGCAATAACTATTAACTCAGCGCATCGTTTTATTATTTCGTTGGTAAATAATAATACTCCGTACTGTATTAAGACGAATGTAATATTTATCAAAAAATTAAAAATAAAATTTAAAAGTCATCACAATAGATAGAGAAATTGAGCCTTTGAACGGGACGTATAGATGGAGGCATACGCAACACATAAAACTCGAAGCGCAATTGAGCGCAACTCAATTGCGCAATGGCGCTGGCGCATATTTTATTATAACTCAAGAGCCGAGTGCCGACACAGTGCGCTGCGCCAGTGCCGAGTTATCCATTTTTAACTGAAGGCACTGACGCAAAGCGCAATAGCGTAGTAAGTTCAAAGAATATTATTACAATGATACTGTATCCATACTGTATCTGTGTTTATATTATCTATTTTTAAGATACTAAAATTTATACTTTTGATAAATAAATGGGATTATATTTAAATTAACATAATCTTTTCAATAATCACTGTCTCGTGTAAAAATAAAGAAAAAAGAAAATAAGATTGCGAAAAGACATTTAAAATATAAAAACATTTTTTTATCAAGTATTTAATATATTTTATATTATTATTATTGATTTAAATTGTAAAAACATTACATACTGGCTGAAAAGATGAGCTTTTTAAACGTCTATCTGTTAGAAAATTATATAAGTTAATGTTTGAGTTTTAATAAAGTAAACGACAAACATCTAAAATTATTTATATTCTTTTATAATAATACATTGATATGAATTACATTGTGATAAAAATACATAATTACGGCGCGTTAAAATTGTGTTACGTAATACTTGAAGTCCCCTAAAAACTAAAATAAGTAGAAATAGATAGAAGTGATTTCCTTTAAGATTATAATATACATAATAATAATTATTTTTATCTCGCCGCTATAGATGTTTCAGATCAATATACACTTCGGCGATAAGAATATCAATATCGACCGATATTTTTATATTCACAATTCACTATACGTGATGACGATTTTAGCCGATTTTAATATTATTTTAAGACATTAAAATTACTTTTTATACAGCAGAGACATCTTTATTTTAAGTTTATTTTCAGGGACACTTTTTGCAACGCAAGAATCTCCTAGACCTCTAACCTATTATTATTAAGCTACGAGGTTATAAGCGCGGTATATAGATGGCGCTCATTACGAATAACTCTACGCGTTTTATTTTATTGCACCATATGGGCTATGGCGCAAATTTGAGTTAACACAATGAGCCGGCGCAATCAGCTGCGCCTGAGTTACTGAGTTAGCGCAAGAAAATTTGCTGAGTTACCCATGTCTATTAGGATAATTTTACTAATTTCACTTATTTTCTTGTAAATACTGATAGCTCTGACATTTTATGCTTCGGGTTCATACCAAACGTTGGTTGGTCAAAGTTCTCTTCTCAATGTTTCACAGATAATTTTGTCAAGAGCTGTGAAGCAAGTTAAAGAGGCACTCAATAATGTATTTGATAAATATGTGAAAGTGCCAGATACACAACATGAAAGGAATGAAATCAAGAAAAAGTTAGAAATCTTAGACAGTCTAATTGTTTAATTATGCTATTTATTAGTTGAAATTTTTTTCAAAAAAAAAAAATATTTTTTAGATTCTATCCAAAAGCCAGTAGTCATGGGTTGCATAGACTGTACACATTTCCCAATAATAAGGTCAGGCGTACACGAAAACATATATAAGAACAGGATGGTATTTTATTCCCTTAATACTATGATAGTAAGTTAATAATAATAAAATACATATAGTATCGTTCGCATCTATAACAGGCAAGTTATGCAGAGACAAAGAAAACGAATACTATGATTTAAATAGCTATTATATTGTCACAAAAGCACAGAAGGAGAAAAGTACAAAAGAATAAAGCAGCACAGTATACAGAAAGTAGTAAGCTAAGATTTAGGCTAACAGGAAAACGAAAATATGGGAAAATACAGCGAGTTCAAAATAACGGTTAATTAGAAGCGCGCGCGCGGCCTTCCGGCGTCGTATCCGATTATCGACTGGCGAGACGGTGAAAACCGAGCGCGCACGATTGATGCGTTCGGGCATCCTCGAGTGGCACAGCTGCAGCGGTCGAGTAACGGTAATTTTATTTATCCGTCTGCGCGGAGAGAAGTTGTGTGGTAATTTTATTATTAACGCCACATCAGCCCCCCCGGAGACCGTTAAGGTCGATAAAAATCGGTGAAACGAACAAGACGTCCAGATTTTGTTCGATAATTATTCGTAGTAGTAGGTGCTTGTGTCTTGAGTGCTACCTGTGTCTCGGAGTCGTTCAACTGGTACGCTGGCTTTAGTCTGTCGATAGAGACGTTGGTGTGCTTGCCTCTAATATCTATTTTGTAGAACTTGTCTCCACGTTCAATGACATTAAATGGTCCAGCGTACGGTGCTTGTAAGGGTTTCCGTACAGCGTCTTGACGGAGAAAGACTTGCGACGATAAAGATAAATCCTTGCTGACAAAAACTGGAGCAGAGCCATGATGGATGACAGGCGTAGGCTTCAGTTTGCGTATATTAGCGCGTAGACGGGAGAGGAAATTTGAATAGTCGACGACTTCTATAGGCGAGCTATGGAAAAATGCTCCTGGCAAACGTAAGGTTTCTCCATACACCAATTCAGCTGATGATGAGCTGATGTCCTCTTTCCATGCAGTACGTATTCCAAGCAGAACCAGTGGTATAACTTCGTACCAGTCGTCGTTGGAGTGACAAATTATCGCCGCTTTAAGTTGCCTATGGAATCTCTCGACCATTCCGTTCGCAGCTGGGTGATATGCTGTAGTCTGCAGGTGGTTGAAACCAATCAATCTTGAAAGTTCCCTGAACAGGTTTGCCTCAAATTGTTTACCTCGGTCCGTAGTTATCTTCTCAGGACAGCCAAAGCGTGATATCCAGCCAGTGACAAAAGCGCTCGCCACTGTGTCAGCTTTTATGTCGCGAAGCGGCATTACTTCCGGCCAACGTGTAAATCTGTCCACTGCCGTGAGACAGTATCTGAAGTCGTGTGATACTGGCATGGGGCCTATGAGGTCTATGTGTACATGACTAAATCTGTTCGACGGAGGAACAAATGTATGTACCGGGGAACGAGTGTGTCGGGAAATCTTAGAACGCTGACAAGAGAGACAGCTACGTGCCCAACTGCTGCAGTCCTTCTTGATCTGTGGCCACACATAACTTTGAGTTATCAGCCTCACTGTAGCCTTCACTCCTGGATGACTCAATCCGTGAATGCTTTCGAAAGCTTGTCGACGGAACGGTGGCGTCAGGTAAAGTCGAGGTGATCCACAGGAAACGTCGCAGTATAACATCTTACCGGAGCCAGAAACTTGTATCTTCTGCAAGTCCAGTGAAGAGTCGTTGCTTTGTAGCAGTTGCTGAAGTTCGTCGTCCTCTTGTTGCGAGCGAGCTAAAGCGTCGAAATCTATTGCTGCTGAGATAGCTTCCACGCGAGAGAGAGCATCGGCTACAACATTGTCGTCTCCTGCAATGTGTTGTAAGTTCGTTGTGAACTGTGACACGAAATCAAAATAGCGAAACTGTCGCGGTGAGCAGTTTTCCGAAGCTTTCTTGAAGGCGGAGACAATTGGTTTGTGGTCCGTAAATATGGTGAATGTTTTGCCTTCAACCATATGTCTAAAATATTTAACGGCTTCGTATATGGCCAATAATTCCCTATCGAAAGGGCTGTACTTCCTTTGTGCCGTACTGAGCTTCTTCGAGTAAAACCCAAGAGGTTGCCATCCAGAGTTTACTCTCTGCTGTAGTACAGCTCCAATAGCGTTATCCGAAGCGTCTGTAAAAAGTGCTAATTCTGCTGTTGGATCTGGATGCGCTAGAAGAGTGGCCTCAGCTAAACTCCTTTTACAAGCCAAAAATGCTTCTTCTAGTTCTGCTGTCCAGGTTATAGGGGTACTAGGCTTCACGGTTGTGCCGGAAAGAAGCTTATGCAGAGGCGCTTGATTTCTAGCTGCTCTTTGCATGAAGCGCCTATAAAAGTTGAGCATGCCTAGAAATCTGCGAAGTTCTTTGATGGTTTTGGGTTGCGGGTAATTTTGAATAGCCTCGACCTTTTGTGGTAACGGCATTGTGCCTTCGGCTGACACGACATAGCCTAGGAATTCCACTTGAGACTCACCGAACAAGCTCTTTGATGAGTTTACCACTATTCCGTGATCCTGTAGTCGCTGGAAGATTTGCCTCAGGTGTTCCAGGTGTTCGGTTTCTGTGCGAGAAGCCACCAGCACGTCATCTATATAAGGAAAACAGAATTCCAGGTCTCTTAAAATTTCATCCATAAACCGCTGAAATGTTTGAGCTGCATTGCGAAGTCCAAAACTCATAAATGGAAACTCAAACATTCCAAACGGGGTCGTTATAGCTGTTTTTGGTATGTCGTCAGGGTTTACAGGTATCTGATGATATGCACGAATCAGATCAATTTTGCTGAAGACGGTACATCCAAAAAGGTTATGTGAAAAATCGCCAATGTGCCGAACCGGGTATCGGTCAGGTATGGTACGTGCGTTTAACGCTCGATAATCGCCGCACGGTCGCCATTCATTGTTTTTCTTCGTAACCAGGTGTAAGGGCGATGACCATGGGCTATCAGACCTTCTAGCAATACCTGTTCTTACCATGTCTTCGAACTCACGAGTAGCGATGCGGAGTCGATCCGGTGCCAGGCGGCGAGGTCTGCTGAACACTGGTGGTCCTGGTGTAGTTCGGATATAGTGGAGCGTGTTGTGCTTGATTTTCCGCATTGACAGGTCTCCAGCCGGACGAGTGATATCTGGAAACTGTGAAAGCAAGTCATGGTAACGTGAAGTACCTGTAACAGATTTAATATGGCACAAAGCATGTGATGCAGGTCGAGCGATAGCACTAAGCGAAGTAATGTTGTCTATTAAGCGGTGGTGTCTGGTATCTACTAGTAGGTTGTAATGCGATAAAAAGTCTATGCCTATTATAGGTTTTGTGACATCCGCTATAACAAAACGCCACACAAATGCACGCCTAAGTCCAAAGTCCAACGTTAAAGTTAACCAACCGAATGTATTAATCGTTGAACCGTTATCTGCGAAAAGTTTATAGTCAGTTTTTACAAACCTTTTATCATGTACATATTTGTGTGGGTAAACACATAAGTCTGAACCGGTATCAATTAAGTATTGCACCTTTGTCTTACGGTCTGTTACAAACACACGGCCACCAGCCACACTATCGCAGTCACGCGCTGCCGTCTTCACTGACTGCTGGATCCGTTTCCCTGACGAAATGTACACGGGTCACGACACTTCGTTGCCCGCTTGCCGAACCGCCGATGATACCAGCAATGCCCCGAGCGAGCACTAGAGCGGCTCCGGGACCGATGACGCCAACGCGGAGACTGTGCTCGCTCCCTTGAGCGCAAGCGCGAAGCGGAGGTCAGCGCCGCAACCTGCCGTGACAGGTCGTCAATGCGCTGAGTGAGAAGATCGATCGCAGTTGATGAGCCTTGAGTCGCTGCCGTCGGTGTCGATGTTGTCGTGGATGTTGCAGCCACTTGGGGTTGGAGGGCGATCTCGTGAATCTTGTCCACGATCTGGGCCACTGTATTCAATGGTAACTCTGCCTGGGCCGCTACGATAACCTGTATATGGCTAGGTAAGCGACTTATCCACAGCGACCGAATAAAGTCGTCGGGTACCTCTGCTCCTGCCAGGTTCTGTAGGTGCCGTAAGAACTGGGACGGCTTTCTATCGCCTAATTCTTCGTGAGTCAACAATTGCCGCACGCGTTGTTCTTGCGAAGCCGATAAGCGAGAAATTAACTCGGTTTTTATTTTGTCGTATTTCTTGTCAGTCGGCGGATTATTGATAATATCTTTCACTTCACACACGTATTTGAAGTCCAAGTTCGCAATTACGTGGTAAAATTTAGTAGCATCGGCCGTTATATTCGAAAGAGCGAACTGGCCTTCTAATTGGGCGAACCATAACTCCGGTTCGTTTGGCCAAAATGGCGGCACCTTTACACCAACACGATGCACTTCGTCCGTCACGTCTTTAAGTCCGCTGTTAGCCATTTCGCGAGCTAAAGATAAGCGCGTTACACTATAACACTATGAAACACTGCTGCTATGAATCGTCGGGGTCACCACTATAGTATCGTTCGCATCTATAACAGGCAAGTTATGCAGAGACAAAGAAAACGAATACTATGATTTAAATAGCTATTATATTGTCACAAAAGCACAGAAGGAGAAAAGTACAAAAGAATAAAGCAGCACAGTATACAGAAAGTAGTAAGCTAAGATTTAGGCTAACAGGAAAACGAAAATATGGGAAAATACAGCGAGTTCAAAATAACGGTTAATTAGAAGCGCGCGCGCGGCCTTCCGGCGTCGTATCCGAATATCGACTGGCGAGACGGTGAAAACCGAGCGCGCACGATTGATGCGTTCGGGCATCCTCGAGTGGCACAGCTGCAGCGGTCGAGTAACGGTAATTTTATTTATCCGTCTGCGCGGAGAGAAGTTGTGTGGTAATTTTATTATTAACGCCACATCCATATGAATGTTATCTTAAATAGATAATTAACACTGAATGACTATTTTACTAATTCTCTTCAAATAATTTTACAGGTCTGCGACTCGGATTTGAATATTTTATGCGTGGACGCCAGTAGTCCAGGATCTCCTAATGATTCAACTGTATGGTAAAGTCACCCGTTAAGCGTGCAGTTAAATGAGCTGGCTGATCATTGGGAGTAAGGGTTTTTATTAGTTATTATATTTACTATCATTACTAGATGACCAGCGCTGTTACACGGGCGTTTATTTTTACTGCACCGATAAACAAGCTTTATAATACAACAGATATTTAAAATGGTTTCAGTAAAATCCAAGATTTACAGATCCAAGATTACAGATACAAGATCCGTTTAATAAAACAGACACTTTCGCTTCATAATATTAATGTAGATATAATAATATATCTCATTTGTTTAAGGTACAGTGGAATTAACTATAATTTTCAGGTGAAAATGAGTATCCTCTCATCAAAGTTATGATGACCCCAATACTTAACACCGTAGAAGGGACACCACAAAAATTTACAACATAAAACACGCCACTGCACAAAATACAGTCAAACTCTGCAATTATTGAAGGCGCGCTTCAGGTTGAGTAAAAGATTGATTAATTTCCTTTTTTTTTAAGTTATAGTTCTTTTGGCGCGTTAGGGAAAAATGACGACAGTAAATTTTTACGATGCGCGTGCACACCATCACAAAAAACCGACACCCTGAAGTTAGATCAATCAAAATTTTAGCTTTTTTTTAAATGATATTAATTATTTTTTTAACTAGATAATGGGTTATATTAAACCTTCCAATGTATCACATACCTTTTTTTCTACATATTATTAGTATCGCCTTTTTTTCGTAAGATAACACAAAAGATAAAATTTTTAGAAAGATTTTTAACGTGCATACATAAGTACACACACACACACACACACATTTTTTTGAGATGTAGAAAAAATAGTAAAAAAACTTGCGTGCCTCGATAGATATATACTAGTATATATGCAAACCAGCAGTGGAGCGACATAATGGATTGACCTGAATCTCTCTCCTTAATAAAAGAAAAGGACACTACCCAACTGTGGATTATAGTATCTAGTTAACTGTACTGTATAGGGTATCTAAATTAGTATTTATATGTAATAAATAGGTGAATTATTAATATTTTAGATGTTTGCTCACAAACCGTGCTTTACACTACAAACCACGGTAGTAAACCACGGTAAACGGAAATGATTGTTGTGATTGATGATGTTGCGTTTTACACAATATAGCGAACATGACTAGAGCGCCTGTGCCATCACTGGCATCTGAGGAAGCCACGGTTGAAATTATTCGGCGACAACAGGCATGTGATATTATTAATAAATGTTATGTTTAATTTTCATTAATCACATTTAACATCATGTGTTACATATCGATGGCTCCTAAGTATACTGAGTCAACTAGCAAATTTCGATAATTTCATTTTTTAAGATATTAATAACATTTATTTCATTTCCTATCTACCAGTGTTAAAAAAAAATTCATATCCCTATAAATAACGGAAAAAAAAATGGCGTAGACTGGATCAAGTACATAGTTAATTTATTTAGCACATAGCATACTGAGTCAAGTGCATGATACCAGTATACGCGAGACGCGAACGCAGCAATTTTGGTGCAAGTTTCAACTGGCTCAGTATTCATCGGAACGGAGGAAAGAGGTAAGTACAGTTCAAATTGTGAATTTTTAGTTTATAAAAATATAAAAATGGGTACTTGATTTAATTATTTTTTATTTTAAGAGTGTAACCGCGTATACTGGTATAACGGAGATAGATTAGTATACGTTGAACATGTTTTTGCGTAGTTTTAACTTGACTCATTGCACTGATTTTTGATGTTGTTTTTTTTTCAGATTCTCCTCTACCTGCAGATGCACATTTCACCCCAGAAGAGTTATCAATATTAGACGACATTTACTTGGAAGATACGATGGTTTCGGAGGGTTTTTTACCAGATCTAGCATCTAACTTATCTATATTTACAAATGATTTTCCTGAATTTTCACCAGCTCCTAACAATAAAGACTTTACTGAACAACCTTCTAATAAAACTGAGACTTTACTACCTAGTAAATCTTCAGCGCCATCAGAAATTGAAGATTCTCAACCAAGCACACCTAATCAATTTTTTTGCGAAAACATGAATATTATGGATTTTAATATCAAAGAAAACCCTAGTACCACTTACTGTCATGAAAAAATAAACGATGATACTCCGATGCCATCACCGTACGTTGAATTTTGTCCTGCATCCTTTTGCGTTGACGCCTATTGTCTAGATAGTTCTGCCTCTACGCTTGCAACTTATGTTAACGACACAGACTCACCAGTGACTACTCCAACTTCTCGGAGTCTCAAACGAATTTCAGGGACCAAGAAAGACAAAGGTAGACAAAGAGAACGTTTTATGAAGGACTGGAAAGATGAAATAAGGAAACGGAACGTCAATAGAGGCTTACAATATACTAGTAGAAATGGAAAAGTGCATAATAAAAAACGACTGAAATCTCCATGTTCTGCAACATGTAGAAAGAAATGTAGTGAAAAAATTTCGGAAGAGAATAGAGCAAACATATTTAAAATGTTTTGGAACATTGGAAATCATTCTAGGCAGTGGGATTTTTTGACGAAGTATGCTACGAAAAACATGAAAAAGAGGATAACTACGGACAAGAAGAATACTAAAAGACTGAGTACTATTTTTCACACTTTACCTATTTATGAAACGGACAACGTTTTTATTAGAAATGTTCCTGTATGTAAAACCATCTTTTTAAATACCTTATCTATAAGTTTCAATTTCCTATATACAGCTTTAGAAAAACTAGAAAAAGGACAAGGAGTTGTACAGTCTGATCAGCGAGGAAAGCATGTTCACCATATGAAAAAAATAACTGATCAAATAAAATGTAGTGTACTCGATCATGTTACAAATTTGTCGACTGTGGAATCACACTATACTCGTAAAGATTCCACCCGAATGTATCTTGATGGATCTCTATCGTTTCCTAAAATGTACAAATTGTATCTAGAATGGTTTGATCCCAATAAATATACAAACAAAGTAACTAGCGTGCGACAATATCGTGATTTTGTCAACAAAAACTTAAATATTAGTTTCCACAAGCCCAAAAAAGATATTTGTGAAGTAAGTCATATATTCGAAAACAATAAACAGCATATAGAGCAAGAAATAGCAAAATAGGCAGACCACTTGAAAGAAAAAGATTTAGCAAGAAAGTTAAAAGCAGAAGACAAAGAATTAGCACAACAGAAACCTGAAATCCTAACAGCAGCTTACGATCTCCAAAAGTGCTTGAATGTACCTCATGGAAACGTTAGACATTTTATTATTAACGAAAACTTATCGTTTATAATTTTACTATATTTGATATAGCATGTCGTCAGGGTTATTGCTTTTGCTGGCACCAACAGACTGCTAAAAGAGGAGCAAATAAAATTGCTAGCTGCGTTTATAAATTTATTGAGCAAACAGTCAAGGACGGTATAAAGGAGTACCGATTTTGGTCTGATAACTGCCGTGGTCAGAATCGAAACAGGATCGTTTTTCTGATGTATATGATGGCAAGTTATAAATATAAAATACAAAATAGTCATCGTTATAAAGTCACCGAAATAAGAATCGAGGCAGAAAATCCTTACAAATTATTTTATAAAACTGGTTATATGCAAGATTCGTATAACTGGATTGATTGTGCTTATAAAACTAAAGCAACACGTAACAAAACTATCACTAATACAGAATTTCATGATCTTCGCCCAGCTTACAATAGGCCAATCCCAATCGATAGAAATAAACATAAAGATTTAATGGACATGTGCCACAAACTGATAATACCTAAGGAATATCACATTTTTTTCTAATTTGATTAAATCTGACAGCAATAAAGTTGAAAGCGATTCAGAACAAGCAAAAATATATTTTACTTTTTCATTTTTTTTTTTTCACGTAATTATTAAGTACTTTCCTCATATGTTAATTTTTGAGACTTCACTTTGAGAGATTTTACTTTCTGATACTTATTCTTAGCAATTATTAGTATTAAAGATATTTAGACTAGTATACATGCTGTAATTTACATTATAAGTAATAAGACAATTGTTCCTAAATCGTAGATTGTATGAAAAATATTTAGACTTAAATAAATACTGTGATTTTCATTATAAGTAATAAGATGATTGTTCCTAAATCGTAGATTGTATCAAAAATATTTAGACTTATATAATTACTGTGATTTTCATTACAAGTAACAAGATGATTGTTTATAAATAATTTTGGTTTCAAGAAATTTATATATATATATATATATATATATATATATATATATATATATATATATTTTTTTTTTAAATAATGCAATGTGCAATTGAAACAGTAAATATTTTCTATTTTTGTTAGCAAAGACATCTTCCCTATTTCTAGTATTGTTAATTTTATGAAAATTCGAAAGTTGTGCTAAGGTTACTAATTCCTTTTTGTGATCTTTTTAATAAAAATGAAAGTTTTTAACTTTTTTTAATTACTTACCTATTTTGTAATACACTTGATCCAATATAAGAATTGTTTACTTTTAAAATTATGTCCATGTATAGTGAGTCAAGTTTTAATATTTCAATAAAAATAATGTATTTCAGGGAAATTGTAACAGAGAAAAAATTTAGTAAGTACATTACTTACTAAATAATGTTTACACAAAACGTAAATTCAATAATACGACGTATAAAAATATAAGTGGTAGTTGATCCATTTTTAAGAAACAAATAGTCGACGTATACTAATGTATCTACATTATCTCATAAACTAATAAAATAATATGAATTTTATTTGACACTGTAGAAGGCTATCAATATATTTAATTCAAAATCATTAGTTATTTTTTCTTGATTGTGTTAACATTTGAAATATAATCTTGCGCTCTTCTGATCGACTTCCTGTAAAGTTATTAGAAGTAGAGTTGACTCAGTATACTTAGGAGCCATCGATATATTTATCAACAGAGTTCGTAAATATCACCCAAATATTGTAATTTCAATTATCAATTATTATCAATAATCATACCGATTAACGAAATATATTCTGCTTACTGTCTTAGCTTTGATATAATTAAAAAAAATCACAGGAATAGAAATTGCAACTGTGGTGTACATAATTTCCTTACTATATGTATAATAAATTACAATAACTTATGAAAGACAGAGCGAGATGTCCCATTAGATAGAAAACGTGAATCGACATAGAACGGTAACGGGTTCAAATCTGTCATTTCGTAATTGGAGGCGAATCAAAAAATCGTGGTAAAAACTCAGCGGTCAGCCAGTGTCTTGATGGATTAAACTTACAAACTTTCCCCTTTATAAGAGAAAAGGCCACAATTCATGGAAGTGGCACTTTTACAGGCTTATACAACACAGTGCAGTAAGGAAGCCTAATAATGAAACTTACTTTAAAATAAATAAAATATTTTTATTTTAACATAAAGCTCACAAATTAGGAGGAACACAGTTCAAAAGAAAAGATGGCCAGCTACATTGAAAGTCCTGCAGATGAAATCACGAACCGGCATCTGCTTGAAGGCCAGAAACTGCAGCAGGACCTCGTCGATATACAATGGAGAAAAAAAATAAAATAAAATCTATATAGTATTAGGTATATATGGTTTACTTTATATTATGAAATTATTAATATATATTTAACAATAACATTCTACTTTGTTACAGAGGTTCGCTAATAAATATTAATTATTGTTTTTAATTTTATTTTGTTAATACTTTCGAAATACAACCAGTCCAAATTTTTTTTAAATATATTTTTTTAAAGTTTTATTTATCTTCTTTTCAATGACCTACGACAAAAACAGTAATTATAAGTAACTTTGTCGTTCGTCATCGTGAAAGCGCATAAAACTTTTCGAAACCTGAGTAAAAATAACCCTGGAAAAAATAAACATCCTTACTTTCAAATGTATAAATTATTCTTAAATATAATTTGAACAAAAAAAAAAAGAACTAGTAGTACAAGTAGCACTCGTACACTGGGCCTTCCACAACTTGTAACTTTTTATTTTTGTTCTAATTTATCTTAAACATTTCGGTCCGGCAGCTTTTAAATATGCGTGCTCTATATCTGTTAAAGGAAATCATTATTTACAATAATATTTAATGATAATTTATCGGCAACGGCTAACTGGTTACATTTTAGTTTAACACAAATATTAACTATCTACAAATAATGTACAAATTTACAAATAATGTACTATATTTTGAAGTATATATAACCAAAACTACGCATAAATTAAAAATATATATATAAATAATGATCCCATTTTTACTATAATTCCAGCACAGCTCTATTGAGAGACAACTGACAGTACTACTTTTAGCAGAATGATATTAGAGATCTAGTAGTTAGTGTCTTGGGGAAAAAATTATAAATTTTACAAGGAGCAGATTTGGGACCCATATCACTTTCAGCTTTCAAACGAGTAAATTCGGAAATTCTAATAAATGAAATATCTAAAGTTGAAAGTTAAAACAATTAATATTATTTCAAGTTAATATTTTTATAGTATATGTAAAATAATCGCTTTTGGTCTTGGTCAAAGATTTTTGAAACAAATACGAGTATGTATATACATACACAGTAGATTGTATAAACAAGTCGTTTGCACATATAATATAAAAATTGCTATAATTTACAGCGAATATAATAAAGATGGCGACCGGAAAAACGTGGTTAGAACACGACAGCTACACGTTCTTTTTCCGGTACAGAGTGAAAATGGGACAGAAATGGGTCTGCACGTCGTACCCTCGCTGCCCTGCCTTTATATGCGTGGATCAAATGTACCGAATCGTGCTCGGCAACTCCGAACATAACCACGAAAGACGAACACTACACATGTGCCCTAATGGGCAGTATGTTAATATAAAGTTTCCACGGGATAAATATAAAAAGGCAGTTGTATATTGTATGGATTGAGGGTAGTTGTAATTTTTTTTCATCTGCACCTTTTTAATTACTTCGATTTTGAGAAATATTCAACTTTATTTTGGTAGACAAATGTAGAAAATGAATATTTTAATAAAAAATATAACTTACACATGACGTAATTATTGCTTATACAAGTTTTGAATATATGAATGCAGTGCTTGGTTCATAGATATTGAAGATATTTTTTTGATTGTACGAATTAGAAAATCAATTGATGTAATGCTGAGGTCAAATAGAATGTAACAGCGCAATTTAAGCTTGTAGACAATTTACCGGTTTATGCTATATGTGATAATGCGAAATATTGATTAGTGATGCTAAATCAATGTTTTTTAATCAAAGACGTGAAAGTTATACCATCTTTGGAGGTTATATAAATACAATAAGATGTTTGAAGATGTTCGGTTTTCAATATTACGTGTTGCCGAACCATACCTATATCTTAATATGTTTATATGACTTCGCAGTTAAAGGTTTAATCGTTAAATATTTGTAAACCGTAGTTATCATATTAAAGAACTTTAGTGAAATGCTATTTAATGAATGTTAGTTGTAAAATATAAAGACTTGTAAGCATTAACTTGTATCAAATATAAATTAATTTTAGCGCTTCAATATTACCATATTAGAGTTTTATTTAAACAATGAAAATTTAAATTTTCAAAAAATAGTATAAATTATAGATATACTGCTGGAAATACACGATTTCTGGCCAAATATGATTGTTCTAGACTATCTAAACTAAACCGACTTAACCTATTCTATATTCTAGGTTAAGACAATCTAAGTGGGCCTCATTACTTTAGCCTTCTCCCTTTTTGTCGTAACTTCGTCGATTCATTTGAATTTGCATAAATAGTAGAAGTTATTTTTGTTACATAAACCTAAAATATCATGTCTGTTGTGATTAGCAAGTTTGTCTTGAGCTAAACTAATAGATATATCCTTATACATCTATTAGTTTAAACCGGTTCGATCCAGGAGAAACTAGTTAGTTAGTCTGAAATCGTGTTTATGGCGGATAAAAAAAAAAAAAAAAAAATAAAGCGTATCACTAATTATAACTCGATAACAGCTATTATAATAAATTTAAAAAAAAAAGACAATAGATAATATGTATTCTAAGAAGCTCGTGAAAAGAAAAGCCGTTGCTAACAGTTATTACACTTAGTAGTTTTAAATGTTATGTTTATTTATGCGACAAAAATCAACACAAAATTTTCTTAAACTTAAGAGTATCATTATCAACATTATTTATTTAAGTAAACGTTCCGTGCGTGAATCGCCTTATTATTGCGTTGATCATACAAGTTATGACGTGGTATAATATTAAAACAAATATTATAAAAAAGTGTGTGTGTACTTATGGCACGTAAGACTTCTTAACTTCTTTGGCGTAACAAGATACAAATCTTTCTAAATTTTTTATCTTTCGCGTTATCTTACGATTGTAGAAAATAAAACGACACTAATATTAAAAAAAAAACGTATTTAATACATTGAAACTTTTATTATAACGCATTATCTAGTTAAAAATACCAAAAAAAAAAACTAACACAACAACAACAACAACAACTAGCTAATTTCAGTGTGTCGGTTTTTCGTGACGATGTGCGCGCGTATCGTAAATTTAATTACTCTCATCTTTTTTTCCTGCCGCGCCAAAAGAAGAACTGCTTCAAAAAAAAAATATAGCGATTTCAAGCAAAGAAATTTTCTATCTATATCAATTGTTTTATATTTAACTTATTTTTATATATTATTGTAACATTTCAGGTGAATTGATAACAATGACAAACGGTAAAACCCTCGTACTATACGACGGTTACACGTTCTACAAGAGATACAAGTTGAAAAAGTTCAACAAATGGAACTGCACCGCGTTCCCGAGGTGCAATGCGTATTTGAATATAGATGACAATATGATTATATCCGGCGCTATCATTGATCATACTCACGAGAAGAAACAAATAATTAAAACACCTAACGGATTCTACACTAGAGTCTGATGATGACGATGTTACACTAACTCCGTTTTTTTGTGTACTAATGTAAAGTTTTAAGAACCTTCTGATTACAAAATAGATATTTTGTGATATATGCTGAACAAATATATTTTTTATTAAAAACACATGTGCAAAAATATATTTAAAAAGAGTAAATAATAACTTTCTACGAAGTAAAATAATAATTTTGTTTATTTTTATACACATACACTTTGAATTTATTAAAATATTATTAAATAGCATGCACTTTGATTATTCCTTTCATTTTAAATATTCCTTTTAGTGTAGGAATCTAGATAATTACATTCTTGTTGACATTTTGTGACTGCGCCTAGACCCAGTTGGTTTTCTCTTATCGATTTCTTCTTGTGAAACTACTAAGACTCTTGCTAAATAACGTAAGTTTATCACAATTTTTGTTATTTGTATTATTCATTTTTTTTTAAATTATCTTAATATAAATGGAAAATTAATATTAAATAAAACTTAATATTTTGTTTATAAAAATTAATATCGTATTAGTTGCAGTAAAGTTAAAAATTACTCGAAAAATATAACAAAAATCGGTTACCGATAAAATTAGCAAATACTGAGTAATCATTAAATCGATTAGTAATTATGATTAGCTTCGAATCCTATTGAATATCTTGTTACAAAGGAATGACTAATAGGAAGCACACATAATCTTCTTGATCTTACAAAAAAAAATAGTGTGAGATGTTTGAAGGAAGCATATTATCACCACATCTAAAAACCATTATTTGTTCCAGTCCAAATGATAACAACGATACACGGCCGTCAATATATAAAATATCGAAATCATTTCTACACGAGGACGCCGAATATCGAGAACAGGTGGAGATGTATCAACACACACCATTGCTACGTCAGTTTATACGTTGATGACTTCATGAATATAATAAAACCGCCCAGAGATCACATGCACCCGCCCAAATTGTTCTACAGGACTATGGACGGGACCTATAAACTGGCTAAGCGTCGCACACCGAAGAATATTGTACTATTTGCTTAGCTATGTAAACGTAAAAATATAAGCTATGATATAAAGGCGTAACTCGTTCTAAGTTTCCGATGTTTCGCCAAGCAACTGTTATAGTGGCGGTTCGCGCCGCAACAGGCGACCACGACATGCGACCGCGACTAGTCTCTCTATCTCTTTTCTCGACAGCGACTGTGACTCGTTTTTCAAGCGCGACACGAAACATACTCGTCTGGTGTGGAGACCTTCTTATTGTCGCCAGTCGTGTCACATGAGTAAATAAACCGTTTATTTACTCATGTGGTCGTGTGTCGTGGCGCGACCGCGACAGGAGACCGAGATCAAAGACAGAGACAGGAGACCGGGAGCGTCACTTATCATTAGACTTTGTATGGGCGCCAGCTCGCGTGTGCGACCGAGAAAAGAGACAATGAGACCTGTCGCGTGTCGCGGTCGCCTATCGTCGCGCGAACCGCGACCATTACAAGCGCCAGGGTAACACTTCTTACACGGCTAAACGATTAGTGTACCCATATCCATAGCAACAATTTTAAATCACAATGAAATAAGCAGCTTTTTTACTTAACCAATAGTTACACTAATAATAAAGAAATATTACTTCTAAATTTCATCTCTATTTAAGTCATAACTAAATTGATTAAAGTTGTTTGATACAATAAACATAAAATATAACAGTAAATTATCAAAATCTTACAATTATTCTAAGATTGTTTACTTGATTTTTTAGATATAAGAGAATAAAAAAAAGTTACATTAAATTAATAACTATCTGTGTTTTAAAAATATGAAATTATTGTGTTATAAATATTTTCATAACAATTTCAATTGTAAAATAATTTGTTTTATCGGAAATAAAGTTAAAATTCGTATTTATTCCGTAGATTATGAGTCATAGAGCCTGCTTCACCGGTTCGTGATAATCCTATCTGATGTATCCAACACACAAAAGTTTATGATATATTTTTCTTTTCCAACATCAAACTTCACTTATCTGTAGATATTTCTATTCGCAATCGAATTCTGAAGTTGTAGTAAAAACCTATCAGGAACTTGTGCCGTAGATAATTTTTTTTGAACTGGTGAAACAAGCCCATATTCTATAATTTTATAGGTATTGTTTTACAAGTGCAGGAGCAGTTCGTAAGACATTTTCTTGGACCAGCGGCATCAACAAAGGAAGTACACTGCCCTGCAAGACTTTCCATCTCATCAACCAGCAGTGCTCTAACACGTAGTAATTTGTCACAGCATCAACTGGAAGAGTTACCACGACGTCAAAGCAAATTGGTGCGAAAGCGTTGCACAGGATGCTATGCCAAACTGAAAGCACAAGGTAAACAAGCAGTCCGAGCAAAGCAAGTACACACGCAGTGTAAACAGTGTCAAAAGGCTTTCTGTCTCGACTGCTTCAATAAAAAACATGCTGATTGATGACAATGGGGTGAAATTGATATTTTATGAATAAAAATGTTTTTTTTTTTGTTCTTTGTTTATTATTGACAATTCCTTCGACTTCACACATCAATAATGTCCGATAGAAAAAAAAATACTATACTTTTTGTTTTTAGGTTAGAATTCAGGTATTTTCCCACAAGTTCAGAAACTGATACAAAAGATATCGTATCCCGTTCATAGAGAAAAATGCACTTGAAGTTGTATGGAGAAATGAGTCACATATGATTCATGGACTTATCAGAAAAGGTTCCTATGAGTCATATATGACTCATGGGACAGGGAAGTTGTTAATGTTCAGTTTTCGTTTTATAGTTATTATATATAAACTGTTGTAAAGCAATTTTTAATATATACATATTATAGTCACTTATGGTAGCTATAAGTTAATGACAAAAATCATGTAAATAAATATATGACTACTTGGAGACGTATTTATTTATTTTGTATTTTTAAATAAAGTTGAATATCATCACGTACTCATCTACGAAGAAAAATAAGATAAACGCTGATTGTATTATAATTATCTTTAAAAAAAAAAAACACTTATCTTCCCAATAGAATCAAAAGAACATGAAATAAGAAATGCTATTAGGTATAACTTATCTTTTTTTTTTTATCTATCTACTTATATTGCTATAATGAAATAGTTATTTATTATTTTCCATATACCTTACAAAAAAATTTTTTTTTTAGTAATATGGACAGAAAGACAAATATGTAATTATATCAACTTAGTTATAATTATAATAGTTTGATTGATATCTTTGTAATTCATCCTATTAATTTAACGTTTATTTTCAGGTTTATTAATAACATTACAGAATGGCAAAAACCAGTTACTGTATAAAGGTTACACCTATTACAAGCATTACACTTCCCGGCTTCACAATAGCATTCGATGGACTTGCACGAGATATCCGAAGTGCAAGGCTTATGTGTACACATCTGAAAGTCTTGTGATCAAAAGCGTCAACAATGAACATTGCCACGTTGCTAGACAACTCCACATCAATAATGATGGAAAATATATTAAACTTTAATACTAAAATGTAATTAAATTTGGAAAGGTTAAACTAGATGCGTACTTAAATTTTCGATGGAACGTCAAAATGTTATTACTATGAATTCCTAGCGCAAATAACACACTGTTCTGTTTGTCAGGATTTGTCAGAGCACTTTCTAGTTCAGCGTAAGTACGCCACGTTAGTAACATTGACGTAATAATAATAATAATAATAAATACTCTTTATTGTACACCATAAAGAAACATAACTACGAACGACGTACTTTAAGTACGCATCCTGTTTGACGGAAACGCAACGTAAATGCATTTGCAATCAATGTAATCCATGTTATTAGTATATAAAGTCTATAATCTTGTAATATTTATTAGAGTTATTTTTAAGATAAATAATATAAGAACAGATTTATAACTATTTGTAACAATTGAAACTGGATACGGCAGACTCCTATAGCGAGACACCAGCGTCAGACTTACATACCTACATAAAACAATGAGTATAATAGACAAACAAAATGTTTTGTCTCATTTTTTTTTTTATGTTACGTAGTACCATTTCGCAGTGTTCTGTAAAAATATTACCCAGTGTTTGTTCGAAATTGTCATTAAAATACCTTATACTACTTACTAACAAATTTAGTGTGTCACATACGCTGGTGTATCTTAATGTATACTACTTACATTGACGGTACTATGTTATATATAATCGTCCCTAATGGCCATCATTTTATTATTTTATTATTATTATAAAATAATATAACACACGCATTTGAGGCACTAGAACCTGCTACAATTTTTTTTACCCAGGACCGAGGTCCTGAGAAACGCTAGTTTTAGCCTTCTCCCAAAAATATCGTGTGGGAGGTACAGTGGTCTGTCTCCCGGCTACCAGCTGTTATTAATATTTTTAACTATGTGTAATAAATTAAAGTTGGTCGTGAATTTAATACAAAAAAAAAAACAAATCATAATGTATCTCCCGCCCAATGTCACTCAAACTTCGCGATGCATTAAGCTATCTTATTAACTGCATACTTATGTTCTACGGATCTTCCCATTTCGCGTTATATCGCGTATAATAAATACGCCAATAAAACACCAAGAATAGCATGCTTTCAGGAGTTCTGCTGTGGTTCCATCATCGTTGTTCTTTTTTTGCTGCTGTAGAGCCATACTTTTCTCGTTTATTCTATTTCATCACTTAAAAATCTATTTAATAGGTTGAAAGTTTTAATTTTGTTAAAAAAAATTTTGTTGTATTAATATATTATAATACAAGCTAAATATAAAAATAAGATACGTATATATAATTTTCATTAATTAGTAGCTTTGTTCAATTTCTGCCATTACTTTGATTAAATGATCGTGGGTGGAAGAAATCAACATCGAGAGCTCCACAGTATAGATTTAAATAACTCACAAATCTATGCACAGTATAACTATAATTTACAAAATAATTATAATTTGAGGAAGTTGAAATATTAACTTTCCCAAAAATAACACCAATTCCCGCAATTTTTAATCATTACACGCACCAGAGACGTGTGCGTTCGCCGCAACACAGGGATCATCTGAGTTGGTTAATGGACGCATGCACCAATATGACGAACACGTACGACGATCATGTTTTTTTACATTTTTTTTAACGAAATAATACTAGCCATATGACCAATCGGCTATTGGAATATACTTTGAAACAAAGACTAGACTATGTTCATGGCCCCTTGAAGTGAAGATTTTATTCACTTTGATACGAGCGTATGCGCCGTCATACATTCAACATACGCGGAAATGGAACATGCGTAATCGTTTTTAATTTCTCAACTGTAAACAAAGAATAATAGTTAATAAATTTAAAAGAAGATATTTTGTTTTTATTACCTTTTATGAATAATAGCAAACAATTATTTACTAAAGTTTGACAGTAATATTTAGTTTTTGATTAAAGAAGAGTCTTAAAATTATAATAACACCGTAGCCTAATATGGTTAGAAACATACTCTTTTTATAAAACTACCCTCATTTTGAAGCTACATTGTTCTTCGAGCAGTTGCGTAAGATTTCATTTCAATCAAATCACTAATTACCTTGAATTTTATTTTTCAGGAACAAATTTTGTCAAGAAGTACCATAAAACAGATAGCTTGCAAGAATCTGATTTTCCATTAGGAAGTGTTTTATCGAAAAGAAAAGAAGTCATTTCTAAGGACCTAATGCATAAACAGAGTGCTGCTAATTTTGGTTACGCACGTAAGATTTGTAAAAATAGTGATAACATCGACGACGAGCAATATGATTTTGTAGAAAATTCTTCCCAGGAAGAATCTCAATCCCAACAAAATCAAGACCATGACTACATAAAATATGAATATTTGGAAATTGATTTTGAGGAAGAGATAAATTTAACTTGCTCACAAAATTCTCCAAAAGAAACAAGAAAGTTTGTCGATGTTGAGTCTGAAGAGACTGATGATAATTCATCAAGTCGTCACACATTTAATGAAAAAAACAGTCATTTATGTGAAACTTGTCAAAAAAATTTGTCTGCGACTAAAAAACCTGATTGTTGGAATTACAATGAAACCATAGCATTGATTCAAAGTTATGCAAGTCGTGTTGATGAAGCGAGGCATCCAATTCATCGAAAATGTTTTTGGCAAAATGTATCTAATGATTTAATTAGCCAAAAATATTGTTTCGACAAAAAACAGTGCCAGACAAAGTGGAATAATTTATTACGCACGTATAGAACTTGTAAAGACAAGAGTGGTCGTGCTCCCATACGTTTCATGTTTTTCGAAGCAATGGATGAAGTTATTGGCACAAGACCATCTAAGTCACCATGAAAAATTAATCGTGAGTGTATGATATACATATGATATATATATATATATATGATAAGGTAATTTATAATTAATCAAGTTAGTGTAGCACAATAAACGATTAAAACTAGCTAAATTGTAACATTATATTTACATTACAAACTGAGATTAATGTACCTAATGTTGACCAGCTACCTTAAAATTATTTACAAACAAAATTATGAATTATAATATGTTTAATTTTTAAAAATAGAATTGTAATCTTTTGAGATGAGCACGATCAACAAAGAAACAAAACTTTTTATAATGTTATTCTAGATAACATTAGTACACTAGTGCAAATCAATTCGGATATTATAAAATGTCAATAATTATTAAAATTACCCCGAAATACTAATACCGTCTACTTTAATCAGTCATTCTTGTTTGTATCAATGAAGTTAATATAATTAATCAGTAAGTTGATTAATTTGATAATGTTTAGTGACACTTGCGTTTATTTTTATGTTATTCATTCTATTATTGAATTTCTGATAAAATATTCAACATCTCCATGTTCCTTTCACTTTAAGACACGTTTATGAGTACAGATTGGTTACTATTAGTCGTAGCTTGATGGTATATAGCCTGACATTAAAAAAATAAATAAATTTGTAGTTAGCTATAAGACAGTAAAAAAAAATGGTTTAATTGTTTTAGACTTTAACGATTACAGACGATTCTTTGTAATATATTGAACTTCTAAAGTCATACACTTTCGAGATTGTCATAAAAATAACAAATTACGTACATAGCATAGCTCTTCACGAATAGCTATGATTAGTTTTTAATTTATATATAAGTCACACATAATTTAGAAATATTTAAGGTTTATTTTATAAAGTTTTTTATAATTACTTTAAAAAGTGAGAAAATCATCTTGTGAAATAATAAACTTTTATACATGTCAAGATATGACAATTTTGAGTACTGCGGTATTATATTGCGACTTATAAGAGTCATACATAATATGTCGTAATGTTTTAAAGCAGATAAGCTCCTTCAAAGAAACGCTATATTAAACAAATTCTTTGTAATATTACTATAAATAAAATTAAATATATTTTAATATAGCTTAATTTGAATATTGAAGAATGTTAAATATTATTGAAATTATTGAAAGCAGAATTATGTGGTACTTTAATTAATAATTGGATAATTTTTTGTGTTTGTAATTCTAAACAGTGTTAGCTTATTAGATTGTCTTAACTTTTTATTCTCTATAATAAAATTAATATTGTATATGTATCGTGTGTTTTAATTGATTTTATATCTTGTAGAAACAAATCAGAACGTGATGTCGGCCATGAATATGCAGTGTATATAAATGTTACTCTTATACTGCCAACATATATTAATAACTCATTACTTCTCAACATGAGCTGGTAAATGTAGTTTTTTTTTTCTACTTAGAGAGAATTTTCTGAAATTTAACAATCAGAGTCTTATGCTAGCAATTACGTTATAATCTCGATTATGAATCGTAATCACTGGTTGGATGGACCCATTAGGTAAATTCTAAGAGGTCTGCATCCTTATAAATCAATTTATTTAAAAGTCTTGCACTCTCCATTTAGTCCAGTTACATTGACCACAATTTTATTTTCAACTTTATCTCTTGTTTTTGCACATACAAATCTTAAGTTTTCGGTTTAAGTTTAGGCGAGTTTAGGGATATTTGTTTTGTTTTATCTGTCATAAGCTACATGTAATATAAATCAATTAATCTATTCAAATGTATTTGTTTTATCGAATTCAAGCAGGCAACGTTTATTTATTTTAGTTTTATTATCCTTAAGTAGTAAAATTGAATGATATAGAAACAATAAAATTTAATTTAAATTTTATTAAAACTAGTTATAAAAACGCTCTACATTACACTTTTTTAAATATTCTATTAGAAATAACAATAAAAATTATATTAGAAATAATAATACTGTTTTCTTTTCAGGTACAATAATAACTATGCAAAACGGTAAACGTCAAATGTTATTCAAGGGACACACTTATTTTAAGCTTTATTGCACACGAGACAAGACTCGGTGGGGCTGCACTAAATACCCGAAATGTAAAGGTTATTTGTTAGCAAACGAAAATTTGAAGATACACAGTGTACACAATGAACACAACCACGCTGAACAAAAACTTCACGCTACTAAAAACGGAACTTATATTAAACTTTAAAAGGACTGAACTTAATAGAATCAGTGAAAGAGATTTGTGTCTTTGTGATTTGATGTTTTGAATTTTGATAATTGGCTTACTAAAAGCAATGAAACTTAAATGCATGTATTGTGCTATATTTTTGTGTCATTTTAAGAATTATAATTAAAAAATTTTCTGAAATTATTGTATTTCTCTTATAAATTTTTAGTTAGGTATATATTAGATAGAATGGCAAAACATTTATACTTTAAATTATGGTTTTCGTTTTTTTTTTTTTTTTTATAGCTACTATACTTTACACAATGGTAAACGTCAGATGTTCTTCAAAAATCATTTTTACATAAAATTATACTACGCACGCGGTATAACTCGATGGCGGTGTACGAAACGATTAGTAGTTCAAAGTACGCCCAAACACAATGTCCAACAGGTTTATGTAACTAAATATGGAACATATTTAAAAGTTAAGACATGATAACCATTTTTTTTTAAATTTATAGCCTATATTGTATATATTCCTCCATAAAAACAGCCTGAATAACGTAAAAAAATATTTTTAGATCAAGTAATTAACGCGTTGAAAAGTAAAGAATTCATTTTGCCTTATGATATTAAATAGATTAATTTATAATTAGGTTTTATTTATGACAAGCGATGCCCGTGACCTCGTCCATGATTGTCATCCCTTTTATAGGCCTATAAGATGAAGAATATACGCCAGCTTAAAATGAGCCCCACGTTTAAAGGTTTTTGTACGTTATGGATTCTGAACTTTTTGAAGTTATTACTAATTTTTAGAATTGTAATGTAATACTGTAATAATATATTAATATCTATAAGCTTGCACCTATGTGCAGAATGCGTACAAAACGTACACCTAACTGTGTACGTACCGACTTCAGAAACTTTGTAACATGACGTCAAATAGCTTTTTCTGCTCGCCGGATGTGAATTTATTAATAAGATTTTTTTAAATTAATTTCTTCTCATATTGCTCCCATATTGTGTACTAATCTAATTTAATATTTACACGTACAGATTAAAAATATACAAATAAGAAAAACCCAACAAAATGTTTGAATGTATCGTCTAAATCGATATCGCTTTTTCAGCAACATGCGTTTGGCATGAATTTTTAATGTAATATTTTCAAAATATGACAATTTCTTATCAGGTAAAATAATAACATTGCAAAATGGAAAACGACCGATGCTTTACGAAGGATATACGTATTTCAAGCATTACATCGTTCGCGGCATGTTTCGATGGAGCTGCACTAAATACCCGAAATGTAAAGCTTATTTGTTAGGAACCGAAAATTTGAAGATACACAGTGTACATAATGAACACAACCACGCTGAACTAAAACTTCACGCTACTAAAGACGGAACTTATATTAAACTTTAAAAGGACTGAAGTAAATAGAATCAGTTAAAGAGATTTGTGTCTTTGTGATTGAATGTTTTGAATTTTGATGATTGGGTTACGAAAAGCAAAGAAACTTGAATGCATATGCAAATGTATTGTGCTATATTTTTGTGTCATTTTAAGAATTATAATTAAAATTTTATCTGAAATTATTGTATTTCTCTTATAAATTTTTGGTTATATATTAGAAAGAATGACATTATAAGACATAGTTAATTATAAATAATGGTTTCCGATTTTTTTTAGCTTCTATAACCTTACACAATGGCAAATGTCAGATGTTATTTAAAAATCATTTTTACATAAAATTATACTACGCCCGCGGTATGATTCGATGGCAGTGTACGAAACACCCAAGATGCAATCTATATGTGTTGACGAATAAAAATTTAGTAGTTCAAAGGACGCATAATGAACACACACACAATGTCCAACAGTTCTATGTAACTAAATATGGAACATATTTAAAAGTTAAGACATGATGACAAATATTTTTTGTTGTTTTATAGCATATATTACCTATATATATTTCTCGATAAAAACAGCCTGAATAACGTAAAAAAATATTTTTAGATCATGTAATTAACGCGTCGAAAAATAAAGAATTCATTTTTCCTAATGATATTAAATAGATTAATTTTTAATTAGGTTTTATTTATGACTACCCGAGTCGAAATTTAAAGCCGATATAGCTCTGTCAAGTCCGACATAAAACCGACTTAGAGCTCAGTAGTCCGAAATAGAACCGATTTAGAACCCAGTAGTCCGACTTAGCGCCTATAGGCGCTAATTTTTATTCCATTTAGGTCCGATTTTAGGCGTAAAGTGGAAAAACTGGAAATTTGTGCTATTTTTGAGTGCTTAGTTGGACCTAATTGAACATGGCTTAGGAGCCCAGAGGACCGACATAAGTCCTACCTTAGGCGGCGCTAAATTTCGACTCGGGTAGCGATGCCCTAAACGTCGTCCACGATTGTCATCCCTTTTATTAAGGCCTTTATAATGTAGCCCCCTGCCTTCAAAAGTTTTTGTTTATTCTTTGTTCTAAGCTGTTTGGACTTATCGCTAATTTTGAAAAGGGAAATGAAATTTTAAAAAATAAACTTGCTTGATAACTGCGTGCAGAATGCGTACAAAACGTACACCCACCTGTGTACGTACCCACTTCAAAAACTTTGTAACATGACTTCATTCGCTTCTGCTCGCCGGATGTGAATTAATAATAGGATTCTTTTTTTATTAATTTCTTTTTATATTGCTTCCACATCTGATAATGTTATTTTATTTTTGTATGTACAGTTTATAAATATACAAATAAGCAAAACCCAATAAAATGTTTAAATGTGTCTTGTAAATCGATATAGCTTTCTCAGCGACATGCATTTGCATGAATCTTTTATGTAAGTTTTTCAAAATATGACAATTTCTTATCAGGTAAAATAATAACATTGGAAAATGGAAAACGACCGATGCTTTACGAAGGATATACGTATTTCAAGCATTATAGGGTTCGCGGCATGTTCCGATGGAGCTGCACTAGATTCGGGAAGTGTAAGGCATTTGTGTTAGCAGGTGATGAAGATTTGAGAATTCACAGTGTACACAATGAACACAATCATGGTATACAAAATCTTTATGTTAGTGAAAACGGAATATATATTAAAGTAAGAAATAATTAAGAACTTTTTAGTTGATTAAACGACGCGGTTACTTTATAAACGTCGGTCGAAGAGATTAGAGACGAAAGCTGTGCGTTTTTGTATACGTTGTCGTGTGTAGTCAAAAACTAAACGTGCCTAAGATTTTGATCTTCTAACCGTCTAACGTAACGTTAAGTACGCATCCAGGTTTACGATGCCATTATAGCTGTAATTTTTTTTTAAATCTTATTGTGCATTTAAAAAAAAAAAATTTGGCCTTTACGATAATTAAAAAATATTCGTCCTTTTAATTTTTTTCTTTTTTTCCTTAAAAAACCCTTTAGGCCAAAATGACTTATATAAAACAAAAAAAAAAAAAACGTACGTTCAGTAATTTTAACCGCCTATATTCTAGAAGAATGCCTCTCAAAACTTAAGCGAGCGGTGTCTTTCGAAGCGAATTTTTGTCAACAAATTTGAATTATTTTTTTGTAAGATTCAAATGTAATTGATTTTGGGATGTTTAAAAAAAACGAATCGTGTAAATAATTTGACAATTAATCTAAGAATATGTTGTAGTAGGTATTACATAAGTTCCTTAACTTAATTTTATATTTAAGATTTCATGAATTTCAGTTTTGAGTTACTCTACTCATTGTGATATAAAAGTTAAAAAGTTTCTTATATTAAATTTTTTTTTACACTGTTACAAACATACGCACACATGGAGTGATTCGTCAAAATGAGTTGAATCTATATCACAAGATCAAGTGAAGTCGCTTAATAACCGTTTTATTTCTTATCAGGTACATTAATAACATTGGAAAACGGTGTAATTCATATGTTATATAGACAATTTACGTACTTCGAGCATTATAAGACGGTAAATCACTTAACCCGATGGAGCTGCGCAAGATATCCTAGATGTAAGGCCTATGTGCTTGAGACTAAAGATTTAAAAATACAAAGCCGCCATTTCGAACACAATCACAGTGCGCAAAGATACTATATTACTAAAAGTGTGAAATAAGTTACATTTTTTATATTAGCGTAATTAAATATTATTAATCTTTTTTAGTTATTGTTGGTTATTATTCTGATTTTATAAACTATATAGACATTTGTGTTCACTCCTTTTGTTACTGTAAATCTTTAAAAAAAATTATTCACATTCTCATATAAAAACTATTTTATATCTACAGCTTCTAGAAATCTATAATATAAAAATAAGTCGGGTTTTCCTTCCTGACGCTATAATTCCAGAACGCACGAACCGATTTCCACGGTTTTGCATTCGTTGGAAAGGTCTCGGACTTCGTGAGGTTTATAGCAAACAAAATTCAGGAAAAATTTCGACAGAAAAACAGGGAAAATCATTTTTCACATACAGCGCCATCTCTGATACATAGCATGTACTACAAACCAATATGGTTTTGCATGGTGGTTTACCGTTTAATCCCCAAACGAAATGTTACAAAAAACGAAGCCATCTGGTGGCGAAACGGAGTTTGCCGGGTTTGCTAGTGCTCTTTTAAAAAATTACTTTACTTCAGTGACACATCGGATTTGGTATAATTATCGATGTAAAATTGTGATTTTAATAATTTTTTTATTGAGCGATAAAGACAATAGATTTGCATCTTAATTTTAAAAACGAGTCCGTGGGACGTCGGCTATATAGATGAAACGTCGTTTACTCGTATAATATCTCCGTCTATGTATCGGGGTTGTCACTCAGATTAATAGGCAAAAGTTAAACTTTATAATTTTCATACAATTGATGATTTATGGTTCAAAGATAAAAATAAATTGTACTCATGGATTGTGTAACTTTACGTTACATTTCTGTATTTCAAACCAAGTTGTTATTATTCTGTATTATATGAATTTCCCTAAAAACTTTGTTAATTAGAAAATAAATATTTAGATATAAATTCAGATGATTTTTTTTTCTAGCTTCAAATTATAATAAATTTAAATTACGTGATAGTTTCTTCTTTTTTTTTTTAATTTAAAACATAATAAATGAAAACCGTATAATTTTCCAGCTGAATTAATAACGACTATCCAGAACAAATGCTTCCTGAAGTACAACCAATTTTATTACACGAAAGTCACGGAGAGGAAGTGGCGATGTATTATGACCAGCAAGTGTTTTGCGTCTATCATCGTGAATGAATTTCGTCAAGTTGTGGAAAAGAGAAGAGTCCACATGCATCCACCCCCCACTTTCATAATAAGTAGAAGTGGTAAATACATACGTTATAAACAACGAGACCTAGATTTACATCGATAAGAATTGTATATCTCGACGTTTTATCGTTCGTATACAGTTACATTTGGTATAAAATTTATAAATTGTTTTCCTAAGAATAGAGTGGCTTTAGAGTGGTAGCCACGAAGACCTGTTACGTTGCACTAAATGTTAATCCAGATTTTTCCTTGAAAAGGGAACCAATAATACATAACCATTCACCCAAAATCCTAATAAAGATGAGCAATGGAAGGTAAAAGTTTTTATCAGATTGGAAAGAGCGTGCTAACGAAAATTATAAGAGAGTGGCCTTGGCCCAAAGTTTGCTTTTTAAAAAGGCTTTATATGGTAGTAACGATATAACCAGTGAGTAATATTTCATAAACATTTAGACAAAATGATCTTGCTCTTTCGAGGGTTATAAGAACCCTCAACATCACTGTAAAAACGATATTTTTATTCTAATGTAATAACGGTAATGAGTTTACTTAGTGTGTGTGTCAATCTATTTTATTTTACCTGTAAATACTAAATAGACGACCCCGTGCTTTTCCCTACGTTTAGGTATATATACATATTATACTGTTCTGCTTCTTCAATTAATCTCGATTTCTCTTTTTAATGTACTTTCTCATTCTACTAAAAATCTATCTTAATTCGAATCAAATATTAAATTATGTATGATCATAAAATTTTATAATAAAAACTGTTTTTTAAATAAATTTTATTTTTAGCATTGGTTTTGATGATTTACTTCATGTTTTATCTTTCACATTTACGACCGGTCTCAATAATCTACTCATCTCTGATTTTGCTTCCTATTATAGAGATAATATTTTCACATAAACTCCATATGATTTGTGTCAAAAATCAATTGAGATAGTAAGCTTAATAATAAAAGAGATAAATTAATTATTGAGACCGACCGTTACACAAAAAGTCAACTTTATTGACTTCATGTTTATTTAAAAAAAATGTTTGATATATTCTTAGAACTGATATTATAATGGCAGAATTAAGAAAAAAAAAAACAAAGAAATTTAAATATCACGGTCTTTACCTCTCTGACGCTCAAAATGATGGCGTATCAACCAAAAACTATTTCATTTACCTGTACGTTGATGATAATTACATTATTTGGAAGCACAAGCACTATAGATACAAAAAAATATAAGTGGCTGGCTTTATTGGCCTTTATATTATATCATAAATGGTATAGCACACGAGAAATGAGATTTTCAACACACGATTTTGGCAAATTCCTTTTCATATGTCTCTAGCTTATTATGTTTTTAGTTAACTGTACCGTCAACTTGACTGGTGACAAAGTACTCGATCTACTCGACTCTACATATAATAATTACAATCTTTGGAAACGAGCACTATAGATACAAAAAAATATATAAGTGGCTGTTGAGTTATCAAGGTTGTAGCACACAAGAGTCACACGAGGAACAAGGGACGGGACCGCTTTCATCACCAGGCCTACAGGTGCCAGTGGGCAGCTAGATGAGACTACGATCAACTTTAAATTTCTATAGTGTTTATGTGTATCAGACTAGTTTGCCTCTCTTTCATTCAATTCGTAAACCTAGATGTGTCTTTTTGTGTGTCATATATATACATGGATACAGTCTGGGTGTTTATACTTGTGGGTCTCCCTACCGTGTCTCGGAAAGCACGTAAAAACGTCGGTCCCGGTTGTTGTCATAAACACCTGATAACAATCGTTAGGTACTCTTGCTAGGGACAATATCCGCCAACCCGCAGTGGAGCAGTGTGGTGGATTAAGCTCCAACCCTTCTTTTATATGGAGAAGAAGCCTTCGCTCAGCAGTTGGTGGTTTACAGGCTGATATAGTACAGTGCAGTTATAAATTAAAATTAATACGTTTGAATCGGACCTCTGTCTTGTAGTTTAACGCACCGTTGATCGCAGTAAGTTTGACGAGTGTCTTTTTAAATATTTTTTTCGTTCCGCTATAATGGTAAAAACGACGTAACTTTTATTTCATTAAAGTTAGTTTGGTTATGTACATTTAAAAAAATGTCAGGAAAGGAAAAAGAAAATAACTTACATTTTTATGCGTAATTGTATATTAAAACATTTACTGCTATTACAGGAAATTTCGATGCAATTTTTATTAAATCAAAAACAGCTACAATTACTATAAAGCGATTAGAGGACAATATCAATCAACTGAGTACATCACCAACACCCTTCAGCTCATCTAAATCTGCATCACGAGCTTCCAGCTCCTGTCCTATAAAAGAAGGAAGTTCAGATAATAACGATAATTCTAAAAATTCTCAAGATACCAAAATAAGATATAATAGAAAAATAGAAAATAAAAGAAAGCGTTTAAGAAACTTAGGTCAAGAATATCAAACGGCTAAAAATAAAATAAAAAAAGCAAGGTCTGTTAAAACACCATGCACCAATTGCAGATTTAAATGCACTTATTTAATTACCGAAGAGGAAAGAAAAGAACTCTTTAACGAATATTGGAACCTTGGTGACTTAACTCTTCAAAGACATTATATTTTTGATAGAACTGAATCAATAGAGAAATATAGATATACGAGAACTATGAATGGTAGAAGATTAAATCGGGCCTATTATTTCTTTGTTCGAGACAGAAAAGTGAGAGTATGTAGATTATTTTTCATTACTACCTTAGATATAACCGAAAAAGTCGTAAGGACAGTAGTAACTAAAAAGCTTAAAGGAGATAATATGGAAGATAGGAGAGGAAAACATCGAAAAAGAACCTCAAGTCGATGAGGTGTGATAAATCGATCAAAATATCAATTGTGGAAAGAAGAATTCATTTAAAAAAAAAGTTTAATCAATGTCAAACATCGTATGTAATCAGTTTCAAAATAACATATCGAAGTATTTTAAATCATGAGATATCGTTGTAGTGTGCTTTAGAGTTTTAATAAATGTTTCTGTTCAATATTTGTTTGACTATTGCTTAATTTTGTTGCTAGTTTATAAATATTAAAATGTCATATAGCTTCTGGTATATATTATTATAATCTATACTTATAAATAAAATTTTTGAATAGTTGTAAAATTATACTACCTATTAATATAATATACCTATAATTAATCATATTAAAGTAATTCATTTTTACACAACGAAATATTAAAGCAACGAATTACGAAATAAACGTTGTAATTTAAAACAAGATCTATTACTAATACAATTTTAAATTTCGTATAAAAATTACAGCTCAACAAATATTTACTGAAGACGGCAAGACGTTTCTAAGTTACAAAGGTTACCACTACTCCAGAGTATCTTCAAGCAACTCACGATGGCGATGTGTAGCCACGAAGACCTGTTACGTTACACTAAATGTTAATCCAGATTTTTCCTTGAAAAGGGAACCGAAATCACATAACCATGCACCCAAAATCCTAATAAAGATGAGCGATGGAAGTTACAAGTTTTTAAAAGATTGGAAAGAGCGTGCTAACGAAAATTTTAAGAGAGTGGCCTTGGCCCAAAGTTTGCTTTTTAAAAAGGCTTTATATGGTAGTAACGATAGAACCAGTGAGTAATATTTCATAAACATTTAGACAAAATGATCTTGCTCTTTCGAGGGTTATAAGAACTCGTAACATCATTATAAAGGTAAAATGCAACAAAAAAAAAACGATATTTTTATATTAATGTAATAACGGTAATGAGTTTACTTAGTGTGAGTGTCAATCTATTTTATTTTACCTGTAAATACTAAATAGACGACCCCGTGCTTTTCCCTACGTTTAGGTATATATATGTACATATTATACTGTTCCGCTTCTTCAATTAATATCGATTTCTCTTTTTACTTTGTACTTTCTCATTCTACTAAAAATCTTAATTCATATATTTAAATCAAATATTGAATAAAATAATGCGTGATTATAAAGTTTTTAAATATAAATTGTTTTAAATAAATTTTATTTTTAGCATTCGTTTTGATGATTGGCTTGATTTATCTTTCACATTTGCGACCGGTCTCAATAATCTACTCATCTCTGATTTTGCTTCTTGGAGATAATAATATGTTCACGTAAACTTCATAATATGAATTGTATCAGTAATCAATTGAAATAGTAAGCTAAATAATAAAAGAAATAGATTAACTATTGAGATCGACCGTTACATAAAAAGTCAACTTTATTGACTTCATGTCTAAAAAAATAAATGTTTGATATATTCTTAGAGTTAGAACTGATATTATAATGACAAAATTAAAAAAAAAAAAAACAAAACAAAGAAATTTAAAAATCACGGTCTTTACCTCTTTGACGCTCAAAATGATGGCGTTACATATCAACCAAAAACTATTTCAATTACCTGTACGTTGATGATAATTACAATATTTGGAAGCACAAGCACTATAGATACAAAAAAATATAATTGGCTGGCTTTATAGGCTGAGTCATAAATGTTATAGCACACGAGAAATGAGATTTTCAACACACGATTTTGGCAAATTCCTTTTCATGTGTCTCTAGCTTATTATGTTTTTAGTTAACTGTACCGTCAACTTGACTGGTGACAAGGTACTCGACGTACTCTAGTAGCAGATACTCTAGTAGATAGTAGTACCTAGGTAGTAAGACCCGAGTGTTGCTCATTTCTGAATAAAATCAGAATCAGTTGTTTTTTTTTTCAAATTGTTGATATTATTATTATTATATAAAATAAATATATTAATTGCCTTCAAAATTACGCTTTTTTTTTAATTGTGATAAAATATAATCTCTTTTTCGTAAATTATTTTAAGTTAAATGTTAGTTATTTTTTCACAATAAAATTACTTTTAATAAGCAAGTACGGACAGGTTTTTTTTCATGGGACGAAAATAAGGCCCTATTGATACTTCTTATTTATTAAGTTAGCATTTTGATTGATCTTACAAAACGGCAGCTTGGTTTTCGAAAATTGTCGCTATCACAGATTGACAACAATTGCAACTAAAATAATTCCCATAATTTATGTAATGGTTAGGTTTTATTATTGTATTATATTTTGTAAACAATAAATTTATAGTTCAACGATTTGAAAGCTTCTAAAACGTATTTTAATAAGCAAGAATTTTATATACGTAAGTCTGGTTTCCCTTTTAGTACGGGAGGTTAGGTTAGCGCTATAATTGAGCAAGTCATTTTATACCGGCTGAAAATCATAACAATAATAATTTTCCCCTAAAACATAACAGATCCGAACGTCAGCTACTTCAATAGCGGTGGAGCTAAAAGAGACAGCATGAAAAAGTCATTGGAATATAATCTGCTCCCTTCCTCCGATTTTACGTTTCACTCTCTTTCTCTATTTTGCTGACAATGAAGGGATCTTTTTAAAACGGACAAAAAATGTACGCAGTTCAAATACAATACAAAAAACGTCGCAAGCGGGAATCGAACCCGCGACCGCCGACGCGCGGTTTGAGGTCACTACTCACACCACTACACCAGAACGGTCGTCTAAAGTACCTACTAAAGTTACTAGTATTTCTTTTTTATTCATGTACTTACTAGATGTTATTCTACCCGAAGAAGAGTAGTAATTTGTAGGAAAGTTATGTTAGAGAAGTGAGACTCTGTTTCAAATTTCTTTATGTTATATTAATATAATTTGAAACCGACACAAAATTAATAAATATAATGTAGTGTTACTTATATTAAATTAATTACCCGACTGCGACAGAAGGAGGGTTATGTTTGTCGAGTGTATGTATGTATGTATGTATGTATGTATGTATGTATGTATGTCCATTTCTTTGGCACGCCCTACAGCCCAAACGGCTGGACGGTTTTTGACATATGAGGTGTCGTTGGATTTGTCTAAATTGTAGTAGTGACATAGGCTATATAAATTTTCAAAATGGCGCCCGCAAATGGCGGAATGAGGGAGGAGTTGAATTTTGTTTTCTTACTGTAGCAATATGGGTATCAAATGAAAGCTAGTAAATTGTTTTATTCTTTTTAGTTTATAATAAGAGTATTTTACGCAGTCGGGTTTTTTGATTTTTTTAATTAAGCTTGTATTATTTTTGAATTTAATTAATTGAATCCGAAGTATAATATAATTTGAATTAAAAAAAAAAGTAAACGAAAAATCGTCGTCAGTTGATTGTTAGTAAAGATCGTCAGTTTAGCTTCCAAAGAGACCATGCAACGCTCGAATGCGTTGAGCGCGCGAAATGTTTATCGCGCTGACTGACGGTCTTCCCCCCGTAAAAAATACAACTGACGATTTTCTTTATAATTTTACAAGTATGAAAATTGACATGTATAAATTTCATAAGGTATAAAATTAATTTATTGAAAAAAAATTAATGAGGTTCATGCACGTGACTGACATAATTATAACCCCCTCCCTCGTCAATACAGCTGACGATTATTTTAAAAAAATGTGATTAAAACAATAATTTAATACAGTTTCGCTTGGTATAAAATTCGTCGAGGCAGTTTTTTTTCCAATGACTATTTCATGCTCTCTCTTTGAGCTCCACCGCTAGTGCGACAACTGACGTTTACTTTACTGATTTCTGTACATTAAACAACTGTTTGAAACAAAACTCATTCGGTATAAAAATCCTAGAAAAATTGCAACGCTACATCCCGTACTATTTGTTATATCTTATTCCATTTTATCAATAAATATAATTCAATAAATAGAAACTTAATTACTTCAAATCCGTCCTTCCGTAATCCGTTTTTTTTTCCGATATCGAACCTGTATAAGAAAAATGTATTATGACTGTAATAATTATTAGTATAGTAAACTGCAAGGGTTGAACTGAATACAATTATTTTATAGTTAGTTTAGTATTTGTTGTATTGTAATTAGTTAAATCTTTAATCCGAAAAATATTTTTCATAAATAAAGAATTTTTTTAAATATTATAAATGTATTAAAATAGATACGGTATATAAAAATTTTGTTTTCTATCTGTAATTTTCCGCAACGTAAGAAATAAATATTTTGGTAAAACTTTTTTTTTATCATTAGAAGATTTTGAATATTAAGGTTTTATTAATGAGACGTGATAAAAATTTAGTTTCAATATTTGCTGATTAACTTCTTATTTATCGATTGTTAATACCGAATTATAAATTCTACAAGTGGTAGGTAACAATATATAAAAGTTCTCAATTTTTTAAATTATACTTGTACATAAATACCTATATAATTAAATACCTATATTATGTATATTTTTTATTTTTTAAATTCGTTACATTACTTTATATATGAAAGTTACTATAACATAATAAAGGTGCATAAAATTAAGTTTTCATTATAAACTTAACCTTTAACGGTGAGTTCTCCCGTCGTGATTTGTTGAAATGACGGAAGAAAAACACTCAATATGAGTATCCATACTAACTTAACGTTCAACAAATAAGAATCAAGCTGCAATTGCAGCACTCGTCGAGCTAGTTTTCTCGTCTAGATTCTAACAAATAAAGGTACAGATACACATGCTACTTACTAGCATGCTTATAGCATGCTTAGAAGCATGCTTATTAGCGTGCTTATAGTCTAGTCGACGAATGTTAAAGCTATTTTTTTTAAATTAACGCCTTTTTTAAAAATTATTTGTTAATAACTTTTGCAAGTTTTGGAAGAGGAAATTCATTTTCCAAATTCCAATTCATTCATTCCAAATCGAATGATACCTCAATCATAATTTTCGGAGACTGCTGAAAAATGTTAACTAAAATGGCACTTTTTGACGAATGGCATCTAGATGATTTTTGAAATAAATGAAGTTCCGCTTGCAAAAATTATTAACAATTAACATAAAAAGGGCATTAGTTTTTAAAAATAGCTTTAACATGTGTCGACTTGACTATATGCTGCTAATAAGCATGCTTATAGCATGATTTAGTCTAGTCAACAAAAGCCATTAGTCGATTACACTATAAGCATGCTACAAGCATGCTAGTAAGTAGCATGTGTACCTGCACCTTTACGGTAAAACAATGACCACTTTTGAGAGAACAAAAATTTATAATAAACTACCCTCACATATAAAAAAAGAAGTGTGTGCTGACACATAGTAGAAGTAAAACTTTAACGGACAAGTGGCGAAAAGAATCGCAACGAACAAGTGGAAAAACGAATCGCTACAAAATCTATACTTGTAGTTTTACGGGCAGGTAAAAGTTCAAGTAAAACCGGTTTTCAAATTGGACAAGTACATTAACAATCTGCCCGTAAAACTTCAAGTATAGATTTTGTTGCGATTCCTTTTGCCACTTGTCCGTTAAAGTTTCACTTCTACTATGTGCCCCAGCACACATTTCGTTTTTTTTTTCGCAGGTTTACTGCAAATTATGATTTGGTTAGGTTAGGTATTTTTTAATTAATGCTAATCGTTGATTTATCGTTCGAAAGGAAATAACTAACCAAATTTTTACCTGGCACCCTGACCATGACGCTTTTTTGTGACACAAAAGTGCTCAAGACCCCTCTTCTATATAGAAGTTTCACTTCAAAAATGTAAACTCGTTTAACGTATTTAAAAAGGAACTTGCTAAGAACATTTTTAGACTTTATTATAAATGAAGTTTTTTTTTTCACAGATAACGTAAAAGAAATACGCCTAACCAACGGCAAGAAGTTTATACTATATAAAAACTATACATACTCACTCGGATTTCGTTCTAAGAAGAATGTTCGTTGGAGATGTTCCATGGGTTGCAAGGCCGCAATAAAATTGTCCTGTTCGGGAAAATTACTCAAATCTTTCCACACACATACACATCCTCCCCCTAAATACCACGTGTTAAATGATGGCACGTACGCAAAAATTTAAATCATTTGACAGTCTTCTACAAAAATAAAATAAGGTTTCAATTACTTTAAAATAATATTCTTTATGTTCCAACTGCGAGCTCGATCTCCCTCCATTTCCCTCCGCGCCCTCTCAGCGCCACGCCTTTACCACCGCACATCAGTGCCACGTCTTCCGTCGCGCTTTCGCGCCCCTCCATGCGCTTTCATGCCACCCGTCCAAATCTTCAACCTAAACAACCCCTTTAACCTAGATTTTGAAGGTCTCGTATCTTGTAAAACATATTTAAAATATAAATAGTAATAGATGCCCTATATTAAACACTTATTTTCAAAGTTTACTGTTTAAAAAACCTAAACTGAAATATATGCGAAATATTTAAAATAAATAATGATTGATACTTGACAGAGTATTTTATTAAAGACCATAAATTGTACATCATGTATATACATATGCACGCTTTTTTGTGACACAAAAGTGCTTAAGACCCCTCGTCTATATAGAAGTTTCACTTCAAAAATGTAAACTCGTTTAACGTATTTAAAAAGGAACTTGCTAAGAACATTTTTAGATTTTATTATAATTGAAGTTTTTTTTTTGTTCACAGATAACGTAAAAGAAATACGCCTAACCAACGGCAAGAAGTTTATACTATATAAAAACTATACATACTCACTCGGATTTCGTACTAAGACGGATGTTCGTTGGAGATGTACCATGGGTTGCAAGGCCGCAATAAAATTGTCCCATTCGGGAAAATTACTCAAATCTTTCCACACACATACACATCCTCCCCCTAAATACCACGTGTTAAATGATGGCACGTACGCAAAAATTTAAATCATTTGACAGTCTTCTACAAAAATAAAATAAGGTTTCAATTACTTTAAAATAATATTCTTTATGTTCCAACTGCGAGCTCGATCTCCCTCCATTTCCCTCCGCGCCCTCTCAGCGCCACGCCTTTACCACCGCACATCAGTGCCACGTCCTCCGTCGCGCTTTCGCACCCCTCCATGCGCTTTCATGCCACCCGTCCAAATGCTTACGTCCAAATCTTCAACCTAAACAACCCCTTTAATCAAGATTTTGAAGGTCTCGTATCTTGTAAGACAAATTTAAAATGTAAATAGTAATTGAAGCCCTATATTAAACACTTATTTTCAAAGTTCACTGTTTAAAAAACCTGAACTGAAATATATGCGAAATATTTAAAATAAATAATGATTGATACTTGACAGAGTATTTTATTAAAGATCATAAATTGTACATCATGTACATATATATACATTTCATTAATCGTTTAATACATAACTAAAACCTCTTTTATAGATGAAGTCAAGCTAATAACTTTAGCGAACGGAAAAAATTATATGCTATACAAGGGTTACACGTATTGCTTCGGTTTTAAAACGAAAGTTGGATGCCGTTGGAGGTGTACCCTGACTTCGGACTGTAAGTCGTTCATTGTGTTGTCCGACGATGGTACGCTGCTGCGATCTGAAGGAATCCATTCTCATCGCAAGCAGAGGTACCATGTTTTACCAGATGGCAGATATATTAAAGTTTAATTAATTCCTGATACGCTGGTAAGTGATGCTTAGATTTAGTGTTCATTTAAATATGAAGATGATGATGTATATAATAATGATATATAATAATAATGATATATATATAATAATGATAATGAATGTAAGATTAAGTTATTTTAATATTTCAATTATTTTAAAATAATATTATTTATGTTCCAATTCTTCAACCTAACCAAACTCTTTAACCTAGATTTTGAAGGTCTCGTATTTTGTAACACAAGTTTAAAATGTAAATAGTATCTGATGCCTTAACACTTGTTTTCAAAGTTCACTCTTAAAAAAACATGAACTGAAATACATATATGTGAAATATTTTAAAATAAATATTGATACTTGATTGAGTATATTATTAAAGACCATTAATTATACATCACAGCATTATTTATATACAAGATGACCGGTGAATTACTATCAATATTTAAGGAGAATACTCAGTACATGATTCTCATTCGAATGATGGAAAAATATAACATAAATATTAATAAACTTCTAAGTAAAGTTACCCAACAGTTATCTAATTATTTACGCATCGTCTGACATCCTAGCAGCTAGCTGTGCTATCGACACAAAACAAATATGTAGGTTGGTACTATGGTTTGGGAATTCCCGACAATTTCAAAGTCCCGGTACACGAGACAGCCTACAATCAAAGTCCCGGGAATTCCCGGGACTTCGAGACTTTTAAGAAAAAAAAAATCCCTTTTTTTTTAGAGGGTAAGCCTTTTTTGAAGAATTTTAATTCAGTTAATTTCTCGTGAAACGTATTAAAAAAACTAATTTTTTGTAAAAATCAAAATTTTTTTTAAACAAAAAATCTTAATAAAATCGCCAAATGATTATTAGTTGCTGTTGATTGAATATTTTTGAGCAACACGTCAATTGTTGCTTCGGCTGTAATGAAGCGTTTTGTCAGCTTCTAAAGCTTCTAGAACTATCTTGACTGGCTACAACAAATCAACAATTGACTGCAAAAGAAGATTGTCTTCATTCCACTTGTCTGACATGTTTAAATTAATCAACGCTTTTTTCATGCAATTTTTGAGCTTCAGAAACCTTTCCGTCATCAAAATGATGGAATTCCATCTTTTCTAAACATCCAGTAGTAAACTGAGTTCTTTCCCAAATTCTGATTTCAAATAATTCTGTAATTGGCTGTTTTCAATGGACATTTTCGAAATAATTTCACTAAAAACCTTGATTCATCAAGCACTCTTTTAATTTCATCTATTGGTTGGTTCTCCATGAATTCATCTTCACTATCTTCGCAGCTAGAGACTGTGTATGTGGTAGGAGCCTCTTTATTTTTATAAAATATTTCTACCATTCCTAGATGAATTGCGTGGTTCATGCATAAAATCATCTCGCTAGGGTTTTCATAACGTTTGGGCAATGCATTTATTGTGTTGTGTAGTCAGTATTTACATAGTAGACGAAGTAATTATTCATTAAACTAACAGATGACGCTAGGCTCCTTCAATTATTTGAAAATAAAAATGATTATATAACAATTTCGACAATCTTGTCTCGTCTCGAGTCTCGACCCGAAAGTCCCGGGACTCGAGACAACTAAAATTACGAAAATTCCCGGGACTTCGAGACACGAGACGTCCCGGGACCCAAACCCTAGTTGGTACATTTAGTTATCGCGCGGTAGTTTACCTACGCCCAAACGCCGCCACGTGTTAACAGGGTAGCAGGCTACCTTTGATAAACAAGCATGATCCAATCCCCCTTCATACTTTAATCCTTACTTAGGACAGGCAAAAATATCAAGATATTTTACTCGTTTTAGCAACAAATTTGTTGACTAGGTAAATGGTGTAAACTTTGAACAAAAATTAATATGAACTGTTTACCTATCTTGGTATTTCCGGAGTATTTAAAAATGGAATCACACTTATTTACAAGGATTGTCAATCATTAAACTACCTATTTACCTACACGAACCTTAACAAATGTTCAAAGTGAGCTCCTCGTGTGATACACAGTTCGGCACGTTTACGCATATTGTCTTTCACACACTTCAACACGAATGGGTCACTTTTAACAGTTCCGACAACACTGATGATTCTGCATTTGTGTATTGATAAGCCAAACCTATGCGGGGCGGGGGTGTGGCGAGCGGGACAGTACAACACCATGTCGCACCCGCCGCCGGCATGACTAGAAATGTGTCCTCGCTTCATTTATTTAAATTGAAATTTACGAAAATTTTATCAAAAAAGTACCTACTTTTTTACTTAATTCGAATGAGAATCATGTACCGACTATTCTCCTTAAATATTGATAGTAATTAACCAGTCATCTATATATATATATATATATATATATATATATATATATATATATGCATTTCATTAATCGATTAAAACATAACTAAAACCTCTTTTATAGATGAAGTCAAACTAATAACTTTAGAGAACGGAAAAAATTATATGCTATACAAGGGTTACACGTATTGCTTCGGTTTTAAAACGAAAGTTGGATGCCGTTGGAGGTGCAACAGTGCAACTTCGGACTGTAAGTCGTTCATTGTGGTGTCCGGCGATGGTACGCTGCTGCGAGCTGAAGGAATCCATTCTCATCCCAAGAAGAGGTACCATGTGTTACCAGATGGAAGATATGTTAAAATTTAATTAATTCCTGATACGCTGGTAAGGGATGCTTAGATTTAGTGTCCATTTAAATATGTTATAGAAGTTTCAAATTATGTTTTTGAAAAATTAGTAAGTATTGAGCAAATTCTTAAGTGTCACTCGATTTTAAATTAAGTTATCAATTTGTTTGTGAAAAAAGTCTAAGTTAATATTTAGTTAAATATCATCTAATGTAAGTTGTCAAATAAACGTTTGTACACAATATGATTTATACAATATATTATTTACCCAACATTAAACTCTATTTTAAAAAAATGTATCCGTATATAATAATAAATATAATAAGGAAATGGAATTAGTTGTTCTTTTTCTCACAGATATGCAAGAATTGGATAATGCTGAGATCGTAGAAATTACGATGGTGTCAGGAAAAAAGTTTCAAAAATTACAAGGCTATACATATGGGAGTACGGTTAGGCTGAAGTCATCTATGCGTTATCGTTGTACCCAAGGCTGCGGAGTATATCTCTACAAATCCTTCGATGGACACTTAATGGACCCCGTTCCTGTTCATAATCATCCCCCTCCAAGATTATACTTAACATCTTCCGGACATTATATGGCTTTGAGATGATCAAGATAATTAATATTTAAAATATTCATCGATATCTAGTATTTTATCGCAGGTACCCTATTTCTCATCAAACTGATGTAAGTTTCGAGTAAATCCTATTATCATATAAATTGACTTTTACATAAAGAGTATTACATATTCACTTTAATGAAACTTAAAGACTAACTTATAAAACTTAATACTTTAATTACATTCTGAGCGTTCAACAAAACAAGGTTCTTGAAATAAATTATACACAGTTAATATAAAACGTTAAACATAAATAAAAAAAGTAAAACCATATATAGGTAGTTTCGTATAACACTATCTATGCGACATAATGCACGATAGATAACTACGAGTAGATGTGACCCAAAAGGTAATAGAATGTTATCCGCGTAACAAATTTCACATTTATTGTTTACAATATACTTTATCTATACTAATAATAAATCTGTTCAAATCTCCGTTTCATTAATACACTATATATCATCAAGAATAAATTTTAATAGCGCGCTTTTATTTCAATCAGCGCCATCTCTTATCATTTTTTTTTTGTGTGCACGTATCACGTAAAAAGTACAAAACCAATGTAAATAACTTTAATACACAAAAATTATACATAACTCACAGTATAATTTAGTTTTTGTTTCATTGTAATTAAATTTAAAAATAAATGTTTAATAAAATAGAAATACGCCTACGCGACATAGACGCCATCTGGTCTAAAGAATCTTAAAAACTCACATAACTTATTTTTGAGTTATTATTTTGTTAAAAGTTTTTTAAATATGTCGGATAGGAATAGAAATCGTTTTAATATTTTAGATAAACATCATTTTCAGTTAATATACTATTATGTTAAATTATGTTTGTCTAAATATAAAAACGATATTCTACCATTATACGATAGATGGCGCAGAATATTTCATATAATTTTTTGAATCGCGCTGACCAAAACTTCGGCCAAAAGAATGAGACTCGCCCGTATTTAACGAAATGTTTTTTTTTTTTTTTTTTGCATTTAGTACCTTACCTTACCTTAATATAGCTATTTAAGTTGTAATCTATATATTATATAAAGAAAGTCGTGTTAGTTACACCGTTTATAACTCGAGAACGAGTGGACCGATTTTTATGATTTTTGTGTTTTTGGATTTGTCTTCGTCGGGAATAATACTTATTAAAAAGTGATATTCATCAATGAAAATATAATTAATAAAAAAATCTGTTCAAATGTTTCATCCGTACTATCTATACATATAATAAATCTGTTAACGAGTCCGTTTTGTAATCTTTATCTTAATATATAAAAGCGAAAGTTTACTCATCACGATATCTCTGGAACTAAAAGATCTAGAGACTTGAAATTTAGTAGGAATATTCCTTTTGCCGAGGAGAGGTCAGCTAAGAACGGATTTTACGAAATTCTACCCCTAAGGGGGCAAAACAGGGGGGCAAAGTTTGTATGGGACAACGTAGTTCCTTGGTCCAATCTACTTCAAATTTTGCATAAAATATTCTTAAACAGAATTGATTGAAGACGTGTTTCGTATTTTATCAAAATTCATCTCCTAACGGGGTTTAAAGGGGGTTGCTTTGCTTCGAAGTTGATTTGACAACTCAATCTGTCTATTATAAAATATTTTCCAGTATCGACGCAGGTGTAGGTGATAAAAAATATAAATTTATAATTTTTAAAATTTTAGTTAAATACCCGTGCGAAGCCGGGGCGGGCCGCTAGTATTACAGTATAATTTGCTAGATATACAAAACAAAAATGTGATAAAAATGCTTTGTTTAATTATTATTATATTAATTGTGTTATAGGTTAATGAACAATGAAAATTTTGTTTGTTTTTTTTTGTCTAATTTTTTTAGGTATTTTTTTTCAAGAAATATGAATATGTTAGTCTCATCGTTCCTAACCATAACTAACAGATCAACGATTAGGTGTGTTTTATTTAAATTTAAAACCATAAAACATCTTGGCTGCCTTCTTAGGCAGCCATAGACAGCAGAAAAAGGGTTAGCTAATATGCTTTGAAAAAATCCTATACATTTTTAAATTTATATTAAATTTTTTAATTAACTCATTCCTCCTATTTCCGGTCTGGACACATTCTACCAAATAATGTTGAATATTTTCTTCTAAGCCATGAATTTCGAAATTTGATGAACTAACCTTCTTCAATATAAATCCAAACTTATTCAGGGGAACGTGCCCAGAACGAAGTTTAAAGGCCATCACAAGTTTTGGACGAGTTAATCTTGTATCAGTGAACCACGTGATTCGAGGAATCCTACCAAGTTAATCCACAACAAGTTATATGATGAATTGCACTTTTCATATCGGAATAAATAATAATTTTATCACTTTTTTTTAGTTCTTTAAATAGATTTTTTTTTTCGTGTTGTTGTCGTACTGTAATGACAGTAATAATTTAGTAACTAGTAAAAGATACTAGTTTTAAAAAAAGTGCGTATGTTTTTAGTTTCCTTGATACTTTACAGGAAGCTTATTGTATACGCTTTTTCGAATGTTTCATTTGCAATAGTTTGTTCTTGTATGTTCTTGTTTCGATGTATTATATTTGTGTCTGTTAGTGTACGGCCTGAGTGCACGCTCGACTTAAGCGTTCGGCGCGGCGGGGCGGAGCGTGCAGCGTTCGTGTTAAACATATGCAAACACTAGCGAGTGTCCTGAGTGCAGCCGAGCGGCGCGGCGCGGGGAGCGTGCATGTTTGCGGTGTGCCGAGCGTCGAGCGTGGCGTCGCGTGCAAGTTCAAACCAGTTTGTGTTTTGCAGCGGTGACAAGAGCGTTCGCGCCATGTCGTTTGAAGATATTATTGTAGAGATTTAACTTAAACCAGAATTATGGTCTACAACTCATGCCTTATATAAAAATAGAATAATTAAACAAAAAATGTAGAAGGAATTAGCAGTAAAACTAGGAATTGAAGGTACCATCAGTTTTTCGGCAGGGGTTATATTATAATCCGATGTATGAAAATTTGTTTTCGTCAGTTTTAATCGTGACTCAATCTTTTTAAGTACCTATATAGTCAAAAGTTGTCACCGTCATCCTAGTGTACTTATAGAATTTATCTTCATTTAATCTCAAAGTTTCATACAACGTAGAAAACTCCCCATACAACCTTCTTTGTTTAATTATCTCACTTGGACCTTGTCTCGAGTTATAAGAATATTTTAAACACACATTTTCTTCTATAATCATAATTAATTCATATCAATAATATTGTACGACCCCGACGACATCATGAAAAATGTGACCAGCTTACACAAACGCTAAGCGTGCACTAAGGCCACTTTGCGAACGCTCTTTCGCCGCTTGCACGCAACGCTGAACGCTCCGCTGGACGCTATTTCACTCAGGCCGTACACTTAGAGATAAGTCTATATTTGTGTGCATTTCTTTAGATAACATTTTTCGAATTAAACTGAATGTGTATATGGTAAAATTACGTGTTTATTATTTTTATTTCTTTTTCTTTTCTTTCTTTTCAATTCATTTTTTTCTGTTTGTATTAAGATGATTTCTTAATACAAACAGAAAAAAATTAATTTTATTGACAGAAGAAACTGAATATTGAATAATTATTTTTTATAAGTTAATTGGGTGCCATTTGTTATATTTTAAGATTTATAGATACTGCTGAACCCCAAACTGGGGCTAGGTAATCCGAATGTGGCTTGACTAGCAGTTTTTGTTTTGGTTATTTCCAATTTTAACTATATGGTAACGATCAATTATGATTCAAAGATGTTGTAGGATTTATAAGTCATACCTGTCTTTAAAATTATTCAATAGTATTGGATAGCTAAACGTGTCGAAAGTCTTCTTTATTTATATGAAAATACTAAGAGCAATTTTCTTTTCATCGATACTATTTCGTACGTAATGATGTGACAGATAGAATGTTTGACATTGGTCTACATCCATACTGCTTAGGGTACAGAATTTCGATAGGTCTAAAATAAGTTTCTAAGTGATTGTAGGCTACCTAGCATTTATCATTTATTTATATTACATATTTATTCACTATTAATATTTAATTTATAAAATAATATTTTATATATATTTATTAAACAAGCATATCCGCGAGATACCCGTAGTATACAAAGTTTATGACATTAGCTCTCACTCGTAATTTTTATACACTTTTAAATTTGGAGATGGAACAATCTAGAAAGAGCTCACAGCGCATGATCAGGATTTTGACAGAGACTAGAGAGACACGTTATTTGATGATTTTAATAAAATAAAATTGTGAATTTAATTTAAACGCTAAATTGGTGACCCCGCTTTTGAACCATGGATAAGGAATTTCAAGATGCACGTAGCGGTACCGTGCCCAAAGCAAAACCTCTCGATAATAGTGATATGTGTATGTCGTCATCTGATATCGAGATTTTTAAAGTCGGCGCCAGACTTCCCCCGTTCTGGCCGGAGGAACCCGAGCTTTGGTTCGCGCAAGTGGAAGGGCAATTCACCATATCTGGCATCACAAGTGACGCTACCAAATTTTATTATATAGTTGGACAGCTCGGCATGGAATTTTCCAGAGAGGTAAAAGATATAATTACTAGCCCACCACTTACTAACAAATATTTAAAGCTGAAGACCGAGCTGATTAAACGCTTAACATCATCTAAGGAAAAAAAGATTAAGCAGCTTTTGATGCATGAGGAGCTTAGAGACCGTAAACCCTCCCAGTTTTTGCGCCATTTGAAGAGTCTTGCTGGTGCCAATGTTCCTGATGACTTCCTACGGACCATTTGGGTTAGTCGTCTCTCGCACGGAATCCAGACAGTGCTTGCAAGCCAACCTTCTTCAACCTACATCGACGATTTAGCAGATTTGGCTGATCGTGTCCACGAGTTGGCTACTCCGTCACCCGCGGTGGCGTCTGCCAGCCAACCCCAGCCCAGTTCCGGTTCAGCTTTTGAAGCGCTAACAAGAGAAGTCGCCGAACTTCGGAGGCAGTTCCAGCAACTGGCGTCGGGGAGAAGAAGTAGATCTAACACCAGATCATCTCAGCGCAGATCGGCATCCAGGTCTAGACGATCCCAGTCGAACTTCAGGAAGTACCCACTTTGCTGGTACCACAGGAAGTTTGGAGTGAAAGCCAGCAAATGCGTACACCCCTGTGACTTCAAGGAGGGAAACGCCAGGGGCGGTCAATAATGGCGACTGCTGACTGCCCATCTTCTACTACTGGTCGCCTGTTTCTCACGGATCGATCTTCGAAGGTGCAGTTTTTGATCGACACAGGAAGCGATCTGAGTGTCTACCCTAGGTCCTTTCTTCGAGATCGTCGTGCCAAAACGGATTACCATCTCTGTGCTGCAAATGGTTCTACCATAGCCACGTATGGTTATATACATTTTAATCTGGACTTTGGCTTGCGAAGATTGTTTAATTGGCAATTTGTTGTAGCCGATATAACTAAACCTATAATAGGCGTAGACTTTTTGAATTTTTATGGTCTCATTGTTGATTGTCGTAACAAATGCCTGTCAGATAGTATAACTTCCATTTCATCCACAGCCAAAGTCGTTAGTTGTTGTAATATAGCCTCTGTCAAAATCTTGACTGGTGAGACTCGGTATCACAAAATTCTTGAGGAGTTTCCCGAAATCACCCGTCCAACTGGTACACATCGCGACATTAAACACAATACTGTACACCATATTCGCACAACCCCAGGCCCTCCAGTCTCTTGTACTCCACGTCGATTAGCACCCGATAAACTCAAAATTGCTCAGCAGGAGTTCGAGGCTATGCTTGCTAACGGGACGGCTCGGCCTTCACAGAGTCCTTGGGCATCTCCTCTTCATCTAGCGCCTAAAAAGGACAACGGTTGGCGTCCCTGTGGTGACTACCGTATGCTAAATGCCCGAACTGTACCCGACAGGTATCCGATTAAACACATCCACGACTTCGCACACAATCTTGTGGGCTGCAAAATTTTCAGCGCCATCGACTTACTGAAGGCGTACAATCAGATACCTGTCAATCCAGCAGACATTCCGAAGACCGCGATTACTACTCCATTCGGTTTATACGAATTCCCTTTTATGACCTTCGGACTCCGGAATGCGGGTCAGACCTTCCAGAGATTTCTAGACGAAGTCACCAGAGGTCTAGACTTTGTCTTTGTTTATCTGGATGACATCTTAGTCTTTTCCAAGGATGAGCAGCAGCATGAACACCATCTCCGTCAAGTTTTCACTAAGCTGAGAGAATATGGCTTGCTAGTGAATACGGCTAAATGCGTTTTTGGTACGCCCGAGGTAAACTTTTTAGGTTACTCAATCTCTGAGAGCGGCTCCAAGCCTTTAGACTCCAAAGTACAGGCGATTAAAGAGTTCCCAACTCCAACTACTGTGCGTCAACTCAAGGCATTCTTGGGCATGCTCAATTTTTACAGGAGATTTCTTCCTCAAGCAGCTGCAGTCCAGGCTCCACTACATGCGTTGCTAACGGGTTCTGTCAAAGGGTCACAGCCTATAAATCTCACTGGGGAGGCCCTTGAAGCCTTCACTGCATGTAAGAACAGCTTAGCAGATGCAGCTTTATTAGCTCACCCCGACTGTACTGCTAAACTTGCTTTGGTGACAGATGCCTCCGATAAGGCAATCGGTGCAGTCCTGCAACAGTACAAGGACGGAGCATGGCAGCCACTAGCCTTCTTCTCGCGGAAGCTGAGCCCTTCACATATGAAATATTCACCATACGACAGGGAATTGCTAGCCATATATGAAGGCATTAAATATTTTAGATATATGCTCGAGGCCCGGCATTTCACCATCTATACTGACCATAAGCCGATCAGTTTTGCATTCCACGAAAGGAAGAAAAACTGTTCGCCTAGACAATATAGACATCTCGATTTTATCGCTCAGTTCACATCCGATATCCGACATATATCTGGAAAGAGTAACGTAGTTGCCGATACCTTGTCAAGGATTGAAGAACTAGGTACGCCGGTGAGTATTGAGAACATAGCACAAGCCCAATTTTGTGACCCAGAGCTCCAAACTCTTCTAACAGCAGGTTCGTCTTTGCGTTTAGAGAAGCTGACGGTAACTGGAAGTCGAGTTCCGCTGTACTGCGATGTCAGTACACCGACCTCTAGGCCCTATGTACCTAAGATTTTTCGCAAGCAAGTCTTTGAGAGCCTTCACTCGCTGAGTCATCCTGGCGCTAGTGCAACTATAAAACTCGTCGCAGAACGATTCGTCTGGCCTGGGATACGCAAAGACTGCCGTGAATGGACTCGCACATGTCTAGCATGTCAAAAGGCCAAGGTTAACCGACACGTCACTGCACCTCTCGGTACATACACCTTGCCTAAAGTGCGTTTCACCCAAATCCACATTGACCTTATTGGCCCTTTACCACTTTCGCAAGGCTATCGGTATTGTCTGACGGCAGTAGACCGATTTACTCGGTGGCCGGAAGCAGTGCCGATCGCAGATATTACTGCGGAAACAGTGGCCAAAACACTCCTGTCAACTTGGATCGCTCGATTCGGTTGTCCATCTACAATTACAACCGACCGTGGTCGTCAATTTGAGTCGGCGTTATTTCAGTACCTCTCAAAGACTGCTGGTTTCGAGCATAAGCGCACTACTGCGTACCATCCAGCGTGTAATGGCATGGTGGAAAGATTTCACCGCCAACTCAAGACTGCAATCGTTTGCCATGCTAATGACAGGTGGACGGAATCTCTACCGTGGGTTCTCCTAGGAATTCGTAGTGCCTTTAAAGAGGATCTTCAGTGCTCATCTGCCGAGCTTGTATACGGGGAGCCGTTAAGGTTACCGGGCGAATTCTTCCAACCTGCTGACGGTGGTACAACAGATCTTTCTGAGTTCTCCGCTCGCCTTAAACAGATCGCATTACGATTGAAACCTTCGCCCGCTTCTCGTCACGCTAACCCGAAAGTCTTTGTTTATAAAGAACTGACAACCACCGATCACATTTTCCTTCGCGAAGACGCATCGCGTGGTTCTCTCCAACCTGCATATTCAGGCCCCCATAAGGTTTTGTCGAGGGATGACAAAGTTTTCAAAATCCTATTAAAGGGCAAAGAGGTCACGGTATCAATAGACCGCATTAAGCCGGCCTTTATACTGTCTGACTCAACAAATCCTGAACCAGAAACTTTGCCAGATATTCAGAAACAGTATACAACTCGTTCTGGACGTCGAGTTCAATTTCCAGATTTTTATCGCCCTTGACGGTCTCTGGAGGGGGGTGGTGTAGGCTACCTAGCATTTATCATTTATTTATATTACATATTTATTCACTATTAATATTTAATTTATAAAATAATATTTTATATATATTTATTAAACAAGCATATCCGCGAGATACCCGTAGTATACAAAGTTTATGACATTAGCTCTCACTCGTAATTTTTATACACTTTTAAATTTGGAGATGGAACAATCTAGAAAGAGCTCACAGCGCATGATCAGGATTTTGACAGAGACTAGAGAGACACGTTATTTGATGATTTTAATAAAATAAAATTGTGAATTTAATTTAAACGCTAAAGTGATTATAATATTTTTTATATATTTTTGTTATTACTGGTAACTTATTGGTAGCACAAAAATGGGACGATAGTTGCTAGGATCTGATTTTAACCCAAATTTATAAATAGGGGGTATCTCAGCTATTTTTGGGCTAGCTCGAAAATTACAATTTTCACGCCTTTCCCTTTCGAGTCTCACGTGATTAATGATAACGATCTTTTTATTAAAATTAAACTATTTATAAATATTTTTACACCTTATATATAGAACAATACGAGATCCACTGTACTATTAACATTAAATGGCAAGTTTTTTATATATACTTATATATTTTTTTAATTCTTTATTGCATACCAGAAATATTATACAGATGGTTATATGATTTAAGTCAGGATTGTGTTGTACAGCAGGCGGTCTGAAATGAAGAATGAAGAAATGGAGAAATGGCTAATTAGCCATTTCTTTCACACAACCCAAATGGATTCGGAGAGCTCAACAAAGAAACGTGTAGGTTGTACAGTTATATAATAAACTTACATACTAATACTTATACAAGATACATAATATGTAGATGTAAATATAACAAATATCTCTATTATAAACTAATAAATAATAAATATAATTTAAATAAAAAGATAAAATCATCTTATAGAATTAAAAAATTAAAAAATTTATCAAAGCTCTTCAATTTAAGAAGATCTTTAACATCTTAAATGTTGATAGTGATTAAGCTTTTTTATGTGTAGCAAACTGTTCCACATTTTTATAGCCTGAAAAGTGAAAGATTAAGCAAAAGATTTATTTTTATGTGTATGTAGGTAGTTTCAGCATAAGGTTTTGAAATGATCTTAATTCTACTGAGGCTTCTCAGATATATTCAAATTTATCCTTCAAATAAGAGCCTAAGCCTTTGGATTAAATAGCATACATTACAGCAGAGTACAGTTACAGTATAGGAAGCCGCTTGAGCTTTATGCGAAATTCAAAAACGTGGTCAAATTTGCGAAAGCAGAATATGAACCTGATAGCAAGATTTTGGAGTTGCTCAAGTTCATTGAGTACAATACCACAAATTATAACAATATTTTTCAATATTTTTATAACAATGATGGTGTAAATGTAAACTGGTGCAAATTTTACCGTATTGATAATCGTTCTAGTGTGTTTGTGCGAGTTATTGTCACAAAGTCGGTAGTCTCAGGTACCATACCTGCTCGGGGCAGATATTTGTATTTGTGCAAATATTTGTTTCTGGTCTGGGTGTATATTCTTATGGTTCCCTTACTGTCATCGGAAGGCACGTAAACCCGTCGCGTCGGTCCCGGTTGTTATCACAGGCGATCGTTACTATCGTAGAGAAATTATCCGCCAACCTGCAGTGGAGTAGCGTGGTCCACCACTCAACGCTCCAACCCTCCACGCTCCTCCCTCAACGCTCAACTCCCCAACTCCTGTAAACCCAGGAGTTTATTTTTAAACCCAGACATGGGTCGCTTACAGGATGATTCAATTCAGTTCAGTTCTGATATACATGACTGTATCTTGGTGTCAGATCATAGCTGTCCATCTTACTCTCAAAATGTTTGACCTAATTTTATTTTTCAGTCAACACCGAACATACTTATTCGATTTCTTACTTTCGAAATCTAAGTTTTCAAAGTACTTTAAAATATCTTGTTTTTCAAATATAATGTGAATAAATACTTATAATTCTCTTACAAAAAGTACACTGTAAATTAAAATTAAATATAAATTAATAACTTAAACAATGAGCCCTGCACAAAGTAGGTAGGAACATAAATCAAAGATTGTATTCTACAGCTATAATTCCTATATTTAAAAAATAAAGGAATTAATTATATAATTTAGGTAGGTAATTTAAAAATATTTCTATTATTCAGATGCCTGTCAACTTTTTCATCCTCCTCCGTCTAATTTTTAGTTAGTTAACAGAGAGAATACAGATTGTTCTGTATAACGATATTACCGAAAAAGTTTTTGAGTTTTAGTCAATTATAAAATGCCTTAAAATTTCTTGTTATATTATTGATTATTCATAAAAGCTGGTTGAGCAATAGGGTACTTTCGGTAGTGAAAAATAAATTATGAAATTTGATAAAAACAAAGTGTATGTAGAAATATACTAAAATATTCTGATTTTGAGTCATAAAACAACATTTATTTTATTATATTGAAAATCGTTCATTTATGGAGTGCCAGTACACTGCTGCAGTACCCAGAAACCAGAAATATATGACGTCATAAATAGCCGCCATTTTTGTACTGTGAGCACTGGCGCTTTCGAGGTGAGGTGCTATAAGTATCTACTTTGATCACGTGATCAAAAAATATAACGGCGCGAATGATTGTTATTATTATTAATTAATATTGTTATTCAAAAATGTCAACAATATTCAAAGAATATTTCTTCTTGCTGAACAGAAAACGTATATATTTTTATTTAAAAAAAAAAATCTCAAAAATTCAGTAACCAGTATAGCAAACTAAAAAGGAACGGCTTCGCAGGATACTGAATTGACGTCACACCTCACACTGCTTTCAGTGTATATCGGAACACAGCCTTAACAATATTACATCACCGTAATGGCTGACAGCGTTTTCGCGGGAATAAAAATGATTTAAAATTTAATTAAATTTTATGGCAAGAAAGTGGGTTTATTTTGAAGAAATATATTTTTTGTAGCTTTTTATTATGAAAATCAACATTTTGAAGTACTTTTTCAAACATAGTAGAATACCCTATTATCAAAATAAATTAATCGTGTGTCGACATATTGTTTTGTCCATTCATTTTAATTAATTACTTTCAATTAAAAAAAAAAAATATTATAATAATTATATTCATACTTAACATCCAATCGAATTTAACAAACTCTTTATTATTTTGTTAAGTTCTAATTTAATAGTATTTTCATTACAATTGATTTTTGTTACAGAATTGTATCGTGGTTCATATATAAAAAATAAAAAAATATATATATTATCTATCGGTATTTTGCTATTTGATAAATTCAAGTAAATTATAGAAAGATGTGAAATAAATTATGTTGATATATATCGAATATCTTTTATTGATCATTCATCAAATCTTTAAGAAAAATCTAGAAAATGAAATGTAATTAATTGCTCTGTTAATTACAGTCGTACAAAATGCGAAAAAGTCTAAAGTGGAAGAAATAACTATGGTGTCAGGAAAAATTTTTCAAATTGTAAATGGTTATACTTATGGGGGCGTGCTGAAGTTGAAGTCATGTATGCGTTACCGTTGCACCCAAGGATGCGGAGCGATTCTTTACAAATCTTTCGACGGATTCTTACGAGACCCGGTTCCTGTCCATCATCATCCCCCTCCTAAATTACATCTTACACCTGACGGAACTTATATGAGTATGAGATACATTATGAACAAATTGAAATAAAAATTATATTCCAGAAAGTACATAAAAGTAGGTAAAATATAAAATATACAACGTTACACGAAGTAACTGGACGAGAAATTACACTCGACTCGGAGGGTTCACGCCCATTGCCGCAAATATTTTATTCATATTGGAAATAAAAGAAACATAAAAATAAAATTTGTTTTTTTTTTTTTAATTGAACATTATTTGAATATTCAATAAAAAATAAAATATTAAAAAATTTGACGTCCTACGCAATTTGGTTTAATAATATATTTTTGAATTAGTTAAGAGTTATTAAAATCTACATGATTTTAATTTACATTTATAACTCTAAAACTCAACACATATTATTAATACTATTTACTTTCATCAATAAACAAATTTTACCACAAAAAAAGAAATTGTTATGATATCAGACATAGAGGCCGTAGTACCTATTTGAAATTATTGTACAAACTCTTCAGATGTAAAATATTAATATAGATATCCTGTAAAAAATGAAAATAACCTGTTTACATTTTGCAGTTGCATTTGATCTATTTATTTATTACAACTTTATTGCACAATACATCAAAGAATTGTACAAAAGGCGGGCTTAATGCTAAAAGCATTCTCTACCAGCCGACCTTTAGGACGTACAAGAGTGGACGTTTGTACGTGTGCAAAATTGAGTATTCGTAAAATTCACTTTAAGGGGGAAAAAAAGAATAAAGGGAAAAATAAGATAACGTTAATGACAATCGTTATTATTTACACAATACATACATAAATATATAAACAGATACAAACATATATACATACACATATACATACATACATAAACAAATACAAACATACATACATACATAATAATTAATACATAATAAATAAGCAGACGATAATAATCAAAACACAATTACACAGCGTTTATTGAGGCCACTACATTATGTTAAATTTTGGCTAAGAGGAACTCCTTAACTTGTCTCTTAAATGATTCACGTGAAGGAGCTCTACGGATAGACTCAGGTAACATGTTCCAGAGACGAACAGCAGAAACAGCAAATGAATCAGACATAAACCAAGACCGATTAATAGGAGTAGAAAGAGATAGATTATTTGAAGAGCGGAGAGATCTTTCATGAGAGTCGGAAAGGAAGGATCTATCACAGAGAGGAGGTCGTCATCTTATCTTCGCATTTAACTATAACTGTATACATTGTCTTATTAGTAAGATTTACCGTCTAGGAACAACACTACATGAAAAAAGTGTAAATGAAAAATGTAAAATATGAATCCTATAAAAATGAAAATAACCCATTTACATTTTTCAGTCACATTTGGTCTATCACAGAGAGGAGGTCGTATTCTTATCTTCAGTGGATACTCGTACAGTATGCAAAAGTTTAAAAATGATTATTTTTACTGGAGATGCACGATGGTCCAGCCGGGGACAGCGAAACGTTGTACAGCTAAACTTTTCACAACCCTGGATTACAAAGTGATCGATGATGTAGGCGGACATTGCCACAAGAAACCGAAGTTTACTAAGAGAAACAATAAAATTGTCAGGATTTACTAGGTCTGAACACTTTGTTTTCTGTTTTATTCTATGCATAATTTGATGTATTGATATATTTTGATGAACACTTTACTTCATATAATGATTAATTCGAAATCACCGACACACAATCAGCTAATCGATTGACCGACTAGTCAGCCAATTAGATTTTTTTTTTTGTTAAATTTGTAATTTTCTTGTTTCTCCATAAGCTTAATTTGTTTACTAAAAATAATTAGTTGCTACAATTAGATAATATCTCAATATTATTATTTAATACCTGTGTATTAACTAGGCTCTTAATTTTAAAATAAATAACCAACTGATAGTAGAATCTTGCGTCTAAAATTGATTTTTGTTTTTTATTGTGTCTTTATAAAGAATTAATTACCGACTATAAGACAAATTCTACATGTTTCTTTTTTTAACACAGAAGTACGTTTGAAAGAAAACTTTACACTCCCGAAGGTACAAAACCCCTCTTAATGTATTTCACGCCTTCAAAAGTAAAGGACAATGCCCATGTTTCTATGAAGCCCTACCCTAGTACGTGCTTTGACGTGTACAGACAATTGATATATTAAAGTATCCTTTATAAATTAAAACTAGATTCTTAATAATATTCTAAAAGTGACCAAAGCCGCGGTTTATAATTTAATTTAAAAAAAAAAACCTTTTATTTGTAGTCCGAGTATGTGATGTCATACATACTGTAATATCACGTTGACAATCTTAGTTACTTCAATCATTCAATGTAGATTGTTTTTTTTTTTTTTTTTGACGTAAAACAAGACTTATCTTGAGGAACATAAGAAGTCCTAAATGGTTTAATTCTGGGTTCAAATGTAAAATATGAATATATATATCCTATAAAAATGAAAATAACCTGCTTACATTTTTCAGTCGAATTTGCTCTATCACAGAGAGGAGGTCGTCTTCTTATCTTCAATGGATACTCGTACAGTATGCAAAAGTTTAAAAATGATAATTTTTACTGGAGATGCACGATGGTCCAGCCGGGGACAGCGAAACGTTGTACAGCTAAACTTTTCACGACCCTGGATTACAAAGTGATCGATGATGTAGGCGGACATTGCCACAAGAAACCGAAGTTTACTAAGAGAAACGATACGATTGTCAGGATTTACTAGTTCTAAACACTTTGTTTTCTGTTTTATTCTATGCATAATTTGATGTACTCGTATTGATATATTTTGATGAACACGCTACTTTATATAATGATTAATTCTAAATCACCGATACACAGTCAGCTAATCGATTGGCCCACTAGTCAGCCAAATTGATCAATATTTTTTGTTAAATTTGTAAATTGCTAGTTTCTCAATAAACTTAATTGGTTTACTACAAATAATTAGTTCCTACAATTAGATAATATTTCAATTATTATTATTTAATTAATACCTGTGTATTAACTAGGCTCCTAATTTTAAAATAAATAACCAACTGATAGTAGAATCTTGCCGCTAAAAATTGAATTTTGGTTTTTATTGTCGTTTTTATAAAGAATTAATTACCGACGATAAGACAAATTATACATGTTTTTTTTTTTTTTATAACAGAAGTACGTTTGAAGGAAAACTTTACTTCCGAAGGTACAAAAAACCTTCTTAATGTATTTCACGCCTTCAAAAGCAAAATTTAAAAATATGCATAAATGGGCAATTTTAAAGGTCATTTTCCCAATTTCACCCTCGTGAGGATCGCATATGTGGAATGGCTAAAACATACGAGCTATTTGAAAACAAATAATAATTTCAGCCATATATTGATGGTGGGTAGAATTTCATTGAATTGTGTTTTTTTTTTAATTTTTTTTTTTTTTGAATGAAAAATTTTTTTTTTCATTCGTTAAGTGTGTGAAATCATCTTATGACGAAATAAATATTTTCATTTCAAATACGCCAAAACACGTATTAGGGTGGGTTGCACGTACATGTCGATTAAAGTAGTGACCAACGTAATCATACACAAACTTTCATTAATCTGTCGAAAACGGTGACATTTATATAACTTGGATATTTCTCGAAATACTAGGAGTTCGAAAACCGTCTCGTAAGAACTCTTTAAATATTGAAATCGAAATTCTCAATAAGCATTTCTCTTCTTCTACAATACTCAACGATGTTGATAAATATCAAACTATAAATTATTATTTTTCATCGCTACCCACTTCCAGCGTCCTACCGTTTAGTTTCTGCTTGTCTGTGGCCTCAAATGCCATCGGAATCGACTGCATAACCTGTATTATCATCACCATATCATATCATCCCTATCCTAGGTATAATTATTTCTATTATATTATACTACTACTTTACTATAGCCATCCTTAATTATTCTATCACATGTTTGTAAGTTTCCCCAAGCCTGGAAAGATGCACAGATTATCCAGATACCTAAAAAAAAAAACGTGCTGTCTATGTCTTGAGGGAGTTGAATAAAAATACGTGGATATATCTTCTAAGAGTATAATATTTAGTATTTATTGATCGAGCAGGTAAGCAAAATACACTGCAATACTTTAATAATTACGTAAAATACAAATGGAGCTATACATAGCCAGTGACAGACATGACATGGAAGAGAAGAGAGAGTGTAAGGTTGCCCGATATAGGAAGTCGAAATTAACTAAGAATAAAGTATGGCCAGCTCCAACACTTCCCCTCATAATTTATAGAATGCAAATCAAAGAAAAAAATCTAGAGCTCTAACTTTTGCAAGAACAAATCTTTTACAAAACTAAAATGCTTAATTCTACCTTAAGGTTTAGTCAATACATTAGCTATCATATGTTGAGTGGACATGTATTCAGTAATTACATTATTGTTTTTGATTAAATCTTTAACAAAATGATAGGAATATCAATATGCTTGGTTTTTCGGTGATAATATTCCTTAACTTTTAGTGATCTAAGAGCACTCTGATTATCACTATAGACTTATACAAATTTTTTCCTAAAAATTTAATTCATGAAATTCCTGAGAAAGCAAAGTTCTTTACAAGCATCACATATAGCGAGATACTCGGCCTCGGTACTAGATAAGGCAACAGAGCGCTGTCCACATGACTCCCAGTTGACGGTAGAAACATCAAGCGTGACAACAAAGCCATTGTTAGATTTTCTATCTGTAACGTCATTCGCCCAATCTTCATCAGCATAAACAGAAATATTTCTATTATATATATATTCTACTGATACACCCCCCCCCCTTGTATATAATATATAACATATTATGTTCAATCGCTCGGATAACTTTGATAGCGCGTTGTATGGTTGTATTGGATACGTCAGTTCGTATGTGGCGAGATAGATGTCGCTACACTGACATTATAAAAACTAAAGAAACATCTAACTGTCTGTCTGTCCATTTCTTTATATGTGTAAATGTATGTTTTATGGCTAGTCTACATATTTGCTTGTGATGAAACTTGATACGGATAATCTGAAGTCTGGGGAAGGACTAAATAAGGCTAGTTCGGACTAGGCCAGTATTTTAGTCGAGTTCGGAGGGGACTTGTCGCTCCCGAACGTCATCACCGCGATGCTCGTCAATGACGAGTCCTGGAAGGCGATGATCTCCTTCTGCGAGACAGTAAAGTCTCAGAAGGAGGCCGATGAGTGGGTGAGAGAGGAGGCCGCCGACGTGGCCTCCATCCGCGGGCAACGCATGGAGGTGCGTAGGATGCGCTACTTAATGCGCCTCCAGTAACGCCCCTGTGCCCGTGTCGTGCTGGGATAGGAACCCGGTCCTGCTAGACACGACGTCGTCGGGACTGTTCAGAGGTGAGCCGGACAGTCCCCATGGAGGAGAAGTCTGGCCTTTTCGCCGAGGCCAGCCTATCGCTGGAGGGATCCTGTTGCCTGCAGATCCGAGACCCTCCAATTAAAGCGGCTGAAGGCTCCCGCAGGGGCTTAGTTACGGTATTGCACTCCCAAAGTGTCGAGTCCGACATAGGTCTAGGACTGCCTACCCGGGCATCCTGGATATCATCCGCAAATGGATTTCATCATCATCCTTATCCACCTCTTCTAAAATAACCGTAACGATTAGCTTAATCAGTTTATTCACTTTATTACGTTGCAGCCTGTTCATCTTGCAAAACATCACTACTTGTGAACTTACTCGACCGTATTGTAAACGATTTCTGATCAGTAGCTAGTAGTTTAGCTTCTAAATAACTAGCCACTCGACTAAAATACTGGCCTAGTCCAAACTAGGCTGTAGGCTACTTTTTATTAATACACCACGCGGGCGAAAGCTATTTATGTAAATCCACTACCTACCCAATCTCTCAAATAAATAAGTAGTCAGTCCTATTTCGAATCGTCTGGAAGAAATGGCTAACTAGGCATAAGGGCACCATTTGTCCTACAAAAATTTTAATTGTTTTAAATTTTCAAATAATATACTTCGGTAAACGATTTGGTATTTATGGTCAGCAACATATTCTATCATTTTCGATTGTCAAAAATAACTAACCGTTCTTTAACTTTAACTACGAGTATAAACAACCGCGTGTCAAGCAACCCACCCTTTTATTTATAATTGGAACCCAAAAAATAATATTTATACTTCTAACTTCTCAAAGTAGCTAAACTTTTACTACTTATAAGTATATACACTTACCTTAAGGGGTGAAATTTTAATTAAATTAATTAAATTTTAATTAAACTAATTAAACGGCTTTACTGACTAATAACCGACTACAAAAATTGTTGGATGGTCGGCTTTACCGATTAGTCGTCGGTAGTAAATCTATAAAAATTACTAGTAAAAATTTATTGTAAAGTTAGTAAACACATTATATGCATCAGCTTTGTATAATAATTACCGAATTTTCACCAAAGAACACATTAATTTGTCACTTGTTACTTAATTTTTCTGATAAATATTTATTTTCGTTTCTTCAATTGAAATAAAAGAAATTGGAACTCAACGTTATATCGCACAATGGACGAAAAATTTATGACGAACTAATGTAATCAATTTAAAATAAATAAACAATTAAATTGTTAGGTATCATAGTTGTAACTATTTGTCTCGAAAACAAGATTGTTATACGTAATATTTTAATTATGTGGAATATTGAAATGTATCGAATGATCTTAAAAATGAAATATTACACAAGACAAAGTTTTTTTTAATAATAACTCAACTACACATCGCGTGTAATCGTGTATCGTAGGTGAAATTTTATTTTTAAGATCAATAATGTATGTTAGTATTAAATAAAGTCAAGTTTTAATTAAAATATGTAAATATATACACTATACATAATAACACTGTATGAATACGAAATTTTACTGTCTCTGTAATGAGTGCCTTGTTAAAATGTGATGTTTTGAAAAGTTTCAAGAAACATTTCTTAGAGTTTGCTCTAAAATAGAACATAAAAGTTAATCACTACAAAAAATATTGGGTTCTAAGTCTACTATAATATCACTATTGTAATTTGCCAAGGATCAGTTATTAACACGCTAAACAATAATTAATCCGTAACAATATCACAATAACATCATTAGGACGTAACTGAAATAGTAGAATACCAACAATGTCAAAATCAACAATTATTGATGTAAATAATTTATCAACTGCTTATAATCAATCATTGTGATGTCATAATAGATTTGCAGATTACGGGGTCAATTAGATCTGGACCTGGTAAACTTATAAGCTCTGGCCAGTGCGTATTATATTGCAGAAGATACCGCAAATGTATTTGTGTAACGAGCCTCATTATAACCTCTCTAAAAAAATGTCACTGTTACTAAATATTCCATAGCTGCGGAAAAGACTTTTTTATAACACCTGGATCGAAAGTTCGATTTTCGATTGTAATTTTAGGGACAAAAGTGCCACATTGCCTCCCGGCCAAATGATAAATAAAATTTTTAGGGCGAATGTGTAAACTTTCGTCCCAATGCAAATTGCAAATATATTGTTTTAAGTGTCGAAGTTATGACAGATCGCATAGTTTAATCTCACAATTTTCTTGCAATAATTAGTATGTGACACAGATTAACACTAATCTCTTATTATTTTTCATCTTATTTTTCATTTAATGAGTTAGTTTCATAATATTATGCTTATACTGGTGTTATAACAACACGTTGCTAGGATACGCGACATCATCGAAAATATCAAATATATGAGTAAATTAATTTAAAAACCTAATAATTACTATTTTATCTATTTTAATTATAACCGAATTTTCGATCCTAGCGTTATAAAAAATTGTGTACGTTACACGGGAGGGAAGTGATACATCGCAACCCCGAATTCTATTTTTTTAACAATGATGCGGATTGCAATGTAAAACCCCCTAGTGACGTTATATACGATTCTATTAAGAAGAAGGATTGTAGTGAAGTACTTTATCATTAGTATAGAAGTATAGACTAGTTTTGATTGTATGTACGAACTGTACCTACTGTAAATAAAAATATTTATCAAGCTAAAAAAAACAACTCAATACGTATAATTATACAGGCTTGTCATTTGATATAAAACAGAATAATAATATTGTAAATGGTTTATATGAGTAAAACAGAGGTTACAAGCTCAATATATTGTATATGTTGAATGAATAGCAATATATTTTTGTTATTAAATTGTTTTAATTACAATGTTAACGGTTATTTTATTTTATTCGATTATCGCAATTTATCACTACAACTTAATAATTTGTAAAACATAATGCAGTCAATTTACAGTACAAATTGTCTCATTAATAAGTTGTACTTTCCAGGAACGTTTCTATGGACCAAAAGAGGTGGAAGGCATCCACTCCTACTACTTTCTGGGTTCACATATAGTTATCAAAAACAGAATGCTGATGGTAGGGTATCATGGTATTGCTCTAGACGACTTAAGGGCTGCAGGGCCTCAGCTATCAGCTTCGGCACTACGGCATATGCATATAAACCACATGATCACCCTCCGCCAAAACCACAGAACGTACTAGATGTATCGGAAGTAAACAACGCTAAGTTATTTAATCATTAATATACTATAGCTAGCTGTCGGGTTATAGCGAAATTAAGGTAAATGTAATTTAGCTGCAAGAATACAATTACAGTGGACCCCCGGTAATCCGGCACCTCCTGTAATTCGACATGACCTAATTATTATTGAATATTTTTTTGACAGTCTTCGCTAATGTAGATAATGTACAATTGCGCAGGTTATAATTTGTACGCGCCAGTTATTATTTTTTGTAAGTTCTATAGCATTAATGACGTTAATTTGTACTCTCAACACAATAGTGTTGTTTAATTTACTAAATTTGACATATATAATGAAGTATGATTATTACTTCAGAGTATAACATAAAATTTTATCATTGAATCTCTAATTTGTCGGATTACAAGGTACTCATTTGTAAAAAATGTCGGATTATAGGGGATTTTAAGGAGCACTCTATAATCCGACAAATTCGATAGTCGGACACTAACCTGCAAAACATTTGTCGGTGTTACGGGGGTCCACTGTAATGTGAAACGAAACTTCTCTTTAAGACGATAAGAACCCTCACAGGGTTTCATTCTGGATACATTTTTCTTTTTGCTGTATATTAATGATGAAATAAACTACCTGAAGAAAGAAACTGACAAGTCCAAGAAAATAAAGATTGTCTTGCTATTAATTAATTGTTTTCTATATATCACCAAATTTATTTAAAAAAAACTCTTCGACTTATTAAAATTAAAGTGATACCACCATTAGGTAATTTCATATTCATACGTCATTGTTGTGAATTTTAGGACTTGCTGTGAATTTGATCTTAAATCATATAACTCGTAATACGTAACATTTGTAAGACGTAATTAACCATGTTAACTCAGACATAAATATGTTTTATTGATATCGTATTTGGCTTAAAATATAATTATTTAAATTAACAAAACAAAACGTCAATTTGTAAGTATCATTATAGAAATTATTACAAGCAAAATTATTAAGACTGGTATTTTAGTTTTTTTTTTTTTTTTTTTTTTTGGTCAATAAAAGAAACATGGACGTTATTAGTATTTTATTAGAATCAGTATTATTTTAACATGAAGGAAATGTCAGAACGGTACTAAAATCTAATTAATAATTATACTCGTGTAATAAGTGAATTTTAATATTGTTAAATAATAGCAATATTAGTTAAGTTAGATATAAAAACTGACTAAGCAATTAATATTTTCAAAATTGAAACGTACGTTTATTATATTTTAGAGTATTAAAATTTCCGTGTCATGTCTATTCCTTTTTTTATTATTATTTCTATTCCTATTTTTTATTTATTAAGACTACTGTATTGTATCTATTGAACGAATCAAATAAACTATTCGTATATTATTATTTATAATCTCGTTTCTTTTAACACCATCTTTATAAATACCGCTACAAAAGTTCATTCTGATTACATTGACTTGCCCGTTGGCGCAGGCGGTAGTGACCCTGCTTTCGCTCCAGGGTTGTGGGTTCGATTTCCGCCTAGAATCTGGATGTAATATAAATTTATTTATATTGTATTAAAAAATGCATATCAGTATATATATCGTGTTCTAGATGTTTTAGTTCAATGTGTTTCCGAGCCCTTGGATTCTTATCATACTGCCGGCTGTAGAATATCGGGCGTTTTTTTATATTATTAAACTCGCCACTCGCCCCGGTTGCGCCCGGGGTATGTATATGTACCTAAACCTTCCTTATTAATCACTCTATCTATTGGTGAAAACTGCATGAAAATCCGTGCAGTAGATTCTGAGTTTATCGCAAATAGACACACAAACAGACAGACGCAGCGGAGGACTTTGTTTTATAATATGTAGTGATTTTTATTTTCTTTATTTCATTACTGAGAAGTAAATAATTAGTTGTTTCAGAATTTGAAGATTGGTCTTCACTAAAATCTCTACCTATTAATGAATATGGGTTAACATTTATCCCATCCCAACGAGGACAAAGCGTTCTTATCAAAGACGGTCACAGGTATAATTTCCAAAGAAAAAACAAAAGTGGGTTACTGGTGTGGAGATGCGTTCACAGAAATGTTTGTAAGGCTTGTCTAAAAACAGACGTCTCTTCAAATTTTATTCATGAAGACTTGCATTCTTGTTCGAAGTATGACGCTGGAATCGACAATGAATGAAATGCAAAAACTGTGATGTAAATAAATAATTTGAATATAGTATGTATTATACTGTGAGATAAATGTTTATTTTATTTGTATTTTAATTTAAAAAAAAATATTTAAGTACACAACAATTACAATTTTAAATGAAAAATCTTAGTTTCATATCGAATTTATTATATATTATACATATATAAGATGCGGCAAAGGAGTAAAATCTGCTGTAAGAGTAAGCAATAAGAATAGTTATGCAATAAACTAATACGATATCCTTTACAGGAATACTTATACCGTCTGGGAAGGGAAAGCATCCGCTTTTGATGTACAAGAACTTTACCTATACCTACAAAGTTTTATCTGGTAGTGGTGTACTTTGGCATTGCTCGAGACGGACTAGAACCGGTTGCAAAGCGTTCATAAAATCTGATCCTGATCACATCGACCGGATCCAAGCGGTTTTCGACCAGCACTGTCATTATCCACGTTTGGGACTTATCAAGCAAACCGCTCCGAAAGTGCCACATTACCTTAAATAACCAATTCTATCTAATTTTTCTTACTCGTATAAACTCGAAGCTAATGTTTAATGTGTAGAGAGATAGGAGATTCACACAAATAGGATCTAATGACATGATAAGTAGAAAGTGCATTTTTTTTGTTTTTAATCTGAGAATGAAATGATTTTTAGAAAAAAATATTTTTTAAGACAGCGGCATTTATCCTAACCCTTGATTAAGGCTAACTTTTTTAGCTTTTTCGTAATTTAAATTAACGTTTTTTATTAATTCTTTATTATTTGTAAGCGATTAACACTCGTCGAAATTATACTTTTTTTTTTGTCACATATATATAATATACAGGTGACTGGTAAATTACTATCAATATTTAAGGAGACTACTCGGTACATGATTATCATTCGAATTATGTTAAAAAAACAGGTAAATATTAATAAACTTTTAAGTGAAGTTATTCAACAATTATCCAATTATGTACGCGTCGTCTGGACACCCTAGCAGCTAGCTGCACTTTCGACACAAAACAGGTAGTTTACCTACGTCCAAACGCCGCCACGTGTTAATAGGGTAGCAGGATAAACAAGCATGATCCAGTCCCCTTTAATACTTTAATCCTGGCTTAGGATAGGCAAAAATACTAATTGTAAGATATTTTACTCGTTTAAGCTACAAATTTGTTGACTAGGTAAATGATGTGAACTTTGGCAATTTTTAGATGTGAACAAGCGGCACAGTACAACACGTGTGCACGTGCCGCCGGCACGACTGTAGGGTGTCAACGCTTCATTTACTTGAATTGAAATTTATGAAAATTTGGTCAAAAATTATGTACCTATTTTTTTATATAATTTGAATGAGAATCATGTACTGAGTATTCTCCTTAAATATTGATAGTAATTTACCAGTCATCCTGTATATACTTTCATTCATTATTATCTTTAGAGGTATGAAAGTTGTTATCATAAATACTTATTACAAAATTAACGAATTTGATTCAAAAATTAACAACAATATCATTAGTTATATGTTTTATCTGGATATTATCTAGAAAAATTAAGTACAATGAATAGCAAGAATCTATAGTTATCCAAAAAATCGTTTTTTATCTCACGCATGACAAATAAAAGATAGGACATGTTTACAGAAATTACTCGTAAGCAATTACATGATATTATTTTATTACTTTTACTCATTGTTACAAATATGAAACTAATCAAATCATTGATAAAGAAGATACTCATAATGTTATTGTAGATAATAATTTAGTTAACACATTTTAAAATATTATTTAAATTGTAATATTGAATGATGAATTTCGAAAGTCATATCAAAACTAACGGCTAATGTTTATTTGATGCTGTTGATACACCAGAGGTGTTGCGCCCAAGGTGCTTTTTATAGATATATCATCAATTGAAAATTCAATTTTAGTAATAATTTATACTACTAGTTACTTTAGTAACATTAATAGCAAATTAGTAACGGAACACTTACTCGACATATCTTGAAATACAGGCAATACTTAAAACTTCATATATTTGAAGTGCCTTTGTTTTATAAAATTTAAAAAATCACAATCAATGAATTATTTTTTCTGATTTGGATATTTAAAAGTTATTTTAAATTTTAAGCGTAACTTTTATACAGTATAGTAATGTTTGTGCCCATAATTATAATCAATTAATTTATCTCTAAGATTAAATAATACTAAAACATGCTTCATTGCGTCACTTAAAGTTATTTCACAAAAATAGGTATACATATTTAAATGAAATTTTAATTGTGTAAGTATTCGTTATTGTGTGTATTTCTTCTTTGTGTGTTGCAAATTTATTACACCGTATAAAAATTTTGATTCATCAGTGTTTTTCGAATTTTATTCTACTTTTTATTGTGTAAAGTACTTAATAGATAAAGTGGACAAAACTCATGGAAAAAAAACCAAAACTACAAATATAATTATATTTGGTAAAATATTTTGTGTTTTATATTCAATAATTTTATATTTAAATGTTATCATGGTCGTATATGATTATACTAATTTCATTAAATTGTTTTTAGTACTAACTATTGTTTTCTTTTCTTTTTTTTTTTTTGTTATATGGTAAATATCTATTATACTGGATAAAATGATTTAGCGATTCGGTTGTCTTCAATCTAAATCAATGAAAATGCTGTACACATACAATGACTTTAGTTATTTTTATGTCTTCACACCTAAAGTATACTTATAGGATGCCCCTAACCTCTGTCCGTCGTCACAACCATATTCATCCGTTGTCAGAGACCTTTATATTTGTAACCGTAATGAGACGCTTGAAGTTTTCACATAATATGTATTACTATGGCCTCTTTAACAACAAATAATAATATAAAAAGTTACAAACTAAAAGAAGTCCCCATATAATAAACGTTAATTCTTGTTTCGATGTCGAAAATTATGTAATACTAGCTTCTGCCCGCGGCTTCGCCCGCGTGGGTGTAGGTTATCGCGACCAGAAAAAAGTATCCTATGTTACTTCTAATACCTCCAAGAATACGTGTACAAAGTTACATGATGATCGGTTTAGTAGTTTTCGCGTGACAGCGTAATAAACAAACTTACTTCCGCATTTATAATTATTAGTATGATTAATTTTCATAGGTTTCGACTTTTCGAGTCGAGTTTTGGACATTGAGTATATTTTAAATCGTTGATGAATAAATTGAAAAAGTTGTCTAACTTCGCAGATGTCTGACTTTTGTATAAAATATTGATATAATTATTTTCGCTAATATCTGTTATAATATGTTAGTACCTGGATGACCGAGCTTTGCTCGGTTAAATTATATTTAGATATATTACATACTGATGAAACATAAATAATATTTCGATCTTACCGACATAATAGTAAAATAATAGGAGCTGGTTATTTAAATAAAAAATTAAAAGAGCTCTCAATAACAGTTTTTCTTAGAAAAGAAGAAACTTGAAAAAAAAAGGAAAAAAATCGTTCTGTAGACACCTGGATTCGAACCCGGGTTTTCAGATATCCAATCCGCCCGATTCCCATCCGAGCTATTATAAGCTTATCAATGACAACGAAATTTACCTTCGTATTCTAATGATATTTTTTATTTACGTAAAAAAAAGGAATAAAACAACATTTTCTAAAAATGAATCCTAGCTAGATCGATTTATCGCCCCCGAAACCCCCTGCATACTAAATTTCATAAAAATCGTTGGAGCCGTTTCCGAGATTCGGATTATATATATACAAGAATTGCTCGTTTAAAGATATAAGATATTAGCATTTATGTTACCAGAGTTTCAGTCAAGGATTATTAAACCGAAAATTATGTGGGTAAACACTTTTGTACTTAGCTTTACAAGAATACCGTGGAGAAGATTATTTAAGAAATATTATTATGTTATATAATATTGGTAATAATTTAAGTTACATTATTCTATTTTTGAATAATTAAATAAATAATAAAAAATATTTATTTCATTAATAAAAAATATTAACAGTTATTTTTCATGTATTTTTCATTTTTTTTTTTGTTTTTGTTTTGTTTTGTTTATATTAATGGTTTGAGTTACAATTTACAAATTGTTGAATTACAAATTGTTGAATAAACAACAATAATAACAACAACAATAATTGTTTTAAAAAAAAAGGTTTTAATATGATTTCAGTACACTTTCTTCCGACGCGTCTTGGAACAAATCCACTCCTTATGTACAATAATTACACTTACAAGAAGCAACGTGTGTGCGTGTCAGGACGAATTATGTGGTACTGTTCCAATAGGCACAATGGTTGTAAGGCGTACGTCGAAAGCATTGATGACACTTATTTCCCCGGTGTAACAAGTCATAATCATCCTTGTCCAAAATATTGCAGGATGAAAGATGGTAGCTGGGTCAAATTGTAATCCTAAGGATTCTATAGAAACTATGCTTTCCGCTCCAGAGTTGTTCGATGCCCACCCTAAGTCTAGATGTAATATTTATATATGTGATGTACATTCATTAAAAAATATGAATATGTACGTGTTTCTTTAAAATTTTTACTTAGTTCAATGATATTTATATGTAAGAGAAATTTAGAAAATAATCAAGGTATTTTAATATTTACTATTGAGGCATTGAATTTAGAATTGAAAAGAACGTTCGAATTTGTTTTTTTGAAATACCAATTGTTTTTTCGTTCGTCTTTATTGTAATAAACAATTGTGCTGACTTAAGTACTTTAATTTTTTTGTCAAAATAACTCGTTTAGTTTTTACGAGATTATAAACTGATACAAAATTCAATAAACCAACAAACATCACAGCCATCTTTCGGGTATGTGGGTCGTTCTTCTTTTTAACCTACAAAAAGGTGAAAAAAAAAGAAGTAAATTATCATTATTTTTTCTTAATTGTATTCAAACATACAAATTTTTCTTAATTGTATTTAAAAATAGCAAAATCATTTCATTGAAAAAGTACGTTACAGAGTTGTAAATCCGTGTAACAGAAGTGTATTTCATATAAATCAGTGTCTCCCGCTACCTCGGCTTGCGTATAATCTATATGTTAATATTACCAAAAATTTATATGATGATACAAAACGTAAAAATATCTTATAACTCCTAAGTATATTACCTATCATGTAATAGCAACCATTATTTTTTATCACTTTTAATAAAATATTAAAAAAATCTCAAATACTTGTCTCCTACTACGTGATGTTTTATTTTGTAAATTCTGTCACGTGGGTTGTCCTTCGAAATACGCGTTTGTACCGCTCGTCTTTGTAGTATGCGATTGGAGGTTTACAACCCCCTTGGTACGATTTCCCTTCTGAGACTAAGAGACAGCGCATCATTCGCCCGAAAGCTGTGATAGGAGGTGCGTGTGTTTATTCGGTTGCCGCTTCGTCACGTAAGTAATTGATTCAAAATATAATTATTATTTTTACTTTTCGTTGTCTACTCTTACGTAATAAGAAATATTTTATTTCCTATTCAATTTTTTCTTTCCTATTAAAATTATATAGTCAATGTTAACTTTTTAATGTTATCGACTTTGCAACACATTTTTACCCCTCCATCACACGACAACCCCGCCACATGTCTATTGTGATGGAGTGTAAAATTACGTGACCGGGGGGGGGGGGTAAAAATAAACAATATTTATGTTCTATTTATGCTAAATCTGAGAAATGAAAACTGAAATACACACATACACTAGTTATTATGGTAATTATTCCGACGGAAGTAACAAATATTTTTCTATCTTATCGTATGTTTAGGTACTTCTTACTTATTTTCTATTTCCAGATACCATCATGGCAAAAAAGAAGACATTAACACCAGCAGAAAGACAGAGGCGTTGTCGGGAGAAACGAAAAAATGACCCTGAGAAGGTAGCTGAAATAAAGCGCAAGGATTTAGAAAGATACCATGCTCGAAAGAAGCTAGTGGCTGACATGAGCATAAGAGAACATCGAATCAAAAAGCGAATATGGCAAGAAAGAAATAAAAAAAGAAGGGAGAAGAAACAAATGCTTAAAGAGGTACGTTTAGGCACACCGACTCAATCGCCTACACCATAAACCCCACGAATGACTCCATCTGCAACAGCGACTCCATCTGCAACACCGACACCCTCTGAAGTATCTATTCGTAGTTCAAGGGAAGAAGGTGAAAAGAGATAGAACAAAGTTATACAGACATAAAATTAAGTTTCAAGAAAAAATAGACCAGTTAGAGACGAAAGTTCGAAAATATAAGAAGAGATTACACAGAAAAACAAAAAAAAACAGCAGCAGCAACAAAGATGTAAGCAGCGTTCTTTCTAATGCCATTAAAGAACGATACAAAACTGTCGAATTGGTAAGAGACACATTAGGTGTAGACCGACCTTTAACATATAACTGATTGATTGGACTGATGGTTCTTGATGGAAATTCGTGTTTACTAATAACACTACAATCTTTTTACACTTTACCACTTTTTTATTTTATTTTAATTATAAATTACACGACAGGTTTCGACAAAGTCATCATCGGGTGAAGATAGATTCTACTACTAAAACTACCTTCACCTGACGATGACCTTGTCGAAAGAAAAAAGAAAGTACAGAAAAGATTATTATTGGCATCCATGAAGAACCTATACAAAGCCTTCTTGAAAGAAAATAGTGGCCTCAAATGCCATTACAGCTACTTCCCTAAACATAGGCCATTTTATGTGAAGCCACCTACTCTACATGGAAGAAATACTTGCTTATGTAAGTTACATGCAAATGTTACTTACATGGTTAATACATTACATAAGAATAAAGTAATTGCGCAGAAAGACACGAATGCAGTCTTAGAATTACTAGTTTGTTCTGTTGATTCGGTTTCCTATATGAAAGGAGTTTGTTCATAGTGCAATAACGGATGTATAGATTATGATAAAAGTAACCAAACAGAGATTGTAGACTTACGACAGTGGATAAGGAAAAGCGAAGTTGTAGAAAAGGCAGAGAAAAAGGTAAAGATTACAAAAAATGTACCAGTTACTGAAAAGCTCACAATTAAACAAGTGATCTATAAATTTGAGAGCGAGCTGCAAAACTTCAAAACGCACATCCACAATATAAGACACCAGTACAAAGCTTACCGACAGTGCATCGACGGGCTGACAGAAAGTGAAGTAGCATTACATATCAATTTTAGTGAAAATTATGCCTGCAAATATCACTCTAAAGTCCAGTCTCACCATTTCGGTGCTTCTTGTAATCAAATCACCCTGCATACAGCAGTGATGTACCATTTTTCAGCAGAAGCACAGAAAAAACAGGTAACTTAATACTGTACAGAATCACCCAATCAGAACTATGGACCTTCTGCGATTTGGGCGCACCTTTATCCAATTTTGTCAGAATTAAAAGAAAAACACCCTAATGTTACAACTGTTCACTTCTTCTCTGATGGACCTGCAACCCAGTACAAGCAAAAGATAAACTTTTACCTAATGGCAGGTTTTTCGAAGAATACAGGTTTCACAAAATATCCTGGAATTTCTTTGAATCAGGGCATGGAAAAGGAGCTGCCGATGGTATTGGAGGGACAATGAAACGTCAAGCTAATGCCATAGTAGCTAGAGGGAACGATATTGCAGATGTGTTTCAATTCTTTTCCGCACTTCAAGATGCCAACAAAATTAAACTGTTCATGGTGACAGACGAAGATGTAGGAAGCAGCAACAATTCCAAGTAACATTGTGCCCCTGAAAGGAATAAGGCAAGTCCACCAAATGTTTACGGAAACTCGTGGAATCTTAAACCATAGGGTAATCAGTTGTTTTTGTGTACAATTATGTTCTTGCCACGTTCCTAAAACTTATCGGCCTCCGCCTGAAACCCAACAACAGTATAATACTGTGGACGAGTTCTTATCTAACGAAAAAAAAAAAGATGATATAATTCATGATGTGGAGGATTTTAAGCTCGCTGATATTAAAAACACAATTTGGATGCCCCGAAAAAAAAAATTATAATGTGTATAGCTCAGGTGAATCATTAGATGAAGATCAGCCTTTGGCCACGCTTAAAAAGAAAAATCAAACTGATCGAACTGCCGTCTGCGGTACTTCTTACCAAACACTCCAGCCTGAAGACATTCATTCAACTAATATAAAAGACGGAGTACACGTATGAGTTAGAGTACGAAGCGAGAGGAAAATCCAATACACTTACGCTGAAGCAGCAAAAAGTACAGTCGATGAAGAAGGCGATGTCTTGGTAATGTTCCTAAAACAGTCGATGATAGTGGAAGACTGTTTAAGTTAGTGGAGAATGACGTATCGGATGTTCATTTTGATGATTTGATAAAAATCTTACCGGCTCCTAATGTTATTAAAAAGGGAAACAGACAATATTTCCAGTTCGAAGAGCCACTGTCAGTATTTGAAAAATAAGACTTGTTATCAGTGGCTTTGAAATTGAAATATTGTCTTGCTATATTGTACTATTGTTAATAATGATCATTTTATGTTTTAGGGAATTTTAATTTGTTGTCAAGTTAGACTAAATTTTTTATTTACTTAAGGCAAGAGAGTAGTCATTTAATTTACTAAAATAGGATATTCTTATTTTAAAGGTTCTCAAATGTGATTTCATTAATTATCTAAGTTCGATCTCATATTATTTTATATGACAATGATGAAGACTGATAAAGATTTATAACAAAATAAATGATTCTAGATAAATAAACTTGTTTTATTCCAAAACGCAGCTTGGTATCCCCTAGCATAACAACTCTGTCACGATATTGTCTCCTGGTAGGAAAATTGTTTTGGTCGTATATATATTTTGTTATGACTAGTGCAACAATGGAAAATTTATATTTATAATAGTTGATGATATTGCCATTTGTGATTTTTGTATTTATTTGTAAATGATAGTAAATATTGATTTATAGCAAAATATACTTTATATTAGTATAAAATGTGACAGAGTGGTATAAGATCATGAATAAAACATTTTATAAATACAAATGCATTATTTTAATATGTTTTCTAAAGGTTCCTTTTGTTAATTAAGGTATTACAAAACTAAAAGTTATTTGACGAAGAGTATTCGATAGAATAAAATAAAAGATTTCGTGACGGTGTTATAATTTTTTTTGTCAAAATCATCTTCTTATCGTCATCGCCTTGAAAGTCGTATAAAAATCTGTAAACTTCTCGGCCAATAACTTGTTCTGATAGAATAGAAATTCTGCTATCAGAACATACATCATACGTATATACTGACGACTGACGAGGAACCTTTTTTTTCTAAATTTGAGCTAATGTTTTATCATATTGTAGGTTAAAAAGAATAACGACCCGTGTATCTATGTATAATTGTTTGTGTCACTCTACAACCTGAACTGATCGATGGATTTTAGCTTGAGAAGTGTCATTAGATTCGTATTTACAGTGAGAGTAACACTGAGTATATAAAAATAAAAAATGTATTTCCAAATAACACAGAAACGCAATAGGGTTTTTTAATTTTTTATAATTACTTTGACTTGTTTAAATCGTGGAATGGAAATCAAATATACTAAAGATCTAAAAAAATGTAATGATATATTACTATCAGATTCGTTCACAGTTTTATTGTTTGCATTCGAATACAGATATATGAAAAACGTATTAATTAGCAGATGTTTTATTTTTGTTCACAATTATTCGACAGCTTATAAACGAGATAGGTTGTAAACAAGCAATGTTTACAGTAATTACAAAATAAAGCAATTGCTATATGTATATTTGAAAAAAAAAATGTTCTGTGTACGGAGTACACATGTCAGAAGTGAAAATCAATCAAAATTAATAATATCAATTTAAAATTTATTAATATTAATAGTTAAACATTCTATCACTTATTTACGCGTTGTTCACGCGTTGCTAGGATACGCGACATCATACTATCTCATTCTCTCCTACACAATTTTATATTTGTGTCTCTTACCTGTCGTTTTTTCCGTCGCATCCCGTTTCAAATCACAACGATTCTAAAGAAGTTTCACTTCAAAAAATTTGAAGATTTATAGATTTATATTTCAATTGCCCAACCTTAGTTATTAATCAGGTGTATTTTTCAGTATCTTTTTTGCCAAGCAATCGAAAAAAGAATCCGCTTCTCATGTTTAACAACTACACGTACAAGAAACAGTGGGAGTGTACTTCGGGGAAAGTTATCTGGTACTGTTCGAAACGGAAACGAGGATGCAAAGCATTTGTTCACAGCAAAGAAGGAATCTTTACACCTGGCGATCTCATACACACGCATCCAGCACCACCTTATATCAGAGGCAATGATGGTACATGGGTAAAGTTGTAGGAAAATTAAATACCAAAATTCGACTACCTACTACTTAAGATTATTTCTTCAAAATACATTACCACATTACATAGATTAAACGTTACACACAACGATGGGTTAAGGTTTGATTTTATAGTTACCCTTACCTACTTTGTTGAAGCTATGAAAATTATCAAATTTTCATTAACAGAGCTATATTAATGTAAATTAATTATTTTTCAAATGGAAATGTATTTTTTGTCTTCTAGAATAAATATATTTAGATAATACTTGTTTGTAGTAATGTTTAGAATTTTACTATGATAATAAAGTTATGGAACAAATAAATAATTGAAAAGAAATCTATTTGTTTTATTGGTAGGTACTTAAGTTTATGGGTTTAATATTTACACCGCAAGTTGAAGTATTTATAAAAATGTTTGGAATATAACCTGATAGAAGGTATTTTCTTGCAGCATTCTTTAGAACATCAAGTCGTGGCACGAGACAGCTTGTTGTCGACGGGTATTCCTTCATCTGCAGAAGTTACTGCTTGAATCACATAAAGAAAATATGGAAATGTGCGTCAAATGCCGACTGTACCGCTAAAGTACACACAATTCAAGACGAAATTGTGTCTCTGAATAACGATCATAATCACCCATCTAACGCGCTCACCGCACTCGAGTGGAAACTAACTCGGCAAATCAATTTAGTTAATTAAATTTCTTTTTATGTTTATACTATAAGTATTACGTCTTTTATGTTTTTAGCTTAAGGATTCGAAATGTATGAATAACGTTTAAGACTCGTTAGATTGTATTACATTACGATTATCTCTTGATGCTTAAAACAAGGACTCAAGATTCAAAATCAATTAAAATAAAAGACGTTTCAAATGTTTTTTTTAAAAGTAATATAGATGCTTCAAATTATTATTATGCAGCCTTTTATTTTGCGTAAATCTCGTAATGTACATTGTCTGCATATTTGTGCAAGCGGTACAGTCGCAGTTACCTACCTTACATAACATATATTTTTTATTGTTCATCATCAAATTATAGTCAAATATGCTTTTTTAATCCTTGAGTCTATTGTAAGGAATAAGTGGTAATATTATGCTAGAATTTAGTGTTACTGTTAACATTTAAGACAAATTTTTAAAAGACACATAAACAGTTATTTTTTAATTATTTTAGATATTAATTTACGATTAATATTTACAAGCCGCTCCCCGTTGGCCGTTGGTATTCTTTATCCTTGTATATTAGACATGTACAAACACTCGCATTTTTTTTAAATATATATATGTATATATAATGATATCAACAATGCATTCTTTAGGGTTTAGTATTGTTGTTTTTTGCACGATTTTCTATTTACACAAAAATTTTAATTTAGCACTTTGCTATTAAATAATTGTATATAAATAGTCTTTAATTTACAGTCCTTTTTTAAATAACTGTCATTTATTTTAAGTAAACTGCATTAACTGCACATTTATATTTAACGCATAAAACGTTTCATAGACAACTATTCGCATATTTGCTTCTAAATTTACATTACATTGTTCGTGTGAAACTGAAAATTGGTGTTTCGAATTAATATTAAATTTAAAAATATATGTTATAATTACAAATGAAATGATTGGTTCGACTTGATAATCATTTGTCATAGAGCAAAGTTAATTCCTAACCGCTTGAGTGTCCGGGGCAATGACCTTTTACTTTACCAACTGCACAAAACTGCCCAAGGCCTCTCACGTTTTTTTTACGTTTCTCACCGGTGATAATGTAATATACGTTAATCAATCTGTAGTTGACAGGTGCTTTTCGTGTACTAATGCCCGTGTCGAAAAAAAAGTTGACATGGGCAATATAGCCATGGTAGCCATTACTTGACACGGGCGCTTGCGGTTATTGCAGTTAGTTTGAGAACTCTTGTTAACTAGTAGTTGACACGGGAACTTGAGCGGCCAATTAGGGTATTTTATTTAGACCTAGTTTCACCACTTGCTATTAAGTTCCGGCTAACCTAACTGGAACTTTTTTGACAGGTAATTGTTTGGGTTATCTGTCAAAATAAGTGCCAGTTAGGTTAGCTGGAAATTAATAGCAAGTGGTGAAACTGGCCTTTAATATGGTAAGCTTATTTCATTTGGTAATTTTATTGTGAAGGTTATTCATGACTATACACGAAAACAGTAGGCGAGCTACGCAACTCATCATAGGGTTAACTCTTGTTACTCTAATTATACAATTTTTCCATTATAATGAACTACAATTTTTATAGTGTGTGTATGTGTGTGTATGTGTCTGTGCCTGTGTGAAAGTTACGCTGCTTGACAATATGTACCGTACATTATTAAAATATTATAACGGTAAAATTATAAAATTACAGGTGTTTTCTATTCAAGATCAAGGAGGGGAGGAGTTATTCTTCATAAAAATAATTATACTTATAACAAACAAAATGTTAACAAAGAAAAGATTACATGGTACTGTACGAGTTATTACAACATTCCACCCTGTAAAGCTAAAGTTGTATCTATTAAGGACGAAGTGTTCCAAGAAATAGGGAACCATAACCACTACCCAAAAACAAATAAGTCTATTATTACCAATGTAATTTATATCTCAAATGATTCGCACTCGAGTTAATAGTCTATATTTTTCTGAAATAATATCATCGTAAGATCAACTGGTCTAGACAAAATGATTTAAAGATTCTTGATTAACAAACAAATTCGCCGTCAATCAGCCGCTTAGCTCAATGTCGACTATCTAAATGAGAAAGAATTGTGGAAAATTTTAACGAAACTATTTTATTGTAAGAGTACAGTTTCGATAGTTTAATTCGGTAAATAAGCAAATGTATCATTTTTCTTGATATCGGCACTATATCTGTAGAGTAAAACTTTATGTAACAAAGATAGTATACAAAACTCAAAGTAATCCTGATTGCGACAACAACAATTCCGGAGTTATACACCTTACTGAAAGAGCCTGCAAACTTCCCAAGGACAGAGTCCTATTCTTCTATGATAACTTTGTCATAGAAGAATAGGAATAGGTACCCTTAGAAAATTAGTAAGTATTATTTAAAAGAAAATCTCTAATGTGCGGTTAAAATGTTATATTATTATTTATGTAGTACAAAATGTATTCTTGGAATGCCTTCCGGTTTTGCGATAAACTTTTTTGAACAGAAATATATAAGAATATTTGCTTAATCTAAAATTGTTACATCACTTGACGTTGATATATCCTTATTTAATTTTAAAGTAACGACTGTCGCTGTCAAAGTATTGTTATGATTATTAACGGTTTCATTGTAGATAACTGTAGAAAATATATTTCTATAATATTTTGATTTTATTAATAATGTGTATTATAAATGCCGAATTTGTATTTTTTCTTGCTCATATTTTTTATCCTTTCTAATTTTTAATGCAATAGGTACGATAAGAAAAATTATATTTTTATGTTATGAATTATATTACATACTACCTATATCATATTTAAAATAAGTTGTTTTTATTTATGTACTTTAATAATAAAAGATACTACTAAAAAAATTGTAGTAAGAAAAATTGTATGTATTAATTTATAAGCCTTATATTAAGATTAAAACAATACAAAAATTACCAGACAAAAACCGTACTAAAAAAAGCTATGAAGTTAATTTGTAATGAACAATTAGTTAATTTTACATTGATAATATTATATAGATATAATATTATGTAATTATATTTTTCGTTACGCAATAAAAACCAATTTTTCCATAAAAAAAGGTTTATTTTTGTTCAAATTAATTATGTGTATCAAATAACGTGGAATCCCAAAAAATATTCAATTTCGTAAAAAAAAAAACATATATTTTATAGATTTCACTAATAAACGACGCATTTGTTATATAATGCTATTAAGCTATATTAACTTCCAAAACAGTGAAAACGTCTTTTGTCACTCGATTTCTGTATGAAATGAAAAGCAAAAGGAAATATATTTTTAATCTTCTCCATATTTTTTTTTTTTTTGGGTTTCTGTACCAAAATTTACGGTGTCTCTAAACGTCTTTTTTATCCATCAGCTCAAATATTTACAACTTCGAAGGGAGGTCAAGTACTTCTTTTACATGGTCACCGTTATCATCGAGAGTACCAGAGGGAAGGCAGAAGTTACTGGCGCTGTTCAAAAAGATTAACGTACTCTTGCAAATGTACTGTCAAGATCATCAACGGATGTATATACCCAATCGGTGTTCATAGTCATTCATAAAACTGCATTTTTTCAGATAAAATTTTCAAAACTTACTATAATTTTTAATGATTCTTGTCATAAGTTACAATCAATATTTAGATACTCCTTGAGAAAATGTAGTAGGTTAAGGTGAATTAATTTTTAATTTAGCCGCTTTTTTGAATGATTTGGCAAAAAAATAAAGTTTTAAAAATAAATCCTCAAAAATTTGACAAAATACTGATTAGACTTCTGAAGAGTGTTAACCAAATTTTGCTTAATAATAAAGTTAGACGGAGTACTTAAAATAATTTATCAATGACAGTTAACTCTATAAATTTGAGATTTTTGTTTTTGAAGATTGATATCAATTTCTAATAAGTAAACAATCTTAAAACTTTAACTTAAACATTGCATGATAAGATAAATCACGCAAGGTTTCATATATTTTAATCTCAATTATAGAAGTTTTTCTTTAATAGTTAATCGATGCAAATATTATTTAAATGTAATTTATAAACATATTTATTTATTTATTTATATTAAATTGAATATGAATTCAACTTTGACCTCGAATAACTTTTGACTGAGTTAATTCATCGAAAAATGACATCAGACATTTTTTGTACAACGTTCAATTCTGTAGAAAAATATTCGATGGAAAATGCAATGCAATTTATCGTTTATTAATTATAAAAAGATTTTTTTTTCCTGTTATTCTTATGGGAAATCGAAAAGTGTGCTGCGGACAGCCTTAATATTAAGGGCTCATATTTTCAGAAGCCAATTTTGGCATCTAAAAAAATATTTTGAGCGCAGTGGAACTACGCTAAATAAGAAAATAAAAATCATTTTTGAAACGCTCTAATATATATCAAAATACCAAATGAAAACAAAAACAGTACAGAAATATGTTTATATTATTATTTCATTTGTTCAAATACCTAATTAGGTACAGTCCGTACAGTCAGTACAGTCAGTACTTATCAAAACAAGTTCTGACAAATTACCAAAATTTTCAATGTGTAAAATATATAATTAAGAGTTAGTATACTATGTATATATGTATTTTACATTTATAGAATTATTGAAATCCATTTACTTCACAATATGATTCTTTTTTTTTCAATTTTTTTTCATCATTCTCTCAATGTAATACAAAAAAATTAATTGTTTTTTTTTTTATTCGATATGGTTGATCGAAATATTTATTGCGTTAATACCATTCTCAAAAAAGAATATAATCGCATCCACCATCTATAAAAATTAACAAGGAAAGAATATACTAATAGAATTAAACGACATATTAAACTTCTCCAGAAGCAATATAAAAAACTGGAGAATAAGATTTTATAAAGATCTATTTTTAATAATATTTTTTACAAAATCTGTCTTATAGCGGTTCTATAGAACAAATACAAAAATAGCATCAAAATATATTTAAAATTGAGTTGTTGGATTTGAAACCTCAAAATATCCAAAAAATTTTAAAATTAGTAAAATAATTGTTATTAGAAATAATGAACACACCTTGACATAGGCATTATTTTTTATTGGTCACCTGATTGTATTATATTTAAAATGTACATAATAGATTATAAAATTAAAATATAAAATATTCATAAATTGGAAATGCACTTAAATTTTATTAATAAAAAATTTAATACTGATTATTGCCTTACAATATTAGTTAGAAAGTTGTATATTTGTTATATTTTTTGAATATAGTATTTTTGAAATTCTAATTGAGTCTTATTTTTCTTGTTAATCCTAACGGAATATAAAACAAGAAAACAAAGAATAAAAAACTGAAAAAAAAATCAAAAATGGCCTTGAACATGATCCCATACAGTGCTAAACAGATAAAAACGACTAAAATGCAATAGAAACTATGTTTGCTTGGTATATGTAAAACTTAATTATAAAAATAATATACACTTACTGTTATTTTAATAGTTGTTATCTTTAGTTTCAGAAAATTTTAACGAAAACGTTGTAGCAAATGAAGCAATCGAGGCGGCTGTGGACAACGGATCGGATGATGACGTGATCGAGGTCGTAAGAGACGAGGCGCCCATCGAAATACTATCAGACGGTGAAGAAATGGAAATCGAGAAATCCAGACTATCAAATCTATCTTTCTCCCAGCCTTTTAATTTCGCAGCGCCAAATACGCCAATAGAAAATACAACAGACGAGAACGAATTTAGTCAACAAGAAGATCCTTTAAAAACCAATTTTTGCCAAATTGAAAATACGTTTACTGTGTTAGGACAAGCAACGACCTCAGTATCAATGGACACTAATTCTAGCTCTTTAGAAGAACTAGGTAAAGCTGACGAAAAATCAAACCACGATAGCAGCGGCGAAAATTGTTTCATAAATGTCACTGACGTGGGAAATTGTTCAGATAACGACGCAGAACAATTAAAACAAAAAGTACAACAAGATCTATATTCATCTTTAGATAAAGATAAATTAAATACAGATATATCTAACGTTCCTATAGATAATGATATTCCTTTGCCCATAAATGAAATTCCTACTGACAATAGTGAGAACATAGAGAAACCATTGTAATAATAAAACACTATAACTTTTCAGTAATGTACCCTTTGGTTTCATAAATTAAATAATCAAAATACGAAGGGCATTTGAAAAGTGCGTAGTTTAGTTTTGACGTGTTGATCGCTATGATCATTGACATGAAAGTTTTTAATAAATTTAATAATTTACTAAATAAAATTAAGTTTTTGTAGAATTAATATGTTAATATTAGGCTTCTTATATAAACAAGTAATAATGATTAAAACAATAAATATTAGGCACATTTCACGCGATCTTAGTTGATTAATGGTATCAAAACATGGTTCAAATACATCATTTTCTAATCTAGATTGATTGATTAACTGAATCGAAATTGATCCGAAAGGATTTTGAGGATATATATGAGGTATAACAGATAACTTTTTTTATTTATATTAATAACATTAAAATTAAGATGTGTATTTCGATTTATTATCATAAAACTGTATAACTTATTTAGATTTAAATACCTTTAATTTTAGTTCGACGTGTGTTAACAGAAAGACGCAGACGAATCATATGATTTTAATTACAAAATTACATTTTAAAATATTATTTTATTTTCATCCTACCTAGATCTTTATTCTAATATACCTTAAGTAAAAAGTATTTCATCATCTAATAAATTGACTTCAAAATAAGTTAAGCTTCTAGGTCTAAACAGAAACAGGAAACGCGTGATTTGGTCAGTTTATATGGATTGGGCAACTCTATCGTCCTAGTTTTAGACAAAATAGCGTTTGAAATATCCATTATGACAGAATTCTGCTATGCGACGATTATTGGGACCTAAATTCACGATTGCGATTGTATCACAATGGTAATTTGGTGGTCATAATGTTATTTTATCATTATTTACTATTAAATGAAAATTTTAACATATTTGTCAAACTTCAGTCAATCGGTCAATATTTCTATAATTTTTTCTATTCTATCCTCTATCATGCCAACACTCTTTTATACCTTAAAGAACGTTTTACACTTCTTGGTACAAACTTAAGTTCCGCAATGAATATTCTTGCTCGAGATTCCTTTCTGTGTCTCTCAATGTTACAGTGATTCCTTCACCGTTAAATCGGTTAAACTATAGAACGCTTTACCCAGGTACATACGGCAATCTGAATCAGTTGACATTTTTAAAAATCGTGTCAAACACTACTATTTGAACAAATAAGAAAAGTACATACATATTTAAGCTTGCATATGTTTTATATGAAAAAGGAAGGCCCATACTCTTATCATTGGTTAACAACTGGATGAAAATCGATATAATGAAGAACAAAAAGAAATTTAAAGATGCTTATGCTTCTGAAGATTATCCAAAAGAGGTCCTTGACAAAAGAAAAGAGTTACAGCCAAAACTTGAAGAAAAAAGGGAGAAGGGGAAATATGCATTTATAAACTATGATAAACTAATTATCAAAGAGAGTAGACCAGAGACCGAGAAACGCAAGAGAGAGCAGACAATCTCTCCCAACGCAATTGAACAGCCTCGAAAACAACAGCTCACAATAAAATCAAATAGACGAAACGCATTCGAAGTATTGAAGAATAGAAGCATTCCCCCCAATGCCACACCCACTGAAAACCAGACTCCAGAACAAAAAGCATAGGATGATATCGTCAGCCCCCGGAACAAAACAAATAAGCAAAAGCGAAATAATAACAAAAATGTAACATTCCCCAACCCGACTGGTCATCGTGGGGAATCAGACCGCCACCCTCCACTTATAAACAAAAGAAAAGACAACAACATAGTAAAAACCTTAAATGTATGTACCTACAATGTAAGATCATTATCATCTAAAGAAAAGTACCTAGAATTGGACTACGCTTTGCAAAACATAAAATGTGATGTTTTAGGACTCTCAGAAGTTCGAAAAATTGGATGTAACATCGAAGAACATCAGAACCACATTCTCTGCTATATTGGACAAACCAAAGGCTTATACGGAGTGGGGTTTTTGATCAAGAAAAAGTATAAAGGAAACATTATTAACTTTAGAGGAATATCTGACAGAGTAGCTCTGCTACAATTGAAATTCGATAGTTTTTTTATATCAATAATTCAAGCCTATGCGCCTACGGAGAGATCATCTGAAGAGGAAATTGATCAATTCTACCAAGACATAGAAACTGCACACTTACTTACTGAAGGAAAAGTTATAGTGATGGGAGACTTCAATGCGAAAATAGGAAGTCCTAATACAAATCACTACCCAGTCTTAGGTCAATATGGTTTTGGAGTCAACAACGATAGAGGAGAGCGCCTTATAAATCACGCCTTTCAATATAAATTATCGATAATGAATACATTTTTTAAGAAAAAAGAAAATCGCAGATGGACGTGGATGTCACCTGACAAAAAAACAAAAAATGAAATTGACTTTATAATGACAAACAACCCGAAACTAATATCAAATATTGAAGTACTAAACATTCAGTTTCCTTCAGACCACAGGCTATTACGAGCAACAGTACGGCTAAATTTCCCAATAAAGAGCAGAAAAGCCTTTGAAACATCACTAACCATTCCAAAAACGGACCACGAAATCAAAAAATACAACGCATATCTAGAAACAAGCATAAATAGCAAAAAAGAAAAAACCAATATTCAAACCTATTACAACTTCCTGGAAGAAAGCATAAAACACAGTCTGAAATCATGTAAAGAAACTAAACAAGAACAACATAAAATATTTAGCGAAGAAACTATACGATTAATTAAAAGACGCACTGAGTTGACACATAAGAAGAACAAAACTAAAGAATTGAAACAAGAACTTAGCAGAATTTATAAAGAGACTAATAGATCGATCAGAAAGGACTACTGCAAACATAGACAAGAAGTCATCACAAGGAACATAATCAATTTTAGAAGTACCAAAAAAGCCTACAAGGAATTGACCACACACAAAACATGGATACAAAAGCTTGAACAAAACTCAGAAGAAACTAAATCAAGAAAAGATGTTGTAAACTATGCAACAAGCTTTTATACAGACCTGTACCGGAAAAGAAATAACAACGAAATCGAAACCGTAGACGAGCATCCAAGCAATAGCATCAAACCAATCGAAAATTCCGAAGTATATGAACATATAAAACGCTTAAAAGTTGAAAAGAGTCCTGGCCCAGATGGGCTTTGCAATGAAGCTCTCAAAATTGGAGCACCAACTTTAACTCAACACTTGTCACAGCTATTCAACATGGTACTAGATACAGAAACCGTTCCAAGTCAATGGTGTAATTCGGACATAATTCTGATTTTCAAAAAGGGCAATCCGCTGGAAATCGGTAACTACAGACCCATAAGCCTTCTGGCGAGCACATATAAACTTTTTTCATCAATACTTCTAAAAAGAATAACACAAGACATTGATAAATTCCAGCCAAAAGAGCAAGCAGGTTTCCGATCCGGATTTAGCACAATAGACCACATACAGAGCCTGGAGCAAGTTATAGAAAAATACCGAGAGTATAACAGACCTCTTTATGTGGCCTTCATAGACTTTTGCAAAGCCTTCGATAGCATCAGCCACTGTTCGATCTGGAACGCATTGCTACATTCAAAAGTGAATCAAAAATATATCAACATCCTAAAATATATTTATAGAAACAGTACGAGCAGGGTAAGGTTGGAAGTCAGAGGAAGTAAAATAAACATTGAACGTGGAGTCAGGCAAGGAGACCCTTTGTCACCAAAGCTTTTTATCGCAGTGCTTGAAAACATATTTCGAAAATTAGATTGGTCTAAAAAAGGAATACTAATCAATGGAAGATATCTAAACCATCTAAGATTCGCTGACGACATAGTCTTATTAGCTGAAACTTCTACGGATCTCGAGGAAATGATGAGGTCGCTGGATAGCGAAAGTTCAAAAATTGGTTTAGAAATGAACGCAAGCAAAACGAAAATAATGACCAACAGCCTAAAAAGACCTATTGTAATAAAAGGAAATAACATAGAATATGTCAGCAGTTATACTTATTTGGGGAAGCAAGTATCATTTAACAAGTCCAATAATGAAGAAGAAGTAACGCGTAGAATCAACATAACCTGGAAAAAATACTGGTCACTAAAAGAAATTTTAAAAGGGAATTATAGTTTGCATTTAAAAAAGACAATTTTTGACACATGTCTCTTACCATGCTTACTGTACGGTTGTCAGACTTGGGTTTACACCAATAAAGTTAAACAAAAAATTAAATGTACCCAAACAGCTATGGAAAGGAGCATGTTGAGACTCAGGAAAATTGACAAAATAAAAAATAAATATATCAGACAAAAAACAAAAATAACTGACGCTCTAAAACATGCACTCAAACTTAAATGGAGGTGGGCAGGGCATATCGCACGTTGTACAGATAGTAGATGGACCATAGAAACCACACGATGGAAAGGCCCTCAGGGAAAGAGGAATGTTGGCAGACCTGTAAGACGGTGGGCTGACGATATTGTCCAGGTGTCAGGAAATGACTGGACAAATACGGGCAAGGACAGAGATTTGTGGGAAAAGCTGGAGGAGGCCTTCACCCAAAAAGGGGTCCATATTTTAACATAGACTAAGTACATTAATACTAACACTTGAAATGTAATTTAAAAATATGGAATAAAAAGGCTTTTTATTTATTATTATTATTTATGTTTTATATGAGATTTAAATAGTATATGTATGTATGTTTGTATGTATGTATGTATGTATGTATGTATGTATGTGTGTATGTATGTATGTATGTATGTATTTGCGCATTTATATAAATCACAAATCGAAAACCTCGAACAATAGACTTTATGCACCGTTTCCACCTTTCCAATTTTTCATTTAATCCGTTCATAAGGTTGCCTGTAAGAGATCACTTTTAGTGATAAGGCATACTTTGATGTGAGTGCAATAAAGTATTTATCTATCTGTCTATGTATCGGCTTTTGACACAATTGTAATAGCAGATTTTCGCTGAACCAAGTTACACACATGGCTTGTTTATTTCTGATATTAAGATAGATCTGATTTCAGCAGACATCGGAGCTAGATACGTGACGATGCGAGGTCGAAGGGTATTGATGATTGGAAACCATCGGTTCATGAGGCACTATGATGGTAGAGGTGGTCGTACCAGGTGGCGTTGTTGTAAGTCGTTCAACCGATGTCGAGCGATCGCTATTACTTCCGGCGACGTCATCAGGAAGCTTAAGAACTTCCACAATCATTAAAATTATCTAAATGTGACTACGTAGAAAACTATTTAGAATTATTTAGACAATAGCGAAAATCAATTTTATTTAATGAAAAAGTTTATTTTTTGCACTTATATTTTTATTAAATAAGATTAAAATTATCTCATGATTATGACAGTAAATAATAAAAAAAAAATCGTTTCTTAGAATTTTTATAATATATTTTAAATATTTATATTTTAATTTATTTTGATGTTAAAATTAATTGTTATTTGTTAAATCTAAACAATTTTGATCTTAGTAGAATTAGATACTTTTAAGTAGAAAATCATGTACATATAACAAATACCTTATCTCAATTTTTTTACTCGGCATAATTTATGTGTATATACCTAATAAAATATGATATTAACGAAATAAGAGCAATTTCTACAAGACGGCACGGCAATGTGCTTTTTTCTGTTCGATGTCAAGCCGGGCCCGTTTGCCATGTGAAACTTCTTACCTAATTACTTATATAATACTTTTTCATGTTATTTCTAAACTTACTTATATTAACGATCTCCAATTGAACATAATTGATTAAAGTTATTTTTTATTAAAAAATAATAGAAGAAATTAATTTTTAAGGTATAATGTAACAATGTGAAATAATTTTCGTATTCTGGTTCACCATATGTATATATAATAGCTTTGTAGCAACATATTCAGTAGATAAACAAATACTGCCACTATAATTAAAAACTAATAAAAAGTTTTTATTGTACCGGTAAATTTTTTGATATTTAGTTTGAAAATATGCCCACAGATAACTCAAACACTGAGCGAATTATATACCTAAACTTGTCAGATCTTTAAACGAAATTAATTAGTCTTTTAACGGGGTTATAAAATAATATTACAAAAATTATATTATAATTTAAAAAAAATAAACAAAATATTTCATCTTCCGGCCACGTTAAATTTCCACGCGATGAGAAAATTTCAGTTTCTTAAATAAAGATAAATATGTTTTCTATGTTAAGGTCGATCCAAACTCTTATATCGATTACGCTTCTTGTAGTCCGTAAAGGAGATGGGGTCTAGTGGACGAAAATGTAATAATCAGAGATATCGATTAAGATATTGGTCTTTTTCTTTTATTTGAAAATATAAAAAATCAGCTCGATTCTGAATCTGGAAGCGGAGAAAAATAAGAAATATAGTTTTCGTCAAATTAATTAGTTTTCGATTCAACTATAATCGATTACAGAATTCAAAACGAAAAGGTTTGCACCAGTTAATTAACTCAAAGTATTTAGATGCACAATTTACATTTCCTAGATGACATTTTAATAATAAGAAGAATAAATTATGAAATACATTCAAAGGGTTTTTTTTTTATCGTAGACGTCTTTTCGATAAATCCATTCCTGATATTTATTTATGGTTTCAAGTTATTGATATTTGTAATGAGTTTTCAAACATACTTCACTAATATGACTAACATTAGTGTTTTAAGAACTTAGTGATCGGGTTTTTTTTATAGACATTGTAACATAAACGTAAACATGTAAATACCTAACTCCGCTCTCAGATAGCCAAATATATAGAGAATTTTCAGCGAGGTCCCCATAAGCCTAAATGCATTAATGATACAATTTTCATTTAATTTCATTCTAGCCCAAGAATGTATGGAATCGTTTCCATCTCCCTTACGTAACAAAAATAAATGTGTTCATTCGTACTATACCTATGTTTCTTCTGAATCCAACTACAATTAACTTACCACTCCTTACCAGTTGTCTTAGGTTATGGACACAATTAAATAGTATCATTTGACTAAATACCTGTACCTAGGGTTGCCAGGCGTCCGAATAAAGCCGGACATAGTTAGGCTTTTTAGGATTAAAAAAAAATTGTTGATAAATGTTTATCTAATGTGATTTAATTTTGACTGGTTAATAATAAAGTACTTAAACTGATTGGGCATTCGATTTTTTTTTATATTTCATTAAAATTTAACAAGATTTATGGTAATAAACAAAAAATTTTGATTTTACATTAAAAAAATTATCTACCTATTAATACTGAGACAAAAATCCTCAATAATGTAGGATGTCCGGCCTTTTTACCCAAATGTCCGGTCAAATTGGCTGGTCTGTCCGGCTATTAGTTGTGGTGATCTGGCAACCCTACCTGTACCGGATATACTCGTACTCGTATTATAAGTACAATGACCGAATATTGATGATAAATGAAATGTGTCGCGTCAACAATGGTTCAATGTCGGTTTAAAACTGATTCGTCAACTTCTTCTTAAGTTCAGAGTTTTTGAGTCTTTGTTGTATAGAAATACAGTCACACCTGGCCAATCCAACACCAGACCGACATCAAACTGTGTTCGACATTGCATTATGGATCGATCGTGATGGTGATAAAAGTCTAAAAATTAATGGGAAAAAAATAAACATATTTTACTTCTATATTCACTTAAAAATTTATAAATAACAAATATGTATGATTGTCGTATGTCTAAGGTTGATGGTTTGTCGTTTAAAGAAATAACCCTGTTCTTGGCAATCTAATTTCTTTTCCAAAACTAAACGAATGTTTTCTTTCCAGTTGAAGTTATATATGGTGGTGGTTACCCAAAGCTTATGTACTGCGGTTTTCTATACAGACCACACAATGCGTATCGACAGAGGAGGCTGCAACTGTGGTACTGCAAGTATAGGAACACGAGGCAGTGTAGGGCCATAGTCAGGACTATGGACGGCAGGATCATTAAAAATGAAGAAACGCTGTACCATACTTGCATATTTCACAACCGACGTAGAAAATAAATTATGTAATCAAAGAGTTTAATAAATATATCCAGGGAAATACTATAGTAGAGGCAAAGTTGACTAGTGACTATGCTGCTTAGGTGCCCTTAAGGAAATAGAGACATAAGACCCCAAATTTCGAAACATCTAAGGTTATACAAGGCTCAATCCGGTTCTAAGTAGTTGAATTTAACTCTTGCCAGAATATTTATATTTATTTATAGTTCAATTAATCCTATAACATTACTGTTTTGGTAACATTACTGTTTTGGTACCAACCAATATGGTAAAATTATAAAGTGATATATTATATAAGTAACAAAAAAAAAATACTATAAAGAATTTAGAACCTGGTTTATGTACTTTTAATTTTTATATTTTGATTTATCACTAAAGCTATCACTAAAGAATAATTTAACGTACATATAAGAATTCATATATAGTTTAATTCTAGTCTGATGAAATGTTTATATATACATAAAACTGTCTATAACATGAACATGTTAACACATCGTCCAATGACAACGTATTTTGTTCCTATAAAATCGCAACAGATTTTGTATATTATTGATATTTATGGTATTTATATGTAAATTTAGAGTAAAACAGAACCAGCCGGGCTAGCATGCGTACTGAGATATCTCTTGACGAGATAGACAGATAATATATCTACATAAAGTATTTTCTCGATTACCCTAACATGCGCAGTACGAGAGACAAAATTCTCTTCCGAAGAAAATTAATTCAAATTACTTTATCTCGTCGATAAGATTCTTCTTCAAACGTCAAAATTACGTCAAAATTCGACAAAATTACTATGTCATGTTAGCTCCCGTAGAGATAAATACCACAGATAGGGGAGACCGGGGATAGTTGACTACTTTTTAACTAAATCATTCATTTTTTTTGTGTTTTTATATATATAGAAAATAAAACTGCATAAATGGATAGAAGAACTATTAAACTTATAAAAAAATATAAAAACTAGTCCATTATTTAATAAAATGATCATAATTTAACGCATTTTACAGAATACGAACTCTTAGTCAATTTACCCCGGTTCCGGGGTAAATTGACTATATGCCCGGGGTAAGTAGACTTACGTATCAATAAGTGACAAATTATGAGAAAAATCAAGCAATAAAACCTTTTTTTATAATTTAACAAAACTTTCTATTCAAAAACAATTTTAATCGGGTACAGACATTATCTTACAATAAGTCTTTAACAAAACTATCAACTCCTAGTTTTTATTTAAACATTTATTAGTTTTATTAATTAAACAGTTTTTAATCAACTTAATATCTTATAATATAAGTCTTTCAAAAAACTATCAACTCTTATTTTTTATTTAAACATTTATTAGTTTTATTAATTAAACAGTCTTAAATCAACTTTTCTTACGCTAGAAATTAAATGCACATTTTTATCGCTCTGTTGAAATTATAGTAATTACTAAATTTCTATTTTTAGTATTTAAACTTAATTATCTATATATTTGTTTTATCATCAAAAGTATAAATCATTTTGTTTAAAATAAACTCTTAATCAGTCTCATATTAATCTTTCTATTCTTCAAAAATAAAAATAAAAACAGACAAGCTATCAGTCTTCAATATCAGAAGTGCAATGTTTGCATTCAAAAAACATTAGATTACCTCTTACACATTTGGAATGAGCCCATAACTTACAAGTTATGCACTGAACCCATTGTTCGCCTGGAACACTATCGACGTAGAATTCAGTGCACTCTAAACAAATCGTACTCTCATCATCTGAATTTAAAGCATACCGTCATTTTCATCGACGGTATATTCCTTTGCCCTTTCCTTTGTCCTTTCTTTTTCCTTTTTCTATTCTGTTCTTTGTATCTGTTTTTTTCTTCTTAAAAGTTTCTCTTTTGTTTTTCATATCTAAAAGATTTAGTTTTTCCGGGGTGTCGGTATATATAGTACTTTTACGTTTCTGAATATTTCTTCTATTTTCTAAGAGTGGCGACGCTTTTGGAAAGGGTTTTAGCTATTCAAATGTTGCTGATGAAGTTGAGGCTAGGCTTAGATTATGTAAAGATGGGGGCATATTTGCTTCTGTAGAATGAACGTTTTCTGGTGTTTTGAGGTTTTCTCTCAGTTCTGGTTCAAATAGAGAATTGAATGTTTCATCAAAAAGAGAAGGTGAACTACATTCAGTACTCAAAGATCTTGTAGGAGAGGGTATTGTGGTAGTAATCTGATCTGTATTTACAGATAAACATTGTGGTGTCAGATAGTAAGATTCAGTTATTGTATGGTGATCAGGAATTGGAACCTCTTCGATAATATACAACCTGTTTGATGCATCGGAAGTCGATGGAACAGCAACTGTGCTCAAATCACACGCTGAAGGATTATCAACATCACGGGAAGTGAGCATCGGCCTATCTGTTACATACGAACCACTAAACTCGGAGTCAGGAAAAATGTTTTCATTCAGTGGTGAAATCCCGGATACTCTGAATCCTGATTGAATATTTTGAATTGTAGCAGCCAATGGTAGTGACGTTTTAAGTAATAGTTTTTCCCGGGTTACTAGCCAGCCAGTTGTCACATGCTCGGTTAAAATACTTGTTCAAATTATATTGGGGTTGGTTGACTAACTATTCAACCAGCCCCGAAAGAAATTAGTCTACCAACCCCAGACACCATTTTAAATTTCAACGGCATGGGTTACCTAAACACTGCCATCAACTTAAGAAATAATACATGAAATATAATTAATATGAACTCACGAAACACTCTGACTAATAGGAAAATGGTTAACATAAAATGTGTAGGTGTCAGATGAAAAAATATGCAATGTAGAAATTTTACTTTCATTGTAAGAAAACAAAAAACATGTCACTGCTCCAAAACGAAGTGTACCCGTGATGTGGTGTTTTGGACAAATGAGCGGGGTACGGAGCGTAATATACGACTGTGAGAGGAAGACGCAAAATTTGTACCAGTGACGAGTTTTTTTCGATTAGTCTACCTACCCCTATAGGCAACTATCCCCGGTCTCCCCTATCTAAAATTTAATGTTATCTCTTCTATCGACGTAACGAGAAGAGTATCACGTGCACGCATGTTAGCTACTGTAGACATAGAGATATAACACGAGAAAAGGGGTAGACAAAGTTTGTCGTGCGCGCATGCTAGCCGGGCAGGTGATAATTCAATGAAGGGAGCTAAGGCTCTTACCAAATCGCTTATTTAAACAAGACTTTTAAAGACATGTTCCACGATTTCACCCGCTTTTAGATTTATCGCAGTTCCGATATTATATTATAGTGCAAGCGGTTATAATTTTTAGTGATTACGAACAAACAAATGTCTTATATTTGTTGTATTAGTAAATACTTAAGAAAAACTTGTTTGAAGGAAGAAATAGGACTTACAAATTAAAAAAATTAAAACTTTTTACTTCATAAGTGGAATCAAACAAACCCAGCGCCTGGTTTTTAGAATAAGTACAATTACTATAAAAAAGTATCCTATTTGATTTTATTTAAATATTTACTATTTTAGTTACTTTTTTCTAAAGTAAATTTCGTTCAAAAATTATGATTTATTTAAATAGTCTCGTCATCCATAAAATGCGTTCGCAAGGAGAAGTTAGTGCAAACACATGATTGATGATTCTTTCATTTATTTAGTTATACTCGTAGGAATATATATATATATATATATATGTAGATGCTTGTCATGATTTGGGCATTTACGTTTGGGTGTGTTTTCTGACCTCCGACACAGAATAAAAATTCTACTAAGGGGCTGTTAAGGGTTTATTTTATTGTTACTGGACAACTTTAATCGTACTTTATTCGTAAAGACTACTTAAATTTCTTATACTTTTGTACTTGACAGGAACAAAATATATAACGCTGTGTAAGAAAACAAAACAATATTCATTGTAAATATTTTTATTATAAAAATTACATATCAATAACCTATAACATACAACACGTTAAAATATCTAAAGATTTATAAAGCTTAATACGAATGAAGGCACTCATCTAACCCTTAAATAGAACACATTGTAATAAAGGAATGGTTTTGGCTTGGTGTGATATTTAACTTTGTCGATAAGTTATATAGTCGAACAAAACAAACATATATAAAATTATTGAAAATCTTATATAAAAATAAGTTAACTGCTTCTCGAAAAATATTTCAAATATTTTAAATCCTGTAAATTTGGACGAATTATATGAACTACGTGTATAGGCTCAAAATCACCAAGGTGCAGAATTGGCTTGGCTAGTAATTTAATGTATTAAATCTTAACTTTTTGAGAAAAGAAAATTAATGAAATATTACAACTAACCTGTTTTGTGTGTACATCAAATAATATACTTTATTAAAGAAGTAAATTTTAAATGAAATCAATATAAATGCAGAGAAGTCATTTCGGGAACGCGTCCTAATGTAGGATCTTCAAAAACAAGTCCCAAAATACTAATGAAATATTCAAGGTATTTAACTCAGTCATTACTTAATATACCGTATTTTTTATACAGAATCTAGTTCTGAAAAAGATACTAAAATATTATTTTATTTTTAATTATAAAAATGCAAAAAAAAGTTTGTCCGATAGCGCATAAGTCATTTCAGTGAACGCATTGATAACTGAACAAAAATAATTTTAATTGAACACAAGCATTATTTTTCAACCGTCACTCGTCAGTAGAAGAAACAAACAACGACAAAGTCGGCTGTCAGTGTATTTATCGGCAAATAAATAAATATATAAGTGGTAAGTACCTTTCAATTCAGTATCGTAACGTGTTTGTTACATTTAATTATTGATGTGATTCTTTTTTACGGCCGGAAATAACAAAGTAACCTCAAATGTATTACTTTTGACAAAATCAGGTCGCATTTATGATGGCCGCTGAATAATCTAAGTGCGCGCTTATTTTAAATCGTCATTTTGAGAACGGTCATTTCTGGAACGTTCCCGGACATGATGTTACGTTCCTTGCGTTCTTAGAATGATAATTATTGTTTTAAAGAACGATTCCCTTACACTTTTCATTGAATTATTTTACAAATTAGTTGTTTTTTTTTATTACCTCCAGAGAGAAGAAGGTATAGGGCGAAAACCAAAAATGTTAAAACTTTATTATAATAAGAATTTATGAACGTAAATTTTCTGAAGTGCAATTAATATAGCAATATAAATAAATAGCTTTGTTAATTAAACTGTTGTCTATAATTTAAACATTTCCTTACTCTATACCTTATGATATTAATATCATAATTTCGGTAACATTTACGAGTACGTCATTCCGGGAACGGTTGGTCATTTTCGGGATAATATTTCAATAAAATACGAATCAATTAGCATTAAAGCTAAGCCTAGTTAACAACATTAAAGAACTTGAATTCTGTTCATGTAGCGTTAATTCCATTAGCTCCAAATAATTTGAAGTTTCTTAAATACGCATGATAGTAGCAACTTTTTGACATATTTTGCTTATAAAAGATTTTGTATTTATTGTTTTTAATATTGTTTATATACTATGGATACATAATATATCCATGTTATTAAACAATCCTTAAGTTATGTACTTTGTTTTGTTTTTGTATATTTTATCCAACATAGAAAAACGTTCCGAATTGATGGTTTTGTGTAAGACATTCACTAAAAAGCAATATTTAAAAACAGTATAGAATTCTGTACGCTGCCCTGTCAAAGTTTAAAAAAATCAAATTTTGCAACAGTATAAACCAAAAGCCATCATTATAGCTTCAAATATTTTTTTTTTGGCATAAAACCTATTTTGAAATTTGCAACCTTGGTGATTTTGAGCCATAAATTGATGACCGTATAAAAATGATCCAGTGTTAGCTGTGATTGTGTTCTAAAAACGATCTTACAATAACGCTGTTGTACGTAGTCAGACTCGCTCTGCAGCCAAGCTGGATGCGTTTGTTACAAGTCCACCTAATTTTCTTTTTATAACATTCGTGTTTTATGAACTTGTGGTCCCCAACATGCACTACGAGGTGGCCTCGGTTGGAGAGACCAAAACGAACTGCAAAGAAACGAGTCAAGATTAGTTGTAGCCATATTAGAATGTTAAAGTTACGATAATCTAAAATTGTGCCATTATATTTTTGTTTATAGTTTTTTAATGGTAGTTTTATCATTGTCCAATTTATACTTAAAGATTATTTCAGATCGAGTACCATGATGTAGTAAATTTAGTTTCAATCTGTAATAATCTTTTCCGTTGAATTATTTCGTTGTTTAAAATACTACGAATATTGTTGTTGACAGGTATGGAAATCTTGTAAATAAAAAATATGATTGTCACTATATTTTTATTGCATACGTCTATTCAAATTACAACATTAATAATTTTTTGATTATAAATGTAATCGTTTCGTTAAAATTAAAGTTATCACACAATCAATAACTTTTTATTGCTCTCAGTTATCTCATTCATTTTCTAACAAATAAGTTCCTATCCCAAATTTCGTTACCATATTATTAAAACAAATAAAATCCGATAATATAATTAATTCGCACGAATAATTTAAGTTAAATTAACTAAATATAAAAAATCGGTTTGTTCATACAGTTTTTCGTTACAGTCGGTCTGATCGGCACCGGCATCGACTGTTTCGCCTCCTACTGCCTCAGCAAACAAGGCAAGATGGGCATCAACGTCGGCGGCTACAGGTTCAGGTTTAACGGTTGCGCCAGAAACGGTAAAATAAGATGGAGATGCTCCAGAGGGCCCTGGTGTAAAGCCGCCCTCCACACTTATAGAGGAAGGATAGTCTACATACAGAGCACACATAACTGTGGTCCTAAACCTCCCAGCTAAAGAATTACAGATATGTGTTAAAGTTTCAGATAGTTATCTGACATATAACACTAACCAAACGATAAAATTTTCCGATATGTTCTTTCTGTTTCATCGTCAAACTCCACTTTATCTTTCAGATATTAAATTTATGGTTTAAAAAAAAGTTGAAATTTGTTTCTTAGTTGGTGTGAAACAGGCCTAAGGTCTAAGTTTTAGTTTTCACGCCCTGCTGATAAAGATAGCCTATCTCTTATATTCTATCAGTATCTTATGTGCGAGATAATCATTGTCAGCAACCAGTAAAAGTGGCCCTTATGATCATTTCCATTATATTTTGACATTATTTCCGAACAAACTGTCAGTTGCCGTTACGTAACTTCCTCTAAACATGCACGTGAACCAACCAAACGTATTTTGTATATATTTAAATATTATTTAAGCTCATGTTGTAAATTTTTACACATATCAAATATTTTATCTTATACAATAATTGTAAGAATTCACGATTTTTAGTCGTGTTCTCTTCATTAATTTAACTTGTATAACAAGAAAATAATTATTTCGTATAACCACGACATATGTTAACTTTCTTTGAAATATCAATATTAATATAAAAATAAATATGTTTAGTGAATAATTTAATAGATTTATATAAATGCTCGATAAGTCTAGCTCTATTAATAAACGTCTAATATAGAAATGATCGTCGCTACTTTAAAGTTAAACAGTACAAAGTTTTCACTGTAAATTCAAAGTTTGATACTAGATCGTATTAAATCGTTTATATTATATTACATAGGTACATATAACATATATAATATATTTTACAAAATTTATATCAACAATTAAAATAAGTTAACAGGGTTATTAGAACGTTATGAGTTCTAAAACATTACTTAATTATTTATTTCCTTGATGGTACAATATTAAATTTGTCCAATGGTATATTTTTATATGTACAAAATCGTGTAGTTAAAATATTGTACTCTGAATCTGTACACTCGAACGGGAATAAATCCCATAGCGTTATTAGACTGTAAAAGATCTGGTAAAAAGTTCAAAAAGTATTATAACTGTTTAGTAAATATATTAGGGACGTAAATATTTTGCCAAATAAAATGCCAAAAGCTAACGCATATTGAAGATTACGTCTAATATTCTTGTTTCTTTCTTAAAAATCTTTCTTAATTTGTCTTGTCTTAATTTTATAAAACTCTGCAATATGCGATAGTTGTAATTAACATTAATATATCAACCTATAAACTTTATAATGTTATAATTATCATGTAATAATTAGATATTTACCGGTTTTTGTAGTTAAAAAAAATGAACAAGAATTATTACAAAGTTATTTTATATAATATATATTATATTTGATATTATTTATAATAATAATAATAATAATATTCTTTATTGTACACCATAAAATAAACAAATACAGTAATTAAGCAATAAAAGATGTACAAAGGCGGTCTTATCGCTAAAAGAGCAATCTCTTCCAGACAACCTTTGGGCATAGGACACGACACAGTAGCAGCGGTTAGGAAGTGCACAAAAATAAGAGAAAGTAGACATAATAATATAATATAACATAAGTAAACATACGAAACAAAGTAAATATCAAAATATGTACCTATACACAAACACTTAAATATACATAAATATACAATACATACACATATATATACATACAAATATATATACATACATATACATACAAATATACATACATATACATACAAACATAATGACTAAGAAATTCATGGTGTAGTTAGCGACAAATAGTGCTGCTTAAGACAGCTCTTAAAACAAGCAAGCGATTGAGCTTGTCTTATTGGAATAGGAAGAGAGTTCCACAGGCGGACAGCTTTGACGGTGAAGGAATCAGAGTAGAAGGAAGTTGAGTGGGAAGGAGTTTTTAAAAGTAAATTTAAATCTGACCGTAGGGAACGTTCGTGGGAATTACAAAGAAGGTGAATCGTTCTTTAAGGTATTTAGGAGCATCAGGATTAAAAAGTATGTAATAGAGAAGTGAAAGCACATGCGTATTCCTGCGAAGGCGAATTGGGAGCCACTTGAGTTTTTTGCGAAAGTCGGAGACATGGTCATATTTGCGCAAACCAAATATAAACCTTATACAAAGATTCTGAAGGCGCTCAAGCTTATTTAGTTGCTCCTCTTTGAGATCCAGAAAACATGTATCTGCATAGTCAAGGATTGGTAAAAGTAGCGATTGTGCTAACGCAATCTTAGTAGGCATAGGAAGGAAGTGTTGAAGTCGTCGGAGTGAACTTGCAGCTGCAAACAATCTCCGGCTAAGCTCAGTTAACTGAGTTGACCAAGAGAGATACCTATCAAATATTACACCTAAATTTTTCACATTGTCACTAAAGTTCAATACAGTATCATTGAAAAGTACAGTATTATTATATATTTATAAAGTATTTATTTAATTATTTCACAGAAAGAGATCGCTTTCCGTAGTAGGATCAAATACAGGGTATGCTTGTTTTACAAGCATTTCGAATAATTTTCAAATTATGTAAAAAATATCTAATATAATACAGATTAATATTTTATTGTATATTTATTTTTAAAGTAGGAGAATATAATGTGTAATTTAAATAAAATTTAGGTACATAAGTAGTTAATACATAGTTAGGAATAATCTAGTATAATCAGATTTTGTCACACATATTACATAAGTATTTGGCTATATTCTTTGTAAAACTTAAACATCAAAAACGAAAAAGAGAAAGTATTTTTTGTCTCAAAACATTATTTTTTTAACTTTGAAGTAACCATTCTTTGTTTTAAAGAGTATCTTTGGTCGGTGGTTGTGAGAGAATTCTTCGTGTATTATCCTGCTATCGTGTACCATAACGTAAGCCTTACACTTCGGATACGCGGTACAGTCCCACCGACGACTTTTATTCTTATTGTAGAAGAAATGATTTCTATAGTAAAGCCTATCACGCATATTCCCATTTTTATAAAAAAAACTCCTGAAAAAACTATAAGGTATATTTTTTTTTTTTTGTTTATTTGATTTTGAAAAAGTTTTTTTTTTGTTTAACATCGCACCCAATTAGAAATCGATAGCATGTTTCTACAAATTTCATGTTCGATTACAAATTAAATTGAAGAATTGTTCAATCATAAATCACCATTGATTATTTAGTTATGAACTATATAAATAGAAATCTTAAAACATTTATTAGTTATAATTTTTTTTTTTTTATCTTATGCGGTTGACCAAAATCAGTCAAATTATTTTATTATCGCAATAAGTTCAATTCAAAAATAGGGTCAAAAAAATTGACATCACATAATTTTGACCCCATTTTTACATTAAGCACAATGAGGGAAGATTTTATTCATTTTAAATGAAAAAAACTTTTTCAGAATGATTTAATTGTACCTAACTTACTTCTTTACTTAATTCTACTACTTCTACTGACACAATCGAATGTATCTTCCACTAGACACCTTCACAATAGCCTTTTTATCGTGTGTATGTTCAGTATTTCTCTCTCGTATAATCATATTATTGTCGATCTTCAAATGCGCCTTACAATGCGCTGACATGGTACACGCCCATTTGAAAAGATTCGCTGATTTATTCTTTTTGTAATAAGTATATCCATCCAACAAAACAACATTCTTTCCATTCATCATTGTTATTAATTCGGCTAAAGAAAATGTAAGCACAGTTAATGATTTGTTAAGACAATTGAGAAAAAAATATCGTCACATACTTAAAATACTAAATGGTGAACTACACGCTATAATTTGTTGCGATTATCGGATGCAAACGTCCGGCTCCGACGTTTACCTCTCAAATGTAAGATAAAAAAAAAAATCGTATGAGTAAACGTTACCAGCACGGAGTATAGATAACAAGGAGTCCGAACGTAATGTTGAAAGAACGGCATCAATTTAGGGGACAGATATTTTGTCGATAGGGCGCGCTACCTTTCAAGATTGCTCTAAACTAGAGTACTCGTTTAAATACTTACAAACTACTTAAAAAATATTTTGAGAAACCTGGAATTAGTTTTTAATAAAAATAATTCTAAAAAATATTTTAATATTTCTTATTTAATTTATTTTATTTCTACATCCACGAGTATTCGTATTATTTGTAATAATAATAATAATAGTATCGGTACATCCAGGATAAAAAGAGAACTATGATCAGAGTTTATTATTGTGTACATAAATAACGTGAAAAATCCTATAAGGTTCGGAATCCTTGTAATCTATACTCCGTCATTACCAGCATGATATTCGACATAAAAAAATATTGTCGCCATAACATCTCCGTTCTATCATACAGGAAAATATAATATAATTAATATTTATACGTCATATTAAAATATTATTTAAATCGAAATAAGATTTAAATATATTCAATTCAACGGAATATGCAAGCAAAACGTGCCATAATTATATGCAAGCTGTTCTCAACGTCGCATACTCGTGAAATGACAAGCATTACGCCTCTCACGCCCATGACATTTACTTGCATGCATGTTATGCCACGTCATGTTTGCATATGAATTTCGGACAATAGTTTTGTTATTTAATTACTACAGAACGTTAAATGTTTATAATTCAGTATGTTGTTGCAACATTAATGTTAGTGAAATGTAAAAACCTGTCTACCTCCATTACTCACATACGTCTCCCAGCGGTTGTGTTACAAGTAAGTTACCGTCTACGGTAGTGATCGACGATATTGCCAAATTATACTCGTATTATGTATATTATCTTTGTGTAATTCGATGTTTGTAAAAATAAAACTAGTCAATCTTAAAACATTTTTTATTCTTCCAAAAAAAACTCTCCCAAAAAACGTCTCAAAAAAAATATCACACACGCACACACACACACACACACACGCGCGCGAGCGCGCGCGCACACGCACACACACAGACACACACACACACATATAAAGTATACATAAGTACCTAAGTGTAAAATAAACCAAATTAGAAGTTCCATGTGTTTAACCGAAAAAAAAACCAAATGCCATAAAATTAAGTTAATATGTAAAAAATATCTAGGGGGAAGTCCCTTAAGGCTGGATGGGTCCTAAAACCGGACAGGATTTTAATCAGTGCAAGAAAGCGCACCAGTTTGTTACTTGTGTCGCGGTTAGCAACTTCCTCCGAAATGAAGTAGGGGGGGATGACGCTAACGAGTCAGTGCCGTTTCGTTCGTCCTGTAGATTAGTTCAAATTTTGAAGACAGTAAAAATTTTGTTCGAGATATTTTTTTTAGTCTGTAAACTAATTGAAACAAGAAATAATATTGGTTATTGTTGATAATTATTGCTACGTTAATAATCTGTCATAATTCATAAAAAAATTTATGATCCGTAAATAATTCACAATGTGAATAAGGATTTTTCTTTAATGTACCCAAGGATCCCTAAGATCGGACACTCAAAAGGTCCCCTAATGGAGGACAGTTTTACAGTTAGATTTTTATTATTGTAGTAATTAATGTCGTATTTTGTTTATTAGATTAAATAAGGCTAAACCTAAACCAAACAGTAAGAATATTCCCAAATGCAAAATATTGAAAAAGCCATTGATACAGTGATGTTAAAAATATTGTCTATAAGGAAATTATCTGATATCTATAATATACTAAAAAGTACCCTGTCCGACTACATTAAAAAATTTAAACGAGGAGAAGAAATAACAATTCCATTAAAAGAAAGCCGATTTGACTTAACCTTTTCCCAGAAGTACGAAGAAGCTTTAATTGCGCACGAGGTAGATATGTCAAATAGGTCCCTTGACAAGAAAAGAATTTCTAAAATTGGCATTCGATCTCGTTAAGAAAATAAAACTAAACCATTGATTTAAGAGAGCAAAAACATCTCACTAGTAAGGATTTTTATTATAACTTCATTAAACGCTATCCTGAATTAATAGACCACAAGTTGAAAACGTTTTGTTTGTTAAAATATTTTTTAAGTACAAATAACAAAGGAAAATTTGACTGTACGATATTAGGTCACCTTTTTCCAAGTGTTCTTTTAACTATATAAGTTGTTACTTAGTACCTACTACATCTAAAGTAATATTTGAGACTGATTACATATCTGTGTTTGTTAAGGATATAATAGAGAGTTATTTTTACCTAAATAAACAAATTAAACTGTCATGAGTTTTTTTATTATTGCTGAGATTCCGTAAGTGTCGGTTACTCGGGAGCTTCCCCCCTAATGTTATAGAAAAGATTAATATTTTATTGCATTTTTATTTTTTAAAGTAGAAGAATATAATGTGTAATTTAAAGAAAATTTAGATACATTAATAGTTAATACATACTTAGGAATAATCTAGTATAATCAGATCTTATCACACACTAGCTGTGCCCCGCGGTTTCACCCGCGTTATTTAGAGGGAAAAATGTATTTGAATATATTTAAACACTGTAACAGAAGGTACCCACCTCGTTGGTCGAGTGGTCGCAAGCGTTACTGCCGAGCAAGGGATCTCAGGTTTAATTCCTGGGTCGGTCAACGTATTATTGTTTTTTATTTTTCGAAAATTCTCAGTAAAAGAGTGATGTGATATTTACTTTAAAAGTGGCACTATAGTTAAAACATTTCTCGAGAAGAGAAATAATAAAAGATGCACCGAAAGCTCTCAAAAAAGATTATATTTTCCCGTTTTTGTAACATTTCTTATTATAGCTCATCCCCTATTAGTCATAGCGTGATGTTATATAGCCTATAGCCTTCCTCGGTAAATGGGCTATCCAACACAAAAAGGATTTTTTAATTCGAACCAGTGGTTCCTGAGATTAGCGCGTTCAAACAAACAAACAAACTCTTCAGCTTTATTATATTAGTATAGATAACTTGAACAAAGTACGTTTACAGTCACGTTCTATTACAAATTGAATTGAAGAATTGTTCAATCATAAATCAGCATTTATTGTTTAGTTATAAATTATATAAATAGAAATCTGTCGTAGTTTTTTTTTAATTATCTTATGTGGTTGACCAAAATCGGTCAAATCATTGTAGGTATTATCGCATTAAAAAAAAAAAAACAAAAACAAAGCCAAACTACTGCATTTCATGACATCACATCATTTTGACCCTATTTTTACATTAAGCACAATGAGTGAGGGAAGATTTTATTCATTTTAATTGAAAACAACTTTTGCAAAATATTTCCACAGATTTTATTATACCTAACATACCTACTTCTTTACTTAATAATTGTAAGTACTACTCCTACTGTCACAATCGAATGTATCTTCCATCAGACACCTTCACAATACCCTTTTTATCGTGTGAATGTTCAGTAATTCTCTCTCGTATAATCATATTATTGTCGATCTTCAAATGCGCCTTACAATGCCCTGACACGGTACACGCCCATTTGAAAAGATTCCCTGATTTATTCTTCTTGTAATAAGTATATCCATCCAACAAAACAACGTTCTTTCCATTCGTCATTGTTATTAATTCGGCTAAAGGAAATGTAAGCACAGTTAATGATTGAATGAATTTATAGAAATCTGTACATTTGTTAGTCGTAGTTTTTTTTTAAATCCTATGCGGTTGACCGAAATCGGTCAAATCACATTATTTTGACCCCAGTACATTAAGCACAATGAGTGAGGGGAGATTTTATTCATTTTAAATAAAAACAACTTTTCCAAAATATTTCCACAGATTTTATTATACCTAACATACTTCTTTACTTTATTCTACTACTTTTACTGTCACAATCGAATGTATCTTCCACTAGACACCTTCACAACAGCCTTTTTATCGTGTGGATGTTCAGTATTTCTCTCTCGTATAATCATATTATTGTCGATCTTCAAATACGCCTTACAATGCTTTGACATACAACACGCCCATTTGAAAAAATTCCCTGATTTATTCTTCTTGTAATAAGTATATCCATCGAACAAAACAACGTTCTTTCCATTCAACATTGTTATTAATTCGGCTAAAGGAAATGTAAACACAGTTAAAAATTTGTTTAGATAATTTAGAAAAGAAATTATATAGTCACATACTTAAATTATTGAATCGTGAACAGTGAACTACACACGATAATTTATTACGATTATCGAATGCACACATCCGACGTTTATCTCTTAATGTCTTAAACGTAAAATAAAAAACGTCTTATGGTTAAGTGTTACCAGCATGATAATCGACATTAAAAAATATTGTCGCCATAACATCTCCGTTCTGTCATACAGGAAAATATAATATAATTAATATTTATACGTAATATTCAAATATAATTTAAATCTAAATAAGATATAAATATATTCAATTAAACGGAATATGCAAGCAAAACGTGCAATAATTATATGCAAGTTGTTCTAACGTCGCATGCTCGTGAAATGACAAGCATTATGTCTCTCACGCCTATGGCATTTACTTGCATGCATGTTATGACAGGTTATGTTTGCATATCGCCGATGAAGAGTCAATAGATAATAACTGCCAGAATGCAACTTTTCAGGAGACGAAAAAAACGTTTCCAGTCCGTTAAAAATGTTTTTTTTTACTATATTTTATTTTTTAAATGTTTTATGTAAACTCACTGCAATATTACAAAATTCAAAACTTTTTTAAAATATTATGGGTTTTTAAATAAATTGCAGATATTAGGTATTGTTTCTTTGGTTGAAATATAATGTTGCAATTTGAAGATATTAGGTATTGCTAGTGGATATAGAAGTAAAATTGTTTCTAAATTTACACAAAACATTAAAATACCACGAAGATAATGAAATATTATAATGATATTTTTAAATGATGAGAGGCTTCACTTATGTGACAAAAGAAAGCTATAACTAGAAAAATATCTTGTAGATAGATAAGATTTTATAATTATAATAATGATTCAGATCCGTCACATGTATCTATGAATTACTTGCCTACTTTCTTCACTAATCTTATTACTACATTCTCTTTTCCAATTTACTTTTTTTACAATTTTTAGACTTACATCTATCTCCCAACTTCGTAGCATTCCTTAACGTATCCTGTTTAAACTTTCCGTTTGCGGTTCTGGATTATCCCGAAAAATCTTCACCTTTGGCTCCACGTATTTTTTCCAGATTTTTTTTTCCAAAGAGTAAGTTCAGCTTTGTGACGCCGCTTTCGGCCTTGGTTCATGTAAACAAATTCTATTGCAGATTCTGATGAATTATCATGAGCATTGTTTGGAGGGTGGTATTCATACTCACTATTTGCATCTGTATCAATTATATTATTACTGACCTGACTACTGACTGACCCGTTGGCGCAGTTTGCAGTGACCCTGTTTTCTGCTCCAAGGGTTGTGGGTTCGATTCCCGCCCCGAGTCTGGGTGTAATATATGTTTATTTATATAATTATGTATTATTTATAGGTATGTATATTTATTTTAAAAAAAATTAGGTATATCAGTCGGCTGTTACTTAAAACACAGGCATTAAGTTGCCTACCTTAGGGACAGTCGACCGTGTGTGTATGTTAAACATATTTATTTATTTATTTGTATCATCAGCCGTAAAATTTAAGAAAATTGAAAGACTATCACGATTACTCCGCAAAAATAATTTGTATCTATCACCATACGAGCAGACTGAACCTTTCTAAGGCTTTTAATAGTATCAGTCATTACTATCTTCTTTGAGATCCAAAAGCGACCAGGATGTGACGAGGCTGAACTGGTGAACGTACGGCAAATTTGAATTACGATTAATCAAGTTAATGTCATAATCTGAATAAATTACACAAGAGGTAAGTGGGGGCAAACGGACAGTTGGTTCATCTGGTGGAAAGCGTACATCCATAGACACCCGCTAAATCAGAGGTTTAGCAGGTCCGTTGCCGGCTTTTCAAATGGGTGTATGCTCTTTTCTTGAAGGTCCCTAATTCGTATCACTTCGGAAATACCGTAGATGGCAGCTAGTGCCATATACTAGTCGTGCGAGGCAGGAAATGCCGTAAAAATCGGTTTGTTGTAGATTTCCGGACATCGAGTTGATGTTGGTGAAATTTGAAATTTTGCCGCGATGTTCGGTAGTGGAATCCGAACAATTCCTCGGAACACTCCCCGTGATAGATGCGGTAAAAGATGCAGAGTGATCCAACATCTCTACGCAGGGCCAAAGAATCAAGCCGATTGGAGAGAACCTTGTCGTCGACGATTCGAACCGCCTGGCGTTGAACGCAGTCAAATGGAAGGAGCTGATATTGGGGCAACCCAGCCCACAGGTTAGAGTAGTATTCCATGTGGGGCCGGATCTGCGCTTTGTACGATTACAGGCGATGGGAAGGCATGAAATACTGCTTCGACCTACTAAGCACACCAAGTTTTTTAGAGGCCAGTTTAGCTTTTTGCTCCAAATGACCACGAAATTGCACATTGGTAGATATGTCGACGCCAAGTATTCCAATACTGGTTGAGGTGGTTAGAGCAGTGCCTTTAAATTGGAGAGGAACGACGAAGGGAGATTTTTAGCGGTAAACGCGCAAACTTGTGTCTTGTTGGGGTTAAATTAGACTAGATTAAGTAATATTACGAAACTTTGGCTAAAAGAGACTCGATTTCAGAAACAAGTTTGTTCCGACACTCATCGACTTGTGGTGCCTGATAGTGATTCGACTAGTAAGCGACACTTCGACATCGAGGTCATGGTGGCTAAATTTAAGAGTATTAGATGTAGAAGCTGTAGGATCTAAATCACTTAGACACTTGACAGGTCGTCTTCGTGGTCAAGGTAACTAGGACCAGGCTCATTAAAGATAGTCTTATTGTGCATCTGACTATCCAAACTCGGCAAGCGGCAGTCTCACAGACCAGAACTATCGTGCTCGGCTGAGAGCTAGAACAACAAATAGAAGGTAACATCACGCCTTTTAATTTCTAGAACATGTAGTAAAGAATTAATGAAAACTGTGTGATCACTCTGAGGGTGATTGGTTTTAGAATAAAGCTAAGCAAATAAAATAGGGAACGAAATGTTGAAACGAAACCCTATCTGTCTGGCCAATATTGAAATAAAAGGAGAACTTACAAGCTGATGATTGTTTCCAAAAATGTATTTATATTCATTTTCTGTGGGGTGTCTCAAATTGGTCACATTATTGATACTGAGATTTTCCAAAATCTTTTTCCCCACAAGCCTTGATACATACGGTTACTTCGTGACCGTCGCAACTCGCAACCTGTCAGTACGCTCGGTACAACGATCTCAAGGGTAACACAACACTTAGTATATATTGCAACAACTGTTTATCTTGCAAAATTAATAATAAACGAACCCAAGATCGTTTTCATCATGTGAATTACTCTATTTTACTATAATTCAATAAAACAAAAATGGCCAAAATATCAGTTATTATACATTGACTCTCCATCGGCGATATGAATTTCGGACAATAGTTTTGTTATTTAATTAATACAGAAAGTTAAATGTTTATAATACAGTATTGTGTTGTAACATCAATGTTTGTAAAATGTAAAAACCTGTCTACCTCCATTACAGGCATACATCTCCCAGGGGTTGTGTTACAAGTTACCGTCTACGGTAGTGATCGACAATATTGCCAAATTATACTCGTATTATGTATTATCTTTGTGTAATTCGATATTTGTAAAAATAAAACTAGTCAAACATAAAACATTTTTTATTCTTCCAAAAAAAATCTCCTTTTCAAATAAATCTATTTATGTTACAATTATTATGTGGCCAAAATTTTTAATTACATATGAACACTAAAAACAACCGCTTTACTGCACACAGAATAAAGATGTTTATTTACATTTGATCTTACTTTATAATTAAATATAAAGCATACATAATAAGTGATAAACCAAATTAGAATTTTAAAACCATATGCCATAAAATTAAGTTAACATGTAAAAAAATATTAAATATTGTAGAAAAGATTAATATTTTATTACATTTTTTTAAAGTAGAAGAAAATAATGTGTAATTTAAAAAAAAATTAGATACATAGTTAGGAATAATCTAGAATAATCAGATTTTGTCACACATATCTTGAACAAAGTAAATTTTGTTTATATTAAGCTTTAAATAATAAGTATTTAGCTATATTCTTTGTAAAACTTAAACATTAAAAAACGACAGAAAGTTTTTTTTTTTTGTCTCAAAAACTATAACATTTTTTTTTAACTTGGAAGTAACCATTCTTTGTTTTAAAGAGTATCTTTGGTCGGTGGTTGTGAGAGAATTCTTCGTGTATTATCCTGCTATCGTGTACCATAACGTAAGCCTTACACTTCAGGTACGCGGTACAGTCCCACCGACGACTTTTATTCTTATTGTAGAAGAAATGATTTCCATAGTAAAGCCTATAACGCATATTCCCATTTTTACAAAAACTCCTGAAAAAACTAAACGGTATAATATATATATTATACCGTTTAGTTTTTTCAGTTTTTATATTATACTCCTACATTCACAATCGAATGTATCTTCCACTAGAAACCTTCACAACAGCCTTTTTATCGTGTGGGTGTTCAGTATTTCTCTCTCGTATAATCATATTATTGTCGATCTTCAAATGCGCCTTACAATGCGCTGACATGGTACACGCCCATTTGAAAAGATTCCCTGATTTATTCTTCTTGTAATAAGTATATCCATCCAATGAAACAACTTTCTTTCCATTCTTCTTTGTTATTAATTCGGCTAAAGGAAACGTAAGCACAGTGAATAATTTATTTAGACAATAATAAAAAATAAATTATAAAGTCACATACTTAAAATATTGAACGGTGAACTACACACGACAATTTGTTACGATTATCGAATGCACACGTCCGACGTTTACCTTTTAAATGTAAAATCGTATGGTGAAGTGTTACCAGCACGGAGTATAGACTACAAGGAGTCCGAACGTAATGTTGAAAGAACGGGGACTAGGGGACGGGGTTTAGGGGACAGATATTTTGCCGGTAGGGCGGGCTACTTTTAAAGAATTACTCGTTTAAATAGTTACGAACTACTTAAAAGAATTTGTTGAGAAACGTGCATTTAGTTTTTAATAAAAATAATTCTAAAAAAAAAAAATATTTTATACTATTCTCTTATATTTATGCGAATTTTACACATTTAATTAACAAAGGCAAATCCGATATAGACTTTTAATTAAATTAATATTTTATATTTAATTGAATTTATTTTTACATTCATGAGTATTCGTATTGTATATTTGTAATAATAATAATAGTATCGGTACGTCCTGAATACCTACTTGCGCAGCCAGAGGCAAAAAAGAGAACTATGATCTGGGTTTATTATTGTGTAGGTACATAAATAACGTGAAATATATACGGTTCGGACTCCTTGTAATGTATACTATGTGATTACCAGCATGATAATCGACGTAAAAAAATATTGTCGTCATAACATCTCCGTTCTATGATACAGGAAAATATAATACCTATAATTAATATTTATACGTAATATTTATATATAATTTAAATCTAAATAAGATTTAAATATATTCAATTCAATGGAATATGCAAGCAAGACATGCCATAATTATATGCAAGTTGTTCTAACGTCGCATACACGTGAAATGACAAGCATTACATCTCACGCCCAGTCATGCTGTTTGACATAACATTTACTTGCATGCATGTTATGCCATGTGTTGTAACATTAATGTTAGTGACATGTAAAAACCTGTCTACCTCCATTACTCACATAGGTACGTCTCCCAGCGATTGTGTTATAAGTAAGTTACCGTCTACGGTAGTGATCGACGATATTTCCAAATTATACTCGTATTATGTATTATCTTTGTGTAATTCGATGTTTGTAAAAATAAAACTAGTCAAACTTAAATATTTTTTTCTTCAAAAAATGTCTTTATAAAACTATAAGGTATTATATGTATATTTATATATATAGTCAAGGACTGATAGGATTGGATAGGATTGTCTCTTGACTAAAGTAAAATAACGTCACCCCACTCCTTAAAACAAACACGTGTTTCAATTAAATGCTCTTAGTCTGCTCTACCTATATATTTGAATATTTCCATTATTTTGTCATTGTTCATTATTAATTTAATTTAAAGTCTAAAAAACGGATTTTATCGCGTTTATTTAAAGTTACTATTTAACAATATTTGATTTAAATTATTTCTCGACGTTTCGGATCCTTTACAGCGCGAGCGTCCATGATCTCGGGGGACTGAGGTAGTGGGTGTCCGAATAATATTCGCGTAAATATAAGAGAACAATTGTTCATTATTATTTGCATTTATGTAAACATTATAATTAAAAGCCATTATAATACATTTCCTTATTCATTTAAAAATTTATCTTCGAACACGAAAATTTGTAATTCGTGATAGGAAAAAATTTATTTTATCGTAACATTGCGCAGAAATATAGTATTTCGAAAAATGCAGAAATGAAAATTTGGAAAAAGTTTTTAAAATATGGTACCGTTGAAAATTTAAGAGTTAGAGGAAGAAAACGTTGCACAATAGATTATGAGGACCGGCAGATTGTGAGACTTATCAAAAAATCACCAACTTTAATGTCAGGATCAGGTAGACGAGCTCGGATTCAGCGTCGGTTGCATGAGGATAAGTTAAAAGCCTATATACCTAGGAAAAAACTGTATATCAGTAAGTGTAACAAACTTAAAAGACTTCAATTTCAAAAAGAATGTATGAAGTGATGTGAGTACATTTGAATTATCTAAAACCACGAGAAGAAAAGTGTGGAGAAAATCAAATGAAGCACAGATATATATATATATATATATATATATATATATATTACTTAAGCAATAATAGCATCGCACCCAATTCGAAATCGATTGCATGTTTCAACAATTTTTATGCTCGATTACAAATTGAATTAAAGAATCATTGAATTGGAGAATTGTTGTAACATAAATCGTCATTTATTATTTAGTTATTAATTATATAAATAGAAATCTCTATATATTCATTAGTAGTTGATTTTCTTTTAATTATTATATTATGCGGTTGACGAAAATCGTTCAAATTATTATATTATCGCAATTAAAGACCAGAAACAAAGCCAAACTACTGCGTTTCATGACATCACATTATTTTGACCCCAGTTTTACATTATGCATAATGAGTGAGGGAAGACTTTATTCATTTTCAATTAAAACAATTTTTCCAAAATATTTCCACAGATTTTATTATACCTAACATACGTTTTTACTTAATTCTACTACTTCTACTGTCACAATCGAATGTATCTTCCACTAGACACCTTCAAAATACCCTTTTTATCGTGAGGATGTTCAGTATTTCTCTCTCGTATAATCATATTATTGTCAATCTTTAAATGCGCTTTACAATACTTTGACATACAACACGCCCATTTGATAAGATTCCTTGATTTATTCTTCTTGTAATAAGTATATCCATCCAACAATACAACGTTCTTTCCATTCCACATTGTTATTAATTCGGCTAAAGGAAATGTAAGCACAGTTAATAATTATTTGTTTAGGTAATTTAGAAAAGAAAATATATAGTCACATACTTAAATTATTGAATCGTGAACAGTGAACTACACACGATAGTTTATTACGGTTATCGAATGCACACATCCGACGTTTATCTCTTAAATCACGGAGTATAGATACCAGGAGTGCGAGCGTAATGTTGAAAGAACGGCATCAATATATTTATGGGACAGATATTTTGCCGGTAGGGCGCGCTACGTTCCAACAAGTACTCGTTTAAATACTTACGCGGAAGTCAATAAAGCCATTTTTCCTAAATTCTCACTTGCCTTTATATTTATATTATAATTTAAATCGAAATAAAATTTAAATATATTCAATTCAACGGAATATGCAAGCAAAACGTGCCATAATTGTATGCAAGTTGTTCTAAGGTCGCATGCATGTGAATTAATGACAAGCATTACATGTTTCGATTTTTGTATAAATAAAACTAGTCAAACTTAAAACATTTTTTATTCTCCCAAAAAATCTCCTTTTCAAATAAACCTATTTATGTTACAATTACTATGTGGCCAAAATTTTTGAATTACATATGAACACTAAAAACCACCGCTTTATTGCACATAGAATAAAGATGTTTGTTTACATTTGATCTTATTTTATAATTAAATATAAACTGTACATAAATTAGTGTAAAATAAAACAAAATAAAAGTTCCACGTGTTTAACCGAAAAAAAAACCATATGCCATAAAATTAAGTTAATATGTGTAAAACAATAATCACTCAGGATTTTCCATCTCATACTCTGTGCCGGTAATTATTTGATCGCCGGAAATTACGCCATGTTCGTTTTTAAGATGATGCAAAAAGCATTTAATACTTTTTTCGACGTCAGCGAATTTCATACATTTGAACTGACATATCTTACAAGTATAGAAGTCGTCTTCCGCGTTTTCGAACACTTTCCAAACCCAATTATTGTCATCTGAAAACAACATTTTAATATATACTACTTAACATTATATTAAATATATTAAGTTCGACTCCAATTGTAATTTGACAAACTAATTTTAACGCATTAATCTCAAAATCTTCGGTTACAATTTAAAATTGTCGTTTGACATAAGAAAGTCTGTTTTAGGCTATAAAAAATTATCCTATAATCCACGGGAATTTACCAGGAACCAAAAAACTAGGTCTAGTGTTAAAAAGAAACGTAGCAATACATTTAGTTAACCAGTACAAAAAGTCGCTCATTTGTAGCGACAGTGACACAAATGCAAATTAGTTAACTTGACACCAGATCAGAATAAAGGATATTTCATAGTTCAAAAGAAGATTCTGAAGCATTATTACGGCTAATTACTATTTTAAAATTGTTTTATTATAGCTGGACATTGTGATATTTTCACTACCAACGCAGATGTTTATGCATAGTATTTTAGCATTAATAAGTCATTTTCGCGTATTTTTGCAAATGTGACACTGTCGTTCCAAATGAGCGAAGTCTCTGAAACGACAGAACTTGAAGAGAAGAGTCTTTTAACCGAAATAAAAAATCTTCTATACTTGAGCAAAATTCGATGTGGAATTTATGTAAACAAACCAAATGTCATCGTATATAGGGTTGTCATACTTTTAGTAATGAAAAATTGTAATTTATCACCAATTTCCTAGTTATAAATTAATAATTTTACTTTAACATTGTTTCCTAGAACTTAAGTTAACCGCCAAATACGTAATATACAAGAAAATTAGCTTATTACAAAAATTAATAAATTTGTAATTACTAATATACAATTAACAACCCTAAACTTTTGCACTGACAGGAAAATTACGCAGATAAGCAACATTTGGTCTTTTTTTGATCAGTCGTTATATTGTTAAAGGTAAATTCTTATCGATTTTTATACACAATTTTAAATATTATAATTATTATGTTTATTCAACGTAAGTAAAGTAAAATAAATAATAAAAGAGAATGAGTGTCTGAACATAGATTTTTAATCATATTAAATCTATTTTAAAACAAATGTTGTTTTATTTTGAATGCTATTCAGGGATAGTGTATCTGTTTTTAATATAGGCATACACATATTTATGAAAATATTTAGAAATCATTCAATGGGAAATTAGTTATACCCACGTTAACAAGTAAATTTTACTCCATAACAGATAATTATAGATAACAGATAGTTATATATCTAACTCCCTGGCTTATTTATTTCATGTTTTATGTAGCTTGTACTACTGTGTATAAATATGAAAAAATATATTTATTATAGTTATTTTCCAACAAGCTGTTAACATCTTCCTATGGTTGGTTGCTAAGCAATGGTTTGTTAGTAAACATTCCATATCGAATTTGGCTTAAGTATAGAGATGAAATTTAGTTTTTGCTCTATCGGCAAATTTGTGTATCATTTTTTCTATTAACTCAATATCTTTAAGATTAATGCGCCAGTTACTTATTTCGTTATTGCTTTTGTTCCTACGTTATGTAAGTTTATTGATATTTATTGAATTTTCTTGTCTTTTAAAAATACAAAATAGTTTTTCTCTTCGACTTTTTGACGACGACTTCGTAACCGACAAAAAAAGCCTTAATTCCTTGCAAATACTTTATTTTACTTTTTACCCCTTGAATCTTTGATCTCTGACTTTGAAAAAGTATTAATAACTGGTGCCATGTGGTATTACCAAATTATGATCTGATCTAATTTAATTTTCGATAGAAAAACCAGCTTATGTCTTTCCGAGTTTTTAACTATCAACATACCAAATTTCATTGCAAATTGTTCAGTAGTTGTAATTAAAAATTAACAATACAAGACATTTTTGAGATTTTGTGAATTTCGATATTGTTCTTACTTAGTGTTGATCATTTGACGCTTCTAAAACATTTTTTTTCTTTAAACAACTAACTAAATTATATTCTTATTCTTTTTTCTCAGACTACAAATTTCTTCCCTAAAGATTAATTTTAAAAAATTCTAATTTCTGTATAATATACATACCCGCTGTCTTGTTATGAATCATCTTAAGGTGCCGGTTCATGTTGCCAGTAGCGTTGCCTCCGTGACAAATGTTGCGGTTACAAATCTTACACTGAGCCAAAGTATTGGAAACCCGTCTAAAGTAAGACCATATCCAGCTACGTCGCTGCTTTAATATATCTGTATTAAATAAGAAATAAATTTTAACTGAAAACATTTTGACTAGAACTTCCATTGGTATTTATATTCAAGATTTTTTAATGAGTGTTTAAATTGTATATAACAATTTAAAGTTTTAAGTTATTTGTATTACATATATAGAAATATAAATGAATTTTAGTAAGTAACGATTCACAAAGAACAAACTATGTCAAATTGACACAACTTAAACTAATTATTTAATACGTATCTAAAAGAATACTAAAATAACGTTAAGTATTACTAATCACGATACAATCCTATGACTTTCCAAAGGTAGCCAATAGTCGCTCACTGACTGACTGACCATGAATTTTTTTCTAAAACTCACTAAGAACGGATTTAACGAAATTCTCACGGAATCGAGACTTACTCGCGTTAATTCACAGCATATCAAATGACAAAATAGTTTTTTTAATTTTCAAAATTTGAAATAATTATTAACATTCGATTTAGTAATTTAAATGTTTACTGTTAAAAACAAATATTTTGAAAACGCATTTTATTGTGCAAGAAAAAAATAATAAAAATAAAAGTATAAATAACAGTAAATTAGCAAATTTGTTGATTTTACCCAGAACTTTTCCAATTTTAGGACATCTAGAAGCAGTTGAATTACATAACTCACCGAGAGATTCATCGAGATCCTTATCACTCTCATCATCTTTTTTCCAACTCGTATCCAACTGGTCAATGTCGGTAAAGTCCTTTTTCTTATCAACCTCAGACTTATACACACTGGGGTGTCTCGTTCTAACGTGTCTGTTCATATTGTTAGTGTTGCAACCCTTTATCGATAACACGACATTGCAGAGGTTGCAACGATATATTATGTTGGTCATACGCTCGAAATACTTCCACACCCAGCTACGTTTTCGACTGAATTCTGAAAAAGATGATTGTAAATGTTTTATTTGACATAGTTTTAAGTCAAATATTTAATTAAAGTAATGATATATTCCATTTTTTTATTACTGTTTGACACTGGACACGATATCTATGTATGTATATTGTTAAAATTAATATTGGATAAGATTATATTGTATTGTACACAGATGAATATTAGTTTTTTTTTTTTTTTTTTACAAACAGTATTTTTTGTTTCATTTTTACATACACCCATGATCGTCTGTTCCCAAGGTAGGCAACTTAATGTCTGTGTTTTAGGTAACATTTGACTGATATACATTTTTTTTTATAAATATACATATATAAATAAATACATAATACACCCAGACTCGGGGCGGGAATCGAACCCACAACCCTGGAACAGAAAACAGGGCCACTGCCAACTGCACCACGGGACAGTCAAAATATATGTATATGCATACATAGCAAATACCTTTTCTTATATCTATCTTCTATAATAACAGATATCTTTTCATGAAATAGTATCAAGTAATTGAAATAATATGTATATTGTTCTTACCATATGTTCGTTTCAATTTTTTCTTCCGAGGCACCAGAATATACTGCGTGCCTGCATCATCTTTATCCGTTTCAATTTTGACAATTTCATCTGTCGCTTCCTCACAGACTTCTTCGAGGATCACAGGTTGAGTTTTATCATCTTTTAACATACTAAATTGTAAAAATTCAATTTGAAACCCAACCGTCGATTCTGGATTGTCTTTATGTAGTTCATATACTTCTTTATGTAAATTTTTTATATGATCCAAAAGTTCAACAGATTTTTCATCAGTGATTACGAGTATTTCACATATATTACATCTGTATTCCTTTTCGTTGTTCTTCACGAAGTATATCGGTAACCAATCCGGCACCTGTTCTGAAATTAAATATAAAAAATATGTTAAATTAATTATTTCAGTACATAAAAATGAATTAAAATTTTTGTAAATATACTGATTGATTGATGAATTATTATGTATGGATTAGTGTTAGTATACAAGATGTAACTGTTAAAATAAAACAAATTTTTGTTTTTATTTTATTTATTTTTGATTACTTTTTAAATTTATAAACTGCTTCAATTTTCCGTTGCTGTTATTTTCATTTTATATCAATTTTCAAAATTGATATCTGATTCCATTTAGCATATTAACAGAAACGAGTTTTAAGGCACATAGGATTCAAAGTATATAATAATTCTGTCTATGATCCTGAAATTTAAATTTCATAAACGTTAATTATTTTTTTTCATGATACAGATTAAAATTAACAAGAAACATTTCAACATATTTTTTCAAGTTAAAATATTATTACAATCATACTACGTTTGTATTTGTAAAAAAATTGATTTAAACAATATCAGCCGCAATCGATGAAGTCCTGATAAAAAAGAAACTCTGGAACCCGATTACACCTACCAGATCTACTTACGAATCTACCAACGAGACGACAACTCAGACACATTCAATAAAATTAATAAAAATCACTTCAACTAATTATAATAAATTCAATAACACATACAGATAAAAAATGAATATGTATATAAAAATAAGTAAAGTATAATTTTTAATTTTAATTTTGACCAAAATATTAATTTCATCATAAATAAAAATGTTTGACATACACACACGACCGTCTGTTCTTAAAGTAGGTTACCATTTTATTGCTATTATGAAAGCATGTATAACGTTTTTGAAATGAAAATCAATAATAGTTTTTTTTTTATAAGAAAAAAATATTATAATGCACAATAATCAAATATAATCAGTGAATATTCTATGAAAGATTTTCAGCTTGTGTCACTTACTTACTTTTCCATCTCTTTTCTAGGTATGAAACCTACAAAATATCCAATAAATAACATTTTACTTGTTTTTAAATTATTCTTTATTAATTTGTTTTGATAACCTTTTTTTTTTATTCTAACACCACATACTTGAAAATATGTATGGTTAAAGTTCATACTAGCGTAAGATAGTTTGTGTCATTACTTACATATTTAGGTTGAGAAAAGTATGTTGGCTTGATGGAACATTTTTTAGCTGTAAAAATTTATTAAATATGAGTGATTGATTAATTGATTATGATTATATTTTAAATTCAGTCTTCGTTGTGATGATTTTCTCCTTGCTGGGTTCATTTTCAATATATGTATCTAGCATATCTTCAAGCCACTGTCTCTTCAAAACACTTTTTTTTTTCTTCAAATAACCCAATATGTGATTTTCAATTTAACTGTAAAACCGCTATAGTGAACCAGAATAACCACATTAAACAAATATAATAAAGTTATTTGTTATCATATCTAACATTTTCTTGTGTTCTGAAACTTAAAAAGTTAAGGTAGTAACATGATTATGCATTTTAAAAATTACATATTTCAATATGTGAAAAAAAAAACAATATATATACAATAAACTTATTTAATTTAGCATAAAATCACACCCCATATAGATATATAATTATTAAAACTTAATTATTAAAATAAAATACTGTATACACTTGTAAAATTTTAATGTTATACTATTGAGTAATATAGGATTCTATAAATTATTAACACAAAAAGATATCAATGATTAAGATTAATAAATAATATTCTGTGATTTAATTCATATTCCTCAATTTGATTAACTTAGCAAAAACATAATAAATAGTAGTAAAACACATAAAACTAATAATTAAACTATGTAATACAACTGGATAGATAATTATTATATATTTAGGAAAACACTTATCTCCATTTTATGTACATGAAAACAATAAAAACAAGTTGGTTCTTCAGTCAGAAAACATGGGTTTCTTATGATTGTGGAAATCTCTCACCACCTCAACGCCATAAGTTTGCATGTTTATAACTGAAATGCAACCAGTCTTCTGTCGATACGAGCAGCACCACTGTTCAGCGCCACACTGGAGTCTACTTTTGAACACATATGTGTATCCCTTGTATAAAATGTGATGGCCCTTCTTTGTTGGAACACACTGCACCAATTCATCGCCTGCAATATTAAAACATTTTCAATGGTCCCGTTCATTGTAAACTCTAGTTTAATTCCCTTGGTATAAACTTCAAAACACCATAATTCATTCAATGTTTTTATTTGAAAACAACCTAAACAATGTATCGATATGCAACGAAAGCATTTCACAAGTTCTGTTTATAACTTACAAAAGTAATATAATGTTGTTGCAATTGTAAGTTTTACAGTTTAAAAACATTATTAGATATAAACTATAAAAAAAGAGGAAAATAACAAATGATTAGTCCAAATTGCACGACTCTTGTCACAATGACATTTAGTTGCACGTTTATTAAACAATCATATGTATTTATTGTTCTCGATACAAAAATGAAACATTAAATGTCTAAATAAATGTTATTTACATTATTATATTTTTAAAACTGATAATTCACATATTTCGTTAATATAGACTGTACCTGGTCCCTCAATATTTGTTAAGATCACGATCTAGTACACAGGTCTTACAACGACAGTAGTGGTGTTCTTTTCAATTTACGGCCGCCAGAAGTATGACGATAGATGTGTTTACTGTGCAATTAAGTTAAATCATATTTTGAACAATGTCAATCACAGTCAACAAAACAGTTAAATAACAAAACAAAAAAAAACAGCAAAATCGCAAAACAATTATTAAATATCATACTACTTGGGAAAGAAAAATATACGCCGTATAATTGGTAATGAGAAATGAGACTTAGTCGGTTACAGTCGCTTGTCACTCAACCGACATGGGCTGTGCCATTTGCATACCGCACCCATCGCAACACAATCGTACTAATCTCCACTAATCTCTTAGTACTGAAATTAGGTTTCGTTACAAGACTTGTATTTAAGACCGTGGTTATGATAAGTTCCAATTCACGTTACGTCAGATAATTGAATACATCTTGAAATGTATACCAGAATCAAATATATTTTATAATCAAAATACAATTATATTTAACTGGGGTCATGGTTATGTCCTCCAATGAATTTTACTATTTCATTTTCAAATGTGTAAAAAGCAGCTTTACATCCTCGGCGTGCATTTTGACACCACCATCTGATTTTTAAACCTTGCTTTCTTTGCATATGGAATATATGCGGACCGATCTGTATTAATTTACGTCCTCTTCTCGACACACCAAAAGTAGCACCATCGGTATCTAAAATTTTTAATCGTATTATCTTATACCTATTTCCAAACCAGAGAAATAAATAATAATAAAATCACAAATAGATGGCGCTGGTAGTAAGAAAAATAGAAAAATTATCATATAATTACCATAATTATTATAACAAATAATCATGCTTATTTATCTTTTTTTTTTTTTGACAAAACAATTTTTAGGTATTTATTGTGGACAAATAGTTTAGATTACTAAAAGTAATTTAAAAATAGATATTTCCTACATTTGACTTTAGTCAATGAATACAATGTATTTTCTTTAGTGCTTTCTAGATGGCGTTAGTAGTTATTAAAACTGAAATTACTCTTGCATGTCATTGTAATCAAAAGAACATACGTAAATGTTTAATAATGTTTCTACCTCGTTGATAGTAAATTAACATTTTTTAGTTTCTATGATTTTTACATGAGACGACCGTTCTGGTCACTGGTGTAGTGGTGCGAGTAGTTACCACAACGACGCGCGCCGGAGCGGTCGCGTGTTCGATTCCCGCTCGGGACAGATAATTGTATTTGTGCAAAAATTTGTTCCCGGTCTGGGTGTATCTCCTTGTGGGTATCCCCACCGTGCCTCGGAGAGTACGTAAAGCCGTCGGTCCCGGTTGTTATCATAGACACCTGATAACGATCGTTACACATTATAAGGAAATTATCCGCCAACCCGCAGTGGAGCAGCGTGGTGGATTAAGCTCCAACCCTTCTTCTATATGGAAGTGGTGGTTTACAGGCTGATACAGTACAGTAAAATGATATATATTTGTGAATAAATTTATTAACATACATATATTTATTTACAAATCAAAATATTAATAGGTCATCTATTAGAAGTACGATATAATATTATTAAAGGACATCAAAATATACTGCCTGTTTTGTAACAATTTAATAACATTCAAATTCTCAAATTAATAAACAATTGTAATGTTATTTTATTTATTTTTAGTTATTTATATTTATTTATTTTATTTTAATTATTTACTGTCCAACACAACGATATTGTACAAATAGCGGGCTTAAAAGCATTCCAGATCCAGACAACCCTAAGAAGTACCAAAATGAAAGAAGAAGTTCGTCAGTGCGCAAAAGAGAAAAAAAAATACTAATTTTTAAACGGCAATAAAAATAAGATAATAAAATAAGTAGAATCTTACAGTAGCTATTTTTATTTTTTATGAAAATTTTCACATAGGAGTGGCGGCCTATGTGCAGATTTTCTACACTTTGATAGGAGCGCATGCGCACATCATACATTCAACATGCGCGGAAATGGGACATGCGTAAAAATTACTCATACACTCACGATTCATTTTTCAAATGTAATTTGTCTAATAAAAATTCATGATATTTACGAATGTAAAAAAAATAGTTCAATTATTATAAAAATTCTAAAAAATGAGTAATTGAGCTACAGGAAACTATGAATGTGAAAGCATTGAAGTCAATGGTAAATGAAATATTTATTTATTTTATTTGATCTAAATAAAGATAGTAAAAAACAGATACGTATTATTGAAAAAAAAATGGATAAAATTATAAACTCTAGGTTTTCATAATCATACAAGCAAATTAATAAGTAAATGTTAAATTTTATAATTAAAACTTCTATTATTTTAGGGATGGATGTTTAATCGTCCATTTCATGGTATTTTTGGCCAGATCTTTGATACTTCATCAGATTCTGAGTCATCCGAAGAAGAATACCCTCAATTTCGAAACAGGAGAGTTTATTGTCAATGATACTCAGTACAGTTCTACAGCATTCTTAGGGATGAATTTGAACTCAAAACTTCAGTGGAATTCCTTTTTGTCATACTTGAATGGTAGACTCAGCTCCGCAGCATTCGCAGTTAGAAAAGTGCGACAACTGACCGACGTTGCTACTGCGCGTTTAATATATTTTAGCTATTTCCAGTGTTATGTCTTACGGACTGTTACTGTGGGCTAATGCTATAGATATTGAGACTGTATTTATTTTGCAAAAAAGGGCTATTCGCGGCATTTACGATCTTGGAGCTCGAGTCTCCCTACGGAATGTTTTTCCAAAGGTAGACGTATTAACAATTTCATTGCAATATATTTATAACAATATTATATATATTCACCAAAATATTCATTGTTTTGAAATAAATAGTATTAATCGCAGTTTAACCACTAGAAGGAATAACAAAATTGTAACTCCAAGTTTCCGACTGCGCAAAGTAAACGTCTCCTTTCTGGGTATTATTCGCATGTATAATAAAATCGCACAAACAATTTTGGAATTGTCTCAACATAAATTTAAAAATTTTATTTAAAAAAATCATAGATAAAGCGTATTATTCGGTGCAGGATTAGTTAGTTAGACATTCACTGACCGGTCCCCCGAGATCATGGACGCTGTAAAGGGTCCGAAACTTCGGGAAATAATTTAAAATATTGTTAAACTGTAAAGTTTTAAATAAACGCGATAAAATCCGATATAGACTTTTAATTTAATGAGTAAAATTCATCCAATCCAAGAGAACAGTACATTTCTTATTATTTCTCAGCCTCTATTGATCATAGCGTGATGTTATACAGCCTATAGTCTTCCTCGATAAATGGGCTATCCAACACAAAAAGAATTATCCAATTCGAACCAGTAGTTCCTGAGATTAGCGCGTCCAAAAAAACAAACAAACTCTTCAGCTTTGTAATCCCTACTTAATATATAAATGCGAAAGTAACTCTATCTGTCTGTCTGTTACACTTTCACGCCTAAACCACAGAACCGATTTTGATGAAATTTGGTATGAAGATTAGAACTGAACTTGGGAAAGGACATAGGATACTTTTTATCGCGAAATAAGGGTAGAAGGGGTTGAAATAGGGGACGAAAGTTTGTATGGAAGTTCCTTATTGTCAAACATAAAATCATGTATGATTGTTCAATTGTTTAAGACAAAGACAAAAAAAGCGTGCACGGGGAAAGGGGGGAGAGGCATATCGGGCCGTAGACGGGGCGCGGAGCGGCGGCGGCGGTGACGCGCTTACCATGTCGCGCGATATAACCGAATTCCACGCGGGCGAAGCCGCGGGCGGAAAGCTAGTATTAGTAGGTATAGATTAGTATAGATTTTCAAAAGAGTAACTGCACAGTTTCTTGCCGATTCTTCTCTGCAGAATTTACATTCCGAATCGGCAGTTTACTTTTACAAAAATAATAATCACTTTAAAGTTTTAGTTTGTAAAATGACGATTCGAAGGTGCCCGTGGGGCCTATTTGAATAAAGTTGTTTTTGATTTTGATTTTATATTAAATACTTCACTGCATAGGAATGAAGAATTTAAAAGTCAATTCTCGCAATTTCTTTTTTTTTTGTTTTTTTCCTCACTCTTTTTTAGATTCTTTGCTATTACTTTTATTAGATTTGTCATGTTTAACTTTTCCACTGTCATTATTTAGTATTTTATTATGTTGATTATTATCATTTTCATTAGAATAATTCTAGTCATTCTCAATATCTTTATTTAAATATTTCTTTTTTTTAAAGAGCTTGTATGAGAAGATGTATTTGAAATTAGATGGTCTTGTGCCAATAACTTCATCCATTGCTTCGAAAAACATGAAACGTATGGGAGCACGACCACTCTTGTCTTTACAAGTTCTATACGTGCGTAATAAATTATTCCACTTTTTCTGGCACTGTTTTTTGTCGAAACAATATTTTTGGCGAATTAAATCATTAGATACATTGTGCCAAAAATATTTTCGACGAATCGAATCGCTTAATTCATGAACATGGCTTGCATAACTTTGAATCAACGCTAAAGTTTCATTGTAATTCCAACAATCACCTTTTTTAGTCGCAGACACATTTTTCTGACAAGGTTCACGCAAATGACTATTTTTTTCATTAAATGTGTTATGACTTGATGAATTATCATCAGTATCTTCAGACTCAACATCGACAAACTTTCTTGTTTCTTTTGGAGAATTTTGTGAGGAAGCTAAATTTAAATCTTCCTCCAAATCACTTTCCAAATATTCATATTCTATATAATCATCATTTTCTTGATTTTGTTGGGACAGAGATTCTTCTTGGGAATGATTTTCTAAAAGATCATATTGCATGTCATCGATGTTATTACAATTTTTACCAGTATTAACGGCACTCTGTTTATGCATTAAGTCGTTAGAAATGTCTTCTTTTATTTTCGATGAAACACTTCTTAATTTATTATCAGATTTTTGCAAGCCATCTGTTTTACGGTACATCTTGGCATAATGTGTATCTGAAAAATAAGGGTAGTTATATATATGTTTTTTTTTTTTAATAATAAGTAACATAGGCTATAGAAAAATAAAATACTGTTTTAGATTGCTAGCTTTGATTGAAGCTTTAAATTAGGCTACAAAAATTTATACCTACGGATAAATAAAAATCAACAAAATATTGACAATTCTTTAATCAAAAACTGAATTTTACTTTAAAAGGTAATAAACAAAATTATCTTTTTTACATTAATTTAATAACTATTATTTTTGTTTGCATGTGAGAAATAAAAAATTTATCTACTTAGTTTGTATTGTGCAAGAAGCCTTAAATTTTGATAGTTGTCAAATTGTTTAATATATATAGTTACTAGCCAATTTCTATGAGCAATAATATGACGTTATATAGCCCATAACCATCACTTATAAATAGGCTTCTTAAAGAAAAAAATATTTTTTAGACCAGGACCGGTGGAATTTGGGGGAAACACACCAGAAGGAAAGTTTTGAGATACCTATCTAATTATCTATTTAACATTAGTATAGATAAATAAAACGTATATTCATTTGCTTTAATGGCTTATATTAATAGCAAAATATTTCATAAATATCGTGGTATTGGATTTGATATTGGTTGGGGAATTCACAAAGATGGTTGATCGATGCGATCGAGATTATAATCGACATTAAATTTTGAAGATAGAAGAAATAACATAAGATTACGCCACTCAAATATAACATTATGACTTGTACTGTTATGTAACAGTTTCACTTGTTTGGAGTTTCGATATTTTTATACGAACTAATTCTTAGACAAGGGCCCTTAAATTTGACATTTAGGTAGAGTAGCTCTAGTGTTAACAAAATCTGTCAAGTCGTTATCATGTTATCTAATTTTAATTTTAGTTTTATCGATAAAATTAACTATTATCTATTCTAAACATCTTTTATGATCAAACATGGCCTTGTTTTACATAATTATGATGATATAAATTATTATGAAAACCGTTCTGGTGTAGTGGTGTAATCGCCTTAACGCCAGCGGTCGCGAGTTCGATTCCCGCTCAGGGTATTGTATATATACATTGTATTTTTAGTTTTTTTACAAATATTTGTTTCTGGTCTGGGTGTATGGACTTGTAGATCTCTTCACCGTGCCTCGGAGAGCACGTAAAGCCGTCGGTCCCGGTTATTATCATAGACATCTGACCGTTACTCATGTTAGGGAAATTATCCGCCAACCCATAATTAGAGCAGCGTGGTGGATTAAGTTCTAACCCTTCTATATGGAGAAGAGGCTTTCGCCCAGCAGTGGGTTGCTTACAGGCTAATTTAGTTCAGTTCAGTTAAAATTATTTTATCTAATGGCTGACGTGATTGATTGATTGAACTTCAAATTTTTGATACAGTGTTAACTCTTTAGACTACGGTTTTAATGTACCTAGATATAATGAATAAAACATTGTAATAAATCGTTATGACTCGATTTCTAACAGTGTCATTACCTATATATGTACAAAAAAAGGCTGGATTGTGTATCCTTATAAGTTTCCTTACCACGGTTAAGGTGACGTTCAAATATTACGTAACCAATTTAGGGGGGAGGGAAGTTCTTGTAAAACGTTACAATGCGTTACGAGGGCGGGAGGGAGGTTCATACAATGCGTTACATAACATTTTTTTTATTTAAATAAAAAACTAGGAAATTAAAGTCTCCCAAGTTGGCAACCATTTTCGTTTACAGATTAAATCGAGGCCCTTGCAATTAAAACAATAACAAAGGTATTTTAGCGAATTGTTGGTACCTTGCTCAACATAATTGTGTCTTTTAGGTAAAAATTGTAACTTGGGAGTTACATAACTCTTAGGGAGGTGGATACAGGAAAACGTTACGACGCGTTACATTACAAAAATCTTAAAAAATTGCGTTACGTAATACTTGGACCTAAAAAGCTCGGCGCAAACTGGATGTAGTGACAATTACAATGCTGTGTGATATATACGGATAATCAATATAATGGTGTCTATCTCTGTTAATAATTTATATAATTATTTAAAAGTATTGTTTTATTTTGACTTGGTAGGGAATGTTTTTATAACAATGATTTTATTTTGATATGTTATTACGATACTAAAAACAATAACTTTAATGTGAACTTGTAACTACTACGATAGTTCTATACTGTACCACCGCCTCATCCACCACATCAGCCATTGTAATTCCACTGCTGAACGTAGGCCTCCCTTATCGTCTCGGGGTTTGATTGCCAATACTCGCCACGCTTGGCAGGCGGGTTGGCGACCGCAGTGTGTTGTGTCAGGATATGATGGCTATGCTGTCCCATAACCATCCTGGTTGGTGTACAGTTGTTCGCACCACTATGGCCTTAGTCGCCTTTTACGACACCTCGCAAGACAAAGGTTGAGACTATTCTTCTCTGCCAGTCACCGAACGATACATACACATAGATCGACTGTCCCTACGTATACTATCGAAACTGAAAAAAGGTACTTTACAGGAGAGCACTTTTAAGTTAATTTTGTGTATAAAATTGTCATTTATTTGTTAAGTATCGATATTATACTCATGAAAAATGTGGTTTAATATGTATTTTTTAGCTTATTCTCTTTTTTGTATGAAAAAATATATAAAAAGGAGTTTCTTAGTGCAATAAAAAAAAATCGCAAATTTTTAGTTTCGATACTGTACGTAGGGACAGTCGACATAGGTATTCATTGGTAGTAGTCATTACATGTGATTGTTTCCTTGCTTTGTACGTTTATATTTAAATCGGTCTAGTTGTTGAGATTTAGTTTAGCACGTAATTTAGAAAATAACAAACAATCATTAATTTATATACCTAATATTAATTAGACTTCCGTTCTCGTTTTCACATTTACATGATACATGTTGTATTTTTATAAAATAAATATTCACAGCCTCTACTCTATTAAACTCTTAATAAACATCGTTTCAAAATAAATAATATGAGATATTGATAATAATCACTAAACGCGTATCAAATTCTGTTTAGGTAATCTGGACACCAATCTACTAATGGAAACAATTTCCTGTTTGAACAATAAACTGTTTTATCAATTACATTTTTTTTTAATTTTATTTAAAACAATATCTAATTTATATGAAGTTTAAATCATTAAAGCAAAAAAAAATATCGAAACAAATATAATTAAATGATTATATTTAAAAAGTTTTTACTATATACATTATATAACAATAATTAAAACCTTATATAAAACAAAGTCATCCGCCGTGACTATCTGTCTGTCTGTTCCCGATAGACTCTAAAACTACTGCACGGACTTTCATGCAGTTTTCACCAATGGATAGTGATTCATAAGGAAGGTCTAGATATATATACCTACATACACCGGTCGCAGCCAGGGCGGGCCGCTAGTTAGGTAATAAATATAGAATATGAAATTTATATCACTGGTTGATTGATACTTTGTATTTTTTATATTACAATTTAATTTTTTACAAAGAAACTTCATATACAAAATTTTATTAACATGATTTTATAGATGTCCATTTATCTAGTCGTAAATTAAACGTCCCACATTGATCTCCAATAGAGAGTTACCAATTGAACGTATTTTATCTGTTTACTTACATATATTTAAAATTAAAACTACATAGCCCAATCGAATTAGTATTTTAGATTTATAAAAAAATTTTGCAGAAATTTTCCTTCGGAATTCGTTTTGGGGGTCACTGGTAGTCTAAATTTTAATTTTTGTTAATCTTTGCCCGTTTTTTGAGCTAATCCGACTGGGCTAAAATTATTCTTAATGAACATAAACAATACAAAAAATGTAGGTACGTAAAAAAGGATTTTTTTTAAGCAGACTGATTAGATTCGATTATAATTATTGCGTTTACACAAACTGACAAGCAAAGAAAAATTTCAGTACAATAATATTTTGCCACATAAGTGTTAAACGTTTAAATCGTTATGGAAATTTTTCAATGTGTAAAAATAGCCACGCTAATTTGATGAAATAACAGATTTTGAAGATTACATGAAACGCTTAGATCGCGTCAAATTCCTAACGCCCAAAAGTTTACAAATTTTGAATTCGACTACTTCTTTATGATAGCACTCGCTTACTCCTGTAACGTATAAAACGTTACTTTACAGGAGAGATAAGATACAACGATGTTTTAAGCATAGGTAAGCATAGCGAGGTGTGTGTACGTACCGAGTTCTAATACAATGTTTTATATAATATATTTTCGTTTATAGATTTTAAATTGGGCAACCATTTCTTTTATTACTAAGCGCTTTTGAATTATGTATCTTTCGTCTGCCTAAAAAAATCCTTGGCTACACCCATGGTTTTAAATTATCTTTTGCCTTGGCACCGTGGTTTGGATGCTGCGTGTACGTCATTCTTGCAAAAATAGTAAAATACGGTAACTGTGTGCGTGTCAAGGGGTACAGGCAAGTTAGTTTTTATACATAAAATTGCATTTTTAATGAGTCACTGTCACAAATCAAAGTTGCATTACAAAAATACTAGCACATATGACGAATATAATAACGAACTTATCTAAAATCAACCGCACACTTGACTAAGATCACTTAGTTGCTATTGCAAATTGTTAACTTTTCTTTTACAACAGTAAGGAAAATAGAAAATTTACTTTGCCTTTAAGATCTAACATTTGCATATTTCTAAGACGTTTACGCAATTTTACAATTGAGATACTTTTATGAATAAATAATTTATTAGTGAATTAGTGAACATGACGACCCTTTACTCCAATAACAGTACTGTCTACCGTATAAGCTTTAGCGTTGCACTTGAATTTTTTTTGCATCGCACATAGCCACCTAGTCTTCTGTCCGTTGCGCGTATGAATTATGAATCTGTGGTCTTCTAATACCAAAACAGGGTTTCCACGTTGTGAAGTCGTAAACTTTGCCAACGAATCTGTAATTGGTACACTGTAAGAGGTGGTATCTTTTATAACTACTTATAAGTATAATACATAAAGTTATAATTAAGCCCTAATAATGTTATTCTTGTGATATATCAAAATGGATTTGGGTAAGGGAGAGCTTGCGAGGATATTAATTTCTCTATCAATAATATTTACACGCAATCAATAATTACCTATAGTTTTCTTTTTTTCGCATTTTCTATTAATGTTAAAAAATAGTAAATTAATATTGATGTTTGTAGAAAAATCGTACAAAGTTAAAAAAATCGTAAATATTTGTTTTTTTCTGGATTTTTAATGTGCTTTGCAATAAAAAATTGTTTTCTCATCAAAAAATTATTTCAATAATCTTTAGCTTTTTACCCTTACAGTGTAATTTATTATTTGTACATATGTGGCTGTCACTTTTTATATACTCTTTAGACTCAATAATTTTTCCGATATCTCGTAAAATAAATTGTAAAATAACGTCGAATTATAAACTCCCACCTTTATGAAAGTATACAAAGTACAATATATACAACAATCACAAGCTTTTTACTAATAAAATATTTGATTCCTTTTTATATTTTGACCTTACGAGTACAGAGAATAACAACTATTAATCAATCGATGTCTGGTCTTTAGTACTACAAAATAATAAAACGTCCATCACGAGATGTCGTTCAAAAAGAGTCTCTAAAACACTGTCTTAAGAACCATGTTGCCGTAGTATACTTTAGCTTCATATTAAGTCTATACTCACAAATTCTTCAACAACTTCAGACTTTAATTCTTCGACACTATGGTATGTATTACATTTTCGACAACTTCTAAGAAATAAAACAAACACAGTCCAATTTGTGTCATATTTGACTTTTTTTAATTTTATCATTCGCAATACAGAACACAATGATTAGAATTTGGTGCCATTTTTTTTTTTACAAATTGTAATTTTTAATTTTAAATATATTAAGGCACTTACAAAATAGTTTTTTTTTCTTGTTTTAGTAGATACTAAGAAATTATACATCAAAATTATTTAAAAAATATCAAGGTGAATGGACTTAGATTGTTTAAATATAACTATAGTTACATTAAAGATTAACTTTGGGTTATTTAAATACTTTGCGATTTTAAAACAAAACATTTTATATAAATATAAAAGTGGCAGTATTTTACTACTATAATAATTACCTATGTATATCATTTTTAATGATACCAAAGTTAAATAGACATTCTTAACATTTTAAATTTCAACAGAATGCTAGTGTGTAAATATTGTGCTATGTACAAAAATAAAAATATATATTTATTTTTTCAGAAATGTTTAAACATGAACGATTAAATTAACAAATATTAAATGGCCATAATAACATAATATTCTCATATAAATATAACAATTAAACATTAAATTTGTATATCTTTTACAAAATAACTAAAATCTCATAACTTATCTGTGGATAGTAAAACCCCTTTTTTGAATCATTGTTTTAATAATGGATAATAGTACAATTTATTCATTTTGGTTGCTTCTTTCTGGAAGAGGAGGAAGGTTATATGACTTTCCATCTGGTGTCATCCAACATGTTGGTGGATCATGGTTGTGTTTGCCGATGGTCTCTGTGACATTACCCGCATTGTTTATTCTTAATTTAGCAGGACAACATCTACTGAAGAAATACCAACAATACCATAATTGACTTCCATATGCTTTTTTGTACATAAATCTGAATGTATGATTCTGGTAAATAAATAATTTTGAATTTCCTCTTGTGTTAATGAAAATACCTGAAATAATATATGATTTAGTCCAATGGATTATGTTAATATAATTAAAGCATGTTATGTCTATAAGGAAGGAAAATAAAACTATTTTGTTACATTACTTGTTATTATTTTATACACTATATGGCTATTCTCTAACCTAAATACAACAATACCTACAACTATGATTCGATAGCAACTGAACTAAAAAGTTTTAACAATTAAATCGATTGTATAATAGTTCAAAATAGGTGTTAAAATATATATGTAAACTAAAAATTATAATAATTAATAAGTTGGAAAAGTTTTTTTTTTTCAATTAATAATGGTTAAAAATATTGCAATGCATAAAATTAAATTTAAAAATAATATTAAAAATATTATTTTATACAAAAATATACCAAAACACTATAGGTACACATTCTTGATTTAATTTTCTAAGCATTTGTCTTATTACAGATTTTTCTACATTTAACAAGCGCAAGTTATACTAAATTAATAAATTTACTAAAGTTTTATTTTGCTGTTGTGATAAAAATAAAATTGGATAACTTTAATAAACTTGGAAAAATAGTTTTCTGAACAAACTCAATCTTCGAAATAGTTTGCACATGTTTGACACATAATATTTGACAATTGACAATTTGATTAAGCTTACGTTCCGTTTTTAGCATGACGCATCTAAAGACCACCCAGCACTTACGGAACTTTACATTTCTTTACTCGTTAACATATTATTTTATAACATTAATTTAAATAAAAGTAACTTAATGATAATATAATAGATGAAATATGGTTTTCTTTCTGTGCTATATAATCAAGACTATAAAAATCGTAATGACATTCACCTGGGGCTGGCAGCACTGAACTTAGTTGCGTCATGAAACTCGCGTGCGTGTGTTTTTATGTTATAGTTTAGATTATCGTAACTAAACCGTAAAAAATGTTGCAACGACTCTGTAACTTAAGTTTTATCAAAAGTAACGTTTAAAGTTAATATTTTGTGTTTTCTGTGTTTTATCAAACCGAATTTATCATTAGCTACCTATTCAATTATAAATAAAACGCGTCATTATTCGTAATACACTAACTACATAAAGTTTCTAAATGAAAATTGTAACCTTTATATAATTATATATTATGTAAATGTATTAAAGTGTATGTTGATAATTAATAGTCGACAGCCAAGCCAGCGCACTAATGTTATTAGTTTCTGTAATAAATAAACCCAGTTCTTACTAATAAATGTGTTTTATTTTATTTTCCATAGCATAACTTAATTCAATATATTAGGCACATTTATTAAATATGTATTTTAATTTCAGAAGCAAATTTTATACCGACGAGGAAAGGAAGTATGCTTTTGGTGCACAGTGGTTATGCCTTCCGTTTAAAAAATAAGCTTGCCTATGGAAAGAAGCAATGGTATTGTACATCTCGAACCAAAACAGGATGCCAAGTTGATGTAACTACTGTCTTCCACCAACTGAAGACTGTTGTCAACAGGGTAAGGAACAAACACAATCATCCGCCACCTGGATTTTATAGACGCAATGATGGATCATTTAAAATAGTTTAATTTTGAAAAATATTTTCCATTAATAGTACTTATATAAGACAAATTTCATCAAAACCCAGTGCTAAAGCTATTGTTAAGCATACAATTGTTTTACAATGGCCTTATAAATATTATTTCTATTTTTCTGTATTGATTTCATAAAGACTGAGTTTAATTTTCTACCTCATGATACCTCAAGGAAATTTATATATATTTTTTAATTTATTTTTAGTTAGTTCGTAAGTTATATTAAATATAGACTGATTTTAATATAATAATCCTAATTATAAAAAAATATAATTTACTTATCAAATTAGACTATGTCAGCCTATCTCCTGGTGACTACTTGTATGTTATGTATGAGAATGCTTATTTTTAATAGTTTTAGGTATAAAATTCTGTCTGCAATTTGGACCAACTAAGACAACTATTTTCATTTAAGTAATATTAAAGACTAGTATTGTATGTCAATGAATCATTAATATAGACTGATGTTATATTAAATAAATTTATGCTGGAAAGGAAAATATTTGGATACAAAAGGTAACTTTCAAACAAAAATTTTAATTTTAGTAGTTGTAATAAAAATCTATAATTTTAATTTTATAAGAATTTAAATTGTCTTGTACATAATATTGTTAAAGTTAAAACTAAGTACTCCATGAAAATTAGTCTACAAATGTATTTTACATTATAATTTTTTTCTTTCCAGAATCATTGTAGGTATAGTTTGAAATTTTAAATGATTTTTATTGATATTGAAATGATATTTAACAGATTTTTATTTAATTAATGACACTTCATCAAGCATATTAATCTTCAGATTAAAACTTGTATTTCTTTTTAAATATAATATCTTTATGTACTTTTGTACAAAATGAAAATAATTATTGTAAAGTAACAGTTTATTTAAAATATTGTCTAAAACTTAAACCATTTTTAGTTATAAGACTTATTAAGACTAAAATATAAGAATTTCTTACCTGATAAATAAATGGTTTACTATAAAATTGAATTTAAATAATTATCTAAAGTAAACAAATTTATACAATTATAAAATAAAATAAAAAATTCTTAACATAGGACCTAGTTTATGAGTGGCCTCTAACTTTTAACCAGTGTCAAATATATAACTTTATACATTGGCTGAAAATCACTCCGTCAGCTGGTTAAACAAATATAAGGTGTTAAGTTACATACAGTAAGACCCCGCTTAACGCTGTTTCTTTTAGCGCTGTTTCGGTTTAACGCTCTTTTATTTGAATTGTGGAATTTCCTGAAATTGCACACACCGTTAGGTTCGGCGCAAACGGGCCACCGACCACAGCCACCGGTGGCTGTCGCGCGCTACCGCCACATCTGTAACAGCGACAGAAGCGAGCGACAGCCACCTGTGTTCGGAAGTCGCCACATTTAAAAACCGTTCTCTGCTGCGCAGTCTTACGATGGACCCCGACAAGGAAAGTGCTCGCGACAGTTAAAACGCAGACAACGCCGTCGACGCCTGTATTGGGTACATTCAATTTTAACTGGTCCTACAGTTACACATAACTTGCATTTCGGTAATTTATAAAGATATCCAAAAAAGCGTTAGAATTTTTTTATTTCTAACGCTGTTTAGATCAGAATGTAAATCTCAAATAACGGGGCGTGAATGGATTTCCGATATGAATGTATCAATATTCATTGAGGCATCTTGTTCCATAGTGACGCGTGCGATACGTAGAACTTGTAACGGTTAACTGCGCGGGGGGTGGCGACCACAAGTGAGTCACGGACACTGCTGTAGTGAATGGCCACCACTGGTATTATGTGTGCGACGCGTCTATACAAAATGTATGAAAAAAGTGTGTTAAGTCGCTGTCGCTGGCCACCAGTGGCTGTGGTCGGTGGCCCGTTTGTGCCGAGCCTTAAGCTTCCCGATGTTCGAAGCAGTTTATCTGTGCTTCTTCTTTCCTACGGTGTTATACTAACGTATCTTTATCGTTTCAAACATTTGTTTATGTTATTGTAAGAATAAATTTATATAGTATAACGATAGATATAGTGATCAATATTATACCTAAGTTTTAGTTTTTATCATGGACGATAATAAAAAACACGAAAATAAAGCAACAAGAAAAAGCATTTCACTAGAAACTAAAATACAAGTAATTAGAAGATTAGATACTAGAAAACGTCAATTTCAAATTGGTGTTGCATAACATTTGGCAACTTCAACAATAAGGACTATTCTTAAGAATAAAGAAAAAATACTGTCATCGGCAACTGCAACTACGACAAGCTCTGCAACTAGAATTAGCCGTTCTAGAAATAATAAAATAGAGGAAATGGAAAAACGAATTTCTATATGGATTGACGACGAAATTGAATGCAATATGCCACTAAGCCAAAGCAAGAAGAATTTTTAATTACATTCTGGTTGAGGCAAGTGACACAAGTGAAACTATCGTTGCAAGTCGAGAATGGTTTAATTGATTTAAACATCGAAAAATCTTCATAACATAGAGATTACTGGAGAAGCAGCAAGTGGTGATACGAAAGCGGCGGCTGAATTCCCAGGGACATAAAAAAAAAAAAAATTACGAGGAAACTATCCTCCAGAATTGGTTTTAAATGTTGATGAAACCGGCCTATTTTGGAAAAGAATGCCAAAACGAAAATATGTATCCTGTGAAGAAATACGTGCACCAGGATTTAAAGCTGCAAAAGATTGCTTAACTCTTCTACAGGGATGGTAATGCAAGCGGAGATTTCAAATTAAAACCACTCCTTGTTTACCATTCCAAAAACGACGAAAGTAATATCCAAATCGACTTAACCTGTAATTTAATAAAAAATCATGGATAACTCTGAAAATTTTCCAGAATTGGTTCACTGAATATTTTTGCTCGTCTGTTCGATATTGCGAAATTAAAAAGCTTGAACCAAGAACACTACTTTTAATTGATAATTCTCCATCCAACGAATCGTTCTGACTTAAAAACATGCATTCAAGTCGAAGTGGTTTTCTTGCCACCTAACACTACTGCCTTAATCCAACCAATGGATCAAGGCGTTATATTGTTGGAAAAAACAGACGGAGAAGAGAAACAATCAATGAGAGAGTTTTGGAAAACTACAATTTCATGAATGCTGTAGAAAACATTTACATTTCTTGGAATGAGGTAACAGATAACTGCTTGAAAGGGGTATGGAAGAACATTTGGCCAGATCGAATCAAGAACACTGATACTGAACACTGTCGATATGAATAAAATAGTGGAATTAGTGAAGCAAAGCGGTTTAGATGAGGTAAATGTGGAAGATGTCGAAGAAATAGTGCAAAAAAACAGTAGAAAGTCTTTCTAATGATGACCTCAAGGAATTAGCGGACCAAGAAGTACACAAAAATATTGAAATATTGATTCTGAAAAAGAGCAAAAAGAACTTTTAAAAGCGTTTCTAAAAACCAGTTTGACCACTATAACAAAAATAATTAACCAATTTATTGAAAATAAATTTATGACTGAATAGAGCGCAAAAGGAAACCACAAATTACGTTAGATACGTTCTTGATAAAAAGGCAGAAAATTGGAAATACAGAAGAGACTGAATGATCTGAAATGTAAAAATACTGACTTAGAATTTTATTTTATTTTATATGTATATTCGGTTATTATATTTCTAATTTGTAAGAAAAAAATTTTTGTTTTATATTGTTATAAAAAATAAAAACAAAAAAATTAAATGGTAAAATACCTGAGAAATTTTCTACCCATCTTCCTCTAACCCCATTATTACATGATAAACTCGTTTAACTGATTCATATTACGCTCTACTTTAATGGAACATATACCCTGCGTTAAGCGTGGTCTTACTGTATATACAAAAATTTTTGGTATATTTAATAAAACGGATAACCATTTTTAACAATTCGAGACTGATTTACAATGTATCATGTACCTCATTTAAATCTTGTGTAATTAAAATAAAAAGACTGATGTGTTGTAGTTGACTAAATTAATAAAAATATTTTAAAAAATCATGGCAAGAATATTATATTTTATCATTTTATAAAAGAAAATTACATGGTATTAAATTATCTATTGATTTATTATTAATTATTATTACTGTAAGTGGTCTATAATACTTTTTATTATTTAAGTAGGTTCATGTTTTTATCTGTATAAAACTTGCTACTTTACTATAAAAAAAACTGCTCAAGGGCTTAGTTCAATTATTTTATTAAAATGTAGTGTTAAATTATTTTTATTTTTAAACAATAAAATACTTATAACAAAATTTTGTATGTATTGTGTATTAATTCACTTCCAAAATGTTCAAAATGGCCAACCAATGGCTGATATGATTTTCAATATAAAAATAAATAGAAATGAGTAGTTCGAAAAAAATTAAGGTCGTAAAAAAAAAGATATTTAGATTTGTTTTAGCAACCTATCCTTCTAACATGTTTAATCAGGGACTGTTTTTACAAAGTAATTTGTCGACTTTTTCATACCAGTTCTCGCTCGTATGCTTCTCGCACTTCCATTCTTCATACCTTATCTTCCTTGCATTCATCATCTTTCGCACTAAGGGTGGGTTCCCTTCCTACTGTTTTTATGTTATATTGTTCTAAGTTTACAGGGAAATAACATATTTTTTTAAATATATTTTTACATATTTTTTTAAATATATTTTTTTAAACATTTACTTATTTCTATTATTCTAATTATGTTCGTATTACAAGTGCATCTTATCGTTAGTTATTAACATTAGCAAACATGATCTTATATCTCAGTAAATTTACATATATTATGATACTTATTACTAATACATGTTACCAACAATAATAAATATTATTGCTAAGTAGTGGAGACCGAGGGGAGTTGAAACAATTTTGACATTTTGCTTCATACACAAAATACTATAAACACTAATCGAATGAGATTAATACTCATCGATAGTTCATTTCTTATACTTGCAGATAAGTAACACAAAGAAATTGTAAAGTGTGAATTCTGTGGCGAAAAAGCGACTCTACCATTGAGTCATTTTGTTTCAACTGCCCTCTTACCGAGGTAAGTTGAAACAGATAATTGTTGGGTATAATAAACAGTTATAAAGTAGTAAAGATCAAATAATTTTAATAATATTTTGTACATATTAATGGAGCACTTAAGAGTCAATTATTAAAATGTACTATTAATCTAAAACAAATAATAATGTCATTAAATTCTAAGCATGAACTGTAGTAGCACAGTATATTAATATATATACTGTGGTAGTAGTATGACATGAGATAATAATTAACAAATATAACGGTATTAAGACTCCAAGCTCAGAAAAAAAAATACAAAGAATATGAAAAAAAAATTGATAAGCAATTGTAACAAACATAATATGAAAGTTCGCCACTAGTGTAAGCTTCGTGTGCTCGAATTTTGCATTCAGACAATGAATTGATATTTGAATAGGCTTCTAAACAACAAATACAAAATATTCTTCTTCTTTATCTTCACTTTTTTTCTGAACTATCGTGGTCTTTTTAGTTTTAGTTTTGGTTTGGATCTTTTGCTTGTTTCCATAGCTTCAAAATTAAGGTGTTTTACTTTTTTCTTGACCATCCTAGCTGCTTTTATTGCAGTTAACTCTTTGTTTACAGGAGTATCGGTCAAGATTGCGCTTTTCACCTTTTGGTGATTCGTTTGATATCCTTTCCTTGGGGAAGACTTTGGCAAGGGTCGGAGAGTTTCAGGTGAGAAAAGGAGATTCCTTCATCATGGCTGAATTGTCACGTGATATAGATACTCCAATTAATGAATCAGATGTAAAATATGTCGATAAAGCAACTGATTCAATTCAACAGATTCTGTTCAGACATCGCCAGATCAGGTGAGTTGTTGCAGAGACACACACACATCATTGACACATCTTCAGTTTCGAAGCTGATTTCATTAGCTCTAGGAGTAGTAGCAGGTACGTTTAGGACCTATGGAATTTGTGAACGAGAGTTATTCAACAAACTCTCTATTGGCAGGGGTTAGGGGACGTTCATAAATGGTGTTATCATTCGAATTCATATGAATTCATGTGAGTTCCTTACTTCTTGAATTTACCATCAAGTTAGAGTTAGATGGGCCAAAATTCTCAGCGGCAGAACTCATGGAAGGCCGATCCAAGCATTTGGCTCGGAAGGTTATCAGCGTTCTGGAATATTTCGGTGTTAACTAGCCAAACTCCATTCGCGCTTAACCCGGAGTATAATCCGGAGCTCACCCCAGTAAGAAAAATTGTCCTAATTTCTATTTCATTAAAAATCAACAAGCCAAACACATAAAAATTCGGTGTATCCATGCTATGAATTGAATCGTTAGTTAATAAGCTTTCGAAACTTATATCACAAACACAAAAATACAGACGCATTATCCAAAAAAAGGTCTTGAAAAAAAACGTCCAAAACTTACTTTTGGCGATGGTTGCGACATGGATACTAGAACATTGCAACTGATCGCTCAGTCACTGACGAATACAAAAGGGACCGCTGGTGGTGGGAAGCGATTGATTTGTGACGTTGCCAGCTCGCTAACGATTTTAAGTTCCGCGAAATCAGTGCTGTTTCAACTCACCTCTGTTTCAAAACCCCTCGGTCTCCCCTATTTTACTTATGCCTATGCTTATTTTATTATTCTAAATAAATAAATATATGCTATTATATCTATAAGATATTTGGAATACATTCATGGAAGAATAGCTTTATATTTACTTCCGCATTTAATAGGATAATAGAAACCGTTACTAGATATATGAAATTGGGGATTCTCATGATTGTGACATTCACCAACGAATCGTACGATAGTATCTTCAATGCCAGTTAGAACGTACGCTTTACACGCTTTCGACCTGTGTGACGTACAGAGCCACTTATGTCCTTGTTTTGTAGTGAAACCGGATGAATGTGAATAAGTGAATTTTCTGAACAATAGTAATGGTCGACCGCGCCTCGATCGTAGAATTTTACCTGTATAAAGAAATATGTGTATATAAATGTTTACTTTTCTACAATTGATAAAATTTAGGATACTCGAGATTAGATCTAATCATATATAAATGGATCCAACTGACTAGATATACTTTGATCCAAATATTGGCAGGATCTAATTATATATTATATATACAATTCTAAAATTTAACACCTACAAATTACAATTATTTATTATTTTTTAAGAATGAAGTTATTAATATCAGTCTTTTACTAAAAGTTATAAAGATTGTTTTAAAACACATAGTATCAAAAGTATTTTTTTATTTTCTTAAAATCTCTTAAAATTAATTGTTGAGTAATTGATATGATAATAATGATAGTTTGAATAATAATTTCTTTATTATTCAAACTATCATTATGTTACAGTGATTTTTTGAAGTTTTTTAGTAGGTATATGACAAGTTATATTGACCATTGGTCAAATTTTTCTTGAAATATTATATAAACTTTTAGTATCATTTTTTTTTAATTATTATAATATTATCAATTACAATAATTAAAAACAAAACTAAAGATTATTTTGAAATTGACAACATCCAGTTATTTTTTGAAGTTATAAAAATATTAAAAGTAATATTGACCTAACGGTATAGGTACATGTTAAAGCAACTTTTCATGTAATGAGAATAAAAATTGAAGTAACTTTGGCCCGTCACCCCAAGAGTATGGATGAAACGATACCACTGAAGTATCGATACTTTTACTCAATACAGTATCGGTCGTAAAGTATCGATACCTGCTCGTGTCAATTGTTTTTTTTTTTTTTAATATTTAAAATGAAATCAAAAAACCGTAAGTAGTTTAGATATTTTGTATTTATATGAAAATATAAATTTTGTAGTGCTCCCCAAAAAATTCATTTTTGTAGTGTTCCCCATATACAGGATGTCCCAAAACTCAACGATAATCTGGAACCGGATGGAAGGCCAAGTTTTACCAGTTCTGGGAAAAATAAAAAAAAAAATTCCATATCACTCAGTTCAGCGATAATAGACATTTTATGAAAAAAGTTGAAATTCGACACCTTGGTCGCATTTTCAAGTCCTGTGATCACCAATGTCACAATTTCGCTGTGATTTTTTTAATTTCGTGATCCTCATTAACGATGCTATTAATCGCAACTACAAATTAATACAAAAAACATTGTTAATTTAATAAAATAAGTTAAGTTCTAGTGAGTCATGGTTCACAAAAATATTGTTAGTTAACTTTGACACTTCATTTTGAAAAAAAAATTGTACTACATTACCCTTGGCAAGTTATTTCAAAATATGGCACATTTAAGATTTCAAAATGGTGCAACACTAGCCACTTTTCTTGCCAGTAAAAACTTTAGTTCTTATTTTTTTCAAATTGAGCTTATTTCAAAAATAATAATTAATACTTTTTGTATTAACAGATCGGGGTCTCGAGTGTGTGTTATAAACAAAAGTGATAGAATAAGATAGATAGTGACGCTGACAGTCTGTCTCACTCTAGAGCGAGACAGATTGACATTCGACTTTTAGGATGAGCGGGACGGATAGTGGCGCTTGAGGGATCGTCCGTTCGTAACATTTAGTACGCATCGTTTCTTCGTCTATTACGCATCTCTCATATTCGTTTAACTATCGTACTAACGACTTTGGCTTGTGTTACTTTGGACTTGATACTGCATTCGTTCGGCTTTGCTTTTTTGGACTTTTTGCTGTGAAAATAGTGTGTGAACAACATGCTGGATCTGTACACAGCAGAAAAAGACATTGGTGATCACAGGACTTGAAAATGCGACCAAGGGTGTCGAATTTTAACTTTTTTGATAAAATATCTATTATCGCTGAACTGAGTGATATAGAATTTTTTTTTTTCCCAGAACTGGTATAACTTGGCCTTCCATCCGGTTCCAGATTATCGTTGAGTTTTGGGACACCTTGTATATTAGTTTTTCTATGTGTTTACCTGTTAGACGATTTCTAGATGCAGTGACTGTTGCGCCCGCTTTGGAATATAGCCTATCGCAGGGTACTGAGATACCGACAATTTTTAGACATATTCGCGCTTGTTTATAATAATGCTGGGTTTACAAGTTTTAAATCTTCCCATTCCTCAAATAGGTGGATTTTAAATTGCAGACCGGATTAGCCAAATAAATTAAAACTTCATAGGCTTTTGAGTCGGCACGTACTCAAATGAAAGTGTTTTTTCTCGACCATAGACAAACAAGCTCGCTAACTACAAAAAACTAGGACTTTGATTCGTTCAAAAATTTCAGCATAATGATACGATACAATCAGGTCAAAAGTACTCGTATATACGATACTAATACTTTTGACTGATACCTACTCGATACTTAGTTTTAAAGTATCGATACAAAAAGTACTTGGTATCGGAAGGAAAGTATCGAGTAAGTACTTGTATTTACTCGTATTATTTCATCCCTACCCAAGGTCAATGTTGCTCATATAATCTATTAACATACCAAAATTAACTGAAAATCGACAAAAAAAACATGTGAGCCGTCACGGGACGCCTGGCAGATGTGAAACATCGACATTATTTTGTAAAAGTAATATGCAGAAAAGAACATATTGTGATAGGAACTAAATATGTCATAATGATAAAATAAAATATTACGATTTTTTTCCAGATAACGATGACTATTTATTGAATAAACATTTATTTTCATTAAATACAAAAATTTATGAATTTATTTCAAATCGTGACTACTTAATTCGTTTAATCAGTGACTTCGAATGCGCATGGCGACGCGTCGCCACACCGCACACACTACTGCATATAGACTGTATATATATACCATCGTATACCGTGGCGACGCCACGGCATGCGTCGCCACGCCAGAAATCGGTTTTACGTGCGCCTATAGATGTTTCACATCAAAAAAAAATATATTTTTTGGTTTCAGCTACTGTTCTTTCAGCCTATTGTTTTTTAAAATTTCACGTTTTTTTTTCTCGAATGTACTGTGTCATTGTCCGTTCAATGTCACTTCTTAAATACTCTCGCGGCTCAGGAGTATTTTTTTCTCGTTTTTTCCACCCTTTACGTTTTGCTTCTTCCAATACTCGATCTGAAATATTTTTAACATATGTTACATATAAAGTTATATTACTAGATTATCAAACTGTTAAGAAATCATTATTCATTGATTTTACAAAAAAAAAAAAAAAAAAATACTATGGACTTTTCAAGTGTTAAAGTTTAGAATCTACTTTTGTTGAACTGAATTGAATTTTTGTTCTAATACTAGTGAAAAAATTATATATTTATTAAAAGATTACAACTAAAAACTGATTAAAACGTTCCGTTATGATTAATGTCCTGTTAATTCTAACACAATCATTTATTACTTATGAAAGGATGTATAATTTTTTACCTATAATTTGTTCTCTCGCTTCGAAATGTAAAGGTTCAAATTTCTCCATTTGTTTTTCTGCACTTTGAGCACGAGGAGCTTGTCCTGTAAGAGTACATTTAAGGAGAGCTTCTCTCTTGAAAATACCATCCATCAAGTGTCGGGCCATTTTTGTAGCATCTCCACTACAGCAACCTTTGTCATATTGTTGCTTGATACAAAAAAAGTTACCACCAATATCGACCATTTTCTGACCGTAATCTTTTCCTAATAGCTGGTCAGTTTCATCATATATTTCCGGTGTTTTATTATCTTTCAATGGACTCTCCGTAGCTTTATTAGTAGAATTTTTTCTGTTATTATTATCATATTTTGTTTCAAGTCGCTTATATTTTTGTATATATTTATTATTTGTAATGTCATCATCCATATATTGTAGACTTGAATCGTTATCAGATTACTTCAATTCTGAAGAATCATTTGATAACTTCTCTAAAGCAAAACTTGATTTTGATGTAAGAGTAATAGCAGAATTTCCTAGCTGTGAATTACTTGGTACACGATTATTCCAATCTGAAAATAAAAAATATTTACTTAAATTAATTACTTAAAGAAATATTTTAAACTTTCGAAAACTCTCACACCTAATTTTTCAGGTTTAAATGGCAAGTAAAATAATTTTATTTAACAAATTTATAAAAAAAATTCAAAATAAAATCATCATACCAGCGGTTTGATTTTTTTACATTACCATTTGTAGCTCATAATCAGCTAAAATTTGTTTATACTCTTCTTTCGTTGGACTAGCCTTCATCATCTTCCTCAATTTATTTGGAGGGACATGCTTCCTTTTACCGGTTGTAACTTTAACTAAGCAGTTAAATCTTTCCACACCTTGGAATTTTTTCACCGATGAATCTTTCCAATAAAATTTCACGGCATCACCAGATTTCGGTGGGTCACATGGATCAAAAGCTACTTTGTTGTCAGAACTTAACAGTCAGAATTATCTGCCGTACAATGTAAAATAAACATGATGTTTATTGTAAATTTAATATCAGGTTAATGATAACATTCTATTTGCTTCTTTTAATCTCAATATTTTTGAATATTTAATGAACGCGTAGTGACGCTTAGTCGCTTACTACTTAAGTGTTTATTATTATAGTACTGAGGCTTAAGCTTACTTCGGACTAGGCTAGTATTTTGATTTTCTCGGAGGGGACTTGTCGCTTCCGAGCATCATCACCGCGATGCTCGGCGACGACGAGTCCTGGAAGGCGATGGTCTCCTTCTGCGAGACAGTAATGTCCCAGAAGGAGGCCGACGAGCGGGTGAGAGAGGAGGCCGTCGACGTGGCCTCCATCCACGGGCGACGAATGGGAGTGCGTAAGAGGCGCTACTTAATGCGCCTCCAGTAACGCCCCTGTGCCCGTGTCGGGCCGGGATGGGAACCCGGTCGTGCTAGACACGGCGTCGTCGGGACTATTCAGAGGTTAGCCGGACAGTCCCCATGGAGGAGAAGTCTGACCTTTTCGCCGAGACCAGCCTGTCGCTGGAGGGATCCTGTTGCCTGCAGATCCGGAACCCTCCAATTAAAGCGGCTGAAGGCTCCCGCAGGGGTTTAGTACGGTATTGCACTCCCAAAGTGCGAGTCTGACATAGGTCTAGGACTGCTGACCCGGGCATCCTGGATATCATCCGTAAACGGATTTCCCTGCGATAGAAAAAAAAGGCTAGTATTTTGGTCAAGTGGAGAGAGGTGCTTTTTAAGATATTATCAAAATGATAATCCTTCTTTTAATTATACCTGTCAATAAAATATTTATGTCTATTGACACCATGCACCTCACACTTTTTTTTTACAATAAAATACATTTTTTGTTCTTATTTACACTATTCTTAACTCAATTTTTTTTTACACTATTAATTAAAATTTATTTTTTATTTTATTAGTTTTTATTGATCACGCAAATTTCCTCATCCACCTCTTCTAAAATAATGGTTACGATTAGCTTAATCAGTTTATTCGCTTTATTACGTTCCAGCACGTTCATCTTGCAAAATACCACTCATTTCTGTACTATACTCGACTGTAATGTGAACGATATCTGGGCAGTAGCGAGTAGTTTAACTACTAAATAACAAGCCACTCGACTAAAATACTGGCCTAGTCCGAACTAGACTTTAGACCACTACACGAGATATGACGCGAGCAAGTAGCAACGGCCATTTTGATTTTTGCTGAACGCGCAACGCCACCTAGGAAGGAAAACACTTATTACGTTTGTGTATTTCATATGTTAGCTTTTACTTCCATTTTTAACCGTATAACACGATTATTTACAAATGTCCACAAACTTTAATTTTATATAAAACATAATTGTTTCAATGCTTAATTGTTTACTACTTGCATTGGAATTGTTACTGCACAAGTAAATTGCAGGGTAGGTATCTTATTTGATTTTAATTGAAATTTATCAATATTAACTCCAAATATATGTTACTGGAGGTATTCGCATAATTATTTCGTTATTCATTTAAAACGTAAATAAATAAAATTTTCTCAATATTTGATTTGATAAATATTTTAATTAAAATCCAAAAAAAATCTTTTATTGTTTATGCATATTATTTTTTACAGATTTATTCCACACAAGGTCGAAAAATAAATATTTTTAGGTAATATATAAAGTTAACTAAATTTAATTATTTTAGTTTTCAAAAAGACGTTTTCGAAGGTATGTAAAGATTTTTTTTGTGTTTTGTTTTTGTAAAAGATTAAGTTAATAAGAAAAAACAAATTATTTACAAAACATTCAATTTATTGTGATTAAATGTAAAAATTTTTGGTATGTATAAAAATTAGGTATATTGCACTATAATTTTCAGAAGATAATGTTTTTAATAGATCATCATACTAAAAGACTAGTAAAATTACCATTTATTCTTTATATTTCAACAAAGAATTAGTTAAAACAGTCATCTTTTATGAATACTTAACAAAGATTTAGAATAATTAGACTTTTTAAAATATATTCTATATACTAAAAATGTTTTGGTATATATTGCAATATCTTCATATAAATATTTAGAAAAAAAAAATAGTTACAAATGTAATATAATTTCAAAATGAAAACAATTTTAATATTTTTTTTACATATTTTTAAAGTCAATTATGTATATGTTTCATCTATTAAAAAAATTGTATAAAACTAGGGATGCATCGATACGCACTTTGGCCGATACGATACCGATACCAATAATCATAAAAAAGTATCGCCAATACAAAACCGATACGGACAAAATTCAAAGAAAGCTCGAAAGGTATAAAAAGCATAATATTATTAATAACAGATAAAACAGATAACTGCTCAAAGATCAGAAGACAAAAATTTATAATTTAAATTGATATATTGATTTTGAATTATCACATGTGCTTACTTCAAAATGCTCCAGTCTGTGAACCAATCTGTGAACTTTTTTGTTACGAGACTGAAATAATTAACTTTTGTCTTATATTTATGACGCGTATGATTACGTAGCAACTAAAAAAAATCACGTCATATTCGCAAGCACTAAGAAATTAAAATTATTACACATCAAAAGCAACTAGTGAAATGGGCTATGTGAGGTGTACAGCTGCGCAAGTCAAAGAAAGAATATAACGTGGTAATTCCCCGAGCGTAGACAAATTGTGCTGCGTTAACATAAACGAATTAAGCGCAATGATGGCGCGTCCATATGAGTTATCTATCGCAATGTATCGGTGTATCGGCAAATTAATATCGCTGATTCCGATACATCGGAAAACTCGCAATATCGCCGATATATCGGTATCGGATGCATCCCTAATAAAAACATTCAAAAATATGTAACTTTATGGAGTGTATTCTAATATACATACAATGCATCCGATCTTGGTTATCACTACATATAATAAAACAGAGCCGCTCCACCGCGACTCTATCTGTTTGCGATAATCTCAAAAACTATTGCACGAATTTTCATGCAATTTTTACCAATAGATAAAGTGATTCATGAAGAAGGCTTAGGTACCTACTTTTAGATACCCCTAGCGCAGTCGGGGCGGTCCGCTAGTATATAATATTTAATAGCACCTTGAATCGACGTCAAATTATACTGTGTCATGCAAGAAATATAAAAAAATGTTGACATTTGTTATAAAAAACATACATTTTTTTAGTTAGTTTTATTTATAGACATAATCATAGACTTATATTCGTCCTAAAAAGTCTATATCTTTATAGAAAAAAAAAAACTTAGTTCTCGTATTTCCGGTACAACGAGATGTCATTCAATGTTATTAAAGTTAAAACCTATTTTATAATTAAAGTTTATATTTGGTTTAACTTGACTAATAATGTTACAATTATTCGCTCATGAATACGTTAATTATGTTAATAGTATAAGAGCTAACTGCCACTGGCTGACTGCTATAAATACACGATGACGCGCGGAGCTCCTATGTTTTCACAAATGAATCTCAGTAACGTGACACTGTAAAGGCCGCTAGGGCCAACAGCAATAGACATTTCGAAGAAAAAAAAAATTGCTAGTCATTTGGATCGAGCTCTGCGGGGAATAAAGACGTTAAGACCGCCGTGCCGTGTCTCCTTGCCGTGATGTCATAATAGAAATAAATATTACGCAGGATCGAAACAGTTCTTTTCAGAAGTAATTGTTATCGCACTTATCAGAGCGATAATAATAATATTACATCTGTTTCTAACGACGTCATGTTTCTATGACGGCGTACTGCTACACACATAATAAAATTTTTAACAGAAAATAAACAATTTTCTAGTTTGGTGGTAACTAGTAATAAGAGTACGTAACCTGTTTTCTATTTGTACACTATTAAAAGTAAAAAATATTGCTCAATCTTCGAATAAGACGATAGAGACCTTGTCATAATATGAGGCTTGAGCTTGTTAACGTTATTTTGAAAGGGCAATATTTTCTAATAAACTTATGTAAATCTTTTATACAGTTTGTAATCATACCTTAGGAGCTACTTGAAGAAAAAAACATTGACATAAACCTGATCTCCATTGTTGAAAATTAGGGAGTAATCGATAGCTGGACTGGTCGAGTATTCTTGACAGTGTTTCATCCTCGCAAAGAAGTCTGTTATGTTTGTGTGTGACAAGCTATACCACGCTCAAAAAATTGGAGCGTGGAGTAATTCGAAATTTTTCGTGATTAACTATAAACCAAATTCACTGATTAGGCCCATAAATCTTTTAACGCATTTAGTACAAAATAAAGAGACTCGGACACTAAACCATCGCATAAGAGAGTGAGCGAGTGATAAGCGGTTGAACGACAACAAACAATTCGTAATCGATTTTGAATCACCGGCCCCTATCAGCAGGATACAAATGCTTTTGCTACCGTTTTGGCAGTGATATCATTGATAGGAACAGCTTCCGGGCATCGCATGAAGCGATCTGACGGTGACGAAACGTGTTTTTGTACCTCGGTACGCTGCCAAGATGAATATAAACAAAGGTCTAGTGAAAAAGGGAAAGGTCTAAGGAATACGATTCTCAATAGTTTTGTTTCAAAGAGTGACAAAACAAAATTTTGTGCCATTAGCTTAGTTACCCAACAGCACTCACTAATACTTAGCACCAGGATAACTGAGTGAAATGAAGTGAATAAAATACTTAACGGCGGAGATTAGAAATGAAACTATTGGTCTGGGAATCGGGGTACCGGCTTTGCAATACCATTCCACCTGACTTCCAGGAATTATCATTTTCATCATCAGGTCATTTTATTTAAATGTATAGATGTGACGTATGAATGAGGTGAATCACTTTTACTATTTACCCAATACCAAGGACCAATGTAGTGCTATATGTCGTTAATGAAAGTTGTAAAAATAAACGTTTAAAAAAGTGGACTATTTTAGCACTTATGAAATAATACAGAAGGGATGAAATACAATAAACGAAACGAGATAAGTAGGTACAATAAATTACAGTCCAGCTCGAGATGGAAACAGAACATAAATACCGTTAAAAGTTTAAAAAAAGAAATACGTAAGCTAATGGCAAGCGTTAATTATCTCTTATACTTACATAAAATCATAAGCGTGTAAGGTGTCTGTTTGTTTTTTTTTTCTTTTTTTTGTTTATACACGCATCACTGCTAAAGTACTAACTATAGGTTCAAAATCCCGCATGAAAATCATTAAGAATCTCGCCTTCTCTTCGAAAGAAAGAAAATCGACGTCATTGCGATGTGTTAAAAAATCACTGATTGAATGATTTCAAAAGCTAGCTATTTATATTATTTTGTACTGTAAGTACACAAAGAAGATTCTTTGTAGTAAATAAAGTAAACAAATTGACGCAGCGTTATGTTCAAGTGACACGACTTATATACCGTTACCTACGTAACTATACGTAAATTAAATATAAAATATAATTAGTATCATACAATGAATATGATTAATTAAATAAACAATTATGAATACAATAATTCTCCTGTGAACAAAAAAGTTTAATGTTTAAATATACTCCCATAAAAATAATTTCATCATACAAAAAAAAAACAATTATTTCTACTTTGACACTCGGTATGTCTCGGTTTAAATCGTAAAGGTGTTCGTGTTTTCACATAGAGTATATAAAAACCTAGAATTTACTCACATAAAATATTTAAATCTATGTAATTTTATATTTTATTTGTAGTTTTCGTTTCTGTATTTTCTAATAAAATATTTACCTTACATTAATTTTATAGAGGTAATTAGTAATGAAGAATTGACGAAAGTTTGCAATCATGGCATTAAATGCGAAGACGAATTTTTAACCAAAGAAGAGAAGCTAACTAAGAAGCTAATAACAGTTTTACTATCGATGTCTGTGTATCATGTGAAAGTGATTGAGACCGTATGGATTCATTATGAATTATACAATTAGTACTTATTGTAAATTACGCTTTTAAAGAGATAAATTCCTTTGTACGAATTTCATATTTGTGTTTTTAGTAATGCGATGTAATAATTAAATCAATCTACATCTCTGTTATTCATAGGTCTTCTGTAAAAAATGACATTTTGGCAGATGATTTACATTACTGTTTTAGAAAGTTTTAGAGTAGACTATAATATCCTAGTAGGATGTTATAAATATTATGTAGCAATGTATACTATTTGACTGACCCGTTGGCGCAGTTTGCAGTGACCCTGTTTTCTGCTCCAAGGGTTGTGGGTTCGATTCCCGCCCCGAGTGTTGGTGTAATATATGTTTATTTATATATGTATTATTTATAAGTATATTTATTTAAAAAAAATGTCAGTCGGCTGTTACCTAAAACACAGTCATTAAGTTGCCTACCTTAGGAACAGACGGCCTTGTGTGTGTGTTAAACATATTTATTTATTTACATATTTATATTTATTTATGTATCTCGTGTCATTTGTAGTTCCGATAATTGTCGAGAATTTCCGAGTGTCAAAGTGAAAATAATCATACTGGCCAGTTAAGATGTCCGCTTTACTTATAATATTACCATTTTAACAAGCTGCTTTTAACAAAATGTAATTCAAAGAAAAATAGTTCTGCTTAACGTAGAAACAAATTCAATTTTTTAACCTATATTCATGATATTTTAATATATATTTTAGTATATATTAAATTCATATACATATATGTTTGTAATAGTGTATCATAATGCCGATTTTTCTTGCGTAGTTATACATATTATTTTAAATATAAAACTAAAAATTTCGCCCTTATTTACTGATGTAAAATACGTTATTAGGGATTAAGAAAAACTGGCCGGATATCTAAATTCTAATTTTGGTTCGTGATCATGATAACCCGTGACTGCTAGAATTTCGTTATCAGCATTCGTTAGAAGATACGCTTTACAGTTCTTCACTTTCGAACAATACCATCTCCAGCCGTATTTGACAGGATGGGGAAATTTAGAATACGTGTAATTCTTGTATAACAGCAATGGCCTCCCCCTTTTTGACGTCATCTCGATGACTGTTGAAAAAAAATTAAATTGCTTATATAAAGTGCTATCATTGGTATATAACAATGATTCTATTATTATTGTAAAAACATATAGTATTTTTAAATATACGTTTACAATTAAAAAGAATATAGTAAATATACATTTACAATTATAGAGTAATAAGTGCATTTTTCGTGGTTACACTGGAAATATCATGAACTAAACTGATCTGAACTACGACACCATTATACCAGTACGTCTACCATGAGTTTCCAGACGATACACGTTAGCGAGTGTAGTTGACAATTTGTATGGAAAGTTGAGCAACGCCTCTCGCGGATACTGTCATTACTATTGCGTTTCTACGTTTACTACTGTAGTTATGTCATGTGCGCTTGTAACAAAAACTCATGGTAGACGTACAGAACGCTTGTCAGCCGTTCTGGTGTAACGAGGAAGTGATGGACAAGGCCCTTTCTCAGAAGTAGGACCTTTAGAAGCTGATTCAGATCAGTTAAATATCAAAAATGTAAAAAAAAATACCTTAATTTTTTTCTTGTAATTGTGATCAAAATCGAAACCTAAAAAATTACTAAGATATTAACCTAAATAACAGAAGACACAAAACACCGAAAAATAAATTAATACTATGGACTTTTGTGTTTTGCATATTTTAGTGACATAATAGTCACAAATCAAACCTGCTTCTGAAAGGTAAAATTGTACTATTCAATATAAGTCATAATAAATTATTACAATCATTTTCTACAAGCTGTGTCCCGCAGTTTTATCCGTGTTTGTTCAGATCTAGTAGAAAATTTGATATAAAGCCTGTCTACCATAGCTTGTTAACTAGATCTTAAACTATCTGTACTACCATATCAACCAAGTTACATAACTAACGATTTTAGCGCAATATATTATGATATACGTCAATCGATCTTAAAAAAGTTTTTCGAGTAGGTATAATTTATAATGGTAATATTTATGCAGCTTATGATATGAGGACAAATAAAAGATAGATTTAATGATAGATAAACAAATAAAATACATAAACATGTATTGAGAAACATCTTTATTATTTTGTTACACTATTAAACATACCATTTAATATTATTTATATATAATTACAAAAATTCCAACTAAATAGTAGATATACACCAAAAATCGTTAATGGTACGTGATTGCTTAAAAATAAATATTGTTTGTTATAAATATTTGTTATTGCAGTCAGAAAGGCAATTATCTACCAATAATTTATGAGTTGAATGAATGAATTAATGAATTATTTACTTACAGAAGAAAAATTTTTATTAGATTTTTCCAAGTGGAAAATTAGGTAATTGAGAAAGAGATTTTTTATTGTCTTACTGGTTTCAATATATATAACTCTCCTTACTATAGTTAAAATTTAAGTATAGTTTAATTTTTATTTAAGTAAATAAATTCCCAGATAGATTTTATTTATTGAGACCGACACTTAAAATACCTGATGTAGCCAATATTAGACATATACGAGTACATGCAGTATAATAGTTAAAACTATAATACATATTTTAAATAATAAAAATATTAAACTACAACATAATATAGTAAACTCGTAGCACTGTTTTTACAAATTATAAAATTCTTTTATCACAAGAATTTATTACGTTCAAATGTATTACTCAAATGTATGAGTGATGTTATAATATGTATTTTAAACATGTCAATACATCGACTCGTTTATTTTTTAAATTTACTTAATTTTATACATATTCATGTTTAACTGCTAATGTAAATATGTTTTATTTAGATAGAAGGCAAAAAGCAACAGATATACATATGTAAAGATTATATTAATAAAATACGATAGATTCTTGGATGACTGACCTGTTGGTTAGTGTAAATGACAAATGCAACTGATGAGATCGTAAACAAAAATAAAATATTACCAAAAATCCAACACGATTAGGCTTAATTTACGCAACAACACAAATTGCAACAAAACTATCAGACAATATTTGTATCGCGTTAACATTAAAAAGGATGAGCTGTGCGACACTTTTTGAGTCACAACAGTTAGAGACAACCGCACTCGCTGATTAAAATTAACTTAGACACGAACGGTCTTACTTATAAACGTTTCTTAATATTTAATCCATTGCTTAACAACTGATCAGCAAAAACCTCACTCATAAACACTATTTAGCGTTAAGAAGTCGTTAAGTAATGCGTAAATAGCTGTTAAAATTAAACACTGCCGAGACATAGCTTAACCCTCGTTAAGCGGCAAGATGGCGGATTTCACATAAATCAGCTGTTCTATTGCGACGTCTGATCTACTTACCTACTTGCGTTTGTTTGTTAGTAAGAAGAGATTTAGAATGAAATTCCCTCTATATAAAAATTAATATATACTAAATGAGCGTTATCTGTCTGTTTAATACAGATCTTTAGGTACCTAATTTTAATTATAATAACATAATTTAAATCAGGTTAAATCTTAAGTAAATTTATTAATTTAATATTTAATAAGCTTAGTTGAATTTTGTAATTGAGGATCCGAATACTACCCATCAAAATAAAATTGATTAGAAATTAGAATATTGATCCAAGTTCCTAACTGTCAATAGAGGTCACTAGTAGTGACTCACTACAATATCGAGCTAGAGTTTTCTCTATAATGTTAATAGATGTCGCTTGGATGTAATTTTTAACAATTTCGTTCATTCAATTTCTCTATATAATTGATTAATTTGGGTATAATCTGTGCCAACCATCTATGTATCGTCCTTTGTTCGTTTCTTAACTAAGTAACAGCTAGTCAATGTTTATAAGTAAACAAAAGTTAATCCTTGATTTATAGCTTATGAGTGGATTAACTAAGCAGTGGCTAAGTATTACTTAACGAGATTTTTATAAGTAAGACCGGAAATATACAATAATATGTTTGATGAAATCCCGATAAAATGCAATGTTATACTTTAAAATAAGTTCGAATTTGATCTTCAGTCAGATTCAAAGACGAGTGGTTCTCTAAGCGCCCCGAGCAAATGATTAGGATTGAGATAATATTTTGGCGGATCATGCTCGTGCTCTTCAAAAGCCGAGGTGATGAGATTGTTTGAGTCTGTAAAGACGTAAGCGCGACAATTCTTGAGAGTGGAACAAACCCATCTGGATTTTTTTCCTTTGTCATATTGTTTACGGTACGTGTAGCTGCGGAAGAGAAGCATCTCTTTACCCTTTCTAGATGTTATTACAACAGCTGTATCTGGAAAAATAAAATTATTATATAATATGACAAATTCAAAGACAAAATATTATAAATTAAAAATAATTTTTTGAAATTATATTACGTTTAAATATTATCAAAATGTTTGTATATAAAAATTTTAAACAGAAAAATGTAAGTAAAAAATTGAGAAATTTTAAAATTAAATTAAATAGGAAGTTTTGAATATTTTAAAAGATATAGTATGATGCTGTTAGGCAAGAGTTAATAGGTATATGTAAACGACTTACCAACTAAATCTTGTTCCGTAGGCTCCAATGAATTGCCATCTTCCAAATTCGGTTTCGGATGATCGTGATATTTTGATGTCATTATAATTTCATCCTGATCATTCAAATATACGAATCCTGAGCAATTTTTCTTTAAAGAACAGTTCCATCTCGTACCATTTTTAGTTTTGTACGCTTTGCGGTATCTATATCCGTCATACTGAAGAATCGTCTTTCCCTTCTTCGACTCCAAAAACATAGCAACGTTATCGTCACCCCAGTCGACATCGTTTTCAACATCGTCGAATTCGAGAACTGTAATACAATTGGACTATTAAAACCTACTCAATGTTTACAATGTAATGGTATGAGAGATTCAAAATGAAACATCGACGTGTACTAAAATAATATTTTATTCAACAGTTAAAAATTCCAATGTCAATTCCACAAATACGCTGTCTGTAACAGCTAAAAAATTAGTACCTATCTAAATTACAAATGTAAAACAAAACGGCTGCTCGCTTCTTATTATTATAAACTAAACTAATAGTTAATTTTATTTAAATTAAAACAATAATATAAAAAAGTAACATGCAAAAAAAATTACTTAAAATATAAAACTATATAATTCTGCCTTGCAGCATTCTGCACAATATCGGTGCGTGGTTGTGCTTATTGAACATAAATACTAGTTCGTATTTATCGTTCACGTGCGCGTATACATCGCATTTCACCTGACTCGGTTCGTTACAGCACCATCTACTAGTGGCACCGTTCACACAAACCTCCTTCCTAAACGTATGCCCGTTTATAATGAGAAAGGTATTACCCGTCGACAGCGTAACTACTGTAACTAAAAACAAATAAAAACGTTAAAATAATTACAAAAAGCGCAAATTATAATATTGTCTTAATCTAGAGGCTAAGGTTCTATATCCTACAGTTTTCAATCTATATGGTAAGATAAAAAAAATGCCAAAATCGAAAAAGGCTTTATTTAAAAATCAATTTCGCACTACAAACATATTGAAAAAAATTCCTTCCTTATACAGTGCAACCTCGATATAACGAAACTGAAGGGAATTAGGAAATATTCGTTATACCAAGTAATTCGCTATAATGAGGTTTGATATATAGAGGTTAGACTGGACTGCGATTCGTTTTAACGAGGTAAGAACTTGGAATTAAGTGGAAATAATTAATAGTATACGTTATATCAAGGTTTTAAGTTGAAAAAATTCGTTAAATAGATGTAAAAATACCTTCTACCTATATTCTGCAATAATTAAAAAATCGTTATAAAGAGATTTTTGATAAATGTTATTCGTAATGTAGAGGTATATTTTGTATTATCTCTTACGGGCAGTTCTAGGGGATTTCGAAAAATTCGTTTAATCGAGGAATTCGTTATATTGAGGCTCGTTATATCAAGGTTGTACTGTACTAAAATTATGTCAAATGATAATATAGTTTATAATTAAACATTTTATCATGAGCATAACATGTACACCTGGTTTGATTTGACATTGACTTGTCGAGAAATCTAAGTATAAATACAAAAGCGCACGATTGTACATATTTGTACATAATTTAACAAGTTCATATTTCAAAATTAAGTGCGTTCCATAATTTGCTTCGCTAACTATAATATCAGAACAATATTTCGTTCATTAAAAATGTCGTTGGTATTGAAGAGTAAAATATACTCTACTAAAATTACGAAATCGTTATAAATTTTACATATAATTCATATCGTGTCTATTCTTCATATAATTTAATGAATCGACTCGTACTTTAGTATAAACAAGTTGAAAATAATCATTAACCAAAGTCCAACGAGCTAAAATTTCATGAAACCTTCCTTTGCTAGTATTCTTCACTTAATACTGAAATATTTACCATCTTTGGTTTTGAAAATTCTCGGAGCTTGGTGGGTGTGTTGGAGATATGAATTTACGATGCGTCTTTTGGCGTCTAAACGTATTTTTGCAAGACATTTTTCAGCGAATTTCTTCGTACAATACCAGTATCTCATGTCTTTGTTTGTTTGACAGAATGTGTATTCATTGACGAGAATCAAATTCCTCTTTCCAGTCATTGAAGGTATGAACTGATACTGTACTGCTGTAAAATATATGTTTATAAATAATGTTTTCATCGACAATAAATTCCTATTTTGTTAGAAATTTGTCTTTAGTTTAAGTGTTTATTGAAATTAAGGGTGCTAATATTTCTTTTTGGCAAAATATACTTATAGGTTATTTTCATTATAATTTGTGAAAAATATAGTTAAAAAAGTATTTTATACCTAAGAAATAAAAAATAAAATAATAAAAAATATATATTTAGGTACACACATAATTTAAATAATGATTACAGGTATGATAATAAACTAACTTTAGAAATAAGCAAGCTTACGTGGCTTCCACGCATTCAGAAAATAAGAAAAAAAAATTGGTGTCACTAACAGGAGCGCTAAGAGGTATTGTTCGTTGTCTACCACTGCAAGTACGTTATATTATATACTTATAATTCATTAGTAAAACCTCATATTGACTACCTAATAGAAGTGTGGGGAACTGCTGCAAAATCACATATAAATTTACTACAGACAGCACAAAATAAATTATTAAAAACTTTGTTTAATTATGATTATTATTTTCCAACAGAAACACTATATAAAAATACAAAGGTCATGAATATTATCCAAACATATAAATACTACAACTGCATTCTTATACGAAAAATTCTAAATAAACATCTGCACACAAACTTAATCCTGCAAAAAAATAAAAAACATCATAAAATGAAATTAAGAAGAGAAAAAGAATTGGAATTGTACCTACCTCGAACGAATTATGGAAAAAAAAAGCATCATGAATGAAGGATCTAACATATATAATAAATTACCGCAAGATATAAAACAGTCAAAATCTATGTTTACATTTAAAAAACGACTGAAAAACTACTGAATACTCCACACACCAGACTACAATGAGCCACTTCCAGGCATGCGTAGTCATAGATCTATGTAAATGATTTGTTGAGCACGAGTATGGAGCTAACATTTTTATTAACATTTTTATTCACTACCCTCAATACTTTTAAATTTTCTATGTGTTATTAATACTAATTTTCTGTGCAATGTACTCAACGTATGATTTGAATTTATTTGTAACAATTAGTGAATAGTATTCTCATGTAAGTGAATGTAAATTCTTATGAGAATAAAGATATCTCAAACCTCTAGAAATACGATTTTTTCACAATGTAATATATAATTCATTGGGAATTTAAAATAATTTATAAACTATACTGTATAATAACATTTTTTGATTAAAAATAATAACGACTAAGTAGGTTTTATGTAATCTACTGTCATTGTCTGTTCACGTATCCAACTGGTCTTTAAATAAATCAAAAGTACAAGCTAAAAATTTCATACAAATAGAAAACTTAACGTAACTCTCTTTCCTTTATATTTTCACATCTAGTATTTGAGATATATCTAAAATGTTTCAATAAACATACGTGTAACATATTAAAAATAACATAAAATTTAATAGCGATTAATCCTATAATGAATAAATCACCTATATCTCTTTGAGATTAATCGAATTGTCAACTTAATTAAGTTAAACAATTTAACAATAATTCAAATGATCTTTTTAATTTTGTTACATAACAATTAAAGATCTCATCATATAAAAAATATATATAAAATTATTTTAAATATATTAAAATTGACAAAGGTTTACAGCCTTATAGTTTATAAACTTTCATTTCACTAGTTTTCTATTAATTTAGTTCTTAATACTTACTACAGTATGAACGTCTGTAAATACCCCATAAGCTAAAAATTATATATCTCAGCAGACTAATGAACTCTCAAAAGTATTGTTTAATTATTTTCGCACAGTAAAACATTTCTGAGGCTCAATTGATGGTTATAATAATTAAATTTTCAATAATTATACTCTGTTTTACATTTTATTTTACGTTTGACATAGTAGCCGTTTTTCATCCTGACGTACATAGGTCGGTCATGATTGTGTCGATAGAAGCTGTGGATTATCTGAAGGTTATGGTCGACGTGAATATACATCCTGCAACGGTTACGGCCACGCGCTGTGCACTGCCAGCGGACGTTATTCGACATTGACTTTGGATTGCTAAAAGTATATCCTTGGTACATAAGCAGATACCTTCCAGTATTCAATGAAATCATATGAGCTGTAAAGTAAATTATAGTATGAAGAAAATACATATATTTAATTATACAGTTATTGAGCAGTGCAGAAGCCTGTGAAAATGGTAAAAAGTGAAAAAAAAATGGTAGGATGAAACGCATTGGAAGAGAAAGAAAATATAACAATAGAGAAATAAATTACGGGCGAACTGAGGTCGGGAAGTGTAAGGGTCCCATGCAAAAAATTTTGTAGGTAATAAAAAGATAGAAAGAAAGAAAGAAACAAATTTTATTGGCCTTGTTTATAAAAATAAAAATAACATCAACGTAAAATTAAAAATAAAAACAACAAAAAATATAATAATAATACAAGAAAAAGAACAATAACAGCAATAATACAAAAGTACAATAACACAACATGTACAGGATTGACGGAAGAAAGGCTAACTAGGTACTTGCCTCAGCATTGTTTTTGACAGCAGAATAAAATTGCTGCCAAAAACGCTGTTATTATGGCAAAACCTGTATAGGATTCCATACTAACATTAACAATAATAATTTTATGCAAGAAAAAGTAGAAGGTCGTAGCAGATAAATATATGTGTAATTGTAATAATATAGATAAATAAATAAAGTGAATATATATTATATAAAAATTCATTATTATATAAAAGTTATATATTAATAAACGAAGAATAAACTAAATATATCCGATTAAACAAATGTATAAATAAACTTAAATGCAAAATTAAATAAAAAAAAAATTTATTTTAATAATTTGTTATATTATTACTACTAATATAATCAAGGTACTCGTATATATTTAAAACCCAAGTTTATCATACTTATCACTTTAATAAAATAAATTAATTTTTTCTACCAATTAATAAATTTTGCATTTTTGATGGTTTAAGTTTAATATATTTTCCGTTCAGTGTTCTCTTGAAAAGGGGAGGAGGATGGGTATGATCATTAAAGGTAGTGAGGATCAATAGGTTTTCATCAGCGTATATATATTTTTCGCAACAATTTGTCCCTCTGTCTGTACAAAGCCATAATGTAAGGCCGGCTTTTCCTTCTCTGCGTAATATTTTCGGACAACTAAATGTGTACCCATCGTACATTAGTAAACTTTTTCCCGTAACTAAATGAATCAAATGACCTAAAAAAAACGTACGCATTAAAATTAAATACATAAATACATAAAATTAAAATAAAAGATTATTGGCATCTTGTGTGTTCTTTGTATGGATGATGCAACGTGGTTAATATCTTATAACGAATTAATGTTTTTAGATTCCTGAAATTCAGTAAATAAACATACTATATTGCGATAGACGTTTCAAGCACTATAATACAATGGTAAATGAAAGAATAATATTTGTTTTTTTGAATTTTGATGTTTATTTTATGAAATTAAGAATTATTCGAATGAATTGTTAAGTATTTTTTATATAATACAGATTTAATTGTGTTGTAGGTTCCCTCGGCGAAGTAAATTCAGTAATTAAATATATTAATAGATAATAATAACCTTTAACTTTTAACAGTAAAGACTTTGGTTTTGTTTGTATAGAATAAAACAGATTAATACTTATAAATTTAAGTAAAAAAAATTTCTAAATTCTAAATTTAATATATTAAAGCATACTATATTACAATCAGTTGAAATGATACAAAGCAAAAAATAATAAATATTCAGGACAGACATATAGATGTTCCAGGCACTGCATATCATGGTAAATAAGAAAATATTATTTGATTTTTTTTTTTTTAAATTTGATGTAAGTATATTTGATATAAATTGTAAATTATTCATAGGAATGGTTATTGTACATTATGAAATACAGACTTAATTATGTTATAGGTTCATTCGGCGGGGTCAAAATTTAATAATAGAATACTTTAAAGATGATAATAAGAACAATATTAACCAATAGCAGAAAATACGGTAGTTGTTTGTTTGTAAAAAATTATAATTCAGAAATTGTTGTTAAAAATTAAAGCTATATTCAATAAAGTTGGAAATATAAGGATACTAATTAGACACTTTATGTAAAGGTAAAAAGAAAAGAAAAAGTTTGTTTCGCCTCACTTATTGCCTATATTTTGTAAATTATATGTAAGACCTTTCACTTATGTGTAACAATAAATTTGTAGATGCCTGAAGAAGGTCCAATAAAGGATCGAAACGTCGCATGAATTTGCAATTGGTGTTTTTGATTGGTACCTGATGTCCTCTTCCCTGCTAACTAACAGCATATATAATAATATGGACGCAATAACAAATAATAATTAAAATAAAAGTTTTGGGGTTCTGGTAAATATCCTTTTATTATTATAAATGCGATAGTTTGTCTGTATCTTTGTTACTCTTTCACGCAAAAACTACTGAACGGCTTTAGATGAAACTTTAGAGTAACATAGCTTATACATCAGAATAACACATAGGCTACAATTAAAAGTCTAAATCGGATTTTATCGCGTTTATTTGTTTTAAAACTTTACAGTTTAACGATTTTTAATTAAATTAAATTATATACATAGGCTACAATTTACAAAGATTTTGTGTAATTTGGCCATAATATAACATATTTTAATAAATATCAAGCTAAAATGCGTAAGTGCTATACAATGGGTACTTTTGGTAGTGAAAAATAAATTATGAAATTTGATAAAAACTAAAATTTATGTAAAAAAATTTAAATCGCGTGTACTAGCGTACACTCGTAAGAAGTGAAACTTATAATAAAAAATGGTTGTCTGTAAAGTCGGTTTACAGACGATAATTTTTACGTGATAACGTCATAAGAAAACATAGATCTAGAATTGTATAGTTTTATGAATCGAATTGAATTATTATCACATATATAATATGATAGTGTGTATTACTTTACATATATATGATAGTGTAGTACTTTTTTTATATAGATGATAGTGTGATATTCAAGATTTTCCAATCTGAGTTATTTTGTTAAGAATAGGAATACGATAGGAAAAGTAGGAAATCAAGGGGAGTATTTCAAGTGGTACTCTCTACCAAACAATTGACAAATCACAAAACAGTAGGGGTGTGCGATAATTATCGATAATTCTTAAATACTCGATAATTTTCCATTCGATAATTATCAATAATTATCGATAAGTGTTATTCGATAATTTTGATCCGATAATTATCGATAATTTTTCATTCGATAAATATCGATAACTATCGACCGATAATTATCGATAACTTTCGTCAACTATCGATAATTTTTTTTTGATAATTATCGATAATTTTCGCCAACTATCGATAACTTTTCCTTCGATAATTATCGATAACTGTTCATACGATAATTATCGATAACTATCGATAAAACGATTCGATAATCGTCGATAGTAAAATTATCGATATTTTTTATCGATGAACATCCCTACTTCTACCAAACAATTGACAAATCACAAAACAGTAGGGGTGTGCGATAATTATCGATAATTCGCAAATACTCGATAATTTTCCATTCGATAATTATCGATAAGTGTTATTCGATAATTTTGATCCGATAATTATCGATAATTTTTCATTCGATAAATATCGATAACTATCGACGATAATTATCGATAACTTTCGTCAAATATCGATAATTTTTATCGTATAATTATTATCGATAATTTTCGCCAACTATCGATAACTTTTCCTTCGATATAATTATTGATAACTGTTCATACGATAATTATCGATAACTATCGATAAAACGATTCGTTAATCATCGATAGTAAAATTATCGATATTTTTTATCGGTGAACATCCCTACTTCTACCAAACAATTGACAAATCACAAAACAGTAGGTGTGTGCGATAATTATCGAAAATTCGTAACTACTCGATAATTTTCCATTCGATAATTATTGATAATTATCGATAAGTGTTATTCGATAATTTTGATCCGATAATTATCGATATTTTTTAATTCGATAATTATCGATAACTATCGACCGATAATTATCGATAACTTTCGTCAACTATCGAGGATTTTTATCCGATAATTATCGATAACTGTCGCCAACTATCGATAACTTTTCCTCCGATAATTATCGATAACTATTCATTCCATAACAATCGATAATTATCGATAAAACGATTCGATAATTATCTATAGTAAAATTATCGATATTTTTTTCCGATGAACATCCCTACAAAACAGTTCGCGTGTAGATTGCGTGGCGCCACTGTCTCTTTTACTCGAACGCGGTCCGATGGAGTGTAAGACAGAACGCTTAGGCTAATCGTGCCTCTCTATCGCTTGTTCTGCGCTCTCGCTCACTAATTGTGACAATGATGACGTCATCTTCTTCGAACGGGCACCCCTTCATCAATTTACTAGACGTTATCACGTCAAAAACAGTTTACTTTTTATACGATCGTAATTATATGAGTCCTGTGTTTGCGTTCGGACATATTTATATTCGAATTACCTACTCACTATAGAATACATCATACAATAACTGCAAACTTCTATATAGTGATACTTAATTTCACTCAAGAATCTTAGAGATTGCTAGCGCAGTGGCTGCCAACGCGAATTGAATTACGTATATCGCTCGAGAGCTGCAAGTTCAAAACCCTGCGAGACCCACATTTTCTAGCATTCAAAATTTGATATTTGATTTATTTAGTTTAAGTATTTATTTATATATATAGGATTTCATCTACTACGACTCGGAATCTTCCTTGCGCATGTGTTTATTGAAAAACGACTGAAATACGCAATAATCAAGAACAAGATGGCGCGTAACGCAAGATGGCGCGTAACGCAAGAGGGCGCGTAACGCAAGATGGCGCGTAACGAAAAAATCTTTCCAACCCCGATAAAGAAGTTTCACTTCAAAAATATACTTAAATATTCTGATTTTGAGTAAAAAAAGCACATTATTGTTTTATTATATTGAAATTCAAAGTCGTAATTTTTAATCTGCATATCACGTGACCTAAAAAACGAGCCGCCATTGTGTGACGTCGTAAGGACAATGTTCGGTTCCGATGTACACTGCGAGTACCGCTCAGTGCTCTTACTTGTGAAAATTTTTAATATCGTTATAGATATCGTTCATTTATGGAGTTACAGTACACTGCTGCAGTACCATAGAGAAATATATGACGTCATAAATAGCCACCGTTTTCGTACTGTGAGCACTGGCGCTTTCGAGGTAAGGTGCTCTCAGTACTTTGATAACGCGAGCAAAAACTATAACAGCACGAATGATTGTTATGATTTTTAATAAATATTGTTATTCAAAAATGTCAACAATATTCAAATAATATTTTTTCTTGTTGAACAGAAGACGTATATATTTTTATTTGAAAACAATGTCGAAAATTCAGTATAGTACAGTACTTATAGCAAACTAAAAAGGAACAGCTTCGCAGTATACCGAATTGATATCACACCTCACACTGCTCTCATAATCAGTAAACATAGGAACACAGCCTTAACAATATTACGTCACCATAATTCCTGAAGCGTTTTCGCGGGAATAAAAAAAGTTAAAAATTTAATCAAATTTTATGACAAGATAGCGTGTTTATTTTGCCGAAACATATTTTTTCTGGCTTTTTATTAGGAAAATCAACATTTTGAAGTACTTTTTCAAACATAGTAACAAACATACCCTATTCCATGGCTCTCAATTCATGGCCAGTAGGAATGTTCACGTAAAAAAGTATCGACATTTTTATCGAGAAAATATATGGTTTAAGAACTATATCAATTATTTTTTCGATCCGATATATGAGATAAATATATAATCCATAAATATATGAATACTTATCGATATCAGTATCCGATAAATATATCGATAAGTATGGCATGAAATATATCGATAGTTTTCGGATGAGATATAACGATGTTTCGATATATTGGATGAATATATCAATAGTTTTAATGTGTTGGAATTGCACAGGAAAAAAAGGTCATCGCTTCAACGTACCGAGATACATCGGATAGAATACTATACTACTCGATATATATCGAATGAAATATATCGATACTACTCTATAATTATTGGTTGAAATATATCGATACTACTCGATAATTATCGAATGAATATAAATCGCTATATATCAAGTTTTTTTTTTTATTTTTTATGACAAATAGACAGGCATTTGACCGCTATCTCACCTGATGTTAAGTGACGTTGCGGTCGAAGGTGGAGCATGCCTGCCTAATAACAGTCTATTCACTCCGGCCTTGAAGGCACCCAGGTTGTATCGTTCGGGAAACACAGACGCGGGCAACGAGTTCCATTCCTTAGCCGTGCGCATCAAGAACGTAGTGCCAAAGCGTTTTGTGCGCGTAGGTGGCATATCAATGACATAAGGATGGAACGATCGACCGCGCCTAGTGTCGCGATGGCGGAAGGTTGTTGGGGGAATTAGATTGTGCAATTCCTTCGCACACTCACAAAAATATATTCTGTAGAACACCGACAGACGAGCTACCCTACGTCGATGATCGAGACTCTGCAACTTGGTGTCTGTCAGAGTAGGGTCACCTATAAGTCTCTTAGCTCGTTTTTCCACCGAGTCCAAAGTTGCCAGTTGGTATTTGGCGGATCCATCCCAAAGATGGCAGCAATACTCCATACAAGACCGAACTTGTGCTTGATACAGTTGAAGCAGCTGTTCTGGAGTGAAATATCGCCTGACCTTAGAGAGAATACCTAGTTTTTTTGCTGCAGTTTTTGCTTTGGACTCGATGTGCTGCCCAAAGTTCAAATTGGACGATAGCTCTACACCGAGGAGCTGAAGGGAGTCGGTAATTTCTACAGAAACATTTCGGAAAGTCGGAGCCAGGTGTAAAGGACTCCGTTTAGAGGAGAACACACACGCCTGTGTTTTTGTAGCGTTGAACGTGACCAGATTGGCATCGCCCCATTCGGAGACTGCCTGGAGGGCGACGTTCAAGCGGCTGACCATATCCTCTCGACAAGACTGGATAACATCCTTACTAGCCCTTGCACTCGAAAAGTATCCGTCACTGTGCTTTCGTCAGCATACCCAAAGGTACCGGGGACGAGCAGATCATAGTCAGTATATCGATAATTATTGAATGCTATAATTATCTAATATATCGAATATTTACGAATTATCGATATACAGAATGACTGGTAAATTACTATCAATTTTTAAGGAGAATACTCGGTACATGATTTTCTTTCGAATTATATTAAAAAAAAAAAAAAATTGGTACTTAATTTTTGACCAAATTTTCATAAATTTCAATTCAAATAAATGAAGCGTTGACACTTTTCCAGTCATGCCGGCGGCACGTGTACAGTTGTTGTACTGTTCCGCTTGTTCACATCAAAAAATTGCCAAAGTTCACATCATTTACCTAGTCAACAAAGGGTATTCCCAATCTCGACCCAATGTGAACAGGATGTTTCATAAAAACGATTCATACAGAAAATTACGATAAATTCTAAAATAAATATTTTTGATTATCTCGTAGTAGGAATTGTACATAAACAAATGTTCCTCAATAAAAGTATTTAAATAAATTGCGCTCTAATAACATCGCCATTTTGGTGCGTTTCTGTGTTGCTATGTTGAAAAATATACGATTTTTCGAGATCTTAAAATAAAAAAATCGATTTCAATTGATAAACAAATGCTTTGCTTAACACTTAATTATTGTAGTTATGACATTGATCATTTTATTTATACGTATTTTACATTCAAGTGTGTTAACAGTAGCCGAAACAATTTACATTTGATGTATTTAATGAGTTTACGTTCAACTTATTTTCTGTAAAATCGATTGTCATGCAATCGAATATATTTTTTTTACCTGGGAACTCTAGCTGCATTATCTCCATCGGTCGACGCATGATCGATGCCCGACGGCCATTACTCACTGTTCATTCGGTTTTCGCTTACCTTCTGTCATCTGTGTGTTTTTACCCGACTGCGACAGAAGGAGGGTTATGTTTTTCGAGTGTATGTATGTATGTATGTATGTATGTATGTCCATTTCTTTGGCACGCCCTACAACCCAAACGGCTGGACGGTTTTTGACATATGAGGTGTCGTTGGATTTGTCTAATTTGTAGTAGTGACATAGGCTATATAAATTTTCAAAATGGCGCCCGCAAATGGCGGAATGAGGGGGGGGAGTTGAATTTTTTTTCTTACTGTAGCAATATGGGTATTAAATGAAAGCTAGTAAATTGTTTTATTCTTTTTAGTTTATAATAAGAGTATTTTACGCAGTCGGGTTTTTTGATTTTTTTAATTAAGCATACTTGTTGTGGTAACTTCTGACTTATGATAATTTATAATGGACTCCGATACCGCTCTGCTTCTGAATATGAATCTGCTTCTGATGTTGACCCTGGCGCTATTTTGGAAATTGAACCTGCTTTAAACGACGACCTATGCATGAACTCGGATACTCCTGCGCATTACGACGAAGTAATTCATTGCATTAAAGAATTTAGTCCTGATCTCTTAAATAGATTTTATAACCATGAAAAGAAAGGCTAGGCTATATAATAATATAATTATGCTAAGATCTTAAAATATTTTCATGTTAGTGAAGGTAGTACTGCTAATATCAAAAAAGCAAGTTTCTCATTTGTTATTATATTTTATTATTATTATAATAACAAAATATGATTATTTATCAGCAAATATATTTTAATAGAAGCATCTTATTATATTATAAAAATCATAATTTTCAACTTTTAATTATCGGGTACAGACAACTTTTGACAAGCTGATAATGGCGAGTTTATTTATTTTCCTGCTATTTAATATTTATATTATGATTTGTTTATGTATGAATTATAAAAAATACAAGTCATTTACATGTATAGTTGCAGTCCACATTGGGCCAAAGTGTCCATACAAAGTGATCAATAACCACAATAATAATATTAATAATAATAATAATAAACGAGTAAAATATCTTAGTATTTTTGCCTATCCTAAGCCAGGATTAAAGTATTAAGGGGGACTGGATCATGCTTGTTTATCCTGCTACCCTGTTAACACGTGGCGGCGTTTGGACGTAGGTAAACTACCTGTTTTGTGTCGAAAGTGCAGCTAGCTGCTAGAGTGTCCAGACGACGCGTAAATAATTAGATAATTGTTGAGTAACTTTAATTAAAAGTTTATTAATATTTACCTATTTTTTTTTACATAATTTGAATGAGAATCATGTACCTAGTATTCTCCTTAAATATTGATAGTAATTTACCAGTCATTCTGTATATCGCACACTCCTAACTATGAGTCAGCGCGGCGCGTAAGGGAGTAGAGGGGCGGTCCAAGTAATGACGCGCCGAGTGGCGAGTGCGTGCGTGACGGGTGACCCGAACGCAGGCAGACGTCATAGACAGTTGTGTTCATTTAGTTTTTTTTTTTTTCGTTAGCTAATTCGATTCTCGGGGCGCTTTTATTACTTACGATTAGTACAGTAGACATAATTATTATTTTTATTTCAGTCGTATTAGAAATGCAAAAAGCTTGTTTTAAATTATTATCGGTTATAGGATTGTAGTTTTAGTTTTGTTTATATTTATGTAAATGTATGTTTCGTAGCTAATCTGCTGCGCCGTTTATGACGAAATTTGATAGAACATATTATGTTACTTTTTATCTATACACCCACGCAGGCGAAGCCGCGGGCGGAAGCTAGTTAGTTAAAAAGGCTAATAGATAATAATATTTAAATAAAATATCTTTCGTTTTCTTTGCATTTTTTTTATTGTTTTGAGAAAGACAAAAAAAAATGCAACACTGATATCAATTAATCCCTGTCGGCTATACACGTATTCTTAAAAAAAAAGTCATCGCATTTCCATATTCTTCAAAAAAAAAAACATGAAATTCGGTATTTTATTTACGCCAAGAAAATTATCACGTCTTAATAATTAAGTTTCCACTCAAAAAATTACGCTCAGTCAAGAGATGAGTGGGTTAAAATATGCGGGGCTCCATTTCGCGCGGCGCTGGCCCCCTTTCGCGCGGGGCCCGTAGCAATTGCTACTCTTGCTACGTGGTTAATCCATCACTGATTAGTATTAATACTTAATACTCAAATACTCCTGATTGTTCACGATAATTAAAGTACTCTTATTATTTATTAGCATTTCACGTAATCACCATTCAGCATTTTTATATATGTCGGTGGTTTATGATTATGGTAAGAAAATTCAGCAACGACGGTAAGTTCATCGTTCACATGAATGTATTTATTACAACGGACGTGTCCTCTGTCTGTACACTTGAAGGATCTTATTTTGCACCTCGTTAGCAATGGTTTTGGTGCACTATACGTGTATTTGTCATACATTAGTAATTTTTTACCAGATGACGTACGTATCATTAAAGCTGAAATGGAATTACAAATATTATTATTGCGTTACAACATATAAAAGAAAAGTTCGTGAACTACAACAGACTTTTTGGATTTTTATCGCAATAAAATAATAATATCCATGAATTCATTTTAAGAAAAAGTCTATAAATTTTTTGTACAAAATACAATACTACAAAATTCTAATTCTGTTGAAATTGTTTTTTGATGTTGTTGTTTTTATTCCAACGAATTTGCAATAAATATTATTTCAAAATAAATTTCAAGTACCTACATCACATAAATGTTTATTTTAAGGTTAATCAATGCCAGTAAAAGGCTACAATAGTACGCATTATGATTATAGAGATTTACATAAAAATATTAACATATTATTTTAATTTTATATCTTTGATAATTTGCAATTAGGTAAACTAGTCATGAATGTTAATAGGAACATATTCCAAAAATACAATTTTCGCCAAATAATTATATTTGTCACAATTTTAATCGTAATTTGTTTGGAGTCATAATATTATATTAATTACTGTAATAACACCCTCACAACCAATACGTACACACAATTGTAGAGATGCCTGACTAATCGATTGTAATATAATGTCCATAAACATCTGATCATAACTGCACATAATATGTGCTTAAAACTCAACGTAGCCAGTTATCCTATATATCGTTATGGTAATTCTTGTAAATACTTTTAGTTTCATTCCATATTCCATTTTAAAATTGACATGCGTAAAAATATACATAGGCCCGGGCTACAATTAACAGAAGGGTCAGATCACGTCAACTGGACCCCCATTTTCCACTTGATCATAAAAATTAAGTTTACATATTTTTTTTATAAGTACATACCATCATAAATTGATCCCCCAAACGATTTTTAAAAATTTCGATTTTAACAACAATTTTTTTTACAATGAAAATTTTAGGTACTTTTAATTAAAAAATGTATTGTAAATCAACCGTTAAAGTTAAATTAATGGGGTTTGAAGGATTTTTTTTTAATGTTTATATTTTAAGAAAATATTGATGACTAAAAATTATTTGTTTATTATTATATTGTTAATTAACTTTTAAGTTTACAAATGCAAATTTCATTGACTTCTCGGTGGAAAAATGAAGTTTTTTTTATCGGTTACATGCTTTATTTATTAAAATTTAAGATTTCAGAAAAAAATTTCACTGCTCGCGATTAGTTTAAACAATATGAAACAGGCAACTGGACACTTTACGCAGCGGTCGCGGGTTCGAATCCCGCCAGGTGCAGATAATCTGTATGACGAATATAGATGTCTGCACCGGGTCATGGATGTGTATTTATGTATATATGTATTTATATCTTAAATTTATTTCCGTTCCTAGTACCTGTAACACAAGTTCTTACGAACTTAGCACGGGGCTAGGTTAACGTGGTGTGATTGTTGGTTAATATTTATATATATTTATATTTATCATAGCTCGCCGAGCGCCAGGCGCTGTCAGAATACCGCACTGTCGAGCGTCAGACTACGTTGCAGCTTCGATTAATTATAATTAAAAATATAATTATCAAATAAATTTTATTATTATTACTAATTGCTACACTCCACCCGTTCAAGATATACATATACACATATAAATAAATATAATACAATACTTATATAAGGAGTATAATAAATTTACATAAACTTACTTAGATAAATATAAGCGGGTGGAGGATTACGCCCCGGCAGGGAGATCAAACGGCCGGGGGTTAGGGCTGTAGGCTGAGAAATCGGCGGACAATCCTAGCCGAGTCGAGTAATACCGCCTTCTGCATCCTGGCTGCGAGCGAACCGTCACGGATACCCAGCTGCCTCAGATGGTGAGCGAGGCTAACCGGGATCAAACCGTTGGCAGATATAACGATAGGGATGATTTCAGTGGAATCAACACCCCACATGTCGACAATCTCGTGCGCCAGATCCAGATATTTACGTTTTTTCTCTGTTTCGGCTTTCACGAGGTTCTCGTCATGCGGGATGGTAATGTCCACTAAAAACACCCTCGACTGTGCCCTATCCATCACCACGATATCAGGCTTGTTCGCCAGTATCGTCCTGTCCGTGGCGATAGGCCGGTCCCAGTAGAGCCGGACTCCGTCGCGTTCGAGTACTGGCGCCGGTGTGTACTGGTAGTACGGCAACCTCTGTTCCAGAAGACAATACATTAGAGCAAGCTCTTGATGAAGAATTTTGGCCACTTGATTATGTCTGTGCAAGTACTCAGTGTTGGCAAGCGCTGAACACCCCGAAAGCACATGTCTGAGTGACTCGCCGGGATGACGACAAGCTCGACAGAAGTCGGGAGTGCCATCCTTCAGAATGTGCTTCCGGTAGTTGTTCGTCTTAACCACCTGATCCTGTATTGCACAGACAAAACCTTCGGTTTCCCCAAAGAGGTCCCCGAATCGCAGCCACTGCACGGAGGCCTTAACATCCACGTGAGGTGCGTGGAGCGCCTTGTAAAACCGTCCATGCAGCTCCTTCTCCATCCATACGGTCTCCCGGTTAGAGGTTATTATTACTATTATTATTATTATCATATAACAAATTTTATTCTTGTAAAAATTTTATGAACAATGCAATGAAATCATTTTTTATTTATTCATTAAATAGGGAAAATTAATAAATAATCAATTAAAAATGTTACAAAACCGTGTATTTTATATTTATTTTTGCTTTGTATTTTAGTAAGCTATTATTTTTAAATTTACGACTCATAATTTACGACTTTAAGTACTCCACTTTTGGTTTAAAAAAAAAATTGGTTGTCTGTAAAGTCGGTTTGCGGACGATAATTTTTACGTGATAACGTCATCAGAAAAGATGAATGGAATTAAATTATTATCAATGAATTATCATTATTTTGTATAATATATATATATACAGGGTGACTGGTAAATTACTATCAATATTTAAGGAGAATACTCGGTACATGATTCTCATTCGAATTATGTAAAAAAATAGGTACTTAATTTTTGACCAAATTTTCATAAATTTCAATTCAAGTAAATGAAGCGTTGTCACTCTACAGTCATGCCGGCGGCACGTGCACAGGTGTTGTACTGTGCCGCTTGTTCACATCTAAAAATTGCCAAAGTTCACATTATTTACCTAGTCAACAAATTTGTTGCTTAAACGAGTAAAATATCTTAGTATTTTTGCCTATCCTAAGCCAGGATTAAAGTATTAAGGGGGACTGGATCATGCTTGTTTATCCTGCTACCCTGTTAACACGTGGCGGCGTTTGGACGTAGGTAAACTACCTGTTTTGTGTCGAAAGGGCAGCTAGCTGCTAGGGTGTCCAGACGACGTGTACATAATTGGATAGTTGTTGAGTAACTTTACTTCAAGGTTTATTAATATTTACCTGTTGTTTTTACATAATTTGAATGAGAATCATGTACCGAGTAGTCTCCTTAAATATTGATAGTAATTTACCAGTCACCTGTATATATATAATAGTAATTAATTGTATTTAATATAAAAGCGAAATAAAGTTAAATACTTTGATATGTAATACAAGAAATAATCAAGTTTAATAAAGAAGCTAAGTTTAATATTAAACGTAAGTTAACTTTACAATATTTTGATTTATGCTCATAATATACGGCGTTATGATTATGTTTTTTTGTTTTCCTAGAAGCATCTAACTAGATTGACTGATTTTTAACAAATATTTTTTGATATAATTTAAAACCAAAAATGTATCTTTGGGGCTAAAATAAACAAATCGGCGGGGTTAATATTAACATGTTAATACTTGCGTCTATATCAGGATATAGGGGCTAGTAATAACAAGATATCCGACTGCGTATGATAATTTTGTTCTTTTTGTTACATTTTATTAGAGCTTGAGAACGTATAACATATAACGTCGTAAAATCTTAAACAATATGCCTAATTTAGACATAAGCGTAACTGTTCTCTTATATTTACGCGAATATTACTCATTTAATTGAAAGTCTATATCGGATTTATTTATTATCGATATATAATATCGGATTATTCGGACACCCACCACCTCAGTCCCCCGAGATCATGGACGCTGTAAAGGGTCCGAAACGTCGGGAAATAATTTAATTAATCAATAAAATCGTTAAACTGTAAAGTTTTTAACAAATAAACGCGATAAAATCCGATATAGACTTTCAATTAAATAAGCGTAACTGAAATGATTTCAATGTGTGTGTCAATAGCTGGGCCATCAGACATGCAGAGAGATACTAGTGATTTCGCAGTTGAAACTGCAAGACCTCTGCCAAAAGCTCCACCACGAGATCCATCTAATCGTAAATGAGCCAAAAAAATCTGCCAGTCTCACCGATACACCAGAAAAAAATGCTTTGCAAGAAGAACATCATATTAAAGAATTGAAAAAGAGGAAATTCTAAGAACAAAACTAGAACAAAAAGAACAAAAAAGATAAAGAAAAGGGTAAAGGGAGATAAAAAGATAAGTAAAGACGAGAAAATAGAAAAAGTAAATAAAAAATATTAAAAGAAAGCAAAAATCTGAAGAAGATAAATGTTTTTGTATTGTTTGCGGTATCTCATATAATGAAGATTTATCAGGTGCTGATTGGACACAATGTACCTATCTCTTACAAAGACTGGGCCCAAGCTGGCCAAGGTGATCGTCATTCATTTGCCTAAATTGTGATTGGATGATGATGAGTACGAATATATATCTTTTGTAAAGCTTAATGTAGTTCCTAATCGTTCATATTTCTTTTTTATACTTGTTAATTTTTTCAAAGAATTACATTTTATCCATGCTGTGTAAGTTTAAGGTAAGTTTAAGGTAAGTTTAAGGTAAAATACTTATCACAAAGACGGATTAGCTAGATGTTAAGATTAAAATGTGCCATTTTTTACCTCATATGAGTTATATAAGCTGTTTGCCCAATTATTTAATTTTAGCATAGATGCGATAGCTGGTTACCTGTGTAAGGCTGATTAGTGTTAAAAAGGGGATTAGTGTTAAAAAGGGCAAAAATTTTGATTATCTACAATTCTTTAACAAACTTTAAAAATAAAAATCATGTCAAAGTGTTGAATAATTTCGGAGGTAAAACTAAAAATGCAATTTTTGTTAATTGTGGCCCCGGCCTCCTCTACATACTTAGCTGTAGTCAAATTACGATATATATTTATATATATATTTATCCCTTGTTTTATTGGTATTGTAAAATACTATTAGCGCCACCTTTTATCAGTATTTCAAACAATAACAATAAAAAGAGGGTTATTATTATAACATGTATAATGAGATTGTGATTCCGATACGTCACACTAATTATCGATAGTGTCTATCAGTCTATCACACTTCAAATTTGCGTCTTAGGTCATCTAAAGATACGGTAAAATATGGCGTCATTATCAATAACTTAATCAGAATTCTGGATTGTTTAGTATCAAATTCGGAGATATCACAATCGCTTAGACACGCAAACGTATTAAATTCTAAGTATACCTCTATAACATGAATATAAATAATGTTTTGTATTTCTGGCCGACTGCGTTAAATCGACGGAGATTAATATAATATTGTTCCTATATAGGGTTTCCACCTTTCAAAAACAGTAGACCCGGAGATTTTAAAAATAAAGTTAATTTGTTATAAATTGTTGTTATAAGAAAAGCTCAATCTCTCCCTTGCTTTAAAAAACATCTTAAAGAACATTATTTGTCACTAAATATGCCATAATCTTTTTTTTTTTTTTTTTTTTTATTAAATATAATTTACGTACGTATTTTATGTATGATATATTATTACCTAATATTTCTGTATGTATTTCTATAGTATTATGTGTGTATATGTGTATGTGTATGTATGTATACTTATATGTATGTGCATATGTATGAATATGTGTATGTATGTGTATATATTATATTATATATGCCATTGTACACTTCATTATCCGCCTTTACTTTACTGTGTCCTATACCCAAAGGTTGTCTGGAAGAGATCGCTCTATTAGCGATAAGACCGCCTTTGTACATCTTTCTATATTTGTTTTGACTTTTGTTCTGTTCATGGTGTACAATAAAGAGTATTATTATTATTATTATTATTAATTTCTTTAGTAAGAGTTCTTTTTTTAATATAAAATAAAACATTTTTAATTGTGAATTAATTAATTAAAGTAAGAAGTAATGGTAAATTATCACTGGTAATCTATTTATTAAATATAAAAGACCTAACTAGTGCTAGGCTAACTTGGACCAGCTTAAAACAATATTTTTTTTTTATTTTGAAGGGATTGTTTAAGTATCTTTCCTTGTTCAGGTTTCTTCAAAATTTTCAAAAAATTTCGGTATTTCATATTTGTAATTAATCTTTACAATTAATTCTACCTTCACCATGACCACTGACAAGCAGTTTCGCTCGTCTGTCCACAAATTTCACATTAAAAAAAAGACGCGCTCTACAAAAGCATTGCTTACAAGGATTAGTGTAAAAATACGATTATTTTTGGCAGTTCGGTGAAGGAAAGTCACCTCGACTTTGAATAACTGAACACATTTTAAATCAATAGGCAATGTTGAATCACTAGATTGTACAAACTCTCGTACTTGGCTTAAGTCTCGCCCCGCGCCATGATGGTCGGCTATCGCTTCACTGTCACTGCCCGGTCTGACCCGGAGATTTCGATGTTAAACCCGTAGCTCGCAGATGCACCATGCAAACCCGTAGACTCCGGGTCAAACCCGGAGAGGTGGCAACCCTATTCGTATATCGGACTTCACCGCTTATGACATAAAGTTGCCAAATTTCGGTAATACGCGAATTTTCGTTTTGATAACTTCTATTATATAACTTGTAGAGAATCTTAATACAATTTGTACAAATACTCGTACCATAAGAATTGCAAAATTATTTGTCAACTAAATAGACATACAGTAGAGACCATCTGAAGTTATTTCGTATATCGGTGGATCGTGAGCATGTTCATGTGAAATACACACCAGCTCGTAGTCATCGTTGACATGTAAACACACGCCGCATTTCCACCTGATCCTACCGGAGCAGTACCACCTTTCGCCACCTGACATCGGAGAAGGATTCGTGAAGGCATAGCCGTTCAGCATTAGTAAAGTTGCTCCGTCAACCGCTGTTACTACCTTCACTGCAATTGATAAAATCGTTTGAGATCATGTTTGGTTGAATTACTTTTCAAATATTGATGCAGCGATTAATATGTGGAAGGAGTTTAGAAGGTTCCTGGGTCTTAAGGCAGTTATTAAGTGTTAATAGATCATTGATATCGTAATGACACCATACCTATTGGAATCATTCATTGCTAAAACCCTAAATCATTATGTGTGATAACGATGTCATTGATCGACTGCTGATAGACAATTGTGTCACAGTTGTCAATCACACAATACCAGACTCGTGTCCATGATTGCTAAAAAAATGTAGGGGAACCTGGGGATGGTTGATCCCCTTTTTGATTTTGGACTATATTTTTTTTATTTTTTACAATGTTAGAAAACTTTTTTGGTCAAAAGATTCAGAATTTATCTATTCAATGATAGTTTGAATAGAAACAAGATTGTGCTACAATTTAACTCATTATTTAATTAAATACCATACTATAGACTTTTACCATGTGTCTCCTTTGTAAGGGAGACTTGTTTACCCCTGATTGGGAGCCTTGATCCCAGGGGGATCAAATCTCCCAGGGACGTGGGACACATGGTAAACCAATTTTTACCGTGTCTCCCTAAACTTGATTCTCATCGAATAAATAACTTAATTTGCAGTCAACAGTGTGTCTAGAAATAGGAAAACGTACAGCTAATAGATATTTACCGTATCTTCCATAAATAGAAGTTTGATTCCCACCGATCAGATGACTTTATTTGCACGAATCAAATCTCCCATAGTTATAGACCATAGACACATGATAAACAGATATTCAGCGCGAATAACATACTCAGAGGGTTGATTCCACATTAATTATTTGACTTGAATCACAGAAATAGAACTAATCTGTCATAATTTTAAATAACTAACTGTATTATTTTCCAAATAATAACACACAACTGGTCATCAGTTTCTTTACTATCAAAAAGTTTAAAGATCATTTTCTTCTAACAATTAGAATTCGACTAACAAGCCGACTCTTTATAATCTCCAAAAACATTAAGTCGGATATAATCTTCCAAATTATTTAACAACGGACAGAACAGACCGTAACGAACTCTCCTCTTTCAATAGATGTAACTTTAGATACATGTTTAAGGCTACGACAAGCAACAGTTTTCTTTGGTTTATGGACTGTTATTAAACCCGTTTCATCAATTTTGTATATTTTCTGCGGCTCAAAGTAGTATCTATCCATGAGGCTTTTTAAGTTATCTAAGAATTTTTAATTTTTCTTTGGCTACTGGTGTTTTTTTTTTTAACATTCTCTTGATTTATATTTTTGCGGCATGGTTTCCTAAGGAGAGAGCAAAAAGTTGAAAAAGTTTAACCCAACTAAGGAAAACTATTTCTATTTTTATATTTTTGTTTTTAAAATTTTATATTCTTTCATATCATCATCATCATCATCACTCGATGTGACGGCAATTTTATTTTGACATTTTTGGTGAAATGTATCCTTTGTCACTTGACTATAATAACGAATCGATTGACACCTTGTTCGTCTAAATTGGTTCAATAGTGTTCCTGCTACAGTACATACATCGAGTACATACATGCATAGTGGATATATACATAGACTGCTAAAATCATAACATTTCCTTTTGTCTTTGTCGTAGTCGGATGAAATGTAATATATCATCGATAGCTTTATGAATCGTAGGTAAGACTTGATCCCTCATTGGGACAAAAGATCCCGGGATCATCTCACCCTCAAATAAAAGGACTAAGTCTCCCCATACATAGTAAGGTTATAAAAAATGCCATACTCAGAACTAGTGATCACGTATTTTAATGTAATCAAGGCCAATCTACACTTAAATAAACGACTAACACAATAAACACACCTACTAAAAGTATTTCTTGCACTTTTCATCAAATAAATCCAGTTAAAACTTACCGAAAATTAAATATGGCACGACACAAATATTCCACCGTCCGTCATTTGCAAACTAGTGATATTAGTCACAACGCGCTAAGATAGAAAGTAAAGTTAGGCATAAATGAATGAGTTCTGCTATCGTAAAAAAATATATCACGTTTGTTAGAACTAGAAATCAAGTTTACCAAGTGTCCCCTAGGGATCAACCATCCCCAGTTTCCCCTATTGTTACAATTTTGTTATCAAAATTAGAAGTTGGTCGATTTACTTTCAAATCATTTTATTTTTATAATATTCATTGTTTGTATAATAGATACGGATAGAAAAGAGCTACCTCCGCCACATCTTCACACACACAACCCTTTCAGTTTTAAGAATTAAAAACAATTAACATCTTTTTATTTGAATTCGGTTATTCACGAAAGTTTTGAAAAAATACGACCATAAGCATTTTCGGGAAGTCTCTCATCCTTGAATAAAATCACAACACAAATGCCTGGTTTACAATATTTATTTATCATTTGTAACGGTTTTGCATACAATATCAACCAGTTTTCATTCTTGTAGTCGAGATACTGGAACTAATGTGACATTTTCTTTGGGAATAAGGATGGGAAGTTCTAACTCTTCATTAACAAGTGATCAAGATTAATAAGTAACTCAATGACTTTACATGTAATTATGTACATAAGATGTGTATTATAAACTCTTTTGCAAAAAAAACGGGCACTTAAGCAAAGAACTATTTTATAGTTACTATTAGTTTGTTTGACAATTTTAGGTATTGTTATCCTCAGAATTTTATAAATTAATTAGGAAGGAATAGTTTTCATCAGTTTTATCATAACATTTTAATTAAATTATTAAGAAATAATGTTTAAGCACAAAACACTATGATTGTACCTGCTCGCTAAATAAAAATGAAACGCGTTAATTTCTTTGTTTTTCTTGAATACATTAAAAGCAGATAAAAGTTTAGTATTGAGTGTGACCCCCTCTTGCTGAAATCACAGCTTGCATTCGTCTGGGCATGCTAGTGAGTATATCTTTTATGGTTTCTTGGGGAATACGTTCCCACTCCGCGGTAATCACATTCTTTAGCTCTCTGATGGTCTGCGGAGCCGGCTGCACTGATCTCACTCGTCGCTTCAGAACGTCCCAGACATGCTCTATGGGATTGAGGTCCGGACTTCTAGCTGGCCAGTCCAAACGACGAATTCCGACTTCTAGCATATACGCATCCACACCGCCAGACCGGTGGGCGCGAGCGTTGTAGTCCATAAAAATTGAGTTTTCGCCAAGAGCGGTTAAAGCGGGTTGTGCATAAGGAATTAGAACTTCCGTTATGTATCGGTGTCCAGTCAGTGTACCGTTTTCGATGAAGACTAACTCCGTACGATCCATAGAATTTATTCCTGCCCAAAACATAATAGAGCCCCCTCCATAAGGTGTGATTTCTTCAAAACATGCCTCTGCAAAGCGTTCTCCTCGTCTACGTAGCACTCGCCGACGTCGGTCTTCACCATGCAGAGATATCCTGGCTTCATCGGAGAACAATACCCTATCCCAGTCTTCATGAGTCCATGACACACAATTTCGAGCGAAGCTAAGCCTGGCAACTCGATGTCCACGGAGTAATTTAGGGCCGCGTGCCGGGCGATGACTGTGTATATTAGCAGCGAGAAGCCTCCTCCTGACCGTCCATAGACTAATTTGCACATTTCTTACTTCTTCGAGGGTGTTCTTGAGGTCCACATAAGAAGATTTGCGATTTCTCAACGCTTGACTAACTAGAAAACGATCATCCCGTGGTTCGGTACATGTCTTTCTGCCAGAACCAGGCCTTCTCTTGACGGAACCGGTCTCTTGATAGCGCTGCCAGGTCCTTTGAACTGTCGACCGACTCACATTTAGCCTCTGAGCCACGAAGCATTGACTGCAACCTTCTTCAAGCAGCGCAATAATTTTGCTCGCTTTTATCACTTTATCTACCATTTTCGAGATTGCTAAACAGCAATAACAATACTTTTAAATGTCAAGGACACCAGATAATTTAATAAAAATTGACAAAAAGTTAATTAGAGTCGACATTAACTATAGGGAATTCGCGCCACAAAATGTAGTTAAAAGTTATTTTCTTTGAAAACCAGGCTCAGTCAAAAATTTGAATTTAGAATGTACTCGTATAAACATTATGGCACTTTTATAACTGGCCAGTAACATGTTCAAATGATTAAAACCTTTTTGGTATTTTATTTTTTTCAGCCAGGAAGAAAATCGAAACCGCCCGTTTTTTTTGCAAATGAGTGTATATTCCTTCGAAAAAATTCGCTTTAGCTTCGCTTTCGCTTTCGCTTACCCTCACAGAATTTACATCGTCTTCCCACTATTGATTCCACAATGTTGATAATTGTAGGATGCTGCTTTGATAGAAGTAAGATACCATGTAGTGCTCTCACTAACACATAATATTCACCTATTTCAATTACAATGTCCGAATAACAATTTTTATAGAATACATCTAAACTATTTTCCCAGACGCTCTTACAAAACAGGATAAAATACTTAAATATTTTATCTACCCGTGCATCCGGATCGGAAGACCTATTTTTCATATATTATTATTATTCTTTTATTCAACATCTTTCCCTATAATTACATTTTTAAATATATTTATAAAAAATACCAATAAAAATATTTAAAAATACAAAAAGGTATTCCTCCGGTGGCAGGTTGAGTCCCAGGCCGCCGGTGGTTAAGGCTCCAGGCTGAGGAACCTCCTCACAATGCGGGGCGTTTCAAGCAACACTGCCTTTTGAATCCGACCCTTGATCCAACTGCAGTCGAGCGAGAGTTTCTTAAGGTGTTGGTCGATACTCGTCGCTAATAGGCTATTGACCGACACAACAATAGGAACAATTATTGTTGAGTCCACATTCCACATGGCGGTAATCTCGTGGGCAAGGTCTAATCATTTACTTAATTTGTCTTTTTCCGCCTTTACGAGATTATCGTCATGTGGGATTGTAATATCAACAATAATAGCTCGGCGCGTTGATCGGTCTACTAGCACTATATCAGGTTTATTGGCTGCAATAAATCTGTCAGTGATAACAGACCGATCCCAGTAGAGCAACGCATGACTATTTTCAAGAAATGGCGTTGGATTGTATCTATAGTACGGTAACTCATTTTCAACGCCATATCGAAGAGCAAGTTGTTGGTGGATAATCCTGGCTATTTTATTGTTATTATTATTAGCTTAGCGGTAGAAACACACTTTAAATGGTATTGGTTGTTGCAAATATAAAGTAAACCTAATTTTGAAATTTATGATATTATTTTTATGAACGTTTTATGGATATTTTAATTATTAACTAAAGAAAACTAATCATTAGGTATCTCCAAAAACTCGAGTTAAATTTTAATAAGTATGTAATATTAGGATTTGAAATAAAAGAAATTTAAGACAACCGACAAGTATTGTATATTAAAATATTAATGATAGCTAATATTAAAATGAATAATGTAAAACTATTGTACATAACACTGTATAAACCTTATGATATACCCGTCCAATTTTAGTAAAAAAAAATTCCCGCAAAGAAGACTTCTTAAGACTTTTTTAATACACGTAAAAACATACACGTATAGATACTATACGATATAATATATATACATAATTAAAATATAAAATTAATGTCAGAATCCCATCATCTAAGTATAATGATATTTTTATTAAATATAATATTTCTTAAACTCTAAGATTATTATTAGATATACCATATATTATCGAACATTTAACAGAATATCTTTATTACTAGAAATACAGCTACAGGTCTTGAATAATTGATACATTTATAATAAGGTGTTACAATTCATTGAAATTATTATAATTTCATGATAATATAATCACTCCTTTAGTGGGATAATAAAATACCACTCAAGAAAGAGTATGATGTACATAGCAAAATTATGATAAGTATTAGTGTACCTAAATACAATCATCTCATAATTTATGTTGTCTTTCCTGTTCTTTCTTCAAAGTAAATCATCTGTTTCTAAACTGGTACAATGTGGTATGGTAACACTAATGTTTCGAAATCAAGCTTAACTTCTAAGATCAAAGAGAACTAAAAGTAGAAAATAAACTAATATTAATAATTTTTTTGTGTCACAATTTTATTTAACATAAGATCTAAAATGTTAAATTTTCAATTTTGATTGGTCGTGAAAAACCCATTGTTACAGAGCCATGAAAAATACGTGTTTCGGCTTGGACTGGACATCTGGTCTCTTATGGTTATGTTCGCCCTTAGCCAAAACCACGTTAAGATTGGAGTCAGTTGTTAAAGTTGACGTGCAATTCTCTGATTTGCTAGCTACACATTTCCAGACTACACCCTTTTTGGATATTGTGCGCCTGGTGAACGAGAAACCTTTGTAAAGAAGGACGTATTTCCCTTTTTTTTGACCTTTTATTAGTACTGGACCTGAAAATTATGATATCATGTATGAATAATTAGTGTTGTATATAATAATTAAATTATTCTAAAATGCATATCTATCTATACAAATAATAAATTTGTTAAGATCTCCGTTTTATTAATACACTATATATCATCAAATATATATAAATTTAAAAATAAATATTTAAGAAAATAGAAATAGGTACCTACGCCGCCAACGCCATCTGGTCTAAGGAATCTTAAAAACTCACAAAAATTATTTTTGAGTTATTATTTTGTTAAAGTTAAAAGTTTACTAAATATGTCGGATAGGAATAGAGATCGTTTTAATATTTTAGATAAACATCATTTTCAATTAATATAGGTACTATTATGTTAAATGTCACTAAATAATAAAAACGATATTCTACCATTATACGATAGATGGCGCATGTAGGTGATAAAAAATATAAATTTATAATTTTTAAAATTTTAGTTAATACCCGTGCGAAGCCGGAGCGGGCCGCTAGTTAAAAATAAGAAACAGAAATAAAACAAAAAGTGCTTTTTATCATGTATTGCGATTATCGTGTATTCATAAACAATTTCGGTTATTTATAAAAGGTATTGTATCATATTACTATAGATATTTATCTTAATCAAAATTAAATAGGTTTAAATTAAACCTTGGATTACAACACAAATAAAATAGTTTTTCTTAAAAAAAATTAATATCTTATATCTTTAAACGAGCTATTCTTGTATATATATATATATATATATATATATATATATATATATATATATATATATATATATATATATATAATCTGAATCTCGGAAACGGCTCCAACGATTTTCATGAAATTTAGTATGCAGGGCGTTTTCGGGGGCGATAAATCGATCTAGCTAGGATTTATTTTTAGAAAATGTCGTTTTATCCCTTTTTTTACGCAATTAAAAATATCATTAGAATACGAAGGTAAATTTCGCTGTCATTAATAAGTTTATAATAGCTCGGATGGGTATCGGGCGGATTAGAAACCAGAAAACCCGGGTTCGAATCCAGGTCCCAATTTTTTTTCCTTTTTTTGTGAGAAAAACTATTATTGAGAGCTCTTTTTATTTTTTATTTAAATAACCAGTTCCTATTATTTTACTATTGTCAGTCAGATCGAAAATATCATTTATGTTTCATCAGTATCATGTAATAATATCTAAATATAATTTAACCGAGCAAAGCTCGTTCATCCAGGTACTATATCTAAACAACCAAATTCTAAGAAAAAATCTGACTAAATAATAAAAACTAATACTGAACTAAACTGAATTAGATGTAAATGTCCTACTGCTGGGTAATTTCCTCTTCTCCATATAATCTTTTATATGGAGAGTTCGAGCATAATCCGCCACGCCATTTACCCTATATACCCTATAACAACCGGGACCGACGGCTTTACGAACTCTCCGAGGTACGGTGGAAAAACCCACAAGGACTAACACCCAGACCGGACCCGAGTGGGAATCGAACCCGCGACCGCCGATAAAAAAAAATAATAGAAAAAAATCTGTATACTAAATATAAATCATTCTTTAATTAAAAGAAATATTACGAATTATCGAGTGTTTGAAATATTTGAGAGAAAATAAATAAAACTTCTAATTATTAAGTGTTGATCAATTATTATTATTTATTAACTGCTATTCATTAACAATGACAAAAGTTTAGAGGTACATTCGTGTACATATTCATAATGTGAATTAATTAATCTTTCGAACGAACTCTGTTAACTATACTGGTTTGCTTCAAAGTACATTGCTGCTGCTCAGACTGCTCAATAACTTTTTTTAAGAGAAAAGTGCCTGAAATGCTTATTCATCATTTTCATTTGTCTATTTAAATAAATGTAGTTGTGTTTTAGTTTTAACACAAAAGCTCTATACCCTTCAAGTGTATTTTTTATTCTTCGGTATAAGGTATCAAAGTGAATGTCACGTAAAATAGAGAAAACACTACGGAGATTGATCGTGAAGTCTGAGGTTACAACCTTAATAGAAATTTACCGTAGAAATAAAAAGTATTTTTATTATTAACTCTTAACCTCTAACAATTCAAACATTTAAAATACAATGTACATACCCAAATATTGTTCGTAAACTATTTACAGTTTCATTGTGTTAGAAGACTGCCAAAATATATTTACAATTTAATTTTATTCCTTTTAATAAATTTACACAACAAACTGACTGAGGACGAGCCGCAATAGATACTATTCAATATTTACAGGATACAAAAATAAAATACTAAAATAGCGCCTTGAATCTTGCAGGTTAATATGAATTAGGAATATACATTGTATTCTTTACACACCGTCACTTATGAGATCAAACGAAGGTCGGTCCCGATAACTCGCTTGATGGTGCTTTGAAAGTCTATCCACTGTCTCTCCAAAGAAAAGGACGCAACACTCGTCCCAACTTGCCCCTAGACTCTCTAGATCCACGGATTAGCAAGTGATAGTGTTGAAAGAATTCCTCAAGGTCGAGTGCCCGGGAAAACCTCAGAAGACATTTTAAGCTGTACATAGTAGGTCCGATAACGAACAAGGTGAGACAAGATCATCACATCGATCTCATTCAGTCATGCCGTAAACGCATTAGTAAAGTCCTGGGCTATAGTGACAGCTATAGAATTAAAGGAGATGGGGACTGGTGGGCCAAAATGTAACAAGTAGAGATATGGTTTAAAAAATAGTCATATTTTTTATTTTAAAATATAAAAAATCTGCTCAATTCTGAATCTGGAAGCGGAGAAAAATGAGAAAGATACTTTTAATCAAATTAATTGGGTATCGATTGAACTATAATCTAATAAGTTTCCAAACATTCGTTACTAAATATCATAAGCATTAGTACTTTAGGAACTTAGTGACCAGTTTTTTTTTTAGGCATTGTAACATAGCCTCAATTTTACAAAACGTCTAATAACTCCGCTCTCAAAATAGCCATAATATAGAGAATTTTCAGCGAGGGATCCATAAGCCTAAATGCCTAAATTGATACCATTTTCATTTCATTACATTCTGGCCCAAGATTGTATGGAATCGTTTCCATCTCCTTTGACTACCTGCAAAAAGATCTTCCTATTTACCAGTGAGTCAGCAAAATGCTACTGGAAGTGGAGCTCGAAGAGATGGAAGCAGTCACAAATAACAATAAACATGTCGGGAAATATATATTGATGTATACAACGGCACGATATGTATGACTATTTATTATTATCATTAGATTTAGAATAAGAGAAAAAAAATAACAAAAACAACACAAAAACTTTATACGTTTGACTTCGGCTATACTCAAAAAAATTATAATTAAAAACTTCATTGATATAAAAAAATTAAAATATGTTTAATAATATCATCAGTGTCCCACCCTGTCCCAGCTTTCTAGGCAAACTTAGAATTGCTGATCTTTCGGGGCGTCACGGTTGCATGCGAAAGCGATCCCGTGTCACTCCACTACGATGATGAGGGCACCGCTGGGTTTTAGTGAGGTATTCTGGTACGCTCTGCAGCCAGCGAGTCCCACATACCTGCCGCTTTTTTAGCGGAATGCGTAAATACATTTCCAAGCGACCAAAAAAAAGGATTGCTGATCTTAAGTAAAATTTGAAGATTAATCGCATGTAGAATAAACGTTACAATACAAAATGCATGATGTAAAAAAAGGTATATGCAATAAGAAGCCCGTGGATGTTTTAATTTAAAAAAAAGTAGTGAAATAAGTTTACTTCATGTAGTATTATCTGAACAAAATACATAAGTATTATACAACTTCGTGAAGAAAGACGACGCTGACTTGAAGTTTCAATAAACGTCATGATTGTAAATAAAACAATCTGAAACTGTTATGATGCTCAAAATCTACCTTTATAGCACGACTATAATAGTGGAATACGGAGCCTCAACAGTGATCAGTAAAGCTAACGGTATGTAGAGATGGATACAAATAAATGAAGTTTGAAACAATAGGGTTACAGGTGAAAATTACAACTTATAAAATCTGACATAATCTCCTGCACTGTTTACATAGAAAATAGGTGGGTCGTGGCTATGAGTCAAATTAATTTCCTCGATTATTCCCTCTTTAGCACGGAATATTTGTGCGGGACACTTTTTCGAACAACGAGACGAGCATGCGTATATCTCTCCTTTTTTACTTGTGCTGCTTTTGGCATAAGTATAATTCTTATACATCAACACCATCGTTCCCTTCTTAGTTGAAATGAACTTAGCTTCTGAAATAGTGATATTGAATACATATTTAAGCATTATAATAAATCATCTATAATTTTACTGTATCTGTCGTTCTGTTATTTTATAACGTATGTAGTCAGAAGTAACGGGTATATTCACGGTAGTCATGATTTTTTTGCTTCTATATCCGTTTAATTTAAACCAAAGGCAAAATATAAACAGAGATCTAAACACCCGGTGACCAAATGTTAATCGATTCCTTTACGTATCCGATCATGATAGGCAAATAAATACGATCCTCTAACAAATATTAATAGTTTTAACCAAAATGGTATTCAATATCATAATATATTTTATTTAAAAACAATTTTACTATTACTCAATCTTTCCCTTTTTAGACCTTACATAAGCGCCATTTTTGCTAACATAGAACACTGGTGGTTCATGTGTGTGATTTGAATTGATAATAGTCAAAACACCGTTATATGATAGTAAAACTTGCGCCTTGCAGTTTTTTGAACAACGTGAAGAGCAAGTCCATGACACTCCGTTCTTACTCACACAGTTTTTAGCGAAAGGATATTTTTCATATATCAATAACTGTTTACCTCTTCTCGATTTTATGAAATGTATTTCTGTGAAATAATATGAAGTACAATAACATTAAAATTAATCTCCATGACAGATTACCTATTATTAAAACGATAATTAGATATAACAAATATTTTACTGAAGTTTTTCCACGAAGAAAAGCGCATAACACAATAAATAGATAATAATTATATCAATACACCTTATAAATATTTTTATGGGTGGAAAAAGATATCTCTTCCGTAAGCTTTGTTCAGATTTCGACTTTGTAAGTTATTATCGTCACTATAATTTGTTGATCCACTAAGTCCTAAGACCGTTTTTGGGTCAGACTTTTTATATCACCAGTCAAAACGTTTAGATATTCTGCCTCCAAAGTTTTCAATTTTCATGCACGTGAAGCTATTTTTAGAGTAACCATTAATCTCCAACCCACATATCCTACTGGGTCGTTAATCTTGAATTTGCGTTTCAACGCGTCGCAAACGGGCCTATTAACTTAAGGTACAGATAGATAAATTAAATTAAACAAAACACTTCACAGATAATTACTTTTTAATATTAAGAAATTTAAATATAAATAATTAACTAAATTATTCTGGACAAATGAGAATGTTTAAGTACTCTCGTAAAATTATCTTTAAATTATTTAATCGCTTCCTGAGATGATTTGAAATCCCATGTACGAACGTCATTTGGAAAATTTGAAGCCTAATATTGTTAGGAGAATGCTATTTTTATGAAAACTAGCATTTTAAAGCTATACTATTCTTGAGATATTGCGTAAAATTTCGTTTCCTCATTTGCATCCCTTCCAGTTTCTTACAATATAACGTCGAACAAGTAGCAATAATTAAAAAAAAAATGATAAAATCGAACATCGTGCTGTGATTAATTACTTGAATAAGAAAGGTTTAACACCAAAACAAATTTATGAAGACATGTTACCATAGTTATTCGACTGTAAAAAAGTGGGTAGCAGAGTTCAAACGTGGTTGAGAAAGTGTCGAAGATGACGCACGTAATGGTCGGCCATCGACGTCTACCACCGATGATTTGATTTTATCTGACCGGAGATTGACTGTCAAGGAGATAGCTGACAGCATAATTACCACTGAGCTGCATTTTTCAAAGTTATCTGCATGGTGGGTGCCTCGACTACTTAGAACAGGATCAACAATAAACTCAGCCTATTATTGTAACTTGCTGCGACGTTTACGTTATTTAATTAAAGAAAAACGTTCTGGATTATGTTATAAAGAAAAGTTTTGTTTCACCAGAATAATGCGCGAGTTCACACGTCGTTTGAATCATCTGACTTTTTATCTATTTCTAAAGCTCCAATACCACATAGGAGGTTAAAAAAAAATCTACAAATGAGAAGGCTGCTCTCGACGCATATTTTGAAGGTATGGACGATTTTTTTTTAAGCTGGTATAGAAGCCCTGCCCAGCCGATGGAAGAAGTGTATAGAACTTGCGGGAGAATATACTGAAAAATAAGTAATGTATAAATTCATATCTTTTCATTTTCCTGGTTAGGCTACGAACTTTACAAATGCCTCTCGTATCTACATCGTCGGGCATTTTCAAAAAAATTTCAATGACATTCGCTCCATAAGATTTAATTCAATTGACAGCATTTCATTGAAATTTTCATTGAAAAAAAATTCTACAAGATACGAATACTGATTAACAGTACAGATTACAGTTTGTACTCAAATGTACAAAATTAATGTTACGATAGTACACATACTTTCATATATTACATGAATTTTTTGTTTAAATTTAATTTCTAAAAAAAGTGCCGGCAATGTTATAGATTTTTAAAATATTTAAATTGACTTTTCATGCATTTTACACTGAAATAATACACCGATACACAAACAACGAAAAAGTTCTTTCAACAGCAGATTTTCATAGATAATGATGAATTCTAAAGATTCTATGTTAATAAAATGTATTAAATATTGCTGAAGCAAACGAAAAGAAGTTTCAAGCAGTTGCTTACATAAAATAAATAATTTACATAAATAACGTAAGAGTAAGTTAGTTGGTTAGAGTTAGTTGCTTTTGTAATTATGTACCTAAGTAATTGTTGTAAATAAATATATTTTTTATTATTATTACTCTATTATAAAAACTAATAATCCTTAACCCAAAATTGATCATGATTACATCTTCTAATGATCTAATGTATTCGAATAACTTCTTGTTTAAAGAAATTGATAATTTTAATATTTATGGAACTCTCTAAAGCATTTAAGGCATAATCCTGGAAACCCTGGGCAATCAGGACAACCGTATAAAACGGTAACCCTTTTTTTATTATTGTTGTAGCACACTCTACATCTTTTTCTTAACGTCCTTCCTTTCCTCTTTTGTAAATGCAGTGGTAGATGTATTCTTTTCACTGAAACAGATAAAGTTATGACAAAACTTGCATTGTCAGTATTTTGTATCACTCCTATCCTGATTCATGCAACACAATGTAGCGATTACTTTGTTTATTCAAGGGGTGTCAAACTCAAATACAATCTCTAAACTTTAGACTTTTAACTAGCCTAGGTCTAAAGGTTGATCTTAGTTTGCAAACTAGATCTTTTGTCTAGCAAGTTAGATAATAAATAGCCAGAATCTAGCTATAAATTGATACGGTCCGCGGGCCGTATCTTTGACATCCCTGGTTTATTGTATACTTTAAATATGTTTTCCAATGAAAATTTCCAAATAAACGCAGTATCAAAAATCATTGACAATATGTCATAATCTAGATATAAAATAGCATGAATTTAATTTAATCCTCCCAAAAAAAGCAATTTAACAAAATTTCAAGGTATTGAAATACGACGCTGCTCTAGTGTCATGCAAAACACGAAAAATATATCTGATACACGTCTTCGTTAGTATACAAGGAATTGATTATGAGGGTTTTAATCACTAGTCATTGTTTTATCCTTTTGGAGGATTTTGCAACGTTATAAACGTTGTATAGAAAATTGAATATCCATCAGCCGTAATTTGTTAGGTCTTTATACAGATTGAGATGTACCGCAATCGCTTAGTCGACCGATTTTAAATATAGGCTATATAAATGGACATAATCATTCATTATTGATTTTGTCGAAAAGTAAAAAAAAATATAATAAATATACATTTCTTTCTTATACAATTCTAAAATAAGTAAAACGATCGTTTAACTTAACCAGTAAAATTTATTAAAATTCAAAAACAGGGTCCATTTCTAAATCATTTCTACGTATAGCAGTAACGTTTTAAGTTTCAATATATTCTATATCTTCAATCATATTAATATCGGCTGCAGGTTTGTTACGATGAATGTTCAACTTGACAACTGTTTGGTTACATCGATTCATCGGTCGTCACAATACTCTTACATCCTTTTTTTCGGTGACTTGAACATGTCCAATATGAGCTTCTTTTCTTCAGACTGAATAGCAACCTACTAACTTCCTATAACTAAACTTCAGCACTAAATACGTATAACATACCTTGTCCATGATGTACTCAATATAAGAAACATTTACAACCGTCTGATAAAAGTGAAACAATTTCTTGTAACGAATTAAAAGATAGACATAAACATACCGATTTTTTTTTAAAGAATTTCATAGCTTTTTCAAATACAAAATATTATTACTACGATAATTCTACACAGCAATTTGTGCAGGAACAATCGATTTCTTGGTAGTCTTATTTCGATTCTAGAACGTGTCAAACAATTTAGGCGAGTATTATAGTAAAAATGATTAATAAACTCGTACACAAAACACTAAAATAGTGTATTTACCAATAAAAGAGTTGTGTATTTTTATCCCTTTTATATGACGAAACTTTTTTTTAAATGCGTAAATGAATTTGTTGCTTATACGATGCCAACTGATTCAGTGGATGCCACCGGCTTTTCGAATTTGCAATTATTGCTAGCATTAATCGGTACTGAAAAAATTACCAAAGATCGGAATAAGCAACAAGTTCCTGTAAAAATATACGTTAAATTTTTTAATTGTAAAAGCAATTAAAATAAAATACTTCCATTTCAACTCAATTGAGTTTTTAAAAACAAAATTATTTAAAATTAACTTACCTCATTAAAGACAGGCAAAGGATTGAATTTGAAACTTACCTGTAAAAAAAAATATACATATTATTTATAACATAGGTGACTACTGCATAACAAGTAGTAACAAGTAGTTTATTATATCATATTTTCTGATCTAATCTCACCGGGGAGGGTTAAACTTTGTGATTTTGCTTTAACATAATTTTTTCATCTATATTCTCATACAATGAATCCTTACCATTCGCTACATATTTTTCATAGAGCTTATAAAATTTAGCATAAGCAACTAAACGCATTCTCCACTTTCTTAACGGGATCGGTATTTTTTGATATCTAAAAATATTTGTTGAAGATAATGTCCTTAAGATTTGAGGATACGTGGACCAGTAAAGGTTTATTTAGTACTTATAATTTTTCATGTAAAATATTTATGGCAAATTTTGTTAAGAATTTTGTTATTGTTATCTTTTAAAGTGTTTGTGTTCTAATTAGGGGTTGCCTGATCTGGGTGAAGTAAGTCGCAATTGATGTCCAACATTGCTCTTTTTTTATTTTGTAACAGCCGTGTATATATGTATATATACATTGAGAAGTTGTTAACATTTGTTTTGTTCAGTTAGTAAAGGACATCAACATCGCTTTCATTTGTTAACTATTGTGAAAATTTTGTGCTACTGTAGGACAAAATTTCAATTAATTACATTGTAATAGTACAAAAATATGTTATCCGAAGAGGCTAGCGTATCTTAATATATGATTAGTTTAGTTTAATGTGATAGGCATTGTCCATTAATCACATGATGTTTTTTAGCAACTTTTTAATCACCTCCCTCGTCCTGATGATATGTGGTGAGGTTTTAGAATAACCCTCCCTCCATACCCAAAATCACATGTATTCACTTGTTTTTGGTACAAGGTTTATTGAAATTGTAAGAATGTTATCTTTAAATACAGATGTACTTAACCCGATTAAATTTTGGAAAATTTGGCACCATAATTAAAATGTCCAGACAGATGTGAGACATTAAGATTACCGGTTGTTTTTGACTGGCATAAGGCATAAAAATAATAGAGGAAGGTGAGAAAAAAAACATATCAAAAACATACATTTATGAAAAATAAATACACATGATATATTATTACACCCCTTTTTTCTACCCCCAACAATTTCAACATTATTAATGATCAATCCCATAGTTGGTGAAATATTTCATAAAAATTTTGTTACATTGTTTTTAGGATATCATTTGAGTATCTATTATTATTACTAATAAAAAGTTTTTTGTTTAAATATGATAACTTTTTGATTTTGATGAATTTTTGAAAAAGCAATCACAGCGACAGGCTGCTGCGCTAGCAGTTGCAAGTCGATCTCCACTTATGACAAATGTTTTTATAGTTAACACAAATGTTTATCTTAGCCTGGGCATTTAGTGTTTCTTTTTTTTTTCAATTTATGGGGCAGTGATTTAGCTATAGCTATTTAATCTAAAATACATATATTTAATCTATAATGTTTAAGATGTAATGTATCTTTACAAGAAAAAAAATATATCTTTCAAGTTACAATGATTACATTGAACTTTATATATCATAAAGACTTGTATATATCTTACTTTATCAATTTTTATCTTATAAAAAACTATAATATATTTTTAAAAAACCGCAACTCAAATGTTGCAGGTAAAGTAAAAAAGTTTATATTGTTTTGAATATAATACTTATATGGAGGTCTAGTATGAAACAAGCGAAGGAAAATATAATTCACACAAAAATTTAAAGATTATTCAACATATTAACTAGAACTTTGTCAACCACCTAAAATATTGTCAACCAACTTCAAGTCTATATACTAGACTTTTTAGAAATCATTTTTTACTTAAATTTACCGAAACGATCAGTATATACGTTAACTGAGAAATATCAAGACAATTTCCGAAATATTCAATGTTGAAGGTACCTGATTTTCCACGTTCACATCCTTCCCGCCATTATACTTATCATAACAAACACACACAGTTTACTATCACAGTGCATTAGAGGGTCAAATACTAAACAATTAGAACAATATAATCAATAAAAACATAATAAATTCTCTTTCAAATGAGAAATCTGTACAAAACTAATAACATTTCTGATAATTCAAAATTCGAATTGTAATATTTAGCAGTAATCTAATACTGTTATGCCACAATGATCGACACATTTTAACACAATCACGTAGTTTATATTAAAAACAATAATAATATATTTTTATAGTTTAAAAATAAACAATGTAGGTACATATTTAGGTTATTTAAAAGTGTTAAGAAACGTCAACGAAATGGTGATGTGCGTGGTACTTTGCTATCTTATGAGTCATTTTACGGTTATCGTTTGAAAACTACATTTTTTACTTTATTTACGAAGTTTAAATAGCAGGTAGGTATTTAAAGATTTTTAAATTTAAACCATAAATGAATGGGAGTAATTATTAGATAATTAGAATTCGTAACTTCATATGATTAGTAAAAAACCTTAAATTTAAGTTATTTATTTTGTTTAAGCCAGTAATATCCATACTAATACTATAAAATTGAAGAGTTTATTTGTTTGTTTGAACGCGCTAATCTCAGAAACTACTGGTTCGAATTGAAAAAAAAATGTACAAAGCGCAGTGCCGGCCTCACATGGAATACTGCTCTCACATGTGGGCTGGTGCGCCCCAATATCAGCTCTTTCCATTTGACTGTGTTCAACGCCGGGCGGTTCGAATCGTCGACGACAAGTTTCTCTCCAATCAGCTTGATTCTTTGGCACTGCGTAGAGATTTTGGATCACTCTGTATCTTCTACCGCATCTATCACGGGGAGTGTTCGGAGGAATTGTTTGAATTAATACCTGCAGCAGAATTCCACCACCGGACATCACGTCAAAATGCCAAATTTCACCGACATCACTTCGATGTCCGGAAATCTACAACAACTCGACTTCTACGGCATTTCCTGCCTCGCACCACCAGAATATGGAACCAGCTGCAATCTGCCGTATTTCCCAACCAATACGACTTAGGGACCTTCAAGAAAGAGCATACACCCATTTAAAAGGCTGACATCGCACCTGATAATCCTCTGATTTGGCGGGTGTCTATGGATGTCGCGTTAACTTACCACCAGGTGAACCGACTGTCCGTTTGCCCCCTCTTACATAAAAAAAATCTTTTTGTGTTGGATAGCCCATTTACAGAGTAAGCCTATAGGCTATATAACATTTTTTTTATTTTTTTTATGTGTTAGTTGAATAGGCAAACTGGCAGACGTGCCACCTGATGGTAAGTGGTCGACGTCGCCCATGAACATAAACTAGTTTACCTGGAACTAGCCCAACCAACTCATTTATGTGTTGCCTATCCTGAGACATATGATGTTAAGTCTCGGTGCCAGTAATTACACTGCCTGTCTTGCCCTTCTTTCCGAAACACAGCAAAGCTGTTTCACGGAAGAAATAAGAAAGATGGTGGTACCCATGCAGCCGGGAGCGCGGCACAGCGCATCCCTCCCACCGGTATACATCAAAACAATGCTACGAAAACGGGAAGAAATATTTGTTATTGAGAGCTGCCGTTGTGTGCGCTGTGTAAACGGTTTTACGCTAAAACCATATATGACGGAATTAGGGTGCCTGTCCATTGAAGCGGAGCGAGGCTGTGGAACGGAGAAACGGAGAAAATAACCAATAGGATTGTAAAAAGCTCCGCTCCAGTGGACACGAGCTACTGGTTAATATTTTTCCATTTCTCCGCTCCACTGCCTCGCTCCGCTTCAACGGACAAGCACACTTAAAATCACCATTAAAAGATCTAAAAAAAATCCGGGACATTGTATATCTATCTTAAGAACATAGGTTACTTTTTATCAATACAATACTGGAGGCGAAACCACGGGCTGAAGCTAGTTTCATATAAGTAGCTAAATTTATAATAATCTACGCATTTATTGTTTAAGTGTTTCGGGAGTTTATGCTTAAAGAAGTTTATTTCTCAAAAGAATATTACAAGTTCGCTTAAAATGAGATGCAAAAAACAAAAATCTATTTACTAAGTACAATATATCCGATGAAGTTGGCTATAATATTCTTTTCAGTTTTATTCCCGAGCATGCAAGATATAATATTTAAGTTTTCTTTTAAAAGCAGGTACATTATCGCATTCTTTTATTTCTATTGGTAATAATATAATATATAATATATATTATATTATTATAAATCTGAACTCATTTCACAAAAATGATTTTTTTACCATAGTTAGTTTTAGAGCTAGCAAGTTCAATTTTGTGTTTGTTCCTAAGATTATGTGTATTTACTTTTTTATGTAGGTAGTTGTAGCTGTATGTTAGAATTAATTGACTTTGTCAAGATATTTTTAATCAGGATACACGTATTGTTTGTGTTTAATCAATTCCAAGGGCTTTCAACAACGCACTAAACTCTTTTAATTTAACACCTTAGTCCGAAGCCATTTAGAATACTCAAGTTCAGTATGGAACCCATCTTACGCGGTACACTCACAGCGACTCGAAAGCGTCCAAAGGTCGTTCACCAGACACCTCGCTTATATAAGTAGCGGAATCTCCCACAGAAGTCCGTACGATCAGAGACTTAAATTCTTCAAAATATCGACCTTAAAGACCAGACGGACTATCCACGATCTGCTCCTGCTACACAAAATAGTAAACGGTCAGACTTCTTGCTGTGATTTACTTCATCAATTCTCCTTGGCTGTTCCTTACAACCTACCGAGACGGCCGATGGCTAAATTTTTGCGCGGTCCTCCCTCCAGGACGAACTTGGGTTCACAGGCACCAGTAACCAGAATGTGCAATGTCTTTAATAGTATGTGCAACGCGGTAACCGACATAGACATTTTTCATTTGTCATTCAACCAGTTCAGAACTAAAATTTTGAAATTATTTGATTTGTGAGCTTTAATAGTATTGAATTTTTTTTGTTAATTTTTTAATTATATTATTGTAAGTAGGTTGTATTTGTTGTTGTCTAGTATAGTCGAATAATATATTTTATGTTTCTGAGTTCTGACAACTTGTAAACAAAAAATGTTGTGTCACCTATAAAGGTACATGCGTCAGAATTACTTAAAGAATCTGTACCTTTATCTAAGGGCCAAAACACATAACGGCGTTGCGGCGCCGCAACGCTAAAATCGGTGGTGGCATCACCGCCAATTTTAGCGGCGCGGCACCGCCAATTCCGGCGTTGTGACGTCATACTTGTTGACCATGATTTATTGACATTTTGTGTTTATTTTTATATTTTATTTTTTTGTGTCTTTATTAGACATGGGTATCTCAATGAATTTTTATGAACTGCAGATAAGCTCATGAGCCATATGCTTGAACCGGAGCTGTGAAACGGCTCACAGTTCAGCTCAATTGTTGTTATAGGTATTGTTACTTTTAACCACTTTTAACTATTAGATTTACAGCTAATTTATGACTCGGTTCAAAAAATGACATGTATGATGTACCTAAATTATAAATATGTAATAAAGCAGCGTTTCGAAAAGTTATTATAGTGATATTTTTTCTATCTTACACAATTATAGGGGAATGCTAATTTCATGCATATGATAAACGCTAAAGTGAGTTTCTTTGTTTGTTACGCTTTCACGCTTTAACTATTAACCTGAATCCCGATCATCATGAAATTCTGCATACCAGTTTTCTGGGGTACAGAAAAGTACATAGAGTACCTACTTTACGTACCGACTACCGTTGGTGCCTGTACCATGCGAGCGGAGCCGCGGACAAAACCTATTTATTTATATTTAATCTATAAAACTAATATAGTAAGATATTAAGTTATGTATCACTTTGTTTCAATTTTGTTTAGGCTTTATGAGACAAAAGTTGTTTAAAATTCTACCAGCATACAAACTTGATTCACAAAATTATTTCCGGTACAAAGGATTACTTTTTATGCATTCTACTAAATAACAACTTCACAAACAATAATTAACAAATTTCACGTGAACTATAATATTTAAAATAATTAAATTAATATCCACAATAAAAAATCACGAAGAACTGGTTACCCTACAACAACGCTCCTTTTCGCGGCGCCGCAACGCCGCAACGCAAACTGCCGATTTTAGCGTTGCGTCGCCGCAACGCCGTTATGTGTTTTGGCTCTTAATCACAGCACTTGTCATTGGCAAAATCATCGGCGAAAAGCTGATGGAGCCATAGTCTTTAAAAAAGAAGAAGTACCTTTATCATAATTGTGTCAACGTATGTACCGCTGGTGTCCTTTAAATAAATAAATAAATAAATAAATAATCAGGATACACGTATTGTCTAATATTAATGTGTTTTTTTTATAGATGAAATTTTGATGAAATGAAATATATTTGTATTTTATTTATTAGGTAGTTAAAATAAAATTTAATATTTCTGAGAAGATAAAGACTGGCCCTTAAGTGACGGATTTTTCTAGTTTAGGGCCCAGGAATAAATACCGCCAATGAATGTGTAATACAAAGTTTTGCAGATAAATATTTCTTATATCTCATTGAAAATTGTAAGTAACATATTTAAAAAATGTTATTTAAGTTCGAATTATCGGATAATAAAAAAAAATATACAAGGATATATATTTCATCTATAGTTTTAGTACTGGGTTAAAGATAGAATATATATATATATATTTAATAGTTATAAACAAATACAATATAATATGATAGTAGTTTCGAATTACTTGTTCGGCTATTAATATAACGATATAACTTTGTACAAAATATTAGAACGGTAACGCTACGTCACTAGTTGTTTTTGAGAATTGTCAAAACTCGAAAATTATTATTTACAAATAATATAAGATTACTTGTTTTATTATTTTTGTTACGTTTCACATTTGAAATTTTATGCTAATATGTTTTTCTCCCTGGTGCCTAAATGGATTGTAATAAAAATACGATAAAAGTTGATTTCCTAACCTATAATTGTGTATAACAATTTTTATGATCTAAGTGTTTCGTTTCATTGAAAAAGTGAGTGAAAGTGCTTTAAAATGCAAAAGTGCATGTGTATTTATGTGAATAAATGTGATAGTGCTTACAAATAAAATGGATTTGGATTATTTACATAAAGGCGGCAGTATGGTAAGTACATAGAACTAAGTTGTTTATTTTTAAAATGATGATGTTCATTGTTCCAACAATGTTGTATTATAGTCTACTCTTCTCAGCAAAGTAAATCTACATTTCAAGCTAATAATTACTTGCTTAAAAACACTTATGTGTAAGTTAGCTACCGGACCTACAACTTAAACTATATTTCATGTTATAGACATAAAACACAGTCTTGAAATAAAATATTTTTTAAAATCAGCACTAAATATGGCAAATAATAATTGAATAATTAGATTGTAACGTTACTCTGTTCATTATTTTTTGTAATTACTTTTTATAAAATTATTAACGTATTCCATGTTTAATATGTTTATATTTTTAATTCTTATTGAATGCGTAAATAAGCAATTACATCTGTAATTAGGAAATCTAAAGTGTCTTACTTTCTTATTGTTGATAATTCTTTAAACATATAAAAATAGCCAAAGCATGTATGTTTCTGCATCCATTTGTTTATTTCTAAATTTTCTGCCAAGGTAAGTCAAGGTTTTATATCAGTAGCAATTAATTTTAAAAGCAGTTGCAAGTTAAATCTACTGTTACCACAATTAAGCAAATAATTATGTATTTCTTACTATTTATTAAAATAAGCATAATGTCAACATAACCTAACACTTAAAATGTCATTACACTAGAATCTCATTAATCCGGCACTTCAATAAATCGACACATCCAATAATCCAGCATCCTATGCATGCAAGAAAAGTATTTTTAACATAGACTACAAGTTGTACAAAAGGAAATGACAATTGATGTTTATTTTAAACTATGCAATTAGTTAATTGTGAGATATGTGGTTTATGTTTATAAAAAAAAAAAATGTGTAATTTTTTTTTATACAATCCAGTAATCGGAACATTCCAATAAACCGGCATCATCTAGTTTTTAAATGTGCCGAATTGGATAGATTCTACTGTACATTTGAATTTTTGTTTTTTTTTTTTTAAGTTTAGAGCATCAATGATAAATAAAGCTATGATAAACATTATATTATTTTATCAAAGCATAAATATAGGAACTTAGATTTCAAACATCATTAAATGTGATCCAAATATTATATTAAGCAAGTAAATACTTTGCACCCTATAGGCTGCTATATTAGTGAGAAGAAATTCTGTTTTGGGTTTCCGAAGACAAATTTAATCTATTGCCTTTAGAGAGGCTTATATTATTATGAGCGGAAATCAAATCGGACCATTAGTATTACAGCGATTTGCAGTGCCCATTGTATAGCCCAACATTAAAAATTGTCAAAATATTACTCATCAAATGAAAAAATATAATATGTATATCTATAATATTTGTATTATGTTACAATTTTACTGTTGTGTGTTTATAGTATTAATCTTTATATAAATTATTATTTCAATGTGACTTATATTCTGTAAAGACATCACAATGTCACTGCTGGTCGAAAACCTCTGATGCAGAAGAAAAGTGAGGGCTAACATTGTTCCCTTATGGATTTGAGGATAATATTTTGTAATATACAAAAACTTCTATTGCTAATGAATTTGGTATAAAACCGCTATATCAAAGTCTATCATGACTTTTATATTTACATAAATATAAATAATATTAAAAAAATACTAATTAACGCTTATTATATTTAGTTATATATGTATGTGATAATGTAATTTTTTTAAATTATAGAATAATAAAATATTATATTTAATTATCAAAACTGTATTTTATTTAATTTAGCATAGATATGTTGTTATTAATAAAAAATATATCAAATTTTTAGGAAATTTATGTATTTCTATTTACATATATATGCAGTTATTTGATTATACCTCTATTTTCAGATAGAATAGATTATATACCGACGAGGAAGGGTTATTTGTTATTGCTAGATGGTTACACATACTGGAAAGATGATCGGAACAAATCTTCTATAACCTGGTATTGTTCAAAGCGTTATCAAAGATGTTTAGCGTTCATCCGAATGGATCGTAATCATAGAGACATATTGGATGCATCGACAGTTCACACTCACGGCCCTAATAAATATCAAAAAGATAATCAAGGCAATTATGTAAAAATTTAGAAATGTATTTAATTTATTTTGTTGTTTGTCTTTGTTAGCTTTTAACAATAGGAAGACACAGTGAATTGATTGAGAATTGAATTATAATGTCATTGCTTGAATTATAATTTAAATTGCTTTACAACTGACCATTAAGTCAAATTATATTTGGCCATATATTCATTGTAGATTTATAATAAGTTGTGGTTTTTATTGTATTAATGAAATATTTGTTTTAATAAGTATTTTGTATGCTACAAACAACTGGAAGCTAGTCACAGTCAGTTTGATTTTATGTTAAGAAATGAAATTGATTTTAGTTTTCTAGTTTAATCTATAAAGTTTTTCTTTTTAGCCATAATTAAAAAGGTACATTTGGAATTAAAAGAGTATAGTAAGTAAAATGCACTAATGTACAATGTACCTATAGGTATAGCTGTAGGATAGGTCTATATTAACTTTAAAAATATGTAATAATGTAATATTAATTATATTTAAATATTTTTAATTAACAATAAAACCTTTTAGGAATTAAAACAAATCAATTTTTTTTGTCTTTTAATAAGGACTCCATTGAACATCCATCAAGTATAAGTATAAGACGGGCTTGTTTCCGCAACTCGACGTCACTGTGCGCCTATTTTGCGTGTATCCGTCAAGTATTAACTGTTAAGTTCATGTCAAACGTGCATGTGAAACTTTACATTTAAATATGGCTGAAGTCAAACGCGCGTGCTTTTGAACACACATGTTGGTTTAGATCCTTAGTTCCCAATGTGGTCCAGGTGGACCCGCAGGGGTCAACGAGAGACTCGATGGGGGCCTACGTAGGCGTGACAAAAAAATGGGGGCTTACAATTCGTAAGCAGGGGTCCATAAAAATTTATCTTCTTTCGATAGTCTTCACTATAAAAGTGTTAATTAAAGTGTTGAATTGACTTCACCTATCAACGTAGGCAGATAATATTTTAGGAAGCTCAGCGACCGTTACTTGTAAAAACTTGCATATTTATTCCATATGCAGTACAACGTGTCAAGTAGGAGTGTGCGATATATGTATATCGATCTTTCGTAAATACTTGATGCAATCGATAACCGTATACCTCATAGCGATGACCTTTTTTTCTTAGAAATAGGCACTATTGATACGGGGACGCGATTTTCTTTTTATTTTTTCGTCTGCAAATTGGGAATATGTTAGAAATGTAGCTGCAGGGGTCCACCGGAACCAGCTAATTTTGAAAATGGTCTATAACAAAAAAAAATATGGGAACCTCTGGCTTAGATTAAAAGGTAGTTCCAGCGTGGTGAAGTGTAGTCCTACCTTAATACCTTCTGCCTTATATCGTTAGTTATAGTAATCTGGTAACGTTGCTCTGAATGTTTTATATATTTTTGTTTATATGGTCTTAGTATATACAAATAGTATTGCGCTTTCTAATAATAGTTTTATTAATTTAAAAATACTAGAGCGTTGTGAACAGTATTGCCAGATCACTATAAATTAAAAATGAAATTTATATTTATAATTTTAATATCTCGATAACAAAACCATGAAGTGCTACTTTTATTTTTTTAGCTTATTCTAAAAACATTTTTCAACACTCCTAGTTTTTTTTCCAATTCTGTCGAGAGGATTTTTTAATATAATAAAAAATCGTAAATTTTACATACAGAAATGAGACATTACTCTCAAAATTGCGAACTTTGTCTTTAAATATCTCGCGATCTAAACCGTCAAAAATTATGAAATTTTAGGAATTCGTAAATAAAGCTATTCTGAACCCGTGAAAAAATTTTAACCGAATCTGTCGAAAAGTGGTTTCATGCTGGAACTACCTTAATAGTTAAATAGAACATTTTAAAGTTATCTAAGCTATTTTAGATAGTGTCTGACCGAAATTGGTTTTTACGACCGAAACTGGAACCGAAACTTCCTTACAAGGATCATGTTTTGGGGAAAAAATAACGAAAACGTTATTATAATCAGTCAGTCTTTATTTTTTATCTTTAAATCACATAGCTATACAGTCTTCGACATTATCACTTATTGATAATCAATATAACAACCCCTCATTTAAGAAAAAAATATTAATTGCGCCTTTACAATACTTAAAATAGGTGAGGTGTTTATTTCAGTAAATAGATTCTTCTTTGACCACCGGTCTGGTGTAGTGGTGCGTGTAGTCGCCTCAACGCCGGCGGTCGAGGGTTCGATTCCCGCTCGGGGCAGATATTTGTATTTGTGCAAATATCTGTTTCCGGTCTGGGTGTTTGTCCTTGTAGGTTTCCCCGCCGTGCCTTGGAGAGCACGTAAATCCACCATCAGTTCCGATTGTTATCATGGACACCTGGTAATGATCGTTACTCATAGTAGGGATATTATCCGCCAACCCGCAGTGGAGCAGTATGAAGGATCCAAGACCCAACCCTTCTTCTTTATGGAGAAGAGGCCTTCGCTTAGCAGTAAGTTGTAAAAGGCTGATAGAGTACAGTACAATTCAGATTCTTCTTTTGAATATTATTCATGGTATTTTTGTTTTTAATATTATTCATAAAATTGCTTATTTGAGTTGTTATCTAATATTACAATAGGTATAGGTACCTACTTAATGTTTAAGTAATAAACAAAACAAAGTAAATCACTTTTATCTTAAGAACAAATTAACTTCTTCTAAACTTAATTCGTCATTTTGTATAACACTTCACAAAAAAAAGTGTAAAAAAAAGCTAAACGACTAAATTATAAACTAATCGTAATCATAAAAATGCATAAGGCAACGACTAGATAATAATTTCAAGTAGTTACCTGTAATCGTTAGTTCTTATTAGAATTCATAATTAAACAATCTTATATTGTCGGTAAGAAACAATAGTTAATCAACATTTTCGTATCGAAGATTGCTCCTTCTGTCTGAATAAATTTTTCCAGCAGCATTAAATAATTGTTCACTGGGAGCTCGTCGATGGAGCTGGCAAGAATTTCAGTGCCACCTTTCTGAAAGACAGAAATGAACTAGCATCCCCGTAAGAATAAATATCTGCACTTCTCTGTAGCCTCAGCTCTGATAAGTATGATTAGGCATGTGGATTCGGCAAAATGTTTTCGTCGCTTAGATGGAATTCAATGCGCCGAACATGACTGATCACAGCGCGAGAACTCCCGAATGCAGTTTCGATTTTGGCCGTAGTTTCGGCAAGTTTATCCCCGAAACTGAAACTAAACCGAAACCCGTTATTTTTGCTGAAACTCGACCGAAACCAAAACCGTACTTTCGGTCGGGCACTAATTTTAGATACCTATATAAGCAATGTCAAAAGTAATGTGCTAGTTTGGTGATATCTTTTCTCCTTATTTTTATTATTATAATATTAAGAGGTAAAACGGATTTTTATGGCTTTAATAGGTACGTTTGTTGTAGTGCTATCTACCGTTGGTTTATTGGTTATCGAAATGAAACTCAAAAATAATGTAGTACTTACGCTATTTAAAATTAAAAATAATGGTACTTTTCGATGATAGACGGTTACACATATTCGAAAAAGAATAAATCAAAAGTGTATTACTGCTCTAAAAAGAAGTCTGGATGTTGGTCTGGTCTGGTTTGAAGTCTGTTTTATATTTCTTATTGTATATAATTTTATTTTTAATTATACTGTATTATAATTCTTATTGTATAATATAATGCTAAAATAAAAACTTTAATTTCAGAGTAATGCAACTTTATTTATTTGTACTCTCACAAAAATAGACAAATAATCTTATACATATATTCAAAAATAATTAAATTATATTCAGGTTTTATGAGTTATTAACCAAACAGGTTATTTGTAAACATAACAGGCTTTCATTGAATTAAACCTTTGTTCAATGGTTTCAGTGTTACTAGAGTACAATATACGCAATAACCGAAATAGCTAATTAGGTATACTTACTCCATTTTTTTAAATAGAAACATTAGGTATAACAAAAGTTGGTAACGAAAGTAAAGTTGAAAGTAAAGCTTTCATAAAAAAAAATAAAAACCAGGTTAAAATTGTTGATTTTTAAGTTTCAATGAAGTACTCATAGTTTTAAAATAAATATTTTATTTTTCAGAGTATTTTTTTATCCCGTCTCGGAAAGGTCATTTGTTAATGTTAAATGGGTATACATTTTATCGGGTGCATTCTCAATGTCGTATTTATTACTGCTCGAAGAAAAAAGCGGGATGTAACGCACAAGTAAAATTTACTAAGGAAGGAAAATTTGTTAAAGTTGAAGTCAATCATTCACACGATCCACCGAAATATGTTGTAACAAAAAATGGTGAATATTTTAGAGTGTAATAAAAATTTGTATATTATAATTAATTTAGTGTAAGTTTAAGGTCTTCTATTAAATATTGCCGAATCTACGTAACTAGATAGGCATGGATTAAAAACATACCTGACTTTTATTCGTTAATTTCAGTAATGATACGAAAAGATTGTAGGAAATGTATGATCTCGGACGAGTTATATAAACGTGGTCGTGACGAGACTGCTGTGATGTGTCAATTGTCAATGGTCATGGTCATTTATCATCTAGTTCTAGCTTCTCTTGTCGGTAAAGCCTAATTGAACTCGTTTTGAAAAAAAGTCAGTGTTGACATAAAAAGTAAAATTCCTTTCTAAACGAATATTTGTAGGTTATTGATACGGAAATATAATTAATTGTGTGTTCCGATATTTATTAACATCATCGCCCCCATTGCGAGACTTTGGCTAAAAGAGACTCAATTTCAGACACAAGTTTGTTCCGACAGTCTTCGACTTGTTCCCCAGAAATATTAGAACGGCCTATGTATAAGGCATCTCCAGTGCTGTCGTCTGCATAACAATGAATGCCACTAGTTTTGCAACATGTCATTGATATGCAGAAGAAACAAGGTAGAAGATAGTTACACAGCCTTGAGGAACACCAGCATTAACAGGCTTGAGGTCCGAGCATGCACCGTCGACAACGACCTTGATGTTCCTGTCTGCCAAAAAACTGGTGATCCATTTACACAAGCTGTAAACAAAAATTATATTCAATAAATGCAAAAAAGATAATTTTGTTTATTACATTACATTTTATGAATAATAGCAAATTATCAAAAGTTCGACTGTCAAGTTCAGTTTTTAATTCAAAATAGAGTCTTGAAATTATAATAACTACAGATATGTATGCATGAAGCAATAATATGTTTTATGACTAGTTAAAAAAAAAAACTGTATTGCAATACTTAATCAACATCAGGGGTACTTTAACCTAAATAAATATTATTTTTACAAGAAACTTATTAAATAATAATATTTTCTATTTTTTTTTAATCCTCTCATATTGCGTACTAAAACGCTCATAGATACAGATCGTTAAAACATTCTATCACAGTATTATTGTTTTAGATTATTTCTTTGAAATAAAATTAATTCCAAGATAGAAATGGCGTGTGGTTCCTAATTGTACAAATACATCACAAAAAACTCGCAGCAAACTGTTTTTTTTTTTTATGTTTCGAATAAAAAAATAAAAAAGTGCGATAAAAGTGGTTAACATTAGCACAACGAGATCCAGCGTCTATAACACTTATGGGCTATCTCATCGCACGTAAAGTGCCCGCTTAAGCCTTCATCAAAAGTAATGCAGTACGAGATAAAGTATGTTTATATAGTATAGATGTTTTTTTATGAAGTAATTATTTTGCTAAATTAATTACCCTAGAAGATAAACAGTGTGGGATATAATCGATGGACAATTTTCTTTGAGGATTTATCGAATGATTTTTAATTTTGATTAATGCATTAATGACATTATCTTTTTTTTCATCAGTTAAATAAGTAACACCTAAACTAAAAACAATGGCGGTCCAGTTAACTCGTTGGAATCCATCAGCAAATAGACAATAGATGAATTAGAAATTTTTGTACAGCACCTCATTACATTTTAAAACGAATGCAACTAAACTTAGAAGCATTTTACGAAGTTAGTATAAATATTTTCTTTTCCATTAAAATTAATCCATAGCAAAGTTTGTTTAACAAAATAGCATAGCCATAGCAAAATTAGTTTAAACTAAATTTAAGTTTATATGTTTTGGATGTGATAATGATATAGAATAAATTTCCAGATTATAACTATAAACTGATACCATCACTGCGTGGAAAGCTATTACTAATGTATAATGGATACACTTTTTCTCAGAACAATCGCTCTAAACGATCATATTATTGTTCCAAAAAAGACAGTCAATGTAAATGTAAAATAAAATTAGATGCCGACGGAAGGATTGTGTTTATCCAAGGTTTCCATAACCATCGACCACCAAAGTATTTAATGGCATCTGATGGGACATACCTGAAATTATCATCATAAAACTATTTATTAACATTAAAATGATATGCAGATTTCTGAACTTCCAGCTTTATGAGCCGATTTAAAGATAGTGGAACGAATCTGCATTGTAGCTTATTTCACAATATAATGTCATTATAGGATTCACACTGAGACGTTGACTAGCTCTTAGCGACTTTTTTTTCGAGATTATTAACCAGTACAATATTTTATACTTTGCTTTTTAATAATAAATAAATATTACTTTATGTGCTTATGACAATAAAATATTATTTAATTCATGGAGTTATTTCTACAATATCCTTTAAAGATTCCGTTACATTCTTAAAAAAATCACAAATACTTTATCTTTTTTAGAATATCAGTTTATTCCTACAAGAAAAGGTGGATATTTGCTTATGTTGATGGGCTATACATATTCGAAAAGTAACAAAACTTCTAACTATTACTGCTCAAAGAAAGACCAAGGTTGCAAGGCTAGGCTGAAGTTGGATCAAGATGGTAAAATCGTACGGCATAATAATTTAGTACATGGTCATCCTCCTCCACAATATCGTTTCCCGTCGTAGGACTATATTTAAAGATTTTGTCTCGATTAATGCAATAATGAATACAAGTTGTTTTTTGTTATCAATTATCTTGTGTAACACTTATGTATTTTAACTATTTATTACAACTTTTAGAGTATACTATTTATAAACAATTAAACTATAACTATGTTAAACCTACAAGGATGTTTTTTTTTTAATTATTATTAAATGTATTCTTATATAAACAGCCTCAAAATAAAATTTCTGTACAATATTTACGAATATAGTTATCAATTATTCAAGAATTCTCGAACCTTTATTATAAATATAGGTTTTAGAGACTTACAAATCGCCTTTTAAAAAACATATCATGGTTGCTTCTCAAAAAAAAAAAATAGTTTTTGTACCAAATGTTTTTTTTTTTTTTTTATAAACTACGTGCCATTTCTACTAACGTTTTAAGTATAAACCTTATTAAATTTACATTTTTTTTTGACAAACGATTTACGCATTAATACGTACCTACTTATGATAGAAATATGTCGATTTTTCGCCTAAATGGCCGATAAATGGGTCAATTACCTTAGTCGGTGCGTATATTTTAATATATTTTTTTCAGGTGAAATTACATATCAATTTCTTAAAACGCGTCAAGGCGGGAATTTATTAATGGTAAATGGATATACGTACTCCCAACGGAGTTGTACTATGAATTATTATTGTTCAAAAAAAGACAAGGGTTGCAAGGTCGGCGTCAAGCTCGATATTAATGGAAGATTGACGTTTAAAAATTTGTACGTTCACAATCATCCTCCACCGAAATACCACATAACGGAGACAGGGTCATATGTTAAACTGTCATCCTAATTGAGCGCATGTATTTGTTTTAAAATCTTTTCTATGACGTAAGATATAATGTATCTACTTAAAACTATGATACCAAAAAATATATATTTTTTTTAGAATTTTTTATTTGTCCAAGTTTCTAAAAAGGTTTTATTAATATACTTCGCTGAGTCGTATATTACTCTCTATTTACCAAATCTTGCAATAGAAATATAACTAGTATGTTATTTATTTGTTTGTTTAGTGGTGGATATGTAAAATACGGTTACGTCAATATATAAAAAAATTAAAGGAATGATCCTTAATAGTATTCTAAACTTAATTCTGTTATTATTTTCAGCACGCGATTACAAATTTATAGTGACGAGAAATACTTCTTTGTTAATGTTAAACGATTACACTTACGCGAAAAATCCAAAGAGCCATATTTATTATTGTTCTAAGAAAAATAAGGGATGTAAAGCTAGAGTAAAACTTGATAGAAATGGTATAATAATAAATAAAGCGGAAGATTCAACGCACTTCCACCCCCCACCGAAATATTACCAAACGTCTTCTGGAGAATATATAAAATTATCTTCATAAAAAGATGTTTCTCATTCATTTTTAAGTGAATGTTATAAGCACATTCTAAAGAACTCATAAAAACCAATACAGTCGTCCAACAATCACGTCCGACAATCGTTCGACTTTGCGGAGAGCCCAAGCGGCAAAGCACTCACTTGGGAAACATCAATAAGGGCTGACGTATTTTCATGTTTAAGATCATATTTATTATTCTTCTCTGATCCTATGGTGTGTAAACTTTGGTGTTATTTATGCAAAATTAGATGTAACAATTTATTTTATTATTATTATGACGACGCGTTGGCGCAGTGGTCACAGCAACTGGCTGAAGCGCTGGCGGTCGCGGGTTCGATCCCCACACATGACAAATATTTGTATAGGCCATACAGATATTTGTCGTGGTCTGGGAGTTTGTGCTTGTGTATTGTGTGTGTTTTCGGACCTCCGACACAGGATTCACATCCTACTGGGGGCCGTTGAGTGTGAGACGTTTATATATTTTATTTATTTTTTTTATTTTTTCAAATAATAAAGTCCATTTGATTATTGGTCTGATGCCAGAATTATTTATACTGATTTATATAACTGATTTGTATTTTTTTCTTTTTAATAAATATGATTTGTTAATAACCATGAAAATCTATTTAATTTATTCCTGTACCTAAAAAACATTTTATTCAATTCATCGTTTTACTCTATTTAAAAATTCAAAGTGTTCACGCTGTCGTTATTATTTTTATATATTTTATTGTTAAGCTTAAAATATCAATCGAAAAGGCTATAACGTTCTTGTTACGAAAACATTTTGTCAACGTTGTTTTTGTAAAACAACTGATATATATATATTTTTTTAATTTATTATTACAATATATTTGATATTTATAATTATATGCTTAATTAGATATCTATATCCAATTAAGCATATAATCTACTTAATTAGATTATATGCTTATAATCTAATTAAGTACATTATATGAGGTCTATAACTGCAATGTAAAAATAACTGTTAAAATTTTAAATTTAGACAACGATTTTTACATTGATGTTTAGACAAGTAAATATAGTTGGGTAGAAAAGCAATTTTATTTTATCACGGAAGAAATTTGCACTTTTATCCACGTTTACGATTACTGCTCCGCTCCTGTAAGTCGTAATGGGATATTTTATAGCATATGACGTTCCTTCGTAAAAAAAGTAGTTAAAAATTATACTGGTAGATCCTAAAACTAGGACGAACGTCAAGAAAACATTGATGAAAAATTGCACACTTTTATTTATTTCAATTGAACTGAAATATTATCACTGAATTATTATTATTTTGTCTTATTATACATTATGTAATTGTATTCAAAGAAGGAGTTAATTGAAAATTACAATTTTTTTGTAACATTTATTTGTACTCGTTAATTAAAATATTTTTTCTCTTCTGCTCGGACGTATCTGTCGATGGAGTGGAAGAGAGATAATGCGTCACAAGCTAAACGCTTAGGCCGATCTTGCCTCTCTATCTCTTGTTCCGCGCTCTCGCTCGCGGAACGTGACAATGAGCCATACTTTTTCGTGTGCGCAGCCGGCGTTCATCGATTTATAAGACGTTATCACGTCAAAAAAAAAAACCTCTTTAACCTTATTATATAATAGTACAGATCTAGGTGAGTATAATACATATTAAGGTTAAATGGGTTATTACTTATTCCTAAGGTTTATATAATCATAGGAACCAAGCTTCATAGGAACTAAAATCTAATCCAAAACTCAATACTAGTCGAGGACGCTAATATGCGTTTAGATGTTTAAAAATGTCCAATCTGATCAAATTATTTCATTTTAGTGGGAGCAAGGAGCTCTAAATACTTTAATTTAAAAAAAAATATACTTTTTTAGTAATGAGTGCAAGTATTTCCTAATGGGTTTCGTAAAATATTTTACGGTGAAAACACTTAATGATATTTCTAAAGAAAAGAGACAACAGACAGAACGGTTTCGACAGAAACAGACATAGGACAAGATATATAGCTAGCAGTGGTTTCATGAACTAAACTGTGTCTGGTGTGCTGGAGATGCATAGTAACTGTAATAATAGTTGATTACTTCTACCCCCTTACCACTTACCATCAGTTGCTTGCTCTATACAAGCTTGCCACCTTTTGATATGAAGAAGTAGATTGATTCGTTTGACGATTGGATCTCTTTGAATGTTATTCTCATGATAAGATGAAATAGAAAATATTGTTTCAAGTTAATTATTGATAGACACATAAGCGTAGCACATAGTTCTGCCTAATTATTAGTGTATTATGTGTATGATACACATAAAAGCAATACTTAGTATTTTTTTCTAATTTAACTTTTTGAGTAAAAGACTTAAATTAAATTTTTTGGTTCAATTTTCAACCACTTCTCTTCTCTGTACACATGTTCACATTTTCTGGGCTTCAAAAAAAAAAGCAATAAAATTAAAATTTATCATTATTGTTCAAGTTTGTATATTATTGTGCATACACTGCTTTTACCAATCAGCAAACAAAAAATCATACATACTCGTACAACTAGTTCGAATTCCATTTTTTTATTGTCACTAATAACATTTGATGATTTAAAAAAAAAGATTGATTGAAAATATTTTTTTTGCAGTACAGTTTGATTACAAATTTATCCGGACGCGGAAGACCAATTTGTTGATGGTTAATAATTATACTTACGCGAAGGATAACAGGTCAAATAACTTTTACTGCTCGAAAAGAACACAAGGATGCAGAGCGAGACTGAAACTGGAAAGGGATGGTATTGTCGTGAAAGGAGAAGAGAATTTATTACATCATCATCCTCCGCCAAAATATGTGAAGTGTTCAGACGGACTGTATTTAAAAGTTTGAATAAATGTTTCGAATGTTAATTGTTCAGTGCCACCACGAGTTTCCTGATGTTCATTGATATGCCGCCACGCAGACGCGGAGACGTGTAGCGTATTCAGTTAGTATACGAGTTTAGTTTTATGGACGTCATAGCAATTGCCAAAATTTACAGTATTTTTTAACCTAGCAAACCTAGTTCGGTAGTCGCGAGTTCGATCCCGCTTGAGTCAGATATTTACATTTGTACAAATATTTGTCTCTGAATTGGGATGTCTTTTTTGTGTCTCCCTACCATCCCTCGAAGAACACATAAAGCCGTCGATCCCGGCTGTTACCAAAAATACTTAATAGCGTTCGTTACTCATGGTAGAGAAATTATCCACAAACCCTCAGGGGAGCAGCATGGTGGATTAATCTCCAAAACTTCTTCTATATAGAGAAGAGGCTCTTGCCAAGCAGTGGGATGTTTACAGACTAATTCAGTTCAGTTTAAATTACACCTAGACTTGCAGAAAAGAGATTCCTATGTATTGTCCGCCTATTATATCCACCTTTTTCTACCGAATTGTTTTCCAAGATTTATGCTCAGTGCATAATTATCATAAAATAAAAGTAGTAAAGATGGTGCACGTGCGTCCGCTTTTAGAAATAGAAGTATCACATCAAAGGGCCAAATTTACATAAAAACAATATAAGTTTTATTTTAGAAACATTTTTTAAATAATAATTTTAGAAAATATAATAAATAATATTAGTTCTTTTACTAGGAATTTAATAAAGAGCAGCTTTAGGTGTTCATACGTTCAATTGTTGCTTATTATTATTGTACCTTAGTACAGACGAGTAACAATCTTAGATATAGAAGTCTATGCAAAAATATTCGACAATCCACAAATAACGAATGCTGAAGATATATTTTATTATCTTCTAAGCAACCCATGGACCCAGATTCATATGGACAAAGCGAGGTTCATATGCGCGGGATTAACGCTACAATACGCTAAAAATTGTTTTTAATAAATTTTTTTGCTATCGATATTAATGTATTTATTTGTTGATTAAATAAATAATTATTAATCTACTGGCCTAATCTTTAAAATATTACTGAAATTATCTCATCACGGTATATTTTCACAGCATAGTGATAGATATTTAGCGGTAACGGAATATCTGGTGTTACATTTTAAAGGTTTTTAGAAATATTTTCTCTATTCATTAGTTTCTCTCTATTCTGAAATTGTGTCTATTATTCCAAGAATATATTATATTTTTAATAACATCTTTTCTTTTTTTTTTTCAAAAAAATATTTTTCTGTTTCCTCTTGATACCCATGTACAATAAGAAATTAATATGAACGAATTAATCTGATATGAATGTCTGTCTTTTAAAATCTAAAAACAGTTATAATAAACTTTGCAAGTCTCACATAATTATGTTTTAAAATAAACGTTTTAGAAATACTTATAAATTTACAAAAAAAAAAAACAGCTTTGTTGTCTCTTGATATTAGCTAATAATATGTATTTAGGATTAACTAAGCGAAAAAAAGTTATTTTATTCTTAATTTAATATTTTGATACAATGTACCAAAATACATTAAATTAATATAAAAAGTAAAATAACTAATTTTACGTTTATTAATGCCTTAAGTTATTTCGTTTCTTCTGTCTAGTACAGTATTTCATTTTCCAGAAAACCATCCTGAAAGTGAATTTACGATCGTTTTATGCGAGGAACATTTAACCAGTTTGACTCCGAGAAAGATGAAACAATGTAGGGAAGAAATTCTACGAAGAAAAAGAGAGATGGAACGAAAGAGGTATGCACGGATTAAAAACGATCCTTTAAAAAAGGAAGAAATGAAACTGAAATCACATGAAAAATATCTAAGGAAAAAACAGAAGGGTACTAGAAAACTCGTTAAAGACATGACATTACAAGAACATCAAGAAGCAAAGAAAAAGTGGAAAGAACATTGTTGTAACTACCGTAATAAGAAAAAACGAGAGGCATAACATAAATCTTTATCAAAGAAAATATTATGAACGTTATTAAATATTTAGTTCTAAATAAATTATTGTACGTATTCTTAAAACATTAAATTAATTTTATTTGAGTTAAAAAGTCGAGAATCCAACCTTGTTAAAGAAATTAATTATCGAACGATTATACCTAATAAAATCTAAAACATTTTTTATTTATTTTATTTAAAGTAGTCTGCAATTATGTACAGGAAGAATGAAATAAATTTTCAAATAATAAGAAAGAATTTATACAAAAAATAAAAATAAAAAGTATAGAAAGGATATATAGAAAGCAAAAATATATAATATAAAAAAAGAAACTTCATATGCGAGTTTTTGTTTCTTGGGGAAATTATTTCAGTATGACCAGCAGATCATGTGCTTAAAATTATGCTAATTGTCACAGACTCACCCAGTATAATAGAGTAGATTTATATGATAAGAAGTTTTAAGTCCATAGATGGAGATCTCCATGGCCACGGAGAAATGTTGCTGTCCTTTTATAAAACACTTATATTACGATTTTATTCCTATTTGTGTATCTTTTTACGTAAGGGCGAGTCACTTTATGCATATTTTATTACTTTTCACAAGGCTAGGGTAAATACATTGGGCAGGGATGAGACACCAAGATCATGTGTAGATACTTATTTGGCCAGGGGAGAGAATTTGTGACAGTAAAAATAACAAAATAGTAAAATTAACTTTAATTTAACAATGTACTCAAGATAGAATCAGACTATAATTTTTATAGAGACTATCATTTTCATCAATTACATTAAACATTAATCAGACTATTTTATTTCAGACTTTTCTAAAATTTAAAACAAAAGTGTCTTTGTATCATTACAAAAAAATACCGAAAGGAAGTTAGCGTCGAACTTTTGCTTTTTTTTTAAATTATATGCCAATTAATTGCTCCTTTATTCACAAAAATATATGAAATCACTTCACAAATATATGAAATTAACATGGAATGGATGGAATGAAAACCTACAAAAAATAATAAAATATTTATTTATTAAGACTAGCGTCTTTTAAGTAATAAAAATAATCAGACTTGCGATGACCAGGATAATTTTCATGTTACTTGTACCTATGCTACATTTCACTAAGTGAACATCTTTTAATCATAAAATAAAATAAAAATAAAAACATAACAAAATAAAGGCACTCTCTTGCCTACATTAACAAAACAACAGGCTGATACACTATAGTACAGCAGTACAGTACTATCCTTCACTCTCTATGCAAAGTTCCATTCGCCTACAGCAACTATTAAAACACTTTTACCAGTCTTGATCCGACAAGTCCAAAATTGCGACTGATGGCCACCGCCTCTTCGGCACACGAAAAAAAAATTTCCTTTTATTTTTTTCTTGATTACCGGTTTTTTCTTGATATTATTTTTCCTTGATTTTCCTTGATTAACAAAAAGAAATCACAAGGAGCTAAATCACGACTGTACAGTGGATGGGGAAAGGTTTCAACACCCGATCCCTCAAAAAACGCCTTTGTTTTGAGGGACGTATGTGACGAAGCGTTGTCGTGAGGCAGCGTGATTTCCCGAAGCCCAGTCTTTGGTCTCCTCTCTGGCAGAGCTTGAATAACTTTCGGCAATCTTACTATATACTTATGTTGTATACCATTCCGAGTTAACAGGTCTATGATTTTCCAGGATTGTTGTCGACACATGCCCAATTGAACTGATTATGATTTATAACTGAAAAATCATATTTTTTTTTAAACCAACAACCTGACTACTTGCGTTCTATTTTTAAATAAGTTTGCTTTTTAAAAATATATAACAAACTATAATAATATTTACCTATGCCAAAAGATTCCACGAACGAAGGTCAAAAAATTTGCTTTAATATTGCACAGCATTATAGAACTTGTTTAAATATGGATCAAATAATTCATATAGCATAGAAAAAGTATAATATATACTTTTAGTATATATAGTTATAAATCATAATGATCCAAAGTACGCGACCATATGTAATTATTCCAACACTTTGAATCTTATCACACTAAAAAGAAAACAACTAAACTATTTAGATAATCCATAGAGTTTTACAAGATGTTTTCAATATAAAAGGATTGGAAAGGACTAAGAGACAAAGAAAAAACCCAACAAAGAAGAATAGTTAACGAACACATGATTTGACATGCATTTTTTATTTAAAAAAAGACAAATGTGAATAAGTCCGTCGTTTTGTAATGAGGAAGGAGGAGTTATGCCGAATGACAGTGCGCCTAACGATAACGTGAAGGATAAAGAAGGGGCCATTCAAAGCGCATTGAAATTAGTAAGTGATACATCTGGAGACATTCCGATTTTGGAGAAAAAAGTGACCGAAGATTTTGGTCAGACAACTGTAAGAGACAAAATGTAAATAGTACAAGTAGATTTCTGCAATTTGGCCATACACAACAAAAAATAAATCTTATATATACTCTTTTTAAGCAGTCTGCAAAAGGTAGAATAATTTATAACCCCCATCAATGGATTGTGTTAGTTCGCCGGTTCGCCGGACTAAACTAAACAATGGACCATATTATAATACCATAACGCTATTAGAAAACAGAAAATTAAAAAGTCTTTATAAATAAATGAAACAAACGATTACGAATATTTCAAACTGACCACCTTGGCTCGCACTCGCCGCAACAGAAAAGTTTTAAACTTCATTGATGTACTGACAGATTACTTTTCCCGGAAGCCAAATATAGAATGCACCTATGTGATGCCGAGCAAATAGCATAAATTATTTAAAAACTTTTAAGCTTTTTCTTGGCCTCACCAAGTCCTAATGCAAGTGCATACGGGAGAAATGAGGTTAAGTAAGTTTGAAGAATTAATTTGTAAACAATAAATATATTTATTGCTATGAATTGTTATATTTGACTAAAGTACGATTTTCTGGGTGTTAAGTTGGTTGCTGCCAAGTAAAAATATTTTTTTACACCTAAGATGATGTAAATTTCGTTAGAATAAGCGTAAGTATGGTAAGGGTGTCATAGTAAGGATCTCATGTCTCATAGTATCTGTACTGTTAAGTTTATGGGTACCGAAAGTTTTTATTATGATTATTTAAAAAAAAACCCGGAAGTCAGTTAATTGAAGAAGTCAGAATTTAAAATAAAACAACAGAAAAAGAGAAAACTGTGTTTTTGGTTCGGGATTGAGAAGCCAGACGAGGCTGTGGCATCGTTGAGTTCGGACGCTATTGGATCTTGTGAAAAAGTGCCTTTTGTGCAGAATAGTCAAACTCATAAATAATGTAAGTACATATATAATTGTATGTTAAATTGTTCCTATGATATTATGACTGACGATATTGTAATGGAATTATATTGAGTGTAATGGAATAAACGTAAATAACAAATATTATAAATTGTGGTGGGCTTGTAGTACATAATATGAGTACTCTTAGTACTCATAGTACATTTAATGTTTTGAGTAATAAGTTGCAATTTAAACATATAGTATCATATTTACAAAGATTGGTAATTTTTTTTTTTTTTTTTATTGTCGAACATATAATTAATAATTTAAATATATTAATGTTGTTTTGTACTATTCTAATGAAAAAAGCAAAATGCAAAATTTCTAACAAAAATTAAATTAAAAATCATTTAACCAAGAAAATGCTAAATCAGTTTTATTATGATTTTTTTTTTAAAGAAAAGCTTCGAAAATACCACGTTTGATATTAGTTTTAATACTAGCGGCCCACCCCGGCTTCGCACGGGTATTTAACTAAAATTTTAAAAATTATAAATTTATATTTTTTATCACCTACATGCGCCATCTATCGTATAATGGAAGCATATCGTTTTTATTTTTAGTGACATTTAACATAATAGTACTTATATTAATTGAAAATGATGTTTATCTAAAATATTAAAACGATTTCTATTCCTATCCGATATATTTAGTAAACTTTTAAGTTTAACAAAATAATAACTCAAAAGTAAGTTTTGTGAGTTTTTAAGATTCCTTAGACCAGATGGCGTTGGCGGCGTAGGTACCTATTTCTATTTTCTTAAATATTTATTTTTAAATTTAATTACAATGAAACAAAAACTAAATTATACTGTGTTATGTTTAATTTTTATGCATTAAAGTTATTTACATTGGTTTTGTACTTTTTACGTGATACGTGCACGACCAAAAACGATAAGAGATGGCGCTGATACAAAAAAAACGCGCTATTGAAATTTATTCTTGATGATATATAGTGTATTAATAAAACGGAGGTTTTAACAGATTTATTATTTGTATAGATTGTGAACCCTGAAATAATATTTAAACCACCACTTTCGATATTTGTCTAAAATTGATATTAGGTATTGGTCGTGACATTAAGTGGTAGCGATATATTATGAAGTATATAATAAATAAATATTTATTTAATTAAAGCCTAAAAAGCCATGTGATAGGGTATGTTAATTTTATTTACCCAAAAATATATAATATAAAAAAGTAATGAATAAGAGACAGAGTAACTTATAACGTAAAAAATGCAATTATATATAATTCTATTCCTTCAAAAAGGTATAAGAATAAAATTAATTCAGTTACATTTAAGAGTCTTATTGTAAGTTAGTAGTTTAGTTTAGTTCTTAGTTTTGTTGTATTCTCTTTTGTCTATATGTATTTAATAAATCTAAAACTTTAATATAATGTAGAAAAATCTTTTAATATATATGATTTTAGTTGGTTCTAATTTCAGGAAACAAACGGTATATGTTTATACCGACTCGCAGTGGTAAATATCTTCTGATGTTGAACGGCTACACGTACTCACAAATGAAACAAAGTAAAAATTACTACTGTTCAAAGAAAGATTCAGGATGTAAAGCTCGAGTGAAGCTGCTTGCAAATGGAGTGATTTCGCCACTGTCTGACACCACTCACTCTCACTCTCCGCCGAAGTACTTAATAACCTCTAGTGGTCGTTATGTCAAAATTCATAACTAAGTTAATTATTTATTAAATAACTAGTAAATTAAGAAGTTGTCGTCGTCATTTGACAACTCCTAATGTTAATTAAACCACTTCTATCTCTTTTGATTTTTTATTATCTATGCGTTTTTATTTTCATTCTATGAATTGTTTATTTGTACAATAAACTGAATTTGTGATATTATTTGAAGTTTAATTTAAAAAATAATAGTTTCTAGTCATTAATCTGAATCGGAAATATCGTAAGCATGTTTTATTTTCAGATTTTTTGAAAGATAACCGTGTTTTAAAAATACCGACGCAGCGTGGAAAATTTCTCATAATGTTTAATGATTATACTTACTCCCAAATGGGAGACACTGATAATTATTACTGTTCGAAAAAAAATGCAGGATGCCGAGCTCGAATCAAAGTTAGTCGTGATGGAAGACTATTGGAAAGTACTTCAACGCCTCACATTCACGATCCACCAATATACGTCGTCACTTCAGACGGTACTTACATAAAACTCGGTTAATAAAATTTTGGTATCCTATGTCAGAGACAAAAACTACAGGAATGATAAAAATATAATTAACGATCATTTTTTCAGATATTAAATATGTCAGTGACATTTGTTAGTAATTTATGTTTTTATTTATATGTATATAAAAATAAATATAATCAGTTTATGTATACGTTCCGTATCGAAAAATTCATTTGATATCACAGATATAACATTAATTTAAAAAGTATTTATTACTAATAGAATATGCAACTTAATTAAATTATTTGCTTATTTAATATAAAGTCTAAACACGGGAGAGTCCCCCGAGATCATGGACGCTGTAAAGGGTCCGAAACGTAGGGAAATATTTTTAAATAAAATATTGTTAAACTGAAATTTGAAATAAACGCGATAAAATCCGTTTTTAGACTTTTAATTAAATGAGTAAAATTCGCGTAAATATAAGAAAACAGTAAATTATTTGCATTAAGAACCTCTTTTATTTCTTTTATTTTCTTTTATTTATACTAGAATTTTTTTATTACTAGAATTTTCGTAGTAATTTTTATGATTTCAGATATAGGATACGAATTGATTCCTTCTCGGCGAGGTAACCAATTGTTGGTTGCTGAAGGTTATTCTTACACAAAGGTTCGGCCAGACTATTGGAGATGTTCTAGTAAAAGTAGAAATTTAAAATGCGACGCGACGATCCGTCTTAAAAATGGAAAAATTATTAAGTTCAATAGATATCATTGCCATCCACCAAAAAAACCGGAAAGAAAATGAGGAGGGTAAATATTAAAATTTGATTATTAATTATAATTAGTTTTACGACTTTTCTGCATGTATCATTTTATTTTAAATACTTCTGGCAAATGTTGCCGACAATCCTCAAAAAACTTTGGACGTCAGAAATCTTTTAAAGAAAGTGTATAGAATTTGATAAAAATAAAAGAATACACTATATTTATTAATATAAACACACCGGCATATTTAGCGGAACACAAAAAAAAAGGTCCATAATTAAAAAATATGGTTTTATTTTAAAATCTACATACTACACTTCTTTTGTTATTTAAAGTTTCATATGTTTTATTTAAAATGAGATCACATTAAGAACAGATTTTGCGAGTAAAGGCTATTTGTGAAAAATGGTACATTTTTGAACTTTTCATGTAACCGGGAAAAGTGAGATTGACCGTTGAAACTGGTCAACTGATCTCTGGATATTACTCTGTAAGTTTGACCATTTCTTCGCATTTCGAGTGCCCTGGCAATCTCCGTTGGGGCTAAGTCAAGCATAATTCAGTCCTCAACTCCAAAAAGATACGCGATTTAAAAAAAACTAACAAAAAAACAATATTTCAATGAAATGTTAAATCAAACTCAGAAGGAAAAAATACCCGAAGTTCGCTCCGGATAAGGTGTATTTGAATAAAATTAAAACAATTGCAGAAAATGTGATGTTCAGTTGTTTTCTTAATTTGAAATTATTTCTTTTTAAATTAAATGACGTATAAACTAGCCAACAACCTTATATGATACTGATATCAAACCTTTTTTATGTTCCGCTAAATATGCCAGTGTGTGTATTTCTAACGTCGCTATGTCAATATTCAACTGCAAATTTAAGACTAAATAGTTTTTTTTTTTTTTTTTTGAAAGTAAAACGATGTTTTATTTTTTCTATATTTTTTAGCTCTCGAGATTAAATATGAAGTTGGTATTTCACAAAGAGGCCGAAGGTTACTTTTAATCGATGGTTACGCTTTCTCCCAAATAAGAAAATGTTACTGGATATGTTCAAGCAAGTTCTCAGATTGTAAAGCAAGGTTACAGTTGAACGAAGATGGCGAAATTACCAGAATTTGCAGAGAGCACTCTCATCCACCAAGGAAATATGCTAGAACACCGGATGGAGAAATAATTCGACTTTATAAATAAAACAATGTTAATTTTCGTAAACGAGAACTTAAATAAAATTCAAATATGCATTCATTTGTAATTTTACGTGATGCATTTGACAAAAGTTTTTGCGCTATTTTGATTAAGAGTTATATACTCGTGAACTGTGTGCGATGAGAATGGGATGGAACCTTGTGTCTAAATAAATCTAAAATGACAGTTAGTAGTTCAAATAGCGTTAGCAAAAAAGTGCTGAACAAATGAGATTAATTCTATTTTAGTATGAGCTCGTATTAATTATTTTTGCGACCTGTCATAGGGTTATGAAAATACATAAAAATGTTTCATTTTATCAATTTAATAAAATATACATCTCGTTTAAAATAAAACTCAAACAGAAATCCATGCGCACAAAAAAACAACTACCATACGAGAGCTTCGACGCGAGTTTGCCATAAGACTGTTGATAAAATATCGATATATTGAAATGCCAATATTATTATTTATAAATAACGATATTTATTACTTATATTTTTTGGACGATATATCGATATTTTGATATTGAAATGTAAATATTAACGAGTGCAAATAAATGTTAATTTATCGAAAAAACAAAAATAATTTTCAATTAACTCCTTTGAGTTACATTTTTAAAATAATTCAATTCATAATAGTATGCAATTTTTCATCGATATTTTCTTATGACGTTACCTATTACGTAAAATTATCATCCGTATACCGACTTTACAGACAGCCATTTTTTTTTTTCGATTATCAAGCTTCGATATTTATATATTTAAAAATATCGATGTATCGAAAATCCGATATTTAAAAAAAAATATCAAGAGTCCTAGTTTGCCGACGCTACGGCTGGTCGACGAAACGTCTCAGTTCCAAAAGGTCACATCCCATTCTCATCACGCACGGATTATATACGAGAATATCGGTGCATATAATATTATCCTGTTGTTATTTGGTTTATTGTAACGATGATGATAACGAGTATGGAGCTTTATGATGATGAATATCGTTGAGCTTCTAACCTCTTTACTGTTATAATTTTTGTAATTATTGTTAATGACGTAATAGCATTAATTATTATTTAAGTGTTTTTTGAAAATAAAGTATTGATTTTTATTGAATTTTAATTATAAGAAACATTATTTAATATTTTTCTATTTAGATGTAAGGTTTACTACAAGACGATGCGTATATTGTAAATCTCGAAATATGGGCAGTTTAATTATGCCTGGTATTAACGAATTATACCCGTCTTGTTACAGATTCATCGTTTTTTTCTACAAAAAAGAAACGTGCTACTTGGAGTGAAACTAATTTAAGAAAAGCTGTTCTAGCTGTCCAAAAAGGAAAATTGTCGACATATAAAGCAGCGGAAAAATATGGCGTACCAAGAAGAACACTGAGGAGTCACGTCGAATCAGGAGATATAATAAAGAAAAAATTAGGAAGAAAGGCATTGTTTACAGAGGAACAGGAGATAAATTTTAACAATCGATTGCGACAATTGATCGATTTGGGCTTACCTCTTACTCCTAAAATTGTTCGCAATGAATGTTTTGATTTTTGTCGGGAATTTAATATTCCGAACAATTTTAATAAGACTTTGGGTCTAGCTGGACTGGGATGGTATCGGGTATTTATTGGTAAAAATCCCGACTTGGCTGAACTCTTAAGTGCTCACAGAACTTAAAATATGAATAACGTTATTGTCATTTAAAAGAAAATGTTTGTTAAATGAATAATTTCGTCTCAATTTTCCGCTTGAGATAACTTACATTCTCCAAACATGAATCAGTGAAATTTTCATTAACAACGTTAGTGAAGTTATATATTCACTACATATAAGTGAATTTTAATAACAAGTTAGTGAATACTCACTAATATACATACACATATTTAATGATTAAATCAGTGGATTCTGATATTAACATACTCATACATTGAATAGTTACTAGTTAATTACGATACGGTAATACGGTACGTTTCTCACATTGATAAAAAGTCAATAGTCTCTTAAAATTAGTGAAATTCCACTGATTCATATTTAGAGAGCAATGTATATGAAAATAATTATTTTAACTTTTTAGATTCTAGATTTAATGTTAAACTGTCATCGTTAAAAATATTTAGATATAACTGCATGTTTGAACTTGCACGCTTGCACTTTTGGTATCATTTTAATACTACCTATTGATCGTCTTTTCAAAAGGAAAAAATAAAATTAGATCAGTTGTTCAAATTCACTCAAAATAAAACGACTATCACATTTAGGTATATATATTAATCAAGTGTAACTTATTGGAGTCTTAATAGAGAATCTAAATTAGACTTTGTCCCCGGCCCGCACCGGCTCCGCATGGGTACAATGCTGATACATAATCATAAAGTGGTATAGATGTATAATCGTAAAGTACTACAGGGCGAAGAGCGGCCTTCGACGCGCTATTATAGGCACGCGCCACCGGCTCCCCGGTCGCTACCGCCACATCCGCATCCCTCCCTTGATTTTAAAAACCCTGAATTTAAGAACTGTAATATCTTCGAAAATATTCATTTAAATTACATGCTGTAAAGGGCCAAATTGATCTATATTAAATGCACAATGTGTTTAAGGTACTTAATTGGATAAGGATTATTGCTGTATTGCTTAAAATCGCTTCTTAATTAAGCTATTATTTCTCGTAAAAAGTAAAGGATAAAAAATATTTATTATGGGTTATTCCTAAAAGATATACATATACCATCGTGGACTTTTTTTGTAGAACTTTTTAAGGTGTACAATACTGTAGTACATTATTTTGATCTATCTCGTAGGGTTCAGGCCAGGCCAGCGTTTGTAATGTAAGCGCAAAAAAATGTGTTTATTTACGACCTTGACGACGAGAAACCTCTAAAATTATCAGTATCTCTTTACTATATTATGCATGTTATATACATATAAACCTTCGTCTTGAATTATTCTATCTATTAAAAAAACCCGCATCAAAATCCATTGCAAAGTTTTAAAGATCTAAGCATACATAGGGACAGACAGAGCGGGAAGCGACTTTGTTTTATACTATGTAGTGATGATTTATTAAAAGTATAATACAAGAGCGAGGGGCAACTTATAGCATTGTCAAGTCACAAAAATTTTAATGTGTGAAAATGTTTTATTTTATAGACAGTTGAAAGTTGTCCGACTTGGATTTGGTTTTTATATTAATAAAATTACTAAGCAGTTCACATATTTAATACTTATATATAAATACAACACGCAATAACATATACACATAGTAGAAAAATTTGAGCAATATGATAATACATCTTATCGTTTGACGATACCGTTTCGTTGACGTTAATATCCTTTGACCGCGCTTAGCGATAAAGTGGCATAATCTACGAAATTGTAGTATGGAGCTACAGTTCATCATTCCACGAATTTTTTTTTACAAATTGAAAAACATGCTCCTGGGTTTCCAAGATAATTATCTGTTACAAATAATTTGTGTTTGTGTATTGATCTATTTTCCGCTGATCGCCTCATGTACGATTCACAAGTCTAGACTAGCCTTATTGTGGCCTTTTGACTAGGCTTGTTCCTTTTGACTAGGCTTGCTTATGTAGTTTTTATATAAAATCACTTAATGTTTTATTAAAATTATATCATATATGTGAAATTAGGATTAGATCAATTATTTCGCTAAACTGTCATTTATTTTCGAATTTAAGTTTTTTAAAGGCTGGGTTAGCACTTAGCGTCTAATTTTTGTCAAAATATTAATGTGCGATAGTTAACATTGCGATAATAGTTGCGATATGCAATCGAGAATTTAATGTTTTTCAAATGTTATAGGTTAGACTAATCTATATTTTAATATTTTCACATTAATATATATATATATATATATATATATATACATATATATATATTTTGTGTCGTTTAAGAATAGGTAATTAGTTGTAAAGGTGTATTGTTCGAATTCCGTGTAGTAAGAAGTAATTTTCAACCGCTACCGAAAAAGGTGTAGGTGTATCGAATTTTTTTTTTTTGGTCTATGTTAAAATATATGGTAATATACCAATTGTGGGAAGATTTTGGCTTTTAATAACTTTGAAATACTTTAACGATATTCAATATAACATTATTGAAAACATCTCACTTTTGCGGGCGAAAATAGGAGATAAATTTTATATGTATATTTTTAATGATTATGCTTTTAATAATTATCGTAATAAACCCACTTCTAAAAGTTGAGCAATGGGCAATTGGCTTTTATTCATCAACAAATAGTGTTCCGGTGCAGACAATGTAACTCGACGTAAAATCGTACGAGAGTATTCCTTTAGTCTTAACCACAAGACTCATTCGTTGTTTACAAGTTACGTGATAGAAACGTGTCTTCCTTCCTTAAATTATACGCCGTAAAATAGATATCCTTGTCTTGAAAACATTGGCGGAACCTTAATAACGCTATCGCTTCCTCAACTGGACTCTTTGTTCGACTTAAGTTTTCATTGACATCACAATAGTAGTCAGACTGCAGTTTCATTGCCCTTAAAATTGTATGTACGGCTAGTGCCGGACTGCTACCTGCAGTATTATCGCTCATCAATGCTGAAACCGTGCGGTAGCATTCCGACATCTAGCGTCTGATTTGAAAGCGCCCTTATATTAAGTTAGACTAAGATACTAGATATGATATTTTGTAGGATAAATATATAGGATATATGCTTTAGTTTAAAATTAACATTAATTTCTTATATAGTTTTAAAAAAATCAAGTTTAACACTCTACTCAGTGTGTCTATTTCATTAAAAAAAATGTATTTGTCATATTATTGTCTATAATAACTATAAACCTACATTATTATTACAATTAAATATTTTATATGACCAATAACAAAGTTTCGAAATTCGTTTCGAAATAATTAATATCTTGCGTTACATTAGAAATAAAAACTTATTTTCTTTGTAAGCTATATAATAAAACTTATAAATAAATAAAACTTACCGAAGTGAATCTCTGTTCCTATTATTTATTATTTTCAGTATATATGGTTTGCAAAAAATCTCAGTTATCTGACAGTAAGTATGTAAGTGTAACTGGTACAAATAAAAAAAAAAATGTTATTAATGTAATGGTAGTATGAATAATAAATAAAGCGGTCATTTTCTTTTGCGTATAATATGTTTTTTTTTTTAAATACTTCTGAAAATTTATTAATTGACTAGTGATGACTGATTGATGGTGATGGTCGTATGTAACCTGGAAAACTTCAACTAAGCATTTTTGATTATTTTTTTTACAGTTGATTTCAAGTTTATAACATTAATAGGAAATAGAATACTTCTCATGGTCAATAGATTCACATTCGCGAAATCTAACCAAAGACGCTGGTACTGCTCGAAAAAGACAAAAGGTTGCAAAGCGAGGATTATTTTAAATGATGATGGCACAATACTGGACGCACGTCGTAATGTTCATAATCACGACCCACCTGTGTACACGCAGTTGTCCAATGGATTATATGTGAGATTAACTTGTTAGCTGATATCATTATAACTTCACTCTGAGGATGCGCCACCACGATAGGTTAAAAACCTACTGCGTTCACCAAAAACTACTAACTACTACAACGTTTCAAAATACATATACATGTATCGACGAATCAAATCGAGCTAAATCTTATTCGCGAAATTGTCTAATTATACTCGTAGTTCATCTTATTGTTAGAGTTGTGTACCAGAAGTTTCGAACGTTCACTATAACAAGAATTGAAAATAATAAAAAAAAAAAATACTATACGGGTTGACTTGGAGATGATTGACAAAAATTAAGTACGATACTTAGTGAAATAAAAAAAAATTTCCCCCAATTTTGTCACCCCCCTTGAACCACCCCTATACTGAAACATCACCGTGCACCCTGTTAACAATTCTAAAAAAATCTGAAAAAATTCAAGAGACCTTCCCTTAAATCTACCAATGCGTTCCAGTAATTTTCATTCATCGGACTCACCCCCGTGACCCACCCTTATACTGAAACATCACCGTGCACCCGGTTCACAATTCTAAAAAAATCTGAAAAAATTCAAGAGACCTTCCCTTAAATCTACCAATGCGTTCCAGTAATTTTCATTTATCGGACTCACCCCCGTGACCCACCCTTATACTGAAACATCACCGTGCACCCGGTTCACAATTCTAAAAAAAATCTGAAATAATTCAAGAGACCTTCCCTTAAATCTACCAATGCGTTCCAGTAATTTTCATTCATCGGACTCACCCCCGTGACCCACCCTTATACTGAAACATCACCGTGCACCCGGTTCACAATTCTAAAAAAATCTGAAAAAATTCAAGAGACCTTCCCTTAAATCTACCAATGCGTTCCAGTAATTTTCATTTATCGGACTCACCCCCGTGACCCACCCTTATACTGAAACATCACCGTGCACCCGGTTCACAATTCTAAAAAAATCTGAAAAAATTCAAGAGACCTTCCCTTAAATCTACCAATGCGTTCCAGTAATTTTCATTCATCGGACTCACCCCCGTGACCCACCCTTATACTGAAACATCACCGTGCACCCGGTTCACAATTCTAAAAAAATCTGAAACAATTCAAGAGACCTTCCCTTAAATCTACCAATGCGTTCCAGTAATTTTCATTCATCGGACTCACCCCCGTGACCCACCCTTATACTGAAACATCACCGTGCACCCGGTTCACAATTCTAAAAAAATCTGAAATAATTCAAGAGACCTTTCCTTAAATCTACCAATGCGTTCCAGTAATTTTCATTCATCGGACTCACCCCCGTGACCCACCCTTATACTGAAACATCACCGTGCACCCGGTTCACAATTCTAAAAAAATCTGAAAAAATTCAAGAGACCTTCCCTTAAATCTACCAATGCGTTCCAGTAATTTTCATTCATCGGACTCACCCCCGTGACCCACCCTTATACTGAAACATCACAGTGCACCCGGTTCACAATTCTAAAAAAATCTGAAAAAATTCAAGAGACCTTCCCTTAAATCTACCAATGCGTTCCAGTAATTTTCATTCATCGGACTCACCCCCGTGACCGACCCTTATACTGAAACATCACCGTGCACCCGGTTCACAATTCTAAAAAAATCTGAAATAATTCAAGAGACCTTTCTTCATCTTTAGCAACGCATTCCATCGATTTTCATTCATCGGACTCACCCCCGTGACCCACCCCTATGCCTACTGAAATCATCACCGTGCACCCTGTTAACAATTCTAAAAAAATCTGAAAAAATTCAAGAGACCTTCCCTTAAATCTACCAATGCGTTCCAGTAATTTTCATTCATCGGACTCACCCCCGTGACCCACCCTTATACTGAAACATCACCGTGCACCCGGTTCACAATTCTAAAAAAATCTGAAACAATTCAAGAGACCTTCCCTTAAATCTACCAATGCGTTCCAGTAATTTTCATTCATCGGACTCACCCCCGTGACCCACCCTTATACTGAAACATCACCGTGCACCCGGTTCACAATTCTAAAAAAATCTGAAATAATTCAAGAGACCTTCCCTTAAATCTACCAATGCGTTCCAGTAATTTTCATTCATCGGACTCACCCCCGTGACCGACCCTTATACTGAAACATCACCGTGCACCCGGTTCACAATTCTAAAAAAATCTGAAATAATTCAAGAGACCTTTCTTCATCTTTAGCAACGCATTCCATCGATTTTCATTCATCGGACTCACCCCCGTGACCCACCCCTATGCCTACTGAAATCATCACCGTGCACCCTGTTAACAATTCTAAAAAAATCTGAAAAAATTCAAGAGACCTTCCCTTAAATCTACCAATGCGTTCCAGTAATTTTCATTCATCGGACTCACCCCCGTGACCCACCCTTATACTGAAACATCACCGTGCACCCGGTTCACAATTCTAGAAAAATCTGAAATAATTCAAGAGACCTTTCTTCATCTCTACCAACGCATTCCACCGATTTTCATTCATCGGACTCACCCCCGTGACCCACCCTTATACTGAAACATCACCGTGCACCCGGTTCACAATTCTAAAAAAATCTGAAAAAATTCAAGATATCTTCCCTTAAATCTACCAATGCGTTCCAGTAATTTTCATTCATCGGACTCACCCCCGTGACCCACCCTTATACTGAAACATCACCGTGCACCCGGTTCACAATTCTAAAAAAATCTGAAAAAATTCAAGAGACCTTCCCTTAAATCTACCAATGCGTTCCAGTAATTTTCATTCATCGGACTCACCCCCGTGACCCACCCTTATAATGAAACATCACCGTGCACCCGGATCACAATTCTAAAAAAATCTGAAAAAATTCAAGAGACCTTCCCTTAAATCTATCAATGCGTTCCAGTAATTTTCATTCATCGGACTCACCCCCGTGACCCACCCTTATACTGAAACATCACCGTGCACCCGGTTCACAATTCTAAAAAAATCTGAAATAATTCAAGAGACCTTTCTTCATCTCTACCAACGCATTCCACCGATTTTCATTCATCGGACTCACCCCCGTGACCCACCCTTATACTGAAACATCACCGTGCACCCTGTTAACAATTCTAAAAAAATCTGAAAAAATTCAAGAGACCTTCCCTTAAATCTACCAATGCGTTCCAGTAATTTTCATTCATCGGACTCACCCCCGTGACCCACCCTTATACTGAAACATCACCGTGCACCCGGTTCACAATTCTAAAAAAATCTGAAATAATTCAAGAGACCTTCCCTTAAATCTACCAATGCGTTCCAGTAATTTTCATTCATCGGACTCACCCCCGTGACCCACCCTTATACTGAAACATCACCGTGCACCCGGTTCACAATTCTAAAAAAATCTGAAATAATTCAAGAGACCTTTCTTCATCTCTAGCAACGCATTCCATCGATTTTCATTCATCGGACTCACCCCCGTGACCCACCCCTATACCTACTGAAGTCATCACCGTGCACCCTGTTAACAATTCAAAAAAAAACTGAAAAAATTCAAGAGACCTTCCCTTAAATCTACCAATGCGTTCCAATAATTTTCATTCATCGGATTCACCCCCGTGACCCACCCTTATACTGAAACATCACCGTGCACCCGGTTCACAATTCTAAAAAAATCTGAAAAAATTCAAGAGACCTTCCCTTAAATCTACCAATGCGTTCCAGTAATTTTCATTCATCGGACTCACCCCCGTGACCCACCCTTATACTGAAACATCACCGTGCACCCGGTTCACAATTCTAAAAATTTCTGAAATAATTCAAGAGACCTTCCCTTAAATCTACCAATGCGTTCCAGTAATTTTCATTCATCGGACTCACCCCCGTGACCCACCCTTATACTGAAACATCACCGTGCACCCGGTTCACAATTCTAAAATCGATGGAATGCGTTGGTAGAGATGAAGAAAGGTCTCTTGAATTATTTCAGATTTTTTTAGAATTGTGAACCGGGTGCACGGTGATATTTCAGTATAAGGGTGGGTCACGGGGGTGAGTCCGATGAATGAAAATTACTGGAACGCATTGGTAGATTTAAGGGAAGGTCTCTTGAATTTTTTCAGATTTTTTTAGAATTGTGAACCGGGTGCACGGTGATGTTTCAGTATAAGGGTGGGTCACGGGGGTGAGTCCGATGAATGAAAATTACTGGAACGCATTGGTAGATTTAAGGGAAGATCTCTTGAATTTTTTCAGATTTTTTTAGAATTGTGAACCGGGTGCACGGTGATGTTTCAGTATAAGGGTCGGTCACGGGGGTGAGTCCGATGAATGAAAATTACTGGAACGCATTGGTAGATTTAAGGGAAGGTCTCTTGAATTATTTCAGATTTTTTTAGAATTGTGAACCGGGTGCACGGTGATGTTTCAGTATAAGGGTGGGTCACGGGGGTGAGTCCGATGAATGAAAATTACTGGAACGCATTGGTAGATTTAAGGGAAGATCTCTTGAATTTTTTCAGATTTTTTTAGAATTGTGAACCGGGTGCACTGTGATGTTTCAGTATAAGGGTGGGTCACGGGGGTGAGTCCGATGAATGAAAATCGGTGGAATGCGTTGGTAGAGATGAAGAAAGGTCTCTTGAATTATTTCAGATTTTTCTAGAATTGTGAACCGGGTGCACGGTGATGTTTCAGTATAAGGGTGGGTCACGGGGGTGAGTCCGATGAATGAATATCGGTGGAATGCGTTGGTAGAGATGAAGAAAGGTCTCTTGAATTATTTCAGATTTTTTTAGAATTGTGAACCGGGTGCACGGTGATGTTTCAGTATAAGGGTGGGTCACGGGGGTGAGTCCGATGAATGAAAATTACTGGAACGCATTGATAGATTTAAGTGAAGGTCTCTTGAATTTTTTCAGATTTTTTTAGAATTGTTAACAGGGTGCACGGTGATGTTTCAGTATAGGGGTGGTTCAAGGGGGGTGACAAAATTGGGGGAAATTTTTTTTTATTTCACTAAGTATCGTACTTAATTTTTGTCAATCATCTCCAAGTCAACCCGTATAGTATTTTTTTTTTTATTATTTTCAATTCTTGTTATAGTGAACGTTCGAAACTTCTGGTACACTTAGAGTTAGTCTTGTGAAAATATTATCATCAGCTGTTTATTCAAAAAAAAAAAAAAAAAAAAATATTTAAATTATTTTGAATAAATATTAAAGTAGGTTTCATTTTATTTTTCCACAAGATTTTGTATTTGTGACCTGTCGATAATTATGTGTATCCACTATTTAGGCTTTTAGGGATAGTCGTTTCAGCTAATTATTCATTCCTTCAGTGAATATTTATCAATAATCATTATTTTGTTTGAATGTTATAACTGTAGTTATAGCGTTATATTTTTCTATCTTTTTGAAATATTTGTTGATTTAAGAACGTATAATATATGTTTACTAAATGATGTGTAAAAATATAATTACAGGTGTATTAAATAGTATTTTTTTATTTATTGTTATATTTATTTATTTGTTCATTATTGTGCTACAGTAAAGATGTTTTGTTTTTACACTCATTTTATTATTTTTATCTGTTACATTTTACTTTATTAATAAATATTGTTTCATATTCTTATAAATATTGTATTAAAAAATATTTTTACAAATTAAAATCCATAAATTGAATATTTATTATAAATTTAAATAAAACGATAATGTAAATTTCTAATAAATTGCTTGGTTTTGTTATAAATACATTATTTTAACTGATAAATATAATAAAATAATAAGGGCCAGTTTCACCAGTTGCTATTAAGTACCGAATAACCTAACTAGCACTTATTTTGACAGATAATCCATACAATCACCTGTCAAAAAAGTGTCAGTTAGGTTAGCCGGAACTTAATAGCAAGTGGTGAAACTGTCACTAAGGTAATCACTAAGGTAATATCACTAAGAGGTAAAATCACTAAGGTAATGGCACTTGGGCTTTTTTGTTAAGTTCCAAATAATTCTAAATGAACATCCAAATCTAAAACCTTGTTTTTTAAATGTAATTTTTTATTTATTTGAAGTAAAGTACGTTATATAAAAATAGTAGATCTGTTAGGTTTTTTAAAGAATTTGCAATATATATTTTAGTTAAATATAGACATTTTTGAACGTGAAAAATAATCTAGGTCTTTGAGATAAGGTTAAGGATTAAGAAACTTTAATTGTAAGTTTCTTTAAAAAAATAAAATTTTAAGTGGTTCGGTTTTTATATTATGTTGTTTTCAGAAAGTATTTTGTGGTAAGTATTTTTGATAATGTAGCAAGTAAATAGACATATTATGTAGCAGGTAAAAACTAAAAAGTGTCGATCGCGTATTGTTATTTATGATTTTCTTGATTTTAGCACCTCTGGCGTACGAAATTGTGAAATCTCAAAGAGGAAAGGATCTGCTTTTAGTGGAAGGATATACTTATGCCAGAAACGGTCACTACCGTTGGGTGTGTTCGACCCACCATCCCTATTGTAAAGCGAAGCTTAAACTAAATATGGAGGGACACGTCGACTTGAAATACTATTATAATAATCATATACACGAGCCTAAGAAAATATTTCGTACAAAGACTGGGCAGTGTTTTAGATTTTAAAATAGATTGAAGAAATTGAAAATGGGGTATACTTTCTATTGTTTAAGCGGTTTCAGCTTATCTTACATAGACTATTTATTACAATTTATACAAGGATTATTTATAAAGGAGATGAATTTTGTTTTTATCTGAAGGAGTTTTTATTGTATTTTTAAGTAAACTGTTAATTCGCTGAAAACATTTTAACTGGTACATGGTCAGAACGCAGTAATAAGAAACCGGTCTTGTTATGCTGTTTTTTAAATTTTAGAATATATGTATAATAGTAATAATAATACAATGTATTTTATTTTATGCTCGTCGTTACATTTTCATATTATATGTTTAAAATTTACACACATATCACACCTAGACTTGACTGACCCGTTGGCGCAGTTTGCAGTGGCCCTGTTTTCTGCTCAAAGGGTTGTGGGTTCGATTCCCGCCTCGAGTCTGGGTGTAATATATGTTTATTTATATATGTATTATTTTATTTTTAAAAAAATATATCAGTCGGCTGTTACCTAAAACACAGGCATTAAGTTGCCTACCTTAGGAACAGACGACCTTGTGTGTATGTTAAACATATTTATTATATTTTTTTATTATTATTACCTAGACTCAATCTAGAAATCGAACTCATGATCTTGGAGCGGAGCGGAAAAGAGGGTCGCTGTTAACGACGCCAACGGACCCGCCAAAACTTTTAACATGCTTGCGTAAATTTATATTCCAAAGTATACTGCGTCAATGAAACGTCGCAAAAATAACTTATCTATCTTTTAAACTTCTAACTATCTTTTATTACATAAAAAAGCAAATAATATATTTATTTAAAGTAATTAATAATAATATTTATATTATATATCTTTTATCTGGGAATTATATAAAATAATGGCATATGTGATCGGGCTGACTGTGTTAGTTTATATTTTAAGCTTTCGCGACTTATATTTCTGGTATTTATCTATTAAAAGTCTAATTCCAGTAAGAATTTAATAAATGAAAATTGCGATCTGCAGTATTATTTTATTATGTTTTTAATAGAGGATCTGAATGAAAAGTCAACTCTAATCTATAGGTGATTGGTTTATCATATAGTTTTAGTTATAAAATTGAACATTCTGATATCTGAATAAGATCACATTTACATTTATATGAAGAAGATTTATAATTGTGAATAAGATTTTTCATTATTTATATATATATATATATATATATATATATATATATATATATATATATATATATATATATATATATATATATATATAGGTATATGCAGAATACATAAATTTTAGGTGCGTTGATTGTTTTACCGTTTTTTTTTTTTTACATATCTATGAGCTTGGACTCTTGTTTGGATTCCTGATCATATTGGCGAATCCATGTTTAATCTACGTCGATCCATGATTGCCAAATGTCTTCCTTGTTATCGCCGACAACCCCCAAAAAATCTTTACAACTTGCAAGTCGACGTTGTGGAGCGGTGAGCATTTTCGGTACCCAGCGCGTACTAATTTTTCAAATATTCAAATTTTTATGTAAAATTTCTCCAACTCGTTCTTTGCTAATCAAAACGAAGGCTTTATCATAATCCGCAAAACCCAAGCACAATGGCCGATTATACTCCTCAGTCTTTTGTATAATCTGCCGGAGCGTATGTGTATGATCTATGGTACTATAGCCTTTTCGGCTAAAAGAAAGCTAAAAGTCATCAAACTTGCCCGTCAAACGATTCGTAATGACCCTAGAGAATAGCTTATAAACGTGGCTCAGAATCGAAATGGGCCCGTAATTCTTCAACAAGGTGTTATCACCTTTTTTGAAGAAGAGCACCACCACGTTTCTATACCAGGCTTCCGGCGTTACGCCCTCAGGCAAGACAGCACTAAAGAGCTTCTGAAGGGATTTGAGTACCGGCGTTCCACCCGCGTTTAGAAGCTCTTACGTAATACCGTCCTCACCCGTTGCCTTATTGTTTTTAAACTGCCCCAGAGCCATACTAATCTCATGCAAGCTGATGTGCGAAATATCTTTGAAATAAAGTCGGGTAAGCTCGGCGAACAGTTTAGTTGACTGAGATATACAACTGTCAACAGTCCGTAAAACTTGTCGAACTCCCTCAATATCTCGGCTCTGGTCGACGCTGTAGCTCCACCCTCTGTTTTCAGCTTCGACAACTGGTTTTGACCAACAGACGAATCCTTTGAAAATACTTTGGAGCCCTGACTCCGCTGTATCGTATCCTTAATACGTTTTGTTTTAAAGACACATATATCGTGTCTCAAAGATTTCCATATCCGTCTGGTGATCCGCCTATATACTTCCGTGTCACCAGAGGACTACAGGTTTAATAAGCGTCGTTCTTCCATGTGATCTTGAGTTTGGTCAGAGAGCTTTCGGGGGCCACTTTTACGGCCGGGTCTGTAAAATCGACTCTCGACTGCATGGACAGTATTTTTTTTTATTAATTTTCCTCTACGAGCTTTCAAACGCCCGTACCCTTTTTTACTGCCTTTATATATTATTACACAGGCATTATTACATCAGCAGACAATATATTATCATTATTTAAATACCTATGAACTATACTTAGGATCTCTAGTTCTGGAACCATGAGTCCACATTGACCACTTAATTCTAACACGGACAGTATTCACCAACCTGTTATCGTCTACAGATCGATTCGATTCGATTTATCGAGTCAATTTATCGTCCACAGAAACGCAATCGTCAAGGCAATGAAAACGATTAGATAATAATTCGAGCTGAAAGCTCAGTGGCTTTGGATATGTACGTCTTTTGCCTTTTTTCGCATGAAAATCCCTCATGAAAATTTATAATTATATTTATATTTAATTTAAAGATTATTTTTGATTGATTTTAGGAAAGTAAAATCTGATGATTTTGCGTAACCGATATGCTGTAATAGCAGTAAGTGAAGTTATGTTGACTACTTGATAAGTTTATTTTGTGTATAATCTGTATTGTTTTATTTGTGTTTTCGATAATAATTATTATTGGAATTGATTAATTGTGGAATTACTGTGCAGTAGAATAGTGAGTACTCAATACAGTAATAAATATGCTTTTATAATCGTGCGAACGCAGGATACAAAAATGTTTAAGTGGATGAAATGTTTTCTTCGTCGGTAAGTGTTTGTTGTTAATGTATCTATACAGACAGAGAAAATGTATGTTTATAGTATTGCAACTTCTGTATAAATTTAACCATTATACATTCGCTTCTTTGAGTTTCATGTTTTGTTTTTGTTTGAAAACCTTTTACAGTTCCTATTAGACCTTTACTTGAAATAGAAGTTAACGTAAACGTAAAAGTGGTATTAAAGTGATAATTGTTTTAAGAAAAACAAAGAAGGACGACAGGCTCTGGGCTCTGCGGTGATGCATCGGCTCCCAGCTGCCAACGAAAGGACCTTTTAAAATTTAGAGAGGTTTTTACCAAGATTTTACCACCTCCTCCAAACGAAGGTGTACAAGTTGATAGGCCGTATATACATTTACCTGTCCACTTGCCCAGAGACGAGAATCGTATTACGAAAAGAAGAAGGTGCAAATACTGCTGGGAGACAACAAAAAAAAGAGTTAACACTCTATTTTATTGTTCCACATGCCATAACCAACCTGGTTGTTTGTAATGTTTTCGGGCATACCATCAATATTAAGACTGTATGCTGTATAAGAGCCGCCTTCTTTGATCCGTAAGTAGGTGATTTACCGATCGGAAAAGATCTCTATAAATATTGAACCAATATTTTTATAATTTTAAATTAAACTTTGATTATTATTGTACTTTTTATATTATTAATATTTACTTAGATGTGAATTATACTTAAACTGTACTGTACTGTGTCAGCCTGTATAACACCCACTGCTGAGCGAATGCCTCTTCACCGTATAGAGGAAGGGTTGGAGCTTAATCCACCACGCTGCTCTGCTGCGGGTTGGCGGATAATTTCCATAATAATAATATTAGCTATCAGGTGCTTATGATAACAAACGGGACCGACGGCTTTACGTGCTTTCCGAGACACGGTGGGGACATACACCGAGACTGGAAACAAATATTTTTGTACAACTGTTCTGAGCGGGAATCGAACCCGCTGCCGCTGGCGCACGATTTGTTTTTTTTTTTGTATTTTGTGGTTTTATTTTAACCTTTTATATATTCATATTATTATATGAATATATTTTATTATATTTAAAGGCAAAATGTTTTGAAAATGAATATATTTTTTTATATTTAAAAACAAAAAGGTATTGATTATGAAAGTGCAATTCAAAGAGCACATTTTACAAAAAATAAATCAACTATAATATATTCGATTACTTTCTACATTACGTTATTGTTTCAAGGTGTTACATCAATAATATTTTTTTTTTAAATATTTGTAGTATTGATAAAATGTCACTCATATTTTTATAAGAAATAAAAGAAACAGTAGGGAGAATATTAAGATGACTACAGCCTGATCATAAAAGGCAATTTTAATTTTTAAAAAATGACTTGTCAAAATTTGCTCGCGCGCAAAACTACAAACTTTCAAGTTGGTCGTATGCGATGGACTGCGAATTATTCATGTAAGCTATTGTTAATTTTACTTGACTAGTGCAGAAGGATAGCCAAAATACTTCAGATTAGTTTTATGATTTCAGTTTTATAGACTAGGTTTTAAATTTATTTAATTATTGTATCTATTACTGTAGATCATTGTATTAATTGAATTATTGTCTTTGTTAATATAGATTATGTAATTTGATTATTTATTGTAAACTATTGCAATTTTATTGGATTTAATTTATTCTCGTTCTTACAAAACCGAATTTTTAATAATAATTTAGTTTGTTTTGTTACATGACTTAATGGAATTGAATGTGATGTCAATTATTGTAGCTACGTCATGAAATGCTCGAGAACATGTTATGTTAATATGTTAGGTTAGGTTAGACTTTTTTATTCATTGATCTTGCTTAGACACATTATGATGTGGCCAATGGTCAATGAAACATTACATGAAATGCGACCAGTTCATGAAATTCTCAAGCATTTTATGATTTGGCCAATTCTACGATATGGCCACGACATATATAACACGACAATGACACTAACGAATTGGGATAACTATCCTGTAATGTTAGATGTATGATGATAGAATAAATAAATAAATGATTAGTTGAGAGTTTTCATTGTATTTAATATTATGGAGAATTTCTTCCTAAACACGTTATTTATCGTCAAATATTTTAAGGTTTACCAAAGTAATCTAAACATTCCTGGTTTTATTCACTTTTATACAGATTCGAATGTGGTGCCGTACGAGTTTGTGCAATCACAACGTGGAAAGCCCTTGTTACTTATTAATGGGTATACATTTTCACAGTCCAGTACAACACAGTGGATTTGTTCCCTCAGACTATCGGACTGTAAAGCGAGACTCAAATATCATAATGGCGTGGTAACGGAATTGTACAACGAACATACCCATTATCCTAGGAGATATATTACGACTATGGATGGTCAAAAAGTCCGCTTGTAAGCAAGGATTTTAATTATTTAATGTTACCTGACTTATATTTAAAATACATAGATAAATAATATAAGAAAATATATAAGATAATCGTAATTATTAATATACCTTAGCTATTTTTCTTAAGTTTAATGTAAACGAGATTAATGTTTAATTCGTTCTATTGTAAGATTTTTACAATAAAATAGCTGTTATCAATGAAATAAAGAGTGTTTGACTGCATATTTTAACCTTTTTGTGTATTTAAATATACTGTTCTATATTGTGTGCTGTTCGAAAAAACTAAAAATATATTATCCACACGTCAAAGTTACAGTTCGAACGTAAGAAAGAGAATAACTGCAGTTTAAAAGACAAAATTTTTTGTATAAAAACTTGTAGTAATATTTAAGCTTTTTACATTGTTACTGTACTAAGCCTTTAGTTTTGCTGCTCATTCTATTGCATAACATGCCCATCACAAAGACACGAAGAAGCATTTTATGCATAGTGCTAAGATTGAATATATAAATGTTAGAATTAACAGTAAAATAAATAAACAATTATTTTTATTTAGAATGTAAGAGGTATAATAAAACCTATAGAATCTATTATGAATACACGATCGATATAATATAATATATTATATTATATAATATTTCCATGTAAACTAAGTACACATTAACTGAGACTTTATTTTTTGCAGTCGATTTCAAGTTCATAAAATTGGTGGGAAATACAATACTGCTTATGGTCAACGGTTTCACATTCGCAAAGGCTAACCAGAGACACTGGTACTGCTCGAAAAAGACGAAAGGTTGCAAAGCAAGAGTCATTTTAAGTAATGATGGAACATTCCTGAATGCATGTCGTAATACTCATAACCACGACCCGCCTGCGTACGCGCAGTTGTCCAGTGGACTTTATGTGAGAATTAGTGGCTGAACTACGGTCATCGTCATCTATTGTGAAAGAGCCTAACTGTAATAATTAACTAAAGCCAGTACACATCTATTGCCATGGTTGCCTTATGGTTATGGACAATATAATGTTGTTTGTTTAACTGGAACAGTAGGTACCATGTCTTCATAGAAGAAAATTGTTTATTACCCAACTGTGCCAGAAGGAGGGTTATGTTTTTCGAGAGTATGTATGTATGTATAATTGTTTGTGTTGCTCTGCAGCCTGAACGGCTTAATGGATTTTAGCTTGAGAGGTGTCATTAGATTCGTATTCACAGTGAGAGTGACATTTCCAAATAACACAGAGACGAAAACGTTGACACAGACAGGGTTTTTTAGTTTTTTAAATTACTTTGACTTGACTTGACTTCTTTCTCCCCCTTTTCCATCCATAGTTCCCTTTCTCCCTCCTCATACCTTTTGATATCAACTTTTATGGCTTCTCTCGTGATGCTCGTACAGTAGTCATTGATAAAAATCGACTGTTTAAAAAAATACAACTCTTTCTAACTTTTACTAGATTATTAATTCCTTACATTTTATATGATATTATATTATTGTAAATAATTAAAATTTAGGTGTTATATTAGTAGTCTAACTGGAATAAAATAATTATAATTAATTTTCCAAAAAAAAATCCGTGTTTTCGTCACAATCAAATGATACTTTTATTAACTTTATTTTCTTACTTTAATGCACTGCAACTACACAAAATGTATTGAGCAAAAGGTGGACTTAAAACTCTAGGTACATTCTTATTTACCGGCCAACCTTAAGACGTTGAAAATAACGAAGAAAGACACAAAAAAAGTAGGTATGCACTAAATAAAAAACAGATTTCGATACACACTGGAACATTTTTAATTATCTTAGGTACTAGTTATTAGTTAGTAGTAAGTACTAAATAACCAACTATTATGCAATTTGTACAACATAAATTGTTGTAATAGGTACTTTATCGTAACCAAAAACTTCACATCAAAAAAATTAGTTTCTTAAACCCCGACATTAAAAAAATTGTAAAAAGTAAAAAAAAGTATTGTAATTGGCTCTTTACGCTGAATATAAATAGTAACATTTTGATTTGGATTTAACGCCTTATAAAATATACTTTTGTATTTTTGTTTTATGATCTGGAAAGGTTTGGCCAACTTTGTTGCACCCGCGACGGATGTTTGAAACTCCATCCTGACTAATTAAATATTATATTTTTTTTACGAAATATAAAGTGTACTTGTTGAAATGTAGCACCAACAGGAATAATTTTTTTTGTAATGTTTTTTATTTTTTTGTTACTAAAATTAACATGCGTCAAAATGTTACACCCGCGATAATGGAACCCATTAGAACTTGTTCATTAAACATTATGCTTTGCAGATTTTGAAATTATAAATTTGCCTGGTAAAAGGACGTTATTAATGTTCAACGGTTATACATTCGCGCAGACCACCAAAAGACATTGGTATTGTTCCAAAAGATTCAAAGGTTGTCAAGCGCGAGTTTTTTTGAGCGTCGACGAATTGAATATAGTATACTGCGATGTATATCACAATCATGACCCGCCAGTGTATCGAAAAGCTCCAGATGGATGTTATTTAAAAATTAAAAGCTGATGATGGAATTGAAAAATGGTTAAAATAAAATATTTAAAGTAATGTGCATTTAGTTAAGCTGTTATGGATACTGCTGAAATTGCGGCATTAGATTAGGCATTATTTAATTTATTATATTTTAATTCAGCGAGTGACCTACAAATAAATAATATATATAAATATTATATTTTTCAATATTTCATACCCTTTTCCATTAAATTAATAAAATTCTATTCGAAACTGTTTTAACCTGCACTAATGTTACCTTAACAACTTAATTTATTTAATTTTTGTGAATTGTATTTTTTTTTTCAGATTATATATTTATATCTACCGGACATAAAAATAAACTGATGTTAATGGGTGGATATACATTTGCACAAATGCACTCTCAGAAGCACTGGTACTGCTCCCAAAAGAGAAAGGGTTGCAAGGCGAAGGTGAAACTGAATGAAGATGGTATACTCGTCTCGGCTCTCACAGAACACTGTCATAGTCCTCCACAAATACACGTCACTAATAGCGGACATTATTTAGTTTTAAGAAACGTCAACCGTAATTACAAATAAAGTTTTATCATGGTTATCCACTAGACCACTGTCTGTCCATTATTGTGATTCTATTTGTGATTATACTACTTAGAATTCAGACTTTTTATTATTTATTCATGAAATTTTTATAATGTTACTAGTAATTTGTAAATTAATTTTATTTAATAATTTTATAATTAATATGCTCGTCAGTACATTAGATGAAGCGGAACAAGTATCTCATATCGTATCACGGTGCGAACGCATTACTCGTTTGTGATACTCTTGTTCATTGCATGCTGACGCGTGCATTTTCCTTTTTCCTCGGACATAAAGTAGTCCACGATCTTTATAGTATTATAACTTTCATAAGATGTGCTCCTGATGTCCTTGCTCCATAATATTCCCAAGGAAGTGAGCCCAGATCCATTCAATAATAGGTATTTATTGTTAATAGTAATAATAAACGCGTACACATACTCAATGGCTCCCAGTAAAACAAAAACCTGTGTCGGTAGTTCGGAAATTCGCCAAAGATAAACAGAAATGCGAAAACTTCTAAACCCGACGCTACAGAATACTGCGCTAACTCATCTTTCAAGCTCGAATTTCCCATAAATTACGCAGTTAGGTAATATCATCAGATGGTCTGCTCGGTTGGTCTCTTTCGATAAGTTACGTGTTCATCAGTTCACATTGTAGTGACGAAGAACAACCAAAAAAATAAATAAATAAAAACTATTACTATTTATTCATTCTAAATTTTATTTTATTCTATTACCTTTTATAAAGATATATATATATATATATATATATATAATATGATTTAAATATCATTATTTATCTATACGTTCTAATCAAAATGTAATTAAATGATAAAATAAGCAAATATATATCACTAAACATATTATATTAAGAAACAAAAAATAAAATAAAAGACAAAAATTGATTTGCAATTAACACGTTGCGGGACGTACGGCATATGCCGTAGAGTTTTTAGATTTCAATAATGGCAGTACGGTAAATGCCGTAATTGTTTAAAACGTTCTAAGACGTTGGTACGGCTAATGCAGTTAATATTTCTACCTAAATACTAACAGAGCGACTCATACTGTCGTATCATATTAGTCTCTATTTTCCTTAGATGCATTTTAACACTTGAACAAACACCATAAAGGTATACGTGTGTGTCTACTTTATAGAGAGTTCTAGCACGCACACTACGGCAATGCCCGTGACGTTTATGTGGAACGAGTCGAGTAGTGCCACGCCACCTGCGACCGTGGAATGTTGTGTATGTATATTTCGTCGTCGTATTTGTGTAAAAAAGAAATAATTATTTACGGTAAGTTTTTTACTGTTTTCTTTTATAAATTTATAAAATGTTTACTAGGCTGTTGCTAGAATATAAAATATATTTGAATATTGTCTTTTATGACTATAAATGAGTGTGTATATTTTGTTTTAGATGAGTCAAAACGAACATATTATTCGGCTTCTGGGAGAGGTTTCAACTCCCGAAACCAGTGACGATGACGACCCCTATGGTGATGACGGAGGAGAATTCGATTCAGACGAAGACTATCGTCCCTCAAGTACTTCAGAATCTTCCAAAGAAGAAATTGGCATGGGTGGAATCTCGACTCGTCATCGACGTTCTTCTTCATCTAGTAACGAAAGCAATGCTGTGATAAGTCCGTCTTTACAATCAGATGGCATTGTAATTAACCCAGTCATTCAGTCTCCAGTAGCAGAGCAATATTTTTGCCAAAAAAACAGTAATGCTGTTCAAACTGAGAACTTAGATGTAAGCTTTCAGTCTTTGGAGGAGGAACAGCCGAATATTCTGGGGGCTAGCTGCTTTCCATCGAATGATAACATGGATCTAAGCCGCGAGCTTCAAGAAGTGGAACAGTCTGTATCTCAAGGAGTTTGTGATACAGTTTTACAACAGCTCAACGACGATGATGAGTGGTCTACAAGCACTATACCAATTATTGATTTTAATTTTGATAGGTCTTCAACGGGACCTAAGTTTGATTTGAAACAAATTGAAACTCCACTGGATATGTTCAAACTGGTTTTTACAGAAAATCTTATTGATCAGATTATTCATTGTACCAATAACTATGGTATAAAGCTAACAAATCAAGACCGACCACATACAAGAAACAGTCGTAACTGTAAATTTCGTCCTGTTGATCAGCAAGAGATCTTATCATTTTTAGGCATGTGTCTTCTGCAAGGACAATTGAAATTCCCTGTCAGACGGTCATTTTTTTCCAATGATCCGCTGTATTACCATCCGGTTTTTCAATATATAACATCAGGTAGGAGATTTGAACAAATTTTAAGATGCCTTTGTGTAGCGGATGACAAAGCAAAGGGGGAGCACAAAGTTCTGGATTTTATTCGATCTCTGAACCATAATTTCCAGTCCATCTATAGCCCTTCGAAAGAATTGTCGATTGATGAATCTCTAATTTTATTTCGGGGTAGAGTATACTTCCGGCAGTATATAAAAGGGAAAAAGGCAAAATATGGAATTAAATTCTATGTTCTCACTACAGCCGACGGATATGTTCTCGATATGATAATGTATCGTGGCAAAGATGATTCGGAGGCGGGAAAAAAAACACAAAACATTGTCTTGAAATTATTAGAACCCTATGTACTCAAAGGCCATCATGTTTTTATGGACAATTTCTACAATTCTGTCGAATTGTCACAAAAACTTCTTGATTTGCAAACACACTCTTGCGGAACACTGCGAAAGAATCGTAAGCTCAATCCAAGGGCACTAATGTATCAAAAAGTAAAAAAAGGAGAACATTACTGGTGGCGAAAAGGTCAAATATATGTCTCGGTTTGGAAAGACAAAAGGCCGGTCCATATGATTTCTACACGGGATCATCCCAAGCTAATAGAAGTAGCAAATCGACATGGGAAAATGTCAACAAAGCCCACTGAAGTTATTAATTACAACTCTTTTATGGGGGGAGTAGATCGAGTCGATCAAATGATTTCCTACTATTCGTCTCCCCGTAAAAGCATCAGGTGGTATAAAAGAGTGATCTTTCATTGCCTCGATGTTGCTGTCTGGAATGCATTTTATTTATACAAGAAATATGTTAAGAAGGATAAAAAATACAAATCAATTGAGTTTAGAGATAAGCTTATAAAAGAAATGTGTAATATTTCTGAAAATGTGAAGGGTTCCGATGTGGTGAGAAAGGATAGTATGTATAGTAGTCGAAGATTCAACAAACATATTGTGGAAAATTCTAATGTCGCGGCAATGAAAGGTCACTGGCCAATCGTTATGCCTGTAGCATCCACTTCTGACGAGGGAAAAAGAAAATTCAAGTACCTGAATTGCAAAATGTGCACTAAGCTAAAAAAAAGAAAGGAAACAAAGTACATTTGCAAAGGTTGTGCTCAAAGAACACCACTTTGTCCCGAATGTTTCGAAGATTGGCACATCTTGTATTCCAATGAGTAAATTTACGATCTCTATATTTTTACTGAAAATGTTAAAAAGTAATTATAAAAAGTTAATTTGTATTTGTGTTTAAGTCAATATTGTGATAAAAATAAATAATTATGTTGGTAGTTATTGCGTTTTATTATTTACCTATGCTACAGTGAAATAATGTGTATGTAACTATGCATATCATGTTTTGTGCTGGTAGACCATTACAGGAAAATATAAAACTGAAATAAAAATTACCTATTTTAGACAAAAAATACAATATTTGATACATTTTGATATTACGGCATCACCAGTAGTGTCACTATACAAATATTATAGAAATATATAAGCTGACAGTACTGTAATAGCCGCATACGGGTATGACCGTAGTGTAATAGTAAGTATGTGAAACATACATTTGATATGACATTACGGCTATAGCCGGTTTACGGTAATGGGAGTACTGTCTACAAATATCATACTTTAGTATTTGTATATGACGCTACTGGTATTGCCGTAATAAAAAAATGTATGCATTATTTTACTGTCACACCATAACTATTAAAATAGTCAGTACCGTCCCGCAACGTGTTAAATTTGCAAGTAAGTGTTCACTTCAAACCTAGACGCTTGCCATATCCAGTTTCGTTAGTTCCGTGTAGATATAAGAGACAATGATCGAACCAATATTTGTAACTACCTCACACAAATTTTAATATGAGTGTTAAAATTAATTTTAAATGTATGTTATATATAATTACCTACATGATTTTTTTATCATTTTGCATTTAGTAGGTACTTTTGTTTGAGAGTCGTACAAAATTTGTTTGTTATTTTGTTTCGTGTATATTTCTCATGAAGTGAATTGTAAATTCTTTTAATAAATGAAGTCTTCTTAAACCGTAAAGAAGGTAAATCACCTTATATGAAGAAATCCTATTCTTTCTCACACTTAACATTCTTCATCACACTTTTAATATCAACGGCTTAATTTAAATACATCGTCTATCAGTATTGAATTTTGAATTGTAGATATTTATAATATTGGAGTCGTCGCGGGACTAATTTTTAATGTGATCGAGTTCGTTGTAATTATTACTGTCCAATTTGGCATAAGCACCATATATTTAGGTGCTAGATTAAGTTAACGAGTCTAAATAAAGATACTTTTTGGAAAAATTGATACTTACGTCAGTCGCTAAATATTATTTCGACTAGCTTCGTATTCATTGTATGTACAATATGTTTTAAATTGTAGTAATCAATTACGAGTATGAAGATTTAATTTATAATTTCGTGATTCATTTCATTTGTAGGTTTTTCTATTCTTTTTAAACGGAAGTAAATGTGATTAATTAAAGAGCGAGTACGATCTAAAACTGGTTTGTTATCCGGGTTATTGTCTAAAGTATCTAAGTTTGTTATTATTTTGCTAAAAGTTGCTTCTCTCATGTCTGTTTCTATGTCATAGCATGAGTCAAAAATCGCGTCCACAGGATATTCTAAAACAATTTTATTTATATGCACTCTAAGATCATACACCCTTTCCTTAGGTTCTAAGCTAATGTATAGTGTTTGAAACTTGTTTTTTTTTTATTATATTGTTTTAGTCGAATATAAATAGAAATTCTTAAAATATAATACAATAAATATTATATTGTAGTTATCATTAATAATTAAATCATGTTTTAAAATATTAAATTGAGTATTTTTGCTTACACATAAACATGATTCTAATGTGTTATAAACGGAAGAATTTTGGAAATTAATAATGTTCGGACGAGTGGCGCAATGTTACTAAAAACTAGATCAGATTTTAATGTCAATTTACTGCTAAAATAAGATGAATTTGTTATTTTATGTTTCTTCCTACCTTCTAAAATTTAACAAAATAATTTGTCTAAAAATAACAGTTATAAAAAAATATTACTAGGTATAGGAGATAAAGCGAAGACTTACACGGTCATAACGACGGTCACGGTCACGGTCACGGACACGGTCATGACATTACGAAGTCACTTTAATTATTAAGTACTAACACTAGTTATTAAGCTTTTATCTTTTATTTTTACTAACATTTATTATGGACCTTTTGTCGTTCGACTAATAAACATTTTTATTTTATTATTTTATATTTATTATAACGATATTATTTTATTTTATATTGATAATTAATATTTCTTCCTTTCAGACTATATTTTTATATCAAATGGCTTAAAGCATAAATTGCTCATGTTAGATGGTTTTACATTTGCGCAAGCTAAACAACGATACTGGTATTGTTCTAAAAGGAAAATCGGATGTAAAGCCAGCGTCAGATTAGACGAGGATGGCCGAATAACATTTGCACACAATAATCATAATCACGAACCGCCAGTGTATCACGTTTCAAGGCAGGGTGTATACATTCTTATAAAATAAAACAATAGAATGTGAATGTGAAGTTGAAAAGAATTGAAAATAAGTTTCTTGTATAATCTTAGAACACAGAGTTGTAATAAAAAACTTTTTTTACTTTTGAAGTTATTCAACAAAAGGACTCCGCTGTCATTATTATTTATATGAATTATTTTCTTATAGATTATTACGTTATATATAATTGATAACGTTTATACCTAAATAGTTTAAAGCTTTTAAACTATTAGGTTTAAGTTTTTGTATTTTTGATTAAGAAATAAGAAAATATTTTAAGTAACGTTATATATGTATTTGTTATGAAATATTTGTTTTAAATCACACATTTATTTATTTTGTAAGTTTTTGTTGTGATTTAGGTTCATAGATAAGCATTTGCTATATTATGAATTTGCATCAGTGGATGCACCGTTGGTAGGAAAAACCTTTTCTTGCACAAGAATGTCTATGAACAATGTATAGACATGTCTACAGACATGTCTATACATTGTTCACAATACATATATACATGTCTATACATGTATTATATTATATATTGAAAACTGACAACCGGTGAGACCACAGGCTGCATCTGCTTTATTGACTATGAAGCTCTTTTCAAGAAGCACTATTAGCACAAAGCTTCATGGAAAATCATTAAAATATTACGTAATTATTATTTTCTTACAAAAACAATTAATAGATTGGGCCTTACACTAGTCATATAACTCATATAATTAAAACTAATTAAGTTACATCTTTATATGTTTTATTTTATTTATACTTTATTGCACACCACAAATACATTACAAAGCATAGTGAAAAGTTAGTTAAATATGTATGTGATATTCTTCTGTATTTTAATTGCGTTTTCCAGATGAATTGGTATTCTTGCCAAGTAACCGAGGCAAGGGTGTCATACTTTTATATAAAGGCTATACTTTCGCACACATGACGAACAAAACTCGATGGTACTGTTCTAAGAAATCAGCAGGATGTAAAGCCCGACTGATTACTACACATGATGGGGCGTTGATGCATGTAACTGAAGCCTACCACAATCATCCTCCACCGTCGTTGTATAGAACGAATGATGGAAAAATCATTAAACTGTAAATAATATTTAACCATTTTTTATAGTTTGAAAGTGTTTAAAATTTGAGCAAAACGAAATAAATATACGTATATAGTGCAGTATTATTTTCCCTCCTGATATTAGGAAATAAAAACTTGCAAGGAAAAATAAATATGAGCTGTAAATTAGTAGGACTACAGTTTGGGGTCCGAACACTTATTTCGTGAACATCAAATTCATCATTATTTCAATCATTTATTCATTTGAATTAATGACTTTCGTTTTTTATTGTACCAAAATAACACGTCTCATACGTGTTATTTTCGCCAATATCATCGATTGGAGAAGACACGAAGGAAATTAATAGGTGGGGTCGAGACGACAACCTCAATAGAATTTTAGAGACTATAACAATAATTTTTATTAAATTATTAAACATAATAGTATCATAATAAAGTCCAAGATATCTTATCAAGAAATGATATTATATCACAATGAAGGCGTTGGACAGTACTTTCTATTTATTTCTTTATGTTTGTGTCCTTGAGATGTAATCTTAGCTTAATATATCTTATAAATATAGATTTAAAATAATAATTAAATTTACAGATGTTCTCGAATTTGCACCAAGTAACCGCGGGAAAGGAATCACTCTTATTTACAAGGGATACACATATGCACACTTTCATAGTAAAACGCGCTGGTATTGTTCTAAGAAGGCGAAAGGGTGTAAAGCGAGATTGCACACAACGGATGAAGGAGAATTGGTTGCAGTTGTCGAATCATACCACAACCATCCACCTCCTAGATTGTTCAGAGATAGCGACGGCAGAGTTCACAGATTGTAAACATTAAAATTAACTGTTTTTAACGGAAAGATAACTTATTTGTGTTTAAGGTAGTTCCAGCATGAAACCACTTTTCGACAGATTCGGCAAAAAAAATTTTCACGGGTTCAGAATAGCTTTATTTATGAATTCCTAAAATTTCATAATTTTTGACGGTTTAGATCGCGAGATATTTAAAGACAAAGTTCGCGATTTTGAGAGTAATGTCCCATTTATATATGTAAAATGTCCGATTTTTTATTATATTAAAAAATTCTCTCCACAGAATTGAAAAAAAAACTAGGAGAGTGGAAAGTTGAAAATGTAGAAATTAATATTTAACTAATCTTCGATATGTTTCAAATATTTTTTTTAATTTTTTTTTTAGTTTGAAAGTTAATTTAGATTCTGACCTTATCTAGTTACTGCACACGTTTAGGTAATCGTCACCTAGATAAAAAAAAAATTGAATTTGTAGCTTTGAATTGTGCACTAAACTTTGAATTTTATTGACATGCAGCCAGGCAATCTGAATAATGCATGGACTACTCTACTATAAAATTTCGAAAATAACTAGAACTGCATCAGATCGAAAAACAATTATTCAAAATGAAAAATTTTGTCATTTAATATTCGGCAATATATAACGTAAATTTTGACAATTTGTATTTTCTGTTTTAATTTATGTTATAATTATTAATTTATGTAGTGTAAAGTATTATTTTTTTAATATCAATATGTGAAATAGCATTTTATTTATTACTATTATTATTAGGATTAGTAAAAGAGGAATTGGACCTTGGAATTTGGACACCGAAAATGTAATCTGAATTTGTTAACGAAAGCATGTGGGACAAAAATAACGATGGTACGAATAATTACGAATCAAATTTTGGCAAAGATGACTCGAATATGGAAATGAATAGTTTTGATGGTTCAACGACAGGCGTTGGTAATATTACTGGAGGTTGGGAAGGTGGCGCTGCAGGTGACGCACAAGAATCCTTGAGTTTGTACCAAGTAGTCCCGGGAAGGGAACGGGACTAATTTACAATGGACATACATACTTAAACTTTCATACTAAGACTCGTTGGTATTGCACCAAAAGACAAAAGGGATGTAAGGCTAGGCTTAGGACAACGAATGAAGGTGTTTTTGTCGCAAATATAGTATCTGACCATAATCACCCACCGCCTAAATTGTTCAGAAGTACTGATGGCAGAGTTCATACTTATGTATACTGTAAACCTTGATCTGTGACTTTAATTAAAATTTTTTAGAACAAAGTTATAGTTCATTAATATAAAAACGATAGGCAGATGTCATGTCACAAATAAGTAGGGACCAGAGTTTAATTGTCTTATTTTTTAATTAGGTTTGAAAATACAAATAAATATTGTTCATATAATACGTAATTGCAATTTTACTTTCTTACTATAGTCTATTCGCGTTAAGAAAATAGTGACTCATCAAAGTAAAGGCGTATTCATACTGGGGTAAAAATTAAACCATTAATATTAAAGCAAACTTTTTATGAAAGTATTTTCAAATATTAAAATTAAGTAGTTATTATTTAAAAAAATAATTAGAATCGTCAGAACCGTATTTTCAGAAACACCGCATGCACTAGCCTTTTTCACTACTATACTCTCCATAGTCACGTTTTGGTCACAACACTGTTCAAAGTACTTAAAAACATTGTAAATCACTCGTCTTTCTCCGCTATGTAATATTGATCCACTATTATTTTTAAGAATAGGTGAGGTATTCATTTTTAAAATTGGCAAAGAACACGTCCATACTGTCTGAAGGGCTTCAACTGTTCAAAGTGAACACGACTTTATAATTTACTGTGATCTTATTGGTCAAGAGGCGTGGCTAAGCTGACTGACAACGACGAGTCACTATTTTCTTAACGCGAATAGACTATAATAACGTTACCTAAGCAACATACTAAATAATTATCATTATTACGACTATACGCCACACACTCAACCTGCAACAAAGATCATGCTTTATATTTATAATATTATGTCAAACCAAAAAAAAAAAAACGATTTTTAACGGAATCGAGTAATATACATACATAAAGCGCTTATATTATTCTTAATTAATATTATAGCGATAATACCGCCTATTGTACAAAGTCTAATCTAAATATAATGTATTTTTCTTTGGTGTACAATAAAGAATATTTATTATATATTTATTATATTATTATTATTATTAATTAATTATTAGGGTTAAAAGATTGATAGTTAAACTCGAGGTTTGAGATGCGTGGCAAGTGATGTTTAAGCTGTATTTGACTTTCTAATCTACTTTGCATAAATCGAAATTTTAAATTGATAAAATTAAGTTATAATTATTTTTTTTTTTTTAGATGTTCTGGAGTTTATTCCAAGTAATCGTGGTAAAGGTATGATCCTTATTTACAAAGGATATACGTACGCAAATATGACCTACAAAACCAGATGGTATTGTTCGAAAAAGAAGTCTGGTTGCAGAGCCCGGCTGACCACTACCGTTGATGGGGTGTTGGTGGATGTGACTGAACCCTATCATAACCATCCTCCTCCAAAAGTGTTCAGAAACCTTGCTGGACAAATCTGTATTCTCCGATGAATACTGTCAACTTCTTTTCCTAATTTATTTCTTATAAGAATAAATGTAAATAAAAAATTTAAACAATGATACTGCAAATATATATTATTATAGATGAAGAAGAGCCTGTACACTGAGTGATATTTACCTTTTCCTGTGTTTTTATTAAAAAATGAAATAAAATAATTCTTAATTGGAGAGAACCGTTTTTGAACGAAGAACTCACTTGTATCGATCGAAGATAATATATCCTCGAACCATGTTAAAATGTTATCGATCAAAGTGATTAATTCTCTCAATTCAAGAAAAAACAATTTAAGACAAGAATTTCTTTAAGTAAGAAAATTAGAAAAAACAAATGTTAATTAGACATTAGCTAGGTCTTGGTTCAAGACTGGCAAACCAAGACTTGTTAGATGGATATTGCATGCCTTCGTAATCAGTAGTAGTTCAGTAGATTACGTGGTCTTATCTAAAATCTTACACGATGTTAAAATTGCAGCAGCTTTTCGTTTAAGATTAGATGAATATAGCTGCTATGATTTGCAATTAACATTGGAATATTCGCAGATATTCTTGAATTCTATATTGCCTGATGGCATCCCTCCGTCAGTGCTACGAACTTGTGCTCATGAGTTGGCACCCGTCCTTACGCGTCTTTTCCGGCACTCTTACTCATCAGACGTCGTCCCACGTTCGTAGAAGACAGCTTTAGTGCACCCGATCCCAAAGAAAGTGGACCGCTCAGGCCCGTCCAATTATAGACAAATAGTTATTAGTTCTTTGCTCTCTAAGATTATAGAATCCATAATCAACTGTCAGCTCCGGCGGTATTTGGAGGAGCACCAGCTGATTAACGATCGCCAAAATGGTTTTCAACGGAATCGCTCGGCTGGTGAACTTCTAATATATTTAACTCAGCGTTGGGTGGAGACAGTTTAGAGCAAGAAGAAAGCGCTGGCGGTTAGTTTGGACATAGCAAAGGCCTTAGCGGTATGGCGTAAGGCTGTTCTGACAAAGGTACCATCCTATGGGCTTCGCGAGAAGTTGTGCAAATGGATCACCAGTTTTTTGGCAGACAGGAACGTCAAGGTCGTTGTCGACGGTGCATGCTCGGACCTCAAGTCTATTAATGCTGATGTTCCCCAAGGCTGTGTACTATCTTCTACCTTGTTTCTTCTGCATATCAATGACATGTTGCAAACTAGTGGCAGTCGTTGTTATGCGGACGACAGTACTGGAGATGCCTTATACATAGGCCGTCCTAATATTTCTCGGGAACAAGTCGATGAGTGTCGGAACAAACTTTTGTCTGAAATCGAGTCTCTTTTAGCCAAAGTCTCGCAATGGGGGGGACTTAATCTAGTCCAATTTAACCCCAACAAGACACAAGTTTGCGCGTTTACCGCTAAAAAATCTCTCTTCGTCGTTTCTCTCCAATTTGAAGGCACTCCCCTAACCGCCTCAGCCAGTATTGGAGTACTTGGCGTCGACATATCTAGCAGTGTGCTCAGTAGGGCGAAGCAGTATTTCATGCCTTCCCATCGCTTACAATTGTACAAAGCTGTGGGCTGGAGCGCCCCAATATCAGCTCCTTCCATTTGACCGTGTTCAACGCCAGGCGGCTCGAATCGTCGACGACAAGGTTCTCTCCAATCGGCTTGATTCTTTGGCACTGCGTAGAGATGTTTGATCACTCTGCATCTTCTACCGTATCTATTACGGGGAGTGTTCTAAGGAATTGTTCGGATTAATACCTCCAGTCACCTAGATAAAAAAAAAATTGAATTTGTAGCTTTGAATTGTGCACTGAACTTTGAATTTTATTTACATGCAGCCAGGCAATCTAAATAATGCATGGACTACTCTACTATAAAATTCCGAAAATAACTAGAACTGCATCAGATCGAAAAACAATCATTCGAAAAAGAAAAGTTTAGTCATTTAGTACTCGGCAATATACAGGGTGACTGGTTAGATACTATCAGTACTTAAGGAGAATAATCGGTACATGATTCTCATTCAAATTATGTAAAAATATAACATAAATATTAATAAGCTTCTAAGTAAAGTTGACCAACAGTTATCTAATTATTTACGCGTCGTCTGGACACCCTAGTTTCCACGCGATAGTTTACTTACGTCCAAACACCGCCAAGTGTTAACAGGGTTAGCGGATAGTTCCCTACCATAAGTAACGATCGTTATCTTGTCTATGATAACAACAGGGATCGACGGCTGTACATGCTCTCCGAGGCACGGTAGGGAGACCCACAAGAACATACACCCAGACCGGAAAAAAAATATTTGTACAAATACAAATATCGGTCCCGAGCGGGAATCGAACCCGTGACCACCAGCGCGTGGCGTTGCAGTTGAGGCAACTACTCGCACCACTACACCAGAACGTCGCGCGTCGTGTTTTCATTTAATAATAATTAATTAATTTAAATAGTTTTTAAATGTAATTTTTAATAGTGTTTTGTGTAAAAGTTTCCTAAAATTTTTTAGGAAAGATCAATTTTTTTCTTTTTCAAATCGCAAGATCATAGAATAAGATCAGATTTTATAGAAGATTTTTTTATACGTTGAAAAATGATAGTTACTTTTGAAAATATTTAAACAAAAAAAAAAAAAAAACAACAAAATACAATAAAAATAAACTTTGTCATTTGTTGAACAGCTAACTGTTGTTTATTAAATAAAAGCAAGCAATAATAGAATCAAGCCATCTAGCGACCAGTAGCCAAAACAATTAATTGATTATAATATTGGCAGACGTAATAGTTCTGCTATATTTCACTTGGTGTCGCAATAAGAGGGCTGTACTCAGAATTTTTGTTAATCATAGGTGTGATTTGAAGTTGGATGGCACACACGGCTACATAATATTATCATGAATTACTATTCTTATTATAGCAAGAAAGAAGATATTTTTTACTACATCACATTACATAATTTAAATATTGAACGTCAAAACCAACTACTACCGGTTCGAACCTTAGCCCAGAATATTAAATTACATAATTAGAATTTTCACTACAATAATTCGACTGAAATTGCCTCGGAAGAACACCTTATTCGCTGAGTGAGTGAGCTATCTTCAATAATAAACTTCCAATAAACTCGTAGTCAGTGTCCGACTTAAAAAAAAATTCTAAGTACGACTCTGGGAGACCAGTAGTTTTGCTACTTGCCGATAGAGGCATGGTAATCACCGAACTTTCTAGACAAAATAAATAATTTACTTTAAATATTACTTACGAGTGGAAAGATATGTTTATTCCATTTGATTTTGATGTGATGAGCAACAAATTCGTTGACTAGGTAAATAATGTAAACTTTGAACAAAAATAAATATGAACTGTTTACCTATCTTGGTATTTCCGGCGTATTTAAAATGGAATCATACTTATTTACAACGATTGTCAATCATTAAACTACCTATTTACCTACATAACTACACTAACACACACACAGTCACTTTTAACAGTTTCGAAAGCAATGGTGATTCTGCATTTGTGTATTGATAAGCCATACCTAATTACTAATGACAGATTACACTCACACACGACAGATTAGGTATACGCGTATGATCGATCACTAGACGCGCAGGAGCCGGGACGACACGCGCGTGCGCGCCATGCCAAGGCTTATGCCTTACTGACCTCGTCGAACGAATTACTGGGAATTAGGCCGGCTTCAAACATCCGAATGTCTCTCTGAATTCATATTATTAATTCAGAAAGCCCGGAATTCCATACAATATCAGTATTCTCCACATACATTATGATTTTTATTAATATTATGAAAAGATTACCGCTTATTATTTATTAATTATTATTATTTATTAGTATATTATTTATTATTTTTACATAATATTTATTCCACGTGAATTACATTATTTTAAATTAATAAATTAGTATTTTTAAGAAACTTTTAAAAACGATAGCCAAAAAGTAAGTACATGAAATTTTTGAACGCAATATTAGACGCCTGTGGGTGGCTTTAGCCGCGGGGCGGGAGTGCGGGTGCTAGCGGCACAGTGAAACACCACATCGCACGCGCCGCCGGCATGACTGGAAATATACCTACGTCGCCTCATTTGTTTTGAATTGAAATATATGAGAATTTGGTCAAAAATTAAGTGCCTATTTTTTTCACATGATTCGAATGAGGATCATGTGCCGGTTATTCTCCTTGAATATTGATGGTAATTCACCAGTCACCCTGTATAAGGTAAATTTTGACAATTTGTTTTTTCTGTTTTAATTTATGTTATAATTATTAATTTATGTAGTGTAAAGTATTACCCTAGGTGGTAGTACCCTAGGCGGCCACTGAAAATCAGCGTGTGAAAATTTAGGGATCTTATTATGGTCCCGGTATTTCCACAAATGCTGAGTGGCCATCCTTTTTGTGACGGTACACTGCTGTACAGGTGTTCATAACTTTCATAATTTTTGCAGATGAATGTTGTGTTTTCGCCTTATTTTTATTTCTTTATGTTTTTATTTTTTCTTTTTTTTTAAGTTTAAAATTATAAAGCAATGCTGTATTTGTTGCTTTTTTTATTATTACTTACCTCGCTTTTTGTTTTTTTTTTTTTATTATTAAGATTATTATTATAATTTTTTTTATTTGTTAAAATTTAACTTTTTATTTTTTAATTAATTATTTGAATTTTTACTAAATTTTTTACTTTTCTATTTTTTATTGTATTTGTATTCTCTTTGTGTTAGTTGTAAGTCTGTAAGCAGTGTGTGTGTGTCTCAAATAAATGTCTTTCTTTCTTTCTATTATTTTTTTAATATCAATATGTGAAATAGCATTTTATTTATTATTATTATGGATTAGTAAAAGGGTCATTCCATGTCAAACCAACCAAAAACAAAAAATGTTTTCAACTTGACCATTTCAGATTTTGCTGAAACTTGGTTTATTTATACTCTATGATATCCTAAACACAAATATAATTTTCAATTTTTTTTTATCCCTGATAGTTTTTTAGTTATAAATTTTTAAAAATCACAAAATGCCGCGTTTTTAACGTGTTCTAAAATCTAAAATCTGCAATAACTTTAGTTCTATTAGTGCTAGAGAGCTGAGAGATAGCCCATTTTAAAGAGGGTTTAATGGGCTTTAATTTGATATCCAATTTGACCACATTAGAGGAAAAAGGAAAAAAAAAACATAAGAATTAGGCCTACATAACTTAAATTATTCAAGATTAAATTGATTGATTTGCCTTGTTGGTTTGACATGGAATGACCCAAAAGAGGAATTGGACCTTGGAATTTGGACATAGAAAATGCAATCTGAATTTGTTAACGAAAGCATGTGGGACGAAAATAACGACGGTACGAATAATTAAATAAATAAATAAATAATAAATAAATAAATATTAACCAACAATCACACCACGTTAACCTAGCCCCGTGGTAAGTTCGTAAGAACTTGTGTTACGGGTACTAGGAACGGAAATAAATTTAAGATATAAATACATATATACATAAATACACATCCATGACCCGGTGCAGACATCTATATTCGTCATACAAATTATCTGCACCTGGCGGGATTCGAACCCGCGACCGCTGCGTAAAGTGTCCAGTTTCCTGACCACTCGACCAGCCGGCCGTCATTTACAATCAATTACGAATCAAATTTTGCCAAAGATGACTCGAATATGGAAATGAATGGTTTTGATGGTTCAACGACAGGCGATGGTAATATTACTGGAGGTTGGGAAGGTGGCGCTGTAGGTGACGCACAAGAATCCTTGAGTTTGTACCAAGTAGTCGCGGGAAGGGAACGAGACTAATTTACAATGGACATACATACTTAAACTTTCATACTAAGACTCGTTGGTATTGCACCAAAAGACAAAAGGGATGTAAGGCCAGGTTTCGGACAACGTATGAAAGTGTTTTTATCGCAAATATAGTATCTGACCATAATCACCCACCGCCTAAATTGTTCAGAAGTACTGATGGTAGAGTTCATACTTATGTATACTGTAAACCTTGATCTGTGACTTTAAGTAAAAATGTTTAGAACAAAGTTATAGTTCATTAATATAAAAACGATAGGTAGATGTCATGTCACAAATAAGTAGGGACCAGAGTTTAATTGTCTTATATTTTAATTAGGTTTGAAAATACAAATAAATATTGTTCATTTAATATGTAATTGCAATTTTACTTTCTTACTAATAACGTTACCTAAGCAACATACTAAATAATTTATAATTATTACGACTATACGCCACACACTCAACCTGCAACAAAGATCATGCTTTATATTTATAATATTATGTCAAACCAAAAAAAAAAAATACGATTTTTAACGGAATCGAGTAATATACATACATAAAGCGCTTATATTATTCTTAATTAATATTATAGCGATAATACCGCCTATTGTACAAAGTCTAATCTAAATATAATGTATTTTTCTTTGGTGTACAATAAAGAATATTTATTATATATTTATTATATTATTATTATTATTAATTAATTATTAGGGTTAAAAGATTGATAGTTAAACTCGAGGTTTGAGATGCGTGGCAAGTGATGTTTAAGCTGTATTTGACTTTCTAATCTACTTTGCATAAATCGAAATTTTAAATTGATAAAATTAAGTTATAATTATTATTTTTTTTTAGATGTTCTGGAGTTTATTCCAAGTAATCGTGGTAAAGGTATGATCCTTATTTACAAAGGATATACGTACGCAAATATGACCTACAAAACCAGATGGTATTGTTCGAAAAAGAAGTCTGGTTGCAGAGCCCGGCTGACCACTACCGTTGATGGGGTGTTGGTGGATGTGACTGAACCCTATCATAACCATCCTCCTCCAAAAGTGTTCAGAAACCTTGCTGGACAAATCTGTATTCTCCGATGAATACTGTCAACTTCTTTTCCTAATTTATTTCTTATAAGAATAAATGTAAATAAAAAATTTAAACAATGATACTGCAAATATATATTATTATAGATGAAGAAGAGCCTGTACACTGAGTGATATTTACCTTTTCCTGTGTTTTTATTAAAAAATGAAATAAAATAATTCTTAATTGGAGAGAACCGTTTTTGAACGAAGAACTCACTTGTATCGATCGAAGATAATATATCCTCGAACCATGTTAAAATGTCGATATAATATGTCGTATCGTATATATAGTGTCGATATAGTATGTCGATTTATATCGATCGAAGTGATTAATTCTCTCAATTCAAGTAAAAACAATTTTAGACAAGAATTTCTTTAAGTAAGAAAATTAGAAAAAACAAATGTTAATTAGACATTAGCTAGGTCTTGGTTCAAGACTGGCAAACCAAGACTTGTTAGATGGATATTGCATGCCTTCGTAATCAGTAGTAGTTCCGTAGATTACGTGGTCTTATCTAAAATCTTACACGATGTTAAAATTGCAGCAGCTTTTCGTTTAAGATTAGATGAATATAGCTGCTATGATTTGCAATTAACATTGGAATATTCGCAGATATTCTTGAATTCTATATTGCCTGATGGCATCCCTCCGTCAGTGCTACGAACTTGTACTCATGAGTTGGCACCCGTCCTTACGCGTCTTTTCCGGCACTCTTACTCATCAGACGTCGTCCCACGTTCGTGGAAGACAGCTTTAGTGCACCCGATCCCAAAGAAAGTGGACCGCTCAGGCCCGTCCAATTATAGACAAATAGTTATTAGTTCTTTGCTCTCTAAGATTATAGAATCCATAATCAACTGACAGCTCCGGCGGTATTTGGAGGAGCACCAGCTGATTAACGATCGCCAAAATGGTTTTCAACGGAATCGCTCGGCTGGTGAACTTCTAATATATTTAACTCAGCGTTGGGTGGAGACAGTTTAGAGCAAGAAGAAAGCGCTGGCGGTTAGTTTGGACATAGCGAAGGCCTTAGCGGTATGGCATAAGGCTGTTCTGACAAAGGTACCATCCTATGGGCTTCGCGAGAAGTTGTGCAAATGGATCACCAGTTTTTTGGCAGACAGGAACGTCAAGGTCGTTGTCGACGGTGCATGCTCAGACCTCAAGTCTATTAATGCTGGTGTTCCCCAAGGCTGTGTACTATCTTCTACCTTGTTTCTTCTGCATATCAATGACATGTTGCAAACTAGTGGCAGTCGTTGTTATGCGGACGACAGCACTGGAGATGCCTTATACATAGGCCGTCCTAATATTTCTCGGGAACAAGTCGATGAGTGTCGGAACAAACTTTTGTCTGAAATCGAGTCTCTTTTAGCCAAAGTCTCGCAATGGGGGGGACTTAATCTAGTCCAATTTAACCCCAACAAGACACAAGTTTGCGCGTTTACCGCTAAAAAATCTCTCTTCGTCGTTTCTCTCCAATTTGAAGGCACTCCCCTAACCGCCTCAGCCAGTATTGGAGTACTTGGCGTCGACATATCTAGCAGTGTGCTCAGTAGGGCGAAGCAGTATTTCATGCCTTCCCATCGCTTACAATTGTACAAAGCGCAGATCCGGCCACACATGGAATACTGCTCTTACCTGTGGGCTGGAGCGCCCCAATATCAGCTCCTTCCATTTGACCGTGTTCAACGCCAGGCGGCTCGAATCGTCGACGACAAGGTTCTCTCCAATCGGCTTGATTCTTTGGCACTGCGTAGAGATGTTTGATCACTCTGCATCTTCTACCGTATCTATTACGGGGAGTGTTCTAAGGAATTGTTCGGATTAATACCTCCAGTCACCTAGATAAAAAAAAATTGAATTTGTAGCTTTGAATTGTGCACTGAACTTTGAATTTTATTTACATGCAACCAGGCAATCTAAATAATGCATGGACTACTCTACTATAAAATTTCGAAAATAACTAGAACTGCATCAGATCGAAAAACAATCATTCGAAAAAGAAAAGTTTAGTCATTTAGTACTCGGCAATATATAAGGTAAATTTTGACAATTTGTTTTTTCTGTTTTAATTTATGTTATAATTATTAATTTATGTAGTGTAAAGTATTACCCTAGGTGGTAGTACCCTAGGCGGCCACTGAAAATCAGCGTGTGAAAATTTAGGGATCTTATTATGGTCCCGGTATTTCCACAAATGCTGAGTGGCCATCCTTTTTGTGACGGTACACTGCTGTACAGGTGTTCATAACTTTCATAATTTTTGCAGATGAATGTTGTGTTTTCGCCTTATTTTTATTTCTTTATGTTTTTATTTTTTCTTTTTTTTTTAAGTTTAAAATTATAAAGCAATGCTGTATTTGTTGCTTTTTTTATTATTACTTACCTCGCTTTTTGTTTTTTTTTTTTTTATTATTAAGATTATTATTATAATTTTTTTTATTTGTTAAAATTTAACTTTTTATTTTTTAATTAATTATTTGAATTTTTACTAAATTTTTTACTTTTCTATTTTTTATTGTATTTGTATTCTCTTTGTGTTAGTTGTAAGTCTGTAAGCAGTGTGTGTGTGTCTCAAATAAATGTCTTTCTTTCTTTCTATTATTTTTTTAATATCAATATGTGAAATAGCATTTTATTTATTATTATTATGGATTAGTAAAAGGGTCATTCCATGTCAAACCAACCAAAAACAAAAAATGTTTTCAACTTGACCATTTCAGATTTTGCTGAAACTTGGTTTATTTATACTCTATGATATCCTAAACACAAATATAATTTTCAATTTTTTTTATCCCTGATAGTTTTTTAGTTATAAATTTTTAAAAATCACAAAATGCCGCGTTTTTAACGTGTTCTAAAATCTAAAATCTGCAATAACTTTAGTTCTATTAGTGCTAGAGAGCTGAGAGATAGCCCATTTTAAAGAGGGTTTAATGGGCTTTAAGTTTTTATCGCAAATATAGTATCTGACCATAATCACCCACCGCCTAAATTGTTCAGAAATACTGATGGTAGAGTTCATACTTATGTATACTGTAAACCTTGATCTGTGACTTTAAGTAAAAATGTTTAGAACAAAGTTATAGTTCATTAATATAAAAACGATAGGTAGATGTCATGTCACAAATAAGTAGGGACCAGAGTTTAATTGTCTTATATTTTAATTAGGTTTGAAAATACAAATAAATATTGTTCATTTAATATGTTATTGCAATTTTACTTTCTTACTAATAACGTTACCTAAGCAACATACTAAATAATTATCATTATTACGACTATACGCCACACACTCAACCTGCAATAAAGATCATGCTTTATATTTATAATATTGTTTCAAAACAAAAAAAAGACACGATTTTTAACGGAATCGAGTAAAATACATAAAGCGCTTATATTATTCTTAATTAATTAATTATTAGAGTTAAAGGTTTGATAGTTAAACTCGAGGTTTGAGATGCGTGGCAAGTGATGTTTAAGCTGTATTTGACTTTCTAATCTACTTTGCATAAATCGAAATATTAAATTGATAAAATTAAGTCATAATTTTTTTTTAGAACTTCTGGAGTTTATTCCAAGTAATCGTGGTAAAGGTATGATCCTTATTTACAAAGAATATACGTACGCAAATATGACTCACAAAACCAGATGGTATTGTTCGAAAAAGAAGTCTGGTTGCAGAGCCCGGCTGATCACTACCGTTGATGGGGAGTTGGTGCATGTGACTGAACCCTATCATAACCATCCTCCTCCAAAATTGTGCAAAAACCCTGCTGGACAAATCTATATTCTCCGATGAATACTGTCAACTTATTTTCCTAATTTATTTCTTATAAGAATAAATGTAAATAAAAAATTTAAGCAATATTTTTAATTTTTATGTTTCATAATCTATGATACTGCAAATATAAACTACTCAAAACAAAATAGGGCCCACCCGAGCTTATCTCGATGTTTTGCCTACACGTAATTTTTAGGGTAGTTATTGACGTAGCCGAGCATTCCGTTGGATTATTGACATGTTTACGAAGCTTTATCGATGTATTAACCATTCTTTTTAATATTATTCTCAAGTGGGGAGCCACAAAAAATTGCACATCGTTATTTTTTAAATTTTAATTTGAGATCAGTATTATTCGTAATTATGCCTAGGTCTCGCGTTCATATGGATATGGAAACGGCAACACGAGCGGTGGCTATGATCCAAGAGGGAAATTCTAAGAGATCGGTGGGAATACAGCTTGGTGTGTCACGTTGAGCTATTCGGAATGCTTGGGATCGTTATCAAGAGACTGGTAGTATTGCTAGGAGACGTGGAACAGGAAGTGCTCGGGCTACAATAGCTCAAGAGGACCGGTATATCAGATTGACCGCACGTCGGCAGCGGACGATAACCACCCGTGCCTTACAAAATCAACTGCGGCAATCAACTGGCACGCGGGTGAGTGATCAAACCATTTGAAATCGACTTCATGAAAATGGCCAAAGATCCAGAACTTGCGCTGTTGGACTAAAATTAACAAGTGCTCATCGTGCAGCACGATTAAGGTTTGCTCGCGACCACTCCAACTGGTCTATGGATAACTGGAAGGCAGTACTGTTTACGAAAGAAACTAAGGTGAAGTTTTTAAGTGACGATCGTCGAGTGCACGTATGGAGAAGGAAAGGTGAACGTTTTTCTGAACCATGTGTCCACGGAACAGACCGATTTGGAGGTCCGAGCGTCATGGTGTCGGGCGGCATAAGCCTACAAGGCAAAACTGTGCTGGTAATTCTGGACGAAGTTACCGTGACTGCTGCTAGTTACGTCGAACGTGTAATCCGGCTTCACGTGATCCCATTTTCACAAAAAATAGGTGAAAACTTCGTGTTGATGCAAGATAATGCCCGCCCGCATACAGCCCGCAACACTCAATGAGCACTCTCTGATGCCAATATTAGAGTTTTTCCGTAGCCAGCCATGAGCCCCGAACTTACACCGATAGAACATCTGTGGGATCAAGTAAAAAGAAGCCTCAAGGCAAATTACAGCAATGTCAACAGCCAACAAGACCTCGTAAACGCTCTTAAAGTTTGTTGGGAGCAATTGCCTGAAGAAAACATAACCCACTTGATTGAAAGTGTCCCAGATAGGCTCAGAGAGTGCATACGGATTGGAGGGGGCCCTACACGCTACTAATCCCAAAATTAACCGGTATTTTGTAAGAATAAAGGCTATATTGAAACTTTTGTTTTGTTGCTTATTTGTGTAAATTTTCTCTAAAACCGTTAATTTTGCATAATTTGCATAAAATTGCTAATTTTGCCCAAGTTTATGTTAAGAAAATCCATACACCTTGTTCATACATAATCATTCATAAAAAGATAAAAAAAAGTGAAAAGTTTTTACAACACACCAAAATAACAGGGTGGGCCCTATTTTGTTTTGAGTAGTGTATAATATGATGAAGAAGAGCCTGTACACTTAGTGATATTTATCTTTTCCTGTGTTTTCATTAAAAAATTAAATAAAATAATTGTTACACTTATCAAATATTATTTCGATCCATCTTTAATAATATAATTCACTAAAAAAAGAGTGAAAACTAAAAACAGTAATTTAAAAAAAGCACTTTATATTTAATGTGCAAGAATTGTAATTAATATCGTATAATATATATAATAATTATATTTATAATCTAAAAGTATGAATGTGCTTCAAATTTCGATAACCTTGCCATCGTTGGTTCTATATAATACCGGAGGTGGGTGATTATGGTCATTTTCAAAAACTTGAAGCAATTTTCAATTTTCAAAATTCAATTTTATGTATGTCCATTTCTTTGGCACGCCCTACAGCCCAAACGGCTGGGCGGTTTTTGACATATGAGGTGTCGTTGGATTTGTCTAAATTGTAGTAGTGACATAGGTTATATAAATTTTCAAAATGGCGGAATGAGGGGGGGAAGTTGAATTTTTTTTCTTACTGTAGCAATATGGGTATCAAATGAAAGCTAGTAAATTGTTTTATTCTTTTTAGTTTATAATAAGAGTATTTTACGCAGTCGGGTTTTTTGATTTTTTCTTTAATTAAGCATACTTGTTATATTTAATTTATTAATACATATATCAAACCGTAATGAAACACTTGTTTTTGTATTAATATTAAGTACGAGTATTAGAAATGTTTGTAGACGTCGTAGAGATTCAGCCCAGTAAAAGCGGAAAGGGCTTAATGCTAATTTAAAAGGAATGCACATATCGGTACATGACTAGTAGAACACGTTGGTACTGCTCTAAAAAGGGGAAAGGATGTCCAGCAAAACTTAGCACGACACCTGGAGGAAAATTACTTCAAGTCTTTGAAAATAAGCATAATCATCCACCTTTGGTATTATATAGAACCAACGATGGCACGGTTATCGAAATTCGAAGCACATTCATACTTTCCGATTAACGATATTAATTATAATTCTTGCAAATTAAACTTGAAATGCTTTTTTTTAATTATTGTTCTTAGTTTTCACCCTTTTTGTAGTGAATATTATCAAAAATAGATCGAAATAATATTTGATAAGTGTAAGAAATACTTATTAACACTATTCTATTTCGTGAACAATCATTTACTAATTTCAGTTTATGACTTTCGTTTCTATTGTAACAAAATAACACGTATGAGTTCGCCAATATCATCGATTGGAGAAGACACGAAGGAAATTAATAGGTGGGGTCGAGACGACAACCTCAATAGAATTTTGGAGACCGTAACAATAATTTCTGTTAAATTATTAAATATAATAGTATCATAATAAAGTCCAGGATATCTTATCAAGTAATGATATTATATCGCAATTAAGGCGTTGGACAGTACTTTCTATTTACTTCTTTGTGTTTGTGTCCTTGGGATGTAATCTTAGCTTAATTCTATCTTATAAATATAGATTTAAAATAATAATTAAATTTACAGATGTTCTCGAATTTGTACCAAGTAACCGCGGGAAAGGAATCACTCTTATTTACAAGGGATACACATATGCACACATTCACAGTAAAACGCGCTGGTATTGTTCTAAGAAGGCGAAAGGTTGTAAAGCGAGATTGCACACAACGGATGAGGGAGAATTGGTTGCAGTTGGCGAATCATCCCACAACCATCCACCTCCTACATTGTTCAGAGATAGCGACGGCAAAGTTCACAGATTGTAAACATTGAAATTAACGGTATTTAACGGAAAGATAACTTATTTGTGTTTAACACGTTCACTGACAGTATCAGCTCAATGTTTGATCGTGTTATGACACTACAAAATTTCATACATTGCCTAGAGGCGTTGTGTCACAACGCAAAAGTAAAAAATGATGTGATGTGACAGTACAGGTATAGGCCTACACTACAGAATGCCCTTCCTTGTCTCAGTATAGGAAATGGAGCGCCGTGTGGTGTACCTACTGATTGTACACAACTAAAAAGTCAGACGTCGATAGGCGTACTGTCGTATTAATTTTTACAGTGACAACGTCGAGAGGAGTTCTGTCCGTGAACGTGTTAAGAAGTTTCTGTAACAATTTAAAGTATTAAATTTTTTTTCCTTAATATATCTCAATTTCTTAAAATATCTCAGTAAAATTGAGGTAATGAACAAGTCAAATGTGAGGTAAAATTTTTATTTTTACATTTTCACCTTGAATCTTTTTACATGCGTATTACATGCATATTTACTTTATAATGCATAAATGAAGGTAGGAAAGTTGAAAATGTAGAAATTAATATTTAACTGACCTTCGATATATTTCAAAGATTTTTTTTAAATTTTTATTTTGATAGTTAATTTAAATTCTGAACTTATCTAGTTGCTGCACACGTTTAATCGTTAAATAGATTAAAAAAATGAATTTGAAGCTTTGAATTGTGCACTGAACTTTGAACTTTATTTACATGCAGCCAGGCAATCTAAATAATGCATGGACTACTCTACTATAAATATTATTTCGAAAATAACTAGAACTGCATCAGATCAAAAAACAATCATTCGAAAAAGAAAAATTTTGTCATTTAGTACTCGGCAATTTAATTATAACGTAAATTTTGACAATTTGTATTTTCTGTTTTAATCTATGTTATAATTATTAATTTATGTAGTGTATATTTTTTTATAAATCCTATTTTTTTACAAGATTCTTTTATATCATTTGTTGCAATAAATATAATAACTTTAGCTAACTAAATTTTTAGACGTCTTTGAGCTTGTACCAAGCATGTGGAACGAAGATAACGATGTCATGAATAATGATGAATCTAATTTCGGCGAAGATGACTCGAATATGGAGTTGACTGGTTTTTATGGTTCAACGACAGGCGATGGTAATATTACTGGAGGTGGGGAAGGTGGCGCTGTAGGTGACGCACAAGACATCCTCGAGTTTGTACCAACTAGCCGCGGGAAGGGAACGACACTAATTTACAATGGACATACATACTTACACTTTCATACTAAGACTCGTTGGTATTGCTCCAAAAGACTAAAGGGATGTAAAGCCAGGCTTCGTACAACGAATGAAGGTGTTTTTCTCGAAAATGTAGTATCAGACCATAATCACCCACCGCCTAAATTGTTCAGAAGTACTGATGGTAGAGTTCATACATATACGTAAACCTTGACCTGTAACTGTAATTTTTAAATTGATAAAACTAAGTTATCAATATATTGTTTAGATATTCTGGAGTTTATTCCAAGTAATCGTAGTAAAGGTATGATTCTTATTTACAAAGGATACGAGTATATGTACGCAAATATGACTCACAAAACCAGATGGTATTGTTCGAAAAAGAAGTCTGGTTGCAGAGCCCGGCTGATCACTACCGTTGATGGGGTGTTGGTGCATGTGACTCAATCCTTTTTTTTTACGATGGGAAATGCATTTACGCATCCCGCCTCCCGAAGGTGGCGGGTATGTGGGACTCGCTGACTGTGAACCCAGAATACCCACTAAAACCCATCGATCCAGTCGGCACCGTAGTGGGGCGCCATGGGATCGCTTTCGCATATAACCATGTCGCCCTGGTGCTTGGCCTTGCGGCCCCTCCAAGGAACCGCTCGACCAGTATACTCTGCATGAGGCAGAGAAGTACTGGGAGCGGCCCAACTACCGAAGCCGAGCTACTCGCCGCCGGCTCTCCTCCGCAGAGTAGAAGAGTGCCAGCATTGAGCGACCCAACACCCGCCGTCGGATTGCACCCAGATAGCCCCGCAAGAACTGCAGGGAGCCAGGCTCGACCCAGGCGGCCTACGCATCACGCGCCCCCTGCACAGAGCGGACGAGCAAGCCTGCCCACTCCTGCCACCGAATGGGGAGGGGGAATCTCCCCCTCAATCCTCCACGCCTTCTCAGTGCCACCCCCACACCGTCTGCACCACCGTACCGAACACACCACCGCACTTACGCGCCATCCCACGCGCTATCGCGCCGCCGTCGGTGCGCTTCCGCGCCCCCGTTCGGGCTTGGACAAGTGAACCCGCCCAACCCTACCCCTTCGTGGTCCACCGCCGCCGCACATCAGTGCCACGTCTTCCACCGCGCTTTCGCGTCCCTCCATGCGCTTTTACGCTACCAGTCCAAGTGCTTACGCTCTTCCCCCCTCAAATGAAGGAAGAGAGTGAACTCGATCTTCCTCCGTTACACCGCCCCAGTGCTCCAAGCGTCGACGCCCCTTTGGTGTAAGTCCAATTGTCTAGTCTTAAATCCCAAAAAGTCCAAGTTTCTCGTAATGGGCTAAAAAAAAAAGATATCATTATATAGACATGTACTTCTGAATATAAGGATTGACGGTGAAAGAATTGAACATGTAGGCAATGTCAAGAGTTTGGGCCTGACCCTCGATGGGAGTTAGCATTTTGAGGGCTACATTAGAGAGTGTGTTCAGAACTGCTTCTATAGATTAAAACTCCTTTATAATATTAGACCTTATATTAACTAAGAATTAAAAATTACCCTGTGTGAGTCCCTTGTACTCTCAAAATTGAATTACTGTGACACTGTGTATGGGCCGTGTCTGTTGGCAAGATTATCTAAGCAAATACAAAATGCTTGTGCACGATACTGTTTTGGTATTTTCCGTTTAAAATTAATTCCGTCGTAAAATTCATTTAGCCACATTAATGTTCGACATCTTAAGCACTGGCGTACCGAAATACCTTTTCAGCAAGTTAACATGTGCTAAAGAACATAAAAAATACTCTCAGCGTATGTGCACTCATACTTTCGTGACGCCGGCTCACCGAACAGCGGCTTTCCGTGGGTCGTTTAGGTTTGCGTTCTCCCGGTGCTGGAACGATCTTCCGCCACCAATATGTGCGCTGAAAACAAGAAGCAAATTCAAGCGACTGATAAAAGCACTATTGTTAAACAAGCAAAAAACTAACCCTTTGCTGGTGCATCTTCTGTACAGCCACCGGGAGCGGACAACCCTCTTAAACGTATCCTTATCGCGTGCTTGGCGGGCTGGCTGCCACAACACGGTATAGCCTCATCACCATATTACAAATCCACCATCCCTCACTTTATTACATAGCCATATCACGGTATAACACCTTATCACCTTATTGCATATTATCACTTTATTAAGTATCATCATTTAATTTTGTTTACGTAGCGGCCTTACCGATAGGCGATAGTCGTAAGTAGTAATAAATAACCTCTACCTTTTTGCTGTCAAAAACAATGCTGAGGCAAATACCTAGTTGGCCTTTCTTTCATGAATCCTGTATATGTTATTGTACTTTTGTATTATTGCTGTTATTGTTCTTTTTCTTGTATGTTGTTCCTGTTTTTAGTTTTAATTTTACGTTGATGTTATTTATACTTTTGTGAATAAGGCCAATAAAATTTGTTTCTTTCTTCCTTTCTTTCTAGTTTAAGTGTATTATCTATGGGTGAAACCGTGGGGCACAGCTAGTTTTTTATAAGAATAAATGTAAATAAAAAATTAAAACAATATTTTTAATTTTATGATTCATAAATCTATGATACTGCAAATATATATTATAGATGAAGGAGAGTCTGTACACCTGTGTTTTCATTAAAAAATGTCATATAATAAAATTCGTATAAACGACGCGGCAGCGTCCTCCAAGCTACCCGCGTTTATTTTTTTATGCGAATATAGTTAATAAAACTAAAAGTTGACGATTTGGTACATATAGCTAGTTTTATTCCAAAATTCGGTGAAACAAGAAGTGACATATTGAATATGCATTTTTAAATTAAACTATACGCACTTCGCACTCAGTTACTTTATCTGCTCTAGCTTGACGCAAACATAGTGCTATTTTCTCGCCAAGAGATTTGAAGGATTTGAATATATTAATGTATTAAAAGATTTTTAGGTAGTGCAGTTATTACTACTTAAATATAAATAACTATAGTTAACACAAAATCTTGTTCTTTAAATGAAAAACTTACAATTTTTTCTATTATACGAGTATAATACTTATGAGTGTACCTATAATACATATGTTTGTATAAATGGTCATGAATTATGATGTTTGAAAATGTTGCATGCAACCATTCAGCCGTAGAACGTAACATAAATAAAAACACGACTAAACGAATTCGGAGGCATGCCTTCATAGTCAGTAGTAGTTCAGCAGTTTACGTGGTCTTATCTAAAATCTTACACTATGTTAAAATTCCGGCGGTCTTCCGTTTAAGATTAGAAGAATATAACTGCTGTCATTTGTAATTTACATTGGAATATTCGCAGAAGTTCTTGAATTCGTACCAACTAACCGAGGAGTAGGATTAACTCTCATTTACAAAGGATACACATATGCACATAAGTACAGTAGAACGCGATGGTATTGCTCTAAAAAGGCGAAAGGATGTAAAGCGATACTAACCACGACTGCCGAAGGGGAACTGCTTCAAGTTGTCGAAAGCTACCACAATCACCCTCCTCCGAAATTGTTTAGGACAATGGACGGCAAACTTATTAAAGTAAACATTTAAGAATATTATTAAAATAATAATTGTTTATGCTTTAAACATTTATTTATTTATTCATACTTTATTGCACAACACAATATTGAACTGTACAAAATGCGGGCTTAATAATTAATTGAACTTGTCACCAATAAAATGTTGTTTTGTATTGTCTTAATACACAAGATATTTATTGTACTAAAATAATATTATATTAATAATATTGTGTTATGATAAAATAATATATAAACAATATATTTATAATATTATATATATTAATATATTAGTAGGCATGGATGGCTAAATTTGAATCTATAGTAATATTACTGTTAATAGTAATATTACTCAAAGAAATTTTGAGTCTGATTTTCGATAAATTTTAGCTGAATCTATTTTTATCAAAATTGTGTGAACAAATTCTCTCCTTCTGTCACTCCTCGACTACGCAGATGTTAGCTATCCTAATCTAATATAAATGGTTAATGTAATAAGCTTGAGCGATTTCAAAACCGCGTTATACAGTTTACAATTTCATTCTAGACTCAAGTGGCTTCCAATATATTCTCGCCATAACCTTGCATATTTGATCTCTTCCGTATTCTGTGGTATTTGAATCAAAGGCTTCGTCCTATTTAAAATATAAATTTGTATAATATGGGAACCATATCTCATGTAGATCTTCAAGGAGACTAATGTTTAAATTTTCTGTCCATAAAACTATATTTTTGTCAGTCTCACTGTACACGCAATAAAGCTATGGAATGATTTACCATTAAATATAAAAAAGCAATATCACTCTCAATAGTTAAAAAATCCATTAAGAGGCATTATCTGAATACTGGGGACTATTCAAATTAAGTTTATTCTTTGTTATTTTTGATAATCAATTCTGTAAGATACTTTTAGTATATTTATTACTGTACTATGTATATAAATTTGAATGTGTAGTTAATTTTGTATAAGTGTAATATATAACTACAATATAACTGCACAACCTACCCGATCTCTGAAATAAATACTCCATTCTAATTGCCTTGAAAAAAGGGCTATAAAAGACCGCCCCTTGTATCACACAATTTGTAATAGTACATAAATTATTTTTATTTGTATTTTTGTGGTGTAAAATAAAATGTGAAAAAAGAAGTGTTTTTCGTGTCGAGAAAATAAGGTTTTTATATTTAATTTATTAATTTATCAAACACTAAGGAAAAACTTGTTTTTGTATTAATATTAAGTATTATAAATGTTTGTAGACGTCGTAGAGATTCAACCCAGTAAAAGCGGAAAGGGCTTAATGCTCATTTACAAGGGATACACATATCGGCACATGACTAGTAGAACACGTTGGTACTGCTCTAAAAACGGAAAAGGATGTCCAGCAAAACTTTGCACCACATCTGAAGGAAACTTGCTTCAAGTTTTGGAAAATAATCATAACCACCCACCTCCGGTATTATATAGAACCAACGATGGCAAGGTTATCAGAATTTGAACCCCATTCCTACTTTCCGATTAACGATATTAACTATAATTCTTGCAAATTAAACTTGATGTGCTTTTTTTAAATTTTTTGTTCTTAGTTTTCACTCTTTTTTTTAATTTAATGTTTTTAAAAATGGCTCGAATTAATATTTAATAAGGGTAACAAATTAAAGTATGTATGTAAGTGTAGGTATTTACCTAATAAAAATATAAGTATGTATTATCAGATTACTCATAAATATTGAGTATTTTTATTTTTCCCACAACAGCTTAAGTCTCTCTCATTACTTACTTACTCATCATTTTATGTTCTGAGCTAGCCTTTTGATGCTGCAGCTGTATTCTTTACTTATGAAAATCGCTTAAAATCAAATTATATATTATGTATTCTACCACATTTCATAGCTATTTTAATAACAAAAACTTCGTGAAATTTGTGATATCATGTATATAAATGATGTATCGTGAACTTGAAAGAAAAAATACATTTCACCTATTGGAATAATATTTTTGAATTGAGAAGCCAGACAGGATTGGCAGGAATTGTCTCAAGGCTAAGTTTGGTGTGCTAACGCAAGAGCGAAGTTGCCGCTCCGTCCACGCAATTGTGCAATTAAAATAAGAGTATCAAAAAAGCCTATACAATTTTTAAGTAGCTCAGTGGACAGTAGGTCTAAGTCATTTTATGCTACGAATAAAAATGATAAACATGCTTTGAAAAATCCATTATTAATGACGTTACATATATAGCAGTTCTTTTATTTTTTATTTACCGTAATGTAATATTTTAATTAATATTTGAAAATCGGCAGATCTTCTAGAATTTATACCAAGTAATCGTGGAAAAGGATTAACGCTTATTTATAAAGGATATACATATGGACATATGCACAGTAGAACACGATGGTATTGTTCTAAAAAAACAAAAGGATGTCAAGCAAAACTTAGTACAACCGCTGACGGGAAATTGCTTCAAGTTATCGAAGGTCACCACAATCACTCACCGCCTACATTATATAGAACGACTGATGGCAAGCTTATCAGAGTGTGATAGTATATTGAACAGTGTTAATGGAATACGATATTGGTCATTTTCAATCTTGAACTTAAAAAATACACAATATTTTTGAAAACTTAAAATATCATAATACACAATATTTTGTAAGTAAAAACCATAAATTTTTTGTTGAGTTTAATTTTAAGTCTTTAAACTGTGCATTTAGCACGCCTTTCCTCCTCGTTTCCCTACTACTGTCTTGCAAATGTAAGTGAAGGGGTTCAAGTCATAAACCGTTTCCGTTAACCGTTGAAGTATCAATTTCCAGATGACCAAAATTAACTTATTTTAATGTTTTACTGTTGTCACAATTGGTCAATTGATTTTAATATTTGTTCAACGTATTTAATATAAAAAAAAACTAAAAAAATTGTCATGTACATAGTAGGTACACATGTCAGAAGTGAAAAATCTTTGGCAAACTCAATTTAAAATTTATTAATATTAATAGTTAAACATTCTATTACTTATTTACGCGTTGTTTACGCGTTGCTAGGATACGCGACATCATACTATCTCATTCTCTTCTACACAGTTGGTCAGCAATATAAAATGAATAACAAGGTGTTTAAAATTCCAAGGACGTCTGTACCATCATAGCACCTCAATTCTTACAGATGATCGATAGCCGAGGCGATAAACCACGTAATTTTTTTGTCTCATCCAATTAAAGGTTAAATATTTTGCAGAGGTTCTAGAATATGTACCAAGTAACCGCGGGAAAAGGATGACGCTCATTTACAAAGGACACACATACTGTCATATGAGTAAAACTCGTTGGTATTGTTCGAAAAAGAAAACCGGCTGTAGAGCAAAAATTCTTACTACCCCTGATGGGGAATTTGTAGCAGTGATTGAATCTCATCACAATCATTCGCCTCCTACGTTATACAGAACTGAAGATGGAAAGATTTACCGTTCGCGGGTGTAAACCATTCTTAAGTTGGTAGTGCTCCGTGTCATAATAACTGTTATGGTTAAATGATAGGTATTTGTAATAATTGTGTTCTGTGTCTTAAGTACAAAACCTAATATATTTTTATAAAATAAAATAGTTGAAATCTACTAAAACAAATTTGATTATTTGTAATCTTGTTTATACTTATTTACACAGTCACAAAATAAAAAAATAAAAACTTGTGTATAGAATAATAAATAAGTAACTTACAGGCTTAATTGAAATAAATAAAAATGGTTGTGGTAAGACTGTGGATATTAACTCCGTTACCCGAAGCGATTCCCATATATCAACTCTCCTGGAAGTTCGTTCAACCGACATTGATACAACTTGATCACTATATTTTGAAGTATGTGTATCATACATCAATCAACCGATTACTATATCAAGAATTAACATTTAATTTAATTTTTTATTTGGTAATATATTTTTTATTTATTCCAACTTGGATACTTCCACTTCTATATAATATGTTTATTTATTAGGCTTACAGAAACATTACTGTATGGACTAGTTAAAGCACGTAAATTAGAGCAAACATTAATTCAACCCTCTTCTTTGAAAAAAACAATTATCTAATCGTGAAGTACGAGATCCTTTATCATCTAATCAGGGCTTACAAATAAAAAAACGAGGAAGGTGTTACATATGTCCACGAAATCTTGATAGAAAATCGAATACGACGTGCTATATTTGTTTTAAATTTATCTGCGGTGATCACATGAAGAAATATTGTGCTAATTGTTATAATTTTGCACTTACAAATAATTAAAGTTGAATAAATATACATTAATAAATAAATTACTTATCATTCGCTTCTGACTTTAGGCGGTAATTTACGTTCATTTTTTGTCTCAGCCACTTAAAGGTAAAATATTTTGCAGATGTTCTAGAATATGTACCAAGTAACCGCGGGAAAGGGATGAGGCTCATTTACAAGGGACACACATACTGGCACATGACTAGTAAAACTCGTTGGTATTGTTCGAAAAAGGCAAAAGGTTGTACAGCAAAAATTCAGACTGCCCCTGATGGGAAATTGGTAGCAGTGATTGAATCTCAGCACAATCACCCGCCTCCTACTTTATACAGAACTGAAGATGGAAAGATTTACCTTGTCTGAACATTACTTAAGTCGGTAGTACTCTGTAACAATTGTCGTCATTGTTATGTTAGTATTTGTAATATTAGTGTTCTGTGTCTTTAGTATAAAATCTATTTATATTTTTATAAAATAAAATATCTGAAATCTGTTAAAACAAATTTGATTATTTGTAATCTTATTTGTTCTTATTTACACAGTTACAAAATATAAAATAAAAACTTGTGTATAGAATAATAAATAAGTAACTTACAGGCTTAATTGAAATAAATAAAAATGGTTATGGTAAGACCGCGGATATTAACTCCGTTACCCCAAGTGATTCCTATTTATCTTCACTACTGGAAATTCATTCAACCAACATTGATACAACTTGATCACTATATATTGACTAGTGTCTGTATCATATCAATCTATCGATCACTATATCAAGAATTAACATTTCATTTTAGATTTTTTTTATTTGGTAATTATTTTTTCTATTATATATAATTATTCCAACTTGGATACTTCCACTTCTATATAATATGTTTATTTATTAGGCATATTATCACTTACAGAAATATTACTGTATGGAGTGGCTAAAACACGTAAATTAGCGCGTACATTAATTCAACCCTCTTCTTTGAAAAAACAACTATCTAATCGTGAAGTTCGAGATCCTTTGTCATCTAATGAGGGCTTACAAATAAAAAAACGAGGAAGGTGTTACATATGTCCACGAAATCTTGATAGAAAATCGAATACGACGTGCTATATTTGTTTTAAATTTATCTGCGGTGATCACATGAAGAAATATTGTGCTAATTGTTATAATTTTGCACCTACAAATTAATAATTAAAGTTTAATAAATATATATAATTACTTATCATTCGTTTCTGACATTAGGCGATAAACGACGTTAATTTTTTGTCTCATCCAATTAAAGGTAAAACATTTTGCAGATGTTCTAGAATATGTACCAAGTAACCGCGGGAAAGGGATGATGCTTATTTACAAAGGACACACATACTGGCACATAACTAGTAAAACTCGTTGGTATTGTTCGAAAAAGAAGAAAGGTTGTAGAGCAAAAATTCAGACTGCTCCTGATGGGGAATTGGTAGCAGTGATTGAATCTCACCACAATCACCCGCCTCCTACGTTATACAGAACTGAAGATGGAAATATTCTCCGTGTGAACAATACTTAAGTTGGTAGTACTCAGTGATGTAACAATTGTCGTCATGGTTATATAAGCATTTGTAATATTTGTGTTATGAGTCTTAAGTACAAAACCTTTTCATATTTTTATAAAATAAAATAATTGAAGTCTATTAAAACAAATTTGATTATTTGTAATCTTATTTATACCTATTTACAAAGTTACAAAATAAAATAAAAAAAAACTTGTGTATAGAATAATAAACAAATAACTTGCAGGCTCAATTGAAATACATCAAAATGCGCGTGGAAACGGCTTCAGTCTTGTATACGGAGGGTATACGTTTTCACACATGCATACAAACAACAAGACAAGATGGTACTGTTCGAAGAGAGTCATCGGATGTAAGGCCAAAATTATAACTACACCGGACGGAGAGCTGGTACAGGTCACTGGCGAACATAATCATTACCCGCCTAATCTTTATAGGACTAACGATGGTAGAATTGTCAGACTTAGTCGCTACTAATTTTGCATTACATAAAGCACTTATAATGGTTTAAATGTATTTCGATGAATGAAAAGTTTTGAAGGTGTCGGTCGACAGTTTCGGGCTTGGTTGCAAGCAGTCATTTGAACCGAGTGGATTAGCAGACTTGAGTAAAAATCCGTTAATCAGGTTCTTTCACAGTTAGCACACCAATGCAATCTTAATATATTAATCAATCTGTTTGAATTTTTGACGTACGCATGGAGTGCCACGTTACACTGAACACTAATTCGCAGACATTACACAAGCGTAATATGTGAAATGTGAATGTGTAGCACATGTGAACTTTAGTTATTTTATCTATTGTAAATATTTGTTTTATTAATGAACTCTTACTAATGATACTGATACTGATTTAATCTCATGCATTAAGGTCTCGAAATATTTGTTTATTACCATAATGTTTGTATATTATCTATTGTATATAAATATTTAAAAAAAAATATCTGAGTAAATTATAAAAAAATATAATTATAAGAGAAGAAATATATTTTTAAAAATGTAAATGAATATTTGTCTATCGATAGATATATTGGATTTAACATGGATCTCTGAATGTATTATCATTGATATTTATATGGCTTCAGATGAAATTGTTATTTCAATACTTACCTAGTCATTCCTTCTTGTTTAACTCACGATGAAAATTAGATGTATCGATACTATTAGTAACAATGTGATCTTTTATAGCCTACTTTATATTTATATAATGTAGATTTATGAAGGGTAGGGTTAAGGAGAACCAGCTGTACATATGTACAAGTGTCCGTTGAGAGGCGCTACATTGCGTTGGCGTTACTATCTCAGACTTGTCAATTAAACTAGATTACTGATTTTTTATCTTTTCGCAACAAAACAGTTTTCCCATATTCATATCATCATCGGTCATGACTGACCCGTTGGCGCAGTTTGCAGTGACCCTGTTTTCTGCTCCAAAGGTTGTGGGTTCGATTCCCGCCCCGAGTCTGGGTGTAATATATGTTTCTTTATATATGTATTATTTATATGTATATTTATTTAAAAAAATGTATATCAGTCGGCTGTTACCTATAACACAGGCATTAAGTTGCCTACCTTAGGAGCAGACGACCGTGTGTGTGTTAAATATATTTATTTATTTATATTACTATCAAAAGTTGTTTAACAGTCAACACTATAAAATCATAATGAAGAATTACTAAAATCTCAAGATAATAAAATCATACTCTAGATTATATTTACAAAATTATTTTGGACTATGTATTTACATTTACATTGATTTCAATGAATTAACCATATACTACCGCCGCCCGCCTACCACTTTATTGACTAGTTTAGTCAATAAAAATATAAAATTTTCCGTGCAATTTACTTCTTCTACAACTGCTAAATTCGTCTTATACTCCTCAGCAACACTAGCGCTATTCTGGCAGGGCCGGATTTAGAGGTCTGGAGGCCCGGGGCAACAGAGGAGTGGAGTCCCTTTGATTTCCAATTTTGTTTTATAAAATATATTTTTTGTCATACGACGACGAAAATTGTCGCGATCTCACATCGATATTTATCTTTGCCGGCTAGGCATATTCCCAATAACAAAAAAAAAAAGATTGTCGCTGTGTCGGACGGCCCACAGGGAGCCGACGACTGAATGTCACGATTGTGGCGCGGTGGTGGACTCTGCCCAGCACGCCTTCGAGGTTTGTCCGAGATGGGCGGCGCTGCGTCAAGGTCTGACGGAGGAAGCGGCTGAAGGATTCCGCACGGGTTTAAAACGGTATTGCACTCCCAAAGTGCCAAGTCCGACATAGTTCTAGAACTGCCTACCTGGGCCTCCTGGATGTCACCCGTAAATGGGTTTCCCTGCGATACAAAAAAGGATATGTATATTCCTTAAACAAAAAAACAAAACAAAAAATGGCTCAGCACCTCTTCCTATTGCCAAAAAAAAACGTCATCTCCTCTCCCGGCTACACAATATCATTTAAAATAAAAAAAAACCTCATCGCTTCTACTTATCCATATTACTCTATAATTATCATTTATCGGATGAAATATATAGTGTTTACTACTCTGAATTTAATTTTGGGGGTCCCTCTTATGTGGACGCCCGGGGCAGTTGCCCCGTTTGCCCTCCCCTAAATCCGGCCCCGTATTCTGAGGATATTTTGAACTATTATTTATTGCTTTTAGCTGAACATTTTCTTAACCTGTATCATCCAAATTTATAATAATTAAACAATAATTTAAATCGATTTACTAGTTTTACTGTTTATAAATTAAAAGCAAGCAAAGAAATCTTTCCTCTTTAAATTATTAATATAAATAAGAACTTTACTAACTACTAACTGTAAGTACACTGGTTTTAGGTTTAATTATATCAAATGCTACTAACACTGTTAATAGTTCTCCTATTAGTACATAATTTGAGACAATATATTATAAAAAGAAAAACTGTAGATCTTAAAATTAAATTTATTATATTTTTAGCTTTCTTATTAATTTTGAAATGCATTTATGTCTTAGTATTCAAATTATCACTCTTCTCTTTTGCACTAATCGTTAAGGATAAATATTAAGCGTACTTAAGTGATAATAAACAAATATAAACTATATAAGTATATACAGGGTGACTGGTGAATTACCATCGATATTTGGGGAGAACGCTCGGCGCGCGGTTCCCATTCGGGTCATGCAATAAAAATAGGTACTTAATTTTTGACCAAATTTTCATAAATTTCAATTCAAATAAATGAAGCGATGACACTTTTCCAGTCATGCCGGCGGCACATGCACAGGTGTTGTAATGTGTCGCTTGTTCACACCTAAAAATTGCCAAAGTCACATAATTTACCTAGTCAACAAATTTGTTGCTTAAACGAGTAAAATATCTTAGTATTTTTGCCTTTCCTAAGCCAGGATTAAAGTATTAAGGGGGACTGGATCATGCTTGTTTATCCTGCTACCCTGTTTACACGTGGCGGCGTTTGGACGTAGATAAACTACCTGTTTTGTGTCGAAAGTGCAGCTAGCTGCTAGGGTGTCCAGACGATGCGTAAATAATTGGATAATTGTTGAGTAACTTTACTTAAAAGTTTATTAATATTTACCTATTTTTTTTACATGGTTCGAGTGGGAACCGTGCGCCGAGCGCTCTCCCCGAATGTCGATGGTAATTCGCCAGTCACTCTGTATAAATGTCTTGTTTTTGCAGTGTATTTTTATCTATTTTGTTGGCCTATTAAGTAAATAAAAACGGGAATATAGTTTAAACAAAACAACCTCTTGATATTAATATCTTATAGTCCGAAATAAATATATCCACTGAGTAAATAAAAGTAAAAAGCAACTGATAAATTTCGAAATATTCCAGATAAAATAGAATTTATACCCAGTAACCGTAAGGGTCATATAATTCTCTACAATGGTTTTACATTCGCTTCAATGAACAGCAAGACAAGATGGTATTGTTCCAAGAAGAAGAACGGATGCAAAGTAAAATTGATAACGACTACAGAAGGACAGTACGTTGATATATTAGGTGAACATGATCATCTACCGCCAAACATCTATCGTACTTCTGATGGTCAGATATTTAAAGTCTAAGTAAAATATTTACTAATAAGAGCTTGCTTGTCCGTTAGTTTGTTTGTAATCTCGGATTCGAAGGGTGAATTTGAAATGAAAAACTCTTAATATATTATAAAGTTTTACTAATACTACGATTTACGGGTGCGGGAGGAAGCGAGAACTTTAAACGTCAATGCGAAATCGCGTGTCGTCTAGTATGATAAATTTAATTAAAGAAAAAAGATAATTTTATTATTAGATTAATAAAATACTAACTCTACAGATCACCAAAATCGAAAGGGTGTAGGTTAGGTTTTATATTTCCGTATTATTGTGTCAATGTTAGCCGTGGGGTGAGACGTTCATTTTAATTTGTTCTTTTCTTTTTTTTATAGAGGGTTTGTTCACATGTTGAAAATGTCACTCATTGTTAAACATCCAAACTTACATATACGACGCTTAAGACACAGTTGTGCAATTTTATACAGTTGTCTTTCTTTTTCCGTATGCGGAGAAGCAAGACTATTCTTGCTTTTATTTCTATCTGCTATTATGCACTCCTTTGTTATTAAGTTCTACATTGTGTTGTGTATAATAAAGCTTTCTCTCGACTTCAATACGGACACATTCATTTTTCCGCATTCCGTGCAATTTGGTGATGTAAGCTTTTCCATAAGACAAGTAAATGCATTGAGTGAGATGTGTCTGGATCAAAGCCTAAAGGTAATGACTAGTTCAGACCAGCTCATCTTCGCACCATCAAACCAAGGACGAGTTAATTTACTAGGTTGCAGAGTTTTAACCACACTCCTATTGTATTTTTTTAATATAAGGACTAATTTATGCCACTAAAATGTCAGACATTTAGTATAGGTATAGCATCTTTAATCTGTTTCACCGGTCGCTGATAAACCTAACTGACGTATAACGCTATCTATCAGGTAAAAGCTTATGACATATTTTTCTCTTTCACCACTCTATCTATCGGATATTTCTATTCGTAATCTGTGGATTCAAAAGTTGTAGTATGTTACGTCAAACAGGTCCTAAAGACCTGCCTTATTTCCTGCTGATAAAGCCTGTCAGTAACTTTTGCGTCAGATAATTTTTTATCAGAAACCGGTGAAACAGATCCTAATTGATATTCGTGCTACTTGTCACGAGTAACGTGAAATGATTTATAAAATTGTCTAATAAATAGTTTAGTTTTATTTGGATTTTTTTTATCTTTGGGAAACATACAATCACTACATATAGATAAACGCTTCTAAACAAAATTTTAAGCCAATAAAGTTTCACTAACAATAAGACTAAGTGAAATCAAAATTAGTACAGTAGTAAATCAAAAATGAAAAAGAAACAATACCAAAAATTAGTAATTACCTAATGGTTTTGTTACGTTGTAACAAGGTAAAATATATATATATATATATATATATATATATATATATATATATATATATATATATATATATATATATATATATATATATATATATATATATATAATAAATACACAAAAAATGATTACAAACAGACAAACAAAATAACTGGTTGTTATAGTCGAACGCGACCGCGCGCTTTAACTAGTGTTAGCATTAAAATCAAAATTTTTCTAGAACATCTGTGAATGATTCCATTTCGCTCGGTTCGAGTATTGCTGTTTCAATACCGCAGGAACTTTCTAGAATAATAGAAAATAGCTGGGGCGTGTCTTGCTTCGATTTAGCCGTTCTTTCCATATCCCCATCTCGTTTCATTCGAAATTTCTGAAATCTGGGGGTGCGCATTGTCGCCTCGGGAAGGAAGTAGGCCGAGGATTTTATCGACGCCAGTGAGTTCGCACGACAACTGTATGTGATTGTTTGTTCTCATTCGTAGAAAAAATAATAAAATCATATCGTATTCTAAGATAAAACAAAAAGAAAAATTAAAAGCAGATTACATCGTTTTCAACCCCCCCCAAAAAAAAAATACCCCTTGGTAAGTTTAATATAATCAATTCCAATAGCTTTTGTTGATGTTAACTAATATTTCGTGTCTGGATTAATTCGATTATTACTTGTTGAACAAGTGATTTCTTCAATCTTTTATTAGTGTAAAAATTGCTGTGGCTATATATATCTTAATAGTTGTTAACAACGTAACGAAATGTGACAGTGGGTTATTATAAAATTGGTAAAGTATGACCTTATCTATTTAATCATTTTCATCATCACTGAGTATTTCACGCGTGTGTTTTTAACATCGGTGGCTTGTGTGTATCTTAATAAGAACTATTTTTCTAAAATATTTACTTTATTAAAATTCCATAAACGATAAATTTAAATACATACTTGAAAATAATAAGCTTTTAGTTTTTGTAGTTTTAGTTTATTAAAAATTGCCACCGGAAAATTGTATACAAGTTCGTACATTTGAATTATAAAATATAAACTCGTAGTATGTAATTAAAATGTTTGCATTGACACATATCTTAATTTCGTTTAAGTTTTAAAGCCAATTGTGTAATAGTTCGAATCATCATCCATAATCTATACTTCCTCGTATTAGTTAAAATAATGTAATATAAACACATAGTCATTGTTTTACTCGATTTTTTTTGTACCTACCTGCATTTGAATTAAGTTAAAATGTAATTCTTTTCTCTTGTACCTCATTGCGTAGTGGAATGGTGATAGTCCGGCATACAAATAGTTGTAGTTTGATTCTTGGTTGGGTAATTATATTTTTTTTTTTATTTTTTTTTTTTATTGGCTGTGTTCCGACTAGAGACTATAGTGTACTTAGCCAATTATTTAATACAATTTAATAATAATTTTTTGAGGTTTATTTTTTATTTATTTTATTTAAATAATACAATAAACAATTGTAAAATTTATTTTTGTTATTATTTGTACCCGCCGTGAGGCGTTGTTACAGTTTCTCAACAGGCGAGCGAATTCCTTGAACCCATTGCTGAACAAGTCAATTTCATTGTATCGCTTATTATAAATTTTGCATGTTCTTATAATAAATGAATTGCTACAATACCTTGTTCTGTAGCTATAAATATTTTTATTACAGTCTTGAAATATAAAATAAAAGCTATTTTACACAAAATGACAACCCAGCTAGCACCAACAAGAGTTATTTTGGTGCTGATTACTCGGTTGACAGTAAATAAATCCATCACTAGTAAAAATCATCATCAAAACCGCTGTAATGGGCATCACTTTGTTACGTTCAACGAGAACCTATACCTAACTGTACTAAATTTTTTAAATTAAACTAATAAAAATAAAGAATACCTAGATACAAACAATATATCTATACAAAAAAGTTGTGTGTGTGTATCAATGTACACACGTTTGAAGTAAAACTTTTTATTATATATTTAACATTAATTGGTCAAGTGAGGGTTATGAAAAAAAAGTGTATGTGTACTTATGTACGCACGTAAGGAGTTATACTTATAATAAAACGATGCGCCGATTTAATGGGTAGTGCGCGTCATCTGTAATCAGACCCTTGTAATCATCTTAAAACAAGTAGGTACTCGCCAAGACGAATCAAATGAGCCGAAACTCGATGGGGTTGCGTCGTTTTATTACAGAGTTCCAGTGACCACCTTTCAGCTCCATCATCAGACCCTGGTTACCGTTGATAGAAAAACTGCTCGTCGAAACGATTCAATCGAGTCCGAACTCGATTGGGTTGCGCCGTTTCATTACATATATAGTACGGAGTCCCGAAAAATAGTGCAATACCATATATAGTCCGAAAATGTGACGATCGTAGTGTGACGATTTTTGATTTTATCATCTATAAGATTTCTCCCATACGACGATATCAAAGTTTCACATCAAAAAAAAAAATAGTTAAAAGTGAATGTTAATAAAAGTGCAGAGAGCTCATGGTAGCACTCAGTAAGCGGAAGAAATTAGGTAAATATGCTGAACCAGGGCTGCAGCTTGAAAATCACCTTATGGCGAAATATATATATTCATTCAATTTAATTTAATTTCAAGCTCCAACCCTTCTTATATATGGGGAAGAGGCCTTCGCTTAGCTGTGGGTTGTTTACAGAACGATACAGCGCAGTACAGTAAATATACAATGATATATAAATTACTTATCGATAAGCGACGTTAAATTTTTTGTCTTATCGAATTAAAGGTTCAATATTTTGCAGGTGTTCTAGAATATGTACCAAGTAACCGTGGGAAAGGGATGATCCTTGTTTACAAAGGATACACATACTGGCACAACACCACTTGTAAAACTCGTTGGTATTGTTCGAAAAAGGCGAAAGGTTGTAAAGCAAAAATTCAGACTGCCCCTGATGGGGAATTAGTAGCAGCGATTGAATCTCACCACAATCACCCGCCTCCTACGTTATACAGAACTAAAAATGGAAATATTCTCCGTTTGTGAACAATAATTAAGTTGGTAGTACTCAGTGATGTAACAATTAGAGCTGCCCAACTATCGATAGTTACGCTATCGATAGATGACCTTGAAAACTATTAAGAATATCGATAGTGCTATCGATACTATCGCTATTATCGATACTATCAATATCGCAAATTAACTAATACTATTTACTTAATACTAAGCAATAATATCGATATGATTGATACTATTACAAGATAATACTATTAATAGTATCAATAGTATCAATTTTTTTATACAATGTTATCGATACTATCGATATTATCGATTGTGTCATTGTATTAAATCAAAAATAGTATCAATAGTATCAATAGTATGTAAAACTATCGATAGTATTACAATATCTATAGTTTAATATCAACCGATAGTATTGTTCCCCAATTATAGCTTATTTATCAAGTAGTGCTAGTGCTAAATGATTCTTACTCACTGTTCCGTACGTTGTCCCTGTTACTATCAATACTCGTATATGAGATTTATGTCCACGTGTCAAACTTATACGTCAATACTATCGCAGTTCATTAAAATATCGATAGCGTAAGTTATGGATTCTATCAATACTATCGATTTCGATAGTATTACTCCTAAATATATATCGGTCTTCGATAGTATCGATAGTATCGATACTATTAAAGCTAATAATTTCGTTACTATCGAAACTATTTTTGTATAACAATACTATTATCCTATATCATACTATCGATAGTATCGATAGAGTCGATAGTATCGATACTATCGATAGGCTATCGATACTATTGATATGACGTCAGCTATCGATAGTTTATCGATAATTTAGCGATAGTCGACTATTGATGGGCAACACTAGTAACAATTGTCGTCATGGTTATATAAGCATTTGTAATATTTGTGTTTTGTGTCTTAAGTACAAAACCTATTTATTTTTTTATAAAATAAAATGATTGAAATCTATTAAAACAAATTTGATTATTTGTTATCTTATTTATACCAATTTACACAATTACAAAATAAAATAAAATAAACTTTTGTATAGAATGATAAATAAATAACTTGCAGGCTCAATTAAAATGCATCAAAATGCGCGTGGAAACGGCTTTAGTCTTGTATACGGAGGGTATAAGTTTTCACACATGCATACAAATAACAAGACAAGATGGTACTGTTCGAAGAGGTTCACCGGATGTAAGGCCAAAATTATAACTACACCGAACGGAGAGTTGGTGCAGGTCACTGGCGAACATAATCATGACCCGCCTAATCTTTATAAGACGAATGACGGTAGAATTGTCAGCCTTAAGGTGCCATTCCATTGATGCGGCCCAGAGCAGAGCCCTTATCTACTGGAGCGAAGGGGAAATGTTTTGCAATCCTATTGGTTAATTTTTCTCCGTTTCTTCGCTCCAAATTAATGGCCTCGCTTCGCACCAATGAACAGGCACCCTTAGTCGCTAATAATTTTGCATTATATAATGCACTATATAATGGTTTAAATGTATTTCGATGAATGAGAAGATTTGAAGGTGTGGTGCAATAGTTTCGGGCTTGGTTGTAAGCAGTCATTTAAACCGAGTGGATTAGCAGCTTTTTTTAAAACTTGAGTAAAGATCAGTTAATCGGGTTCTTTCACAGTAAATACACCAATGCTAACTTATTTTATGAATCAATTTGTTTGATTTTTTGACGTGGCCTGTAGTGCGACGTTACACTGAACACTAATTCACAGCGTTGCAAATCAAAACATAGTTATTATAATATATTATACACCGAATTAAATAGTAACAATCAATTAAGACGTGGTAGTTACGCTGTTAAGGTAAATAAACAGCGGAAAAACTAACGACACGCTATAAATATATGTGAAAAAAATTATTTAATTAAATATAAAGATTAAAATTAAATTAGGTAAATATGCCGAACCAGGGCTGCAATATTTTTAACCAACCCAACCCAACCCAATAAAGCTATCAAAAGCAATATAATGGTGGGAGACAACCTCGAAAAAAAAAAGAAAAAACTAACATAACCTACCTAATTTACTTTAATTAATTTAGTTAATTTACTTACCGGGCACGGGTGCTTTGGTAAGTACCTGCATCAAATTGCGAGAAGGGAAGCCACCCCTGCCTGCCACGAGTGTGGCGCGCCGATGGACACGGCGCATCACACTCTCGAGGAGTGTGCCGCTTGGGGGCCCCAGCGCCATGCCCTGATGGCCGTGATAGGCGGAGACCTCTCGTTGTCGAGCGTGGTCCACTGCATGCTCGGCAGCGAGAGGTGCTGGACGGCCGTGGCCTCCTTTTGCGAGGAGGTCATGGGTTTGAAGGAGGCCGCGGAGCGGGAACGTGAAGCAGACGTTAACGCTGACCCGCTCCGCAGGAGACGACCGGGGGGAAGGAGACGCCGCTATGCGCTCTTACACCCTCCGCACTAGAGTGGGAGGGGCACCTATAATCCTCCCACTCGCAACCAGGGCAATAGAGCGCTCCCGGTGCCCGCGAGCGCTCTATAAGCGAAGGCGGGCCAACCGTCGGGGCGTCACGGTTGCATGTGCGAGCGATCCCGTGGCGCCCCACTACGACGATGAGGGCACCGCTGGGTTTTAGTGCGGTATTCTGGCACGTTCTGCGTGCCAGCGAGTCCCACATACCCGTCGCCTTCGGGCGGCGGGATGCGTAAATGCATTTCCCAGCGAAAAAAAGAAAAAAAAAAAAAAAAAAAGGGCTGCAATATTTTTAACCAACCCAACCCAACCCAATAAAGGTATCAAAAGCAATATTATGGTAGGAGACAACCTCGAAAAAAAAAGAAAAAACTAACATAACCTACCTAACTTAGGTATTATTATTTTGTTGTTTCTTAAAGTTTCATTACAAGTTACATTTTACGGTCTTTCTCAAATGTCAAAACGGGTCATAATTTACATGTAGTTGATGCCACATCGATGGAGTTTCTCAACGGGTGAGCCTTAAAATGAACATGGACAAGACAAAAATCATGTCGAATGTCAATGTTGTACCCACCCCGATATCGGTTGAAAATTCTACTCTCGAAGTAGTTGACGAATACATTTACCTAGGACTAAAGATCTAACTTGGTAGAACCAACTTCGAGAGAGAGGTCAATCATCGAATCCAACTAGGATGGGCAGCGTTCGGGAAGTTAAAAAACGTCTTTTCATCCGTCATACATCAGTGCCTGATGTCGAAAGTCTTCGACCAATGTGTTGATAATAGTGATGACATACGGATCCGAGACGTGGTCTCTGACTATGGGCCTTCTAAACAAGCTCTAAACGTGCAATGGAGAGGGCTTTGCTTGGTGTTTCTTTGCTAGATCGAATCAGAAATGATGAGATCTATTAATTAGAATGAGAGAGTATTTCTACTAAATCTTTGCCGAATTGTGTGAAAAAACTTGTAAACTTACATTAAGTTTGAAGAGACTTGCAAAAAAATGCACAAAAGACATATAAGCAGTGCCGTCAAGACTTTGTCAACAATTTAGATAATTTGTTTGATATTGCGCTCTTCTATTAAGTAAATAAAAAAAGGAATATAGTTTAAACAAAACAATCTCTTGATATTAATGTATTATAGTCTGAAATAAATATATCCACTGAGTAAGTAAAAGTAAAAAGCAACTGATAAATTTCGAAATATTCCAGATAAAATAGAATTTATACCCAGTAACCGTAAGGGTCATATAATTCTCCACAATGGTTTTACATTCGCTTCAATGAACAGCAAGACAAGATGGTATTGTTCCAAGAAGAAGAACGGATGCAAAGTAAAATTGATAACGACTACAGAAGGACAGTACGTTGATATATTAGGTGAACATGATCATCTACCGCCAAACATCTATCGTACTTCTGATGGTCAGATATTTAAAGTCTAAGTAAAATATTTACTAATAAGAGCTTGCTTGTCCGTTAGTTTGTTTGTAATCTCGGATTCGAAGGGTGAATTTGAAATGAAAAACTCTTAATATATTATAAAGTTTTATAATACTACGATTTACGGGTGCGGGAGGAAGCGGGAGCTTTAAACGTCAATGCGAAATCGCTTGACGTCTAGTATGATATAGTTAAAGAAAAAAGATAATTTTATTATTAGATTAATAAAAGACTATTTCTACAGATCACCAAAATGTAAACGATGTAATGTTTTATATTTATTATTTATTTTAATGATAGCCGTCGGGTGAGGCGTTTATTTTAATTTGTTTTTTTTTTTCTCTTATTTTTTTTAAAGAGATTTATATTGAACATATACGATTATATATTTTATCGGCATGTACGATTGGCTGTCTCGTGTTTGTCTTAATCATTTCATGGTCATTTATTTTGTATGATGACGTTTAATTATTTAAAAGAGTACCGAGAGTTTTTTTCTCCGGCTTTTTTCCCTCTCGGCCAACACTAGGGACATTAGATTAAGTTATTTATTGTAACATTTAATTAAGCCGATGATATAATAGTAATGTTATGTCTACCGAGACATTAACTTGTAATAATTTGACGTATTTGTTTTAAATAAAAAAAAAATTTACATTCGTTAAGTGTGTAAAATCACCTTATGACGAAATAAATATTTTCATTTCATTTCATTTCAACATGTCACTCACATTGTTAAACATCCAAACTTACATATGACGCTTAAGACACAGTTGTGCAATTTTATACAATTGTCTTTCTTTTTCCGTATGCGGAGAAGCAAGAATAGTATTATGCACTCCTTTGTTATTAAGTTCTACATTGTGTTGTGTATAATAAAGCTTTCTCTCGGCTTCAATACGGACACATTCCGTCAAAATGTGATGAAAATATTCTATTTTTCCGCATTCCGTGCAATTTGGTGATGTAAGCTTTCCCATAAGACAAGTAAATGCATTGAGTGGATCAAAGCCTAAAGGTAATGACTAGTTCAGACTAGATCATCTTCGCACCATCAAACCAAGGACGAGTTGATTTACTAGGTTGTAGAGTTTTATACCACACTCCTTTTGAATTTTTTTTATATAAATATTAATTTATGCCACTAAAATGTCAGACATTTCGTATAGGTATCGCATCTTTAATCTGTTTCACCGGTCGCTGATAAACATATCTGACGTACAACGCTATCTATCAGGTAAAAGCTTATGACATATTTTTCTATTTCACCACTCTATCTATCGGATATTTCTATTCGCAATCTGTGGATTCAAAAGTTGTAGTATGTTACGTCAAACAGGTCCTAAGGACCTGCCTTATGTCCTGCTGATAAAGCCTATCAGTAACTTTTGCGTCAGATAATTTTTTATCAGAAACCGGTGAAACAGATCCTAATTGATATTTTTGCTACTTGTCACGAGTAACGTGAAATGATTAATATAATTTTATTTATAAAGTTGCCTAATAAATAGTTTACTTTTATTTTGACTTTTTTATCTTTGGGAAACATACAATCACTACATATAGATAAACGCTTCTAAACAAAATTTTAAGTCAATAAAGTTTCACTAAGACTAAGTGAAATCAAAATTAGTACAGTAGTAAATCAAAAATCGAAAAGAAAAAATACCAAAAATTAGTAATTATCTAATGGTTTCTCAACAGGCGAGCGAATTCCTTGAACCCATTGCTGAACAAGTCAATTTCATTGTATCGCTTATTATAAATTTTGCATGTTCTTATAATAAATGAATTGCTACAATACCTTGTTCTGTAGCTATAAATATTTTTATTACAGTCTTGAAATATAAAATAAAAGCTATTTTACACAAAATGACAACCCAGCTAGCACCAACAAGAGTTATTTTGGTGCTGATTACTCGGTTGACAGTAAATAAATCCATCACTAGTAAAAATCATCATCAAAACCGCTGTAATGGGCATCACTTTGTTACGTTCAACGAGAACCTATACCGAACTGTATTTTTTTTTTTAAATTAAACTAATAAAATAAAGAATACCTAGATACTAACAATATATTATATCTATACAAAAAAAAAAAATAATTGTGTGCGTATCAATGTACACACGTTTGAAGTAAAACTTTTTATTATATATTTAAAATTAATTGGTCAAGTGAGGGTTATGAAAAAAAAGTGTGTGTGTACTTATGTACGTACGTAAGAAGTTATACTTATAATAAAACGATGCGCCGATTTAATGGGTAGTGCGCGTCATCTGTAATCAGACCCTTGTAATCATCTAAGCCGAAACTCGATGAGGTTGCGTTGTTTCATTACAGAGTTCCAGTGACCACCTTCCAGCTCCATCATCAGACCCTGGTTACCGTTGATAGACAAACTACTCGTCGAAACGATTCAATCGAGTCCAAACTCGATTGGTTTGCGTCGTTTCATTACATATGTATATATTACGGAGTCCTGAAATATAGTACAATACCATATATGGTCCGAAAATGTGACGATCGTAGTGTGACGATTTTTGATTTTATCATCTATAAAATTTCTCCCATACGTCAATATCAAATTTCACTTCAATTTTTTTTTATTAAAAGTAGATGTTAACAAATGTGCAAAGAGCTTATGATAGAACTCAGTAACCAGAAGAAATTAGGTAAATATGCTGAACCAGGGCTGCAGCTTGAAAATCACCTTATGGCGAAATATATATATTAGACATGGGCGTTTTCGGTTTTTAGATCAAACGGCTACGTAGCCGATATTAAGTTTCCATATCGATATTGAAAACCGTTTTCAGATATCGATATCAGAGTAATATCAGGTGCGTAACGTAAACACAAACCGAAACAAACGGTTGAACACAAAGGTTACAAGTATGCTTAATAAAAAAAATCAAAAAACCCGACTGCGTAAAATACTCTTATTATAAACTAAAAAAAATAAAACAATTTACTAGCTTTCATTTGATACCCATATTGCTACAGTAAGAAAAAAAATTCAACTCCCCCCCCCCTCATTCCGCCATTTGCGTTCGCCATTTTGAAAATGTATATAGCCTATGTCACTACTAAAATTTAGACAAATCCAACGACACCTCATATGTTAAAAACCGTCCAGCCGTTTGGGCTGCAGGGCGTGCCAAAGAAATGGACATACATACATACATACACACATACATACATACACACATACATACATACAGACATACAGACATACGTACAGACATACAGACATACACACATACATACATACATACACTCGAAAAACATAACCCTTCTTCTGTCGCAGTCGGGTAAAAACAGTTTAAATATAAACTATAACAAGTTTAATATCAAATGTTTTGAAAAACTACGTCTTATGGTTATAAAATATTAAATATTATAATAATATTATAGTATTATTATAATTTTTAATATTTTAATATAATAATTATTATAAGGCATACTTCAATAAAACTAAAAATGATTCGTTTCACAAACTTTTTCTTAAATACACACACTATTTTATTACGGAAACTAAATACATAATCATAACCATAAAAGAGTAAAGACTTGACTTTATTGCTTAAACTTGTAGTTATAGTTTGCGATGTATACAGTTGAACACAGAAAACCATATTCGCCTCATCTCTTTTATTCAGTATGAAGTTACCGTTATAAGAAAGAGATGCAGATAATATGGTTTTAGCTGTCGCGCCGCTCTTAGCGTTTGCGCGCCCGTCACCGTTCTTCGGTTTTTAGTTTTTAGTTTCGGTTTCGTGTTCGCGCTCAAGTTTTCGTTGGTTATGTGAAAACGGTTATGCGTTTTGGTATATCGATATGATATGATATGGGTACGCGTAACCGATATTAGTTACGTTTTGATATATCGGTCTCATGCCTAATATATATTCATTCAATTTAATTTAATTTCAAGCTCCAACCCTTCTTATATATGGGGAATAGGCCTTCGCTTAGCAGTGGGTTGTTTACAGGCTGATACAGTACAGTACAGTAAATATGCAATATAAAAATAATATAGAAATTAATAATCATTCGCTTTTGACTCTAGGCGATAGACGGCGTTAATTTTTTGTCTTATCGAATTAAAGATTAAATATTTTGCAGGTGTTCTAGAATATGTACCAAGTACCCGTGGGAAAGGAATGAACCTTGTTTACAAAGGACACACATACTGGCACACCACTTGTAAAACTCGTTGGTATTGTTCGAAAAAGGCGAAAGGTTGTAAAGCAAAAATTCTGACTGCCCCTGATGGGAAATTAGTAGCAGTGATTGAATCTCACCACAATCACCCGCCTCCTACGTTATACAGAACTAAAGATGGAAATATTCTCCGTGTGTGAACAATACTTAAGTTGGTAGTATTCAGTGATGTAACAATTGTCGTCATGGTTATATAAGCATTTGTAATATTTGTGTTATGAGTCTTAAGTACAAAACCTTTTCATATTTTTATAAAATAAAATAATTGAAGTCTATTAAAACAAATTTGATTATTTGTAATCTTATTTATACCTATTTACACAGTTACAAAATAAAATAAAATAAACTTGTGTATAGAATGATAAATAAATAACTTGCAGGCTCAATTGAAATGCATCAAAATGCGCGTGGAAACGGCTTTAGTCTTGTATACGGAGGGTATAAGTTTTCACACATGCATACAAATAACAAGACAAGATGGTACTGTTCGAAGAGGTTCACCGGATGTAAGGCCAAAATTATAACTACACCGAACGGAGAGTTGGTGCAGGTCACTGGCGAACATAATCATGACCCGCCTAATCTTTATAAGACGAATGACGGTAGAATTGTCAGCCTTAAGGTGCCATTCCATTGATGCGGCCCAGAGCAGAGCCCTTATCTACTGGAGCGAAGGGGAAATGTTTTGCAATCCTATTGGTTAATTTTTCTCCGTTTCTTCGCTCCAAATCAATGACCTCGCTTCGCACAATGAACAGGCACCCTTAGTCGCTAATAATTTTGCATTACATAATGCACTATATACGGCGAGTTGCACGAAACCGTCGCTAATTTTCCGTTAGTTAAGTTGCAATTAATCTTAAAATTAGTTGATCTCATGATTAATTTAAAGCTGTTGGAATTAATCATCCGTTAGATAGGTCTTTAATTAAACTAAATTTTTTTGTTATCTTAATCAGATGTACGTTTTGTGCAACAGATAATCACGATTCTTGTGATAAATTAGTTTAATAAACACTTAAATTTTAAATTTGTTTCGTGCAACTCGGCGATAATGGTTTAAATGTATTTCGATGAATGAAAAGATTTGAAGGTGTGGGACAATAGTTTCGGTCTTGGTTGCAAGCAATCATTTGAACCGAGTGGATTAGCAGCCTGTTTTAAAACTTGAGTTAAGATCAGTTAATCGGGTTCTTTCACAGTAAGCACACCAATGCAATCTTATTATATGAATCAATCTGTTTGATTTTTTGACGTATGTATGTAGTGCCACGTTACACTGAACGCTAATTCACAGCGTAGCAAAGCAAAACATAGTTATGAAATACGGAATTAAATAATAATAATCAATTAAGATGTGGTAGTTACGCTGTTAAGGTAAATAAACAGCGGAAAAACTAACGACACGCTATAAATATATGTGAAAAAAATTATTTAATTAAATATAAAGATTAAAATTAAATTAGGTAAATATGCTGAACCAGGACTGCAACTTGAAATGCACTGATTTTTTTTAAACGTTTTTAACCAACCCAACCCAATAAAGGTATCAAAAGTAATATAATGGTGGGGGACAACCTCGAAAAAAAAAACTAACATAATCGATATCAGTTGAAAATTCTACTCTCGAAGTAGTTGACGAATACATTTGCCTAGGAGAAAAGATCCAACCTGGTAGAACCAACTTCGAGAGAGAGGTCAATCATCGAATCCAGCTAGGATGGGCAGCGTTCGGGAAGTTAAAAAACGTCTTTTTATCCGTCATACCTCAGTGCCTGAAGTCTTCGACCAATGTGTGTTACCAATGATGACATACGGACCTGAGACGTGGTCTCTGACTTTGGGCCTTCTAAATAAGCTCCAAGTCTCACAGCGTGCAATGGAGAGGGCTATGCTTGGTGTTTCTTTGCGAGATCGAATCAGAAATGATGAGATCCTTAGACGAACGAAGGTTACGGACATAGCCCAGCGGATTTGCAAGCTAAAGTTGCAGTGGGCAGGGAACGTATGTCGTAGAACTGACGGCCGATGGAGCAGAAAGGTTATCGAGTGGAGACCACGTACCGGTAAGCGCAGTGTCGGACGGCCGTCCACGAGATGGACAGACGACTTGAAGAGAGTCGCCGAAAGCCGTTGGATGGAGGCTGCCTTGAACCGGTCGCTCTGATGGTCGATGGGAGAGGCCTACGTTCAGCAGTGAACATCCAATGGCTTATGTGCTAATAATGATGATGATGCCCCATGTGGCACCATCTGTTAATGATAAAAAACGTTAGAAAAAAATATGGACCGCTTTTGAGCTGCAGCCCTGTTTCGCCATACCTTAAATTAATATATCACCAGAATATATATATTTTTATATATCTAAAATTAAAGAAAAAAAAAAACACTTTTACTGATTATCGACAGAAATCCGAAATGACAACTATTAAGGAGTAAAACGAATGAGGGGTATACTCTACGAAGTAGGTATACTGGTATGTATACGCAAAACGTAATGACTTTATTAATAATTATTATAAACTATGTAAATGCAGAATTAACCCTATTAAAGTAAATATCAGTAAATTAAATATGAGTATTTGAAATTTTTTAAAATAATATATTAATATATTAATTATATAATAAATTAATTACACGTATGGTAATAGATTTATTTCAAATACTTTTTCTATATAATCTATGTTTTTAAATATTTTTATAATATAATTATATAATAAAGAGGTATTTTCAATGTAAGTACACACCACTAAGTATTTTATCTAATTAAAATAATGAGAAAAAAGGAAGAGCATTCAGGGTTTGTTTTTCTACACCATACGTATGAAATCTAAATAATGAAAAAAAAAAATTATTAACGTATAAGATGATTTTTATGATATAATGCCATTTTTAATTTCAGATTGCATAGAATTCATACCGACCAATCGTGGAGACGGTACTCTAATATTACATAAAGGATACACGTATGTCAATGTGTACAAGAACGTTACATGGCAGTGCTCGAAAAGACTGGCTGGCTGTAAGGTGAGGTTGAAGACTACGGCTGACGGGAAGCTGCGGGAAATTAGCGGCGGATGTCACGATCATCCTCCACCGAAAATGTATCGGACATCTGACGGCACAATTATGAGGATCTAAACAGCTCAGACATTGTTGCGCTTTATGTAAATACTTCAATATTTCGTTTTTTTTTTTTTTTTCGTTTTTTTTTTATACCTATTTTAATAAAAAACAAATAAAAAATAATTAACTACAGCGTACGTTATGTACATTGAGAGTTTGATTGTCTAATGTCTTTTTATTATAAAAATATGTGTGTGTCTCATGTTAAAAATTATTCATTTAATTAAAAGTCTAAAAATTATTCGGACGGATTATTCGGACACCCACCACCTCAGTCCCCCGAGATCATGGACGCTGTAAAGGGTCCGAAACGTCGGGAAATAATTTAAATTAAATTGTTAAACAGTAACTTTAAATAAACGCGATAAAATCCGTTTTTAGACTTTTAATTAAATGAATAAAATTCGCGTAAATATAAGAGAACAGTATTAAAAATTATTGTTTAAATTTTAAATAATATAGCATGTTTAAGCCTTTGATTTCAAATTTGATTTTAATGTAACTAACACAAAGCTTTTTAGATTTCATTCATCATTTTACATATTAATGATTGAATCATTAGATTACGTCAGCCGAGTTGATTATTTGAAATTGATATATTTTTCAAAATACTTAGTAATTATTATTATTGGTACTACAGTAATAATAATATCAGCCAATTGGAGACGCGTATCGAATTAATCTTCAACCCTTCTTCAAGGAGATTATTCTCCTTTATATGAGAAGGGTTAGGCACTTGTCCAACATTGGGACATTTACAGGCTGTCTTAGTTCAGTACAGATCAGTTGATTAGAACTTTTATCTATTTGTATGAATGGGCTAATGTAAAAAACGTGGATAAAGTTAAATGTGGTTAAACATTGGCGTAATTACACTCTGTCGTAACTTAGGCTTCGAAATATTACGATATGACTTACGAGTATATAAGCAGAAAAGTATTTATTGTAGATAAATTATTATAATTTATGTATTGAATCATTCTGTTTAATATTTATTTACGTAATTTATAACTTATTTGTAACACATTTTTTTACATATGTCAAATCAGAAACATACTCGGGTGACACCAGTAGTATGCGGCGGATAGGCCGAACGACGCTTTTTATTCCGCGCCTACCCAGCACCATTTCAATCTTGCCGTCGAACCTGCCGCCTATGTGGAACCACATACCAAATATATATAAAGAACCCAATATGTGGATAGTGGAAATTGGTTCGTGCGTTCTGGAATTATAGCGTCAGGAAGGAAAACCCGACTTATTTTTATATTATAGATTTATTAATTACTAGATATATTGTTAATTAATGACATGTTCTTTTTTCTTTTTCTTTTTTTTTTGTAGCTTTAACCAATTTTTTTAAAAGTGAGCATGTTTTTAGTTTCTTTGATTATTTTAGTAAGTTTATTGATAATTGGGCGTCCTCAAATATAATTTGTCATAGTTTGTTCTTGGGGGGCGTAGTGCTATATTATTTCCACTCCTTAGCATCACATCACAGTATTAGTAAATTAATCTGGATAATATTGTAAGTAGAACATAAATAAGAATATTATTTTCAGAATCGTACAGAGTGATTCAGATTGCTGGTACGTTGGGCTCTAAAGTTGTACTGTACAAAAATTACACATTTTCAAACTGCAGACAAATAGGTTCTAAGCGATATATGTCCTGTTCGAGAAGGATAAGTAATAAATGTAAAGCAAGATTACATATAAATGAAGATGGACAAATTTGCTTTGGATATACTGAACATACTCACCCTCCTCCAGTGTTGATAAAACTCCCTGATGGGACATATAGGAGACATTTTAAATAAAATTAAATGAGTAACCGTGTTACATATAAGTAATCTTATAATAAATTGTACATATGTGTAAAAATCTTATCACTAAATGCATATAAAATAATTAAACTGATAGTTTATTTTTTTAAAATATGTATGTATGTAAGGGGGCACCCATTAACTACGTAAGGCGTTTAGGTTTATGGGGGATGGGACTTGTAGTAAGGTTACTTGTAATAAGTCACGATCCCTTTAAGTTGGTAGGATGGGTATGGGCAATCACAGAAAAATATTTTAAAAAATCCATGTTCACCTATTTTAGATGTTTTAAAATTATTATTGCTGAAAAGCCCCCGAACCTATCACTTTAAAGGGCATTAAAAAGAAATCAATTGATGAATATTCGTTAAATCTTCATAGAATGAAAAACAATATTCTAAATAATAATAAATAACAACAAACATAACGATAACTTATTGAATTTTTAACCCTTGACTCACCAAAGTTAAAAAGAGGAAAATAATTAATGTCTTTGTTTTACAAACTTATGACGTACTGAAAAAAAAAATCTATGAACATGTATCTGCGTATTATTTTAAAAGTATCTACACTTCCTAAGCTATCCAAGGAGCTGCAATAACCATAATCAAACTCAAAACTAAAGTCTCAAAATCAAATAAATTGCAAGTAAAGAAGAATAAATAAAAAATCATGTCAGCGACGAGACCCCAATTCAGGTCAATAGGACTTATATACAATTTTTAATTTATCTGTAAAATCGAACGTGTTGAATTGGATGCACTATTTACTTTCATCAAACACACATCTACGTTACATATTTCACAAGTAAACTTATCCATCACTAATATATTAATATTTTCACTATAAATACCAAGAACGCACAAACGAAAAATTCAAAGTGAATTGTCATAATATTACTCCATAGATTATACACTATTCGGATGGCGGTTGCGATAATGCGACCGTTTTTTCACTTGGACTCCTACGTTTGCCTTTACGAATACTTACTTGTTTTTGTATACTGGACACCGATTTTCTTCCTGGTTGTTTGACCTGCGCGTGCATTCCTAGATTTACAATATCTTGTTGCGAGATGTCGGCCTCAAAAGATTCACAACCGTCAACGAGTTGTTCCGAGGTTAATAACCTAGAGCCTCGGCAATCAACTAGTTCTGACGAACCACCTGCGAAGCGTTATTTATATGTGTCGGAAATAAAAGAGATGTGGAATTTGGTAAAAGTTTTTCGTAAGCTTGGGACACGGAAGCAAGCTATTGCTTTCGCCGAGGAGAGAGGCATGATTCCACGTATAAAAATGTGCCACTACCACAAGAAGCCCATGCTTGTGATATTTTCCACAAATAAGACTGTAGGCTCTTTTATGTGTAACAAAGGAGTTTGCAAAAACAAAACTAGAATATCACGAAGCAAGGGGACATGGTTCGAAAACATTAAAATTGAAATTTCACAAGTTTTTTTTTATATTTTGTACGCTTATGCGTCAAAATGGACATATGACATGACAATAAAAGAAGATTTTTCTGAAAGAGAAAACTATTTATCAAGAGGGACCATAAATGACTGGTTTAACTATTGTAGAGAAGAGTATTGTAAATTACAAAATTTATCAAATTGAAAAAGAAACATTTGATGGAAAGATTGGTGGTCCCGGGAAGATAGTTCAAATAGATGAAAGCAAATTTGAGAAACGAAAATATAATAAAGGTATGTTAAATTTATTATTGACAAAATAATCAAATTATGTCGTCTTCAAAACAAATGTTTAATTATATTTAATTCTGTTTCAGGTCAGCGAATTGAAGGTCATTGGGTGTTGGGCATGATCGAAGACGGGAGTGAAGACTTCAGATTGGAAATTTGCCCAAACAATGTTCGGTCCGCAGACGTTTTAATCCCATTGATTAAAAAGTATGTTGCTGAGGGCACTATTATACACACAGACATGTGGCGTGCCTATAACGACTTAGAAAATCATGGATTTACTCACAGACGGGTCAACCACAGTGATCCATAATAGGGAAAATTTCACAGACCTAATATATGAATATTTGAGGAGACGGGAAATAATAAAATAAAAAGAAGACCCGTTTGAAAAATTAATTGATGTCATTAATTATGTATATAAATAATAAATATAATATAATTAATATTATTTCTAGATTTAGTTTTATTTGTATAATGACACAGAAAAAGGAACCTTGCTCACAGAACAGAATCAGCTTATCCCGACTCCAGGTAGTCTTGTCTGCCCCACCCCTAGAGTGTTATTTAGAGGCCAGAGGCGCGGAGGAAGGGCAGCCCCCGCCCGCCGTAACAAAAGGAAGACACCCGGGCGAGCCGAAGCTGCGGAGGCGAGCAATATGTTAGCTCAATGTGTTAGCTACGAGACGTCAGCTCACTCTCAGTTGAAATACATGTCACAACTAGACTGACTTAAAATGTTAGGATTTTTAATAGTTGTTTAAGCCTAGCTGTAGGTTTACTATAGCTAAATTATAAAAACTTGACTGGCGTGAAGTAGGTATTATAGCTGATTCTCACGGTGAGTAAGAAAACTTCATATAAAAATTCCCTCCTTTGTTATTTGCATTCTTAATTTTCTAACACCTGTCATTATTCCTTTAGTCAGCAACGCGTGGGTGAATGTGACTCCTCTAGTACCGCAAGCGCTTATAGATTTATTTATTTATTAAAGGCTCATCATCAACGCATGATATACAGCACAAACTCATTTAAAGTTCATACATCTTATTAAATAGGTTGTGTACCCGCAATTACAGATGGGCACGGGCTCGGAAAGCGCGTAAAGCCGCCGGACCCGGTTGTTATCATAGACATCTGATAACGATCGTTACTAATGGAAGGGAAAGGCTTGTATTAACCTTGTGTCGGCATTCAAGCCGGTACATGAATATCTAATTCATTCAAAAGTTGAGGACAGTCAAGTATACCATTTATTCATCATCATCATCATCATATCAGCCATTAGATGTCCACTGCTAAACGTAGGCCTTCCCTATCGACTTCCAGAGCGACCGATTCAAAGCAGCCTCCATCCAAGTTTCCGGTTGTTATAGGAAAATTGTCCGTCAACCTGCAGTAAAGCAGCGTGATAAATTAATCTCCAACTCTTTTCCTCTATATTTAGTAGAAGCCTTTGCCCAGCAGTGGAATGTTTACAGATTGATTCAGTTCAGTTCATTTGTCGTATTATACTTTTAGCTGTTTGTCGTTTTTCGTTGAACACGTATATCAACTGATTCGCTTTGTCGCAGTGGACGCTTATAACATATTAGTTAACTGCCATTCTCTGCCAAAACTAATACTATGTAATGCGGGCTAGTACACACTTCATTTCAATGTTTTTCTTTAGCACTGTGTATTCACTTCCATAAAACTTATTTATTTTTAAACTAAGTAAATACATAAAGTTCTTAAATTTTGAGCTTACAAAAGTAGATTGTTAAAGTCTAAATTATAAATAGTTTAATATATAAAGTTAAACATTGACAAAAACATGGATCATAAAATAATACTACGATGAACGACTGACAACTAGATTTGGCACAAAAGCTACAGGGATGTTATTCGCGTATTAGATTATATATATTTATTTATTTTAACTAGATATATAGTTTATTAAATGTATGTTTTTTTTTTCATTTTTTTTTTGAATTATTATTTCATATTAATTTTTTTTTTTTTTTTTTTTTTTTTTTTTTTTTTTTTTTTTTTTTTTTTTTTTTTTTTTTCGCAGGGGAATCCATTTACGGATGATATCCAGAATGCCCGGGTCGGCAGTCCTAGACCTATGTCGGACTCGGCACTTTGGGAGTGCAATACCGTACTAAACCCCTGCGGGAGCCTTCAGCCGCTTTAATTGGAGGGTCCCGGATCTGCAGGCAACAGGATCCCTCCAGCGACAGGCTGGCCTCGGCGAAAAGGCCAGACTTCTCCTCCATGGGGACTGTCCGGCTCACCTCTGAACAGTCCCGACGACGCCGTATCTAGTAGGACCGGGTTCCCATCCCGGCCCGATACGGGCACAGGGGCGTTACTGGAGGCGCATTAAGTAGCGCCTCCTACGCACCCCCATTCGTCGCCCGCGGATGGAGGCCACGTCGGCGGCCTCCTCTCTCACCCGCTCGTCGGCCTCCTTCTGGGACATTACTGTCTCGCAGAAGGAGACCATCGCCTTCCAGGACTCGTCGTCACCGAGCATCGCGGTGATGATGCTCGGGAGCGACAAGTCCCCTCCGAGGACCGACGTCAGACCTTGACGCAGCACCGCCCATCTCGGGCACACCTCGAGGGTGTGCTGGGCAGAGTCCACCGCCGCGCCACAATCGTGACATTCAGTCGTCGGCTCCCTCTGGGCCGTCCGACACAGGTAGTCACCAAAGCAACCATGCCCGGTGAGAACCTGCGTCAGACGGAAGGTGAGGGGCTTGCGTTTTCGACGCATCCACCGCTCGAGGACCGGGCGAATGGCAGCCGTTACGCGTGTGCCGTACGGCTGCCCCGCCAGGTCCTCCCCCCACCTCCGCATAAGCGCTTCCTGCCCTATCCGACGCACCCGTAGGATCCCGTCCAACGTAGGGTTCTCACCAAGAGCCCTCCTACCCGAGACGTATGAGTAGGTCTCGGCAAGAACCTCCGCCACGAGCTCCCACGGGGGGTCGCCGGCTAGAGCAGTAGCTGCAGCCCACGATACCGTACGGTACCCCCGAATCACCCTCACCGCGATTGTTCGCTGCGCAGTGCGCAGCGCCGCCTTATTTTTCGCGGTGAGGCGATCCGCCCAAACCGGGGCACCGTACGTCGCCATACTCCGGCAGACTCCGGAATACAGCTGCCTGCAGGCGGCGCTGGGTCCTCCGAGGTTCGGGAGAAGTCTGCCCAGTGCACTCGCCACCTTCACAACCTTCGGTCCCACCATCGCAAAATGTGGACCGAAGGTCCACCCTCCGTCAAGGATGAGTCCGAGATATTTTATTTGAGGGCTCATCCTGACCCTCCCCTCTCCAATCTGAAGGGTAGCCCCCGGTGGAGGTCCCTTACGGCCGGTCCCGCGGAAGAGCAGGGCTTCTGTCTTGTCAATCCTGACACGAAGCCCTAAACTCTTTATACGGCTGATCACGAGGTCGAGTCCGACCTCGGCCAGCCGCGCCGCCTCCTTGTAGTTTCGTCCCCGGGAATAAACGAGGGTGTCATCTGCGTAGCAGATGACACCCATCCCAGGCAGAAGACGGCCTCGCAGGACCCAGTCGTACCCGATGTCCCACAGGATCGGACCCAGAACTGATCCCTGCGGGACACCGCAGCCGACTCGCCACCACTCCACGGACCCCGACCGGTTCTCGAGGCCTACCCTCCGATCGGAGAGGTACGCCTCCAACAGCCTCCCTAGATACGGGGGCACTCCGAAGTATTTTAGTGCCTCCCGTATCACCACGTGCGGGAGACTGTTGAAGGCGTTCGCGATGTCTAACGACACCGCGACCACTACCTCCCTCCCATTTTCCGCCTCAGCCGTCACCGCCCGTAGACGTTTGAGGGCGTCGACGGTCGACCGGCGTGCTCGGAACCCAAACTGGAATTCTGATAGTCCAGGTCCCGAGCCCTCCTCCAGGTGCTGAACGAGCCGGGAGGCCACTATCTTCTCCAAGGCCTTCCCAGCTTCGTTCAGCAGCACCACCGGTCGCACCCCCGAAGCCGAGTCCGGGGTCCGCCCTGCCTTAGGAAGTAGGCAGAGCCGACCCTCCTTCCAGGCCCCCGGGAACTGGCCACACTGCATGCAGCGGTCAAACAGCTCCCGGAGGCTGTCGCCGAGGTGCCCGAGAGCAATTGCAAGGACTCTCCCGTGCACCCCGTCTGGACCCGGCGCCCTCTTCTTACTCTGGAGGCGGGTAATCACCGCCTCCATTTCAGCCTCTGTGACGGGTGGCGGAACACCCTCCTCCTCGTCCGGCGTCTGCCGAGCCATTCTGGGGGGCACGAAGTCCTCGGGTTCGTCGGGAAAGAGTTCCCCGACGATCCTCCCCAGTTGGTCCGGTTGCAGTGTTTCGCTGATGGGGGCCGACTGGGCGCGGAGCTTGTTCCGCGCCCAATTATACGGTCGGCCCCAGGGGTCTCTCTCCAGACCCCCAACTAACTCCAACCAGGCCTCCTCCTTGGCTCGGCATATGGCCTGCCGCAGGGTCTTCGTTTTCTCCACGTAGATCCTGCGCAGCCTGTCGTCCCTGTCCACGTCCTGGGGGCGTCTCCGCCTGCTCCGGGTATATTGTCTCCTGGCCCCGTTGCAGGCGGCCCGGAGACCGGCTATTTCAGCTGACCACCAGTAAAGTGCCCGCCGCGGGGATGGACGCTTCGCGGGTGGCATGGCCGCTCTGCAGACAGCAGTGAATGCGTCGCAGAGCCGGCTAGCCGCCTCATCCACCCCAAACTCCGACAGCGGCGGGAGGCTCCAGCGGCCGACGATTGCGGCCTCCTCTGCCATTTCCCGGTCGAGCTTGGAGAGTGCCCAACGCGGAAATTGGCTACGCCCCCTGGACGACGTTGACGACGACGATGACGCCAGACGGACAGGAGCTGGAGACACCTCGAACCTTATGTATCGATGGTCCGAAAGAGTCTCCACCTCCGTCTCCACCCTCCACTCCTCCACTCTGCGTGCGATGGCTGGCGTGGCGAACGTGACGTCCACCACGGAACCTCCCGACCATCGCACGCACGTCTGGACTGCCCCCACATTGAGTAGGCACAGTCCGGCAGCTAGCGCCCACTCCTCCACCTCCCTTCCTTTTGGGTTCGTAACTGGGTTACCCCAAGCCGTGGACTTGGCGTTGAGATCGCCGGCTACGAACACCTCGAGGGGAGCTAGCTGCCCCACCAGTGGCCCCAGAACGTCGAGAAACCGTTCCAGAGCCGCCAGGTCACGGTTCGGGGAGAAGTAAACTCCGACGAAAGCCACCTCTCCCCAAACCGCCGCCACGTACCCGCGGCCCTTCGCCTTGACAACGAGGGGGGGGCCGGCTCCAGGCCTCACTACGATCGCCACCGATTCCTCGGTGTCCCCCGCCCAGTGTGAGCTAGGGGGCACGGCGTATGGCTCGGCGACGATCGCAACGTCAATACACCACTCCGCCATGGACTGCAGGAAAAGGTCCTGGGCCCCGGCGGAGTGGTTAACGTTCGCCTGGAGGACGTTGAGATGCCTGGGCATTATTCGGCCATCTCAGCGTCTGCTGCCATCACTCGGTTCCCCCCTAGAGGTGTTTGCGGGGGGAACTTCCCGCGGGTTGATGGGGGCTTACATGCTATACCCCCCATCACGTGGTCTGCCGGCCTACCGGCGTCCGCACATACCGCGCAATGAGCAGCGGCCGAACATCCGGCGGCTTTGTGGCCTGACTGACCGCAGCGATAGCACAGCGTGCTGCGGTCAGTGCCACCTGGGCACGCGCTGGCGACGTGCCCTAGTCCCAGGCATCGGTAACAATGCCTGGGACGCGCCTGTAGGAGGTGGACACTTACTTTGGTCCACCCCACCGCTATGCTCCCGGCCTGCAGCAACTTTCTGGCAGCCGCCGCCGGGAGCTCAATGTGGGCCGACCCCGGACCCCTTTGCCCCACGCGGATGTTCCGCACGAGGACCTGCCCTGTGGAACAGCCTCCCTCCTTCGCCACCGCGATTGCTAGCCGTTCCGATGATACCGCGTCGCTCAGGCCTGAGATTCTTAGTTCCGCCTTTTTCTCAGGCCTGAGCACCTCCAACTCCTCCGCCAGGGCCTCCTTTAGGCTAGCGGCTAGAGCATCTGCTTTCTCTCCACTCGTGGAGCCGGGAACCTCGATTAAGCGCGCCCCGGTTGCCGACTGGCGGATGCGGAGCGGGCCGATTCCCAGCTCCTTGAGGTCGACGCTCATCTCGGCTTATAAGAGCGCCGACCCGTACGTGGCTCCCCTAGCCGCTGCCTCCGGCCGTAACTTAAGTATTACGGCCGCTGAGCGGGGGAGCACCAACTTGGGCTTTGAAGACCCCTTCTTTCCCGGCTGCGCTGGAGCAGCCGGTTTTTTCGGTGCCGCGGTCTTCGCCGGCGGCGCTGAGGTTGTCTTCTTTTTTGGTGCCGACTTGCGGCGGACGACCTCAGTCCAGCTAGCCGCCGGCTCCGCCTGTGACTCGACTACTTGGGGGACCGCTTCCTTTGAGGTCGAGGGGCCAAACGCTGTCCACTCCACCTCCTTTCCCCTTCCCTTCCCCTTGCCCTTCCCCTTGCCCTTCCCCTTTCCCTTGCTCGCTGCTTGGGGAAGGTCGGGCAACTCCTCCCGGCTCGCCTGCGCCACCTCGTTTGCGCTAGGAGCCGTCGACCCTTTGCCCTTTTCCGCCAGCGCTGCCCTTGTGGCACGCGCCAGCGGTGCACTGTCTCCAGCCAGAGGAGGGCGGCAAGGAGGGGCAGCTGGGAGCTGGAAAGCCGCCAGGCGGCCATCGAGGACGTTGCCGACCATATTCGCGAATTCGTGCATAAGGTCGGCATTACTTTCCTTGTTTGAGGGTTCAGCCGCCTTTTTGCGGCTGTCCTCAAACTCCCTCCTGTAAGCTCTGACCTCCTCCCGTACCAAATCCAACTCCCGCGAGAGCCGGCTGTTGTCGGCTCTCAGTCGGCGGACCTCGTCGGATTCGGTGCGAGCCACCAGGGACTCCAGCACCTCCCTGATGGACCCGGCGGCCCTCCTTATCTTGGCGGAGTATCCACCCTTCAAATTAACGGACTTGCCGGTCAGGCCGAGGATCAGATTTAAATTGGCCTCTGACGCCGCCATCAGCTCCTCGGCCCCCCGCCTGTGCACGTCCTCTAATTCGATGGGGACTTCCTCCGTCAGACCCCCCACCTCCTTCTGCTTGCAGAAGGCCCTCCTCTGAAGGGCCGCCTCGAAGCCGTCCTCGCGGTCACGCTCCACGCGCTCCCGCAGAGCCGCCCTGGCGCTGGTCAGCGTTGGCGCCCTTCCTCTTTTAGCCGCTGAGCGGGTTTTACCCGCTGCGGCTACTCCCGCCCCCGTCTCCGTGGCGGAGCCCTCCGAGCCCCCTGAGTAGAGGCGCTTTCGCCCCAGATCCGTCTCAGACAGCGAGGTGATGGAGATGTCCTCCAGTATCTCGACTACCTCTCCTTGTGGTTGGCCCTGAGAAGGGCCGTTGGGTTGGCCCTGAGAAGGGCCGTTGGGTTGGCCCTGAGAAGGGCCTTTGGGTTGGCCCTGAGAAGGGCCTTTGACAACACCTCCTATGCTCTCGCGTAGAGGAAGCATCGCAACACTTTAGTCACAAAGACAAGACACTCTAAAACACACAAGTATAGTTTACCGCGTTCGGTCACCTGCCTGCCACCTGCGTTACCGGGGTCAGGTCAGGGTCCAGGGGAGACGACGTGGACGTAGCAATAAACACTTGTGGACTCCCCCTATTTCATATTAATGGTGTAATGTTCTTTAACCATTTTTTTAATTTAGTAAATAATCATTAAGTAGTAAAAATATAGATAATACATATAAATAATCATATAATAGTAAAATAAATAAAAAAATAATAAAGAGTAAATTAATCTGGATAATATTGTAAGTAGAACATAAATAAGAATATTATTTTCAGAATCGTAGAGTGATTCAGATTGCTGGTACGTTGGGTTCTAAAGTTGTACTGTACAAAAATTACACATTTTCATTCTGCGGCCCTAAGAGGTCTAAGCGATATGTGTCCTGTTCGAGGATGAAAAGGAATGAATGTAAAGCAAGATTACATATAAATGAAGATGGACAAATTTGCTTTGGATACACTGAACATAATCACCCTCCTCCAGTGTTGATAAAACTCCCTGATGGTACATATAGCAGAAAAACGAACGAGTAACCGTAGTCCATATAAGTAATCTTATAATAAATTGTACATATGTGTAAAAATCTTACCACTAAATGCGTATAAAATAATTAAAATTATAGTTTATTTAATAAATAATTATGTAAGATGTGAATATATGTAAATTACACAGACGTGTAAGAAACAAGTGGAGGGTAAGATCACAATATCTATACACAAAGTTAACAGAATATACGCAACTGGATGTAACATTATTGGGGATTTGATTTGTTTTTTAAAATGTAACAACAGAAGTTGATCAAATTATAAATTTCCGTTAAAAAATTAAGAAATCCGCCAAGCGTTACAAGAGAATGACGTCACAATAGAAATTTTGTAGTACAATTTTTTAATACTATTCGATAATAAAACATAAAAAACGTGTTAAAATGGCTGCACTTGCAAAATTATTAAAATGAATCGCTAACTTAAGAAATTTGACTCGGCTTATCGATGCAATATAACTTTAGAAGACAAAAATTTATCGATTTTAAAATGATTTACTTTAGAGAGTGCCCTCAGGAAGTTTATAATCTTGTTCATTCTTCACATATCTGCCACAAAAGTGTGTGATGCCATGAACAGTCGATTATAGTTGACATCAAACATAATTGCATGATGTTTTTGACGCTGACAGTCAATTATAGGAACAACCTTTTATTCGTTGTTGGTTACCTTCAAACGAAGGGTGAAGAGGCTTCTTTTTAGGCAAGCAACTTCAGTTTTAACCTCACCTTTGCCTTCTTATAGTCAAAATAATGGTTTGGTGCTAGTCTACATTATATAAAAAACCTTAATATGATGTTTTTCAGATATTTTTTTCATATTTTTTAATATATTAAATTACCAAGAACAATTTTAACCTATTTTTCCTCACCAGGTAAATCAGAAGGCATTGATTTTCTTCAGCATTATGAAAAATATAAACAAGAAAATCCGGAAAAGTTCGAAAATAAACCGGAAGAACCGGAAAAAAGCCCGTACGAACGTGCTCGCAAAATACTTAGCTCATTTCTATCGTCTAAAAAGTATTAAAAAAAGAAAACGACGTAACTATATACTAATACACAAACAATATTAGAATTTATCATCTTTAAGCGTATACTATTATTATCTATAGTAAAATAAAACCCAGCCTCCTAACCATTGCTTCATACATCTTAAATTGACATTTGGAACTCACAAACGACGACGTCTAGTAGTCATATCCAGTGTAACCTTTGAATCAATGTCACTAGATAGTATTATATAATTAATATGTAAACTTAATACACTCTTGCAACACTGTCAGTTAAATAAAGAATTTACCAAGGTGTTTAACTGCTTTAAACATTTGTGTTTTTTTTTTTTAAATACATACCGTACTTATACGTTTACACGATTTTAATCCTTAGTATTTAGATATGTATGTAGGTACTAATAATCTGAAGTCAATCTTTAATGTCTTAGTGTGTAGTTGTGTACTTTACCTATACCCGTATCCGTGTGAAGCCAGGTGCATCACTAGTATAGTATAGTAAATTTATTAACAGTTTTGAAATTTACATTAGAAAGAAGTAGAATTATTAGTTTATGTATTATTTTCAAAAGAGTAACTGCGGAGTTTTATGCCGATTCTTCTGTGCAGAATCTACATTCCGAATTGATGGTAGTTTTACTTTTACAAAATTAATAATCATTTTAAAGTTTTAATTTGTAAAATGACGATTCGAAGGTGCTCGTGGGGCTTATTTGAATAAAGTTGTTTTTGGTTTTGATTTTAATAATTAATTATTCACTTCTAAAAAAATAATATGTGCTTATTTAAAATATTCAATGGTGTTTTAATGTAATCAATCATTTAGTATTGTATTCATTAGTATTTGAGATTTAAATGCGTAAGTCATCAGACATTCAAACGTTACGCTTATAAAATATACTATTATAGATTTTACAAATATGGATGTTAAAACATTACTAAAGCGGTTTAATGTGAAAACGTTCAAATATTAAAAAAAAAATTCTTCACATTGTCGAGGTTAGCTATTATAAGAAACATTCAGGTTACGACGAATCAACTACTGTCTAACGCAGATTATAATTTTACTTGTCGCAAACTGTTTGTAAGACATTCTATTGACAATCTGCTTGTTTTATAATGCTTTATTTAAATAGTGTGAAACTACCGCCAATGTGCCAAATTTTCCTAAAATCGACTGTATTTTTTTTTTTATTAATAGGTATTTGTGAAAACGAAACCTTATACATTTCTTATACATAAGTACTGGTTTTTTAAAAGCGTATTTTTAATTATGTGTAACAAATATTAAAGAGCGAGTGATTGTGCGATTATGTAAATAATTAAGTATGTATTTTTTATATAAGCAATGAGCTTTGTATTTGTGCTTTAAACATGAGCCATTTGTTATAAACGTAATGGCATAATTTTATGAATCTTAAATTATTACAGTAATTATAAGACGTTTAGACATCATTCAGCTTAATAAAATATTGTGAAATTTTTACACCCCTCGTAGATAACTTGTTTCCTCTAAGTCTATATTAATTAGGATCCTAATGTGCACCTAAGACTAACTATTCAACTTGACTACAGGCAATAGAACATATCTTGTACGCGGCTGACTTGGACATATAAACATTCTCAAAAAATCAATCTTTAGTTATCACTTTAGCTGCGTTTCGTTAAATCAGTGACGAAAGACCGAAGCATTTTTCTTCTCTACACGTATCGTACCTTCGTTCTTAAATGCATTTTATTGCCTCCGATCCAGCCAGTGTTTGTGTAAGGCGGTGATCAATTGTTAACCAGCCTTTTTGCGAACTACTTAAAAAATAAATCTTTAAATTCATCGAGCACGTCATTTTTCTGCACATGCTCTCATAGCCGTCAGTCTGCGGTGGATCTAAACGTGACAACCGAATTGTTTGATCTCAATGTAATTGTGTATCAGAATTTTTATAAATGGTATTTATGCTGTAATAGCATGGTTATATACTCCAATATTTATGACTGTTTTAATTATTTTTATGGATTGAGGTAAAATTGTTTACTTTGTTTTCCTGTGATAGAAATTATTTTTACTGGAAAATTAACGGTTTTCTTTATTGTTATAAAATTTATATATTTTTTTTTTATAAGTTGTATTTTTATTGTAGTTGTTTTAATAAATGGGATAAAATAAAGCGTTTAAAAATATTTTATCTTTATATTATGCTATATAGTATATCCGATAAAAGTATGTAAGAGAAGTAATAGTATAATTTTTTTCTTTCAGAATACGAAGTCATGAAATTAGTAAACGGGAAAAAAGTCATAATGTATAAAAAACACACTTTCTCCTACCAAGGCACGCAAGGCAAGTCGACGAGTTACTTGTATTGTTCGAGAAAATTCAGTGCGAAATGTCCGGCTAAACTGAGATTGAGCCAGAATGGCACAATTATTTTGGCTCAAACTGAACACAGTCATGATCCACCGTTTTACCAGAAGTGTACTGATGGATGCTATATTAAAATTTCTTAATAATATCGTTAGAGCTATTTTTACACATTCTATAACTTTAGCTAATTTATCAGAATAATTTAATTAAAAATATGTGGTTTGACTAAAGACTAGTTGTACAATTCATTAACTTCCTTCGATAAATAATAACTTATTAGTAAACTGGACTTTAAAAAAAGTTGCTTGTTGTGTAAATTATATTTGATATATTTGAAGATTATTATTTTATTATTTTTAGAATATTTTATTAAATTGTAATGTAATATTTTGACATTTCATGATTAATACTACACGAATGTCCGATTCCGGTCGGTAGGATATAAATGTTCAAATCGAGCGGGGTGGCATTCTTAGACTAGTTCCCAGAGAGTTAACCTTCTATCAGAGTTCTGAAGATTTATATACCATATATACTGTGAAATATCGAATTGTGGAAAGGAAATATATAAAGTATGTAAATAAATGATTTCCTCAAGAATCATTTATTTACATTATTTATACCGTTGTTTGAACTTTAGGCCATCACAAAAATATTATCAGATAAAAGTTTATGATATTTTTTTCCTTTTTTAACATCAAACTCCACTTTATTCCAAAGAATAGAATAGACAGAAACTTCGACCACTGTCATTTACCACCAGTTTACTATAAAACTAAAAATGGGCTTAATATTTATGTATATGTAAAGATAAATGATTCAGTTTTTGATTGTAAAATAATCAATAATACAGTTTTTTTTTTTTATATAAAATTGCACCTTTCCTTTTTAGATAGTACCTATAAGGATTTTAACAATTATCATTTAAAATCTGCCGAAAAAAATTTAAATTAAATAATTCGCCTAATTATTAAATAAATTAAATTCGCCGATATTTATTAATTAAATTAAATTAAATTCGCTGAATACTTATATTCAGTGAATTGGCTAAGTAATGCTTTTATTCCGCGTCTACCCGCCATTGTTTCAAATCGCCGATTTAGTATATACTATAACTTGATGCCTTCCGTGTGCAATATTTACTATTTATTCGTTAACATACTGTAATAATAATGTTTCTAGTTTTATTAGTTTTCTACTTCTGAACTGTCTCTTGTTACTTCTCTCTACTGTTCTTTTTGCTCTACAACTCTCTCTCTTCTACTGCTCCTGTGCTTTAGTGTGTGTTGTGTTCTATTATACATCTCGTTTATCATTTGTGAATTCTTCTTTTTAATCGACACGAACACATATGTAGGGTACCTATTTATGACAATATTTCATGCGAAAATAAAAGAATACCAATACCTACAAAACTTCAATCTCTAGGCGTCCCGTTAGCACTAGATTTATTTGTCCGTTGGTTATTTTGAGATCCCGATATCTCTGTACTATTGCAAGTGTCATCTTAAAACTTAGATTATATATTAAGTATAAAATGAACAAATAATAACGTCTGTGTTTATATTTTAACTTGTTTGAAATAAAACTGACTTCGTTTTTATTTTATTTTTATTTTAAAAGACAACTTAATATTAGTTTTTACATTGACTGATTGTAGTTTGGCTCGCTAGAAAAACTTAAAGTTGCATTTGTGTTATCAATTTGCGAAAAAAAAACACACAAGAGTGGCAATAAATATCAAACTGCAAGTATAATGTATATTACTACAAACAAACATACATTACATAAACATAAACAATTATTATGAACCTATTCTGAAAATCTGTACGAAGCTTATGATATCTGAGTTAGAATTTCTATCGATCGTTATTTCAACGGGTTAGCTTAATGATCGAGTTAGCTGATGCAAAGATACTGAGAAAGAAAATAATACAATTATATACTAAAGTAAACTACATAAAATTCTTATTCGTGTATTAAAGTCATAATTCATTTTATGTTTAGACTTTAAAACTGGTTTCTATCTAAAAACAATTATATGGATTAAATTTACTTTTATGATGAAGTGCTATGAGTTTTTACTTTAAGTAAATTTGAAATTTACTTAAAGTTAAAAAGTTTTTGTAAACATTAAATAATATTTTAAGTCGATAATTATATATGTATAATAATAAGACTTTGATCCTGTTACAATTTTATGCATATTACTCTTACTCATACAATATTGATTTACTTAAACCAGATGACGTCATTTTATCATTTTAAGACGTTTTTCAAATAGTTAAAGTGTGCCTTGATTTTTATTCCAGGTAAAGGATTTTACAAAATTTTCACCCTTAATGGAATAATGAGGAAGGAGAAGCGATTGTGCAGTTTCAGGAATTCTTGGATATGTGAATTTCCATGGATTGAACCCTTGGAGGAAAAGGACAAAGTGTATTGTAAGTTGTGTAGACGAGTGCTAGGTATCGGTCATGGAGGAATTAATGATATAGAAAGGCATAGAAAAACTAATAAACATTTAAAAAAAGAATTAGAATATGACAAATGATTTTTTTTATTCATATTTGAAATTGTTAATTTTTTATAAAAACAGTTTTTGCAGAAATAAATATGTTTTAACTTGTTAATCTTAATTTAGTTTATTTTGTCCTTTCGAGTATTTAACAAATTATCCCTTTTGTGTGTCGACTAAAACACTTTTCTGTCTTTAATTTTTGTTTTAGGTGATAATATTTTTGATTATTATTGTCGTCAGCTTGTTAAGTATTGTTTGTATATGTATTTATATATATATATATATATATATTATGTATATATTGCTCATGTATTTAATATAATTATTCTTACGAATTTTTTTTTGCCTTTCAAACTAAATATATTTTCTCAATTTCCAATTTTTGCACACCTACTAACTTTCGCTCTTGTACCTACGTCCTAAGGTTGGCTGGTAGAGAATGCTTTTAGCATTAAGCCCGCCTTTTGTACAATTCAATTTTGTGTTGTGCAATAAAGTATAAATAAATAAATAAATAAATAATATATTATAATTTGATGCATAGAAACTAGAAACAACATACTCTTATAATGTTGTTTCTAGTCAGGCTCCGCATCCATGACAGCGTATCTCACGCGGTAGTAGCGGATAAGCGGTAACAAGACACGCCAACACCTTTTTCTATTACGCTGACGACGGAGACGACGCAATTAGCAGGTTCATCAGCTGAGCGGTGGGTGCCTCGACGAAGACTGTCTTGGAGCACAGCGTAAAAACATTCATTCACAAACGTGACACTTCGAATGCGAGGGCTATGCTTGAGATGTTGCGGGTTGATGCAGGGCCCAGGTCTTTAGAGAGATAGGAGATAGGAAGACAATGTAATACGACAAGTCTATGCATATAAATAAATAAATAAATAAATATGTTTAACATACACACGGTCATCTGTTCCTAAGGTAGGCAACTTAATGCCTGTGTTTTAGGTAACAGTTGACTGTTATACATATTTTTTTAAATAAATATAATATAAAACATAGGTATATAAATAAATACATATTACACCCAGACTCGGGACGGGAATCGAACCCACAACCCTGGAGCAGAAAACAGGGCCGCTGCCAACTGCGCCACGGGCCACGGGCCAGTCAATAAATATTTATTTATTTATTTTTAATTATGTTGTATATGAACTATTTTTTATTAACACTTACTATTAAAATAAATCTTACTGTTATAACAAATATGTTTGATAAATAAACAGTAGGGTTTCAAGATAATGGAATCGTTGTTATTTATCCAAAACATCATTTTCATCATTACATTCATTAAATACATATCAAATAATTAGTATAATTGGTTATAACATGAATAAAAATTAAACCTGCTTATAATATTTCAGGGAAAATACAGTACTGGCCAACATCGCGAGGGAACATACCAGTGTATCAAAACTACACATTTTCATTTAGAGACAAAAGACATTTGCACTGTTCTAGGAAATTCAGAGGTAAATGTAATGCAAAGTTGGTGGTCGATCTTGACGGTAATATATTAGACGGAAATTTTGACCACTGCCACCCACCACCGGTATACTATAAAACCAAGGATGGGATTTATTTGAAACTCAGTTGAATGATAATTATTCCAAACTTTATTTAGAGTTACTAAAACAATGTAAATGCAAAATGACCAACAGAGTTCATTTAAGTAATAATTAAATATAATATAGTTTGACCTAAATTATTTCTGCGGACACTAAATGAATTTTTTGATTAATAATTTTGTAAATAAAAAACTTCGTAAAGTTAAGAATAAGTAAAATGGTTAAAATTAAGAATTAGTTTGGATTAGTTCAAATAAGCTTGATCTAAAATTAGACTTCACCCGTAAAATTATTATATAATTAAATAATATAAATTACATGTACCTACTTCTTTTACAATAAATAAAAATAATTTCTAAAAAAGTATTTATTTTAATTATTTTTCTTGTTCAAGAACGTTTGTAATTGAATAGGAAGCTTTATGGAAATCATAGAAAGTCTACACGATCTTCTCATGTTGAATTTAAAAACCATTAAATAAATGAGTTTAAGGTAGAATTGTAGATATTGTTCTGAGGTACGAGTGAGCTCAAGTGGTAGACTATTTGTACTATCTGATAGTACAGTTGGCATATATTCGTAGCTAATTCAAACAAGTACCAACCACTCTTAATAGAAAATCAGCATAAACTAGTAGCAACGTATTTGCAGTTCGTCTATTGCTGAATGTGTTTATATGGTAATAATAACTTAACATCAGTTGGACCACCTGTTGATTGCTGGTATTTTCATAATTTTGGCATTATTATTTTTTTATATTTAACTCCATGGTAACACTTGCCTTTATATCATCAATCCAGTTATCCAATTCAGTTGTCTTATTGAGTATACATGAGTAGGGTATAAAAAGATGTGTTTAAATTGTTAAAACTTATTAACAACTTTTTTAATTAAAAGTCTAAAAACGGATTTTATCGCGTTTATTTAAAGTTACAGTTTAATAATATTTAATTTAAATTATTTCCCTACGTTTGGGACCCTTTACAGCGTTCATGATCTCGGGGGACTGAGGTGGTGGGTGTCCGAATAATTATTCGGACATCAATAATTTAAATTAAATATTGTTAAACTGTAACTTTAAATAAACGCGATAAAATCCGTTTTTAGACTTTTAATTAAATGAGTAAAATTCGCGTAAATATAAGAGAACAGTTATTAACAACTTTTAGATATATTATGTAGTCTTTCTTTCTTTTTAGAAGTACTGTGCTATTAAACAAAAATAAAAAATAGAAACTAAAACGTTATAATATCCATTAAATTTCAGGTTACATAAAATATGAAATACTTCCAACTATTAAAGGAAAACAAAATATTATTTTAGTGGAAGGATATTCATTCTCCATACAAGGCGGGAACCCGAACACATTCTATTGCTCGAGTAAAAGCAAACTTGGCTGCAAAGCTAGGCTCGGATTCAAGAATCACGTCATCACCAAGTATTACCTGTTTCATAATCATCCGCCACCACTTTTGGAAAGGGCTTTTGACGGTTCACTTATTAAAATTAATCGATATATCGTAAGATAAACCAGTATTTCTATCGTGTACCTAAACATAGGGCTTATAATTGTATGCTCATATTAAACGACCTGCGCTTCCTTTCCTCGTTATCGTAAAGTCTTGCTCGACCGCTGCGAGGTATGGCGATGTTTTATTGAATACAATCTCCCTCGAGGAACAAGATTTTGTAACGTAAAATGAATTGTTAAAATCGATTGGTAACAAATGGTTTAGCTTTTTCGTTATGATATACGTCATCAACCTTGTCACAACCATTGATTTTCGTTCGTCGAAACGTTTTATTTCTGTAGTGATGTATTTCTTCATGTAGATTTAGGGGAGAGTTGGATATTACCGAGCCCCTAAGAACTTGGACCTATAATTCGGAGAAGGTTCGATATATATATAAAAAAATGCAGTAAATAGTACAGAATTTATTTAGCTATGCATACAGCACGGCAAAATATTTTAAAAAATAAACGAAAATTAATTATTGCAAAATAATGAAAAAAAACAGGAAAGCGTGGTATTATCAGACTGGTCTGATAATATTGTGCCAAGGTTTGATAAAGCCGGGGCCATAATAATTTCGTGAATTTCTATCAGTAAACTTAGAATTTAAAAAAGATGCAACGTTGAATAAACTCGTTCGTAGAAAAAAAAAGCATAGACTCCTTTCTATACCTAGATATATTATTTTACGACTAGATTAATTATCATAACTATATCAGCCATTGGATGTCCACTGCTGAACGTAGGCCTCCCCCCATCGATTCCGGTTCAAAGCAGCCTCCATCCAATGACTTCCGGCGACTCTCTTCAAGTCGTCTGTTCATCTCGTGGATAGCCGTCGGACACTGTGCTTGCCGGTACGTGGTCTTCACTCGAGAACCTGTCTGCTCCATCGGCCGTCAGTTCTACGAGCTATGTGTCCTGCCTATTGTCACTTCAGCTTGCAAATCCGTTGGGCTATGTCGACAACCTTCGTTCGTCTGTAGATCTCATCATTCCTTATTCGACCTCGCAGAGAAATACCAAGCATAGCCCTCTCTATTGCACGCTGAGCTTCAAGAATTGAGTTTCGACGACATGGACATTCGACATGATTTTTATCTTGTTCATATTCATTATAAGCCCCACCCGTGAGGAAGTTGAGGATACTGAGCATAATACCGAGGTCCTCCAGGGATTCTGCCATAAGCACGATATCGTCGGCAAATTAGCGTCGTACACGGGGAGAGGTAGACGACTCGGGCTGTGATCTTTAAGGACTGGATAGCGCAATTAGCGTTTAGTTTTTGAAATATGCTAGGGCGTGGAATTATCAAACGCGCGGTATTATCCAACTCTCCCCTACAATATTTTCTTAAGCTTTAAATCACCTGTTGTGAACGATATTTTAAGGCCTAAATTTAGGCGCTTGTTGTGATTTTTTTTTTAAATAAATACGAATATATAATTTATTTTCGTTAGTATTATTACAACACAGAGAGTACAAAAATCTTTAACTTATTTATGAACTAAAGGCCGTTTTTATAATAGACCTACTAAAAATTGTAATTCTTGACAATGATTAATAAATTTAAATATTTTTATTTAATATATTTTTATTAGTATTATTTCCCTTTCTGTATGTTATTATTCAATATTTATAAAGAATTTTTTTTTACATATTTCAAATGGTTAAGATCGTAGTTTCTCCTAGAAGTAAGACCCGGTAATAAATATGTACTGCTTTTTCGATTGGGGTAGTATCATACTCTCATAAAACTATATGAAGTAGATACTATAGCTGTATAGCTACTATAGATATAGTTTAGCAACGCTTTAACTTCCTTTTCATCCTTAATTATTCCCCCTTCATTCTCATTCCATTAGCTAGCAACGTCTTTGCGGCACATACCTATTTACACATACTACATACCTATTTTATTTGCGCTTTATTATACACCACAACATACAAGTACAAATAATATTAATAATACAATAACATATAATTTAAAACAATTACAAATTGTGTAGTACAAGGGGCGGTCTTATGGCTATAGTTGAGCCATCACAAGCGTGCGAACTGAGTCATAAATCATTTTTATCATATCAAGGAATTGATTTGTCGATAGTCAATACCAGGTAATCAAGGAAAGGTTAAGGAAATAATGCAAAATATTTTTAGGATGTATTTTTAAAATCTGCTTTTAAAACATACAATATATGTTATACAACTGAAATTAATATAGTTATTACCTGCGTCCGAGCGGCATCCCTTTATCGATAAAAAGTTGTGCGGCATTGTCACATTCCTTTGACGTAATGTTTTATGACGCAGTTCGTACGTTTTATAGTTAGTCATTTCTTTAGATTCTTCATACAAGCTGGCTGTCAACTACTTCTGACCAAAAAAATAAACTTGTCTCCAAATATTACATGTTACACCATAATTATCTCCTCCGTACTTAGAAAGGGCCTCTAATGGTTCAGCAATTCGTCCGTATGATAATTATGTCTATTGTGAGGACAACGGTCGAGGAAAGAGGCGTGGCTTGAGAGACGTCGTCGGTGGTCTGATCGAAACTATGTGAAACAGATGTTGCGACAACAGCGTGCCAGCGAAGCACCACTGCACCAGAGAGACGCTCTCTTACTTCTTGGCCGTTGGGAGGGACGGACGCTCACACTATCTCGTTTTACGTAGTAGCTTTGATAATTTAATTATTAGTTTTTCCTTGGATTTATTATAAATTTAGTAATTAAGTATGTAGATTGTGTAGTTATTCTTTGTAACATATTTCATTGAAATATAAATTGAATTCATTGTGTTAGCTTTGTTTTTTTTTTTTTTAAGTAACTCAGTTAGTGTTTTATAAAACTATATTATTGCCTGAAGAGATGAGATCAGGAAAGCGCTTTTACGAAATCCTTTCAAAATCTCATTAAAAAATATCTCCTCAGTCAAGGCAATACTGATCAAAATGGTTGAGTAGTAATAGTCGATATTTTTATTATTATATTAGATTATAATATATATATAGAAGCTGCAGCAGCGTTAAGCCTTTGTTAAATACTTTGTATTGTACAATAAAGCATTTAAATAAATACTGCTTTATATCGAATCTCTAGGGCATATTTTTTCATAATAGACGACCCGCGCGGTTTTATCCTTGTTAACTTTTTTATGTTAACGTTCTCTGCTCATAAGAGTCACAGACTTTAAAGGATACATAAAACATTAAAATTTATTCATATACATAATATATTATTTATTCTATATGGAAAGTCATATCTCAATTATGTGTTTCTGCTAAATATTGGAATCATTAAAAATCACGAATAAATTTATATTAAAACAAATTATTACACGTTATGTATATATTTCCAGGTTATAATTATGAAATATTGCCGATGTTAGGGAACAAATCCGTCGTGTTGTTTCGGAATTACACCTATTCGTTCCACGTGAAAGGAGGAAGAACGCTGCAGTGTTCGAGAAAACTAAGTATGCAGTGTGGAGCGTATCTTAAAATGGATAAAAATAAAAAAATTAGCTACGCCTATACATGTCACACTCACGCTCCAGCTACGTATCGGAAGACAGCTAATGGATTGTATGTAAAATTGTAATTTTTTTTACAATTGAGTCATAGGTATAGTATCAAAGACGGCAGTCTCCACATTTTCCTCAATAAAAGTTATCTATGCCAAAATATCCTCTATAATTAGCTTTTCCATCTTAGTTTAAAAAATGGAGTTAATAAAAATGGAGACTGCCGTTTTTGATACTATATGACTCAATTTTAAACACATCAAGTACGTATAATAATGAAGATAAATATAACCGTATACCGTAATTTTTATCTGTAACAAAGTAGTTAAGGATCAAAGCGAGTTCTCGATGAGTTTCATTTTAGTAAACTCAAACTTCTCTTTACTAATTCTAGACATTGTTTTTGTAATGCAATCTAGATTTTTATGACGTGCTTTGGGTAATATCGTTTTTATCGATGCAATTACTTTTAAACGGCAAACTACGTTAATATAATAAATTTCAAAATTTTGCTGAAATAAATATTACAGATGAAGTGTCCAAGTCGTCATGTTTAGTTCCTATTCCGTGAAATTTTCGGGATAGTCTTTTTTTTATGTAGCGATATATATAGCCTTTGTTGATGCAGATCTTTGTTACAAATAGGTAATGTTAAACGAATAGGACTTAAAATAATAACAAAAATCCTTCAATAATTTATTATAAACATTTATGTTTTTAATACTGATATGGATAATAGAGAGAAAACTTTTGGTTTTTATTATACTGCAATTACTATATCATTTAACAATTCCAATTTAACAGATAACGAAAGTTCAGCATCATTCTTTCAATCTTATTGTTTGTATACAAGTGTGATGTAATAATTAAAATTCTTTTAATAAAGTAAAATTTGTTAATCTGTTATTGGTTCATTATATATAGTGATTTATTATTTCATTCATTTTCGTTACATTTTAAACCTGATTTTTTTTTTAAATTATAATAAAGAATCTATACATTAAAGCAATATGTCACTCACTGACTCATCCCAATATATTCTGGATTATTCTGAAAAAAGGGTCAACGTAGCAAGAAAAAGTTCTGTATTTCAATGACTACTGGCATAAACAAGTTTTCGTCCTAGTTTAGAGTAAGTTCAGTTAACTTTTAACATTTTTTTTTTAATGTTAGTTGGATAGGCAAACTGGCAGACGTGCCACCTGATGGTAAGTGGTCGACGTCGCCCATGAACATAAACTAGTTTACCTGGAACTAGCCCAGCCAACTCATCTATGTGTTGCCTATCCTGAGACATATGATGTTAAGTCTCGGTGCCAGTAATTACGTTGCCTGTCTTGCCCTTCTTTCCGAAACACAGCAAAGCTGTTTCACGGAAGAAATAAGCAAGATGGTGGTACCCATGCAGCCGAGATCGCGGCACAGCGCATCCCTCCCACCGGTGTAACATAAAGTATATACTGAGACTGGTGAAATAGATCACTACAGAGCAAAATGAGTTGCCGAACAAAATCTTCCTAGATGGTTCTTGCCTTCCAAATTAAGACAAATCTAGGCAAATCTAGGTGGAAGGTAGCCCTAGAAGGTACATGTAAAAAGCTGTGTATTTTATTCGTATAAGAAGGCAGGCATAGGTTAGCAGCCAGGCTCTGCCTATTCCATTTATAGCCATATCCAAGTCAATATTTCATCACTGCTAATTTTCTCTTTGTTCCATTAAGGAATTACAGAATTACTATAATAAATAAACTGACAAATGAATAAATAATTATTAGTATCATCAGAGGAGTCAATTACAAATGCATTAATGGGTTATATGGTAAAGGCAATGGAGCGGTAGCAAGGAGGGGATAAAATGGGAATTTCGGCATACTGATTTCTTACTCACCTCTTAAAGACTCTTTATAATGACAAAATTATTTTTTATTTCAGATCTTTTATGCGAATTCTTTCAGACGATCCGAGGAGGTCGCGGCTTATTTTTGGAGGGGAATACGTTTGTCAAAATGAATAAAGTTTCCAATTACTGGTACTGCTCGAAAAGGCTTTCAAAGAATTGTCGTGCTAAAGTCAGAATAGACGAATCAAATCTTAATGTGATATTTGCGTCTCTAGAACATAGTCATCCGCCAAAAGGAGCTCTACCTAACACTATATAAATATGCAATTTAATTTATTATATTATTTTACTACTTTTATATTTAATGCCAGCGATTTAATTTCGTTCGTTGAGGAGTTTTATTATCCAGCTTGGATGGTTTCCTATTTAATATAGGTTTACTTATGTTTTCTTTGTTATTTTTATATATTTTTGTTTATAACATAGGCTATTATATCGAAGGAGTTTATTTAGTATTTATGTCGAAAGAGATTTTTTTATTTATTTTTTCTTTTCAAATATTATATGTAAATCTTCAATAAAATTTTCAGTAACAAATGTGAAACGCTTAAAAGTTCAACATTAATAATATATATTTAATATCCTCTTAATTAATTCAATCCTACGTATTATTTTTTTATTGTTACTTTCGATTACTAGATTAACATACTTTTTCTTTTCAAGAATATTCTTTGATACATTTTATTTACATTTCATAAATAAATTTATAAGTTTAATTTTAAAACCAAGAACATATTATAAAAAACTACACAATCCGTATGGTTTTACCCGCGTTTAAAGTTTAATCATTTAAAATATCGAACGTCTAGGATTTTCGTCCTGAATTCGGATTCGGAATTCCGGATCCTGGAATTTATTTAATTTTTAGTAGTACTTTAAAAAAAGAAATAATATTAAATAAACAGTAACTATTCTCAACTACTTTTGTACTTAGAATACAACAATTATTGTCATCTTATATATCTTGTTAAATATTAAATATATGATTTGTAATAAAAATATATTATTAATTAAAAGTAAGTGTTTGATTATAAGATACAGTACAGAGTAATATAATGTTTCTAAATTTTATGCTAGAGGTGTACTCGATGTTGATTTCGGTAAACAAAATATATTTTAAAATGTTTTCTATTTTTCACACCGACTTTTATTCAACTATAAAATTATTATTTGTAAAATCATTAAAAAAATTACAACATACGTAAAATCAATACGCAGACATAGAAATACTTTAATTTATTTAAGGAAAATTTTTCCAGGTCTAAATTACGAGTTCATTCGTGTGGCTCAAGCTAAAAAACCGCTGATACTTCTGCAAAACTATACCTTCGCTAGAACGACAAGTGACAACAGGTACTGGAACTGCAGCAAGAAATGTGGTCTTAAGAAATGTCCAGCTCGACTTAAGTTCGACAGCCATGGCAACTTGGTTTTCATCAAATTGGACCATAACCACGAACCGCCGACATTTTATAAGCAAAAAGACGGTCAATATGTTAAAATCAAATAGATATATGTATATGTAGGCGCCAGGAGGGGTGAAAGGAGTTTCATGTAACTTCGTAATGTCTAAAACACCTAATTTTTAAAATGCCCTTTCCAATATAATAATGATATATAGACGAAAATGAATTCAAATAACATTAATTTCTTTTCTAAGTCAGTCCTATCAGGCACTGGATGTCTGATGCCATCATCAGACATCTGCCTAGGTCGAGTGAAAAAATAATAATTTACTCTTTGAAAATTATTACCTCGCGGCGCGCTTAGCGATACATAATATTACTATAATGACTTTGAGAAGAAATACCGAAATTCCTTTCATCCCTAGTTTCTTCCTACTTTCGTTCCTTTTTTTAGTTAGTAACGCATTTGTGATTCCTTTAATGTTTACACGTCAGTTGAAGACGGCGAACACATTTTACGGGACAACAGTTAGTCCGTGTGCTCGTGTAGGTACATAAAATTGTTAAAAGAAACGCTTTAGTTGATATATACATAATTATGTTTGATAACTATAATTGCTTTGTTTACACTATTAAAAATATTTGTAAAAATACAATCATTTTACAAAACAAAGATTGGTAAAATTAGAAATCGATGTTTACCACTGCGAAATTATGAAACAATTCTAGTAATTTTTTAAAAGATGTCAAGAAATTTTGTAGGATGTGTTGTAATGAAACGATCTTAATGTAAAAATCTTATCAATACTTGTATTGTAATTTTACGGAACTGTTCGTCGAATTTCATTAAAAAACTTTTAGATTCACAAACATTGTTTTAATTTGATTCACTAGAAATGTTTGTAAAATCACAAAACAAAGTTGTAATAGAAATTACAATGGAGTTATTGAAAATTTTGTAATTTTATTTGTGATATTCAAATTTCCATTGTAAAATTATATCGTGAATTGTAGTTTCACCAATAATTATTATTTTTTAAATGTGTTGCAATTTTACAAAACTGTTACTGAGTTACTATAAAAACTATATATATATATATATTTTGTTATAGCAGTTTTATAATTTAATATTTATAATTTAATTTGTGTTGTGATTTTACAAAACATATTGCACTTAATAAGTTCGTATTTTGCAAATTAAATATTTTACTTTTACAAACCATTTTCAATTATGCTGATTTGTAAAATTACAATGTTCGTCATTTAAATTAGTATTTACGTTTTTCAATTTTCCACAACAGAAACAGTAAAAAATGATTTGTAAAATTACAGCTTGATTTCTTAAATTACAAAAACTGCTTTGAGCATATCCTTCCAACACGTTTCTTGTAAAATTACTAGAGAAATTTTTAATAGTGTATTTATGTTTACTATTTTATTCGTAATGTTTTCAAGGAACTGTAACGCCATTTAGAAAAGTATTTTGAAATTTTATACAAATTGTTATAATACATATATGATATGATATGATATGATATGATATGATATGATATGATATGATATGATATGATATGATATGATATGATATGATATGATATGATATGATATGATATGATATGATATGATATGATATAATACATATATTGATACTAGCGGCCCGCCCCGGCTTCGCACGGGTATTTAACTGAAATTTCAAAAAAATATAAATTTATATTTTTTATCACCTACACCTGCGTCGATACTGGAAAATATTTCATAATAGACGGATTGAGTTGTTAAACATATTATTTTAGCCCGCGACTTATAATGTTTTCTGATATTGTTCCAACATTAGTCCGTGGTGCCAATCTATACTAATTGGGGTGTTAATGCCGTATAATTCAAAAATGTTTCCAAGTTCACATCGGTGTCTTCTATATCTGTATCATTGTGAACTACAGATGCCTTTCTGATGAGTCATTTAGTTTAAAACAACACCAACATTTAATAAAAAAATATTATATAAGACACTATTTTACAATAAAGCAATCACACGGTATATTTACAATTCAATTTTGTTACGTTTAATATAAAGTCTTGCCTGTCCCATCAGGAGCACCCAAAAAAAGGTATCACCTACACGTCAATACTGGAAAATATTTTATAACAGACGGATTGGTTGTCAAACATGTGTCAAAATAAATTTTAATTTAAATCAAAATCACTATGGAGTATTTATATCAAAATAATTTTCTCCCCCCTTTTAACATCGTTAGAGGATGAATTTCGATTAAATACGAAACACGTCGTCAACCAATTCTGTTAAAGAATATTTATGCGAAATTTGAAGTAGATTGGACCAAGGAATCATGTTGTCCCATACAAACTTTGCCTCCCTTTTTCACCCCCTTAGAGGTAGAATTTCGTAAAATCCGTTCTTAGCTGACCTCTACTCGGTAAAAGGAATATTCCTACCAAATTTCAAGTCTCTGCGCCTTATAGTTTCAGAGATATCGTGATGAGTCAATGTATACGTGGAAATCTCTTATATATATATATAGATAATACGAGTACACAAGTGTGTGTGTGTGTGTGTGTAGCCTCGAATGTTTTATTAACTGTCATGAAATAAGAACATGGTTCTATTTATATACACAGTATTTTTTATCATATATGACGCGATGTCTCCGCCATGTGTCCAATAAATCTCGTGGAAAATTCCACTTTTAAGTGTAGGAGGATGTCGGTTCTTCAATGAAAATAATTTTCATTTATCCAGTTGCGTCATATTATATACGAGGAGTATTGTGAAACGAAGTCGTACTCTTTCGTAGTGTGTAGGGTTGCCAGGTCGCCAAAACTAATAGCCGGACAGACCAGCCAGTTTGGCCGGACATATGGCTAAGAAGGCCGGACACTCTACATTATTGAGGATTTTGTGTCTCAGTATTAATAGGTACGACAATTTTTTTTATGTAAAATCAACCTTTTTTGATTATTACTATATATCTAATGAAATGTAAATAAAATCGAATGCCAAATCAGTCTAAGTAGGTACTTTATTATTAATTAGTCTAATCAACATTTTTCTAATAATAGCCGGACAAGCCGGACACCGCTTATTTTGGCCGGACACGCAATCAAAAAGCCTAACTATGTCCGGCTTTATCCGGACGCCTGGCAACGCTAGTAGTGTGAACGAGAACAGCGTGACACGATTTGTAATCTATACTTAAAAACTGTTACGTTAAATTATAGTTTACTACATAATAATTAAGTAATCTCATTAAAAAAATTATCTGTACCCTTCTAATTGTTTCGGGCTGCTAGTCAACCTACTGTACCTACACTATCAACAAGATATAACACTAAGTAGATACTCGTACTATTAGTACATAGATATTATATTTCTAAGTAGGTAATGTCTGTTAGTTCGTGATTACAAATTAACCATTATTTTGTATTTGAATTAATTTACAAAAAGGTATAAATCTGTTAAGATCACAAAAGTGCCTGCAGTGGAGCAGCGTGATGGATTAAGCGCCATCCCTTCTCCTATACGGAGAAGACGCTTTGTCCAGCAGTGGAATATTATTATTATTTTTTTATAATATAGGTATTTCAAAGTATTTTAGTTAAGTACCTACATGTATTATTTTATTAATATATCCTGTTTGTTTCTAACAAGTTAGTACTGATAATTGTTAGTAACATAACTATTACTCATAATTTTTTTATGCTTTTACATATCGTCAAAATGTTACTTATAAGCAATTTTTTTAGGTTTAATTACATCACATTATACTATAAATATAGAATAAAATGAGGCAATACTATACTCGTTTTTACTACCTGTATTAGTAAATAACCCCCCTTTCCCCCCTCAGTAACACATTTCTGGTGTTTCTGGAGCTGTAAGTGTACTTTGACGGTGGTGATGACTAGCTTGATCGTTTACGGGCTATTTCTTAACCGACTTCAAAAAAGCAGGAGGTTCTCAATTCGTCTGTTTTTTTTTGTGTGTGTTTGTTACCTCATAACTTTTTACTGAGTGTACCGATTTTAATGATTCTTTTTATATTCAAGAGCTAGTGCTCGTCATGTGGTCCCATTTAAAGAGCGAGATGTGGCTAGTAATTTTTGAGTAATCCTTAATAATGCGTATTTTTGTTCCTGTGACCGCGCCGCGCCGCGTGGTCGCGTTTCACACAATCGTTCTTTGTAGCTTAATTTGTTTTGTAAGACTATCATGTGTTATGTTTTTTATGTTTACTACGAGTTAAGCCATACAATGTTATATTTTGTTTATCCGATTACAACTTTGGTGTAGAGTTATGTTGCGTTGAACTTTGAGATAGCGCGTTTTAAAGCGTGTCTTGTATTTAAAAGATCATATCTCAAAAATAGTTATATGGCAAAGTCCAAAGGAATAACTTTCCATCGGCGATTAACTAGATAATTGTTTGAAAATTTTTATTTGTCAAAATATTTACCTAATGGACACACATAGAAGTCTATGACGGACACCATTTTGCGTCATTTGTCATAGACTAAAATCTTATATCTGACGTTGTGTGTGCAACAAGTGCACCAAAGTATTAGTCAATTAGCAGAGGAATCTTTTTTAAATGGAAAGTAATGACAGTTAGAATCTTGCGTGGCATTGAAATGAAATAAATAAACAACTTAAATTAAATAAATAATTTAACTTAAATGTTTATAACATAATATATAATCTAATGAAAGGAAGGCACGTTATGACTTGCGCCGTTGGTCTCATCGCGTTTCCTTAATGCAATTCTATAGGCAGAATCACGAAGCAATTAAGTCAATCAAGCAATTATAAAGTCTTCTTCTTTTCCCTCGCCTCTTTCCGTTACGCGGGGTCGGCTTTCTTAATCATTCGGCGCCATTTACTTCGCTGGTAAGCATCGTCATCACTAAAGCCTAGCTTTTGCATGTCCTTTCGGACATTTGTCATCCAGGTAATTAGCGACCTACCTCTCCCTCTCCTTTTTGTAGCTATGGAAAGGCACTTTTTCACGATATGGTCTATCTTTCTAAAAACGCACTAAAAAGTAAAAAAATATTACGTATTCTTTTGTTTATAATCAAATTATTACGATAATATAATGTACAATTAATGATATTTTTGGAGTCGGTGTCAGCCAAGAAAATACGATAATATACCTAGCAATAATAATAGTGACTCACCCCCCAACTTAGTATAAATAAAATTAGTTATCGCACTACAGATTCACTCATTCACAGATCAAGAAATAAATATATAAAAATAAAAAACGACTTCAAAACAAGAAAAAAAAAAAAATAACAAAAATGCACTAAAACGTAAACCACCCGTACCCGTCAAACCGCGTTATTGTTATACAATGTTTTGTTTTGAAGTCGGTTTTTTTTAAAATAAATAATTATTTTTTATTAAGCATATCACGAAAGTTCTGGTGTAGTATTGCGAGTAGTCGCCTCAACGCCGGCGGTCGCGGGTTCGATCCCGCTTGAAGCAGATATTTGTATTTGTGCAAATATTTGTTTCCGGTCTGGGGGTATGTCCTTGTGGGTATCCCCACCGTGCCTTGGAGAGTACGTAAAGCCGTCGGTCTTGGTTGTTATCATAGACACCTAGTAACGATCGTTACTTATCATATTGAAATTATCCGCCAACCCGCAGTGGAGCAGCGTGGCGAATTCGTTCAGACGCCCTGAAGAGGCCGCGGCGTATTATCGGAGGGGAATACGTTTGTCAAAATGAATAAAGTTTCTAATTACGTCTAACGACGTCGTAAAAAAAGCCCAGGTCAAGAGTGCCCTAAACCGAAGAACATGTATGAAGGGAATAATGAAAGTGGACGAAGCGAAACAAGTACTCGTATTTAAGGGTCGTAGCAAGTGGAAAGAAGTGGTCTCTGCCTACCCCTACGGGAAAGAGGCGTGATTATATGTATGTATGTATTTCTGGTACTGCTGGAAAAGGCTTTCAAAGAATTGTCGTGCTAAAGTCAGAATAGACGAATCAAATCTTAATGTGATATTTGCGTCTTTAGAACATAGTCATCCGCCAAAAGCAACTCTACCTAACACTATATAAATATGCAATTTAATTTATTATATTATTTTATTACTTTTATATTTAATGCCAGCGATTTAATTTCGTTCGATGAGGAGTTTTATTATCCAGCTTGGATGGTTTCCTATTTAATATAGGTTTACTTATGTTTTCTTTGTTATTCCTATTTTTCTATGACATAGGCTATATCGAAGCAGTTTAAATATCATTTATGTTGAACTTTTTAACGGTTTATATAAACTTTTAAGCGTTTTACATTTGGTACTGAAAATTTTATTGGAGATTTACATATTATATATTTGAATAGAAAAAATAAATAAATAAAAATCTCTTTCGACATTAATAATTTTTAATATCCTCTTAATTAATTCAATCCTACGTATTATTTTTTAATTGATATTTTCGATTTCGTTGACTAACATACTTTTTCTTTCCAAGAATTTACATTTTATAAATAAATTTATAACTTTAATTTTAAAACCATAAAAATATTGTAAAAAACTACACAATCCGCATGATTTTATCCGCGTTTAAAGTTTAATAATTTATAATATCGAACGTCTAGGATTTTCCTCCTGAATTCCGGATTCAGATTCGGAATTCTGGATCCTGAAATTTTATTAATTTTTAGTAGTAGTTTAAAAAAGAAACAATATTAAATAAACTATTCTCAATTACTTTTGTACTTAGAATACAACAATTATTCTCATCATATAATATGTCATGTTAAATATTAAATATATGATTTGTAATAATCAATATATATATATTAAATATAATATATATATATATATATATATATATATATTTGTATTAATTAAAATTAAGTGTATGATTATGAGATACAGTACAGAGTAATATAACGTTTCTAAATTTTATGCTAGAGGTATACTCGATGTTGGTTTCGGTAAACAAAATATATTTTAAAAAGTTTTCTATTTTTCACACTGACTGACTTTTATTCAACAATAAAATTATTGTTTGTAAAATCATAAAATAAATTTACAATATACGTAAAATCAATACACAGACATAGAAATGCTTTATTTTATTAGAGAAATTTTTTTACAGGTTTATATTACGAGTTCATCCGTGTGGCTCAAGCTAAAAAACCGCTGATACTTCTTCAAAACTATACCTTCGCGAGAACGACAAGTGATAACAGGTACTGGAATTGCAGCAAGAAGTTTGGCCATGAGAAATGTCCAGCTCGACTTAGGTTTGACAGCCACGGCAACTTGGTATTCATTAATTTGGATCATAACCACCAACCGCCGACATTTTATAAGCAAAGAGACGGTCAATATGTTAAAATTAAATAGATATATAGGTACGTAGGCGCCGGGAAGGGGTGAAATGAGTTTCATGTAACTTCGTGGCGTCTAAAACACTCAATTTTTATATTGCCCCTGCCAGTATAATAATAATAAATAAACACGAAAATGAATTCAAATTACATTAATTTATTTTCTTTCTAAGTCCTATCTAGGGTTGCCAACTTTTTTTACAAGAAATAAAGTATATTCAGGTCTATGAAGAATATTAAACAGTATTTTAGAAAAATTAACAGTATTTAATTTATTTATTGTTTTAAATACATATTTTTAGAGCTTTTCGCATAACTTACTAATTTACATATTTTTTTTAAACTTTATACGCTCAGGAGCTCATTTTTTATTAAATTAATAGATGCTCTAATTCTATCCTTCCGCCACTTAACATTCATTACTGAAAAAACTCTTTTAGTAAATGTTGAGTAAGGTTTAGTATATGACTAGCGTTAAGAAACCCAGTGTGATTTGTTTGTGGCTGCGCTGCACTGAGTAATGAGCGCCCTCTGACTAAATGAAAACAAATTTGTGTAAGCGTCTAAGTATAACAAATAATAATGTGTTTGCATTTTGATGCTGAAAACAGTATTTTGTATACTTTATTTTTGTTCAACAGTAAAAAGTATAATTTAGTGAAAAACAGTATAATACTGTTTAAAACAGTATAGTTGGTAACCCTAGTCTTATCAGGCACTGGCATGGCATCAGACATCTGTCTAGGTCGAGTGAAAAAATTTAATGTACTCTTCGAAAATTGTTACCTTGCGGCGCGCTTAGCTATGCATATTACTGTATGACTTTGAAGGAAATACCGAAATTCCTTTCATCCCTAGTTTCTCCCTACTTTCGTTCCTTTTTGTAGTTAGTAACGCATTTGTGATTCCTTTAATGTTTATACGTAAGTTGAAGACGGCGAACACTCGTTGCGGGACAACAGTTGGTCCGTCTGCTCGTGTAGGCACATAAAATTTTCGTTAAAAGAAACGCTTTAGTTGATATATATGTTTGATAACTATAAATGCTTTGTTTATTTATGCTTAGTATTTTATTCGTAATGTTTTCAAGGAACCGTGACGCCATTTAGAAAAGTATTTTGAAATTTATACAAATGAATATAATATATGTATGATATATATTATCCTTATCCTGTGAAATATGGGATGATGATATCTCAATCGACGTTATAATTATACGAGTATGCAAGTGTGTGTTTGTGTGTGTGTGTAGCCTCAAATGTTTCATTAACTGTCATAAAAATAACATGGTTCTATTTGTATACACAGTATTTTTATCATATATGACGCGATGTCTCCGCCATGTGTCCAATAAATCTCGTGGAAAATTCCACTTTAAAGTGTAAGAGGATGTCGGTTCTTCAATGAAAATAATTTTCATTTATCTAGTTACATATATACGAGTAGTATATTGATATCCCACTATTTTATTGCAGTTAATTAGGTTAAAAGTGCCATAAATTTAGTTTTGTTTAAATTTGTACGAAATCGCACTCTTTAAGACAGCGTGACACGATTTGTAATCTATACTTAAAAACTGTTATGTGAAATTATAATTTAGTACATAATAATTAAGTAATCTCATTAAAAAAATTATTTATACCCTTCTAATTGTTTCGGGCTGCTAGTCAAATGTACCTACACTATCAACAAGATATAACGCTAAGTAGATACTCATACTATTAGTACATAGAGATTATATTTCTAAGTAGGTAATGTCTGTTAGTTCTTGATTACAAATTAACCATTATTTTGTATTTGAATTAATTTACAAAAAGGTATAAATCTGTTAAGATCACAAAGATGTCTCGGTACAAAGGTGTTTGTTTCCCAACACTTTATCTTACTTAGGGTCGATGAGCAGGAAGCCCTTATTATTATTATCCCACGACATTTAACTTATGACAACAAACTTATAAAACCAAAATAAACATATAAGTGTTTGTGATAAACTACATATATGTATTAAATGCATGAAGATTTCCGTTTTTGTGTAGTGTTGCGAGAAGTCGACTCAACACCGGCGGTCGCGGGTTCGATTCCTGTTTGGGGCAGTTATTTGTATTTGTACAAATATTTGTTTCTGCTCTGGCTGTTTATTCTTGTAGGTCTCCCCACCGTGCCTCGGAGAACACGTAAAGCCGTCGGTCCGGTTGTTATAAATGTCTATGATATCAATATATATACAATAAACATGGTAGGGAAGTTATCCTTCTCCTATATGGAGAAGACGCTATGTCCAGCAGTGGGAAGTTTATACGTTGCTTCAGTTTAGTTCATGAAGGTTAAGGTCCGCGGTAAAAGTGTGAGGTCATTACATAACATACTTGTCTGACACAAATGAACATCTGCTGCTTCAAGTAGAAGTATGAAGTATATATTGATGTTTTTGTTTTTTTATTTATAATATAGGTATTTCAAAGTATTTTAGTTAAGTACCTACATGTATTATTTTATTAATATATCCAGTTTGTTTCTAACAAGTTAGTACTGATAATTGTTAGTAACATAACTATTACTCATAATTTTTTTATGCTTTTACATATCGTCAAAATGTTACTTATAAGCAATTTTTTTAGGTTTAATTACATCACATTCTACTATAAATATAGAATAAAATATGGCAATACTATACCCGTTTTTATTATCTGTATTAGTAAATAACCCTCTTTCCTCCCCCAGGAACATATTTCTGGTTTTTCTGGAGTTATAAGTGTATTTTGACGGTGGTGGTGATTAGCTTGATCGTTTACGGGTTATTTCTTTAATAAATAATTATTTGTTCTAAAGCATATCACACACGTTGTGGTGTAGTGTTGCGAGTAGTCGCCTCAACGCCGGCGGTCGCGGGTTTGATTCCGCTTGGAGCAGATATTTGTATTTTTGCAAAGGTATATGTTCTTGTGGGTCTCCCCACCATGCCTCGGAGAGTACGTAAAGCCGTCGGTCCCGATTGTTATCATAGACACCTGGTACCGATCGTTACTCATGGTATTGAATTTATCCGCCAACCCGCAGTGGAGCAGCGTGGCGGATTAAGCTCCAAGCCTTCGCCCTTATGGAAAAGAGGCCTTCGTCCAGTAGTGAGACGCTTACAGGCTGATGCAGTTCAGTTCAAGCATATCACGATTTTAAGGATGAAGTGGTTTGACTGTTACACACTATTTTCTTAATAGTTAGGTACTATGTGACTCATAAATCACTCCACAAAAAAAATGTATCCACCGTTATTATTGTATATTTTTTTTCATTGCCCATCACTGCACGCGTAAATTATCGTTAACCTTAAAGCCTTAAGATATATAAATAAATAAATAAATAAATAAGATATTATTGCTTCGTAGCTGGGCGTGGTTGAGCGAGGTCGCAGTAAAACTGGGCTGTGTTTTTGGTAAAATTTCCTTTTTATATATATTTAAGTACATTTTTACTTGTCTATTGCAAGTGTTTTATTTTATTATATTAATTAGAAGTATTAGTTAGTAGTCATATCGACATCACGTAGAAACATCGACAAAATACAATCATATAGTTACGATTTTGACAGCCCTTTGAATAATGTGACTTCGGATCGCTAACGGTAGAAAGTGGCTTAGTATTGTTTTTTTTTTTTTTACTGTACATCCACAGGCTTTATTTGTTCATGCTTTTTTTACGAACATTTTTAGATTATTATTATTATCGTTATTATCGTTTGTGCGTACTTATTTAGGCAACGAGACTTAAACTAAGTTTAGGATCTCTATATCGCGAGTCCTTGCACTGACCACAAATATACTTATTTAATATATAAATATTAAACTTAAACAATAAAATTAATAATTGTTATTTTTGTTTTTATTTAAGTGGCTTAGTATTAGCTCCAACTAGGTCTTTGTGGGAAGAAGAATCGTCTAGAAATTTTCAAAATTCAAGAACAATTGGATATTTACGTCTAAGGAATTATCGGCGAGTTGCACGAAACCGTCGCTAACTTTCCGTTAGTTAAGTTGCAATTAATCTTAAATTTAGTTGATCTCATGATTAATTTAAAGTTGTTGGAATTAATCATCCGTTAGATAGGTCTTTAATTAAACTAAATTTTTTTGTTAACTTAATCAGATGTAGGTTTCGTGCAACAGATAATCACGATTCTTGTGATTAAATTAGTTTAATAAACACTTAAATTTAAAATTTGTTTCGTGCAACTCGGCGTATGATAGATAGAACATTACCGTCTGGTCTTCTAGTAACTAATTAACTTGACCGACCCGTTGGCGCAGTTGGCCGTGACACTGTTTTCTGCTCCAGGGTTGTGGGTTTGATTCCCGCCCCGAGTCTGGTTGTAATTTATATTTGTTTATATATTTATTATTTACGCATATGTATATTTTTTAAAAATATTTATGTCAGTATTTGTATGTTTATTTTTATTTATTTATTAACATGTTTATTTTTATTTATTTAATTAAAACCATTTGAATGACATAATTTCAATAGGAATGTCTCATGGCATTTTTTTGTATTTTGTCAACCGAGAAAGCTGAAATTATCGCTGTAAGTTTTTAAAAATTGTTTTTTAGATATAACAATCATATCTTTTGATGATTTCACTAATATCAACGCATTAATTTCAGTGGGTATACGGTTACGTTCCATCGAAAAACAGAGACGTTATAAGGAAAGACTAAGAAGAGATCCTGTAAGGTATGAAGAGTATAAAAGAAAGAAACGGGAACACTATCACAAAACAAAAACCCTAGTCAAGGATATGACACCGAAGGAAAAACACAACGCTAGAATGATCTGGAAACTCAGAAAGAAAAAAATAAGAGAATCTGATATAGATTTTAGTCACCTATTTAACTTTTCTTCGTACCCGCATCAATTTGAATAAACGATCTGTTCCTGTGATATTTTAAGGCTTATGATGTTCTCACGTGGCTTAAGTAAACTTACTACAAAAACAATGAAGATTAATTTCTACCCTGTTTTCGTGTTTTTTCAATTTGTAATCCTGGTATTGATTTCTATCACATTTTTCATTTTGTAACTGATGTATCCATATCTTGCCATTCGTAGTTTATTGTGACTACAGAATCAGAATATCTATCTACAAAAAAAAAAAAAAAAAAACTATCATAAAGTGCAGAATGGTAAAATATAAGAAAAATAAAAATTGTAATAAATATATGAGGTTTGGAACCCATTTTTGTTATTGGTTTTGTACAAACGAAATAGACGCGTGTTATTTGCATTTTGTGTACTAATGTTTTAGTCTACAATAAAATGATCGTGCATCATGAAGAATCTGAATAAAAAACAATATTGTGGTTAGAAAGAATTACTCATACAGTAAATTAAAATAATGTGTGTTTAAAGTCTTGTAGTTTTAAGATGTATTTTTCATTGTCATACTCATACTCAAACTCAATTTATCTTTGAACACAGGTCTTTTCCATTTTGTCTTACTATAAGCTATTTTTTAGCTTTAAATATATCAGATTATACTTAAAATATAGAATAAAATGTGACAATACTATACTCATGTCTTTTTACCTGCATTATTTAATACAGATATTAGACATTCATTTATATGGAATAGAACATTGCCTTTAAACACTGGTCTTTTCCAATTTGACTTTCAAATAATTATATTGTTGATATATCAATACACTTTGTGCATGTGTTATACGTTGTAATGAAATATCTTCATTACTATCATCACTAATTTTGTTTCTTAAATATAAGTATGTTTGTTAAATATTATTTCGTTAAAATAATTGTTAATTTTTAATGTTATATAAATTACTTTTAAGATGTAAAATAAAAAAGATTGGATAATTGATTTAGAACAATTATTTAATTATAATAATAGAAAGTATAAAATTGTTTAATTTCTTCCTGAAATTTAATACCAAGATATAATGCAATCACATAAAATGTATTATTATTTTTTAATTATGTTATTTAAATCGTATTAAAGAATGTAGTATTTTACAAACATATTATATTTTGTTTTATTAATTTAATAAACAATTATAAGGCGCATTGAAGGGAGACTGGATGAAAATAAAAATTCTTCAATCTTTTAATAGCCTTTATGGGCCTATTAAGAGATTTATATTGATCGACTATTGAGGCAAGACATAGCTGATTAGTTACTGATGATTTTGTTCATAGAATATAATGTACGGAAATGTCAAGAGAACATTATAATAGAAATCGAATTATTGCCTCATTTTCATAAAATATATCTTATCGATAAGTTATTTCGTAAGTCGATCTCATGATATCGTTACGAGATAACGAGACTAAATTAAAAATCATAGATTCCACGTAATATAATATGTGATTTTCTTTTTTTCAGATATCAAATACAAATTCATAAATATGGTAGGAAGGAAAAGATCACAAATGATAATAAATAATTACATGTTCAGTCAGACTGGTAACGACTCGCGCTATTGGAACTGCAGTAAGAAGAACACACGTGTTAAATGTTCTGCTCGTGTGCGGTTCGATAATCATAAAAATATCGTTTTTTACAACCTCGCACACACACACTCGCCGCCGTGCTTGTACCCACAAGAGAACGGTCAGTATTTGAAATTGAATGCGAGGGTATTCTCAGTGCGCTAATGAACTTTGGATAAAGGCGCAGATTTAAGATTTTATTTTATATTAATCGACCAGTGCCGAATCATCCGCATTGACGGTAATACCCCTGTGATTTTTATAATAAGAAAGTGTTTTACTTTACTATATTATAATAAGGTGCGTAATTCCCGATCATGTGAAAATTTCGTGTACATATACTGTATGTTATTCTGGATCTCTATCTATCTGCATAACAAGTTTAATCACGACCGGTTCAGTACTTTTGCATTAAGAAATAACAAACACAAACAGCCATCCCTATTTACGAAATTTCAAATTTATAATATCAGGGTTAATTGGTGAATAACATTTTAGTACTATTTATTTTTTACTTGGTTAAATTAATTACACATTTAAATTACACATTTTAAATACACCCGATCCAATTATATTTCATGATCCAATTATATTTTCTCATAATTGTAAAAAACAATAATTCGTTACGTAGGTTTAAAAAAGAGAGGGTAGATTTAAAAAACCAAGTCATCGATTATTATTGAACACAATGTATACCTACTATATAATATATAAATACCGACGATCATTCTGGTGTAGTGATACGAGTAGTCGCCTCAACGCCGAAGGTCACGGGTTCGATTCCTGCTCTGCGCTGATTTGTATTTGTACAAATATTTGTTTCTGGTATAGGTGTATGTTCTTGTGGGTCCTCCCACCGTGCGTCGGAAAGCACGATGTCAATATATTATATACATAGTAGGGAAAGTATCCGGTGCCTGCAGTGAATTAAGCGCCAACCCTTCTCCTATATGGAGAAGACGCTTTGTCCAGCAGTGGGAAGTTCACACCTGCTCCAGTTTAGTTCATGAAGACTTAGGTCCGCAGTAAAAGAGTCGGGTGATTTCATAACATACTTGATTAGATATGTAGATTTAATTATATTTGTATTCGTACAAATATTTCCTTCTGGTCTGGATTCTTTTAGGTCTCCCCACCGTGCCTCCTTGAGCACGTTAAGCCTTAGGTCCCGGTTGTTGTCATAAACACCTGATAGCGATTGTTACTCATGATAGGGAAAATTATCTGCCAACCCGCAGTAGTTAGCCGCGTGGCCGATTATGCTCCAATGCTTCTCCATATGGAGATGAAGGCTTTGCCTAGAAGTGGCTCGCTTACAGGCTGATACAGTTCAGTTCATATTTGAATTGGTTGTTTTTTTAAAAGATTGTTTGCACTATCAGAGTTGGATTCCGATGTTGAATAAACAGCAAGAAAAATTTGTATACTATTATATATAGGTATATTCATTTTATACATGTAAATACGGCAGATTTTTTCTTGCCTAACAAAATTATATTTACAAATGTATGTATGTAATTGTTTCGTTTTAGTTATCTGTGGGTTTTATTAAACTACTACTTTATTTTATCCAAAGTTCATTCATAGTCAATAAGTTTTATAATATATTTTAATACATATATATCACAATTAAGAATTATCAACATACTTTTAACTTACTTGTTTTTATATTTTATGTACATACATCTAAAATAATTTTAATCGAATAAAATGAATGACATTTTCCCATATGTATTATTTTTCGTTATTTCATTTTAATTTTAATTCACAAAATTAATTTGAAATGTCGAATTTTATCGTTTTGATTTACTTTTAGATCGTTTTTATGAAATAATTCAAAGAGATGGAAAGTCGATGATGTTGTATCAGAATCATACATTTTCGGATAGCTGGAGATCCAGATATTGGTACTGTTCGAAAAGAAAATCGACGAAGTGCGAAGCTAGAGTTATTTTAGACGAAAAATTTTGTATTGTCAAATATAATATTAATCATAATCATTTATACTGATAAGTATAAAATATAATTAAGTAGGTATATGTAACATTTTAGTTGCTATGCATTGAAAATTCAACATAATATAAGAGAAATAACTACATATAATATATATTAACTAGTTAACTCTTTCGACTTTGTTGGAATATGTGTGGAAATAGTCGCGGGATGAGCTTGCTGGCGCCGTTGTCGCAGGTACTGACCATGCTGCTGTTAAAGCCGCTGCTGCTGTACGTGCTGGACGACGTGTTATATTCGTCATAACAAAATTTTTTACAATTTTTCCATGACGAACATATTCGTCAAAAACAGTTAACTAGTTAATTTTTTTGAAAATAAGAAGTAACGTTTACACAATGTAATGTTTAATCACGTCTACTAACTTTGAAGAGGTCGAATTATTTGAGGTGTACTGGGGCGCGATTCTGGTTTTTAAATCGTGTCACAATAGTAAATCTGTGGTCGACCAAACCCGTCGTATAATTTTTTACAGATTTGTTTAACCCCTAATTCAATCGTGTCACGAGTGCGTCATGATATCATTATGATATCCCGATTGCCTATCAGTAAAAAATTAAAAATACGTTATCATAACTTCGCATACTATATAAAATTATAATACATAATATAATACAAAATTAAAACAGCAGAACCGCGCTCCTGTATATAAGTATGTGGGATAGAGAATAGTGTCAAGTAAATATGATATGTGAAATTATATGAAATGTGAAATATGTAATGTATAAATATTGGAAATTTTATCCAGTTTATATATAATACTAGCGGCCCGCCCCGGCTCCGCCCGGGGTATTGCAAATGATATATCATTTTCGTGAGGGATACTCACACCACATACTGGCGTCATCTGCTCCACCACCATGCAAAACCATATTGGTTTGTAGTACATGATATGTATCAGAGATGGCGCTGTATGTGAAAAATGATTTTCCCTGTTTTCCTGCTTTTCTGTTGAAATTTTTTCTGAACCTCACGGAGCCCGAGACCTTTCCAACGAATGCAAAACCGTGGAAATCGGTTCGTGCGTTCTGGAATTATAGCGTCAGAAAGGAAAACCCGACTTATTTTTATATTATAGAATTGCGACTATAATTTGAGATTTAACCTATCCTATCTCTCAAGTTGGATCGAACTGCACATGGTGTGCGAATTTTATTATAATCGGTTAAGTGGTTTAGGAGTCCATTGAGGACAAACATTGTGACACGAGATTTATATATATTAAGATTTTAATAGACTCCCCTATGCATATATTGAAATTGGAAATTTATTGTATGTTTTTTCCCGAATTTTTTGACTAAAAAATTTCAGGGTTCTAAAAACACTAATTAATTACATTTAATATAATTATTATAAATGTCTATCTGTCTCTCTGTACGTATGTCTTTCTGTCTATCTCTCTGTTTGTCGGTTTATCTGAACACGCATTACTGCTAAAATGTTAAGCATAAGTCTAAAAAAATCTGTTTGAAAGCCATAAGGCATATTCTAAAGAAACATTTAATATTTATTTTTTTAAATTCGCTTAACTTTGTCAAAATTAATTGTAATTTAAATTTTGTGTTTTGAATGACGGCGTGAGAGAGAGAGAGAGAGAGAGAGAGAGAGAGAGAGAGAGAGAGAGAGAGATGGATAAGTGAGTTAATTAATAATAATTCTTAATAAATACTCATATTCAAAACTCAGTAAGCGAAAAAAAAATACGAAAATAAATCTCGGATTGAGATTTATTTTCACAGATTGAAGTACAACACTATCACAATAGATGGCGCTGATAGTGCTTTTTGAGTCGTAGTCAGTTAGTAGGTACCTTCAATCACTTACACGACTACATATTAAGGTATAACATATGTGCGGGCGACGCCGCGTGTACAGCTAGCAAAAAATAAAGTTTGAAGCCGTTTAAGCCGTTTTAGCCGTTTTAGCTGTTTTTTTTTTTTATTTTAGTCTTTTGTAAACAATTTTTCTTATTCTTTTACAATAATTTATTTTTAAAAATAATCATACAATTATATATCTTGATATTGTGATGATAAAAACTTATTTATTAAGGATTATTTTATAGAGTATACTTTAAAACAAGAACTTTAAAGTCGTTTATATGTTAGTAAATAATATTAAGTAAGTGATCAATTGTAAAATTGTTTTGTTAACATAAACGACGTAAGCTAAAAATGTTGAACTTACCTAAATGTAAAAGTGTACCCTTGTGGCTATTTTGTACATGGCTTTAGCCTATACTTAAACATCATCTGTGTAAAATTCCCTAATGTAAATATTTTTGTTAAAATTATCATTTTATGTATTTAAATAAATAGCGTTGATGCATTTTTTATATATGTAATATAATAATCATATTAATAAATCAAAAATCTGATTTTTATTTTATTTTATATTCGACGAATTTAGACGAAGAAAAGTATAACATAATTAATAATTATATTAAACTTTGTTCGATAATTATTAGATTAATAATAGTATTTTATGCGTAACGTATTCATATATTGATATCATATATTCCAACACTATAATCGTATATTTTTTTTAGTTAATTTCTAACACAAACGGACCTGTGCGTATATATTTTGTACTACAACTCGCACGTTTTCTTAATTTTTCTTTCAGCATCATCTGACAATGTGCGTCAGTTTTCAGCTCTGTATACTCGTAGTACGTATATGTCGTAAGTAAAATTTTACAATAAGCGCGGTCAATTTTTCGTGTGTAACATTATAAAGTTTTATTTAAATTTATTATTGTTGGCCGGAGAACTTGACAATTTAGGCTTACGCCGTGTACCCACTACGCCGGACCGGCTAAACCGCCGGAAACCGGATCCCGGAACGAGGTGTTCACATTACACCGGATCGGCAAAAACACCTCACAAAACATCGTATCCGGTGTTTTCTCCGGAACCGGATAAATATAAACAGCTTCATATAAAATGTATGGCCACTAGCCTTTCCGGCAGTTTAACCAATCCGGCGTCCGGCGTAGTGGAAACGAGGCCTTATTACTATTTATTAATTTTCTTAGATACCTATATCCATTTTCTGCACGCATACAATTATCATCTCTGATGTAACTCCTTAAGTGTGATAAAGATGCTTCTTGCATTACGATATTGAATTCGAATTACCTTTCAATTTTTATTGGAATTTATTGGACACTTGTAATAATTTGCGTATTATATAACTTTAGGTATTGAACACAAGTTTATAAATTCATCACGAGGTGGTCAGCTTCTAATGATACAGGGGTATACCTTCGCAAGGGTAAACAAGACGTGCTACATATGGATATGTTCTAGCAAGTCGTCGAAATGCAAGGCCAAAGTACGGATGAACGCACTTAATGAGATTATTGATTATGATCTAAGTCATAATCATTCTCCTCCGAAATATTTTAGAATGAAGGATGGGTCTCTCGTTAAACAGTGAACTACCTGATAATAAAAATTTCATTCGTGTGTAATTTTAATTCTATATTTTTTGTAATAAATGTCTAGTAATGTTTCCGATTAACACAGATAATTTATCATGTGGCTATTTCACTATTGCACTTGTTAACAGAAAAGCAAGATCAAGGAAGGAAATGGAAGAATTTAATTTAAAAAATTAATGGTTGTCATTTTCGTACAAAGTTAAAAAATATCAATAAGGTGCTTGAAATTACTACCAGCACATGCAAATGTTTTGAACCATGCAAATGTTTTAATTTTCTGTTTTCTATTTAAATTTCTTTATTTTAATTTATTCTTCAAGATTCTCTAAAATAAATAAAATATAAACAAAAAAAAATAATAACGATAATAATAAAAAAAAATTGCTACGATAAGTATTGTACTTGGAAAATAATAATTGCAGATCAAAATATACAACCGGAATAAAAGAATATATGAACAGTACACCGAAAGGCAATCGCTACTGCCGGTGTCATTTGTATGTTTAATGACAGCCGAGAGTTTCATTAAAATTGAAAGTTATATTGTATTATTATTGAGTAATTATTTACGGACGTCCGTTATAATAACCATGCAAGGAATTTATATACAAACTGGAATGCTCACGTGCACTCAAAAAACGTTCCTTAACCCGGGATTGTGTCTCTTTCTACCATAGATTCAAGGCAAAACTCGTAAGAAAGAGACAAAACACCAGTTGTCAACGAAATGCTCGGAACAATTTTTCACTTTACATGTTGGTAAGAAATGTCAACCTTATGTCGTTTATTTCAAGGTGCATATTTGAATATACATACAATATATATATATATATATAGTAGGAGTTGAAAGCAGGTATTATGGTATGGTAAGAATATAATATCGATGAAATAATTGCTTAGTTATTTTACAAGAAAATTAAGTAGAAGAGCAAACACAAGATAAATTAACCAACACTATAATAAAACCAATACTTATAAAAAAGAGGAAGAAATTAGTCCATAAAACCAGAACCCATAGCAAGAACTTACCCCATTAGTTGTACCCCATGAGTTGTAAATAATCAATGGTCATGAATAAAAATTACGTTAGTATAACTTGGAGTGGGTAGAACATTAATTATTTTGAAAAGGTTATCTCTTGCGGTAATTTTATAGAAAATTATAATATTAGAAGAAATAATTAACGCAAAACATTAAAAAATATATTTACAAAAATATTATACAGTAATATTATATAATATCATTAAAATACTAAAAATATGGTGAGATTGTTTTTAATTACCACATAGAACGTATAACGGGTACATAAAAATTCCTGGTCTCTGTACTGGTAAACTCGCCACTGCTTACGCTCGAGCCAGATTCTACAAGATATTACCTTTTAACTCAATGCTGAACCCGATCCGAACCAATGACGTATATGCAACCATCGCATATCTAGAAGCTTGTCACATAAAAAAGTTTCCTGTCTTTCAGAAATATTTCGAAGTGTAAAATATATTAGATGTGGTAGTATAAGTTTTAAAAGTTCGGCTAAGTATAATTTTCAATAAATTATAATTATTTTAGTGAAATTCAATAGGATTATTCTTGCTGTTAGGTATTGGAACTTACATATGTACGTAATTTGACATGAATAAAGTGTATTAATTAAGACCACTAATATTTTTTTATTATTTTTTTTCCAAATTAAAATATTAAAAGAACGATTCGAACGTGGTTTTTATTTTAGATCTACCCAAAAATAAGTCACACAAATGATGTAACCAAATTTTTTTATAATATATTTTTTATCTTGAAATGTAGTTTTTTATTTTTGTGTAAGAACCTAATTTTATTGATTGATCAAAAACGTAAAATGAAGATTTATTAAATAATATTTATTGAGCGATTGAAATAATTTATGTAATTTATATTTTAGGTATTAAATACGAATTTATAAATTCATCACGAGGTGAACAGCTACTAATGGTAAAAGGATATAGCTTCGCAAGAGTTAACAAATTCTGTTACATATGGGTCTGTTCAGGCAAGTCCAGACAGTGCAAGGCAAAAGTACGCTTGAATGAATCTAACCAGATTGTTGATTATATTCTGACTCATAATCATAATCCTCCCAAATACTTCAGGACCGAAGAAGGATCTCTCATCAAACTGTGACAACTCACTGTAATATTTGTTGACTAACGCTGTTACATAGCAATATTGAGACTGTACTTGTTTGAACATAACTACATTGCGTCAGGATTTAATGACTTACCTACTTTTATGAATTGATGGTATAATATATATACTATATATTTCAATGTGATTTTAAAATAAATTACCTTTAATCTATGTTGGTTAAAGTAATGTGATTAAAAATAATTGTAGTTGAATATTACTATAAATTGATTATTTTGTTAACTGTATTTTTTTACAATTTATTTATCGTCTGTCAGATAAAAAATATAAAAAATAACTAGAATATGTCACACGCAAGAATTACCAAAGATTTTAAGAATTTTAATAAAATCTTGTTTGTAAGTTATCGACATATAATTAATATTATATTGTTGGTTTGACTGGACCTGATTTTTATATTAAACGATAAAAATTGTTGGGAGAAAAATCGGCGCGAACACTATTATACTGAGCTGTACATCTGATAGACGAACATTGTATTGAGCGGTGCAATTACCCGTATTATTTAGATATGTGTGCTTACCTTAAATTATCACATTTGTATTATAACATATATTGTGGCAGTAAATTGTTTGTCTATAGTTTTGTATTTACTTTTCTTTTGTACGCATAGTCCATTTTTCTCCTAACTATTTCTTGCTTGTAAATAAAAATAAAATAATTTGTATTTAACAAATTATTAGAATCAATGATATTTATAATAAATTGTAAGAAAATAATAAATAATTAAATATTTTAAAGAACAATTTTTTTAAACATGAAATAAATATTTCGTTACACTTTATTTCTTATATTACAACCTCAGTTATGGTGTACATAATAATATTTAATAGATTAAGACCCAGTTTCAACACTTGCTATTAAGTTCCGGCTGTATTGGCACTTTTTTGACAGGTCATTGTATGGGGTATCTGTCAAAATAAGTGCCAGTTAGGTTATCCGGAACTTAATAGCAAGTGGTGAAACAGGCCCTAAGTATTTTTTATCGGTGTAGTTACATTTAACTTTTAGGGTGTTTCGGGGGATGTCACCAAAATATTTGTTTAATTTAGCTTTTAGTAATTATTTGTTGTTTTAGTATTCGTTATGCAGAATGACGTTTATCAATTTTGTTCTAGTTTTGTTCCCATGGAATCGTAGATTTAGACTGCAGTTTTACGTACAAGAGAAAAGTAAACAAAGACGTAAACAGGAAAAGAAAAGTATACGACGTATTCGACGGGTCAAAGTCTACAAGCAAATGATAAAAATAGATTAAAAGATATAGAAAAATAATTTTAACATACTGTGAGAATGAAATCATATTATAGCCTGTACAAGTTAGCTTGATCTTTTTGACAGATGTAAATTTTTCTTATCGACATAACTTTGCAAGGACGAACATATTATTTTATTAATTTAAAGATTTTAAAAATTTTAAAAATATTTAAAAAAAGTACATATAACACAAAAGTCCCTAAAGATACAAGCTTTATCCGAAAATTGTAAGACTTTTTATTGCTTCAAAGTAAAATTTAAATAGGAACACTGAAAATAATAGACGCTTGTACAATGTTACATCGGTCGCACGTTATATCCAACCCACCGATGTAAGTTATTAATATTAATAAATAAGGTAATTTATGGCAAAGTTAATTTATGGTAACAGAATGGTTTTTCATATTAATTCTACCTGTCTTGGATAGCACTTCGATATATAAAGATCAAATAACTTGAGTTTTTACTATATCAACTTACTACTTAAACAACATACTTAAATTAAATGATTACTTTAAGAGGGATATTGCAAAAAAAAAACATATGTTTTTAAACCGATCAATACTAAAATATCATTTATTACCATTTTTTTAAACCTCTTCGTTTAAATACTCCAGCCCTTATAGGCCAAGATCAAGTTATATCAAGAGTTTGTCGTCTACGAATGGAATTCACCTATCTAGAAAAAACATTACAAAAATCAAAATGAGATCGTCTCGAAAAAGTAACTGAAAAGTGACAGTTATTTTTCAAATAATCAAGGTTTCGGAACAAGGTTTCACTTTTCTGTCCAAAAAATATAAAGAACATAATGAAGATTTTCAGAAAAACTAGTCAATAAATTAAAGAAAATATCACAATAAGTTAAATTGTTAGACATTAATATAATAATAATTAATTAGCTGTTAATATAAAAATTTTTGGAGGACTGAGGTCTAGTTTTAGGTCTGTTATATTCAAGAAGTAACAGAGTTGTTTAAGAGTTCAATTTAATAATTACTAAACTTAAAATAAAAATAAAAAATGTTGTGGGGCAATTAAAAAAAAAAAGTACCCTCCCGTTTTGCATTGTCCCTCGATTTTGTTCATTTATTATTTTGTGATGAATGACTTCTAGCAGAATATATTAAGTGAAACAAGCATATTTTTAAGTATATTAAAATAGTCGTTTTGCGTTTAATTTACTAATTATAAACCTAACGGAGATTTTAAAATATTGAAGTCCATCGAATTTCCCTGTCCCCTTTCCAACTGGCGTTAGATTTCTCAAAATTTTATGTATGGAAATGGTTTAGTAAATATAATTTGAATTCTTTAAAGTCGAATTTATCAGTTAAAAGTATTAAAAATGTATTATTTTTAGATATTTTCTATAAAGAATAAATATATGAATTAGAATCAAAATTTTAACTAACCGGAACATTCCGTTTTGTGACCGCTTTTTTTGTGAAAATTCTTGTAAAATGTGAAACTATTCGGATGTCGTGATCGGGAGACGCAATTTTGTCAAACTGATTTGTGGCCAGTGCGGACGCAAATTGTTGAAGTGTTCTGTTTCAATTTCTTTGCTCGGGTATGTGACCAAGTTTTACTATTATAAATCACTTTTCTATAATTTTTGTTATTGTTGATATATTAGAAAATTTGTACATTATCAAAAAGTTAATAGTACTAAGTACAATGTGAATTTTTAAACAATTTAAAACTACAAGAAGATAGCATTATGTGACTTCCGTTTTGTGACTTATTCTACGGTCACATATAACGGAACGGCAAGTCACAACATGTCGGAATCCTTACTGACCGATTTAAAGTAGTATACCTGAAAGTTTAAAAATTAAAATCTAAATTATATTTTTAATTTTTAATTTCAAATTTACAGATTGAAGTTTGCTGATGACATTTAAACGTTAGATAAGCTTGTCTTAATTTAAAAATAAGTATTACTGCACCAAGCCAACTAGGCACTCGGGTGGAATGTGGCTTCCCCTCCCGCACACCGCCACTGTTACAGCGTTCTACGCTAATTATTAATTATTATTATAATTATTATCTGTACTTATTTTTTTATTGTTTAATCTTGTTGTTTACAGTTAAAATTTTCGTTAGCTGTTGTTTTGTTTGTTGTTTTTTGTTATCTCTTTAATTTTTTAGTATGTTGTTGTTCATATAAAGTACTAGAAATGGGGAAAAGGAAAGTCATAGTGGAGACCGATCTATGAGATTACGAGTTTTTATTATCCCTCAGAAACAAAGGATGGACCAAAACCCCTTAACATTTAAATTATATTTTTTTTTAAACTAGACCTCACAGTTACAAGTCCCTAGTTATTGTATCACTTTCTTTGATAGCGTTCAACTGAAAGGTAGTTGCATGTGCATGCATGCACCCCAGCCCCCCGTCTTAAATTAATATGTGACTGTTCCGCTGACGTATCATTGCCACCGGGCAGTTCATAGAATTTAGTGCAATGACAAAACATAGATATTAATATTAATTCTTGGTTTGGTTTTAAGAAGATATGAATGTATTAATGCACATGTTTTATGAAGACATAACTGCCTCCAAATCGGCTACTTCCTTCAATTATTTCCAAACAAAATTTTAAATTACATAGGTATTATGTAATTCATTATCTATCGTTATAAATACATTTGTTTTAATATGCACGGACATCAAGAAAAGTAGTGTTTAAATATATTTATCTTTTATATTTATGCATTTCAACTTGCGTTTACATGCCCAAAAATCGACAATGACCCATATATGTTTTAACCTACTCTTTTCTGTTATTAAATTACTCCAACATATCTCGGGCTGTCTGGAAGACATATAAAATAAATAAATAAATAAATAACAACATTTGAGCATATACCTACATACATGTGTAAAAAGTGTACATTATTGTTACTTAAGTAAGATTCTGTTTACTACGTGAAACAACTTTTTAACTACGTTCAGGACTGTCATATAGATATTTGTACACGGCAAATCAAAAAATATCAAAACCAAAAATTTATTTATTGAAGTAGTCTGCGTAAACACTTAAATAAATAAATAAATATGTCTAACATACACATGTGGTCGTCTGTTGCTAAGCTAGGCAACTTAATGCCTGTATTTTAGGTAACAGCCGACTGACATATTTTTTGAATAAATATACAATATAAATAATACATATATATATTACACCCAGACTTGGGGCGGGAATCGAACCACAACCCTGGAGCAGAAAACAGGGTCACTGCCAACTGCGCCAACGGGCCCGTCGTTTCATTTAGTCAATTTTTAAATTGTCAATTTACAAAGTACGTATAATTTTTAATCAATTTATTATAATTAATGTGAAAGTACCACTGATTTGGTATGTGGACTCTGCTGAGAAGAAACGTTAAGAAACTAAACAGTTACTCTTAACTCTTCATTACATGACTCAACCATTATAACTCAGTCATTCGTCCTGCATGAGAACATTACTAATAGTTGATGCTATATGATTTCTGGATCGCGATTATGCCGTTTTTAATCCAGTGACTTTTATTATGATGCGAGTTTACTGTTATCAATATTTATTTTTACACAATCGGTAAATCATTTTGACCTATGACGCCATTATGGCGTAAATGACGTAGCTGTTTACGAAACTTGTTAAAATATACTATTGTGGTCTACCATTGTGACGCTATTCTAATAGCAGAATTGCGCCTCTGTTCCGCTCTTATGAGTTAAGTGTTTTGCAGCCTAGGTCCATTAAAAAAAAACTTTTTATTAATTGTAGTGGTTCGAGAAATTCTACGCACACATAAACTTAAAAAAAATCGTTTTTTTTTTTAATATTTTGTGTAAATCTCAAAATACCCAACTAAAAATTTTCTTAGTTATACGTTAATTAATTAACTTTACACATTGCTCTCAAGAGACGCCAAATCATTTTTCGAAAAATAGTTTTATTTATTTAAAAAAAGTTACGGTTTTATTATACTCGTATTATTATAAATGTACAATAATTATTATCTATTAGAGGTCAGTAGTGCCATAGAAAAAATAAGACTGTTGTTTATATATAATTATATTATATATAATATTTTGAATATTCTAAATTTCATTTTTTTTTGTTATTTTATTCGTTTAATAGTTTAAGAATGTAATCAAAGATTAGTTAAGAGTAATTTTAATTATATAATTCCTAGTAATGATCTCATATTGTAACAAAATTACGTATACGATTAGAAGTATTGTAATCAAGAATAAAGTATTATTTAATTCCGGTTTATTTTATTAATTAATCTATAAAATAAACGCATTTTTTTTGTTTTATTGATACAATTATGTCTAACTTTTTCCCACTTCTAATGTTATCTTCTGTAAGATTAGTTGAGTTATGACGACTATCATATTGTGATCGTCATCATAACGTGATGTTTCATATGAAATTATCTTTCTCAATATAGAGGCTTTTGAATTCACTTGTATGTTTTCGAATCGTGTTCTATTTTTTATTGAGATGAGTGCCTTCAAACAACAAAAATCTATATGCTGTACTGTAACAGCTGGGTCTGTTCTCCTCTTTCTTTTTCTCCTGTAAGATAGAAAAGTGTCGGAGCCTATTTCGGAATTCCTTCCGAAACGTACAGGTTCCGTCATGTTTTTTTTCACGATCCAGCACGATACGAAATTTAAAAACCAATTTCATTAAAACAGCGGTGGCAGCTTGAATTTGAAGCCGCGACCGTATTTTACTTACTCACTTTACTACTTACTTACTACTACTTACTTTTTACTTTATTTGATCTATCCACTCTACAATATCGGCCTAATCCCTATAGATTATATTAAGATTGGAATGAGACAAATATATCATTCCCAAATTCTATAACTGCCTCTTATTAATTTTTAACTTTTTTCACAGGTTTTGATTATGAAATTTCTGAATCAAGGCGAGGCAAGGCGTTGTTGGTGTATCATGGTTTTACATACACGTCGAAGGTGGACCGGAAGTATTGGTACTGTTCCCATACCACATGTAAGGCGAAAGTTCACATGGATAAAATAGGGAAAATAATTTTTCACTACACAGTTCATACGCACGACCCTCCGAAATTGCATCGTCTGGCTGATGGTAGCATTATTAGAATATATTAATCTGTAAATTGTAATTCTACGTTAAATATCAAGATCAATATTTTACAGAAAATACTTCTATTTGGTTTGAATTTTTTGTAAGTTTAGTTGGAGTTGTAATTACGGATAATTTTTAACTTGATAACATTACAATGACAAATAAAAAACAACAAAATATTAAAATTAATGTAAAAAAAAACTGTTTAAGATTTCTTAAAACCTAAACAGATTCTCGTTAAAGATATCAATATTGTAAAACTTATTATAGCTATCACGAGCTCTTATCAACAAGCGATTTCTGGGATAATTAGTATTAAAATAGCTATGCTTCGAACGGGAAAAAGAATCTGGACATTATGGTTAACAAAATTCATGGAATCATGAATATTATTTATAATCATATTTAAAAAAATATCTCTTTATTCCTACCTTTCTACCTTCCTACGTTTCTCAAGCGACAAAATGTTTAGTTCATGTATGTTATCAGTTCATACTATAGACAGCTGGAGATCTCTCGTTTCACGTTGTGTCGCTTAGTTATTTCTTATGTCATACGGAATCAAAGCCATTTTTTTTTTTGTAAATAATAAATCAAACTTTATATAAAGTACATTTCGTATGACTTTCGCAGTGAAAAAAACGTTTAAAACTATTTTTTCTTTACATTTAAATATTATTATTGTTATGGCTATAGTTATTTTTCTAAGAAATGTAAAAGAATATTTGTATTTGATGATCAAAAAGTTTTACGTTATGTTCAAGTTAGTAACTAATTATTTGTGAAATCTAGTTCATTGTAACATTCTTAAATATTATATTATTATTACATAAATGTATGTACTACTTACTACTGCTTCACCAGTTGCAAATAAAGCTGTGTGACTTATAGTAGTATCCAACAGCTAAAAGATTCGTTATCTTTTTCACCATCAAACTCTATCTTATCTGTCATATATTTATATTTTCGACCCGTGAATCTAAAAGTTGTAGTTTATGAGTAGAGGTGAAGCAGGCCCTATAAGCCTGTTTTACCCCTTGCTGATAAATCCTATCAGTAACTTGCGTGCCAGATAAACTTTTTGTATTTTCTTCCACTGCATCGTGGTCACATATTGTTTTTCGTTTCTCTTGTTAATAATTGTAGTGTATGAGGTTATAAAATGATTCTGAAAATATTTTCTCATATACACAATATCGCGTAGACGGCAATGAAAATAATAACCACATCGTATTGTGCGATGGGGGATGGCTTTCTAAATAGCGCTCGCAGTTTTCACGGCTGGGTGAAAAGTGGTCTGGTTATTTGTGACAGAAATGTCGGTGAGGTTGGACGGACTTGGACGTTATCCTCAATTTATAATATAGCTGTGAACGTTAACCAATTTTTTTTTTCAATAGTATTGTGTAATTTGTATTGGTAAAGAGTGATTTGTTCTTATACTATGTCATACAATTATTATTATTATAGGTTAAAATGTCTAAAATATATTTTGTTACATATGACATATAATATATAAAACTTTTTTTTTCTTTGGATATAAAGATGTAATATTTAAAATAAATATTATTTTCTCAAGTTTTATTTTTGATAATACAATTTAAATAAATATACTATAAAATAAGTGAAATAAAGAACAAAATGTTACCATAAAATTATTAAGTAATTCATTTCTTTAAGCAAAATATCTAATTTTCCAGATTTAGAATACAAGCTTATCCCATCAAAACGCAGCAATAAACAGATTCTAATATTCCAAGGGTACACATTTTCTCAGAACCGCATGTCGGGGAATTGGTATTGTTCGAAGCAATATAAAGATTGTAAAGCTAGGATACACATGGACAAGAACTGGAAAATAAAGACGTTGCATGTTGATCATAATCACGAAGCGCCGAAAATAGTTGTGACTGCTGCTGGAGAATATTACACGGTTGGTTAAGCTTCTCAACGTATGGCGGCCCGATGCGAAGTAACACGATATGGTGCGACACAACACGATTGAAGATTTGGTGATATAAATTCGCATTTGGCTAATTTTAAAGATGTAACAAATTGTGTCAACGTACAAATAAATGTTTAATAAATACGTTGAAAAAATACATATTAATATTGAAAATGTTACAAGATTATAGGAATATGAGCGATCTCCCAATTGACCTTTTAATTTTTTTCAAAGAGTTTATAAAATAATCTAATTTTATACTTTTATTTTAAAATATAATTAAGATATTATTGAAAAGATTATGTATGTTATATAAAATATATTTATTTCTTTTTATTATTTTTAGGCTTGAAAATGTTTTCTAAAAGCATAATAACTCAAATGAAGAATGAGTTTAATGAAAAATTAAATAAATTAGTAAATCGAAGTAAAAGCAACAGTATAAATTTTATAAACGAGACGAGATATCAGGAGTTCATAACAGAGTTGAAGGTTATCAAAAGCAAGGAATCAAAAACATTTGAAGATTATAAAATATTATCAAATTATGATATTTTAGAGGTTAATGGGAGAGATAGACTCATCAGATCAAATGAGGACACGAAAAATATACAATTTTATGTGCCAACAAACGAATTGTATGGCGTAATACATACAATGCACATACTGTTCAATCACGCGAATCTAAATGAGCTTGATAATCAAATTAAACACAAATATTGTAATGTTTCTAGAGAAGTTATTAAAATTTATCTTTCGTGCTGTAATTTTTGTAAGAAGAGTACTGAGACGTTATAGCTCACTCATATAAACTTTGAGGACATTAATTCTTTCTATAATTATTATAGTCTATATGAAATATATATGAATATATTTTCTGCTGATAGCAAGGCTCCTGCAGGGTTTTATTTTAGCTACTACTTTATAAAACGTATCTGTGTCTAATTGGCGATCATAACATTCTTGAGCATTCGAATGTACGAATTACGTGTGTACTGATTGATTACTTTAACATCTAGACTTTACCATATAAAAGTTAAAAATGCATGTATATTTGTAGTTTTTTCATAAATGAAATCGCTAGAATTGACCAAAGTGACCTTAGAGTTAGTTGGATAGAGTAAAAAATACTATCAAATATGCTGTTCTAAAAATATTTTTTTCAAAGCAATAAATTAAATACTCTATGCAATTGCTATATTTTATTACTGCCTCAAGGACTTAATTATTGCGACAACTGATTGATTGATTGGAAACTTGTGATCGGTAAACCTTGGTATACACAATCGAACTTGTTGCAAAAAATGTCTGAGGGATGATTCATGCGATGGTGTTGACATAAATGGACATTTTAAGGGTGATTAAACAATTATTTTGTGTGAGAAATCTCGACTTAGTTATTATCTTGCAAGGTATGCTTGCAACTTATGTATGTAACGCCTTTTTTTTTTCTTTTAATACTATTTTCTATTGAAAACAATACTGTTTACAATACCGTTTATTCCATTTATGGAATGTTAATAATATGTTGATTATGTAAATAAAAAAATATTTAAAATAAATCGTTGTTTTTGTATTTAAAAAAAATAATAGTAATAAATTGAAATTAAATAATGTAATATATAATCATGTAGCGGTCAGACCATTGTTCATTTTCGCAATGTGTTAACATCTAAAAGTGAAACTGCGTTTAGTGAATTATTTATTTTTATACTAAATGTAATTTGTTTAAAAAAAATTCTTGTTTACATCGTTACATATTATTAATAATTTTTTATTTTATTTTATTTAGGGAAGTATAAATATATAGGATATGGCAATATCCTTCCTAATTGATTTTGGAAAGTTTATATTTCATTGCATTTTGATAACATTTGCTATTTATTTGTTAGATAATATAGTAAATAATATTAAAACAATTTTTATCTTTCAGTCAAGTTCATGATCTCGCAGAAGGGTGAGAGGCTGATGAAGCTTGGCGACTTCACGTTCATGAGGGAACTCTTTGCCGGAAACAGGTGGTGTTGGTCTTGCTACACGCACAGAGGCTGTCCGGCTCGAATCTTCACGGAGCATGAGAAACTGTTGTACACTAAGAATTATCACAATCATCCGCCGACTGAGTTTTTTGTATAACGATTAGGCTAATTTACGATCAGTTTCAATAAATTATTGCGTGATTTTCCTTACAATGGTAAAGCTGAGTTAATATTTCGAAAGACGTAGATTTCCATAGTCACATTCAGCTTAGTTGAATTTTATAGTTAAATGTTCCGCTCATAAGGACACAGACTTTTTAATAAAAAAAAAAATCTAAAAATTACTGAAAAATCCCGCTGCTAAATAATAACTTCATCAGCAAACTTCAACTTTATAATCTTTTTATTTATTTATTTATTAATACTTTATTGCACAATACGTTATTGAATTGTACAAAAGGCGGGCTTAATACTACAAGCATGCTCTACCAGCCACGACGTATATAAGCGAATATTTGTAGGTGTGCAAAATCGAAAACATTCAACTGTATTAAGAGATATATTTTTCTAAATATTTATTTTTATTATCTTAAAAAAAGTTGTGATCACTTTTTAAAAATTCTGAACAACTCTCGTCAAATTCCCTTAATCGACCAGTCTGTCGAGGATCTTTTTAAACATCTGTCTTACTTTTATCACTTTTCTATTTTCTTCTCGTTTATTCTTTTCAAACAACTATAATTATGTTTAACTTTATTTTTATTTTTGTAACTATTTGTATAAACTCATTTTTGTTAATAAATTATTGGGCTTTTACAATAAATATCATATAATATATATCATAAATACCGCTGGCAGGAAAAACTACAGTTAGATGAATAACCCATTCCTTTGTAACTGAAATTGATATTGTTATTAAATCTTGACTTACAATCAGTCAATACTGACGCGCGTTGGGTAATTGACGATTTATCATAATATGATGATTTTTGAACGTGAGTACATTTTATACATATTTTGATAAATTTTATACAAGAAATATTCTATGGAATAGCTAATTGAATTTGCATGATATAGATAGAACAAATATGAGATTTATAATGTACGTAATATTAGATGATTTTTTATTATATGTGTAATCCTAGTACCAATTTAACTATATAAACACAAACACGTGCTTTCATGCGCACATATATAAATTTTACACATAAATAAACACTGTGCTGTATTGAAGTGTAACTGTTATAGTTAACGTGTGTCTGTTAACGTAACTGTTTTGCATATGCTACTTCTTCTATGAAGAAGTAGGGTTGAAGCTTAATTAACCACGGTGTTCCACTGCGGTTTTTCAGATATATATGTTCACATCACGATTTTTTCTTAGCAAGATTAGATATTGCTTAAATAGACAAAGATCTAGAAAACTCAGCGATGCCAACATGTGGACTATTACGTAGGTAACTTGCAAATCGCGAGCGATCGAGAGAAATCGCAGTGGTATCGAATTTCAATACTAGCTAAGCTTCGGTTAGTACTGAAATTTGGCATTGCGGCGATGTTTCGCGATCTATCGCTATTTGCAAGTTACGTAATAGTCCACCAGATTCGGATTCACTCATACACACATAAAATACAGTTCTCTTTATTATAGTTATAATTCTCATGAAAAATATAATGTAAATTGATAGATGGAATAAAATGTTTACGATTTTAATGAAATAATTTTAATTATATAAACAAAGGAACTGATGAACAAAATAGGGTAGTTGTTATACGTCTTATTTTACAGTAAACGCATAAAAAAGGACTCGTAAAATCCATTTTTTGACACATGATTTTTACAATTACCTATTTTTGTTCGTCAGATTCTTGATAGTTCGGGTGCTATGGTGTTAGTATTATAAGGTGCTAAATATGTGATAAAATAAATATAGTGATCTCCTTTGTAATCTCTTGCCTTACGTATTATTCTTAAGTCAATTTTAAGTACAAATGTAGTGGCATAATTGTTATTTTCAGTATTAATGCACACTTGTGTTCCATTAATCTATAGATTCTTGTGTAATAATAAAATAAAATAAAATTAAATTAAATTAAAATTCTTACTGTGTCTTTTAATTATGAAAAATATGAATTTTTACAAATGTACCAAAAACATTATTTTTCATCTATAGTCTGTTACTGCACAAAACCAGTGTTACCAACAATTAATTGTCCAGCCCACTAGACAGACGATAGAAAACCACTAAAACTCGGCCATAATAAAAATTCAAAACTTTTAATTTATTAATTGAAACAAATACCTAATTGAAAATGATCGAGATTTTAATAATAGTTTAATAAAATATAATTAAAAAAATATATACAAATACAATTTCTATTCGTAAGATTAATCTATGAATATTTTTTTTTTAAACCGATATAATATTTACTATGGGTGATAGGCTAGAAACAACTTAAAAAAAACACTAACCACTAAAAAGTAAATATTCCCACTAACAAAATAAAAACTACCAATTTTAGTAGTAAAACTACTAGTTGGTATCACTGCACAAAACCTTCAAATGCATATGCTGTGTAACTTTCACTTACACACGTTACTGTGATCTTACGGTGCGAGATTGTTTTATGCAGTAAGAACGTTTGAATTAGGGGCCGTGCATAAATTACGTGAGACAATTTTGGCGATTTTTGACCCCCTCTCCCCTTGGTGAGATTTTGCTCGACCTCCTTCCCCCTACCTTAATCTCGCGTGAGATTTTTGAAAATGCGTATTAGTAAGAAGTGTAAAAGATGTGCACACGAAAAAACGGTCATCGCGGCCTCCGTACCGATGTTTCCTTTCACCTCCAGGCTATACGTATTCCTAAAAAAAAAAAATACGCGATATTTGCCGAGACCAGCCACCGCCCCACGTGAGATTTCGCTCGACCCCCTCCCCTCCCTAAACGCCTCACGTAATTTATGGACGGCCCCTTATATATTTTAAGAGAAAATAATTTTAGTAAGAATAGTTTTTATATGTAACATACATATTAAGAATATATACATTTTCCTATAAATTAATATATCTACTTTTTTTTAACTTTTGTTACATAATTCTGTTATAATATTATCATCACGTAGTGATTAGTTATTTCTTAAAATATATTTTTTTTTATTACTTTAAAATGAAGTTTAAAGTTTCAGTAACTGAAATACATATAAGCTTTCACTAATAATATTTTTTTTTCAGGTATAGCGTTCATCACTCAGTCAATGAGAGGGAAGCCGTTGATAGTATACAACCAGTATACATATTGCAAACATTCGACAAGAAATGGTATCGTACGATGGACTTGTTCAACTCATTCCTATAAATGCTGTAAAGCCGTCGTCAAGACGTGCGGGACTATCATCGTTGAAGTTAAGGGCTGCCATAACCACGACGCTTCAGAACTACTTATAAACCGCAACAAACCCCTTAACACAGAACTGTCTGGAATCAATATATATCCTAAGGATATTGGATTAATTTTTAAAACTGATTATTAATTTATCATATAATAACATAATCTAAAGTGGAATTAAAGTATTTTAAATTAATTTGAATCGCGTATTTCAAATGCTGTAGTCGTTTTCGCAAGGTAACTAGAATCATTACTCTCTAAACATGAATTAGTGAAATTTTAATAAATTACTTTAGTGAAGCTGTATTCACTACGTATTAGTGAATTTCAATAACAAATTAGTGAAAAGTCACTAATACATATACACATATTTAATTATTTATCAAATCAATGGAATCTGATATTCACATATTCATACATTGAATAGTCACTATTTCTGAGTGGTATGATTCTCAAATTGATAAAAAGTTAATATTCACTTTAAATTAGTAAAAATTCCCAAACTCGTGTTTAGAGAATGAAAGAGTAAATGAAGTTATGTCGACGATTATATTTAATTTTAAATAGTTTTGTTTGTTTGAAATTGACAAAAGCCTAAGAAATATTTCATCACTTTTATCTGGTAGTATATATTTTAAATGTGTTTGTATAGATATGACTAAGTCAGCAGTTACTATACTGCCATATAACAATGTATTATAATATAATGTTCTAATAAGAGGGTTTAGTAGTGTAGGTACTAACTATTATTGTTGGAAACGCGTTGTAATTAGTTTTTCTCTAATTTACTTCACTGGCCGGTTCATAATGGCATCTTGCAGTCGATTCGACTACGGCGTGGTAATAAACTACGAGAACGAAACTATTTAGCTAAATTTTCGAAGTTATTTTCTAGTCTAGGTTGGAGGGATCTTGCCTAAAGTATATATCACTCTTCTCTTCTCGTTGGCAATAAATTTGATCATCGCCTAATTGAGGTCCTTGAACTATTCGGATTTTCCTGTACTTAATGCAGCTATTAGTGGTTTCAAGAAAAAGTCACACTATTATTTTGTTTTAAAAATCTTAATGATATGTGCATATCTCTTACATAAATGTATGTTATTATAAAACGTATTGATTAGATTGAGTCGTTTTTTGTAGGTTCCTAAAATGTAGATGACTTAATAATGTTGTTCATTCGTTAATTCATTAGAAAAATAGTGGCTTTCAATACTGCATTTTTTTTTTGTTCGTATTAAGTCTTATTTTGTTTTTAATATATCGATCTCGATTAATTCAATGTATCTCAGATTCTGTGCATATCATACGTCTTTGGTGTTTTGTTTTCTTTCTTTTTTTAATTTAAAATATAGTTATCAATTCTTTATTATTGGTCAATTCTAAATACCACATTTACTATGTACTTTGGATTTACATAAAATGATAATAATAATTATACTCTCATAACAAAACGAATTGTTCTTTATTCTTACGCCTCCTTACTCCTTATAGGTACCTACTGTTTAACATTATAAAAGTAGTAAATAATAATATTAAAATAAAAATAAAACCTTACAAAAATATTCAAAAGTAAAGTAATATAAGAAATCGGTATTGTAATATAATGATACGGATAATGCTACGGTTAGAATTTTATTCATTGTATCTATCCAAAAGCAAGTTTTAATTAAGCCTATTGGGTTACTTTATCAGCCTATAAACTACCCACTGTTGAGCGAATTCCTCTTCCTTATATAGATGAAGCCTATTGGGTTAAGCATGTAAAGTTATTGCAATAAATCATGGCTATTACCTATGTTATATTTCAGTTATATGAGTTATATCTTAAAAAGCATTCACAATTATCTCTTTTTATAAAACAATTTTAAAGAGATTCTTAACTCTTTGTAGTTTAAATAACATTTTATTCACGTAATAAAATTGTTTCAGATTCAATGATTTTCTTTAAAGAAAGGAAAAGAACAAGAGAAGAAATATTAGAACGACAGAGACTTCGAAAGCGTCAAGTTTACGCTGAAATCAAGAAAGATCCCGAACGATACGCTGAACAAAAAGAAAAGGAAAGATTAAAGTATTTAAAAAAGAAGGAACAGAAGAAAGTTAAATTAATATCGGATATGACACCCGAGGAGAAAAAAGAGCAGAGAAAACGTTGGAGAGAGAGATCGGTTAGGGCATATCGAAGGCGAAAAACAACTTCGCAATAAGAGTGTGATTATAAAATTCTGGTTTATTATTTCAGAGATTGTTCTGGGGTAAAAATACGCGTGATAATTAATTTGATACCGTGTCAGTCGTTTTAGCAACTTTGAATATAATTGAAACGTTGTAAAAGAACTGTAAAAGGACAATAATATGCCTGCTATCACTTAAATTACCAAAGCTGGAATATAACTTCTGAAAGCTTGGACCTTCAGGAAAAAGTAAGCTTTTCTAACGATACCCTTGTTAATTAATCATCATATAAATATATTATTTCTAAAAGGTTTTTTTTCCTGGAGAGCCTAGATCTTTTCTATTTGAAAAGATCTAGGCTCTTAGGATCTAGGATCTAGGATCTAGGCTTTACCAAAATTAGGTAATTCATATGCCATTTTAAAAGTTACGTTCCCAAAATTTATACTTACTTGAAGTAAAACTTCTAGTAAAACCGGTTTTCAAATTGGACAAACGATCAACAACAATCGGCCCGTAAAACTTCAAGTATAAATTTGTTGCGATTCGTTTTTCCACTTGTCAGTTGGCATTCGTTATTCCACTTTTCCGTTGCGATTTGTTTTGCCACATGTCCGTTAAAGTTTTACTTCTACTGTGTCCCAGCACACATTTCCTTTTTTTTTTCTCAGGTTTACTGCAAATTATATTTTATCAAACAAAAAAACTGAATTCAATCCGGAACTAAAAATAAAGCGCCTTATATCCATTTAATACAGCCGTTGCCCTCTCTCCCTCCGCCGCTACCGCGTCTCACCACGCAATATATCGTCAAACCAAGATAGTGAGTCGATTTTACAAGTTATTTTTAATCTGTACTCTTGGGTGATATTTCGGGAATCATCGGCCGATACTGCTGCTGACGGTGGTAATAGCACCGCCTGCCTATTATTACTTACGCGTAACGTGACATTAGGATTGAAACGCACCGGCGTGATATCATTATTGCTGCCTTTTGGCCTCTGAGTTAGGTATATCCTTACTAATATTATAAATGGGAAAGTGAGTTTGTATGTTTGTTCCGCTTTCACGCCGTAACTACTGAACCGATTGCTTTGAAATTTTGCAGACGTAAAGTTAGAAGTCCGGATTAAATAATAGGGTACTTTTTATCCCGAAAAAGTTTGATTTTCCCGAGGGAAAATAATATTATAAATGGGAAAGTGAGTTTGTATGTTTGTTCCGCTTTCACGCCGTAACTACTGAACCGATTGCTTTGAAATTTTGCAGACGTAAAGTTAGAAGTCCGGATTAAATAATAGGGTACTTTTTATCCCGAAAAAGTTTGATTTTCCCGAGGGAAAACAAAAATATTGTTAGTTCGGAGATAGATGGCGCTGTGTGTAGTTTAAAACAAAGTTATGTTTTGCATACGAATATACACAATGTAAACTTAGAAGGTAAATGATATGATAATAAATCCCCGAAAATGAGGAATTTGGTTTATCTTCTAAACTGGTTTTTTACATCTACTAATCCTGTGTACTTAGTAATTTTCTTTGCAAAAACTTCTGTTATTATTTACCTACCCTTTATCCTGGTATAATACTGTTCCAGAGGGTTTATAAAAGTGAAGAAATTTCAAAAAAGTAGATTATTACGTGCAAATATGACAAATATACTGAAATAAGTATAAAGTATTAGCAGTTACGCTATTTAGTTCTTAAGGTATGCGATAGATGGCGCTTGGTGGTTTTTAAAACGTGGTATCGTTGTGTTTTCTAAGATGCGTAAGTAGTGGAATGACATCTCGCGCTTTAACCTATAGCTCATACGCTACCTATACTTATTCGGTGCACTTTTCGACTCATTTATTGGCTGTTTAACCTAATTTCACTATAGTTTTTTTTCAGTTAGTTTTATAAATATTTTTTGGTTTTAAATAGAATTGAGGTTTAGGCAGTAGCTGTATAATAGTTAGGTTAGGTTAGGTATCCGTAAGGTTAGTTATAGCACAGTTATAGTTATATAGGTTACTTTATTTCTCTAGGTAGACATCTAACTAAAGTAATTATTGTTTTTTTGATACGCACGTTTTGGTTTAAAAACTCTAAACTCTATATATACGGGAAAACTAAGAAGCGCGATATAACCGAATTCATAACCGAATTCCACGCGGGCGAAGCCGCGGGTAAAAGCTAGTATAATAATAATTTTGTGGTAGGGTTCTATCGAACAAAAAATGTATTCTGATGAGTGTTGTCGTAATAGTGTTTAGTTTTTACTGTTACAATTAACCGCTGGGCTGCTCCTGTCGCATACTAGTCGACAAGATTTTACCCCTAAAATGGCCCGTCGACTACTAGTTGACAAGATCGAAGCGGTCCGGATGTTATCGAACAAAGTGATATAATAACCACCTTTGTCGCGCTAAGGCCGATTTGTGTTATTTATCTCGCTTCTGCGTAAAATTTGCTATATATATATATATTCATAGTCACGTATCATAAGCAAAAGAAGAGACGAGCAATAAGTCAAAAAACAGCGAGACACAAGCCAACAAGGCTTAAGAGGCCCGGACATAGGAGCGGTTAATTACATTTACATTTTCTAAAAATAGTTATTGAAATGGCGTTCATCGAAACATTAAGTTGGATAATATATAAAGTATATATTTTTAATAATAAGTAAATAAATAATAATAATGAATTTATTGCCACATATATACAGGTTAAAGTAACACATCAAGTAAACATACATTAAAAAAAAAAAAACATGAAAACATAACATACATTAAAACGTATTAAAATTTGACAAAGTATAAAATATGAACTAGCAATAGGAAGTGGCTCAGCTTCAGCTTACACAAGACTAAGGTCTGCTATGCTAGGACTGTTATGCTAGGCGGGAGTAAAGCGGTGTGCTCCCCGGTTTCCATACAACTTTTATGTTGTCTTTTCATGTTGCAATGAATGGGTATCAATCTACTACTCATGAAATATCCTCTGGTGTCCCCCAAGGATCCCATTTTGGCCCATTGTTATTTAATCTCTTTATCAACGATATATCTGGTTGTTTTGTTTCTTCCAATGTCTTTATGTACGCCGATGATCTGAAGTTTGTGAGGATAGTCCGATCAGTGGATGACAAAATACTACTACAGAGAGACTTAGATGCGCTAGTTGAATGGTGCAATAACAATAAAATGTACCTTAATTCCAAGAAATGTCATCATATTAAATTTACTAGGAAAATAAATAAAATTGCATCGGAATACTATATTAAGGAAAAAAAAATTGGGGCAGTAAACTGCCTGCGTGATCTTGGTGTATTATTTGATCAAAAACTAACTTTTTGTGGTCATATGGATGATATAATTCAAAGAGCATCCAGAATGCTCGGATTCGTCTCAAGGAACTGTAAATCGTTTCAGAATGCTAAAACAAAAATATTACTTTATAACACCTTAATAAGAAGTATTTTAGAATATTGTAGTGTGGTTTGGCGTCCTCACTATGCTACGCATATACTTCGCCTTGAACGCGTACAAAAACGTTTTCTTTGGCACTTATCCTATTCCGTTGGTGTAAATAAAATATTAAAATCATATAAAAGTCGTCTAAACTATTTTAATATGGTCCCTATCTGAGCGTAGAAGTATAATTGATGCTATGTTTGCTTATAGGGTAATAAATAACAAAATTGATTCTCCATACATGTTGCGATTATTTGATTTTCGGGTCCCTAATAGAATCCCACGTCACCCCATTACTCCACTTTGTACACCTCATAGTAGAACTGTTTTAGGCTCTAATTCTCCCTATGCAAGATTTTGTAAGATTATTAATAGTTGTAGTGATAGCATCGATCTAGGCCATGATACCGCTTCAACGTTTTACAAGTCCATTGTTGATTGTTTAAAAAAATAAATATTTGTTTTTCTATTTATTTGTGTTTCAAAATGTGAGTAGTAAATGTTTGTATCTCATATTACCTACATATATATTAATTATGTTATGTTGATTTATTATTAAGTCGAGCAATAATGTATCATTATTATCACTGACTTTTTCACATTATTATTTTTTATGTTAACGTGCATGTGGAGTTTACCTATAAGTAGTTGTTACACTGTCTCTATAATTATATTAATGTATATTGTATATTGTCTGTATTGGTGTAAACAATTGTTGGTGAACCTTAAATAAATAAATAAATAAATAAACTTTGTTCTTCTATCCAAAGCAAGACGAAACAAAACAAAACAATTGAACAAAAACGATTGTAATATAATAAACTAACCATAATATTATAACATGTTAATGTCATCCTTGCGTAAGCATGTATTTGTGCGTGCGTGCGTGCGTGCGTGCGTGCGTGCGTGCGTGCGTGCGTGCGTGCGTGCGTGCGTGCGTGCGTGCGTGCGTGCTTGCGTGCGTGCGTGCGTGCGTGCGTGAGTGCGTGCGTGCGTGCGTGCGTGCGTGCGTGCGTGCGTGCGTGCGTGCGTGTGTGTGTGTGTTTGCTTGTGTAAAAATCATATTAAAAAAAATAGTTCTAGTTTCTTTCCAGTACGCATGATTCAGATTTTCCGCAGCAAATCGTCGATTGAGTAAAGCTGTTTGATACTTTGTGTTAAACGTTTCAGTACTCATTCGCCATCTCAATGGGGGTGGTAAGTCATTCCAAATTTTTGCTGCAGAGAGTCTGAAGCATTCTCTATACCGTGATGTCTAGTGTTTTGTTATTTCAGCATGTGCCTCCAATAATAAATTAAATATCATATAATTTATGTTTTTTCCTTTATATAATAATATAACACCTTACAGTCTGTTACAGTCTGTAACAACTCGCTTACAAAGTTATAATTCAGTCATTTTAGGTTTTATCTGCAGAAAAATTCCCAGTGAGCTGAATTTTTGTAAAAACCTTTATTACGGCGTTGTAATGAAGAATTAAAGAAAGAAAAAGTTGTAATAAAGTTGCGCTTTGAATTCTACCTCGAAAGTGGTGAGGAAACGAGTGCATGTAGTCGCTTTCTCAACGCTCCACTTCAAAAACGGTTAATTTTACAGAAAAATGCAAGAGGCATTTTTTGTACATAATTTCACGATAAACAATTTTTATAATAACCTCTATTGACCTCCGAGAAATAGTCGCGAGATATTTGCGAAAAACTGATTTTCGTGACATTTTGACCTTTATAACTTTTTTAACCGGCACGATATCAATGTCGATTTTTCATATCTTCATTACAACGCCGTAGTAAAGGTGTATACAACAATTCGGCTCACTTGGCATTTTTCTGCAGATTGGGGCTTAAAATACCTAAAATGACTGGATTATTACGTTAGTAGCCATTTAGACACAGACTACAAAAATGAAATGACTTGTACTTTTGCACAAAAATGTATATCAGTGACATTATTTTATTTTTTCCTACCTCAGCCGAAATTCCTCCTACGCTTTTATTGCCATTATATAAGGTTAACAGTTAGAAACGCAATTTTGGTCTAATAAAGTATTTTGATATACGAGCCAATAGTTTTTTAAGGGCAGGATAGAGGCGAGTGCTTGCATCTGGCGCCCGTACAGAGAGTACGTATGCACTTTTACTAGAGAAAGTTCATAAGGCACTTCTAAGACACCTCTAAAAGCGCGCATACGGGTACTATCTCTACTTGTACCTCACTCGATTCCTTCTTGGTTGCCTCGGTTATAACTCCATTGAGGTTAGAATATGGAGAGACCAAATATTGCTGGTATGTAAAGTTCTCAGAGGCATGGTGGATGCTCCAGAGTTACACGAGAATTTATGTATCTACGATTTTCGTTCCTAACGATAATATTAAAATTCACCGGAATAGAAACCACAAGTTGTTTGCTGTTCCACCGTGTCGTAAAGGGGTTTGCGCGAGATCTCACATTCCGCGATGGCTCACCGCGCTCAATATTCTTCTGCACGCCGCGCCTCACTGTGACATTTTTGCTGATGACTGGAAGATTATCCTTATAGAGTGCCTTCGATATTGTGAATTTAATGTGTGATGTATGTACGATGAAAACTGACATTTAGCAACACTTTTTTTTATTATTATTGACATTTTAATACGTATACTTATATTTATTTGAATTGACACATAGTAAGACATTTGACATTGTTTATTGTATAATTGTAAATATACATTTTTCATTTGTCTTTATATTTTTCAATGTTATTTTGTTGATCAGTTTTTAAATTTTTGAAATCTAGAATTTTAATTAGCGTAAAGGGTAATAAACCCGTTAATTAAGTAAATAAATAAAATAAAAAGTAACATAACGTATTTATGTTAATCAACTGTAAAATGTTGAAATATTTATCATCTAATTAACGCGGATGAAACCGTGTTATACGTCTAGTATAATGTCGGAACTCATTTTTTCAGTGACATACAATTCCTTATGTGTAATTTGATTTTACATTAAAATTAAGTGACCATATACATATATGTAATGACTAGATATATAATATACCAAAAGTTTACTTAAGTTTTTATTTTTATTTTTTATTTAGTGATTTAAAAAAAATCGGTTTTAATATTAAATGTTATTTTTCAGTTTCATACACACTGTCGAAGAACAACCGTGCGATGATGGTGGTGGACGGGTATAAATTCTCCTTACATTATGCAAGGAATCACAAAGCGAGGTGGCAATGCAGTAGGCGCAGTTACTTCGGATGTAAAGCCGTCATACACACATACGCTGGAGCTGCGGTTTTTCACAATCGATGCCACAATCACAAACCATAGTTCTACTTTAATTAAGGCCCATATAATTCTTGTAATCCCTTGTGTAAAAACTGCTTAATTCTAAATATTCAAATTTAATTTTTTATATTAATACGCGGTGTATATGAGTTTTAAAATGGTTTTATTAATATTAACATATAATTAAATTTTAGCTAGTTATTTATTGATTTATTTCCTTTCTTTTTTCTTCTTCTTCTTTACTTCTTTAATTTAATTGTAATTTAAAAGTTAATGACAATCTCGAAAATAAAACTGTACTTTCTCTGTCTGGTATACATTTCGCAGATTTATTCTTGCTTTCTCGTTATTTTCATTTACAATTTAACCCGATATGAAGATTTTAAATATTTTTTAAATCTCATTAACGCTGGTTTTGAAACTGTGACTAGTTAGAATCCACGACTTATGAGGACTCAAATATTCCATATCAGTGCTATCGATTTGAAGACTGATTCGACTGTATCTATTTCAAGAAATATCAGTCCAGTGATTTCAAAAATCATTTTTGTGTTAGCTTGTTTGACACTAAGCATACGTTCAAATGTTTGGCAGAACGAAGATCTCAATATGACATCTTTTAAACTCCACGCCAGTAAAACTAAAAGGGTCATCTATTTCGTATACCACTTTTATATTAATTACTTACGAAACATTCTTTTAATGCTCAGTTTTAACATGAAAAACATTTTTTTAATTACATATGTACATAGGACTTCATTTCTTTACTTTTTTTTTGTAAAGTTGCTCAAGTTAAACTTTTTTGTTGGATTCTTTTTTGTTATAAATCTCTCTTGAGCCTTCTCAGATTCGAATCTGAGTAGGCTCAAGAGATATTTATAATTCTAATATAAGATTTATAATTCTTTTTGTGTATAAAGTAAAAAAAAAAATTAACAAAATCGGTGACAATTGACAAAGTTATAATGTTAAATACGTTATGCATAAAAATGAGAGAAATAGGGTATTCTACTATGCTTGAAAAAGTATTTCAAAATGTTGATTTTCCTAATAAAAAGCCACAAAATATTTTTTTTTGGCAAAATAAAGACGCTTTCTTGTCATAAAATTAAATTAAATTTTAAACCTTTTTATTCCCGCGATAACGCTGTCAACCATTTTGGTGACGTAATATTGGTAAAGGCCTTGTTCCGATATACACTGAGAGCAGTGTGAGGTGTGACGTCAATTCAGTATACTGCGAAGCCGTTCCTTTTTAGTTTGCTATACTGCGTTATACTGGTTACTTATGAAACGGAACACAGTCCAGTATGCTATCATCTTCATTTTTCGACATTGTTTTCAAATAAAATTATTTATCATGTATACGTTTTCTGTTCAACAAAAAATATTATTTGAATATTGTTGAAATTTTTAAATAACAATATTAATTAATAAAAATAATGTTTGCGCTATATAATATAATATAATAAAATAACATTTGCGCTGTTATATTTTGGATCACGTGATCAAAGTACTGAGAGCGCTTTACCTCGAAAGCACCAATTCTCACAGTACAAAAATGGCGGCTATTTTTGACGTCATATATTTTTCTATGGTACTGCGGCAGTATACTGGCACTCCATAAAGGAACGAAGTTTTCACTAGTGAGAGCACTGAGCATTGCTCGTAGTGTAGGTATATCGGAACACTATCTTTATGACGTCCCACCACGACGGTTCTAGTTTTAGGTCACGTGATATACAGATTAAAAATTACGACTTTTAATTTCAGTATAATAAAACAATAATATGCTTTTATGACTCAAAATCAGAATATTTAAGTATATTTCTAGATAAATTTTAATTTTTATCAAATTTCATAATTTATTTTTCGCTAGTGAAAGTACCCTATTGAAACGTTTCGATCTTGTAATTAGATCTTCATCAGGCATCTACAATAATAATTAACATGAGTGACATCGTTGAATGTATAAATTACTTGTAAATATTGTATATTATTGTAGATGCCTGATGAAGATCTAAATATAAGATCGAAACTCGTGCTATGACCAGATCAATGATAAGAAATCGTTTGTCGATATGGTCCACTAAGGCGCCCTACATCGAAAATTGGTCAAAATTATTTGATGATATCGCATATAATACAAATAAAGGATAATAGGGTTAGGACGATTGCGAAAAAAAGTCTATGGACTATTACTGGCTATCCAAATATGGCATTATGGAAACTGAGGGAATATATTACATTCAAGAAAAAAAAACAACCTAAACTATAGGTTAGTTTAGGTTGTTTTTTTTTTCCTAACCTAACTTATTCTGGATTTTTATTATATATTTCATGGACACGCTATTTTCATGGTATTTCCAATAGTGGATGACAAAATGGTGAAACGTTAACGATTTAATGATCTGGTCAAATTTAGTTACCCACATCATGAAATGTGACCACCTCATGAAATTCTCGAGCATTTCATGGTGTGAGAAATTCTATGATATGGCTACGAAAACTTTTATCTTTATGAATATTTTAATACATGTAAAGTTTAATTTTTTCCATAATTTGTGAAAAATATAATTTTTATCAATCATTAGTTTTGGTGTTTTACTTAATCAATTATTACAAGTATCACTTACTTAAACACATAAATGTATATGAATTATGTAAATTTTCGAATAATTGGAAACAAAATATTATGAAGTTATATAAAATATTAAAGCGTAAAGAAACATAGCACTTGAAATAGAAACAATAAACTCTGAGTAAGTACAGTGACTGTCAAACCCCCAAGATAGAGCATATTGTGACTTTTTATTTTAATGAAAAAAAATATTAATACTTTATATCTATAGAATATAATAATATAATCATATTATAGTATATTGTTGTATATACAATAAATGAATAAATAAACTCTATTATCACAATGGTAATAAATAATAAAATTTCAGGAGTTCAAAAATCGCCTTGTCCTATTTGTGGAGACGTAGTCTCCGGTAACCATTATGGAGTCCAAACATGCGAATCTTGCAAATTGTTCTTCAAGAGGACCGTTCAAATGAACAAGCAATCCGAATATATTTGCTCAAGATATAACTCGATGCATGAACAAGTATGCCAGATAGACGTCGATACGAGGTCCTACTGTCGTTTATGTCGGTTCAATAAGTGTCTTTATGTCGGTATGCAACCTCAAATGGTGAGAAAAGTTAGAACTATATTCACGAAATTATGTAATTAAATCTGACAATGTTCTGTGGTTATAATTATAAAGCTGTAATGTTACGCAACACAACCAGTTGATATGTTGAAAATATGCCTGGTTATACGAGTATATATACCGGTCCGTTCGCGCAGTTGACAGTGACCTTGCTTTGTGTTCTAGGGTCGTGGGGCCGATTCCCGATCCGAGTCTGAGTGTAGCATATATTATATTAATATATTTATTATTTATATATATCTTTATTAGAAAAATATTTATATTGTTCGGCTGTTACCTAAAACACAAGCGTTAAAGCTGCGTACCTTAGGAATAATTGATCGTGTGTATATGGTAAATATATTTATTTATTTGTTTATTAAATATTCATTTGCATCTAGGTTTCAAATACATATTCTCTACTTATACTTTTTACAATAATGTAAATGATTTATTGCATGGGAAACCAGATGTTGCCAGCCAGTCACAGGTGGTTCGTATTACTATGACGCCAAAATATCAGTTTCAATAAAATAACTAACGTACTGACCTTATTGTTTGGCGTGATTGCTTTATTTTATAAAAAAAATAACATTGGCTACATTGATTCGTAGATTATTAGAATAAAAGAATATTGTCGACGCTGTTTAGTTAATTGAATGAAAAAGTAAGAAATATATGCACCCTTGACTCGACAACTGTATCTGCACTACGTTGCGTAGCGTTATTGTTTCGTAATGACAAACAAATGCAATTGATTATTTAAAATGAATACCAGAAATAAAAAAGGCTCTAAATACCAAAAACAAAAAAGTTGAGGAATTCACGTTTGAAATAATAAGCCATAATCACGACTTTTTTTGTATGTTAAAATTGACATTATTATTATTACAATAAATGTTTTTGCGAAACAAAAATTAATTATGCCAAGTTATTAATTAGTACAATAAGCTTACATTATCTAATTAGTCCGTAGAAAACTTTAAGTCCAGTGCTAATTAACATAAATACCCTTATTATATATTACCCCTATATATGCCTAGCGTTATATTATAAATAAAGATCTAAGTTTCAAGCCTCTTTTGATATTGGTACTTTGGTATATTATCTATAAAAATACTATTTATGTGACAAACAAAAGTTTTAATTTTTTTCATTTAATTATTATTAATTAAATAAAAGTAGGTAACATAAATGTTAGCTTAGTTCAAAATAGTTGCATAATATTTTCGGTGCTCTTCGTCTCTATAATGTATCATTGGTGGCAGCTTTTTTCTGGAATAACTTTACCCTTAGATGTCTGGTATTGTTTACCCACATCCTTTAATGCTTCTTTAACTATTGTCACAATTTCTACGTCTTTTTCGTCCCGTGCTAGCAACAACAATGGTCCGCCATTTTTATAACCCTGGCAGCACGCGACGACCGTCTTAAACCCTTACTAAAGAATTACGCCCCCCTGCGTCTTACACCTCCAAGCTTCGAGCCGTAATTATCAAGTAAATAACAACGCTAATTGTTAAGTGCTTATTTTGGGTTAATGGCGAGGGAACATACTACATGATACAGTAATAAAAACAAAACCAGGTTTTTGACAATTAAACCCTTTTTTATTTCTAGTATTTAAATATATTTAATTGATGTATTACGAATTGATTCTTACTTGACTGCATACGTCTATGCCTATAAATAGTTAGGGCCAAATAAATATTTGTCTCAGAGAAATTACATAATAACTTTTATTAAATTTTATTTATATTTTAATTGTTTTTAGAATTAAAAATCGAATGTGCAATAAATTGGTACTTTAGTTTAGTTTAACTATGACTGGCCTTTTGTACTGGCATAAAAATAAATTATGTTCTTTTTTAGACTTTAGTGAAATTATAATATACATAAAGATTATAAATATTATACGGCGTTTATAGGGAAGTTTATTTCTAAACGATTGAATATGAATCAAGGAATTTATAACTAGAACGCTCACTTAATAAATAATACACCTTGAAATAACTGTCGTAAGGTTGACATTTGTTTCCAACATGTAAAGTTAAAAATCGTTCCGAGCATTTCGTTGACTACTGGTACTTTGTCTCTTTCTTACGAGTTGCCTTAAATCCACGGTAGAAAAAGATGCAATCCCTCTCTTAGGAACGTTTTTTTGAGTGCACGTACGCATTACATTTTGTACATAAATTCCTTGACATGAATATAAAAAATATAAGTATAAAACCACGTCCATAAACTATTCATTCTTTATTCAATGGTGTTGGTAAAATTGTAAAATATGTTTTTGTAATAATTTTATATAAATTTTAATTAATAAGTTTATCTATAGATTATTTGTAATAAAAATATTCCTTTTCTATATTTAGTCTTTTTAATTTTACTAAAATATGACGTTTGGTCGGATTTTTTAAAGATACGCCCGAAACATTATAAACCGTCACCTACAGGTACTATTGAAGAGCGAAATTATATTTTCTGTACCAATCTCCTTCGTGTCTTCTCTCATTCTATGTAATAGTAGCGAAATCATTTGTGCTATTTTAGCACTATTCTTTCTAAACATGAATGAGTGGAATTTTCATTAATCACATTATTGAAGCTGTATTCATTACATATCAATGAATTTCAATAACAAGTTAGAAAATACTCACTAATACACATACATATATTTAATGATTAAATCAGTGGACTCTGATATTCACATACTCATGCATTGAATAGTCATTAAATCTGCGTGGTACGATTCTCACATTGATAAAAAGTGAATATTCACTTTATATTAGTGAAAAATCTCTAATTCATGTTTAGAGAATTGAAAGCCTAATCCAAATTAATTAATGAATATATTTTCTGTGTTGAAATTACGAATCACTTAGAACATACGACATCGTATCATTTTGATATCGTGTCGTAAAGTCTGACGACACTGCCAGGGTTGTACACAATTGTTTTTTCCCACAGACGGCCTCGTCCCGCGGTACAGCTGGTCTCGCCAAGGCAACGCCATCATCATCCTTGGTGAATACAGGTTCAAGAAACGTTCGAAGCATATAAATCAGAAACAAGAAACACACTGGGTGTGTAATAAATGCGACAAGGGCTGCAAGGCGAAACTGACAACCCTTAACGATGCGATCATAAAGATATACAACGTGCACAAACATGACGGCTCTAGAAAATTAAAATGATACTTGTTCGTAATAATTAAAATAATTTACTATACCAAATGATTTTGTTGCATTTTTTGCATTTGTAAATATTTCTTTAACTATTCACTGCAGTTTAATGAAAATAACTTTGAACTGTGTTCTTTTTTTTTTTAAATAGAAAATAGATAGTAAAATTATTATTTATACAATTTTAAGTTCATAATCGAATCATAGTTATTCACGTAATGATATACTCGTAAGTTTAGATTTGCGCACATTTGATATTACCGCATTGTGTTAAGATATAGTATGTGTTGTGCAAAGATATCTTTTACAAGTACGTAAGAATTAAATTACTTTGAAAAACGAGTTTTCTGTCTTTGTATATTAATTTTCAAAACTTGAATTTTTATATTCAATCGTATTTTAGAAGATACGCAATGTTTCACTTTTCTGTCTCTACGTAACCGCAAACCCTGCAGGGGTCGGGTTTAAATTAATTTCAATTATTATTATAAGTACAAGAAAAATATCATAATTAATACATATTTTATTATTGTTTAATTATTATTATTGAAATCATGTACCACCATAAATTATTTTATTAATTTTTATCTAGTGCACTGATACTGTAATTAATTTAATAAAGTAGTTTTTAAATTGTGTTTAAAACTATTTATGGCACCACTACGTTGTTTTTAAGATATTGATGTTGTATTTTTAAATCACGTGTATTTTAATCGTCCTAAATAAGGAGAATATTCTGAATCAAACCGTACTTTTTTGTACGATACACTTGAACGTTATTCTTGTTTCTTTTTTTGTAATTTATTTTTTTAATAAATAGAGTATATTATTAAGAGGAAAGGATAGCTGAGAGACTTTTGAAAAATAAGTATTCGAATAAAGTGTTCCTGTCTCGCTGCCCCAGACCTATCCACAAACAGCAAGAAAGGGACAACTGCAGCTCAGACCGTTTTAGGTAGATAATTATTGACCAAAACAACATTCCGTAGTCGACTATTTCCTCCCCAAAACATGTTATTTTTTTTATTATGTAACAAAAAAAAAAAACTTCAACTATGCTCCTATGTTCTCGTATTTATTTTTTTTTTTTTTTTTTGTAAATATGCGTTTTTTAGTTTTTAATAAGTGTCTGAAAATGTTTAAAAAATTTGGCAATATTTTCTAGTTTTTGAAGACTCCTACTACCTATGATAATAAGATTATGAAAAAAACCAAGACATATAAGACATGGTCATTGCAGTTCATTTATAATACAAAAATATTTGATCTAGTGTCATTATCCAAGGGGGAAACAGTCGACTACGTTTGTATGGAGAAGAGAGCCGGTATCCTTTCCTCTTAAGGAAAAATTTAAATACAAATATTGCTAAAAAAATCATAGATAAAGTGTTACACTTGTAATGAAAAATCATAGAAGTCAGTCGGATTATGGACATAATTTTTATAATATAATTTACTTATAATTTTTTTCTGCTATATATGACTCACATTTTTAGTTTATTTTTTATAAAAATAATCTTTTAAATGTATCATATATTCTTTTTATAAGTTTATGTCTTTGTGTTTCATGAAATGACATTGTTGATTAGTCTTTTTCCTTATTACGACGAGTAACGGTCGAAATAATACTCGGGACGGCGCTCAGAATTCCAATTTGGGACTGGGATGTAAATGTACATGGCATTTTGTTATATTATATAGATTTGTTATAACTATCATTTGATAATATTCATTGTAAAATATACAAGTATACTTGTATAGTATTATATCATCTCGAATTACAAAACTCATCTTGAAATTTTAATTTTTCTTATTTATTAAATAAGGGTCAGGTGAGAATGACATCATTGTAAACATATAAACTGTAACTATACAATCAGTAATAACAAAATAGCATGATGAGATGCATGTCTACTGTAATCCCTACTAATATATAAATGTGAAAATATCTCTGTCTGTCTGTCTGTTACGCTTTCACGCCTTAACCATTGAACTGATTTTGATGAAATTTGGTATGAAGATAGAACTGAACTTGGGAAAGGACATAGGATACTTTTTATCGCAAAAATAAGGCTAGGTAAAATAAGGCAACCTCTTGTTGAAATAGGGGACGAAAGTTTGTATGGAAATTCCTTATTGTCAAACATAAAATCATGTAAGATTGTTAATTGTTTAAGACAAAAAAGCGTGCACGGGGAAAGGTCCCCCCCTTACGTACGGCGTATCGGGCGGTAGGCGGTAGGGCGGTAGGCGGTAGGCGGCATGTCGCGCGATATAATCGAATTCCACGCAGGCGAAGCCGCGGGCGGAAAGCTAGTATTTTATATTTCTTAATATTTGTATCTATATTAATTATCAAACGGTCCGTGCGTGCACTCGCATTTATGATTATTACAATGCTTCCATAGCCTATAAATATATCTCAAATAAAAGGTTTAGGGCCCGTTACATCGGTTTATGTAAAGTCTTAGATAGTTATCTGAAGTAAAACGGTATCCAACAGATTAAATTTTCTGATAGGTAGGGCGGGGCTAGTTGAGCAATGGGGCAAGTTGGGCAATCGAAATATCTCAAAAACTATACATCACACGCTAATACATTATACGGTGGAAAGAAGCGGACTGAGGAGCAGAATTTATCACATGACAGCCTGTTGCAATATGTCGATCGAATAATGTACCTGAACGCTTTGTTTATTTTATGTACAAAAAGTAAAAAAAAATTGTTTCTGAATATTTCGTCTGTAAGGATCAGTTATTATCTATGGTACACCAGGTAAGTGTTTTACTTTTGTAAATGTAGTATATTTTTGATATCTAGAAAGGATTTGACTCTAATTCAAACAGTTTTTTTCGTGACCTCATTTTTGAAACAGATTTATAACTGGGGTAAGTTGAGCAAGAGTCACTCAACAAACTTTACAGTTTGAAATGATAGTAATGTGTATTTTTTATTTTATTTTTGTTTGAGAGCGTATAAAAGAAAGACTTCAAGAGATTTAAATTATATCCAACACTTCAACGATGCTGCAAAGGCATTCTAAATGAAGGAAAATGTATCAATGCCGCCGCCAAGCATTTCCGTATCAAATGAGTAACGAACAGGATTCATAAAGAAATTAGAGTTTGCCAGTGGCCTCTAATTTGCTGCGAAGCCTATACCGTAACTTTGATAAGATAAAAATGGATCCAATCCCAAGCACATATAAATGTGCGCTAAATGCTGATGTTACATTGTTTGCATTAATTGCATCAGTGACGATGATCAAGTTTTTAAGTGATGAATATCTCTATAACGTTTATTTTTTAAATTTTAAATTTGTTAATTCACTATATAAATATTAAAGTATGATTTTAAATAGAAATACTGAGTATATTCCAAACATTAAGTTAAAGACGGTCTTCTAAATATTAAGTAGAAGTTCATTTTATTTTCTATGTTCATTACTTAAAAGAAAACTACTTTTCGTTTCACTAACATGTCGTTAAATCATTAAATATAAAAGTTTGACTAACAAATAATCATTTTATTTTATGTCAGGTAAATATCTAAGGTATGGTGTGGCTATATTTTCTATCTGCTCAACTTACCCCATACGCTTGCTCAACTTACCCCACCTATGGGGTACGTTGAGCATGTTTGACTTTCTGCATTTAAAAAGCTGTAACTCTTAAATTCGACTTGTAACAAGAAAATACTATGTATCCTTTCGCTAAGGGATAAATTACTAATCCATCAGGCTGCATAACAACTCATTGAGACTTATCATTGAGGAGCTATATCCACTCAAGTGAAAAATTGCTCAACTAGCCCCGCCCTACCCTACTTTTTTCTCTTTCACCATCAAACTCCACTTTATCTGTCAAATATTTCTATTCGCATCCTGTAAAAAAGGTAGTAGAATATCAGTTGAGGTTACACAGGCTCCCAAACCTACTTTTACTAGCTTCTGCCCGCGGTTTCGCCCGCGTGGATGTCAGTAATTGTAACCAGAAAAAGGATTCTATGTTACTTCAAATACCTCCAAGAATGTTTGTACAAAGTTTCATGATGATCGGTTAAGTAGTTTTTATGTGAAAGCGTAACAAACAAACTTACATTACACGTTTGTTATATTAGGGATGTACGAGATAAATTTTGTTAGTAACCGGTGAATCAGTCTTTTAATAACGCGAAATAATTGTTCAAATTGGACTTTATATTTCCTGAGATTTGCTCGTTTAAAAAAATAAACAAATACTTTAGTTTTATTATATTAGTGTATATTTATTAATTAGGTATACGAGTATACTCTGACTGTAAGTTTATGCAAAATATTAGTAGCGGTAGTAACTACACAAATAAGTTAAACGCTTAGATTCGTCGACATTTTTTATCTTTGATTCTCTCCTGAAGTTTGGCGTGATGTTTCATAACATACGGGCTTCTATTAATAGGCATCTAATGCAAAAAGTTTGTAGATCAAACATAATCTCTCTTTAGCACTAGTATTCAAACGGAACTATTTTTCTGTTTGAATTTTATTTTATTCTTATAAATAATTTTCGCTATAGGCGCTGTGCGCGAAGTGCTTTAATAAAAAAATTTAATCGACGATCTGATCAATAGTCGTAATGCCTAAAAAGAAAAAAAAAAATTGGAATTAATAGTTACAATAACTATTAGTGTTTTTATTATTTCAAATAAAAACTAGTGTAAAATTATATATTTTCTACTGTAAATACACATCGAGCGATATTAAAACGAATTCCGATTTGTGGACTTAAAAATTGTAATAGATTGAAGAAACATTAAACTACTTCGTAAACTTACGTTCAGATAAACTCGGCTTATAAGTTAATAAGTTCACTATGTTCATAAAGACATTCCAAAAATATTTTACGATTATGAGTAACGGTTGCTTAATTTTAAAATGTGTATAGATATTGCTTAATAAAATTTAATTTTGTGACTTTTTTTATTTCATTTCATTACCAAAAAAAAAAAAGATTTTTGATTATTTTAAAGTATTAAACTATATATATATATATATATATATATATATATATATATATATATATATATATATATATATATATATATATACCTATATATATATATAAATTAACACACACAGTACACAGTGTTTCAATAATCCTTGCGGTGACCAGCAGAAAAGAATAGTTCCGACCTCTTTCTTGCCGAGGTTTCGTTAAAGGCGACTAAGATCATAGTGGTGCGAACAACTTTACACCAACCAGGATGATAATGGGTAGCAGCGTCACCATACATCCATCCAGCTACAATACACTGCGCTCGCAAAACCCGCCTAACAAGGGTGGCGAGTATTGGCAAACGTACCCAGGAATCATGGGGGAGGCCTATGTTCAGCTTTTTCATATTCATCATCATCATCATATCAGGCATTGGATTTCCACTGTTGAACGTAGACCTCCCCGTCCATATTACGGCGTTCTATCGCGTCGTGTCGTGTCGCTCACCTAGGGCAACTGATTCAAGAGCTGACGTTTAAAGAGGTAAGTGCAATCTTTTATTTTATAGAAGAGACATAAAATTAAAATGCAAGTTTACAAGTGTTCGGATTCAAGTACTGTTTTTGATGGTAATGAACACGATGTAAAATACGAATTCATAAAAAAAATGTGTGAAAAATATTTGCAATGACGTTTTTTTTTTCATTCTGTTTTTTTTTCGTATATTTCTTTATTAATAGTATTATTATTATTTATATAGGTTGGTGCATACTCAAGTATGTATGTTATGTCGAATTGATCAGAATTAGATTGCATAGTCCATGAATAGTCTAAATTATATATCGTGGTATACCATGATTTAATTTTTTTTTAACGACCGATTCTTAATGGATTAGTTTCAACTTTTACAAATATTTCAATTTGTGACTTTTGAGGAGACATCTTCTATACGAGTATTTATTGCAAATGAATGTTCCACATGTATGAATTTTGTTTTCTGTTTCTGTTATATTTTTATTATTTTATTCTAAACAAGCTGTACCAGACTTCATTCGCGATTACGCATTTTGACTTTTATCCCCTTTTCCAAGACCTCGTAATATAAACTCAAATCATTCATGATTTCATTCAAATCCATTCAGCAGTAGTGGAATGAAAAGAGAAAGAGAAGTCAATTCTAATGGCAAAATAAACAAGGTATGTAATTTTTTTATTAGTCATTATACACGTTAATTACCATAAAAACGACTAGATCATACTTTCTCCATCGTTATTTATTTTTCTTACTATGTTATATATTTATAAGAATAAATCTTTACTTCCTTACTAATATTATAAATCTGAAAGTGCGTTTCTTTGTTTGTTTGTTCCACTTTCACAGCTCAACTGCTTATCCGATTGTTATGAAATTTAGCATGTACGTAGCTACGAAGGATGCCCGTAAAGTACGGTCGACGTTTCTACATAGTTTTCATTTCGAAATAAAAACATAAATTAAAAAAATCAAAAAACCCGACTGCGTAAAATACTCTTATTATAAACGAAAAAGAATAAAACAAGTCTGATTGATCTCAACTGAAGGAAAAATGCGTAGGAAGTAATTGACCTAAACTATAACAAATAGTATATTTAAATACGGGATATAGCGACTTTGACAGTCGGGACCCATTAAATAACCTAGACTTGTTTTATTCTTTTTCGTTTCTACTCAAAACAAAATAGGGCCCACCCGAGCTTATCTCGATGTTTTGCTTACACGTAATATTTAGGGTAGGTATTGGCGTAGCCGAGCATTTCGTTGGATTGTTGACATGTTTACGAAGCTTTATCGATGTTTTAACCATTCTTTTTAATATTATTCTCAAGTGGGGAGCCACAAAAAAGTTAAGTGCTCCAAAATCACAATTTTCTCAAATTCTCAATCACTTTTGTTCATAGTCTCATTCTGAATGTTACTGTTGCACATCGTTATTAATTAAATTTTAATTTGAGAACAGTATTATTCGTGATTATGCCTAGGTCTCGCGTTCATATGGATATGGAAACGGCAGCACGAGCGGTGGCTATGATCCAGGAGGGAAATTCTCAGAGATCGGTGGGAATACAGCTTGGTGTGTCACGTCGAGCTATCCGGAATGCTTGGGATCGTTATCAAGAGACTGGTAGTGTTGCTAGGAGACGTGGAACAGGAAGTGCTCGGGCTACAACAGCTCAAGAGGACCGGTATATCAGATTGACTGCACGTCGGCAGCGGACGATAACCGCCCGTGCCTACAAAATCAACTGCGGCAATCTACTGGCACCCGGGTGAGTTATCAAACCATTCAGAATCGACTTCATGAAGATGGCCAAAGATCCAGAACTCGCGCTGTTCGACTAAAATTGACAAGTGCTCATCGTGCAGCACGATTAAGGTTTGCACGCGACCACTCAAACTGGTCTATGGATAACTGGAAGACAGTACTATTTACGGATGAAACTAAGGTGAAGTTTTCAAGTGACGATCGTCGAGTGCGCGTATGGAGAAGGGAAGGTGAACGTTTTTCTGAACCTTGTGTCTACGGAACAGACAGATTTGGAGGTCCGAGCGTCATGGTGTGGGGCGGAATAAGCCTACAAGGCAAAACCGTGCTGGTAATTCTTGATGAAGGTACCGTGACTGCTGCTAGCTACGTCGAACATGTAATCCGGCCTCACGTGATCCCATTTTCACAAAGAATAGGTGAGAACTTCGTGTTGATGCAAGATAATGCCCGCCCGCATACAGCCCGCATCACTCAAAGAGCACTCTCTGATGCCAATATTAGAGTTTTGCCGTGGCCAGCCATGAGCCCCGACCTTAATCCGATAGAAAATCTATGGGATCAATTAAAAAGAAGCCTCAAGGCAAATTACAGCAACATCAACAGCCGACAAGACCTTATAAACGCTCTTAAAGTTTGTTGGGAGCAATTGCCGGAAGAAAACATAACCCACTTGATTGAAAGTGTCCCAGATAGGCTCAGAGAGTGCATACAGAGCAGAGGGGGCCCTACACGCTACTAATCCCAAAATTAACTGGTATTTTTTTAAGAATAAAGGCTATATCGAAACTTTTGTCTTGTTGCTTGTGTAAATTTTCTCTAAAACCGTTAATTTTGCATAGTTTGCATAAAATAACTATTTTTTCTCAAGTTTATGTTTAAAAAAAATCCATACACCTTGTTGATACATACTTATTCATAAAAAGATAAAATAGTGAAAAGTTTTCACAACACAGCAAAAAAACAGGGTGGGCCCTATTTTGTTTTGAGTAGTATAATAAGAGTATTTTACACAGTCGGGTTTTTTGATTTTTTTAATTTATGTTTTTATTTAAGGTATATTTTTTTCTGGCAAACAACGTTTCGCTCACCCAAACAGAGTTCAGCCCATGAAAATTTCATGGCAATGCTATTCCTGACGCGATACATTATTCGTATTGCTAGAAAACGATAATTCGAGCGCCCGGGCGATAAAAGCCACGCTTTATGAATATTTGTGTTAAATAAAACAGCAGTATAAACATAATGTGATATATATATATATATATATATATATATATATATATATATATATATATATATATATATATATATTTTTTTTTTTTTTTTGAACTGATCTTTTTACTAGCTTGATACCCATATTGCTACAGTAAGAAAAAAAATTCAACTCCCCCCCCCTCATTCCGCCATTTGCGGGCGCTGTTTTGAAAATTTATATAGCCTATGTCACTACTACAATTTAGACAAATCCAACGACACCTCATATGTCAAAAACCGTCCAGCCGTTTGGGCTGTAGGGCGTGCCAAAGAAATGGACATACATACATACATACATACACTCGAAAAACATAACCCTCCTTCTGTCGCAGTCGGGTAAAAATGCATCCATTCCTTAGTGATTGCCAAAAAAAAACTCCTACAGGTACAACCTAACTTCAGGCGACTTTTCTATTAATACAGATTCGAAAATCTTATAATTTGACACATCTTTAAAATTTACAATAGCTGACATCGTTACTAAATACATAAATAGTTAAAAGCCTTACACTTATTACATGAGACGTCTGTGAGGAAACCGCTGACGCTACGAGCTACCACAATTCGCCGCTACCACTTGTGACCCCCAATTAAGACTTTGCATCAGCATTTAAAGATTTTGCTTTTAACGTTTTCAATAAATAATTTAATATTTAATACTTTGATCTAGCATCGGTCACAAAGTTTACTAGTTTCATGGAAATAGTTTAATTTTTTATCCCGATTAAAGTTTAGAAAAATCGTGTGTATCTAAATCCTCCGGCTGTTAGAGATAAGAAAGAAATAATCACTTATATAAATTTGATAGTTTATTCAAAATAAATTCAATTTTTATTTTTACAATATTACTAGACTATATAATATTACCCGATGTAACAATTTTACGTGTAAAAATATTCATAACATTATTATTATCCTTACAAGTTATAAGTTTAAATTATTATCATAATTGAAAATTTGAATTCATATTTATAAAACTTAATTAAGACAGAAATGTTTTTGTTAAGACTAACATAAATATAAAAAGAAGAAGGTGTAGTGTTCCATTCAAACCTATCATCAGTTCAACTCGATGATATAATGACATGACTTACTTACAAATGCATGACATTCTTAATTGTATGTAAAATACATAGTTAAATACGATTATACTGCTAGTAAAAAAGTTTATTGTACTAAATTGTACATGTATCAAAGATTCATTTGACGTTTAAGTAATTTATAAATATATTTTTAGCATCAGAACCGGAAGAATTATTATTTAAAAAAAAAAATACAAAAACCAAAAAGAAATCCGTTTATTAACAATTTGAATCTAAATTAAATCAAATAGAAGCTAAACAAGTAAAATTAACACAAAAGAATAATGAAACCAAATATTGCAAGCTTCAAAAAGGGAAGTCAAAATGGCTTACGTAACTTAAATAACGACCAACACTGATTATCACAAACGTCAGTACACTACAAGCACCGGCGAGCAGAATGTCCCATAACTTTTTTTTTTTTTCGAAATGTCAAATGCTGTTGGCCCTAGCGGTCTTTACAGCGTCACCGGTGGGGGTGCCGAGTACTGAGACCCGGCCGTAAAAACTCTCATTACTTCCGAATACCCTCCTTATATAGCCTATCGCCGGGTGGCTGATGACGATGCGTGGTAACGTAACACCTTACAATATATAATATAAGGATCTGACAAACGAAGCGTGTTCAGGACAATACATATAATTTTAAAGGTAAAGAACTAAAAAAAGTTGATTAAATACAGAAATACTTAGGTATATGTAAATTTATTTAGTTCGTTTGCTTGATAAATAGATATCGTACAAATAGATTTAACATACAAAACAGTTAAATTTAAAGGCAAAATCTGGTATAATTATATTAGTATCCATAAACTTCTAGGAGTAGAATTATGGTGGGTGGTTATGTGGTCTCGTATATATCAGCCTATCCTCGAAGGTGACCGCCATGGACTTGCAGTCTCTGGTATGGCGTACGCACCGCCACCAAGACTTAATGTTGTTAGTTCGACGGTAGCCGTATCTAAACCCGTTCGCTATCAGCATCTTTGTCCCTCGATCCGATATCACTATCACTGGTTCGTCGTCTCCGCCTTTGACGAAAAATTGTTGCATTAGTTAAGTCTTAGTTTTATATGAATGAGCTGTGTCTGGTGTTAAAAATACAAAACTAGCCAGTTACCAGTGACGATGTCGTAATTAGGTAAATAAAAAAGTTTAAGTTTGAATTACAATTTATTTCATAACTAGCATGTATTACATCAAGCGATCTTTACTATCTAAGAGCTGTAGGAAATCGAAGTCTGTCTGTCGCGTCGCGTTCAACAAAGGGGGATGTGTATGTTTATTCTGCCTGTCCACCGTCATGCAGCCGATAGTCACCACAATAGCGTGGCATTGCTTGTGACGGCTCTCAGCGCACAGCCACTTCACTCTGGAAGAGCATACCGAGTGGCGAGTGTACCAGTAGCCCCTGAGCTTCATGATACGCGCACCAATTTTCGACGTGAAGAAAGAGGGACGATCTGAAAAGATGTATAACTTAGATTCCGTTGTAATCGCATTTTAAATTATCTTTAAGTAACTAGCTAAAGTTTCTACATTTAATATAATTAATACTATTTCGTTGAAAACAAACCGATAGACATTGTCAAGTCTATCGGTCTACAATCGCGACTTAAGAACACGTGATGAGACAAAATTTCGTTTGACGTTTTCGTGTTCAAAATTAAAACCACGAGATCGAATCATCAACACAATTTACCATAAGATGTTATTGGTCGCGACTGTAATTTGATCTGATAATATTTTTCAAGTTGAAAATGATTAGAAAAGCATTTAGCTTTTCTTAAAATTCATGATGAAAAATAAGTATAGAAATAACAAATCGTAACTAGAATCTTTTATTTTTGACAATCAACATTTGCCGGCTTAATAGAACAACAGAGGTGCAATTTAGAACGGAGGTGGATGATTGTGATTGCAATTTTGTTTGATGATTTTATTATTGTTATCGTTAAGAGTGTAGACAACAGCGGGACAGTGTAGATTGTAATATCCGCATCTCCATCGAGTCCTTTCTTTCTCAATACGATGACGAACGAAGTAGTATTTTGAGGATTTTGATACAAATAACCATGTTGCGCCACGTATTGATTTGATTAAAATAGGTCCTGTAACGTATATTTATAGCATTCAAAATAGGTCAAAACGTAAAAAAAAAGAAAACGAAAAAGGAAACTGTACAGCGTAAATAAAGTCGAAGAGTTTTTAATCTTAATAATTTAGTTTCTTAAGTAGCGTATAATTATTAATCAACATTAAATTAATAATGCGAAATGTTGCTTTTATTCCTGATGAATTCGCGCATTAACGAGGTTTATAACATTTTTATTTTTATTATTTCTTGAAATTGAAGGTCCATAAATAAGTTGTACAGTACAGTCATATATAACTATTACAATATTTTATAACATTTATTATACTTTATATACTTATACAGTTATACACTACATGATTCTACGCTTAGAAAAACTTCACAATTCTCGATCATGGATCCTCGACAATTAGAAACAAAAGTTCATTCTGTAACGGTCTAAACTGCATTCTTCAAAAAATAAATGTCACAGGAGTTCAATGTACAGGAAACATTATCATGGTCAAAAATTAAAACTAAAAAAAATATTGTTGTCATACTAGGGGTCAGTTACTAAGCCTTTTCTACCGTAAGGAGATCGTTTTAATTTGCCTTAAAAGTGCTGTAAGTTTTTTCGTTCATTGTTGGAATATTTCAGAATTAGCTTCATTTTTTTTTAAAACGAAATTATATTAATTTTTATATTTCAAGCATCTTCCAAGGCCTTATAATCGTGATCGGTTTTATTACACTAGGTATTGTAGACTTATAATAAGGCTCAACTAAATGATAAGCCTCATGCGTCTTGTGCTTCATCGTCGAGCTAATTTAAGGCTGTTTTGACGATTAATCTTCAGGTACTTCTATATTATCTTACAATTTCTCAACAATTTTCTTGTTAATCAGTGCGACTCTAAAACTTTGGGGTGCGAGGAACAAGGTGTAAAGTTCTTCTATCCACCGTTGAAAAGGGAGGATCCTCCGATCAGACGAGTGTTGCGTCTGGTGGGCTACTTGCCCCCGACGGTTGTAGAAGATTTCTTAAGTGTCACATAATAAAATTCAATGAACTTTAATCAAGTACCGGTAATGTATGTTAAGTTTTACCAGTGTAAGTCTGAAATCACTATAAGTTACAAGTGTTTATCAAGATACATTACACTTTATACCTTCACTGTAACATATCTAAACATTTAACCCTTAATTGGACTGAAGGAGAATACGCCCCACATATATTTTTGATGCTCTAAAACAGTATAGGGTAAATGGTACCCACAATATGTCTAGTTTTAAAATAGCAATAATATTGTCTATGCTTAGGATAAAATACGTAAATAGGAACGGAAATATTTTTTTTGTTATTTTTTGTTTTTTTCGGACAAACTGTGATTGTTTTGTGGGTGAATTTTAGAAAATAAATAATTATGTCGCGGAAAAATATGTTAAGTTTATTTGAATTAATTTTGAAGTAGTTTTTGAGCTAATTTATGGATACAGATACTGTTTTTGTGATTTACAGTGATTGATTCAATATTTCTCTATGAATTTCGACTTTAAATTATGTGGGAAATATAACACTTCAGACCGTATGGTAATCCTACTTTTAGCAATGTGGGAAATAGTCTTCATTATTGTAATGAATCAATTCTCTACTGAAATTTGAACTAAATACTGCCCCATGCTTTGAAAACTTTCATTTATAAACAGCAGTCCCCATGGAAGAGTGAAAATAATTTCCCACGTTTTGTTGAATTGTATGAGAAACCCGTTCTGAAGGTGAATATTTTCCACATGTTTTTTTATGTATATAATATATACATTTATTTAAACTAAATTTATTGAAGTGAAACTTCTTTATCGGGGTTGGAAAGATTTTTTCGTTACGCGCCATCTTGTTCTTGATTATTGCGTATTTTAGTCGTTTTTCAATAAACACATGCGCAAGGAAGATTCCGAGTGGTAGTAGATGAAATCCTATATATATAAATAAATAGTTAAACTAAATAAATCAAATATCAAATTTTGAATGCTACAAAATGTGGCTCTCGCAGGGTTTTGAACTTGCAGCTCTCGAGCGATATACGAAATTCAATTCGCGTTGGCAGCCACTGCGCTAGCAATCTCTAAGATTCTTGAGTGAAATTAAGTATCACTATATAGAAGTTTGCAGTTATTGTATGATGTATTCTATAGTGAGTAGGTAATTCGAATATAAATACGTCCGAACGCAAACACAGGACTCATATAATTACGATCGTATAAAAAGTAAACTGTTTTTATTATAAGTTTCACTTCTTACGAGTGTACGCTAGTACACGCAATTTAATTTTTTTATTTTTTATTTTTACACCTTTATTAAAAAAAATCCTGACCTCTATACAATCTTGAAGGTCTTACTTTGGTCATGCCCAATTAAGGGTTAACTTTTAGGAAAAAAGAAGTGTAGTATTTAGAGATTTAAATACGCTCAGGAGGTGAATGATTGTGTTCACCATAGAATTGTAAAATATAATCATCTAAAGTGAAAATAACAGCCTTACAGCCAGTTTTGCTGTGCGAACCACACCACCATCTACTTCTAATTCCCTTGTGACCCAATCCTGTCGACCTGTGTTTGAGAAACTTGTATCCTTTAAGTTTAATCACACGAGCCCCACGTCGAGAGGTTGCAAACACTGCACCTAGAACATACCATCAATTATACACTAAACTAATATTAATTATAAAATTCAAGTATTTATTTACTTGTAGTTTCGATAGCGTTACGTTCAAAATTTAATTCAGGTGTATCTACATTTATAGTTAGAAAAACAATACCAAAAGGAATCTAACCTGCCTGAAAGTGAAACACCTTTCCATAATTCCATGTAAATAAAAAAATAAAAACAATTGTTGGCTAATTTTTATTTCATCGTTTCATAGAATGTATTGATTTATTGATTGGCTTAATGACGTTCAGTTGTACTAGTAATAATGTATATAGCTAATGTAATGATATGCTATATAATATAAGAGGATGATCTTGACAATTGAAGTTCTCTGCTTAGTCTTGTCTTATACTAAAGATCTTAGTTAAAATAGCATCTGTAAAAAAACCTCAGACATTTTAAACAACCATGGTGCCATCATTCTAGAACATCATACAATTAATTTTACCCATTTTATTAACCTTCAACATTATTGACCAATTTCAATACTTCCTTTTCTATCTAAAGTTCTTGAACGCATTGTACACAAGCAACTGCAAGCAACACAGCAACAATATCCTGTCCCCTTTCCAGTCTGGCTTCCGCCCCGGGTACAGTACAGTTACAGCACTCAATAAGATCTGCGATGATATTAGGTACGGAATTGACAACCAGGAAATTACAATCCTTGCCCTGTTAGACTTCTCTAAAGCTCTCAACACAACAGATTTCGATATACTCTTAGCAGTTCTCAAGTCCATAAATATTTCCTTGAATGATACAGAATGATTTCATTACTATTTATGTGATCGCAGGCAATCTATTAGTCTTTTTTTTTTTTTTTATTCAACAGGTTCACCTACAGTTATTTACATTAATACAACTTAAAAATAATTATAAATATTATAAAATTAAATGTAATAACTATTTACAGGTAAACACCACATGTTTAACAATAAAGACATAAAAATTATACAATTAGCAAACTTAAATAACTAAAAATAATCAAAACAAGAAACAAAAAAAAAACAAAACAAAAAAGTTGTATTTTGACTGTATTAGACAATAATAGATAAGATTACAGAAACGTTGTCAATGACTGTACATATATTTATATACATTTTTACGATAGGAATAGATGGAGTCAGCGTGAAGGTCAACCAAATCACTACAGCCGTTTATAAATTTAGAGATTCGTGGCACAAGGGAACTAGAGCCTAGAACAGTTCTTCTAAGAGGGGGACATAGAGGGGTAATTGGTCTCCTGGGGGTACGTTTGGGAACACGGATGTTAAAAGAATATAACAAATGTGGACAATCAACTTTGTTGTTAAAGACTTTGTAGACAAACATTGCATCTAGTAGCTCTCTACGTTTTTCTAATGACATTAGACCAAAATACTTAAGTCTATTACTGTAAGAAATTACCTTATTTATCTTTCCATATGATGCCATAAAAATCGTTTTTGTATTCGCTCCAAACGTAAAGAGTGTACACAGTAATGAGGACGCCACACCACACTGCAATATTCCAAAATACTGCGAACCAAAGAGTTAAATAATAATACTTTAGAATTTCGACGTTTGAGGTCTTTAGTATACCTGAGTGCAAATCCCAACATTTTGGAAGCTTTGTTGCAAATATTCTCAATATGCGGAACAAAAGTAATTTTCCTATCAAACAAAACACCAAGATCTCTGATAGTATCCACCTCCTGAATCAAATGGTCGTGAATATGGTATTCAAATGTATAATTATACTGCTTTCTAGAGAACGACAAGAAGAAACATTTTTTATAATTTAGTTGCATATTATTTAAACTGCACCATTCGATGAGCTTGTCTATATCGCTTTGCAACAAAATAGCGTCTGAAACTGATTCTATAATCCTCAAGAATTTTAAATCGTCAGCAAACAAATAGGGTACAGAAAACTGAAGGTAATTAGGTAAATCATTTATAAACATGTTAAATAAGATAGGACCCAAATGAGAACCCTGAGGCACACCTGAAGCTATAGTACGAGTGCTAGAGCTAAATCCGTTTACTACTACATAGAAACCTCTGTTAGACAAATAAGATGATATCCAAGACAAAAATGACCCTGTGATCCCGTAATGTGACAACTTATCGATTAATATTTCATGTTGAACTCTATCGAAGACCTTACTGAAATCTGTATAGATAAAGTCAACTTGTTTACCAGCATCGACAGCTTCCACCAAATATTCAGTGAAGGTACTAAGATTAGTGCAAGTAGATCTAGAACTTACAAATCCGTGTTGGTGTTCACTAATATACATACGAAAATGTCTTTGGAGGACAGGACAAACAAGTGACTCAAATATTTTGCCAAATGAACAAAGTATTGAGATAGGCCTATAATTTGACACACTTTCCTCACTCCCACTCTTATAAACTGGAACCACTTTTGCTGTTTTCCATACTGAAGGAAAAACGCCTGTAGAGAGAGACGTATTAAAGATTGTTAGTAACGGATCAACTAAATCGCCCGCTAATGTTTTAATAAAAGAAGGAGGCACATTGTCTGGACCTGCTCCTTTATTATCATCCAAAGTTTCTAATTTAGCTAGAATACTTTCATTATCCAATAATGGCGCTTCAAGGGACATTGAATTTAATTTCAAAGATAAAAGGAAATCTGAGTCGACAACATCTGTTTTTGTGTTATGATTCTGTTCATAAACAGCAGAAAAATTACTTGCAAACATATTGCATATGATCTCTGTATCAGACGTAGTTATGTTCCCATCATGTCTGATGGGAACTGGACTAGCTGGATATCTACTAGAACCACCCCTTTTACTTTTAACTAAAGACCAAAACAACTTAGGATTTTTGGCTAATCCATCTTCTAGATTCCCTATATAATCACTGTAACAATGTGTAGCAAGTCTTTTGCACCTGCCACCAATAATATCCAATTCAATGCGATCACGAGGATTGTTATATTTTTTATATCGAAGTCTTATTTTATTTTTTTCTTATTGAGAGCTCGGATTAATTTTTGACTAAACCACGGCGGATAAGAACTAGTTTTTACTTTCTTTAATGGAACGAATTGCTCTATTGTCTTGTTTATAACTTCATAAAACCCGCCAACCATCTCATCAACATCATTATTCCTACTAAGCAGTTGGTTCCAGTCCAGTTGACTGAAATATTTACGAATGGAATCATAGTCGGCCTTTTTAAAATCGAGTTCTTTAGTCTCAGTGTTGTATGGTAATCTATTACCCTCCGAAGAATCGACAGTTATATGTAATGGTGGATGATAGCAATCTACTACACTTAGTGAATAAACGCTTTCATTGACAGCACAAGAACCGAGATTAGACAGTACAAGATCCAAAGTACGATCGTTCTTATTTGTAATGTGGTTGAATTGAGTCATTTTGCTAACCAGAGTAAAATCTAATAGATGTTTACACAAAGTTGGCAAGAAAGTAGTATAACTGACACTATCAATTAACTTCCAATTAATTTGACTCAAATTGAAGTCGCCGATAATACAAATTGGTGAAACATATTTTTCCAATACAGAACTACAGTTATTTGTAAATATTTTAAGGGAATTGAGACAAACAGGAGGCGCCAGATATACTACACATAGAGCTAGTTGATTCACCTTACATGATAGACGGACATTAATCGTCACCCATAAGTCTTCACAAGAACTCTCCCAAAAAGGCATTCGTTTAGATTGAATGCTCCTTAATACAGCTATCAACACGCCACCGCCATGAGTTTCCCTATCTCTTCTATAAACTACATAACGATCGTTAAACAACTCACCGTCCAGCACTGAATTATTAAGCCATGTTTCTGTTAAAATGATAACATCGTAATTATTACAACACATATTATTATAAAATGTTTGAGTTTTAGTTCGGAGACCTCGACAATTTTGATAATATATATTTAATTGGGAGAATTTTAAGAAGGTATATTTAAAGAACATTCATTAAATTACAGATGTGCTATTAAGCTAATTTATCCAAGTCCACCATATCCCTAATGAATAAGTATCCTGAGTCTTCACTTTTTCTTACAAAAATTTTTCCACTTCTCACCCACACATATTTATAACCTTTTTCTTTAGCCCGAATTCGAACTGCAGCATGAAGTGTTTTATTTTGAGGAGACAGATGTTCCTGAATAAAAACAGGTGACTTTTCACCACCAAAACCCAAGTGTGCCGTATTTAATTTGTTGGTAGGGTTATTTTTGTTAAATTTGTACGTTGCAGCTATCACCTGATCACGAATTCTGGTTGAAGCTAACTGTACTACTATTGATCTGGAGCGAGTATTTGCCATGCTAAGTTTGGCCACGCGGGTACAATTTAATATGTCATGCTCATTCAGTTTACAGTCGATAGTGCTTCCCAGTTGAGAGATAATAGTCATTAAATTCTCGTTTTTCTTTTCCGGTACACATTGAATTTCTAAGTTATTGGATCTCGATTGTTGCTCAAGATAATTTATGCGCCTTGTGAGATCAACCACTTTAGAATTTAGCTTGTAGTTGTCTTCCTTCAGCTCCTTTACGGCCTCAGTTGCGACTTTTTGTTGCCCTTCTATGCAATCAAATCGATCGTTCATAAATGCCATGGAGTCAGTGATGTGTTCCATTTCCTTTTTTATGGATGCGAGTTGCTCATTAAGATTTCTAATCAAGCAGTCGCTCAGTTTCATATACATGGTGTCTAATTGTTCCTTAAGAACATCTTCAACAATCGTACGAACTACCCCAGCAGTCACGAAATCAGTAGAAGGTGACGTAGCAGCAGTAGGTGGTGAGTTAAGAGCAACCCTTTTACTTCCCCTGGTTGTGGATATATTTCTAATGGGGGTAGTATCAGCTTTTTAAGTCTTTGGCAGTTTACTCTTACACGTTGGACATTTCCAATGATTAGGACCTCCAGGTGCTTTAGTTAAAGACAGGCACTCATAATGAAATCTTTTCATACAGCTATTACACCTGATAAAACCCCCATCATCGACCCCATTCCCATCACAGCAACTCCAAGGTGTAACTTCAGACATTATTGTTGAATAACTTCAATATTCTTTAATATCGAAAACAACAATAAAAAAAAAATGAGTCAAAAATTTAATTTTATAAGATAACGTAAATTAGAAAAGAAAAAATGACATTTACAAGTAATACAAAAAAAAAACATACACAAAAATTAAATACAAAGAAAAAAAACATTTACAATTAGTGCAAAAAACAAATGCAAAAAATTTCAGTAGAATTTTTTTTTATATATAAAAAAAACTACAAAAAATGTTTATAGGAAGTTCATGAGATTCGATCCAGTGACTTCTGGCGAAAATGCTTACTAATGTCTTTGAAATTACACCACACGGCCAGCAGTTAATTTGTCCAAATTAGTGAACTGTTTATACAGAAATATCTATGACGAAGGTAACGATATTGTTCCGATTATTATGAACTTTTAAAATCACTGACACTTTTTATCATATACCGTCTTTTTCAATTTGTGTACGGGGCAAAAGATTGAGATTTCAATTATATCCCAAAAACTAACGAAGCACAAACACAACTGGGATAGTCTTCAGCTCTCTCTCAGGTTTACGCACCCATTGATGCAATTAATACCACCAAACGAACAAAATTTATAATTTTATGGAATAAAAATAGACACAGAGTAAGCGATTATGTCTTTAAACTATGATGACGACTGATTATGTCTTGATGGGAAGCTATCTTCAGTTTCTCCTATCAGTGCTGGCGTCCCGCAGGGCGGAGTGCTTTCTCCTTTGCATTTCTCCATTTTCATCAACACTCTCACTCGACACTTATCATCATCTTATCATCTTTACGCTGATGACTTGCAGATTTATAAGACTACAACTGTAAATGATGTTACTAGGGCTATTGACGTTATAAACTCCGATCTAACAGTTATCAGTACCTGGAGTAAGTCGTTTGGGTTTTCTGTAAATCCTCGTAAGTCTCAAGTATGTATGTTCGGTTCAAGTATGTATTGTTCGGTGTTCAATTTTATTTGATGGTGTTTTTTTTGGAGTATTTTGGATCGGTAAAGAACTTGGGTATCGTGATGAATAGTACTTTATCCTAGGTGCCCAACTTAGTGGACTAAGAAGGTGGAAACACTGTTACCAACAAACACTAAAATATCTCTTTGATAAAGTACGATTACATTACGCAATACCGAACACAACTTGAGTGGTTAACAATACGACAGCGACGTCATTTACACGCTCTCTCCTTTATACTATCCTTTATAATCCTGATACTCCTCTATATCTCAAGGAACGATTTAGGTTCTTGAGCTAGAACTCTCTACTCCCACACCACCTTCGGTCCCGAAATAATCTACTCGAGATGCCTCTGAGTCAAACGAAATGTTACAGTTAATCTTTCACTTTAAAGATAGTGCAACTTTGGAATGCGTTACCTGGTGATATTAGACGATGTCAAACAGTCAAATCGTTTTTCGTGCCGGCTGCCATTGCACATTTGCTGTAAATCTTTTACAATGTTAATTTAATAATGTATGTAATAACTAATAAGACATTAAATAATAAATGTTTTAAATTAAATGTATTTATATAATGATAATTTTGGCTTATCATGATTATGGTTATCGCTTTTCTTTACTATTGCATCTTCTATAGTGTAAACGTAGGCTCTACATATTCTGTGCTTAACGCATCGCCACCTCGTTTTCGCACCCTGCTGTCTTTGTCTGCAATATCGATAACCGTCAAGAATTATAATTTTTGTCCCGTACATTCCTTTAACGTAAAATCCTTTGTCGGGATCTGTAAAATAATAAGACAATATTAGAACACGCACTTTAAAGAATGTTCAAAAAGTCGTGGATCAAACGAAATAGGGAGATAGAGGAGGTAATTTCCAACAAAAAATCTTTCTACAGCATGTAAAGGATTGCTTAGTGAGATTAATAAAAATAACTTGCGGCTGGTTTGGATGAAGACTTTTAATGAACGACCTTTCTCGAATAGCTTGTAACAAAGTAATATTAAAATATGACGGTGAACTAATAATAAATAAAACAAGTGCAGTGTAATTTCTCTTATAAAACTAACAGGCGCTTCAACATGCCCCCGGGCGTTGAAAGTGGAACTTTCAACCAGAACTCATTATTGGTAAAGGGCATATTCTGTTGAATGCTCTTCTTAGTACTCCCGTTGATGTCTGTATGTCAGCAACACGAACAAGTCCATCGGTCCCAGGATGGACGGCAACACTTCGTCCCAATTTCCACTTCAGAGGTGGTAGATTTTCTTCCTTTATCACCAATAAGGAATTAAGCTGTACCTTGTCCTTACATGAACGCCACTTAGTACGTTGTTGTTGTAGCAACGTACTCTTTACTCCATCTCGTCCAGAAATGCTGGCGTAGTTGCTTGATTCTTTGAAAGCGAGTTAAATGACTAGTGGAGTGATCTTGATAATTTTGATTTGACCCTGAGTTGTCTCCACCTCTTACACGCCTGTACCGCCTGTCACTTAAGACTGGCAAAGTGCCGAAGTCTTGGAAGCTTGCCAACGTGCAGCCTGTGCCCAAAAAAGGTAGTCGTGCAGACCCAGTCAATTACCGTCCCATCTCGGTCACGTCCATACTCTGTAAGACTATGGAACGTGCACTGAACAACAAACTCCTGGCCCACTTGGAAGGTAACGATCTCCTCAGCGACCGGCAATACGGTTTCCGCCAGAACCGTTCGACTGGGGACCTTCTAGTGTATGCCACACATATTTGGAGTGAGGCCATTGATAAACACGGTGAAGCTCTTGCCGTGTCCCTCGATATCTCGAAGGCCTTTGACAGAGTTTGGCACGCGAGCCTTATAAGCAAGCTTCCTTCATATGGTATTCCACCTGGCCTTTGCGCTTGGATTTCTGATTTCCTGAACGAACGTTCAATTCGAGTTGTCCTTGACGGGTACTCGTCGGACCAAAAGGCTATCGACGCCGGTGTTCCTCAGGGATCAGTCTTGTCCGCTACCCTCTTCCTGCTCCATATTAATGATCTGCTCGTCCCCGGTACCTTTGGGTATGCTGACGACAGCACAGTGACGGACAGATACTTTTCGAGTGCAAGGGCTAGTAAGGATGTTATCCAGTCTTGTCGAGAGGAAATGGTCAGCCGCTTGAACGTCGCCCTCCAGGCAGTCTCCGAATTCGGCGATGCCAATCTGGTCACGTTCAACGCTACAAAAACACAGGCGTGTGTGTTCTCCTCTAAACGGAGCCCTTTACACCTGGCTCCGACTTTCCGAAATGTTTCTGTAGAAATTACCGACTCCCTCCAGCTCCTCGGTGTAGAGCTATCGTCCAATTTGAACTTTGGGCAGCACATCGAGTCCAAAGCAAAAACTGCAGCAAAAAAACTAGGTATCCTCTCTAAGGTCAGGCGATACTTCACTCCAGAACAGCTGCTTCAACTGTATAAAGCACAAGTTCGGTCTTGTATGGAGTATTGCTGCCATCTTTGGGATGGATCCGCCAAATACCAACTGGCAACTTTGGACTCGGTGGAAAAACGAGCTAAGAGACTCATAGGTGACCCTACTCTGACAGACACCAAGTTGCAGAGTCTCGATCATCGGCGTAGGGTAGCTCGTCTGTCGGTGTTCTACAGAATATATTTTGGTGAGTGTGCGAAGGAATTGCACGATCTAATTCCCCCAACAACCTTCCGCCATCGGGACACTAGGCGCGGTCGATCGTTCCATCCTTATGTCATTGATATGCCACCTACGCGCACAAAACGCTTTGGCACTACTTTCTTGATGCGCACGGCTAAGGAATGGAACTCGTTGCCCGCGTCTGTGTTTCCCGAACGATACAACCTGGGTGCCTTCAAGGCCAGAGTGAATAGGCTGTTATTAGGCAGGCATGCTCCACCTTCGACCGCATCGGCACTTAACATCAGGTGAGATAGCGGTCAAATGCCTGTCTATCTGTCATAAAAAAAAAAAAAAAAAAATTTGGTTGTGCGATGGAAGTAAGCGGACGACCGATGAGAAAATGACCTGGAGTCAGGGGCGTGTAGTCAGCAGGATCTGAAGACAGCGGTGTTAGTGGACGAGAGTTTAATATTGCTTCAATTTGAATTAAAATGGTGTTAAATTGCTCGTACGTCAAATTACAATTTCCCAACACTCGCTGAAGATGATACTTTGTTGACTTAACACCCGCCTCCCAGAGACCGCCAAAATGAGGAGTATACGCGGGAATAAAATGAAATTTTATTCCATCATTGGCCATACTTTCACTCAAGGAATCGCTATTAGTTTTTAAGAATTTCGAAAGCTCATTGTACGCACCAACAAATGAGGTACCGTTGTCAGAAAAAATATCAGTCGGTTTTCCTCTTCGCGAAATAAATCTATATAAGGCTAGTAAAAAGCTTTTACATGTTAAGTCACCTACAAGCTCATCATCAATTTCATCTATTTCATCGTTAGAATGGATGAGGCTAGTGAAGGTGTCGTGAAACTCCTACCAAGTTTCATAAGAACCGCTAAATTTTGGCAATCGTATAGTAGGCAACTTAACAAGTTTATTATTACTAGCACGAGTACTTTTACTACTACTAATCGAATTATTATCTTTATTAAACTTAGTTAAAAGACTCTGAGCCTGTGCTAAATATTTATAATATTTCGACTCAAATTCGGATCGCTCAGAGAACTGTGCGTGAACATCTTCGGTGATGCATTCTAAACGCGTCTGTACCTCATCGTATTGTTCGTACAAAGACTCAATTTTACCCAGCCGCAATTGTATCTCAGTTGCATCGGACTCGTTTAATGTTTTAATATTGAGCGCGTCGAGATAATTAATTAAGGTAGTTAATCGGCCTTTAAAGCTCCCTCGCTTTTTCATTAATTCTCGTTCCTCTGACATTCTGGGAGTCGAGTGCAGTCAACCTGGAATTTATACAAAAATAAGGTTAAACAAATATTTAAATAATGATGATTAACAGAAATCTAAAGTAACGGAATCTAAAGTAGGTAATTGTCACTAGTATAATGTATAAATAGGTAGATAGGTATACAATCTACGCTAAAACAACTAAAATCACTTAATTAAAGTGAATATAAATTTATATTCGACATAAAAATTTAATAAGTACCCACATTCACTAATTTACAATTAAAGATGAAAATAACCAAATCAATAGCCTTATTTGTAATTGTTCTAAGAATTTAGTAAGAATAAGTACCAAGTATATATTACGTTATAAAGCGCATATAATTATAACAGTACAAATCAATTAATTTAATAACTTAACGTAACTCAAAATATATGTGAAGGTAATCAAATAACTCAAAGCACAATGATACGACATATTTAACTACGCTCGCTGCTTAACTAACTAGCAATACCCAACGTGAACTGTATAATTATGATACTTTTATAAAACATTAATTGAATTACTTTTAAAAATAAAATAAAGCTAACACAACTAATTCAATTTATATTACAATGAAATATGTTACAACACTACACAATCTACTCACTAAATTACTAAATTTGTAATAAATCTAAGGAACTAATAATTAAATTATCTAAGCTACTACGTAAAACGAGATAGTGTGAGCGTCCGTCCGTCCCAACGGCCAAGGAGGAAGAGAGCGTCTCTCTGGTGCTTCGCTGCCACGCTGTTGTCGCAATATCTGTTTCACATAAATTATGTTTCGATCGGACCACTGACGATGTCTCTCAAGCCACGCCTCATTCCTCGACCGTTGTCCTCTAACACGGCCTCTCCTGACGGCGGAGCGTCCTCGCCCGCACTATCTGGACTGCTGCATCTGGCGACTCTTCGGCATCCTCAACCGCTTTTACTTCCACTTCTACGACCTGATCTTGGTTGCCAGTAGGTGAGAGCTCCGGAGACAGATCACTCTCGTCCTCATCATCATCATCTGAAAGGCATTGATTGCATTAGTTAAGTATTTACAAGCGTTGAGCAAAGTTGATAGTAAGAACGATAACTCGATTACATTCAGCAAAACACAAAATTAAGCTGACAGTAAGAGACGTTCAATTACATTTAAGCAAAGCTCAACAGTAAGCAAAAATAATCGCAGTGACCGCAGTATGCGATAACAGTGAGCAGTGACCGCAGTATGCTCAACGTGCAGTGACCGCAGTATGCACAATGGACAGTGACCACAGTGTGTCCTAACAAAAAATAATCGCAGTGACCGCAGTATGCGATAACAGTGAGCAGTGACCGCAGTATGCTCAACGTGCAGTGACCGCAGTATGCACAAGGGACAGTGACCGCAGTGTGTCCCACCAAAAACAATCGCAGTGACCGCAGTATGCGATAACAGTGAGCAGTGACCGCAGTATGCTCAACGTGCAGTGACCGCAGTATGCACAAGGGACAGTGACCGCAGTGTATCCCATCAAAAACAATCGCAGTGACCGCAGTATGCGATAACAGTGAGCAGTGACCGCAGTATGCTCAACGTGCAGTGACCGCAGTATGCACAAGGGACAGTGACCGCACTGTATCCCATCAAAAACAATCGCAGTGACCGCAGTATGCGATAACAGTGAGCAGTGACCGCAGTATGCTCAAAATAAAACATGTCAGAGCCCTCAGGATGACCACCAATTAATTACAAGCAATTTCATTTATACCACTTAAATGATACAAACAAAACTGATCAAATTACATTGTTACAAAAATGCTCACACTCGAAAAATGCGGCGCACCCATCTGGTGTCCATTCTCCTTGCCAAGCACTTATAAACTCACCAGCAGCTTCTGTGGTCTTTCCATGTGAGCCAGAAATAAGTCGAAGTTCGTAGCGACCATGCGGTAATACACGCACTACCTTATACGGAGTCCAGTTTACCAGCCGAATGACTTTTTTTTTATGCACTAATGTAAGACCACATCATTTTCATGGAATGTGCAGAGGTATTTACGCCGTTTACTTATTCGAGTGTCTTGCTGTTTTCTATTTTCGTCGAGCGATTGAGAAGCTCTCTGTCGGGCCAGTTCACGCAGGGCTTCTCTGTTGCCACTTGTTCCCTCCAGAGGCACAACTCGCACAAAGGAACGGATAACGGATGTCACACTATCACTGAAAATTAACAAAAATAAAGGTGAATATTATGTTGATTTTTGCTTAGTAACGTTCAGAGTGAGTTGCAGTTTCCATAAAACATCTAACCAACTTTCGTTTCGAAAATTAGCTTCCACGTGAATCATATTAAGAATAGTTCTGCAATACCGCTCAGCCTGACCGTTACTTTGGTGCATCTGGGGCGTAATAAAGATAAAACTACTATCTATATCTGTTACCAATCGTAAGAATAACCTGTTTTCGTACATTCTACCTCTGATTAGGAAACCAGAAATGATGTAAAATTAAGTCAATCGTTTTATTTATGCCAGTATGATGATGCTCATCGTAGAAGATACGCAGTAAACTAAGTCGCTAACCTTTAGGAATATAAAACAGAAATCTACTAGAATTACCGACAGAATCAAATTTATAATAAAGAACATCATTTTTAATTACATACCGCGTCCCATCTAATTGACCATCCTGTAACTTTTGCATCAGGATCCTAGGGACTTTCGTTAATGCTTCAACTTTATACACGCTTGGCCTGACCTGACCACTGCATTTCACAGTATTAGCGTTAAGTGCCCGAAAGTCAACACACATCCGGTCACTGCCACCCTTTTTCTTAACAAGTAATATTGGACTAGAGAACTCAGACTCAGACTCTCGAATCACACCTTTACTGAGGAGATCTTTAATTATATCTCGTACACGAAGTTTTTCATTATGTGATAACTTATAAGGCCTATATACAATGGGCGTTTCATTGCTGAGTCGAATATGCATAGATCCAGTAGTTACAGTGCTGGTCACGGTACCAGTTATAAGATATTTAAAAAAATTATTGATCAAGAGTAGTAATCTTTTCTTATCTTCACCTACTAACAGAGTATTAACACTAGAAATAAAATCTGACTCGATTATCTCAGCAGTGAGTATCCTTTCTTATAATTATAAGCAATATTACGACAAAGTTAACGTTAGATGTTCCTCGATCAATCAATTGTGCTTCAGAGCGCTGTTTAGAGAAACAATTTTCCACCTTATTTTACTAAAGAACAAGGATCAGATTTTTGTAATGTACTAACGTGAGCCTTAGATGTTGTAGGTTTATCGTTTACAGCAGATGTACTATGACATTTTGCGCGCTTTGGACAGTTGACTTGTTTATGTCCAAAAAACCCACATAAGTAGCAACTAATTTGATTAGAACTATGTTCTCTTTTACGTAATTGATGCCATTGTGTATTACGAAAACGACTCAGAACAGGACGAGAAGTATTGTTTAACTTTGTTTGAGATGGTTTCACGTATATTGAAAAGAACTCTACTAAATCATTAGGTAACAATTTAGCATTCGTAGCAGCCGCGCGAATCTGTGGATCAACTATACCCTGAATCACAATTGCCGAAATTAATTCATCACTAAGCCCATTTCCTTTTCTAAGACGCACCAATGATCTCCTTGTGTACTCCGCATACGTAGGGTAATTGTTAGAATCGGTTTTCATAATTTCAAACAGAATATTAGCAACGTCTACCTTTCGAGAACACAGCGGTTTAAATTCTTGTTTAAAATTAGACCAACTACGATCGTTTGTAACCCACTCATTTAGCCAAACACGCGCGTCCCCTTTTAAGCAACGATTTAGATCTTTGCTTTTAAGCAGTTACCGATATAAGATAAACACTCCCTGTCACCCCACTGATTAATAACACGCACATGATCGACTTCTTCACACCAAACGTTAATATCATTTAAAGAAGGATCGAAATTCGAAATGTAAGTGTTGTTAGACCTTACCCGAGTTAATCCATCAATTGCTCTTACTATCTTATTGGCTACCTCTGCTTCGACACAATCCGCAGTGAGAACCTGTGGCGCGGGGGTAGACACCGGCGGAGTGGTCGAAGCACGTGTTGGCGTGGAAACCACACACGGCAACACTACACGACCCTCCGAACCACATGGCTCGACAGGTGGCTGCCCGTCGGAGACGCTAGCTGCACCTTTTTTTTTTTTTTTTTTTTTTTTATATGTTAGTTGGATAGGCAAACTGGCAGACGTTCCACCTGATGGTAAGTGGTCGACGTCGCCCATGAACATAAACTAGTTTACCTGGAACTAGCCCAGCCAACTCATTTATGTGTTGCCTATCCTGAGACATATGATGTTAAGTCTCGGTGCCAGTAATTACACTGCCTGTCTTGCCCTTCTTTCCGAAACACAGCAAAGCTGTTTCACGGAAGAAATAAGCAAGATGGTGGTACCCATGCAGCCGGGAGCGCGGCACAGCGCATCCCTCCCACCGGTAAACCTAACCTAACCTGGAACTATCTTCCAACGCGTTCAGACGGGTTATAATCGTCCGAAGTTGTCGGTGTAGACCAGGACCCGGAGAACGCTCACGTGCTCTGTTACTACGTATATTTTAACTTGATCGCGGCATATTATTACTTCAAATTAATTTTAAAACTTAATGTATCAGAATCACTACAGTAGGCGGGGGATACACACAAAGTTATCATAACATTATGCGTATCTCACTTCTGATTTTATAAAACATTAATTGAATTACTTTTAAAAATAAAATAAAGCTAACACAACTAATTCAATTTATATTACAATGAAATATGTTACAACACTACACAATCTACTCACTAAATTACTAAATTTGTAATAAATCTAAGGAACAACTAATAATTAAATTATCTAAGCTACTACGTAAAACGAGATAGTGTGAGCACTGAGCGTCCGTCCGTCCGTCCCAACGGCCAAGAAGGAAGGAAGAGAGCGTCTCTCTGGTGCTTCGCTGCCACGCTGTTGTCGCAACATCTGCTTCACATAAATTATGTTTCGATCGGACCACTGACGATGTCTCTCAAGTCACGCTCATTCCTCGACCGTTGTCCTCTAACAATACCTATTATGTTACAAATACATGTGCATAATTATTTAACAATAATTAATATTGTTTTATAAGACAAACTACGCTAAAATAATGTAAGCATTAAAACTTACTGTACCTTAAAACTAGGCACGTGTTTTAAGTTAAATATAATAAGTTGTTATACAATATTATAATAGTTAAAATAATGTAAGCGCTAATTCTTACTGTACCTAATAAATATATAAAAAAAGGTACGTTGTAACTTTATTGTTAACACTTCTTGACAATGCTGCAGGTATACAATAAATAATGTAACACAATATTCTAATATAATATAATAACAAACTCACCTTAAAAAATAAGCTTACGCTAATTTATGTTACCTGAGTGTTGGGTTACGAATTTACGATACTATATGACTAGTGAATTTGAATTAAGTTCAATATTTAACACCATTGAATAAATCCACTTCATCCACATTCCAATTGCAAATTAATATTTCTTCTTATAAATCCTTTGAAATAATATTTCTCAAAATATAACAGCTGATTCTTGTCTGAATAATATCCGGTTCGAAGTTCGACCACATGAAGAATTGCTTAGTAAGATTAATAAAAATAACTTGCTGCTGGTTTGGATGAAGACTTTTATTTTTAATGAACGACCTTTCTCGAATAGCTTGTAACAAAGTAATATTAAAATATGACGGTGAACTAATAATAAATAAAACAAGTGGAGTGTAATTTCTCTTATAAAACTGACAGGCGCTTCAACAGAATAGCCATAACTTCATTGCACGAAAAGTTTTGAATATTTTTGTTTTTTTTTTCAATGGAACTACCGACTTTTTTAACAATTTAATCAATAAAAAATTAAATTGATTAAAAACAATAAAAAAAAAGCTTTACTATGACTCGATAATATATCAATACTACAAAAATTGTATTGCAGCTCTTGGTACCAAATTTAACGAGCAATGAATTTTTTCCGTAAAATTTGAAGCGTTACAAAAAATTACTTCTCACTTTAAAAGCATTCTGTGAAAAAAAAAATGTATTACGGAAAAGTGACCCTGCATTAAAAATTTTTGCTTATTTAATGCTAGTTCAAATGAGGTACAACACTTTACTGTTTGACCTTTAGTTTTGGTTTTATGGTCGTTTTTTCATATCAAAGTGCAAATTTCATTAAATTAGCCTTATTCAAAATAATTTATTAGTTTATCATAAACCGTTAGTTTTTTGTACGTTGGAATGCTATAACTGTTCTGTTCTTGTCACTTTTGGGAACTGCTCGTTCAAATGTCCTTAAACTGAAATAATGAGGCCGGGCGCCGTCTTGTTGCAGCCACATTTCTGTGTATCATTTGTGGAGAAAATTTTGCGGAGAAATTTTAAGTCGTCAGATAAGATTTTCAATGACGTAAATTGAAGTTCTTTTATAGTCGACGATATCTAAAAGGCTTGCGTTTCATTTATCTTTTGGTTTTTTTTTGATAAAAGTAAGTGCTGCTCCTTAGAAACAGTCATAAGGGGTTACATGGGTCTCCTCCGGGAGAAAACGGCCAATAAAAAAAAAATTAAATCTAAAAATTGATTCAGTCGGGATATATCTACTCCGATTCGTCATCGGCACTGCTCACATTTAAAAATCCAAAAGCCCTCCATCCCCTGGCCGTAGAGGCGCGGGGACATCTGCAAAGGGCTGCAGGACAAACGTATAACTTTGTTCTGGATCAATGCCCATGCAGGACTAGAGGGGAACGAGCGTGCCGATTATCTGGCCAAGGAGGCTGCGCTGAAGTCTAAACGCGCTTTTGACTGTAACAGCTGCCCGGTCTCATTCATCAAGCGAAGCATCCGTATGCAATCGCTTGATGAATGGAACCAGCGGTATCGTAGTGGCGAAACGGACGGTGTCACCAGGGTCTTCTTCCCTGACGCGTTAGCCGTATATCGGATCATCGGTAAAATAAATGTGGACAGATTTTTCACTCAGGTTTTGACGGGGCACGGTGGATTCTCCGAGTACTTGCACTATTTCAATTGCAAGGGGAGTCCATCGTGCATCTGCGATCCTGGGTGTTCGGAGTCTGTTCTTCAGGTCCTTCTGGACTGTCCAGCCCATGGTCACGAGAGGCAGATATTAGAGTTCACATTAGGTGTCAAAATTGAACAGAATTTACTTTGGGAAATTGTTAGTAGAAAGGACAGAGATCTGGTCCTTAAATTCTGTATAAAATTATGTAAGACTGTCAATAATAGAAATAAGTTGTAAGAAAATATATGTTAAATATTTATAGTTTTAGGCTAACATAATATGTAAACTTGTAATAATAATTTTAATTAAGATTTAATTGTAATATATAAAACCTACGTTTTATCTAAACAATGTCTTGTATGAAATTAGCTAAACTTGGATATTCTGTCTTTTATATAATTTGTTTTGTAAATTTCATCTGCCTTTTGTAAATATTTGAATAAAGAATAAACCTAGTATAAGATTAGATTTAAGAGAAAAATTGTTATTATAATAAAAAGTTATATTCTGTTTTCCCCCCTCGTGGTCCCCGTGTAACTAGTCTATAAGTACACAATTTAGTGAGCCTTAAGCTAGAGTGTGAATGAGGATGGATAAAAGAAAGAAGGTATGCGGAAAGAAAGTTAAATGATAGCGAGAACTTATTATTATGAAAGGGTTGGATAAAAAATATACTATAAACACAGTCTCACACACATGAGTGTGAGGTCTAGTATTAAAAAAAAATCACTATAAGTTACAAGTATTTATTAAGATACATTACACTTTGTACATTCACTGTAACATATCTAAACATTTAACTTTTAGGAAAAAAGAAGTATAGTATTTTGGAGATTTAAATACGCTCAGGAGGTGGATGATTGTGTTCACAATAGGATTGTATAATATAATTATCTAAAGTGTAAATAACAGCCTTACAGCCGGTTTTCCTGTGCGAATCACACCACCATCTACTTCTAATTCTCTTGTGACCCAGTCCTGTCGACATTTGTTTGAGGAACTTGTATCTATTAAGTTTAATCACACGAGCGCCACGCCACGAGGTTGCAAACATTGCACCTAGAACATACCATCAATTATATACTAAACTAATATTAATTATAAAATTCAAGTATTTACTTGTAGGTTCGATAGCGTTACGTTCAAAACTTAATTAAAGTGTACATTCAAATCTACATTTATTGTTAGAAAAACAATACCGAAATGAATGTAACCTGCCTAAAACTGAACCACCGTTCCCCTATTATATACCTATTATATACTATATATATGATCCCATGTCAATAAAAAAGCATTTATTGGCTAATTTTTATTTTAACGTTTGTTGATTCCGCCAATTCCACATATAATGCAATGAACGCTACATAATATAAGAGGATGTTCTTAACAAATGAAGTTCGCTGCTCAGTCTTGTCTTGTACTAAGGATCTTAGTTAAAGTCAAACCCAAAGTCAAAATATTTTATTTAGCATAAAATTATTACAATTATTTACTGAACGTAATGAGTCTACCACCAATTCGGAAAGAAGAAGCCTCTGACCTGAGAAGAACTGGCGAAAGAAACTCAGCGAGAACATATTTTTTTTTAACGTAATGTGTTTTTTTTTTAAGTAAATTGAAATTAACAATAATTCTCTATAAGTTGAAATAGCCTGGCGGCGATCACATCATTCTCAAGGCGTACTGTAAAAAAAAAAGTAAACCTCAGACATTTTATCAACCATGTACTATAAAAACAACCGTGGTGCCATTATTCTAGAACATCATACAAATAAATAAACAATATATTTTACATTAAACATATCTACATAATTTCGGTTTATCGTGATTATGATTAACGTTTTCCTTTACTATTGCATCTTCTACAGTATAAACGTAGGCTCTACATCTACATATTTTGTGGTTAGCGCATCGCCACCTCGTTTTGAAACCCTGTTGTCTTTGTCTGAGGTATCGATAACCGTCAAGAACTATAATTTTTGTACCGTACATGGATTTAGCGTAAAATCCTTTGGCGGGATCTGTAAAAGAATAAGACAATATTAGAACAAGCTCTATATATATTTGTTGTAAAAGGCAAATTTATCAAAAACCTATATCTTCTATATTATCGAAACCGATGCCTAGATCACGAATCTCACTAAATCCCTGTATATTGACACTTATTTTATTATTATCACACCAAGTACTCAAATGATTTAAATCGCCTTAATGTAGTGTTGTATAATTTAGGAAGAAAAATGTGCCTACAAATTTTAAGTCTTCATATAAGATTTTGTATAATATAAATAAATTCAAGTTCTTTTCTCATCAACGATAACTAAAAGGGTTGCGTTTAATTTATCTTTTAGGTTATTTTTGTTAAAAGTAAGTGCTGCTTCATAGAAATTGTCTCTTAAGGCCAGTATATTCGAGCGTTGTAGGTATTTAGCGCTACCTCCCTCCCCGCGCGACTAGTTACGCGAAGTCTCCGATCAAATGAACTCTCGATGACCCCGCGCGCGGCGACGGCGCACGGAAATAATTAAATATATAATTTTACAGTAACTTACTAGGTTTTTTTTTTTTTTACTTTAGGTTATTTCATAATTCAGTTTTGTTTTCGATCCTGAAGGCACAGTATAAAATGCAACATAAACATTTAATACCTAAGAGAAGTAGATAAAAACCATTATTTAATTTTTTATGGGTTTATAGCTAAAAAAAAATTTTACTATTAATATTTTAATTTATATTAATTATCAGTAATTTTTTTTTTTTTGTTAATTAATACACTTTACAACATTTAATACCTAAGAGAAGTAGATTTAAACTTTATTTCTTCTCTTAGGTATTAAATGTTTATGTTCCACCTATTACTGCCACCAGGGCCCTGCGCTGGGGCTCCCAAGCGGCGCATTCCTCCAGGGTGTGACGCGCCGAGTCGATTGGCGCGCTACACTCGTGGCAAAATCAGGGGTGGCTTCTCGCCTAGCGATTTGGTGCAGGTACTTACCGAAGCAACCGTGCCCGGTAAGCACCGGCGACAGCCGAAACGTAAGGACCCTATGCCGCCTGTTGACCCAGCGACGAAGGTGAGGACGTCGCTCTGTCCATTGCCTGTCTCAATTCGTTGTCGGCACCTCGCAGGTTAGTCCCATTGTCGGACCAGATTTGAGCAGGTTGTCCTCGTCGAGCTTTCATTCTTCTTAAATTCATTATCACTGAGTCTGTGCTCAGTGACGTCGCTATCTCTAGGTGGATCGTTCTTACAGTGAGGCACGTGAATACTGCCACGTAACGTTTCTGTTGGCTGCGTCCCACGGTAACTGTTAATGGTCTGAAGTAGTCCACCCCTGTGTATGTGAAGGGTCGCTGATGGTGAGCTAGGCGACACGCAGGTAGGTCTCCTGTTCTCGGGTGTGGCGGGATCGCTGCCCTAATCCGGCAGTGTAGACACTGTGGAAAGAGCGTTCTTGTGCCGGGCCGCAGGCGTAGTATCCAGTAGTGCTGTCGACATTCGTTCACAGTCGCCTCGACTCCCGTGTGATGCCTCGTTCTATGCATCGCTATGATCCACAACTTCACTGTGTGATGATTTCTATCTAGTATCATCGGGTTTTTAGATGGCGTTGATAGTTGCTCCGCGGCGTTAATACGACTACGGACTCGGAGGGCTCTCTCTGCACACTCGATGCTCAGCTGCTTGAGGCGACTGTTTCGGGTAAACGACTTCCCGTCTTTAATGCTTTCTACTTCATTTGGGAAAGATTCTTCTTGGACTGTTCTCATGAATAGGTCTTCAGCTTTCCTGATAAGTTCCGCGGAGACCGGACGAACCTCCAAAGTTTCTTCGAGCTCTACTCTTATTTTCTGGCGTGTTTTCAGCTTCTTGTTCGTCCTTTTCCAGTCTGGGTCTTTTAACGCGCTTTTCTTAGTCCTTTTATAGTTGACTCGTTGTGTATTGGCTCGACAGAGTTCTATAAACTGTAGCACTCGAGCCGTCGTGTAGTGGAGTCTGTTCCAGCTGGAGTACCGTGTGCAGTCTGGTAACCCTTCTTTGAGTCGCGGCTGTTTACGATCGGTGACGTGATGAGTTTTTTCTTCGCCTGTAGGTTCGGTTGACGACGACAAGGCGGACGTTTCCGTGGGCCAGGTGGACTCCGGATGATAAGGAAATTCAGGACCTGTGTACTATCTGTGACCACTGCTGAATCCCGCTGGTACGTCCCGCGCCGCGTCGTCGGCTACGTTTAGCCTGGTTGGGACCCATCGCCATTCGCTGACCGTCGAAGAATCTTCAATTGCCGCTAGCTGCTAGCTAGCCGCTGTTAGGTGAAAATACTAATATAACTTATTGAAATTTTGGATATGCTAATATATCGGTCTAAGATATCGATGACAATCATTATATTCTAGCTAAAAATAGATTGAGTGTTCATTAAACTTACGAGTACTTATCTGATCGCTTTTCTAAGCTTACGTAGTTCACGTCTAGATATTTTCTTTTTATTTCTAGTTTTATTCCCCATTTTATATCTACACTACACTGCTATACAGTAAAAACACTTCCAACGTTGTTAGAGTACTAACTAAACTAATCTAATAAAATAATCAATAATAATCTATACTAATAGATAAAACTGAAGAGTTTGTTTGTTTGAACGCGCTAATCTCATGAACCACTGGTTCAAATTTAAAAATTCTTTTTGCGTTGGATAGTCCATTTACTGAGGAAGAATTTAAGCTATATAACATCACGCTACGACTAATAGGGGCTGAGTAATAATAAGAAATGTTACAAAAAGGGGAAAAAATAATCTTTTTTGAGAGCTTCCGTTGCGTCCTTTATTATTTCTCTTCTCAAGACATTTTTTAATTATAGTTCCACTTTTAAAGTAAATATAACATCACTCTTTTACTGTAAATTTTCGAAAAAAAAAACTCAGTAATATGTTGAACGACCCAAGAATCAAACCTGAGACCCCTTGCTCGGCAGTAACGCTTGGTACCACTGGACCAACGAGGCGAAAATATTTAAGTACGTTTTTCCCTCAAATTAACGCGGGTGAAACCGCGGGGCACAGTTAGTACTAAATAAAATTATCCAATCTATTTCTCAAACCACACTATTCATTCTCTGAGGATAGAGAGGTTCACTGGCGCTCGAATTCCTAAGAGACAAGACCGGACCCTATACATCGGTTTTCACACAAGAGGAAAAGAAGACGTTGATAGACAAGGGATACGGCACCGGACAGGGATCGAGCGTCATGACTATCCACGAGGCACAGGGACAGACACGCGAGGCAGTCATCATCGTCCAGACAAAGACTAGGAGGCTGCGGATTCATGACAGTGTTCCGCATGCTGTGGTTGCGGTGACCAGGCACACAAAGACCTGTGTCTACTACACCGACGACGGTGGTGATGCAATCGGTCGTTTTGTCGGCCTCGGTGGAGGCCACAACAAAGGAAATACTCGAGCACACCCTCAAGATGGCTATACATAAAAGAGACACCGCCGTCATTGAGGATGTGCTCGAACAGCTTCCCTCGGGGGATGGCTGCGGCAGAGACTCCAATAAATAATACAAAAATAAAGAGCCCAAATGTAAATGTAGACAAGCCGTAAAAATGTGGTGGCTGGTATGTATGTACTAACAAGCAATGAAATATTAGATTATATTAGATCAAGGAATAAACGCATGTACATAGAAAATAAGAAACATGATGTAAATAGATGTAAGAAAAAAAAAGACAAAATAAAATTATATATATATTATATAATATACCGCCATAGTATATGTGTGTGTGTGTGTATATGTATATGTATAAATATGTATGTGTGTATATTTGTATATGTAAATTATATTTGTTAATAAAGATTATGTTTATTAAAAATGATTATATGTATGTAAATATGATTATATGTATTAAAAAAAATTATAATAATAATAAATAAATAATGGTCAGTATACGGACTCGCGTCATAGAGATCCTGACAATAAGTCTAGCTAATGTAAGTCTAAAATAGTACGCATGAAACTATATTAACAATCTTATACATTTAATTAAAAAAAGGCACGGGCAAATATAAGCCCGTGGATATTTTTGTTATAAAAAAAAATCCAATCTTTAGAGGGGGGGGGGACGCCGCCAGACAGCAGAGATACAGGTCCTACTTCGATGACGCCTCGCAGGCAACTAAAGCGAGGCGCGCGGGCCGTTTTCTTATATAATTTAAATATTTAATATTTAAAAAAAATAGAAACATTTATTTAAAAAAGTAACCGTTAAATGTTCTACTAAAAGTTATTACCTATTTTTACATGTGAATATTGTAACTTAAAATCTGATATTCTTCGAATACAACTCGAAAAATAATCAAAAACATCCTTTCTTTATGTTTTTTTTTTATCGAGTCAAGTTACAATTATCGTGTTTTGAACCGTTGAATAATCAAGAACGTTTGTTAAACTATAACATATATTTTTAACGGATCAAAAAAATGAATATTACTATGTTTAAAACTCTATCAAAAACAGGTGATTTGGGATATACTGGCCTTAAACAGGAATTACTAAAACGAACGAGAATTGAACGTGGTCTAGGGTTACTGCTATTCATTTTAGTTATACGTCTTAAGCGAGTAGCCGATCATGTTACCCAGATCTTGAAATAAGTTAAGAATTAATACCATTTGCCACGTTTTACATATATAGGTAACACAATAATAATTAGGTATAATATACAAAACAAGGTAAGGATGAAATTATAAAATGTACTTAAAAGCAAAAATATTCTAACACTTAATAAAAATATGACACAAAAAAATCGGAACAAAATACACAAAAATACATACGAGTACAAAATCCGAGTCAGCTAACTGAAAAAATTGTCAATGAAATCAATCAGTCACCAATGGATTAAATCAATCGGCACAAAAAAATGTTTAAGAATTTTTAAATTAATTTTATTGTTTCAACTGTATGTTATTTGAAATATACCAAAAACTATTTTTAATTAAAAGTCTATATCGGATTTTATCGCGTTTATTTAAAAGTTTACAGTGTTACAATATTTTAAATTATTTTCCGACGTTTCGGACCATTTACAGCGTTCATGATCTCGGGGGACTGAGGTGGTGGTCGTCCGAATAATGAATGTAAAGTTTTAAATAAACGCGATAAAATCCGATATAGACTTTTAATGAAATGAGTAAAATTCGCGTAAATATAAGAGAACAGTAAAAACTATTTTTGATTTTTATTTTGTAAATAAGTGAATGTAATTATTGTACAGATATAAAGATTTTTAACCATTAATATTTAGACATGCTAACTAAACAGCTTCAAAATAAATTTTATTATACAAGTCGAAATATTTTGTTACCCGACTGCGACAGAAGGAGGGTTATGTTTTTCGAGTGTATGTATGTATGTATGTATGTATGTATGTATGTATGTCCATTTCTTTGGCACGCCCTACAGCCCAAACGGCTGGACGGTTTTTGACATATGAGGTGTCGTTGGATTTGTCTAAATTGTAGTAGTGACATAGGCTATATAAATTTTCAAAATGGCGCCCGCAAATGGCGGAATGAGTGGGAGGAGTTGAATTTTTTTTTTCTTACTGTAGCAATATGGGTATCAAATGAAAGCTAGTAAATTGTTTTATTCTTTTTAGTTTATAATAAGAGTATTTTACGCAATCGGGTTTTTTGATTTTTTTAATTAAGCATACTTGTTAAGTAATATTTATATGTTATGTTAAATAACATTTAAATTTAGCTATATTGTTTAATTTGCTGAAGGATAATGATTATGGTTATTATTCAGTTTTATGATTTCCTCCTTAAATGTCGTGACGAAGGCTTTACATCCTTTCCTGCGAAGCGATCCGCATATCCAGCGGATCTTGAATCCTCCCATCGAAATACAGTGTTTGTAGAATTTGTAGCCCTCTATTATTATCATTGGTGTTCCCAAAGCCGTCACGGTGAATCTAATATCTGAAAGTAAATTTTTATTAAAACATACTCACTTTGGCGTAAATGTTGCCATAATATTACCTTTGAAAATTTACATGAGTGAAATTTCTGAAATTTACTTTTATCAAATAAATTGAGTTTTTCCTCCTTTACACTTCCCTTCCCCAAAAGATCTCCCCACTTATTCCCCATTATTAAGGAGTTACCCATAAATTGGTACCCTGCGTGTTGTCTTCCTTTGCCCTATACCAATCTGAGAAGTCCAACCAGTCGCGGGGAGTCCTTGATTCTGGCGGCAAGACCGCGTACATTAAAAGTCGGTAGACGACAAACAAATTTCGATCCGCCGTATACTATGTTTCGGGCGGCTATGCCTTTAAATTAAACATAATATTAGTATTAATTCGTATTAATTATTATCTATATATGTATTAATACGCGAAGCTAAAACTTTTTACCCCTTTTTACGAAAATTACGCGGACGAAGAAGTATGAAATTTGGCACAGTTAAAGTTGTGCTGTCAGTTATAGGTCGAATTTCGACCACTGGGCGACCACTGGTTATTATTATTATACATTTACTTAGAATAATTATTAATAATTATTATTATAAGTAAATGTGTTGCGTGTGTTATGTATGTAGGCGTGTGTACATATGATGTATTAACGCAATAATTAATTATCACTTGCACCATTACACCGGAATATTACAATACATCAGATACTTACGAGTACATTACATTAGATTTTTTAGTGTATGGCACGGGATCCCACGCTTACAGGTCCGACTTGCACTCAGACGTTTTTAATTCTTTTAACTCAAAAAATACTACCTAATTATATACACAAACACTGCATATAAAATAAAATAAAAATAATAAAGTGAAATGTTTATTTACAAATATACAATATATTAAAAAAAATTACGTTCTAGAATTATTTTTTTAAGTCCCCTGCAGTTTCACAAAATTTCACCCTGCAGTTTCTAATCATTATAACTTAATTTATTTATTAGGTTTGCTAGCAGTTGTTACATTTCATACAAGATTTAAATTTAAACTTCATCATTCCAAATTCTAAATTTTATTCTTTAAAGTAAGTCAATATTTTTAAATTCAAAAAATCATACAATACAAATACAATATATGCATTAGAATAACTATATATGTATTACATGTATACATAATATATGAAATATATAATATGTACTATATAAAACTAGCAAACCCGGCGAACTCCGTTTCGTCACCAGATGGCTTCGTTTTTTGTAACATTTCGTTTGATTTTATATTGGTTTGTAGTACATGCTATGTATAAGAGATGGCGCTGTATGTGAAAAATGATTTTCCCTGTTTTCCTGCTTTTCTGTTGAAATTTTTCCTGAATTTTGTTTGCTATAAACCTCACGGAGCCCGAGACCTTTTCAACGAATGCAAAACCGTGGAAATCGGTTCGTGCGTTCTGGAATTATAGCGTCAGGAATGAAAACCCGACTTATTTTTATATTATAGATAATACCTATATGAAAATGTTGAACCGAGATGTTATTATTAGTGGAACATGTAATTCCTCGTAGACCTGCATGTCTTAGGAGAAATTCAAACATGTAGTTACTTAAATCAGCCTATTCTTAAAGGAACTTTCGTGAATTATGCTTTATATATCATTGTAGTAGAAGAGATCATTGCTCAGTCGTTATTTACATAGGCTGTCACTCACACGTTATCGTTGATTGACTATTGTAGTTATTTCTTGGTTTTCTTATTAGTGTGAGTTTAAAATGCTGTCAATGATTGAGTCGATGATTCCAACTTTATTTGATAATATAAAATAAACATATTTAGATAAAAATATAATATAAACTAATCCTCTTATTTCACACGAATATTTAATGATTATTGAACAAAAAATATTAAACATATTACACAAGCATCTATTTACAATACGCAATATATTTCTTCCGAAGAAATTTCAAATTATTATAATTATGTAGGTATGTATTATAGTATGTCAATAGAGATATATTACACTTCGAAATTCTTTAATAAACAAGTATGTTTAATTAAAATAAATCAAAAAACCCGACTGCGTAAAATACTCTTATTATAAACTAAAAATAATAAAACAATTTACTAGCTTTCATTTAATACCCATATTGCTACAATAAGAAAAAAAATTCAACTCCCCCCCCTCATTCCGCCATTTGCGGGCGCCATTTTGAAAATTTATATGGATTCCAATCCAATCCAACGACACCTCATATGTCAAAAACCGTCCAGCCGTTTGGGCTGTAGGGCGTGCCAAAGAAATGGACATACATACATACATACATAAATACATACATACACTCGAAAAACATAACCCTCCTTCTGTCGCAGTCGGGTAAAAAGGCAATCGTGATTCTTCGACTATTTTTAATCTCTGACTAATAAGCAAGTGGCTTTATGATTATGATTGTTATTACACTTAATTATTTCCTTTTCTATAGTAAATATAACCGCCCGGCAGCCTTTGTTGTTGTGGGTGGCGCAGTACCATCTCGTCTTGTGTCCGTTCTGCCTGTGTCGATGAAACTTGTAGCCGTCAACGACCATTATGTTCGCGCCTCGAGATGATGTGTAGAATAATACATCTGTAAAATATATAACTGTACTGTACAACTGTATCAGACTGTAAACCACCAACTGCTGAGCGAAGGCCTCTTTTCTATGTAGAAGAGTTGGCGCTTAATCCACCACGCTGCTCCACTGCGGGTTGGCAGATAATTTCCTTATAATGGGGAACGATACTTATCAAGTGTCTATGATAACATCCGGGACCGACGGCTTCACGTGCTCTCCGAGGCACGGTGTGGGTCCTTTTCTTTTTTTTTCTTTTTGTTCTCGCGGAGAATCCATTTACGGATGATATCCAGGACGCTCGGGTAGGCAGTCCTAGACCTATGTCGACTAGACGCGGATGGAGGCCACGTCGGCGGCCTCCTCTCTCATCCGCCCGTCGGCCTCCTTCTGGGACATTACTGTCTCGCAGAAGGAGACCATCGCCTTTAAAGACTCGTCGTGGCCGAGCACCACGGTACGGTGGGGAGACCCACAAAATTTTATACAAAATTTCAAACATTTATACAAATACGAATATCTGTCCCGAGCGGGAATCGAATCCGCGACCGTCGCGGCGCGCGGCTTTGAGGCAACTACTCGCACCACTACACCAGAACGGTCGTCGAAATATATAAATAGCTTATATTAACACTTGGAATACAAAACCAAATGGAAACAGTGGGGTCCTAAAGCCAAGGCCCTCTTTAAAGAGAACAATAATTAACTCTTACCTCAGTCTACGTATGTACAGACCGTACCGCGGGGTACGCCAGTACTTGGGGGACTTTACCTTACATTACTACATTATTATATGTTTATATGTTCTTTTGTAAATAATATACATATAATTTTAATCAATATATTTTGGTGTAATAGGCTTAAAAACCATTATTATAATTTCTTAGCTTTAAATTTATAAATTGTAGTCATATTTTTTGTAATTTATATTATATTATAATGTACCTAGTTTTTATTGTACTCGTTTATTAAAAACGTTTATTTGGTAATTATATTTTATATGGGTAACGAGTCATCCACGTCCGATAATAGGCGTATGTTTCGTTGTCGGCTAAAAATAAAAAAAATGATTTCAAAATTGAAAAGCAAATATGTCGTCACAAGTCGGTCAAAAATAAAATCGGTCGGTGGAAAATAAAACGTTTAAAAATTAATGATTCAAGGACTTCTTTTTCTTCTGCTGCTTCTGCTGCTAAATATGGTTTTTCTATAAAATTACCTCTAATAATTTATTTGCCTATCTATGTAGGAGAAAAATTATAATATAGACAACTTTCTAGAAACAGTAAATAGTTCTAGTTTTGTAAAAGAAATAAGGTGCAGTAACTATTAGCATGCGCCAATATAATCCGACGAATTAATTACAGGAATTACAAAAATTAGCATTAAAAGTTTCATCATTTTCTAAAATAATAAATTAAATAAAAAAAACTTAAAGCTTAGGTTATTATATAAAAAAATAGGTAATTATATTTCTATAATAGTTGGCAAGAGTATTAAAAATCTTATAACAAAGATTACTTCTTTGTCAAATTAGAAAAAAAAAAATCACAATTAAATTCGACACTAATAACCCACTTGATATATACATAACTTATTTATTAAAAACAACTTATTACAATAGTTTTACAATTAACCAAAATATTTCATAACACACATACACACGCACACGGACACAAAAAGCAAAAAATTAAATAATTCTATCAAAACAGTCATCAGCTGGCTAATTCGCAGATTCTAATTAACACAACTTAAATAATGTATTAAATTTTATCATAATACTTGTGCTTGGAGAAAAACCTTAAATAATTTATTCCTTACAAAATTGCTTCACGTTCATGTAATATATTTTTAAAGGGAAACATTAATATGGGAATCATTTCAATACTATTAAGTATAGCAAGAAGTAAATTAAAAGCTTTAATATTCATATCCAGTTACCGGTGAAACTGGAGGTAGATAGGTCAAGCGGTCGATATCGTACTAAAAATCATTAATTATCATAAATTGACATTTTGTCACTTGATGATGATTTGAATGAATGTGACAAATTTTATTTGTTATGAAGATTGAAGGAAACTCAATATATGAGTGAAAAGGCCATTACACATAACTAACACACGATCTTAATAATATATTTTTCTCCGATTTTGCTTACAATAAAGGTTGTTCGGTTTCTATATTTCGTCTTTAAGGTGGGTGGTGGGTGTGTGTGGATATTTTTCATTTTCGAAATTCCACATGAAGATAATCCTATCTTTTTTAGTTTAACTTTTTTTACCGATAATCCATACGAATTTCGTCATATTTTTGATAATTTATGATATAGGATGGATTTTTGTAGTAGTGTATTGTTTTTAACAATGTAACCACTGCTTTTATCTTACCTATGTGGGTCATTTGAAAAGTTCGTAGCCTATGTTTAGGGGCATGCAATTTTTATGAAACTACCCTCATTTTGAAGCTACATTATTCTTGAGAAATTGAGTAAAATTTCATTTCCTTATTTTCATTCGTTACGGTTTTTCACACTATAACGTCGAACAAGTAGTGATAATTTTTAAAAATAGATGAAATCAAACATCATGCTGTGATTAAGTACTTGAATAAGAAAAGATTAACACCAAAACAAATTTATCAAGTCATTTTAACAAATTCAGGGGAATCTGGAACTTCGTATGCTACTGTAAAAAAGTGAGTAGTAGTAGCGTTCGGCTATCGACGTCTACGACCGACGAAAACATTGAAAAAATTGTGATTTGATTTTATCTGACTGGAGATTGACTGTTAAAGGAGATAGCTAACATTATTGGCATCTCACCTAAATGAGCGCATCACATAATTACTACTGAGCTGTACTTTGCAAAGTGTCTGCGCGATGGGTTGCTCGGCTGAACTCGGCTTTCAATTGAACAAAAACACGTTCGACTAACGATTTCTCGAGACTGTTTCAGTTGTTCGAGGCTAACCCAACTGAATTTGTTGAGAGATTTGTGTCTATGAATAAAACCTGGATGCAACACCATACTCCAGAGACAAAAAAAATCAATGGAGAAAACTAAGATCTCCAGCTCCGAGAAAAGCTAACGTGGTTTTGTCGGCATGTAAAGTGATGGCTTGAGTTTTTTGACACAACCACGAACACAACACTACACGGCTATAGTGCCTAGGGATGCGAAAAAAGTATCGATACTTTGTGGTATCGAGTACGTTTCGTTTCGGTACCGATACTTTTGTATTCGATATTTTGTATTTGATACTTTTACTCAGTGAGTACTTTTAACAGGTATCATATCGAATAAATCTTGGAAGGCAACGTCATGCAGTTCAATTATACTGAACCTGCAAAATCATTACATTGCGCTCGAAATTGGTAGAAGAATGCCGACTCCAGGATTGCGACAACCTTTTTTCAGGAATACTGATACCCACGAGGCGTACACAATACTTTACTATCGATACTTTCTAATCGATATCGTGTCCCTAATAGTGCAGCGCGATCTGCCCGCTGGTTTCGAGAGATCTACGTTGCCAGCTTCGCTCTCGCACCGCCGCTGCCGCCCCGCTGCCCGCAAGATTCGAAGCAGAGGCCGTATAGGAACCCTGCCCGGTTGATGGAAGAAGTGTAGAGAACTTGCGGGGAGAATATATTGAAACATAAATAATAAATAAATTCCTATATATTCATTTCTCTGGTTAGGCTACGAACTTTTCAAACGCCCCTCGTAGATTAATTCAACTGTTACTACTGTTGTAACTGTTAAAAGTAATGATATTTGAATCAAAATAAGACTCTCGTTACTAACACTTTAATTAAATCAAAATAGTTTCAATTTTGTTTCAGGCTATTTAACCTAGATAACCTTAAAAATAATTACTGCATTTCCAAACTGTTTAAAAGTAAAATTAATGTTATACACTTTTACAACTAAAAAAAATTATAAAATAATGTAGGCGTTTCTAGAATCTAGTTTTACATTTTACAAGTTACTAAATGTCTTAATTATTAGTCTACAAGGTCATAAAGTAAATTTATTTCAGATCGAAATATTGGAGAACTATTTTTAACATATTAAGAAGTTAGACTGTAGCCGTTATTTCACTTTATTTCTTTTAATCCCTACATACTATGTATATGTCTATTCTTAAAATACCAGAAGATAACGCTCGTAACGTATAGTTTAAATGTTATTTAAACTTCATTTTATCGTTTATATATGATTCATCATTCAAAAAAAAAAAAACACGTCATTGATTTTATTTGAAGCCAGCACGCAAACGATACGATAAAGTAAGGTTTTATTTCTTGCCGAATCTCTGACATTGGAAATAAAATACTCAACGTCGCCACAAATTCGTCTCTATAGAGAGATAGTAATAATAATCATCAATGAATCTCGTGAGTACTTTAGACAGGAACAGCGAGACATACTAATTTGTTCTATATTTAAACGAAAGGCATATCCTGAAAACACGTGTACATCGATCTTCATTCATAAAGATGGCGGAGGCGGGTGCGTGTGAACATTTTTCATTTTCAAAATAGAACCTCCGAAGGTATATATCACAGCTCGGCAACCCCTATTGTAATGGGAACCACACCACCATCGTGTTTTCTGTCCAAGTTCACACTGACGAAGGAACTTGTAACCGCCTACGCAGATCATTCTAGCACCGCGAGATGATGTAGCGAAAACCGGTTCTGGAAAAATATAACCAATTAAGATCGTATCGATAATTTTTATAGGTATCTTAATATTTGTGCTGTTAATAGGTTCAATTTTATTTATTTTATCAATAGCTTGACGGGAGATTAGGTCAAGTCAATTGTCTGCTAGTAGGGTTCGATCCTAGTGGGATGACTGTATCAGAATTACTAGAGACCATATGAATGTTTGTCATGTTTAGAAAAAACAGAAAAGAAATAATACATGTTTCAAAAGATAAAATAAAAATACCCACATTCTTAACAGTGTTTAATATTTATTTTTAAATTATTTAGAAAGTATTATAAAATTCATATTTTTAAATTACATATTTTAATAATCATATTTTATTGGTATCATTTGAAAACTTCAATTTCACATATTAGTCATTAAAAATATTTAACTGATGAATTTTACAATATATGATAACTTTTCTTAGCTAGAATTTATATAACAAAATTGTGATATATTTAATAACTAATTCATTTTAACAAACAAGTTAACTAAATATGAGCTTATAAATAAAATTGTATGATAAAATAAATAATTAAAAGAAACTGAAAGAGAATCTTAAAAATATATACGATCGCGTTTGTATTGGCGTTGGAAAATTAATAAAATAACACTATTTCAGAATGTAAAATAAAAACGTTTTAATATCGACAAATCAAATAAGAACTGCCATAAAATGTATTTTAATATCTCAAATCGTAGGAGAATGGTTGTGTTCATTTTTTATTCTGATGACGTCGTCATAAATAGTGGTCAGCGTCACTCTGCAGCGGGAGGAGCAGTGCCTGGAACATCTCCAGATCTTCTTTACGTCGGTCTGAGCTTTCAGGTGGTACGTGAAGCCTTCATACATTAGCAGGACATTGCCTTTTTTAGACGATAGGTATTGAATTCTCGAACCATCTGCAATTTTAGTGACATAGTTTGTTAATAGAAAGTATGTAGAATCAGCTGAGATTTTTTTTTTTTTTTTTTTTTTATGTTAGTTGGATAGGCAAACTGGCACACGTGCCACCTGATGGTAAGTGGTCGACGTTGCCCATGAACATAAACTAGTTTACCTGGAACTAACCCAGCCAACCCGTTTATGTGTTGCCTATCCTGAGACATATGATGTTAAGTCTCGGTGCCAGTAATTACACTGCCTGTCTTGCCCTTCTTTCCGAAACACAGCAAAGCTGTTTCACGGAAGAAATAAGCCAGATGGTGGTACCCATGCAGCCGGGAGCGCGGCACAGCGCATCCCTCCCACCGGTAAATTTGCAGATTGATTGCAGATTTTTTCGACGTTTGGTTCAAATTTTCGCTAAATTCCTAATAAAACGCTCGCTAAAGCATGTATAATAAAGTATGTATAATATTTTATCATGTATTTTAATAGGACATAGGCATTCAGCGTCGGAAAATTTACAGATTTAGTATAAAACAAAGAAGTTTGTTAGACCCTGTAAATTTTCAGCATTACCTTACCCAATTTATTAGTTCCAAAATATTTTAGCCTCACCGCACGCTCTTATTTGTAATATTATACTAGAAAATTTCCAACTTCATGCGAAGTAAATTCGTATATAATGTAGGCGTCTTATATATATATATATATATATTATATATATCTTATTAATGTAGGCTTCGCATTAGAATTTTTCTAATAGAAATTTCTTGTCCTCCGTTCACACCGAGCGTCTTTTCTATAAGTCTATCAAAGTCAAATTCGAAGTCAAAATATTTTATTCAGCATAAAATTGAACTAACTGAGAAGAACTGGCGAAAGAAACTCAGTGGGACTAATATTATTATTTATTAATAATATATTGATCATTTTTTTTTAATATAAGAATTAAAATAAAATAAAAAATTATCAGTCTTCTTTAAAATTTATTATGGAAGCGTAGATGACGATCTTTTTTCTATCATTCCGTAATAAATACATTTAGACTTATATTTTTAATAACAGGTATGTCATAAAATTATTTTTTGTCAATGTCTCTAATACTAAACTCTTCAAGTACCCTATATATGTATATGTATATATACACATTTATCTTTAGCAAGCATTATTTTTTTACTAAAAATATTTCAATGAGATTAAGAACATGCATTAATTCTATTTTGTTAAATATAAAAAAATACAATATTTAAATTTGAATTTTTCCATTTACTCTATGACTCAAAGTTATTTTATAGTAATATTATTACTATCTCTTTATACTAAATAAGACACAGTTCACATTATAAAATTAATTATTCTTTGTTTGCTGTAACCACATAAAATTAATTTTAAAAAAAAATATAATTTTAAGAAGGACATTTGTTTCAGTTCCGCATTAGTGTATATATGTGTCATTTATTTTGACTTAGTAAAGCCTCGCCTACACATACGGAACCAACATCGAAGACCACGAACAGAAACGAACTTCGAACGAACTTGTAAACAGAGCATGAACACGCCGTAGTCCATAAATTACGTGAGACAATTTTGACGATTTTTTGACTCCCCCCGTCCCCGCTTTTTGAGATTTCGTGACATTTTGCTTGACCCCCTCCCCCATACCCTAATCTCAAGTGAAATTTTTGAAAACGCGTATTAGTAAGAAGTGTGCAAGATGTGCACACAAAAAAAAGGTCATCGCGGCTCCCGTACCGATGTTTCCACCTCCAGGCTATACGTATTGCTAAAAAAAAAGGTCATCGCGGCCTCCGTACCAATGTTTCCACTTCCAGGCTATACGTATTCCTTAAAAAAAAGGTAATCACCGTTAGATGAAACTTTTTCATTTTATTTTTAATGAGGGAAAAAATTACGTGATATTTGTCGAGAAACGCGAGATTCTGTGAGATTTCGCTCGACGCCCTCTCCCCCTAAAAGCCTCACGTAATTTATGAACGGCCCTCTACCAAGATTTCGAATAAGGGCCTAGTTCTTTCAACCTCGAACCATAGCTTCGTTAAGTACCATGTTCATAATTTATGTGGTTTTAAATAAGTTTTACTTTAACATATAACAATATTTAGGTAAAACATTTATCTTTGGAAATATTTTAATCAATTTTCGTGAATTGTTTATTGGTAATAGAAGGATGACTGTGCACGCCTTTTTGTCCGACTATTTCATCATGAAATGTGTATAGAGCGGCGTTACATCCGCAAGAGGCGTGTGTAGAACATCTCCACCGGGTCTTAGGACCATCTTTGGAAGCTGCGTAGTAGGTGAAATTATGCAGTTTTATTAATTTCTTTCCTCGTTTAGACAAGACGTATTCAACTGAAATAAGCAACATAGTATCATTTAATGTAAGAAAGAATAATATATTTGTTTAAATATTATAGTATTACCAGAAGTGTGAGACATAATAAGAATCACCTGTTAATATACATAAATTAGGTTATGGCTAGAAGTTCTGCTTGCGGACCTCAGAGCAACGTACGCGGTACCCGTGGTCCGCCTTGTAAGGGCGGGTGAGGGCGCAAGCCGGGTTATTTTAGTGAGTGAGGGCACTACACTACCCTATTGTCTCCCCGGGCGACGGGTTGTGCGATCAAGTACATTTTATCTCCCGCCAAAACAAAAAAAAAAACGTTATGCTTAGAAGTAGTATTGAAAGTTTATGGAACATAAAACATCACTGTGATAACATCACTCACAAAAAAAAGTTATAATTCGGCCATTTGCAAGCATCGGTAGGTCTGACCACAGGGATCTAGGATATAACTTCCATTTCTAATCCATCTTATTCTCTCCTTCTAGTCTCACCAGAACCACAGATGCATAAATCACAATTATTTTGAACATTGAACCACATAAAATTGATTAAAATTGACCAAAAAATAAATAAATAAAACCATAATCACTCCATTTATACATATGTATTAGAATGCTAAAACATTTTTCACCTATACGTTTTGTAAGTGTGCACCCAGTGTACAAGGCGAGTAAGGAACATTGAAGTAGGCGTAATTTGCGAGAAGAAACCAATTTGGATCTCGTTCAAAAATATCAACAGAAGACGCGGTAACAGCTATAGTTGATGATATATCAGCTAACTTGGACAATAGTGTTTGGGAGTATTTCTAAAATTAAAAAAGGCCTTTGATTCGGTCTCTGTCCATGGTTTGAGTAGCTTACATTTAGAATTCTTTAAAAGTTATTTTTCAAATAGAACATAATCTTTTAATTAATAGTCTAAAAAAACGGATTTTATCGCGTTTATTTAAAGTTACTGTTTAACAATATTTAATTTAAATTGTTTCCCGACGTTTCGGACCCTTTACAGCGTCCATGATCCCACCACCTCAGTCCCCCGAGATCCCTTTTTAGTTTTTTTTAACGCTTCAAATATATTTACGCATTCCGCCGCACAAGGTGACGGGTATGCGGGACTGACTGACATGGCAGAACGTACCAGAATACCCGCTAAAACCCAGCGGTGCCCTCATCGTCGTAATGGGGCGCCACGGGATCGCATTCACATGCAACCGTGATGCCCCGACGGCTGGCCTACCTATGCGGGCCGCCTTCGCCTATAGAGTACTCGCGGGCACCGTGAGCTCTCTATTGCCCTGGTGACGAATAAGAGGATAATAGGCGCTCCTCCAACTCTATTGCGGAGGGTGAAGAAGCGCATAACGGCGTCTCCTTCCCCCGGTCGTCTCCTGGGGAGCGGGTTAGCGTTAGCGTCTGCTTCACGCTCCCGTTCCCCGGTCTCCTTCAACGCTATGACCTCCTCGCAAAAGGAGGTCACAACCGACCAACATTTCTCGCTGCCGAGCATGCAGCGGACCACGCTCGACAGCGAGAGGTCTCCGCCTGTCACGGCCACCAGGGCATGGCGCTGGGGCCACCAAGCGCCTCACTCCTCGAGAGTGTGACGCGCCGTGTCAGTCGGTCGGTCGGACTTCCCTTCTAGCGATCTGGTGCAAGTACTTGTACTCGTACACTACCTGCGTCAGCCTGAAGGTCAGCACCCGGTGCCGCCTTCTGACCTAGCGACGAAGATGAGGACGTAAAATGAGGATGAGGACGCCGCTGGGGACTCCAGGTCCTCCTTCCTTCAATGGATCAGGGCTCTCTGAGCCTGAGCCCTGATCCGAGCCGTCTGGTCCACACTTGGGACTAGTCCTCTAGCTCTGAGGCTCGACCGGAAACGGTACACTTCCGTGAGCACCTTCGCTTGGAGTTCCCAGGGCGGATCGCTAATAGTGTAGTACACATAATATAAGAAGTGTTAGGTTGGTCTATATCATAAAGATATTGACACTCTGACATTTTTTTATTCTGTATATCAAAGTATCAGACACGATATGATAATTTCATCTAGCCAGACTTATTTTAAGGTTTTTGGGATTTGTCATCCAATTTTGTGACCGTTTTGACACTTTTATAAGAAAATTTCTTTTGACGTCGGAATCCTTTTAGAAAAGAAAATATCATAATATACAAAGAGGATTTTTTATTTATAAAAAAAGTAAACAATTAGGTTACATATCGACACCCCCGGGGAATAAAGTCGTAAAGTGCTATTACCACTGTTTTAATGTTTTTGCATTTTCGGCATCTATAGGTACATAATACATCTTACATCTTCTGATATTTTTTTTAGATGTTTTTTCAAAAAATCCATGAAGTTATAACAATTTATATTTTTAGTCTCCGGAAATCATATCACAATTATAAACCATAATAATATCGTAATCATATAATATGGAACGAACATCTGTTTTAATAAGCTGGTAAGCCTATATACCATTTTACTAATTTAATAAACATAGTCGTTATAGAGCTATACTAAAAAAGTTGGTGGTAACTTTTACAAGAACAAAATTGTATTCGTTTATTACACTTTCATTTTATTCGTGTAAAAGAGTATCGTAATGCCTGCAAATAGTTTTCATTACATTACAAGTTCACGGGAATAAAATGGTTATGTGCCGTTACTTAGTATAATACTTAAATATAAAAATCAGTATTATACGTTTTTGGCAATGACTTTAAAAGTATACGTGATATTTAATTTATTTTTATAACTACATGTTACGTTAAAAATGCTGAAAATAATGATGTATAATACAATATTATAGCCCGTTTAGGACACGCGATATAACAGAAAAACGGTTTTTTGGTCTTCCTGTAAAATTTACTTTTCTCTATTACGACTTTGTTCCCCGGGGGCGTCGAATATTATTTCACATTTAATTTATTAAAATCAAACATGTTTGTAGCTCAAATGTTTATGATTGTCATTAAAATCTGCAATCTCGTTATCTATGGTTGTTACGTAGGCTCTGCATCCGAATGGATAATGAGTGGAACAGCGCCATCTAGTTCTCAGACCTTTTCGGGAAGATGAATTGAAGGTGTGGTTTCGAAACAATAATAACGGCTTCCCCCTTTTCGACGTCAGGTATTCTACTGAAAAAATATATCTTAATAAGACCGTAGGATAGAACAGGATTAGACAATACTTATCATGGTATATTATAAATGTGCATATAATTTTAATATTTATTCAGTTTATTCATTAATATAATTTATTTTCAAAAATTTTATGTAACACAGACTATGATCCGAGTTTAAGTTAAATAAAAACTATACGTTTTTAGCTAATTACAAAATCTTAACAACAAATTGTAGATATTCTAATTAAAAAAAAAAAAAAAAAAACAGAAATGTTCGTATAATTTATTTTAAGGATTAAAACAATGTCATGACATCTTCGATAAATCTTTAACATCTCTGTTATTAAAAATATTACATTTAAGTAAGACAACGTGTTTTTAGTCTTATACAAAAATTATAAAACGACAGACGTATGTGATAGGAATTTTGAAAATACGAAATATTTAATATTAAAAAAAAAATCAAATAATACTTATAATACCTCCTTGTAAAAGCTAACAACAAAACGCAAAATATTTATCGATCAACAATTTTCATTGTTGTTTTAACTGAACGGTCCGGTCCACAAGTTATAAATTCATAACGTTAAAATAATTTAAAAAAAAAATTGTGTGTGTCAGCTCCGACGCACGACTGGAATAATATACATATATAAATATATTTTTATTCATTTTATATACATTTATTATAACTAATTGGCGAAATATTTTACATTAAACTTTTCACAATAGTCAATTTCAGATGTGCACAAATATTTCATTAGGAATGTTGATAAATTATGTAATTATTATTATCTGACAATTATCATTTATTTTTTAAATATTATTTTTCAATATTAATTAGAGCAACATTACTTTCGCACCGCACCATAGGTGCGCGCGCACCGAAAAAGTAACGAGGTCATTCATCAGTAGATTTTACCTCTCATATTTTTCTCATACCGGGCGCCTTATATATGAAAATATAATATTCTTAAGGAATAAACTCCAAAAAAAAAACCTTTCGGGTTGAAAGATATCAAATAAAATGTGTAATTGTTGAATTACCACCACACATAATATATGTGTATGTATTTTTAATAACCATTATAAATACAAAAATGCAAAACTAAATTAACAATATTACATTGTTGATTAGTACATTTACATTCATCAGTCTGCATAGTCTAAAACAAATAGCTAGACATAGTAAACACAATTATCGAGTGATAATATTACTTGAACTTGAAGTTTGCATTTTAATGTACATCTTTTTAATCTAATACATTTTTTTTAGGTATATCATTCTCTTTTTTTAAAAGTTACCGGGGGGACCCACTTTGGAAGAGTCTCTCTCGCAAACTATTCAGTTTAGAAAAAAATGATATTAGAAACCTCAATATCATTTTTGAAGACCTATCCATAGATATCCCACACGTATAACCGACGACCATACGAAAAAAATTTTTTTTTGATTGATGATAATGATTTTCATTGATGATAATGAAAAAAAAATTTGAGTTTCAGTTCTAATTATGGGGAACCCACAAAATTTATTGTTTTTTTTATATTTATTATTTTATTATTTTTGTGTCCCAGAATACATCTACTTACCAAGTTTCAACAGTATAGTTCTTATAGTTTCGGAAAAAAGTGGCTGAGACATAGTTAAACTCAAGTTTAGATATATTATTGTGGAAATTAGGAACAAAGACATACACACACAATTACATTACATCTTAAATCACATATTTTATTATATTATCACAATGTCACACATCACATAAATATTCCAGCGGACAAATTTTAAGTTTTAAAGAATTATGAGAAAAGACATCGATTCCATTGAATGCTTCATTAAATTAATATATAAACCGACAGAGGTGCTGATAGCAAATTGTCTTATTTCTCTTTCGTGGTCGACTTGGAATAAAGAACCATTATTCACTCAACAATTCGGGACAGTCCACTATGGAATTGCATATTTTGTTTAAAGTTATTGCGCCAAGTAATTGTACGTTTTAAAAATCTGATCATAAGATAAACAATACTGTGAACATTTTAAGCATACAGATAAATTTAATGTTTATGTTCCTCATTGATAAATATAATTTCGTCTTGAACAGTAATGAGGTTCGCTCTGCACCCGCTCGGGTAGTGGGTGGAGCAACGCCATCTTTTTTTTAAGCCTTTTCCGGAAACTGCGTAGTACGTGTACCCTCGTAGTTTTATCAGCTGTTTACCCTTCTGTGATTTTATGTATTCAACTAAAAAAAAAAGTAAAAAATTAAGTTAGTAATAATTTTTTTGACCTAAGTAGGAATTTACTTAATTAGTATTAATTAAGTAAATTCCTACTTAGGTCAAAAAAAAATTTTTTTCTCCCATACCTATGCATTTATAATTAATTATTTTTATTTTAATAAAGAGAGTGTGAACTAATAGCAGGAATTTAAAACAATAACATTCAAATAAAATGAAAGTGATTCAAATAAAAAATCATAAATTAATAATAATTTTTTAATTTATATAAAACTTACACTTAAAAGTGTTGTACATTTTGTTGATAAAATATACGAGGATCCGGATTGAAGAAAACGATTTTGGTGATGGTAAAATTGGAGTCAAAATTACATTAAATACATTTTGAATGAGTATGACAATGTATTCCAGCAGACAAATTTTAAGTTTTAAAGAATTATAAGCAAAGATATCGATTCCATTGAATGCTTCATTAAATTAATATATAAATCGACACAGAGGTGCTGATAGCAAATTTTCTTATTTCTCTTTCGTGGTCGACTTGGAATAAAGAACGATTATTCACTCAACAATTCGGGACAGTCCATTATGGAATTGCATATTTTGTATATATTGCGCCAAGTAGCTTACTAATTGTACGTTTTAAAAAGCTAATCATAAGATAATCAATACTGTGAACATTTTAAGCATACAGATAAATTTAATGTTTATGTTTGTCATTGATAAATATAATTTCGTCTTGAACAGTAATGAGGTTTGCTCTGCACCCGCTCGGGTAGTGGGTGGAGCAAAACCATCTTTTTTTTAAGCTTTTTCCGGAAACTCCGTAGTACGTGTACCCTCGTAGTTTTATCAGCTGTTTACCCTTCTGCGATTTTATGTATTCAACTAAAAAAAAAAAAAAGTAAAAAATTAAAGTAAATTCCTACTTAGGTCAAAAAAGTTTTTTTTTCTTCTCCCATACCTTTATAATTAATTATTTTTATTTTAATAAAGAGAGTGTGAACTAATAGCAGGAATTAAAAAAATAACATTCAAATAAAATGACAAATCGTAAATTAATATTAATTTTTTAATTTATATAAAACTTACACTTAAAAGTGTTGTACATTTTGTTGATAAAATATACGAGGATCCGGATTGAAGAAAACGATTTTGGTGATGGTAAAATTGGAGTCAAAATTACATTAAATACATTTTGAATGAGTATGACAATGTATTCCAGCAGACAAATTTTAAGTTTTAAAGAATTATAAGCAAAGATATCGATTCCATTGAATGTTTCATTAAATGAATATATAAATCGACACAGAGGTGCTGATAGCAAATTTTCTTATTTCTCTTTCGTGGTCGACTTGGAATAAAGAACGATTATTCACTCAACAATTCGGGACAGTCCATTATGGAATTGCATATTTTGTATATATTGCGCCAAGTAGCTTACTAATTGTACGTTTTAAAAAGCTAATCATAAGATAATCAATACTGTGAACATTTTAAGCATACAGATAAATTTAATGTTTATGTTTGTCATTGATAAATATAATTTCGTCTTGAACAGTAATGAGGTTTGCTCTGCACCCGCTCGGGTAGTGGGTGGAGCAAAACCATCTTTTTTTTAAGCTTTTTCCGGAAACTCCGTAGTACGTGTACCCTCGTAGTTTTATCAGCTGTTTACCCTTCTGCGATTTTATGTATTCAACTAAAAAAAAAAAAAGTAAAAAATTAAAGTAAATTCCTACTTAGGTCAAAAAAGTTTTTTTTTCTTCTCCCATACCTTTATAATTAATTATTTTTATTTTAATAAAGAGAGTGTGAACTAATAGCAGGAATTAAAAAAATAACATTCAAATAAAATGACAAATCGTAAATTAATATTAATTTTTTAATTTATATAAAACTTACACTTAAAAGTGTTGTACATTTTGTTGATAAAATATACGAGGATCCGGATTGAAGAAAAAGATTTTGGTGATGGTAAAATTAGAGTCAAAATTACATTAAATACATTTCGAATGAGTATGACAATGGAATAATATTGTATGACAATGCACTCAAAAAACGTTCCTAAGAGACGGATTGCATCTCTTTCTACCATGGATTCTAGGCAACTCGTAAGAAAGAGACAAAATACCAGTAGGTAACGAAATGCTCGGAACGATTTTTTCACTTTACATGTTGGAAACAAATCTCAGCCTTATGTCAGTTATTTTAAGGTGCATATTTGAATATACAATTTTATTAAGTGAGCGTTCCAGTTATGATATAAATTCCTTGATAATACCTAATGATATAACTGATTGTGTAGACAAATAAAATGAAAAATTGTTATAACTCCTCACACGCACTATTGATAGAAAATTTATTACATAACTATAATTCATATTAATTAATAATAATATTACTATAATATTATTCATTTGATTAAAAGTCTATACCGGATTTTATCGCGTTTATTTAAAACTTTATAGTTTTACAATATTTTAGATTATTATAATAATGTGAATTTATTCGGACACCCACCACCTCAGTCCCCCGAGATCATGGACGCTGTAAAGGGTCCGAAACGTCGGGAAATAATCTAAAATATTGTAAAACTATAAAGTTTTAAATAAACGCGATAAAATCCGGTATAGACTTTTAATCAAATGAGTAAAATTCGCGTAAATATATGAGAACAGTATATAATATTATTACTTTAATATGTATACAGGATGACTGGTAAATTACTATCAATATTTAAGGAGAATACTCGGTACACGATTCTCATTCGAATTATGTAAAAAATATAGGTACTTAATTTTTGCCCAAATTTTCATAAATTTCAATTCAAGTAAATGAAGCGTTGACACTCTACAGTCATGCCAGCGGCACGTGCACAGGTGTTGTACTGTGCCGCTTGTTCACATCTAAAAATTGCCAAAGTTCACATCATTTACCTAGTCAACAAATTTGTTGCTTAAACGAGTAAAATATCTTAGTATTTTTGCCTATCCTAAGCCAGGATTAAAGTATTAAGGGGGACTGGATCATGCTTGTTTATCCTGCTACCCTGTTAACACGTGGCGGCGTTTGGACGTAGGTAAACTACCTGTTTTGTGTCGAAAGTGCAGCTAGCTGCTAGGGTGTCCAGACGACGCGTACATAATTGGATAATTGTTGAGTAACTTTACTTAAAAGTTTATTAATAGTTACCTGTTTTTTTTTTTACTTAATTCGAATGAGAATAATGTACCGAGTAGTCTCCTTAAATATTGATAGTAATTTACCAGTCATCCTGTATATTAATACTATCATAGATAATAATAACTCTATTGTACACCAAGAATAAGCAAGAGCACAAAAAACAGGTAGAAGTGCAAAAGGCGTCCTTATCAGTAAAGAGCGATCTCTTCCAGACAACCTTAGGGTAGAGGAAATGGTATATGTGTAGATGGTGTAAGTGTACAGTACAGAAATATTATTATTAAAAATATTAGCACACTATACATAATTATTGCGTAAATTTTAATTGAGATTTTTCCTCGCAAAAAATAAGTATATGTAATTGAAGTAATAAAATTGTTTGTGGCTAACTCAAATTATTGAACTCACACTATTTATATATGTTATGTACTAAAATTTAATTTCTTAATTTTTCATAATTATATTTATTTATTTATTTTTCATATTTTAAGCATACTTCATAAGAACATACAATTTGTTTAAAGATCACACTACATCATCTCATTGTACATGTCTGTGAAGTTTCGCCAATTAATGAATTCCTTGCATCATTTGAAGAATATTTTTTATTGATAGGTAAAACATGACAAAAATAATAGTCTAGGAAACCAGAGCCACTATGAGGTTTAGACAGGACCTAATTTTCTTTGATGTGGATGATTGTGATTTTCCTTCACGGCAACTACTCGGTCATCTACCGTGTACAGGGCAGCGTGACAACCGAGGTGTTGGTGGGTGGAACATTTCCACCTAACTTTGATACCACTGGATCGAGTCGCAGAGTAGGTATATCCGTTTAATTTTATCATCCGTCTTCCCTTTTGTGATATGACGAATTGCACTAAAAAAGAATTACCAATGAAGAACTTTTCGATTATTAGGATTTTATTCTATAGTTGAGTAATATGGCTACAATAATTATTTATAATAAATATTTATTATTAGTTTAGTTATAAAACAGATATCTCATTTACAATTTTACAGAATATCAACAAAAGTTTTAAAATTACTAAATACTAAGATAAATTTACGTTAAATCTGGTAGGTAGGTACTGTGATCCATATAAAAGAAATATCAAGAGGCTTAAAAACTTCTGAAAAAATTAAAGTATAAAATTTTGCTGAAAGAAATTAAGAACGTCTTATTTCTGTTTGGAATGAGGTGAGTTTTCATTAACGAAAACAATTTCATCTCTCACTGTCACGTCTGCCGCACGACAGCCGCGGTACTGATGGCTAGAACACCTCCACCTAACTCTGACACCGTTTGATCGTATTGCGGAGTAAGCGTACTCTACTGGTTTAGTTTTAACATATGATTTCCTTTCTTTGATTGAACGAATAACGCTAAAAAATATATGCTAAATTTTAGAATATTATTATTATTTTATTATTATTTATTTATCTAGAAACAAGATACAAATAAAATGTTGTTCCTTCATAAAATCATCACAACATGGATCGACTTGGTAAAGTTACATGTTAGTTTCTTCATAATAATCTTAAAAAGAAAAAAGTTTCTTAAATATAAATAAATAAAAAAAAGGCTGTAAATTAACGAAATTCGAAAAGAACTGTAGGTACTTATTAGTATACAATTTGTACAAAACTTTCTGTCGGTTTAGTTAGTAAACCTTATACTGCTTATCTAACATTTGTACACTGTTGAAATATGTAAATATATCAAGCTTAAAATAGCCAAAAAAAAAAAGAATTGGTTTTCTGTAAAGTCGGTTTACGGACGATAATTTTTACGTGATAACGTCATAAGAAAACATGAATGGAATTGAATTATTATCACTGAATTATCATTATTTTGTATAATATATATAATAAGCTACAGTTATTTAATTGTATTTAATATAAAAGCGAAATAAAGTTAAATACTTTGATATGTAATACAAGAAATAATCAAGTTTAATAAAAAAGCTAAGTTTAATAACTTAAAGTTAGCAAAACAAATTAGATTATCATTAACCACTTATGAAAATTGTAAAAATATACTAAATAAAAACAATTTACTTTTTATACGATCGTAATTATATGAGTCCTAATAACTTGTTAGTTAAAATTATAATAGGTATAACCTAATATTACTGCACTCGCCCACCGATGGTAATTATTTTATAATCAAAGAACAAATATATGAGATTATATCGCTAATCGGATTCTTAAAATGCAAGAATTAATTACCTTTTTTAGCTGCAATTGTTGTTGTAATAAACTATGGTAAACATTTTATGATTTTATTAACTTTTATTATTAAATTTTATATTATTAACTTACATTTATTTACTTATATATTATTAACTTATATTATTATTACATTACATTATAAACTCTTTTGCAAAAAAAACGGGCACTTAAGCAAAGAACTATTTTATAGTTACTATTAGTTTGTTTGACAATTTTAGGTATTGTTATCCTCAGAATTTTATAAATTAATTAGGAAGGAATAGTTTTCATCAGTTTTATCATAACATTTTAATTAAATTATTAAGAAATAATGTTTAAGCTCAAAACACTATGATTGTACCTGCTCGCTAAATAAAAATGAAACGCGTTAATTTCTTTGTTTTTCTTGAATACATTAAGGCAGATAAAAGTTTAGTATTGAGTGTGACCCCCTCTTGCTGAAATCACAGCTTGCATTCGTCTGGGCATGCTAGTGAGTATATCTTTTATGGTTTCTTGGGGAATACGTTCCCACTCCGCGGTAATCACATTCTTTAGCTCTCTGATGGTCTGCGGAGCCGGCTGCACTGATCTCACTCGTCGCTTCAGAACGTCCCAGACATGCTCTATGGGATTGAGGTCCGGACTTCTAGCTGGCCAGTCCAAACGACGAATTCCGACTTCTAGCATATACGCATCCACACCGCCAGACCGGTGGGCTCGAGCGTTGTCGTCCATAAAAATTGAGTTTTCGCCAAGAGCGGTTAAAGCGGGTTGTGCATGAGGAATTAGAACTTCCGTTATGTATCGGTGTCCAGTCAGTGTACCGTTTTCGATGAAGACTAACTCCGTACGATCCATAGAATTTATTCCTGCCCAAAACATAACAGAGCCCCCTCCATAAGGTGTGATTTCTTCAAAACATGCCTCTGCAAAGCGTTCTCCTCGTCTACGTAGCACTCGCCTACGTCGGTCTTCACCATGCAGAGATATCCTGGCTTCATCGGAGAACAATACCCTATCCCAGTCTTCATGAGTCCATGACACACAATTTCGAGCGAAGCTAAGCCTGGCAACTCGATGTCCACGGAGTAATTTAGGGCCGCGTGCCGGGCGATGACTGTGTATATTAGCAGCGAGAAGCCTCCTCCTGACCTTCCATAGACTAATTTGCACATTTCTTACTTCTTCGAGGGTGTTCTTGAGGTCCACATAAGAAGATTTGCGATTTCTCAACGCTTGACTAACTAGAAAACGATCATCCCGTGGTTCGGTACATGTCTTTCTGCCAGAACCAGGCCTTCTCTTGACGGAACCGGTCTCTTGATAGCGCTGCCAGGTCCTTTGAACTGTCGACCGACTCACATTTAGCCTCTGAGCCACGAAGCATTGACTGCAACCTTCTTCAAGCAGCGCAATAATTTTGCTCGCTTTTATCACTTTATCTACCATTTTCGAGATTGCTAAACAGCAATAACAATACTTTTAAATGTCAAGGACACCAGATAATTTAATAAAAATTGACAAAAAGTTAATTAGAGTCGATATTAACTATAGGGAATTCGCGCCACAAAATGTAGTTAAAAGTTATTTTCTTTGAAAACCAGGCTCAGTCAAAAATTTGAATTTGGAATGTACTCTTATAAACATTATGGCACTTTTATAACTGGCCAGTAACATGTTCAAATGATTAAAACCTTTTTGGTATTTTATTTTTTTCAGCCAGGAAGAAAATCGAAACCGCCCGTTTTTTTTGCAAATGAGTGTATTATCAACTTTTCACTATTTGACATTACTTCAATATTGACAAAACAGTTTCCCGCCATTTGCCGCTGTCATTTCTACTCGGACGCGTCGTAAGTTAGGCCGACCGCCGATCGTGAGCCGAACGCTTAGGCCGAGCCGTCGTACCTCTCTACCGCTTGTTCCGCGCTCTCGCTCACTAATTGTGACAATAATTACGTCATCTTCTTCGAACGGGCACCCTTTCATCAATTTACTAGACGTTATCACGTCAAAAAATACATAAAGGCGAGGGGTTGCCATTATCAGGATCAGCCATGATTATTCACGTGGGCGTCTAGGCAAAGAACAAATTAAAAGTCCAAAATCGATCTTATAATCACTTCACTTCACAAAATATTACTTGTTTCGTATACTAACTGATTATAATTATTGTGAAGCTACCACCGGTTTGGAATGTAGATTCTGTCAAGAAGAACCGGCAAGAAACTCAGCAGTTACTCTTTTAAATAAGAAACCCTTAATACAATGTTAAATTATTATAAAAATATCACAAAATGACTCACGTATACCGGGTAGTCCAAATGCGTCTGTTTCGAGCGCTGGCTGGCAAAGAAGAGAGAGTGCATCGCTAAATGCATGCTTTTATAGTTCTACTCGGCATAGTGATTTTACAAAATGTGGGTACGTTTAACAGAGTTGGTACATCTAATATTTTACAAAGTGTGGGTATACCTAACATACACAATAAAATTTGTTTTCATCTTATTGTGTTGTATAAAATACTCAACTTTATTAAGGCACAGATTGAATACTAAATATATCTTTATTTATATATTGTAAAAGTTTCTTGACAGGTTTTTTTTTACATACATGTATGTATTACTAAAACTCAGTTATCATAGACATCTGATAGTAACCGTTAACTCATGATAGTGCTTCTCTTATCTGTACGTTTACCATTAGTTTCCAAAGACGATAGTTCACGATACACGTTAGCGAGTGTAGTAGACAATTTTTATGGAAAGTTGAGCAGCGCCTCTCGCGGATACTATTATTACTATTGCGTTTCTACGTTTACTACTGTAGTTATGTCATGTGCGCTTGTAACAAAAACTCATGGTAGACGTACTGGAGAAGAGGTATTTGCCCAGCAGAAGGGCGTTTACACGCAATTATTATACAAATTTTGTTTTTTAATGATGTCTTATTTCATATCATCATTTTGAGTTGATTTAAAAATTGGTGGATGTATATGGTTTTCGTTGGTCAATACGATTTCCTCGTTCACTGTTACCAACGCAGCTCGACATCCATGGTGCTGGTGCGTGGAACACTTCCATCTGATCTTCAACCCCATCTTCGGTGTGGCTGAGTACGTGTACCCATTTAGTTTGATCATCCGTCTTCCTCTTCTCGATGTTACAAATTCTATTCCCGCTCCTGAAATAAAACTGCGAATTTTACACTGTCTCATTTTTAGCGAAATATTGCTTAAAGAAATTAAAAAAGACTTATTTCTGTTTAGAATAAGGTGGGTGTATATGGTTTTCATTAACTGCTACATTCTGCAATATTATTATTATTTTACTTAATACAAATAGAGAATAGAATACAAATGCAAGACATTTGGGATTCTTTAAGATTTTAATAATAGGAAGATCTTATTTGCAGGATGATTGTACTGTATCAGCTTGTTTACCATCCACTGCTGAGCGGAGGCCTCTTCTCCATATAGAAAAAGAGTTGATCCACCTTGCTGCTCCACTGCGGTTTAGCGGATAATTTCCCTATCATGAGTAACGATCGTTATTAGATATCTATGATAACAAACGGGACTGACGGCTTGAATCGTTGCTAGACAACCCTTACCACAAAGCAATGAGCATTTCCACCTGGTTTTAGTCCAGAATCATTTCTATCGGAGTATGTGTAACCATTCATTTTGACCCATGGAAATATTAAGATTCAATTTTTTTAAATTAAGATTCTAATTTCTTATTTCAAATATCTGTGGTTTGACCATTACCTTTTTGAGATGTTACGTAGTATACCTACTAGAAGTAAATAAACATTTCAATTTTTGGCGTAATGGTTACAGTTATGTAAAACATTTTTGATAATTTATTTAACAATTGATAAGTTTTATGTAGTAACTGAATTGGCGATTAACGACTTTCATTAGATTTTTTTTTATTTCTTTGTGATCGATCTAGAAGGTGGCTGAAAATATTGCAGATAAAAATATTCTAAAAATTACTTTGTAAAAACCTTATAACTTAGAGATTTTTGGGTGGAAAACGTGTTCACACAAGTTCAGTCACATTAATCAGCGACCTCCCTTTAACGTCATGGCGTTTAAATTACTGGAATGTCATGTTTTCGATATACTTGTATATACGAGTATTAACAAACGCTACAAATACAGTGCAACCTCGATATAACAGAACTGAAGGGAATTAGAAAATATTCGTTATATCAAGTAATTCGTCATAATGAGGTTTGTTATAGAGAGGTTAGATTGGACTACGATTCGTTTTAACAAGGTAAGAAAGTGGAATGAAGTGGAAATAATTAAAACGATACATTATATCAAGGTTCTAAATTGAAAAAATTTGTTAAATAGAGGTAAATACCTTCTACCTATATTCTGCAACGATTAAAAATTCGTTATAAAGAGGTTTTGATAAATGTTATTCGTAATGTAGAGGTATATTTTGTATTAGCTCTTACGGGCAGTTCTAGGGGATTTCGAAAAAATTCGTTAAATCGATTAATTCGTTATACTGAGGCTCGTTATATCAAGGTTGTACTGTATTTTGATTTATTTCCCTAATAACGAATGAAAGAAGATTTATTATTCCCATTATTCTATATTTTTAAGTATTTTTTATTGTTTCTTAATATGCATTATATGTATTATTTATTAGGAATGCAAAATTTATTTATTTATTGTTTTTTTTTTTGTTACAAATAATTTAAGTGACCAAAGTGATTATATTTTTTGTTTAATAAGTGTGTAATTTTTGAATAATGCTGATAGCATTTATAAGATTAATAAAGAAAAGATTATATATGTATGAACATTTTATTTTTGTTCAATGAAGCTTGTTTTTCAATTTTTATGTTATTTTTTAATTTTTTACTTTTAATTACATATTAAATTATTATCATCTTTGATAAATAAATATTCTTGAATGTTCTAATAAGAATCTTGTAGTATCTTTTTCCTCTTGTGATGACTTTCTCTCAATTTCCGTAAATACTCTGCATATTTTTCTGGGTCTGCCCTTCTCCTTAATCTACACTTACGTTGTCTTTCAGCAGCCGACATTGCACGTTTCTTTCTTTTAGAATATTCTGAAATAAAAAGAAAATATTAAAAATAATATTTTAAATTGTTCCTTTCGTTTAGTTTTATCATAAATTTTTACTAAATATGACTTTTTTTTTTGGAAAAATATTCTCAGGATAGTAATAATAGTATAATTATGATTGAACAATGCCACGCATAAAAGTAAGCTAATACTAAAACAATATTTATAAACTTTAAAAAATAAATAAATACATTACTTACATGAAGTGAAACTAATAATTATAATTATTAGTTTCAATAATTATTTTTAGTTCAATACGATTTTTTTATGTACCTACTCGCTTTTTTTGTACTTATTTAGATTTGATAATTAACTGAACTGAACTGAATCAGCCTTTAAGCGTCCCACTGGCAAAGGCCTCTTCTCCATGTAGGTGAAGAGTTGGAGCTTAATCCACCACGCTGCTCCACTTAATAATTAAAATCTAAGCCAACTCTTAATAGCTAAATTTAGATATTACGAGTACAATAGTGTTAGAATTATATTACATTTTATAACTTCTAATCGTAACAAATTTGGCAATGTAACATATTATATTGACGGCCGGCTGGTCGAGTGGTCAGGCAACTAGACACTTTACGTAGCGTTCGCGGGTTCGAATCCCGCCAGGTGCAGATAATTTGTATGACGAATATAGATGTCTGCACCGGGTCATGGATGTGTATTATGTATTTATGTAACTTAGAACGGGGCTAGGTTAACGTGGTGTGAATGTTGGTTAATATTTATTTATTTATTTTATAATATATATGTATTCTCAAACTTTTCGGACCACAAGTCTCTTACGGAGAATACAAAGTTATTTAAATATTTTCTAGATTTTTTGAAACGGATTATACAAACGCATCGAATCCTGCCAATCTTTTTACAAGGATTCGACGTATACTAGGTAGATAACAGATGGCAGGTTGGCAGATGGTTAACATCGTCAGTTTTGTTTGAGGTTGTTAGGTTTGAAAAATGGTTTGCTTGAAGTCAATATATATACTTATTGTTTACATAGGTATAACAGTAGGTACGTAAGGTAAATAACAAAACCTTAATGAATTTACTAGTTTATTTTAGTCAATCAACACACAATATGAGACATATTAGTTCTAGAAAGCTAATTGCTTTAAAACACGAATACGACAAAATAAGCAGAGTAACGTCAGCAAATTATAATCGCAGCGAACAAAGAAAGCGGCATAAGCGAATAACGTTCGGGTTGCTCAATTATTTTGAAATGGAGCTGGAGTCGCTCGACAGACGGTGCGCAGGAGCATTTACTTTAGTACCGTGCCGTGCCATGCTCGAGTTCGTCCTATTCTACCGTATCGCTTATTTCTTTATTTATTAGCTTCACCAGTAATTGTTACACTAAAAATACAACTCTCAAAAGTTATGTATGATTATGTTATAATTTATGTATATATTTATATCTTAAATTTATTTCCGTTCCTAGTACCTGTAACACAAGTTCTTACGAACTTAGCACGGGGCTAGGTTAACGTGGTGTGATTGTTGGTTAATATTTATTTTATATTTATTTATGGCAAACACCGCATGCAAACAAAGAAAACAAGGTAAGTTGCAACGTTAACAAAATAAAAGAAAAACAAAAAAAAATAACAAAAAACAAAACAGTGGTAACAAAAACAATACTAAAAAAGGAACTACTTAATGTCTAACGCCGAGTTGCACGAAACAAATTTTAAATTTAAGTGTTTATTAAACTAATTTAATCACAAGAATCTTGATTATCTGTTGCACAAAACGTACATCTGATTAAGTTAACAAAAAAATTGAGTTTAATTAAAGACCTATCTAACGGATGATTAATTCCAACAGCTTTAAATTAATCATAAGATCAACTAATTTTAACATTAATTGCAACTTAACTAACGGAAAGTTAGCGACGGTTTCGTGCAACTCGCCGTAAGTGACATACACACAGTGTGTGAATAATAAAGGAACTACTTAATGTCTAAGTAAAGCTGATATTTGAGCTTGCCTAGAGAAGAACAGAACATATCTATTTGAGCATATTCATTGTGAAGCTTACAAAGTCTTGAAACTGGGGAGTTAGAGCAAAGTACTGTTTTACGGAAGGGAGGAGATAGGAGATAAATGGGCTTTCTGGGATATCTGGCGGAAACTCTGAATTTGAATTTTGATAAACGATCAGGACAATTAATGGAGCGACTTTTTGACATTTTTGACAAGAATTATAAGTCTTGTCATTTCTACTCGGACGCGTCGTAAGTTAGGCCGACCGCTGATCGTGAGCCGAACGCTTAGGCCGAGCCGTCGTACCTCTCTACCGCTTGTTCCGCGCTCTCGCTCACTAATTGTGACAATAATGACGTCATCTTCTTCGAACGGGCACCCTTTCATCAATTTACTAGACGTTATCACGTCAAAAAATACATAAAGGCGAGGGGTTGCCATTATCAGGATCAGCCATGATTATTCACGTGGGCGTCTAGGCAAAGAACAAATTAAAAGTCCAAAATCGATCTTATAATCACTTCACTTCACAAAATATTACTTGTTTCGTATACTAACTGATTATTATTATTGTGAAGCTCCCACCGGTTCGGAATGTAGATTCTGTCAAGAAGAACCGGCAAGAAACTCAGCAGTTAGTCTTTTAAATAAGAAACCCTTAATACAATGTTAAATCATTATAAAAATATCACAAAATGACTCACGTATACCGGGTAGTCCAAATGCGTCTGTTTCGAGCGCTGGCTGGCAAAGAAGAGAGAGTGCATCGCTAAATGCATGCTTTTATAGTTCTACTCGGCATAGTGATTTTACAAAATGTGGGTACGTTTAACAGAGTTGGTACATCTAATATTTTACAAAGTGTGGGTATACCTAACATACACAATAAAATTTGTTTTCATCTTATTGTGTTGTATAAAATACTCAACTTTATTAAGGCACAGATTGAATACTAAATATATCTTTATTTATATATTGTAAAAGTTTCTTGACAGGTTTTTTTTTTACATACATGTATGTATTACTAAAACTCAGTTATCATAGACATCTGATAGTAACCGTTAACTCATGATAGTGGTTCTCTTATTTGTACATTTACCATGAGTTTCCAAGGACGTACACGCTAGCGAGTGTAGTAGACAATTTGTATGGAAAGTTGAGCAGCGCCTCTCGCGGATACTGTCATTACTATTGCGTTTCTACGTTTACTACTGTAGTTATGTCATGTGCGCTTGTAACAAAAACTCATGGTAGACGTACTGGAGAAGAGGTATTTGCCCAGCAGTATGTTTACACGCAATTATTATACAAATTTTGTTTTTTAATGATGTCTTATTTCATATCATCATTTTGAGTTGATTTAAAAATTGGTGGATGTATATGGTTTTCGTTGATCAATATGATTTCCTCGTTCACTGTTATCAACGCAGCTCGACATCCATGAGGCTGGTGCGTGGAACACTTCCATCTGATCTTCAACCCCATCTTCGGTCTGGCTGAGTACGTGTACCCATTTAGTTTGATCATCCGTCTTCCTCTTCTCGATGTTACAAATTCTATTCCCGCTCCTTAAATAAAACTGCGAATTTTAGGCTTTTTAATTTTTTGCGAAATTTTGCTCAAAGAAATTAAGAACGACTTATTTCTATTTAGAATAAGGTGGGTGTTTATGGTTTTCATTAACTGTAAATTCTAAAATATTATTATTATTTTATTATACTTAACACAAATAGAAAATAGAATATTATTATTATTTAATTATACATAATACAAATAAAATGTTGTTCCTTCATAAAAGCATTACAAAATGGATCGACTTGGAAAAGTTATATTTTAGTTTGTTCATAATAATCTTAAAAAGAAAAAAATTCTTAAAAAAAATTAAAAAAATGTCTGTAAATTAAAGAAATTCGAAAAGAACTGTAGGTACGTACTTATTAGTATACAATTTGTACAAAACTTTCTGTCTGTTTAGTTAGTAAACCTTATACTGCTTGTACTAACATTTGTACACTGTTAAAGTATGTAAATATTATTATCGAGCTTAAAATAGCCAAAAATACACAATAAAATTTAATTTCTTCTTTTTGTATTGTGAGGACTTTATTCAGACATATATTGTGTACTGAATATATCTTTATTTATACATATATAATATATATATATCTTATTTCATATCATCATTTTGAGTTGATTTAAAAATTGGTGGATGTATATGGTTTTCGTTGATCAATATGATTTCCTCGTTCACTGTTATCAACGCAGCTCGACATCCATGAGGCTGGTGCGTGGAACACTTCCATCTGATCTTCAACCCCATCTTCGGTCTGGCTGAGTACGTGTACCCATTTAGTTTGATCATCCGTCTTCCTCTTCTCGATGTTACAAATTCTATTCCCGCTCCTTAAATAAAACTGCGAATTTTAGGCTTTTTAATTTTTTGCGAAATTTTGCTCAAAGAAATTAAGAACGACTTATTTCTATTTAGAATAAGGTGGGTGTTTATGGTTTTCATTAACTGCTAAATTCTAAAATATTATTATTATTTTATTATACTTAACACAAATAGAAAATAGAATATTATTATTATTTAATTATACATAATACAAATAAAATGTTGTTCCTTCATAAAAGCATTACAAAATGGATCGACTTGGAAAAGTTATATTTTAGTTTGTTCATAATAATCTTAAAAAGAAAAAATTTCGTAAAAAAAATTAAAAAAATGTCTGTAAATTAAAGAAATTCGAAAAGAACTGTAGGTACGTACTTATTAGTATACAATTTGTACAAAACTTTCTGTCTGTTTAGTTAGTAAACCTTATACTGCTTGTACTAACATTTGTACACTGTTAAAGTATGTAAATATTATTATCGAGCTTAAAATAGCCAAAAATACACAATAAAATTTAATTTCTTCTTTTTGTATTGTGAGGACTTTATTAAGACATATCGCTGCTTGAATACAAAAGGGACATAAATCGAAAAAAAGTGAAATCGTTTTTATTTAAAAAATGCGATGTTAATAGGTCATATTTTTGTATTTAAAAGAGACTCCCATTGATTTCTCATTATAATATATGAAAACAATACTAGCGCCTTTTTAGTATTTTCGAGTTTCGGGGACCAAATATGGGCAAAACTGCCATTTTCTCAGTTGCGACCCGATAATCGAAGCGAACGCATTTTTCTTTTATGATAAAGTGCCATATTTCAAAAAATCCTTAACTTGCGTTAGTAATTTTATAAACAAAAGCGCCATATAGTGAAATATGTCCGTTTTGATCTTAGGAAATCACGTAAGTTTATTCCTCTATCTTTAACAAAAGTGCCATATTTCAAAATTGCCCATTTTGTATTACAGATTTAGAGAAGTATAAAATCACTTTTAAATGAAAAGGGCCTTACTAAGCATAGCGTCCGCTTTGTTTATAATATTTTAGAGGTTGTAATATTATTTGATAAACGTTAGTGCTATATTTTGGAATGCGCTACTTTTGTATTTCTTTAGATGGGAGTAAATTCATTATAATTATAAATTTAATATAAAACTTAAAATAAAATTTAATATTTTAGTGAATTATTTTTATTTTTTAATGTATATTGTTATTTGATATACGTAATTTATTATAATTAAGCACCTCTTTTTGATAATAGAATGAGTAGTAGAGTATAAAGAATATTTGAAATGCTAAAATCCAACAAAAACACGAATAAGGATTAGGAAACTGAACACCACACACCAAGTGAGGCAGAAAGATGAGTGCTATAAATTATAACTTTACCGATGACAGTTAATCTCCGATTTGAGGCACAAATTGAAAACCCAACATGGAATGAACCAGCTGCTCTGTTAGATAACTCCTCCAACAGTAGTTCCATACCTGATAGTCAACACAATCTGAGTTTATCCCTGTTAGATAATAAAGAATCATGGTTTGAACTACAAAGATCAAAGACCAAACTAAACGTGATTGTTCAGGAAACTGATTGTGATAGTGACACTTCTGTGTCTACATGTTTGACAAATTCTAGCTCAGTTTTTTCTTCACACGACAACGTTGCAGATCTAAACTTTATAACTAAAAATGACCTAGAGATGACGGACACAGATTCCGATGAAGATAATTATATAAATTCAATTTTTTCACTAACAGTCAGCTTTTACCTTCTGATCCTAAACCTTCAGGTTTCAATAAAAATAATAAAGAGTTTAAAGAACAAAATAACAAATTGATAGCATTAGGTACTGTCTCTGTAGCTTTTTAGATTAGATGTAGTGGACATGTACAGGTGATGACTTTTTTTTTATTTCGTCTCCACTTCAGAGGCAGGATATATGTATTATTACTGTCGAAAAGTATCTGTGTAAAAATTTTGTATTTGTACGATACATTGGAACGAATAACGATAATTTTACGGCCGAAAATACATAATACTGTCAGCAAATAATGTTAACACTGACTCAGGTGCCCAGTGTAGTTACGTCGAGTGTTGATACGGCATCTCCGTGTGATGAAAATGAAAGCTATGAAAGAAAAGGTCGCAATAGGAAAGCAAATCCTAATTTATAGAAAAGGAACCTTACAAAATTATTAAAGAACAGTGGTAAGGCATACACATCTTTGTCAAAAACTAAGAACAATATAGAAGAAAAAAAATAGGGCCAATTTGTTCTAAAAAATGCGAGATTCAATGCTGTAAAAAAATTACAACTGAAGAAAGATTACATATTTTTATTACGAGGAGTTTTTTTCTAGCTTATAAACCTGTTATTTAAATATAAATATGCAGACTAGTTGTTATTGATATATTCACATTCAAAATTTAGCTTTGAAAATATAATTTCTATAGTGTTGTTAGCTCCAGAATGGTTGTGATTTCTTACTGTTTCTAATGACATTTATGTTGCACAATTACATTCTTACTAATGTAAAGTATAGTATTCTAATGAATATCCTACTTAATTTTTGTTTAGTTAGTAGAATTCATATTATATCTATTTCGAGACTGATATTAAGCTATAAATCTAGTTTGGTATATTTTTTATGATGGATAGTTCAATTTTGTAATTAATAAATTAACAAAACCTTATTATTGATGTTAAAAGCTTGTAGTAATGAGCCAATGAATTAATTTTTTTATAAAAATAATTGCTTTTAAGTTTTTAATGATTTTTGAATATTTCTTTTTAAATTCTTTATTAAGAGGAAGATTTTAATTCTAGTTTTTTTGAAGCAGATTTTTTTATTTTCACTTAAAGAAGTTATTTCATTTATTTTTATAAACTAGCATTGCCATTTTAATTTTTATGTCATAATTTTTCTAGATTACCTAAGTCAGTGGAAAAATATTTTGATTAAAACATCAATTTTTTTGAATTGTGTCTAATTATTCTAATTTTTACCATAAAACGAGGGATTTTTTTTAAAACAAAAGGGACTTATGTGCTAATATATCTTTCAAGGCAATACTTGTACTACAATACTACGTACCATTAAATGCAGCTTTGAAATACGTTTCTAGCGGTATATAACATGCATGTAATTAATGAAAGAATAATAAGTTACAGACAAATATAAATTTTCTAAACTTTAAATGGCTCTCCTGTAAAATAGTGTCTGTTTGATTTGTGTCCCTTTTGTATTCAAGCAGCGATATGTACTGAATATATCTTTATTTATACAGGATGACTGGTAAATTACTATCAATATTTAAGGAGAATACTCGGTACATGATTCTTATTCGTATTATGTGAAAAAAATAGTTAAATATTAATAAACTGTTAAGTAAAGTTACTCAACAATTATCCAATTATTTACGCGTCGTCTGGACACCCTAGCAGCTAGCTGCACTTTCGACACAAAACAGGTAGTTTACATACGTCCAAACACCGCTACGTGTTAACAGGGTAGCAGGATAAACAAGCATGATCCAGTCCCCCTTAATACTTTAATCCTGGCTTAGGATAGGCAAAAATACTAAGATATTTTACTCATTTAAGCAACAAATTTGTTGACTAGGTAAATGATGTGAACTTTGGCAATTTTTAGATGTAAACAAGCGGCACAGTACAACACCTGTGCACGTGCTGCCGGCATGACTGTAGAGTGTAAACGCTTCATTTACTTGAATTGAAATTTATGAAAATTTGGTCAAATATTAAGTACCTATTTTTTTTTTACATAATTCGAATGAGAATCATGTACCGAGTATTTTCCTTAAATATTGATAGTAATTTACCAGTCACCTGTATATTGTAAAAGTTTTATGACAGATTTTTTTAGATACATGTATGTAATACTAAAACAATCGTCGGACCCGGTTGTTATCATAGACATCTGATGGTAAGCGTTACTAATGATATATAATATAATAATATGTTTTAACATACACACACGGTCATCTGTTCCTAAGGTAGACAACTTAATGCCTGTGTTTTAGGTAACAGTCGACTGATATACCTACATTTTTTTTAAATAAATGTACATATAAATAATACATATATAAATAAATACATAATACACCCAGACTCGGGGCGGGAATCGAACCCACAACCCTGGAGCAGAAAACAGGGCCACTGTCAACCGCGCCACGGGTCATTACTAATGATATAGCGTTACTAATGATATGGAATTTATCCGCCAAGCCGTAGTAGAGCAGCGTCGCACCAACCATTCTCTTATCTGGAGTAGATGCCTTTGCCCCAGCAATAGGATCTTTACAAGCTGATTCAGTCCCATTCAGTTCATTAACAATTATAAAACAAGTTTATTCTTAATTATATCTTATTTCATATCATCATTTTGTGTTGATTTAAAAATTGGTGGATGTGTATGGTTTTCCTTGAGCAGTATGATTTCCTTGTTCACTGTTACCAACGCAGCTCGACATCCATGGGGCTGGTGCGTGGAACACTTCCATGTGGTCTTCAATCCCAGCCTCGGTCTGGTTGAGTACGTGTACCCATTTAGTTTGACCATTCGTCTTCCTCTTCTCGATGTTACAAACTCTATTCCCGTCCCTGAAATAAAACTGCGAATTTTAGGCTCTCTTATTTTTAGCGAATTTCTAAATGATTAATAAATTCTTTTCTCTAGAATTTCTTCGGAAATAAAAATAAAATAAAGAAAAGCTGTTTCATTTTTATCGAAATAAAAATAAATTTTTTTTTGAACCCGCATAGAAATATATTTCCTATTTCTTATAGATAAGACATGGAACTTTTTAAACTCTCTGTCACTTGACTAAAGGTCGATTTACATCAGACGAGCGAATGCTCATTCTATCCCCACTATATCAAATTCTTTTAGTGTAAACAGGCGTAAAGCAATCTTTCGTTGTTCTTAGTGCGTTTGCAAAGATTCTATGGAATATTCTAAGCATGCTCGCTTGTTCGATGTAAATGGCGCTACATTAATATAATAAATATATTAAATTCAACAAAGCTAATTACATAATATTTAAAAGTATCACAAAAATTGCACATTGAGGAATTTAAAAAAGGAAGAAAAAAACAACAATATTGTTATATCAAGTGAGATAACTCCTCGTAGGTGGATGGGAATGTCCTTCCTTCACGTAAACTATCACATCTTCCACTGTGTGTATAGCTGCAAGGCATCCTAGAGAATGGTGGGTAGAACATCGCCACCTTATTTTTAACCCCGTACTTGGCCTCGAAGCGTACGTGTACCCATTGTATTGTATCATTCTCTTCCCCTTTTGTGACATCACGTATTTTACTGGAATTAAAAACAAATATTTTGCATTTAATCGTGCCATACAAATACAAGTAATGATACTAATGAAGTTTGGTGCTATTTACGTTTTTTTTTCCCTTCCTTTTAATCCTAATGTAAATTTAGAAAACGTTGTCTGTTATCTTGTTTTCAAACATAAAAGATAATCAGAATAATACATTTTATTTTTAAATCTTTTTTGTAAATATAAATATAATATATAAATATAATAGTTTTAAATAATAGGATAATCGCTTTCTATTTATTTATATTTATATTTCGAAATCTTAATGAGACGAGAAACATAAGAAGTGAAACACTGTGAAATGGAATTCTGGTAGACAAACAAGGATTAAACACGTTTGAAAATCGCAAAGATAAGAGTATCGTTTAATGTGACAATTACAGCCCACCATTTGTTTCCAATGTAGTAAGATGAGGGTAAAGATAGATTCGTCGAATTTTATAATCACAGGGAAATCGTATATCTACTGGTGTCAGTATTGGTGAATGATTATGCACTTCTTTGATGAGCACAACTGATTTTTTTACTGCGTATACAATTGGTGAGACAGTTGAGAGTCTTTAAAGTTTTAATAATATTAAGATCGTATTTGCAGGATGAATATACTGTATCAGCTTATAAACCACCCACTGCTGAGCGGAGGCCTCTTCTCCATATAAGAAAAGGGTTGATCCACCACGCTGCTCCACTGCGGGTTAGCGGATAATTTCCCTATCATGGAGTCTATAAAAATAACCGGGACCGACGGCATTGCGTGCTTTCAGAGGCAAGGTGGGGAGACCCTACTATATGAATCGTTGCTAGACAACCCTTCCCACAAAGCAATGAGCATTTCCACTTGATTTTTAGTTCAGAATCATTTCTAGCGGAGTATGTGTAACCATTCAGTTTGACCCATGGAAATATTAAGATTCAAATTTTTTAATTAAGATTCAAATTTCTTATTTCAAATATCTGTGGTTTGACCATACGCTCGCCTTTTTGAGATGTTACGTAGAATACTAGAAGTAAATAAACAATATTTCAATTTTTGGCGTAATAGATGAACGTAAAGAAGAAAAAAGTGATGGTGTTTGAAAGAGAAGAGGCAGTGACAGACTGTAATATCGTGATTGGAGATGAACAAATTGAACAGGTGAATGAGTGTGTGTATCTGGGTTCAAAGTTTACAAGAGATGGAAAGTGTGAGAGTGATATTGAAAGAAGAGTGAATGCAGGAAACATGGTGAATGGAGCTTTGAACTCCTTTATGAGGAGCCGGGTGTTGGTACCATTACTTATGTACGGAAGTGAAAGTTGGGTATGGCAGAAGAAACATGAAAGCAGAATAAATGCAGTTGAGATGAGAGCCTTAAGAAGTATGATAGGAGCTAAGCTGAGTGACAGGATAAGAAATAGTGAGATAAGGAAACGTTGTAGTCTGAAAGAAGATGTAGTGACAAAAATTTAGAAAGGTATGCTGAGGTGGTTTGGCCATGTAGAGAGAATGAATGAAAAACGGTTGACGAAAAAAGTGTATAACGCGAGTATGAATGAAAGTGCTGGAAGGGGTAGACCTAAGTTCCGTAGACCTAGACGTTTCAAGACCAAATCAGGGACGTCTTGAAAAAAGGCCAGGTCAAGAGTACCCTAAACCGAAGAGCATGTATGAAGGTAATAATGAAAGTGGACGAAGCGAAACAAGTATGTAAGGATCGTAGCGAGTGGAAAGAAGTGGTCGCTGCCTACCCCTACGGAAAAGAGGCGTGATTATATGTATGTATGTATGTACTACAGTTATGTAAAACATTTTTGATAATTTATTTAACAATTGATAACTTTCATTCGAATTTTTTTTATTTCTTAGCGATCAATCTAGAAGGTGACTGAAAATATTGCAGATAAAAATAATCTAAAAAATTACTTTGTAAAAACCTTATAACTTAGAGATTTTTGGTTGGAAAACGTGTTCACACAAGTTCAGTCACATTAAGCAGCCACCTCCCTTTAAGGTCATGGCGTTTTTTTTTTTTCGATGTATATCGATGACATGACATTCCAGTAATTTAAACTCGTATATATACTCGTATATACGAGTATTCGTATATACGAGTATTAACAAACGCTACAAATATTTTGATTTCATTGCCTAATAACGAATGAAAGAAGATTTATAGATAAGAAGATTTATTATTCCCATTTTCTATATTTTTAAGTAATTTTTATTGTTTCTTAATATGTATTATATGTATTATTTAATTAGGAATGCAAAATTTATTTATTTATTGCTTTTTTTTATTACAAATAATTTAAATGACCAAATTGTACCAGATTATATTTTTTGTTTAATAAGTGTCTAATTTGTGAATTATGCTGATTGCATTTATAAGATTAATAAAGAAAAGACATATATATGTACACATTTAATTTTATTTTTCGTTCAATGAAGCTTGTTTTTCATGTTGTTTTTCCATTTTTATGTTATTTTTTATTTTTTTAATTTTAATTACATTTTAAATTATTTCATCTTTGATAAATAAATATTCTTAAATGTTCTAATAAGAATCTTGTAGTATCTTTTTCCTCTTGTGATAACTTTTTCTCAATTTCCGTAAATACTCTGCATATTTTTCTGGGTCTGCCCTTCTCCTTAATCTACACTTACGTTGTCTTTCAGCAGCCGACATTGCACGTTTCTTTCTTTTAGAATATTCTGAAATAAAAAGAAAATATTAAAAATAATATTTTAAATTGTTCCTTTCGTTTAGTTTTATCATAAATTTTTACTGAATATGACTTTTTTTTTTGGAAAAAGATTCTCAGGATAGTAATAATAGTATAATTATGATTGAACAATGCCACGCAAAAAAGTAAGCTAATACTAAATCAATATTTATAAACTTTAAAAAATAAATAAATACATTACTTACATGAAGTGAAACTAATAATTATAATTATTAGTTTCAATAATTATTTTTAGTTCAATACGATTTTTTTTTATGTACCTACTCGCTTTTTTTGTACTTATTTAGATTTGATAATTAACTGAACTGAACTGAATCAGCCTTTAAGCGTCCCACTGGCAAAGGCCTCTTCTCCATGTAGGTGAAGAGTTGGAGCTTAATCCACCACGCTGCTCCACTTAATAATTAAAATCTAAGCCAACTCTTAATAGCTAAATTTAGATATTACGAGTATAATAGTGTTAGAATTATATTACATTTTATAACTTCTAATCGTAACAAATTTGGCAATGTAACATATTATATTGACGGCCGGCTGGTCGAGTGGTCAGGCAACTAGACACTTTACGTAGCGTTCGCGGGTTCGAATCCCGCCAGGTGCAGATAATTTGTATGACGAATATAGATGTCTGCACCGGGTCATGGATGTGTATTTATGTATATATGTATTTATATAAATTTCTTAAATTTATTTCCGTTCCTAGTACCTATAACACAAGTTCTTACGAACTTAGCACGGGGCTAGGTTAACGTGGTGTGAATGTTGGTTAATATTTATTTATTTATTTTATAATATAAATTCTCAAACTTTTCGGATCACAAGTCTCTTACGGAGAATACAAAGTTATTTAAATATTTTCTAGATTTTTTGAAACGGATTATACAAACGCATCGAATCCTGCCAATCTTTTTACAAGGATTCGACGTATACTAGGTAGATAACAGATGGCAGGTTGGCAGATGGTTAACATCGTCAGTTTTGTTTGAGGTTGTTAGGTTTGAAAAATGGTTTGCTTGAAGTCAATATATATACTTATTGTTTACATAGGTATAACAGTAGGTACGTAAGGTAAATAACAAAACCTTAATGAATTTACTAGTTTATTTTAGTCAATCAACACACAACATGAGACATATTAGTTCTAGAAAGCTAATTGCTTTAAAACACGAATACGACAAAATAAGCAGAGTAACGTCAGCAAATTATAATCGCAGCGAATAAAGAAAGCGGGATAAGCGAATAACGTTCGGGTTGCTCAATTACAGTGCAACCTCGATATAACGAAACTGAAGGGAATTAGGAAATATTCGTTATACCAAGTAATTCGCTATAATGAGGTTTGTTATATAGAGGTTAGACTGGACTGCGATTCGTTTTAACGAGGTAAGAACTTGGAATTAAGTGGAAATAATTAATAGGATACGTTATATCAAGGTTTTAAGTTGAAAAAATTCGTTAAATAGATGTAAAAATACCTTCTACCTATATTCTGCAATGATTGAAAAATCGTTATAAAGAGGTTTTTGATAAATGTTATTCGTAATGTAGAGGTATATTTTGTATTATCTCTTACGGGCAGTTCTAGGGGATTTCGAAAAATTCGTTTAATCGAGGAATTCGTTATATTGAGGCTCATTATATCAAGGTTGTACTGTATTTTGAAATGGAGCTGGAGTCGCTCGACAGACGGTGCGCAGGAGCATTTACTTTAGTACCGTGCCGTGCCATGCTCGAGTTCGTCCTATTCTACCGTATCGCTTATTTCTTTATTTATTAGCTTCACCAGTAATTGTTACACTAAAAATACAACTCTCAAAAGTTATGTATGATTATGTTATGATTTATGTATATATATATATATATATATATATATATATATATATATATATATATATATATATATATATACATATATATATATCTTAAATTTATTTCCGTTCCTAGTACCTGTAACACAACTCACAAGTTCTTACGAACTTAGCACGGGGCTTTTTTTTTTTATTTTTTTTTTTTTATTTATTTATTTATTTATTTTTTTTTTTTTTTTTTTGTTTTGGCGGGAAAAAATGTACCTGAACGCACATCCCGTCGCCCGGGGAGACAACGTGATAGTGTGGGGCCCTCACCCACTAAAATAACCCGCCGTGCGCCCTCACCAACCCTTACAAGGCGGGCCACGGGTACCGCGTACGTTGCTCCGTGGTCCGCAGGCGGCAGCTCCATCGAGCACTCTCTCCTGTGCGACGCCCCGCGCACTTGAGCATCGCACCTTCGCGGTAGGCAATTTCGGCGGACGGTGGGCAAACCCCGACCCTACCGTCCGCAGCCTCGGCTAGGGCGGCATCAGGCGCGTGTGAGCGCGTCTGCGCCGCCCCGCGCGCCGGCGGCGAATTGGGTCCGAAAGGAGTGAGTCCTCCCGGGCCCTCTCCGCCGCCTCCTTCTGCGAGATGACGTCCTCGCAGAAGGTGGCGACCGCGGTCCAGGCCCTGTCACCACCGACCATCGCTCGCGCAACGGCCGGCAGCGACAGGTCCTCTCCAATGACTGCAGCGAGATCTCGGCGCTGCTCAGCCCAGGCTGGGCACGACTCGAGCGTGTGTTGCGCCGAGTCCTCGCTGCAGTCGCAGTGGTGGCAGCCCGGAGTCGTCTCCCTCCTTGCGACAACTAGGGGCTAGGTTAACGTGGTGTGATTGTTGGTTAATATTTATTTTATATTTATTTATGGAAAACACCGCATGCAAACAAAGAAAACAAGGTAAGTTGCAACGTTAACAAAATAAAAGAAAAACAAAAAAAAAATAACAAAAAACAAAACAGTGGTAACAAAAACAATACTAAAAAAGGAACTACTTAATGTGTAAGTGACATACACACAGTGTGTGAATAATAAAGGAACTACTTAATGTCTAAGTAAAGCTGATATTTGAGCTTGCCTAGAGAAGAACAGAACATATCTATTTGAGCATATTCGTTGTGAAGTTTACAAAGTCTTGAAACTGGGGAGTTTTACGGAAGGGAGGATATAGGAGATTAATGGGTTTTATGGGATATCTGAACTCTGAATTTGAATTTTGATAAAAGATCAGGACAATCAATGGAGCAACTGAAAATTTTTGACAAGAATAATAAGTCTAACATCACTCCTGCTTTCTAACGTTTTCATTTCAAAATAGTCAAGACGTGTAGCGTATCATTTGATCCTCTTGGCAACGCCTGACACCACCTTACAATTTAATAATAATTTTATTCATTTGTATGTTGGTCAATCAAACTAATTTTATTTGCATATTCCATGCATAATATAATTAATACTTATAGATATTAATAAATATGATGATCCATATTTATATATATATGATGTGTAACTAATTAAATGTGTGCTAGGCGCGCGTGTGTGTGTTTGTGTAAGTGTTATTTAGTATATATGAATATGAGAGATGTGTGTATGTATGCATCTCACAGGTGTACTACTCAATTACAGTTACTGGAGGATGGTTGTGGGTAGAGTTGATGACCATAACTACGTCCTCAACAGTAACAAGGGTCGCTCGGCAACCGCGGCTGTTATGTGTAGAACACCTCCAATAGGTTTTAGGACCACAATCACGAGCGCAGTAGTAAGTGTACCCATGAAGTTTTACCAGCCGTTTACCTCTGCTTGAGAGGACAAACGAAGCTAAAAAAAAAAATTAAATATTTAAGTCAATTTAACTATATAGTAATAATAATAAGCTTAACCTATCCTTCTAAAACACTTGAAATAGAATAAGCCGGATTAATAATCGTCGTTAATCACTTGATTGAACGAATAATTATAAATATAAATTGATTATTTAATTCCATATAAATAAAATGTAATAAATTATATTTTTTTTTTCAATTTTTATTCATATATATGATCGTCATCACAATATAAAACGATGTCATTAACCAGTTAACTGTTTTTGACGAATATGTTAGTCATGAAAAAATTGTAAAATTTTATGTTATGACGAATATAACACCTCGTCCAGCACGTACAGCGGCGCCGGCTTGAACAGCAGCATGACCAGCACCAGTGACAACGCCTCCAGGGAGCGCTGCCCGAGTAAAAGCTCACCCAGCGACTCCTTCCACACATATTCCAACAAAGTGGAAACAGTTAAGTGGTTAAAAGTCACGATAGTGGCCTTGCAGCGATGATAACCATGTGTGGAACATTCCCAACGCTCCTTTTTCTCTTATATTATAATTGCAGTAGAACCTTATTGTCATTTTCTTACCCCTCTGGGATACAATTAACTCCGGAAGAAATTCTGATATAGCGTTAGCTAGCTCAAATTAATTGAAACTATTGTATGTACTACGAGTATATATTACATTTTGTCGTCTGAGCGCACCACTTAAATGACAACAACTTATACCTATAAATTCAGTGAGTGTAAATTCAGTTTACCTACTTTACAATCGTTTTCAAAAGAAGTCTTTCCTATCTAAAGAATTGTCGTTGATAGGTGTAAGAGAATGGTTAATGGGAGTGTCCTTGATGGTTTTCACAGATTCAAATTGTTTTTATAAATAAATAAAAATCAAGTTTTTTACAATAGTCATTTCCTTTATATATATATATATATATTTTTTGTACTTTTACGTAACATTAGAACATAAAATTCCAATAAGTATTGAATATGTTTCTGAAATTATTTCTATTTAATTCAATAATCATTATTTTATGAGCTATTAAGGAATCCCTTATCAGGTTCAATGCATGAATTTTGACAATATTAAAAAAATATAACTCAAATACAAGCTCGATTCCCTAGTTAAAATTTTCGGGACTTCTTGGGGACAGAATAAAGCAACTTTCCTGAAAGTTTGAAACAAATCGAAGTTCGGAGAAAAAAGTGATAAACGAATAAAATATTTTGAATAAGGCTAATGTAATGAAATTTGCACCTTGTTATGAAAAAATGACCATAAAACCAAAACTAAAGGTCAAACAGTAAAGTTTTGTACCTCATTTGAATCAGCATTAAATTAGCAAAAATTTTTTATGCAGGGTTACTTTTTCGTAATAATTTTTTTTCACAGAATGCTCATAAAGTAAGAAGTATTTTTTTTTGTAACGCTTCAAATTTTACGGAAAAAAAATATTTCTCGTTAAATTTGGTACCAAGAGCTGCAATACAATTTTTGTAGTATTAATACAACATCAAGTCATCATAAAACACTTTTTGTTTTATTGTTTTTAATCAATTTAATATTTTATTGATTAAATTGTTAAAAAACTCAGTAGTTTTATTAAAAAAAAAAAAAAAAACATAAATATTCATAACTTTTCGTGCAATGAAGTTATGACCATGCTGTAGAAAGGTTTTTTGTTGAAAATTATCTCCTCTATCTCCCTGTTTTGTTTCGATCCACGACTTTTTGACCATTCTGTATATACATATACGTACCTACATAGTACTAGTAACTTTCTTCAAGAAATTTTGTTTTTCAATTCATTTGGTATTCATCAGTAAAAGAATACATTAAAGGAAAATAGATTGGGATTATCTACATAAAGGTCTCGAAGTATATATGCATATATTAAAAAGATGTGATTAAAAATTCGAGATAATACTAATAATTTATTTCAAGTAACGATGATTGTTAGTTACAATTCATTAAAATTTACGTTAGTGTGGAAATTATGAAATACTATTTATTTTTATTTTATTTTATTTTTATTATTTTTTTTTTATGTTTAACAGACACACACGGTCGTCTGTTCCTAAGGTAGGCAACTTAATGCCTGTGTTTTAGGTAACAGCCGACTGATATACATTTTTTTTAAATAGATATACATATAAAGAATACATATATAAATAAACATATATTACACCCAGACTCGGGGCGGGAATCGAACCCACAACCCTTGGAGCAGAAAACAGGGTCACTGCAAACTGCGCCAACGGATCAGTACGACTATTGAAACCAATACCCCACGCACCAAGGATGCGCATCGCTTTGAAATTACGGTCTAAAAGTAGTCCATGTTAGTTTTTGAAAGCATTCCTGACGAATTAGCCAGACAACCTTGTATGCGAAGAGCGTCATATGTATGCTTTTTGAGTAAAGCGAACTACCAGTGTGCAATTGCATTATGCATTGATCGGGTTAAGTATAGCCTTGATTTCCATCAGTTTACATGTTATATGTTATGTTACAGTAAAATGTTATTTACTATATTTTAATCTTCTTTCATGTGTGACTACCATGATCGTCAGTTTCGTTCCAAGGATTCTATTATTCTTTTATAATATTGTATGATATATGTGAATGATTATATGATTTATGTTACAATAATTATGTTAATGTTACAAATAATAATAATGATTTATGTTACACTAGTTTAACATTTTAGAATATAATTACTCAGACAGTTACAGTTATATGTAGCTCTATATAATTGCTTTCGATTGTATTATTTATGATTATGTTTATCATTATAATTTACGACTTCGTCATCAACAGTCATGACAGTCGCTCTGCAACCATAGTGTGAGCAGCGCCAGCGCACCTTCGAGTACTTACTGGGAGTCGCGTAGAACCTTTGCTTATTTAAGACTAGCATTCGTTTGCCCTTATTGGATACAATGAACTCCGGAACAAATTCTGAAATAGGATTCAAATTGATTAGTATTATAAACATTAACTGGTTTTGTTGGCTTTGTAACAAAACATATTATTTTACGTTTCATCATTGTATCAGCCGTTGGATGTCCACTGTTGAACGTAAGCCTTTACCATCGACCTCCAGAGCGACCGGTTCAAAGCAGCTTCCATCCAACGGCTTCCAGCGACTTTCTTCAAGTCGTCCGTCTATCTCGCAGACGGCCGTCCGACGCTGCGCTTGGCGGTACGTGTCTCCACTTGGACCACGTGGAGAACCTTTCTGCTTCATCAGCCGTCAGTTTTACGAGCTATGTGCCCTGCCCACTGCCACTTGAGCTTGCAAATCCGTTAGGCTATGTCGGCAATCTTCGTTAGTCTGCGAATCTCATTATTTCTCATTTGATCTCGCTGAGAAATACCAAGCATAGCCCTCTTCATTGCACGCTATGCGACTTGGAGCTTATTTAAAAGGCCCATAGTCAGAGACCACGTCTCGGATCCGTATGTCATCACTATTATCAACACATTGGTCGAAGACTTTCGACATCAGGCACTGATGTATGACTGATGAAAAGACGTTTTTTAACTTCCCTAACGCTGACCATCCAGCTGAATTCGACGATTGACCTCTCTCTCGAAGTTGGAATTACCAAGTTGGACATTTCGTCCTAGGTAGATATTCATTAACAACTTTTAGAGTAGAATCTCAAACCGACATCTGGGTGGGCACGACATGGACATTCGACATGATCTTTGTCTTGTCCATATTCATTTTAAGGCCCACTCGTCGGGAAACTCCATCGAGGTCATAGAGCTAAATACTTTAATTTGTAAAAGTTATGACCAAATTACTAGTCGCGGTAGAAATTTTTTGAAAAAAACACAAAAGTATTTACAATTTTCACAGTGTTGACAACCCTGACATAAAAAGTACATTTTCCTGAAGCTCGAAATCAGGACTACCCCCAGTTAATGGATTATTCACAATTTACGACACATTCTGTATAAAAACTAGATTGAAAATAGTTACGCCATAGTTTTAAATTAAGAGTAATAATTAGATTTATAGATTAATAGTATTATATAATAATATTAGATTAGATAGATTATCGTCAGATAATTTTTAAAACCAAAAAAATAATAGTAGGAGAGAATATAGCAAAAATGCGGGGAAAAATAAATTACGGGCGATCTGAGGTCGGGAAGTGGAGTGGGGTTAAGGTTAAAAAGCGGCTTATCTCGATTTCCGGCAAAACTACAAGTCTTATGAAAAAAAATTAGGTAACTGGCAAAGTTGTAGGTAATAAAAAGATACAACTTTTGTATTTACACTTTTTTCACATAACCTAGAAATTTATGTAAAAAATACAAATAACCAAGTTTTTAGTTTTTTATTATCTCTTACAAATTTTTTTTTCACGAAACTTAGTTAAATCTTATCTTCTTGTGTCCCAAACACACTGTAATTTTTTTTATTTAATATATTTATATTTTCACCTTATTTTGACTTAATATCGAAAAAGCACCCTAATTTTCAATTGAAAATTCTCACGTCAAAATATATGCCTTTTTAAAAAAGTCGGTTGGTTTTTTGTTCATTGAAATCTCTACTTTCTGATTTCAGATTTCTGATATTATAATGGATTTTGCATCTCCGATTTCGCTGAAATTTGGTCACTTTTTTGTGCCCCTAGAAAAAAGGTTTTTATGAATTTTTAAAAAAAATTTCATCCAGCCAATCGGGAAATGAATTTTTTAAGACTGGAATTATTTTTTTTAAGATTTTGGGATTTTTTTAATAGCAATGAATTATTTCTTTTTTTTTATTATTTATATAAGAATCAGACCCTATCTAAATGGTAAAAATTTAAGTAATTAGTAAATAAAATACAAAAACAAAAATAATTAATTTCAAAATAAAAATAAAAAAAATTAAATCCATCATTATCCCATTACGAGACAAAATTCGTGTATTTTTAAAAATTAAAAAAAAATCAAAGCATACAAACAATCTTAAAATCGCTGTTTTTAGTTTAAAATTAAAAAAAAAAAAAAACAATCAAATTCATAAAAAATTGAATAATTTTTTGCATACATTTTTTAGTAACATCAAGTAACGATGATTGTTAGTTACAATTCCTTAAAATTTACATAAGTGTGGAAATTATGAAATACTATTTATTTATTTATATATTTTTATTTTTGAGCTTACGGCTTAAAAGTAGTCCATGTTGCTCGTAGTTTTTGAAAGCATTCCTGACGCCAGACAACCTTGTACCTATGCGAAGAGCGTCATATGTATGCTTTTTGAGTAAAGTGAAATACAAGTGTGCAGTTGCGATATGCACTGATTTGATTAAGTATAACCTTGATTTTGATCAGTTTACATGTTATATGTTATGTTACAGTAAAATGTTATTTACTATATTTTTAATGTTATTTCATGTGTGACTACCATGATCGTCAGTTTCGTTCCAAGATTCAATTTGTCTTTTATTATATTGTATAATACATATATGTGAATTTTATGTTACACTAGTTTAACATTTTAGAATATAATTACTCACAGACAGTTACAGTTATATGTAGCTCTATATAACTGCTTTCGATTTTATTTTTTATGAGTATGTTTATTATTATAGGTCACGATTATGTCGTCAACAGTCACGACAGTAGACCTGCATTGCGCGAGTGTAGAGCATCGCCAGCGCATCTTTGAAGTCTTACTGGGAGTCGCGTAGAACCTTTGATTATCTAAGACTAGCATTCGTTTGCCCTTTTTGGATACAATGAACTCCGGAACGTATTCTGAAATAGGATACAAATTGATTATTATTAAAAACATCAACTGGTTATGCTGGCTACGTATCGAAACATATCATTTTACGTTTAAATTATAATATATATATATATATATATATATATATATATATATATATATATATATATATATATATATATATATATATATATATATATATATATATATATATATATATAGAATAGGGAAAACCTGGCCAAAATTATTTTGTAAGAATTATCGTGTGGATATTATATAAATAAACACTTCGAGTCATTTTTCATATGTTTATTTGCTTAAAATATCAAAATAGTCATCATAATCATCATCAATATTAATTCTAAAAAAAAAATTCTAAAATAAATCAGTGTTTATATTGTTTATATTTAGTTCATTATAATCAATTCAACATAAGATCAAATGTAATAATAATTAATCAACGTAGTTTAAGCTCTACTTTGTCTCTGATTGTAGACGTAGTGGTACAAGTTAACTTTGGAATATATTAGCATCAGTATCGGTAAAACTTTCTGTGTTTGTATTGTGACTGCTGCGATCCATCACAGCCCCATTTTATGATAAATCGTAAACTCGCCTTTTCTTCTTTTGATATCTATAGTTTCTATAACAGGCTCCAAATACACAACCGCAAAGATGTATGGTTGAGTAAATCTTGCAATTTAACTTCTACACATGTTTCAGTCACTGTCATAGATTGTCCGTCTGGACAGCAATCTTTTTTTTTTGCTTTTTGTATAAGGATATATATTCTTATTTGTGCTATGTAGGATTTCCCATTGTCTTTCACTACAATCCCCTTCAATGAAAATAGCCAAGGCTTCGGATGGTGTGTGCTTTTTTATTTTATCTTGCTTTGTCGCAGATATAACCTTTCGGAACTTTGTAGCTCTTGTAGGTATCAAAGTAATGTTTTTTTATAGTATCTTAGACACGTCTTTATTGTCTTCAGCACGTTGACTCATCTGGGCAGCATAAATTAACTGTTCCGCAGATACTTTCCCTCTTAAACCTTTTGTTTTCCTTCGCTTGGATCTATCACTCGATTCCGCAAATACTATTATTGGTCGATCCGCTTTTTCTTTTGACCAAATGGCAAATTGGAGAGTTTCTTTAATAAAAATAAATAATTAAATAATTTGCAGAAATCCATTTTTGCTTATAATCATACTTAGAACGACTTAAAGTATGTTTTAGTTTGGCAAGATCACTATCAACACATTTAGTTAACTCTATAATAGTATAATCTTTCTCTCTAAAAGTGACATCTTTGCATCTATTTTCTTATCTGGGTATTCTTGCATGATATACTTATCATATACACGGTGCTCACTGAAAATCAGTGTTGGGGCAATAATGTCCCAACGTTACTGAGTGGGCGTCCGATTGGTGACATAATAAGTTAATTTTTTATACCTGAAATTGAATTAACTTCAAAAATTGTTGTTTTTTTATATCTATTTTTTTTTTTTTTTTTTTTTTTATGGAATAGCTGTTTTTTCGTTATTTCTCTAAAGGTCTCAGTGAAACCTGCAAATAAAAAAGAATTTATTAAAAACTATGTTAATTGCTAAATTCGTTCAAATGTCTGGTAAACAAAATGGCGGGAAAAAGCGGAACATTTTCTTTTGTTAATCCTTTTATTAAGGCCTATACTTTATTTTATATAAGATTTAACTATTCGGAAGTACCCGGAACACGTACAAAAAGACTATTGTTTACTTAAATTTACCAGAAAGTAGAGTATTTTTATTGTTATTTTCAATAATTAAATAAAAAAAGTACCAATGGGTCTACAGATTAAATGTAGCATTATTATTAAAGTACATACCTTCACTTTCCATATTATTTTTTTTATTACACAAAATGCACATGAAACAAATTAAAATACCACATGTAATTTGTGTCAAAATGCGAGCGTTGATAAAACATAAACGACGACCGATGGCGACGACTGAGTTCCGACTACCTGTGTGTCCTTCGGAGTAAACAAAAATATGCGAGAGTAACGGTATATAGAAAACAAATTATCCAAAGCTGCTAGAAAGAGATGGTTGCATTGAATTTTATCATACTTTGCGTTTTTTTAATTTTGGCCAGGTTTTTAATGTTAATATTGTAAATACTCCTATGTGCGTCGTTATTTACTTTAGACGCGGTTAAGTTGCATAACTGACTCTTTGACAACGCATCACTCACAGATAAACATTTACACTTAGAAATAGATAAATATTTATTACATTTCGACACAACATCGTTAACATTTTTATCAATCATATTACAATTGCATAAAATATTACGACTATTACAATAACAATTATTCTTATTAGTGTGGTCTAACGTGATATCGCATACATAGAAGGATTCTTTAGCATTTGTCATTGAACACTTAACGCTATTCGCACGAGTAACACCGTTAGCCCCACAACGGTAACATTTAATTTTGCTTGACCCGGAATAATAATTTTTCACTTTTTTACACTCATCGCGAGTATGTACCTTTATGGCAATAAACACAAAAAGTTTTTTTTATTTCCTTTGTCCGTTCGAATTGCCATAGTCGGTGAGGGCGAAGCACTTGTCGTAACACATGAAGTCTTATTCATCGTTGCACTCGTCATGGTGTCCTCGATGACGAGCGGCGACGCAGGCCGACATTGAGGAGGCGGCATCTCAGTATTAAGTGTATAGTCTATGGCGGCAGCGGCGGCGGCGTTAGAGACGCGCGGGCGCATGTGTCAGCGGTTTCGCGCGCATCAGACACCTCAAACCACATGAGTAAATATACGGTTTATTTACTCATGTGCCTCAAACAGCGAATCTTCAATGTTTCGCGCCTTTTCTATTAAACTCTCCAGGTTATTGACGCGCATTCGTCGGTATGCTCGGCGGATAATATATCACGAAATAGTTTGTGTGGTGGGCGTGGCACACCGAACATACCACGAAGTTTATTAAGTACGTCTTCCCATGACGTTACTGACGACTTTATTCCCCGTTACCACACAACTGCTTCCCCTTCTATAAGCATCGGCAGCCCACGAAGCGCATGTTCGTCACTGATACATTTACACTGATACATCATTGCATCGATGAATGCTTCGAAGTTCTCTGAGTCTCGGCATGCTCCGTTAAAACGAGCCGTACAGCGAGCGAAGTTTTCGTGTTTGACTGTAGCTAACGATGAAGACGATAAAGGCGCGACGTTAACGGGCGACGTAGCCAGCAGGCTCTGAACCAGTTCACGATTCAATTCCGCTTGAGCCTTGGCGAACATTTCCAGAAACGATGAAAGCTGCCTTTCCGATAGCAGTGCGGGCGTCGGTGACGCCGGTGTAACACTCTGCACTCATGGCGTCATTATCGAAATTTCTACTTTTGCGGCGAGGCATCGTATACACACAAAAGTCAGTAAAAACAGAAGGAAACACGTTGCACTATGATTCTAAAGTTTATATCGTCCACTGAGAAAATCGTTACGTATGTTATTTTGGGTTCGCGTCGCGTATTATACGTAAGTACTCACACGTGCTACGTCGGAACAACAGTTTGTGACGCGTTGATTTTATATGTATGTACTTGTAGGAGCACAAATTTATATAGCGCGTCTCTATAAGCACTTACAAGTTACGAGTACATACGAAATACGCGTGCCGCGTTGGAGCGCCAGTTTGTAGTATTACAAAATTAAAATGAAATTAGTTAAAAATTAATTAGAATTAATGTGAGTGTGCGACCGTTTACTAGTAGGACGCGATCCAGACTCAAGACTGCCTCTCCGGCTTCCTCCGAGGCCCGGGTTGCCGGCGGAGGCGCAGGGTTAGAATGCGCAACGGTTGATCGCCAGCGGCGGCAAGTGTGAGACACATGGGCGAGAAGCGAAGTATATACGTCATACTACCCGTATGCGACAAATTCTTTCTACAGCTCTTAATGATGATAGTCGTAGGTACAAAATAAAAAAACTGACATCAAAACAAAAAAATTGTATATAAAAAATGCACTAAAAAGAAAAAAATAATTATGTATTCTTTTGTCTATAATCAAATTATTACGATAATAATATAATGTACAATTATTGTTATTTTTGGAGTCGGTGTCAGCCAGCGTAGTTTAACATTGCAGTAGGTGTGCACAATTACGCATACAGACGCAAGAGGGCGGGGAGCGGGCGCGAGCGGTTTGACGGGCACGGGTGGTTTACGTTTTAATGCATTTTTTGTTACATTTTTTGTTGTTGTTTCGAAGTCGTTTTGTTGTATTTTAGTTTTTTTTATTTCTTGATCTGTGAATGAGTGAATCTGTAGTGCGATAACTTATTTTATTTGTACTAAGCTGGGCGGTGACAGTCACTATTATTGATGCTACAGTTGAACCATTACAAAAGTGCGGACTGAGTCATAAAAAATTACGTCAAAGGAATGTGATAATGCAGCACAACTTGCTATTGATAAAAGGATGCCGCTCGGACGCAGGTAATAACGAAGAAGTCGTTGATGACTAATGCAATAAGGTAAAATGTAGGTGTTTGTGAAAATTGTGTTCCTTGTCATTAGACAATCATAAGCGAACCATGGACGCATTATCCTCAAACTAAACTTTGTTAAAATTAAAGGGCGATACTAACGCCCAAGCTTGTATCATGTATGATTATTCATAATGTGTTAACAGTGTTTAATTAATTGAAAAGTGACCCGGTAATGTGTAAGCAGATGTTAAAAATACATCCTAAGAAATATTTTGCATTACCTATTTTCTAACCTTTCCTTGATTACCTGCTATTGACTATTGACAAATCCCTTCTTTAATGTTACACAAAACACTAGTAGTGCGAGCGAGAGTTCCCATATGCCTATATATAGCCTATATATATGTATATATAGTTGCATATTCCCATATATAAGTGTGAACGAGAGATCTGATAAAAATGATTTATGACTCAGTTCGCGCGTTTGTAATGGCTCAACTATAGGTATATTATCGTATTTCCTTGGCTGACACCGACTCCAAAAATAACAATAATTGTACATTATATTATCGTAATAATTTGATTATAGACAAAAAAATACGTAATTATTTTTTACTTTTTTAGTGCATTTTTGTTATACAATTTTTTGTTTTGAAGTTGTTTTTTTTTAATTTTGTGTTTTTCTTGATTTATAGTGAATCTGTAGTTCGATAACTAATTTTATTTATATAAAGCTGGGCGGTTACAGTTCACAATCTACAGGTACCACCCTCGAAAAAGCCGTAATCGACCTGGGTAAAAAATTTTTTGCAAAAAAATCCACGCCAACTCGAAATACTACGATGTTCTTACAAATCATTCTATAGAGTTTCTTTTTTTTAGCATCAATTTATATATTATAATGTTTGAAATTATGTTATGTTATAAAATTAATGTTGATGTTTTGAAGTCGTTTTTTTTTTGTTAAATTTTTGTTTTTTATATATTATATTATAAACATTTTAGTTAAATTATTTATTTAATTTAAGTTGTTTATTTATTTCAATTCAATGCCACCCAAGATTTTAACTGTCATTACTTTCCTCTCTAAAAAGATTCGTCTGCTAATTGACTGATACTTAGGTACACTTGTTGCACACACAATGTCACATCATTGAGGTCATCTACTAACGTACATATATTACTTCAATGTAATTAAATGAAAAATAAGATGAAAAATAATAAGAGATTAGTGTTATTCTGTGTCACATACGAATTACGAGCCCCGATGCAAAAAAGTTCATCTAGTATGGAAAGTACTGCAAAGCGTACCTAAAATCTCACAGAGAAAATTTCACACTAAACGAACTATTTTGCATCGGGGCTTGTATAACAAGAAAATTGTCAGATTAAACTATGCGATCTGTCATAACTTTGACATTTAAAACAATATATTTGCAATTTGCATCGAGACGAAAGTTGACGCATTCGCCCTAAAAATTATTCAACATTTGGGCGGGAGGCAATGTGGCACTTTGGTCTCTAAAATCGAACTTTAGCTCCAGGTGCTATAATAAATTATTATTTACATAAAGTTAACATTTTTCTGGAGTTCGGAACGCTTAAAGTCATTAATCTCCATCTAATATCGGATAAACACTAATAACAAATAAGAACATCACCGCATATATCATAGTACCACGACAGTGTACGCTCGCTTGCGTGAATAGAGGCCTGCCTTATCGTCAATGGAAGCAGCTCCTTTTATTTTCTTATCATTTTAATTCAATCTAACACACTACTATTATAAAATATACGTATCCTAAGAAAAGTTATTAAAATTACAATATATTATTAAAAATTTATTTTCTAGGTCTAGCATTATTTTACCTCTCGGTATCATTATAAAATAATGAAGTAATTTTTCTAGACAGAAGTAATAGTGAACACCGGCCAGTAATATCATAACTAATGTTTAAACATCTTATATTTCCAATGTCCGGGTAGATGATTGTGCTTGTCACATACTTGAATGATTTGGTTTTCAGACGTTTTTAACGATGCCTTACATCCTCTTGAGTGGTGCGAGGTACAGTACCACCTTACTATGGGTTTATTTTCGCTTTTCGCCCAAGATGAGAACGTGTACCCTCCATATGATATTTGACGTTTACCTTTGTACGATAAAATGAACTTTGCTTCTGAAAAATGTGAATACAAATTATTATTATCAGGTAAACTATTATACTCATGCCTTCGCCAAACTAAATGTGTATGTATTTGGGTATTTCTACAAACTAAGGAAGAATTCGAGTCAGATTTCGGCCCGACATTTTTTATACATTCTGGTGGCGGAATTGAGTCTTATAACTAGAGTATAGTGTCTTTTAGCTTATCCTAAAGGGAACAGTCAAAATATTTAATATTTTTTTATTTATGGCCATTTAAAGAAAATCGAGCCACAGGAAACTGAGAGTGTCACCAGGAAACTGAGGAAAACAACAAAAATCAATCGAGATCAATCATTTATTTCACAATTTTTTTAAATTTGCTTCTTAACATTAATTTTTAAAAACCAATATATCTTTTATAATAACAAAAAGTAGTTTTAAACTCGGCTTAGATACTAATTCTATACCTAAAACATAAAATATTATTTATGGAGATTTCTTAATGTGTCTAACCTGTAGCGTTTTTGTACTTTTTGTTTAGTTGCTTTATTTCTTATAAATTCTTTCTTGCCTGAACACAGTCTACTATACTTGTCGTCTTCCAAAAATATTTGAACTATCTTTTTTAAGCATCTTTTATGTTTCATTGCAGCTTTTGTTTCGCTTTTCTTGACTCCACATCTTTTTATAAGTTATAACCTTGTTTTTCAACTTCCAAGCTATATTTGCATTCACAATCTGGCCCAAAAGTAATTTGTTTGCAACTATCTTCTCTTGACGAGTCTTCAGATTAGACATATTATCTGATATTTGCTTTTCCAATACATCACCAAATAAAGCCTTTTTGACGACATCTACCCGTGTGTTTGGATCTTCAGAAAGTTTGATCATTGCGGTTTTAGGCGTAAGCTCCAGTTCTTTATTATGTTTTTTCAATCTCTGGCATCTCTTTTTATATTTGCCAAGTTTTTGTTTCAATTTTACTATTAGCTCATTTTTTGTTTTATCTCCTGGTTTCTCTTATAACGCTGCTTCTGTGACTGTTCTCGTGCTGATTTTAATCTTGGATTTGGTTTTGGTGCTAATGTTTCAGAAACATTTATCTCAAAATTTACTTGCTGAGGTTGTTCATGATCACGGAACTCAGGACTTACAAGTTCATCATTCAAATTAGACGGAGTATTTTCTTTAACAAATTGGTTCATCATATTAGTTATTAGCTTTTTCTTTTTGTAGGATTTATCTGAGTATTCCCTTCAACTTTTGCGAGCTTGCCTTTTTTCTCGCAGCTTTTTATACTTTTGCTTTCTTTTTTCTTTTTCAGCCGCTAATCTCTGAGGGTCGTTCTTAATTTTTTCATATCTAATTTTTTCAGCGATCCTTTTCTTTTTTAATCTTTCTTCTTTGGTCTGTTTCTTTTTTAGCGCCATTTTTCCTGTGTAACAAAATATAATATTCAAAGCTCTTAAAGTGCTGTAAGATCGATTACATGTTTGTTTATTTTATACTTTTAACCCGATGTTTCGAAACAATTATAAGAATACTTTTACTCAGACCACCACCAAAACTAAATAAATGTATATAAACAAATTACGAGAGTAAGTTCAATTTATTTATTTGTAGTTTAATGTTTATGTATAAAAAAAATACTATTATTGCACAGAAACAGTATTTTTAATAAGATCTGCTCAGTATCCTGGGTACCAATTGGACAGGATCCTGAGGCCAGGTTCCTGATAATTTCTGTCTAAAATAAAATAAACACACCAATTTATAAATTTCAACAATAATAAACCTAAACTAGGCCTTTGCGCTAGCATATTACATATCAATATCATATTCATTACATTCATATTCATTACAGTCATATTCATTATTTATTTCCTAAATAAAAATCTTACCAAGATTCTGTGAACTCCACTGATTACGACACCACTTCACTCGCCGAACGCACTGGGCTCACTAAACGACGTGCTAGGTGAGAATAGATAGATTACATTCTTTGTCTCTTTAGTATGTACTATCGACTCAGCGGAACGGTAAAGACGCACGGCAAATAGTCTAGTAAATATTTGCTAATTTAACAGCGAACAGAATAGTGATATGAAATCGTGGGGACAAAATATAAACAAGATTTATTCAATATTTTTTAAGGAAATACTTATAATAATTGTTCTACCTAGCCAGGAAAAATAGTAAACTTATTAATTTGGGTTTCTTTTAAGAATCTAATGTAGAAGTAAATGTATCACGACGCATTTTGAACTAAAATTTGTATGAGAGACACTGCAGGATCCTGAGAATTCGGCTCTTTGAACAGTACTTTTGTTCAGAAAATAATTGTGAATCTTAGTTATATTTAGTGACCATCTAGAAACAATTGTAATTATTCAAAAAATATTGTATTACATTAAAAAAAAAAATTATTAACAATTTTTTTACCGTTTTTTGGCTGAGCCGGTAATAGAGATGTAATTTCAAGTAAATCATCACAAATTTTGTAAATAAATTTCAAAAAAAAAAAAAATGAAAGCGCACCTCGAATTAAAATGTTATGATTTCAATAGAATGATGGAAAAACACTGGCAATAGTCATAGTTCCATTATTTTACACAAATCCAAAGATGAAGGTAATTATTTATATGATTTTTTATGTAATAAAAAATAAAGATTATTTTGCGAACTGGAAAGCTGATTATTGTTACTTTTGGACCACCCTCTCGTTTAGTCTTGAACCCGAATCTAGCCTGATATTACTAGTTATGCAAGTGCTTAAGGTATCTTTAAAATTAATCTTGTATTCGACGGTCGAAAAAAAGCATCGTTGTGAAATTAATTTTCAGAGACATTCCTTTACAGTACAAAAAATGAATATAGCTACAAGTATAGCTACGGTAAAAAATATAAACTATAAGATTATAATCACTTATTATTTCAATATTGTACCCACACATTAACATGACTCCTCTAATATCTGTAGACCTTATTTTTCGAAATTCCTGGAGGATGATTGTGTTGATCAAACTTATGAATGATTTGGCTCTCATAAGTTTTAAGCGACGCCTTACATCCCCTTGAGTGATGCGACGTGCAGTACCATCTCACTTTGAGTTTTCTTTCAGTCATCAGCCAGGGCGAGTATGTGTACCCTCCGAGTAGTATCTGACGTTTACCTCGTGACGATACAATAAATTTTACATCTGAAAAAATAAGCATATCCATATCATATCATTACTCGTTAATGTTTTTCTAGAATACCAGCAAACATAATCAACTCGGATCATCTGATGTCTCTTGTCGCCCAAAGACATCTCTAGCGCTGGAGGAGGCAACGATGCTTTGGTAGCTTAATTAAGATTATTAATGATATGGAGCTAGGAAAAAAAGGAGGATATGATGATGGTTTTGATTTTCCGCTCTCTCACTCTCTGTAGATAATGCAATGGCAGAAGCAACTTCATGTGGTACTACCCCTGTGAAGCCAATTGCCTACAATTAGGCGCTACCATACATATATACATATTCATCTTTACAATAATAATTAGTTTCAATACACATGCAAATTGATGGATATTAAACAAAATGTCGTTATTTTTTTTACCATAGAGTTAGTAATTTTTACTTGAAATTCTAAGACTAATTGTAAGTAAAATTAAATATATTTTTTGAATCTCTATCATATCTCTTCCTTCACATTCGTTCGGCAGGAAATCTTTATTAAAACGAAAATTGCTGAAGTATAAAATTAACAGATAAATTAGCTAGTGTAGCGTTTTATTGTTTTAACACGACACAGACAAATATGAGAAACAGTGTAACTATGATTATATTAATGTATTTTTTAGGAGAGATTGAATACGTACATCAACATATTAAGTTAGTAAACAAAATTAAAAATTTAAATTTTAATTATCAAGGACATATTAATATTAAAAAATTATAACAAACAATTTAAAAACAAGTTAAACAAAAAATCATAAAAAACGAAATTAATGACACTTTCAAACTATGTAAGCAATAATCGTCACTTAATATGTAAGTTGTTGACTTTGACAGTTATGGTAATCTACTTATTCAATTGTATCATGATGAGGCTATAATAACACCATAATGACCAATACTCTTTACAACAAAATTAAATTAATAGAATACCAAAACTCTCAAAATCATTTCATTTCGATATCGACATATACACAATGAGAGACAATATCATTATGATATCAATGATCGACCATACACCACGATTTCAATAACATACTTGTGACCCTTCGAGACGTGACTCAACTTGTTGAGCTTCACTTGTTACACTTTATTTGTTGCCGAGTAAATTTACATGGCTTTATTATTGACTAGCCCGTGGCGCAGTTGGCAGTGGCCCTGTTTTCTGCTCGAGGGTTGTGGATTCGATTCCCGCCCCGAGTCTAGGTGTAATATGTATTTATTTATATATGTATTATTTATATGTATATTTATATATAAAAAAATGTATATCAGTCAACTGTTACCTAAAACACAGGCAAGCCTTAAGCCTTTAAGTTGCCTACCTTAGGAGCAGACCACCGTGTGTGTATGTTAAACATATTTATTTATTTATATACTATGATTAGAAATTTTATAAAGCTATACGGTAAATAGTCACATAATACATGGTTAAGACATTCTTAAAACAAGTGACTAGATTATATGGACTGGTTAATTGGAAATTGTGAGCGTCTAAGATACTAGATAAAATTAAACGTGTATGTAAGCGTTTTAAAACTATGAGATAAAAATAAAAATATAGATTTAAAGTTTGAGATCATTTTAAAGTACAAAATTCTTCTATGGAATATTTATGAAATATTTCCTTTTGGTCTTGTAACGATAAGTTATAAACTTAACGCTTACATATTTTAATACATAATTTATCAGTGTTTAGTTTTCGTAAGCTTTGTTTTTTTTTGGTTACAGAAAATTATATAATAATAAATTTTACAAATTATAACATCTTATTCAAAAACTATTTTATTTGTAATTTCTTCTAATGTTTCAGTCGAAGGGAAAGAGGCGGACAGGAGTTTATTATCTAATTATTATAATTTTTAACATGAATTTAATTCTACGCCATAATTAGGTGACTTATATCTAAATTAGCAAGAATGTCTATGACTAGACAATACAGCATTGTAAAGTCGATATCTCCTGAGGATGCTCCGGTGTCGGAGCGAAACGTGCGTCGAGAGTAGTGTTAGAGTCTTGTGTGGTGGTGCATGTGAATGGTGGTGGTATTGCTTGCTTGGGAACTTGGCTTTCTTGCTTGGTTGGGAAAGTGAGCGGTGCTTAGCTTTTAATTACATGTTTGACCATACAGATTCTGCTGTTGGCGGATTATAGCAAAATAATTTTAACCTTTTCTTGCTAATCATGAACTTCCGCAAAGTAACGCCTGATTCTATCCAATATTTATATCTAAATATTAGTTCCTATCATATAGTAACTGATAAGTGAATTTTAAAAATCTTTAGTCTTATTTGCTTCGACATAACTATGACATGCTCCTTGCATGCAATTCTTAAAAAAGTTGTAATCGCCAAAAAAAGATCTGCTGCTTTTATAATGAAAATTACAAACATCGATTTATACAATATTAAAAAATATATATATATCGCTTATCCATTGTACGAATTTTGTCCATAGATTAAATATAAATCTATGAATATATGAAATTAAATGAAGTTCTACTATACTGACCGACTTTTTTCGTGTACACACGCAAGGACGCATATTATTGAACTGACATTTTATCTCATCTTATTTTACTTAATTATAACTTTCTTTTTCTATACTTTTTTACTTTTTTTTTGAAACTACTATACTGTCACAGATACATAACACATAACTGATACTTATATTTATTACTACTGAGTATATGTTCAAAAGTTTATAAATAACAATAGCCTACGTTTATATTTAATTCGAAACATTAAATTCGGATTTAATACACGATATTAATGAAATACCAACTTGAAACTTAATATCCACATGCAATTTTTTCTGCACCTTTTTTTTTCTTCCCTTCTTTACATATTTAATATGTATTAAATAAAAATATGCGGATTGGAAATTTAGCTACTTCTCCTATCTCTGTACCCCAAGACAGTTTTAATAGTGCGACTTGTCAGTCCAAGTGTATGTAAAAGCATGATTTTGCAAACTCTTATAGTCGTCTCATCTGCGACAGGCAAGAAATATCTATAAGTATACACCCTTTGAGAGTCTTCAATATTCTCTGTAGTAAATCGCCTTTTCTTGATACGCTTCACGAATTTGCTGACGAAGTTTCGTTGTGCTGTAAGATCTTCGAGTTGAAAGAACTCGTCGTATAGGCGCGCTCTAATTTCTTCTGACACCTTGGTGTTACATTTCATTCGACATTTTTTGCATGGCTCCTTTAGTTTCAAATTTGCTTTAATGATTTCGTACGACCACTGATCTGAACGTTTCTTGCCTTGTTTCCGTTGACTCGATGTACTCGCTGCTAAAAGTATATAACATTTTTAGTTGCGTTCTTAGACCTGATATGGTCTTGATTCTGTACGAAATTTATGACACGGAGTCTCGAATGCAAGAAGATAATATCGAGAGCACCATTCTGTAAAAGTTGAAACACGTGTCTTATGTTTTTCAAGGCTTACTGTATCAGCCTGTAAACAACCCACTGCTGAGCGAATGCCTCTTCTCCATATAGAAGAAGGGTCAAGAAGAAGAAGCCGGAAGTTTCAAGTCTTATGAGACTTGAATATCTTAATGAACCAGGGACAAATATTTTCTAAAGATATCTTACAAAATATAAGTAGACACAGTTGTGCAATGTTTGCCATTAAGCCAAATGAATGAATGAATGAATACCGTGTAGTGTTTTGACATTTTGATATGTCAAATGATAATGTCAAATTAATCCCTGTTTGTAGAACCCAATACGCCCAAAATCGATTCGTGACAAGAGCTTGTAATGCACACAACAAATATTATTATAATATTGATATATTTGGTAGTAAATTGAATATTTATAGATCTTTGGTAAGAAAAGTAACTCATAATTAAAACTGTTCTTAAATAGCTCGTAAAGTTTTAAACCTAATTGTTACCCTTAATGAATGTTTTTTTTTTCTCTTCTCTATTTGTGAAATCTTTTGTCATGTTTTTGGTATTGCTTTATATAAATATTTTTAAACGCACACAAATTGTGTTATAACTAGTAGTGAAAACTTTTAGGCTTGTGCAATAATTTCAAATTTTGTTGTTATATGTAATAATATAAGCTGTATGTTTTCCTTAAATAAAGAAAAAAATAAAAAAAATAATACAAGTATCTTGTACGTTGTTCTAAGTGAGCGACAAAACGACGCGAAACGATGCGAGCGATGTTACATAGCGTTGTTTTTCGTCGCTCTCCTAGAACGACACGACTCGTCTTCAAAGACATCAGAAGAATATCATATTTTTTTAACACATCACATATAAAACCTTTTATTACAAATATGTCAAACACATTAAATATTATGGATCTTTTGTCTTCGACAATAAAAAAAAGTATATAAATTTACTTATTTACATTCTTGTTCGAACTTTAGTTGTATCATACTCCTAATACCTAATGAAACAGTGGCCATATGAACTGCTACTAATATAATAGACTGCATGAAACAAGTAAAACAATTTTGTAATAGTTTAATATGAGATTTAAAAAAAATAATTTAGGTTATTTAAAGAATTGTTTTAGTACTACCTGTACTAGTACACCAAGTGTAAACATAGTAAAAAAAAAAGATCAAAATTGCATTAAAATACAGTATTTTAGTGATATTAAAGAAAAAACCTCGTCTCTGTTGCAGCACATAAGCAATAATAGGTACATTTAATATATATTTTCATTTTTCTAAATTACTAGCACTCGCTATTCAGCAAAAAATACAAAATAGCTATTACTTTAACATTTAATAAACTTCGTCTGACCCCAAAAATGTGGTAATGTTTTAGAAATAAATCTTGTAAATAATTGTGGGACCAAAAACGTTCCTTTTTATACCTTCATAATAAAAACGCTTTTATATTTTGTAATAATATTTATATTACTAGTTAACAGTTGAACTATACTTTCTATAAAGATTATTAAACAATAAAAATTATTTTTATTTCACTTAACCCAATAAATAAATAAAAACACGTTAAATTTAATAATACATTATTTTTAACAATGAGGTACTCGTGGCCATACGAGAAAGTAAAAAAAAAATTAATAAATTCAAATTGGGACTCCACATTATATTCAATAAACTAATAAGTGTCAGTTTGTTTCCGTTGATAGTTTGAAAACCGGTAACTGAACTAAAAGATTCAAACGTGATAAATTCTTAGATACCCGTATTTACAAAGTAATATATTAATTTATTAATATTTCCTAAAATTAGCATAACTATGACAAGTTTTTTGTTTTTATATTCACAGCTAATTAACCATAATAACTTATATACAGAATGAATTTATAACTACATATATAATTTATTATTATTAAACTTAATTATTAAAATCACATTAGCTTCGAAATTACTAGAATAATTTGTAACATTTGTTTCACTTGACCAGAGATAATAAATCTGTCATTTATAACATTTTTATGTCATTTTTTGACAATTATGCGTGTAATTTGACAACAAGGTCGGCGGGACTATAGAGAAGCAATACGAATTTGGCTCGTACGCACATTCCATTCCCATCCTTTGAGTACTATGGTGCCTCGCACACAAAGCACAACTCCACCAAACACAGAATAAGGCCCGGACTCGACCAAAGCGGAGACGAGACGAGCGGAGCGGAGACGAGACGAGCGGAGCGGAGATGTGTTTTAAACAACCAATAGAATTTCGTTATTCACACATCTCGTCACGAATTCTTTTGGTTCACGAAATTCTATTGGTTTTTCAACCAATTTTTGAAGGCTCATGATTGTGCTCCGTATTCGCCATGACAACTACATTATCTATAGTAAAAAGAACTGCTTTACATCCTTTGGTATGGTGGGTAGAACAAAACCATTTCTTCTTACCAATGGGTCCATCTTTAGGATTGGGGGTTTTTCTTGTCGAAAATTTGAACCCATACATTTTGATCTGTTGATTTCCTCGTGATGATATTGTAAATTCCGCTGTCGATATTAAAAGTATATTAATTTTGATATAAAAAATTGAATAAAAAATTATTATTCGTAAGACTTTTTAAAAAAAGGCATATTTATACGATAATCGTATGAAGAAAAAGTAATTAATAAATAAAGTCAAAAATAAATTAATTAATTAATATTTTTAATTAAAAAACCTAATAATCTAACAATAAAAAATATTTTAATTAATATAAAATAAATCATACGAATAAACAAATAATCGTATGAATAGATAATTCCTTATAAATTACACGCATACAAAGTCACAAGTAAGAACGAATAATTATTTATTTATTTTTGTTAATATTATTTATAACGTTAAATCTTATCGGCCAAAACCAGATTAAAAACTAGAATAAACTTGTTAGATCTATGATAAACCAATTTATACTAAATACTCGTATGTCTTTTTTCTATTTCTAAGTCACTTTTAATCTTTGAAAAAACACAACACACATGCCAATGACCAAGACACAAAACCATAACAAACATATTGACATAAGACCTATATAATATATTGTTAGGTGCGGGGACTATGATCGCTAGGCCATTTCGCTGTGACCACATAGTTAAATTATATTATGAATAATTTCTTCAATTTCTGAGGTGCGCTATGATTGTGGATATTATTCGCCAAAATCACAGTATCTTCGATGGTAATGAGCATGGCTGAGCATCCTTTCGCGTGATGAGTGGAACAGAACCATCTCTTCTTCATACAGGGGTCCTCGGTAGTAGTTGCCCTCGTGGAAAACGTGTAGCCATTTAACATAATCTGTTGATTACCTCTTCTTGATAAGGTGAATACAGCATCTATACGTAAAATTAGTTGAATAATTTGTTTTTTGTAAGGAAATAGAGTATGGCAGACCTTCCGCCTTATGTTGTAGAGTACCAGAGAAGATGCAAATTAATTTTTGGATAAGCTGCGTGGTAGTTGAGTATGATACAAGTGTAACGGATGCTTGTATATAAGAGATATTTAAGAAAAAAAAGCGTGTTAAATTTTTTTATTTTTTATTTTTAAAATCTTTTACATTACGATATTCCGTCTGAAAGTAAACATTCATAAACTTATTATAAATTACACAAATACAAAATCTAGTCTACTCTACCTCTTCTAAGTCAGTTTAATCTTTGAAAAGTATTATTTGATCTAAACCTTTTAAATATTTTTCAAAGCGATTTTTTCTAGTCTTATAATTCTAATATTTGTCATTTTTCAATCTAGTAAGACCATATATAACGCTAAAATTTTTCAACTCATGCTGTAATGATGATATTGAGCAGAGATTATAATAATACATAACTATAATTTGGATTGGAATTATTTGGAACACACAACGATAATCGTAATATGTAATCGTAATGATATCGATATATAGTAATTCGAGCTGTGCTGACTGTTCTGCAGATGACTTAAAGAGGGTCGCCGGAGGCTGTTGGATGGAGGCTGCTTTGAACCGGTCGCTCTGGAGGTCGACGTTCAGCAGTGGACATCAAATGCCTGATATGATGATGATGATGATGATGACCGTTCTGGTATGGTAGGGCGACTAGGTGTGTATATGTGTATTCTACAATGCATTTATCTTACGTTTAACAATAACTGAACGTAAAATAGACCTAAGGGCTTATTTCACCGGTTTAATGATAAATCTATCTAACGTATTACGGTATTTAATAGATGAAAGTATATGATATATTTTTCACTTCAAACTCCTCTTTATCTTTCAGATATTTTTATTCGTAACCTGTGATAATATAGTTGTAGTTTATTAGTTCCGGTGAAATAGGTCCTACGAGCCTGTTTTACCTTCTGCTGATAAGCTTATGAGCAAATTATTTTTTATGTGATTTTGAAAAATTCTGTGGTGGGCTATGATTATGTGTGTTTCTCGCCATGATAACAATATTATCGATGGTGAGCAGCGTTGCCGGGCAGCGCTTAGAGTGATGGCTGGCACAGAACCATTTCTTTTTCATATTTTTGTCGTTGTTGGTTGTTATCCGTGTAGAGAAGTTGAAGCCATTTAACTTAATCTGTTGGTTACCTCTTCTTGATACGGTGAATACAGCATCTGTATAAGAAATTTGTCAAATATTAGTTTAATCAAATAAGGGGACGTTCAAGTATTACGTAACGCAATTTTTGAAGGTTTATGACATAAGCCGATATCGAAGCCGCGACCGCTAGCGCCAGAACTGTGCTATGACCACTGCGTTCACACACGACGGGTTTTATTAATGTTATTATACAATGAAATATGCTCGAAAACGATGTAAAAATTTTTAATTGTTAAATTTAGTTTAAAGCGACTTGTTTTAACTATTAAAATATGACTTTGAGTGAATCTTGAAATAATTAGAACAAGTTCCGATCTAAATGATGCCTTACGCCATCTTGGGGTACCTACACAGCTTGCAAGTCTATTAACTCAGTCATAAAATTATACGTATACAGTATTCATAAAAATATAAAATTATGTATTTAGATAAACTTTGTCATTTAATGGTGGCGGTTCGCGCGGCGATCGCGACAGGTGACAGAGACAGGAGACCGCGACAAGTGTCTCGGTATCTTCTGCATGTACTGTGGGTCGAGACCGAGATTGTGTACCAAATTGTGTTGTACTGTGTCATTTATTTATACTGTGTGCTTTATGCTTTCAGCTATGTTTTAACAAAAATTGTCCTTTAATTTTTCGTCTCTGTTGGAGTCAAGTCGTGCATTGTATATCGGAGGGTACTGATCTGCCTGATTTGTTCAATAAGTTTTTCGCACTTTTTGTGAGAAAACGCAGTCATTTTTTTGGGTTTCTTACCCAAAGAGTAAAACGGGACCCTATTACTAAGACTCCGCTGTCCGTCCAACTGTCACCAGGCTGTATCTCATGAACCGTTATAGACAGTTGAAATTTTCACAGATGATGTATTTCTATTGCCGCTATAACAACATATACTAAAAAAAATAGAATAAAAAAATATTTGAAAGCTGCTCCCATACAACAAATGTGACCGGCAACAGGTAGGTAGACGCTTGAAATATTCATAGAATATTTATTTATATATTTATTTTATAAAATAAATAATTAAATTAAAATAAATCTCTTTTATGTCGATGTTTCACATCTGCCAGCCGTCCCGCGACGGCTCATTTTGTTTTTGTATGTTTTGTTGTTGGACTCTGATACCGTACGCAAAATAAATAAATAGTAAAAACTTTATTTTACTTAAAAATTGTTACAAGGCTAGTTACAAAATATCTTAATTAGTGGAATCATTAATATTATTATAATTGTCTGAAAGGTTAATTGACTTCTTATCCTATTTGGGTTATTTTAATAACCTGTGCTTAGGATAAAATGCGTAATTGAAGTCACAGTCTTGTTTATGTTTCCCAAGTTATTATATATTATATTCTTCTTTCGCAAATTATACAGAAGTAGAAATTATTAATAAAATATTATAAAAACCTAATTGTAAACAACCCTCATATAGAATTGCGGGTAAAAGTTAGTAATAACTTGTAAAAAAAAAAATTAAGAATATATTTTTTAACAATATTGCACTATAAAATTACAATTATATATTTTAATACAATTAAAATATTATTAGGTCATCTGGAATACTTTTGAGTGTTGAATAAATAAACACCTCGAAGTCAACTGCCCCTAGTAGGTTGAGAATCCTGTGTCGAAGGTCCGGACACACACACAAAACATGCACAAATACCAAAACTACGAGAATTTGTATCACCTCTAGAAAAATTTTATAAGTCAGGATCAATAGGCAGCTGGTACCGATGAATAAGACGATATACTTGTGCATGTTCTCTGAATTTTCCGTAAAGTATGCAGGTTTTGGATGTATTTGTTTTACAGCGCAGCTCAATATTAACTTTAAACACTACTGAACCATCTCAGCTCTCTTTTACTTCAAGTATAAAAAGCCTATGCCCAGCGAGATATGCTAGAGTCTACTACTACTAACTATTTGCGTCGCAATATTGTAACGCGCAATCTACACACAACTAGATTTTTTTTAAATTCATAAAATAAGTAAACGCTTTATAATCAACTAGCGGCCCGCCCCGGCTTCACACGGGTATTTAGCTAAAATTTCAAAAAATATAAAATTATATGTTTTATCACGTACACCTGAGTCGATACTGGAAAATATTTCATAATAGACGTATTGAGTTGTCAAACATAAATATTTTAGCCCGCGACTTTGCCCGCTCTAGGCGGGTCGAAAATGGTTCTAATAGGATTTTTATTTGTTTTTTTTTTTTACGTTATTAATTTTGTTATAACATATAAATTATTATGTTAAAATATTTGAATACTTATAAAATATAACAATATTTATTATAGAGTAGGGATTTAAAGTTTAAATAAACATTAAAAAAAAAAAAAATTTGTTATATTTTATGAAAACAAAGCTCGGCCCAAAGACCAAAGTCTGGAGAGAGTTACACGGGGTATTATTTTTTTACAATGAAATCGAAATACCTACGACACCTTCCGTAGTATTTCTTTATAAACAATAACATAAATATAACAATAAATCTTTTGTTTTTCTTTCGGGGTGCTAGAATCACCAGGCTACTCTGTAATATGCCACATACAACTGACTGTGAGAGAAGCAGCTTTCGCTTAAGTATACTCCCGCTACAGTAAGAGTTTGACCTTAAGCTTTGTTTATGGTAATTGTGTATGGTATAGTTCCCGGAAATCACCATTTCCTGTTTTAAGCAACAGGTCTGAGAACTGTCCGGCAGTAACATTTCCCCTTAGATGGACTCTCATATTTATGGTAATCCGTCACTGCAGGCCACAAATGCTCCTGTACTTTAGTGTATTGTATCAGCCTGTAAATAACCCACTGCTGAGCGAAGGCCTTTTTTCCATATAGAAGAAGGGTTGGAGCTTAATCCACCACGCCGCTCCACTACGGTTGGCAAATAATATCCCTTTTTTTATTATTTTTAATTTTTTTTAACGATGGGAAATGCATTTACGCATCCTGCCGCCCGCAGGCGACGGGTATGTGGGACTTGCTGGCTGCGAAGCCAGAATACCCACTAAAACCCATCGACCGTCTGCGCCATAGTGAGGAGCCACGGGATCACTCGCGCATACAACCGTGACGCCCCGACGATTGGCCCGGCGGCCCCTCCGTATGTGATTGGGGCCGCTCGACTGGTCCACTCTACTAATTCAGAGAAGTACTAGAAGCAGCTCCACCACCGAAATCTCCGCGCCCTCTCGGCGCCACTCCGTCACCAGCCGCACCTCCCGTGCCAACACTCTCACCGCACTTTCGCACCCCGCCCACCACTGGACCTCAGCTACCCCAGACGGCGAAACCCCTGAGTTGGGCCCGCACATCAGCTGGTCCAGGGGCCCAGTGGCTTGTGCGCCTCCGCGCCCAACCACTGCACTTTCGCGCCCACAGATGACCGAACCCGCCCGATCCTGCCACCGAATGGGGGGAAAATTTTGCTCCCCATTTATCGACGCCCTCCCGGCACCACGCCCTCGCCAACTGCACCTCCCGTGCCCACACTCTTACCGCGCTTTCGCGCCCCGCCCACCACTGGACGCCCAGCTACCCCAGACGGCGAACCGCCGCTGATGGGTCCACACATCGGCTGGTCCAGGGGTCCCATATTGGCTTGTGCACCTCCGCGCCCAAACTACCGCGCTTTCGCGCCACTGAATGGAGGGGGAGAGCGAGTCATCCCCCTCCTGTGCTTTCGCGCCCGCCGCTGCTGGTTTTGGTCCGCGGGGGCGGATAATATCCATACCATAAGTAACAATTATTATAAGACATCCATGATAACAAACGGGACCGACGGCTTTACGTGCTCTCCGGGGCACGTTTTGGAAACCCACTATACACCCAGATATACACCCAGACCTGAAACAAATATTGGCACATATACAAATATGTGCTCCGAGCGGGAATCGAACACACGACCACCGAGGCGAGGCGTTGAGGCGACTACTCGCACCACCAGAACGTTCATCAATGCATCGTTCGTTTTATCGTAGTTATAATTACACCACAAGTCAATACGATTTTGTCTCTTACAATTAGATTTCAATAAGCCCGCAAGTAATTATTTTTTAAATTTTAATTGACTCGGCACAGTTTGGTGGTGGTTGGTGAACCTGCTTTCTGCTCCAGGATCGGGGGTACGATTTCCGCCTCGAGTCTGGGTGTAATATGTATTTTTTATATATGTATTATTTATATGTATATTAAAAAAAAAATGTGTGCCAGTCGGCTGTTACCTAAAACACAGGCATTAAGTTGCCTACCTTAGGAACAGACGATCGTATGTGTATGTCAAACATATATTTATATTTAATAATAGTCCAAGACAGCTTTTATCTTCCCCTTCTTAGTTTTAGTGTAAGATAAAGTTAAATAGGTACATGATTTATAATGTTTTCTGATCTTGTTCCAACATTAGTCCGTGAAGCAAATCTGTACTAATTGGGGTGTTAATGCCGTATAATTCAAAAATGTTTCCAAGTTCACTTCGGTGTCTTCTATATCTGTATTATTGTGAACTACAGATTCCTTGCTGATGAGTCATTTAGTTTAAAACCCTTGACTTAACACAACACCAACATTGAAGTAAAAAATATTATATAAGACACTATTTTACAATAAAGCGATCACACGATGTATTTACAACTTAATTTTGTTACGTTTATTATAAAGTCTTGCCTGTTCCACCAGGAGCACTCAAAAAAATATATTACCTACACCTGCGTCAATACTGGAAAATATTATATAATAGACGGATTGAGTTGTCAAATATGTGTCAAAATAAAATGTAATTTAAAAAAAGCACTAAGGAGTATTTATATCAACAAAAAAAAAATTCTTCCACCTTTTAACCCCTTTAGGGGATGAATTTCGATAAAATATGAGACACGTCATCAATCAATTCTGTTAAAGAATATTTATACAAAATTTGAAGTAGATTGGACCAAGGAATCACCTTGTCCCATACAAACTTTGCCTCCCTTTTTCATCCCCTTAGAGTTAGAATTTCGTAAAATCCGTTCTTAGCTGACCTCTACTCGGCAAAAGGAATATTCCTACTAAATTTCAAGTTTTTAGGTCTCATAGTTCCAGAGATATCGTGATGAGTGACTATATCTATAGAAAGCAAGCATAAATACAAGCACAAACACTTACAATACGACTAAAATACTACAAGTATTATATAAAACAAATACTGGTACGGCCTATACAAAAATTTATCATGAGAGGAGATCGAACTCGTACCTCTAGCATAACAGCCTATTTCTGTGACGACTGTGCCAGCACGGCGTCATTAAAATTACTAAAACTCAATTAATTTATGTATTCTGTTTATTCATGGTTGTGTTCATCATTATAATGGTACAAAACATCGTTTATAGTGAACGCAGCCGCCTTACATCCTTTTTTTCGTCCGCGACAGAACCAACGTGTTTTTGTAGCACCGTTCGCTATTTCTTGCGATAATTGGACAGTGTAAACGTGACGATTAAGTTCCATGTACCGGGTGCCGCGCGGTCCGTAGTAAAATGTTATCTCTGCAATCACATGGATAGTTAGAATTATTATTTTTCATGCAGGACACACGACAATTTATAATAATTGAATATTATACTGTCGGTTTTTTTTTTTTTAAAGTGTTGAGTTTCTTGCTGATTCTTCTCGGCAGAATCTACATTCTAAATTGGTGGTAGCTTCAAAAGAACTATAATTAATTAATAAAAAAATATTACGAACGTATGTAACTCTTATAATGTAAATATCTTTGTAAACTGACTAAAATTAACGATTGAACACTTGTGCATGTTCTCTGAATTTTTTCGTAAAATATGCAGGTTTTCTAACGATGTATTTCCTTTACAGCGCAGTCCAATATTATCTTTAAGCCATCTCGGCTCTCTTTTACTTCAAGTATAAGAAGCCTATGCCCAGCGAGCTATGCTAGAGTCTACTACTACTATTTGCGTCGCATTATTGACACGCGCAACCCGCACACAACTTGTTTTTTTTTTTTTTTATTCACAAAATATGTAACCGCTTCATACTCAGCAAGCACAAATACAATCAAAAACACCCACACTACGACAAATAATTGTACGGCCTATACAAAGATTTATCATGAGAGGAGATTGAATACAACCCGCTATCACAACAGCCTATTGCTGTGACTACTGTACCAGCACGTCGTCATTAATATTACTAAAATTCAATTAATATATGTATTCTGTTTATTCATGATTGTGTTCATCATTATAATAGTACAAAACATCGTTTATAGTGAACGCAGCCGCCTTACATCCTTTTGTTCGCCCGCGACAGAACCAACGTGTTTTTGTAGCACCGTTCGCTATTTCTTGCGATAATTGGACAGTGTAAACGTGACGATTAAATTCCATGTACCGGGTGCCGCGGGGTCCGTAGTAAAATGTTACATCTGCGATCACATAAATAGGTTTAAATTATAATACACTTATGCAGATACTTCAAAATATCTTGGAGCGTGGTAATATGTATAATCCTGCATGTTATTGAGAAGCGTTAGAATCAAGTAAATAAAATATATAAATGAATTGTTTTTCTTAATTTTGAATAATACAATATATTTGAATCAAAATGACAACTTTTGTTTTTATGGCAGATGAGTTAAACTATTTACACAACACATTATTTCAGATAGCCTTACCAACGACAATAACTGACGTAGATATAAATTAATATAGATAGGATTACAATCAATATATTTAAAATATTTATATATAAATTTTAATAAGATTATTTTTAGTACGTTTTACTGGTGTTATTTTACTTAATGTTCATTTGGATAAGTTAACCACTTCGAAATAGATTTTTTTCATCCCTTATTTATTTTTATACCTTACTCTTACAATTATCTAGGTTTTTTTTTTAATTACCAACTAATGACAGTAGTAGCACAATTTAATTTATTTGACGGACACTTTCATTAAGACGCGCCTCTTATTACTACACTCCTTGACATAGTAGTACCTTCTACAATATAAATAAAATAAAATAAAAGTTATAATAGAAGAATACGTTATTAAAAATAGTAGACATTCTTCAATAATCGGGTTCATGGTTGTGTATAATGTTGCTACGGACAATAATGTCATTAAACGTGTAAAGGGAGGCTTTGCATCCACGCGAATTTCTTGTCGAACAGCGCCATCTTGTTTTCGAACTACCGTCATACGGTCTCGACGTATGAGAACAGTAGAAATAACCCGCCATTTTGATAATACGATTTCCTTTTTGTCCACGTATAAATTCAAAATATTCTGTAATTAATTAAATAAAATAGTGAATTTTATAAATAACAATATGAAGGTGTTTTATTTTTGAAACTTTTTGGGATTAAGATATACATATTACATACAATTATATTTATAGTAAAAGAAATTTTTAATATTCATTAACATATAAACATTTTTAATAACACATTTGCTATATTAAAATCTATATACAAAAGTTAAACTTTCTATATTAAAAATAAAATATAAAATCTATCATTAATTGGTCATCGATAGACGCTACTTCTCTGGATTTCTTGATAAAAATACAACAATAAACTTTTTTTTAAACATTTGATTCAATTCTTTTATTTTTATTTTTATATTTATGATTATACTTATTAAAAGAAACAAGTATTACATAGGTAAATATTTAGTTATTGACATATACATTTAATAAAAATAAATAAACAAAAAATCCAACACTTCATAGCGATTCTTTAGCGACAACTTCATATAAAATATCGTGAAACTAAAACAAATATTACATAGATTTTTCGGAAATTGATGAAATCGAAGGCTGACAAGTAATGGGTATTGATTGCTGTTTCTGGCATTCGCGTTGTCTCGCTATATTAAGTACACTACATATGTACTAAACGTGTGTGCGTGACTGCAGGTATGAAAAGCACGTTCCAGCACGCGTGTACAACAATGTTGCGGCTCGTGGCCTGTGCTTACGTGGTAGAGAAAACTATCTACCTATTACGTTAGCGAAGTCGTTGAGACTGCGGAATACTCTTCAACCTAACCCCGTGAACTAGAAGCCAGTTAGGTTTTACTCCTGTACTGATATCAGGCGTGTCCTGATGTCGTGTCCGCAGGGTAAGTGCAGTATACTAAACTCAGCTTAACGGCTTTTAGGACTCTTCACATCGACTAACCGATCGGCATGATACTTTAAAAACTAAAATTGTAGGATTTCTTACGAATTCTTGCCAAACTGCTTATTGTGGTGTGCATCTATCTATATAGATTAACACTTCACGTCCAAGTATTCTTTTCCGTGGTCCAGAAACAAGCAATAAAAACACAAAAAGTCAGCATGGCCAATAAAAATACTACTATCTACTAATGAACCAGCAATCATTACCATGTCAGGAAGTGTTTAACGCTCAGCAAAATCTGTACAATGACGCGGCACCGTAATTCACTGCCTTTGGCATATATTTTTTCTAAAACAACAAACTAAAAATAAGGTAAAATATGAAACCTTGCTTAAAATACCTCACTAGTAATGTATTTTAAGAAAAAACTCGTTCATTAACAACGTTCGATAGGCCATTCTAGTTCTTATTCTTATATATTTACAATTTTTATCTTCGTATGTCAGTTGTGATTATGACAATCTCCTGCAGTCACGACGACGTCATCGATCGTATAAGCGGCTGCTTTGCAATTTTTCTTATGTTGGACACATCTCCATCTAATTTTTGTAGACTCACCTATATGCCGTATGAAATGAGTATTATAAACGTATCTCCCCAGTTTAAGCATACGAGTACCAATTTTCGAAAGAATGTACGATGCATCCCCGGTCAAACAATCTGAAAATACGATTGTATTAAAAATTCAGAATTGAGAAGCTTGTAGCTTAAAAGAAAGGCGTCCATTTTAATTAAATATTTTTAGAAGCGGTCATAGGTAAATAAAAAATAAAAAAAAAACATCAAAATTTGATAATATAAACTAATTTTATTCGTGGTTATGATGCAATTTCGACGACACAATAACATCGTCGTACGTATAGACCACTGCTTTACAATAAGATGATCTGTTTTGTGTGCAGCGCCATCTTATTTTACTGGAGTCACCTATTTTTCTTGATAAATGTGTCGAGAAAGAAAACCTACCAATTCTTAATAGCCGCGTGCCAACTCTACTCAGCAAAAATTGGACATCTGAAATTTGAAATATTTTTTTAAACATTATTTTCTTTACTTTATATAAAAAAATATATAACTCGCTCATCCATCAAATAAGGATGAAAATAATAAAATAGGATAGGAACGAATGGGGGAAGACTGCTGTCGGGCAGCAACAGCTGCGAGTTTCTACTTCTGATCTAGTTCCGATCTGCGGACGAAAAGCCTGTCTACCCAATGTATTATGTTCCACGGACGATCATCCTTTAGTAATAACGTATATAAGTCAAGTATCGAAACGAAAAAAAGACTCCAAATTAATATTCAAAATATTTATTTAACAACACAACAAAATTAAATACTTAGTGTAAGTTGATCTAAAGACTGATCTACGGTGCGTTTACATTGACTACCAAAAACTAATTATTCTTTGTAATCGTAATATCATCTTGATTCTCGTATTATTAAAACTTACAATAGTAATTTGATTATAATATTGTTAAGTCACTACCATACCTTGTAGCAATTTAGTCCTTTAAAAGGCATTGTAAATATATTAAATTATAAATAATTATTAACTAACAATAACACCACGTTAACCTAGCACCGTGCTAAGTTCGTAAGAACTTGTGTTACAGGTAGTAGGAAAGGAAATAAATTTAAGAAATTTATATAAATACATATATACAGAAATACACATCCATGACCCGGTGCAGACATCTATATTCGTCATACAAATTATCTGCACCTGGCGAGATTCGAACCCGCGACCGCTGCGTAAAGTGTCCAGTTGCCTGCCTGCCACTCGACCAGCCGGCCGTCAGATTAAAAACAAATTTAATGATTATATTATCTGAAGATTTCATATTAAGCTTTCTTTTAATATTTTTTAATATTTATATTTATAATAAATTCTCTTACAGAAAAAACTAACTAATAAAAAGCTTTTGTCAGAAAATGTGCTCAAATACGACGACTTCATCATATGTAATGGGGGAGTTCAAATACTACGTAACGCAATTTAGAGAGCAGGGTGGTCTTGTTACGATGCATTACAAGGGCGGGAGGGGGCTTCACAAAATGCGTTATGTAACATTGTTTTCTTTTTTTACTTCAATAAAAAAAACTAGGAAATTAAAATCTACTAATCTCTGAAATTTACGCGAATTTTACTCATTTAATTAAAAGAAAAAATAATTTCTTACAGAGAATAAGAAGAGACGTTGGCTTTGTGTACATTTTTTATCGTGTGTACAATGGGGACAGAATCTGTAGTGGAGTATTCTGTACTTATCAATTCTCCATAATCTGTTCTTAAGTGGCTCCAAGTAGCTGTAGTCACACCGCTGTGATAATTAATAATCCTGATAATTAATTTATAGTTGTTTTTCCCAGGGTGTGTCCTCACACACGCTGGGAACCAAAATAGTAGGCTAAACCTCAAGAAGGGGTCTAATTTACGTAGAACGGTTACTTAGTTATCGGATGACTTCAGCAATTATAAGTTCCCCCAGGTATAAGAACGGGTGAAGTGGGCTTAAGACTGCGTAACCACTTGTGTACTATAAATAAACTCCCCCGAAGATGAACCAGGCAATTCTCCTGGACTAAAAGTCCTGCAGGGATGCGGTGAAGGTGGTTGATTGAGGGTATCGAGGTACTGACTTTAGCTGAAACCCTGCGGCGACTATAAAGCCCAAAGGCGAACTTCTGTTCGCCTCTCTTCTAAGAGTGGTTGTTTCCGGAGTCGACTGATACGGGATTCTGGGTTTGGAAGCACTTGTAGTAGTAACAAAGCAGCCCTATTTAGGATAACTCTGCATTCTCTGCATAGTGGAGAGGCCTAGAAAATGTGGCACAAAAATTGTCCGTTCTACTATTACTCTAGGTACCAAATTGTGGACACCTAGACATCATCAAATGTGGTCGAAAGAAACATACAAATAGCTTACCGCCAAACGTGGCTTGACGAATCATATTACGGCTTATAAAAGAAATAAGTCATAACTTTCTGGGTCGCTATCATCGAAATCGATGGAGAGCACTATAGTGTTCTGTAGACTGTGAAATGACCTCCCTCCCGAGGTGTTCCGTGAGGGCTATAATTTGGAGGTTCCTAAGCGTCGAGTATACAGAGACCTTTTCCCTTATATCCCACAATCTAAGCAGGCTAGTCCATGGTACTATAAAATTGCATTGCCACCGAACTTTCATAATTATATCAATGTTCAACATGCGTCGGACGCAAGCCTTTGGTTCATAATGTCTTACAAATGAAAAAAAAATTACTACATAAAACTAAACACTGTAAGTTGAACAAAAGCTTCTTAAAATCTTTTTTATTAAATAGTACTAGCTGCTGCCCGCGACGTCGTCTGCGTGAACGCTATATAGCACCAAAAATACCTACGATTATACCTTTTAAAATAACATTCATTTACCCGTTTCTTCTTTACATTTCATATCTACAGAAAGTACAGTAACAGAGGGAGACTGTCTTTTGTAAAATTGACTTTCAAGAAGTGCTTATTTTTAGCCTGATTTGAATAAATGACTTTATGGTGATTCTGCGCAATTAAGTCATAAGTTGTGACTGAAACGGATGGAGAAAATAACAAATAAGGGATACAGAATAGGGTAAAAATACATATTTATAGGACTTCTCGATAAACAACATTAGTAGTTTGGCTCTCCGCAGCCAAAATGTAAACAGAGTCAGGACTGGTGACGCGGGAGCAAGCGAAGTACAGCTGCCTGTGTAAAGCAGCTCGTCCTCAGGTGGACACCCGCTACCCTCAGTGTCTGCCCCTGCGACTTATTGATGGTCATCGCGAAGCAAACACTCACGGGGAACTGTACCGCGCTTGAACTGGAACGGGAAGTTATGAGGTATGAGGGGAATGCGTGGTATAAATACTGCTTCGCCGACACCACAACCCGTAAGAATTTCCGCCTCAATGGTGTGTCTGTAGAGCGAGATGACTTTAAGGCGGGTCCCGTTACACAACTTTGGAGGAAATAGGTTCCGGAGAAGCATAAGCATTTCTTATCTTTATGATATATATGGCATGCTTAATTTTCCTCTTTCTTCGTTATTTAGCTCAAATTGCTTACAGCAATAGCGTGCCGTTTTCGAGTTTAAATTTTGTTATACATCTATTCAGTTCTTTTTGAGTTCTGTTTGTTATTACATACAGAAAAACTCGATGAATTTTATAAGACATAGATGGAGCAGCTTAAAACTTATATAAACACATTTTTTTTTAATTGTCTTGCTCATCTCTGAAACGAATTAACGATACCATTTTTATTAAAATGCACAACTCCATCTATGACTTTTAAAAACAACTATTAACCTCGCCAACATGATCAAATTTAAATTATTTATATCCAAAAAGGGTTTACACATGTAATTCGACTTGATGTTTTTGAAACCTCATAGATGGCGTGATGCTCTGCAATTGCTCTAAAATTGTCTTGATACTACTTATATTCATTTCTTATATTAGATTCATTTTTACATTCATTATGTTTATCAGCCTAAGTTACTTATATTTCGTGATTTTTATAGTGTGAAGATAGCTTATAGCATGGTTATTAACATAATAACAACATTCAAATATGCGTCGTTAGATTACACGCTGTTACAGAATGCGTTGAAGAAATAAAGGTTCACTGCTCGTTCCCCGTAGGTGATAGCGTGATAATATGTAGCCTATATTATGACCCGACTTCTTAATAATATGCGTGCCAAATTTGAAGTAAATCCATGCAGTACTTTTTGAGTTTATCCCGGACATACATACAGACAAACAGACAAACACACAAAAATTTTAAAAACTATATTTTTGGCTTCGGTATCGATTGTAGATGACACCCCAAGTATTCTTTTAAAAAAATATTCAATGTACAGTTTTGACTTTTCTACCATTTTGTTATATGTATAGATTGACCTTAAAGTTACAAATTAACAAAAAATAATCTAAAAAATGAATAAAAAATATTTATACTAATATTAATATAATAAAGCTGAAGAGTTTGTTTGTTTGTTTGAACGCGCTAATCTCAGGAACTACTGGTTCGAATTGAAAAATTCTTTTTGTGTTGGGTAGCTCATTTACTGAAGAAGGCTATAAGCTATATAACATCACGCTACGACCAATAGGGGCTGAGCAATAAGAAATGTTACAAAAACGGGGAAAATAATCTTTTTTGAGACCTTCCGTTGCGTCCTTTATTATTTTTCTTCTCTAGACATTTTTAAACTAGAGTTCCACTTTTAAAGTAAATATAACTTCACTCTTTTACTGAGAATTTTCCAAAAATAAAAAAGTTCAATAATACGTTCCCAGGAATCAAACCTGAGACCCCTTGCTCGGCAGTAACGCTTGCGACCACTTGATGAACGAGGCGGGTACCTACTCTTAGAGTAATTGTTTAAAAATATTTAAGTACGTTTTTCCCTCAAATTAACGCGGGTGAAACCGCAGGGTACAGCTAGTATTTTATAAACAGAAAATAGTAATTGCCACTTTTTGTATTTGTATACCAAGGTTCAGTTATTACAAATTGTAATACAGTTATAAATAGTCTCAGTGTATAATTATAATATGTAGTATATACATTATTTATAATAGACAGAATATATGAAAGCACACAACTCAAACCTTAGTGGTTTTTCGCTGTGCATTAAATTGTATAAATTTGTATAAAATTGTAACAATAATAATAAAGAAAGAATTAAATTATCGTTGTTCATTATTTATTAGACATCGAATTACAACCAAAAAACGTAACGTATTGTAACTTGATTTTTAAGATAAAAGGTTTATTTTATTACACCTTCATTTCACTTTTCTGTTTCTTTCTTCGTCGTCTGTTTGAATTTTCGTGATTATGATCCAATTTAGATGATATAATTACATCGTCGTACGTGTAAACAATTGCATTACAGTAAAATTTACTGTGTTGTGAACAGCGCCATCTTGTTTTACGCGATTCACCAATTTTTCGTGTGAAATGTTCCGAGAAAGAAAATCCACCAACTCTCAACAGCCGTGTACCAACTCTGCTCGGGAAAAATTCGAAATCTGAAAAAAAAAAAACATTATTTTAATATTTATATGTAATTTTCAAATTTCTATAGGTATATCTAACTACATAATTATGCAGATAATAAATAATAATTAGGTAATATTAATAAAATTGTACAAGAGTCGCCGCTTTTGTTAAATCACTTGTCAAGGAAATTTTGTAGTTTTGTCTTCAAATACTTTTCTTTTTTTTATCTTTTTTTAGTTTGTTTTTAATAGTTACCTTTTTAACTAATTCATTTAGTAAGTTTATAAATAGTATGTCTGTTTAAGTTAATATTTTATACTTTACTAGTTCTACAAACAAAACTGACGCATACCCTCGTCCCGTTCTTCCTGATTCTTGAGGTTTAAATCTTCTCTCTCTTCTTCTCCGTTCCTTCTACCGACTATAATGCGTCATGTAAATTTAGTAATACCTTTTCCTTTGATCCATCTACTTAACATTACGATAGTTCTTTGTCGAGGTCTGTTTATCATACATAGACCTGCAGGAATTACTTTATACGTATTAATTTTGGGCAATTTTTACACAAAAATAAAACTACATCGAATTTATACTACATAGTTATATTGAATTTTACTTCAATTCTTCATTTATAATGTAAGTATAATTTATGTCCTATTTAATATAATGTAAAATATATTTCTTTACCAAAAAAAAAAAAAATGCGGTATTTTGTTAAACGGAAATACCTAAACAATATTCAATGAAAAAGTAAAAAATCGTTATTTAGAAACATTTTATACAAAAAGTAATAAAATACATCTACAATTATGTGCGGACAACTTCTCTGGTGTAGAGGTGCAAATATTCGCCTTAACAATGGCTGCCGTGGGTTTGAATCTGTTTTGGGGTAGATATTTATATTTGTACTAGCGGCCCGCCCCGGCTTCGCACGGGTATTTAACTAAAATTTCAAAAAATATAAAATTATATATTTTATCACCTACACCTACGTCAATACTGGAAAATATTTTATAACAGACGGATTGGTTGTCAAACATGTGTCAAAATAAATTTTAATTTAAATCAAAATCACTATGGAGTATTTATATCAAAATAATTTTTTCCCCCCTTTTAACATCGTTAGAGGATGAATTTCGATAAAATATAAAACACGTCTTCAACCAATTCTATTAAAGAATATTTATGCGAAATTTGAAGTAGATTGGACCAAGGAATCATGTTGTCCCATACAAACTTTGCCCCCCTTTTTCACCCCCTTAGAGGTAGAATTTCGTAAAATCCGTTCTTAGCTGACCTCTACTCAGTAAAAGGAATATTCCTACCAAATTTCAAGTCTCTGCGCCTTATAGTTTCAGAGATATCGTGATGAGTCAATGTATACGTGGAAATCTCTTTTATATATATAGATAAATATTTGTTTTTGGTCTGGGTGTTCTTGTGCGTCTCCCCACGTGCGCCTCGGAGAGCAAGTAAAATCGTCGGTCCCGGGTTTTCGTAGATACTAGACAGTAATCGTTACTTGTCATAGGGAAATTATCCATACATCCACAGTATAGAAGCGTGAAGTATTAAACTCTTTTCTCTATAGAGGAGCCTCTAGCACGAGCACGTGGAACATTTACAGACCAGTTCAGTTCATATACACGGATATGTTTATTAATGTACGAGTATATTGGAAGTAGGATACAGAGATATAGGAAGAAGAATTAAACTTAATAAGTAAGTAGAGATACGATTTATTAGCGCAAGAGCAATTTTTAGTTTGCATTTCAAAAAAGGGGTTGTTTCATTTTGGGCCAGGTCTTTGTACGGTATTCCAAAAAATAGTATAAAATTATAGAAACTAAAATAAAATATGCTTTTAAGGTGTTTTACAGTAATTAAGAGGTAGTTATAAAATTAATAATTGGGTACATTTGTAGAATAGCAACTCTGGAATTGCATCGACCTACTTTTGCTGTCTATGTTTGATGACATTGCGTTATCTTAGTGTTATTTCAATTGTCTTGCTGCGTTGAAGTGTTTTTTCGTTGTTTCTTTTTGTTACTAAATATTTTTTTATCGAGCCCGGCATTTCTTTGGACTTCTCGTTTTGAAAATCTTTCAATCGACTTGCTTTTAGATACATACCAATTTTTGTGGTTATTTATTTTAAAATGTCATTACGGCGTTCGTGTATATGTCATTGTCAAAAGAGATACCAAGTTTTGCGATTTTATTTCGCAAATTAAATAGGGCCTTTTCACGAGAAATAAAGAAAAAAATATTTAGTTTTTCATAATCCTGAACATTTTAAAATACTGTACAAATACCTGGAACAGGCTCCATATAAATTTTAAACAACCCATTTACATAAATAATTAAAAAGTTCCATTGATACATTAATTCCAGCTAACAAATTAAATAGTTTATATAATAAAATAATGATATGTGATATTAACAGTTACAATCTTAAAATTGTTCGTATTATTTTTTATTAATAAATACATAAATAAACGCCTCACACTCAACGATCCCAGTAGGATGTGAAGTCTGTGTCCGGAAACACACACAATACACGAGCACATACGCCCAGAACAGGACAACCATTTGTATGGTCTATACAAATATTTGTCACGTTTGTGGTTTGATTGTTCATCGAACCCTCGACTGCTAGCGCATCAGCCAGTTATTGTGACCACTGCGCCAACGCGTTATAAAATTTTTAAAGCAATGTTTTTTTTTTTTTTACCGTTTATTATTCTTGTGGGTGTCAATGGTTGTGTTCTAAGTACGACTTACAAATTTCACTATCAATCGTATGAACTTTTGCTTTACAATTCTTAAATCTGGAACAGCGCCATATTTTTTTGACATGACTTTGAAGCATTTGTTGCGAGTGCAAGCGGAATGTGATACCTCCGAGGGATAATAATGATGTGCCTCTTCTACTCTTGATTATATGAAATCCTGGAACAAGTTTAATAGTTTACTATTTTATAAAATAAATAAGCTGTACTGATATTTATCACCTCCTCCAAAAGAAAAGCTCGTGGTGTGGACACAAATCGTGCCTGAACTGCACTGAACTGAATCAGCCTGTAAACGTCCCACTGCTGGACAAAGGGCCTCTTCTCCTTGTAGGAGAAGGATTGGAGCTTATTTCACCACGCTGCTCTAATGCGGGTTGCGGATAATTTCCCTACTATGAGTAACATTCGTTACCAGGTGTCTATGATGATAACCGGGACCGATGGCTTTACATGCTCTTCGAGGCCGAGGAGGTGGGGAGACCCACAAGAACATAAACCCAAACCGGAAACAAATATTTGCACAAATACAAATATTTGCCTTATTTGTATTTGTGCAAGTATTTGTTTCCGGTTTGGGTGTCCGGTCCGAGCGGGAATCGAACCCGCAACCGCCGGTATTGAAGCGACTACTTGCACCACCAGAACGGACGTCAGTTTCGTGCCTAGTTTTATTCGAATTCTCTAAACGGTTTCGGCGTGATATGTGTACCAAGATACAAAACGACAGAAACATATCTTCGGTGTACAAAATTTGACTTGTTACAGTTTTATTATAAGTATACCTAGATGAGTGAGTGTTAACGTTTTTTTTTTTCTTTTTGATTGAATAATATTGTTTTTTTTTTATTTATTTATTTTTACTTATATGTATTTTGTCTTGTTAATTTGTATCAACATTATTGATAAGTAAGTTTCGTAATCTCGTCCAGTTAAAACGAAAAAATTTTAACCACCGATAAGGTGTTACTTTTTCGCTATAATTTTTTTTCGCTTCCATTAAATAAAGATTAGGAGAGCATTCTCTAACATTTGTAAATAAATAAAAGTAATAGTTGTTTAAAATTATTTATTTTAATTTGAATAAAACCCAAGACTTTTGAAACATAAGTTATTTATTTTTTATTTTATTTTAACAATTTCAGGAAAACTTATAGCTAGACAGTACTCTTGGAGTAAGCACTAAAAGGCCAATTACAAGATTTCACTTTTAGGTAAGCAATAAATAACGTATAAACTTAAAGGTATTGCGCAAAAATGATTAGACCTATTATTATGCAATTGACTACACAACTTTACAAATATAGTCTTAGTAGTAAGTAATTATTATTAAGTAAAAACCTTTGTAACAGTAACAAATTTAACTAGGTTTTAACAAATATTCAATATTCAACTTATCCTAAGAATGTAAGCCAATCTTCTATAAAAAAGCTGTTAGTAAGTACGTGTTTTAGTTGTCTAGAATCTAGATGATGTTTAGAATAGGTCAACATCGTACTGCGTAGAAACGGTTTTTGCTTATAATTGGTTTTAGCTTAAGGATACCTGTCCATTGAAGCGGAGCGAGTCTGCGGAGTGGAGAAACGGAGAAATGTTAACCAATAGGATTGCAAAAAATCTCCCGTCCGCTCCAGTAGACAAGGGCTCTGCAATCCTATTGGTTAACATTTCTCAGTTTCTCCGCTCCGCCGCCTCGCCCCGCATCAATGGACAGGCACCTTTGGTATATAAAAGTTCGGAACAATCGATCGACCCATTATTTATTTAATTTATAATGCGATTATATTTCCATTTTTATAATTATTACACACAAACCGACTCTCGATTTGTCATTCAGTAAATTACACATCGTAAACTGGTTCATGATTATGATAAGATTTCATACTTATAATCGTTTCTTTGTACATAACAAGTCCAGCTTGACATCCACGATTTGTGTGTGTGGAACATCGCCATAATTTCTTTTGACATAAATCTTTTGTAGTTTTATACTTTTTCAATGAATATGTATATCCGGAATATAGTAACAATGGATTTCCGCTTCGTTTCGATTCGATGTACATAAATGATTGATCTTGTGACCCTGAAACATGCCGTATAAACTTCTTTTAATAAATGCAAAATTTTATTATTTGGTCTTAATTCACAAATGGAAACATTATCACATTTTTCACTTTTGAAAACTGTGATAATATAATCTTATATGTATCTTATAGAAATATGTTACGAAGTGCATTGACTCTATATATAGATGTTACTTAGGTATATCATTTATGATTTATTTTTAATTTAAATAATGTAATGTTTGATATACATAATCATTATGTTATAAAATATATAGAAAATTTAAGCATTTTTTTCAATTTGTTTATATCTAATATATTACAAATACATAAAATATATAGTAAGTAATCTAGGAATACGAATTATTTTTGCGTCAACTTTTTTGTTAAATAAAATAAATTAATTGCTGCAAAACGTTTATTGATAGACAAATAAAAACTACAACTAAACTTAATTTAATTTAATCCAAATATTGAGCTTGTTTGTTTTTTTATTTTTTTTTTTATATACTTAATTGAGATTTTTATCAATCATAAGAACATCAGATAAAATAAATATTTATAAAAAAAAGTTAAACATTACTTACGATAGCTCGCACTATAGCCTAATTTATTTTATTTCATTTTATGCAATAAATAAAAAATAAAAAAAAATCATAAAAATACCATTTAACATATACCTATTTCGAAAAACATTTTTTTACTTATCGTAATACTTAAAATACCATCGTTCCATTCGTACCGTACTTAAGATATCGTCGTTTTTGTAAATTTAAAACATATTTGTTAAGTTTCTTTAGGAAATATTATAAACATGAGTTTTTTAAGACCCATGACCCATGAAATTCATTCATACATTATGTTACAGATATTTTTTTTTAATTTTGATTCCAGTTTTTTTTGGTATCGGCTCGTGGTTGTGACAAATATTGAGGGAAACTATGACGTCATCAATGGTGGTTATAGAAGCTTTACATCCTCGGGCACTGTTGGTGGAGCACTGCCACCTCTTCCTGACGGCGTCGCCTGTCTTCCTGATCTTTTTAGTGTAGTATTTGTAACCCGCCATAAAAATCAGCTGATTGCCTTTCTTCGATTTTATGAATTCCGGTTTCATATCTGGAAAAAATACAATGACGATTTTTAATATCTCTGTTCTACATCAGTCCGGCGGATGACGGGTGGGCCGACCAGACGCTGAGTTTGAGTCTCTTATTCTATATACATCTTAATCTAGAGTGGGTGGACGAGGTGGGACTAAAATTACTTAGTTTTCTCATCCTACACACGTTTCGAACAAATTACGGCAAAACAATGATCACTTTTGAAGGTGCATTTTATAATTACGAGTAATTATCCTCGCATATAAAAAATGTAAACTCGTTAAACATATTTAAAAAGGAACTTGGTCCGTATATTTTTGATAATAAGTAATTAAATGAAAACAATACATTAAATTGGTTTTTATTTAAATAATTGTAAAAATGTTATAAATAAAAATAAATGAGTAATGACACATCATTTATTTTTTTCCAGTGCGATGTCGAATTTTTTCAATTACAAATTATATATCATTGTGTTCTCATGTAAGTGACGATGATATCTTTATGAGAATAACGGCGAGTTGCACGATACCGTCGCTAACTTTCCGTTAGTTAAGTTGCAATTAATCTTAAAATTAGTTGATCTTATGATTAATTTAAAGCTGTTGGAATTAATCATCCGTTAGATAGGTCTTTAATTAAACTAAATTTTTTTGTTAACTTAATCAGATGTAGGTTTCGTGCAACAGGTAATCACGATTCTTGTGATTAAATTAGTTTAATAAACACTTAAATTTAAAATTTGTTTCGTGCAACTCGGCGTAAATGTCTCTAATCCAAAAAAAAAAAAAAAAAACATCAAAAAATTCTTATTTTTAAAAATGCTTAATATATTTGTGTGGCTATTCTTAGCCTACATACAAACAAACAAGCGTTAAAGTTTTCCGCTAACGATAATTTCTTTTAGCGTTAAATTTTAAAGTCGTATTCATGTTATATTTCTAAAAGTAAAAGAAAACTGTATCATATTGAATAATTGTATTGGGACAATGTATGTGTAGAGGACATTGTATCTTTTAAAACGTTTACTAATGCGTGACTAACACATGTCTACAGTACACATGTATATGTAATACAAAAATAATTTATATATACTTCATAATATTTATACATATTTATATTTTATCGGAATTGCGATTCAACGGGGAAATGCTGCCAGTATTCTTGGCACCATTCCACGCGGACATGATTTATACCAAAACTGTCTGCATTGTAAATATGTATAATATGGTAAAAAAAAAATTATAAATACTTATCTGTAAAATGATACCAGCCTAAACGCAATTTATATAGGCTTCTTATAAAATCAATAAATGGATAAATGAATAAATATATAAATAATTGAACGAATTAATGGAATGATGAAATAATAAAGAAATGAATGAATGATTCAACCAATCTCAACGAATATGTAGAATACATTGTGCATTTGTTAATATGTTACGTATACACGACTCAATAACTCAACTGATTTTATGAAAATACACTCTTAAGATAACTTATGTTTTAAAAATTGTATGCAAATGTTGCAATTCAGCCTCAAGCATAACATAATTAGCAAATATAAATTATTATTTAACCTTTAAAAAAATATTAGAATATTTAAAATAAGATTATTCTTTAGTTATTTTTCATTCTTACAATTTTTCATTTTTTTTAAATAATACACTTAGGGACTGTTTTTTCGGCTGCTGATATAGTTTATGTCACACATAAGTTACTGATAGGTTTTATCAGCAGGAAGAAAAACATGTCCTTAGGACCTGCTTCACTTCTACTTATAAAGTACATCTGTTGGATTCACTGGTGGTGAATAAGAATTTCTGCTTTGAATTTCTGACACACAAAGTGGAGCTTGTTTTTAGAAAAGAAAAATATATCATAAATTTTTATCTATTGGATACCGTTATACGTCAGATAGGTTTATCAGCAACCGGTGGAACAGGTCCTCGGGCGGGTTGCTCATACATGTCGAATAAAGTTGTAACCGAGATCAATTTTAACCTAACTATAACCGTAACCAAGATTTGACCGAAGCTGAAGTGAAGTATAACGTTGCACAAAGCATGTTTTAACTTTCGTCAAAGATAACGGCGGTCTAATGGGTTTACTAGTCAAAAACCCGGTTCCTATATTCTGAATACGCTATGGCTATGGTTAAATGACTTATATGGCTAAAGTTTTTCTTTTGTAATTGGTACTTACTTGTCGTAACATGTGTCGTAACACATACATATTATTAACGTCAAATCAAGACGCCAGTTTAAATAAAATACTTTCGATTCAATTCAATTCTTTGTTTTACGGCTTTTAGTTGTGTCAATTAAATAATATATTTTGACTAGCTTTTAGCCCGCGACTTCGTCCGTGTAGAATTCGAAAATGGTTCTAATAGGATTTTTAATTAGTTTGATACGTTTTGTACTGTACTGTATCAGCCTGTAAACAACCAACTGCTGAGCGAAGGCCTCTTTTCCATATAGAAATATAGAAGAAGAGTTGGAGCGTAATCCACCACGCTGCTCCACTGCGGATTGGCGGATAATATATCTACCATGAGTAACGATCATTAGCAGGTATCCACAATAACAGCCGGGACCGATGGCTTTACATGCTCTCCGAGGCACGGTGGGAAAACCCACAAGGACATACACCCAGGCCGAAAACAAATATTTGCAAAAATAGAAATATCTGCCCCGAGCGGGAATCGAACCCGCGACCACCGGGATTGAGGCGAGGCGTTGAAGCGACTACTCGCACCACTACATCATAACGGTCGTCAATGATTCACGTACGCTTTAACTTCGTCCACTCGCGTTCCTTAGGGCACTACTGGTAAAGTCTGCCGGAAATCGCTTGCTAACAATACAATAACTCCTTCCACTTTGACAATTGTTATTCCTAATATCTTGTAAAGATCTATTAAAAGTTTCGAAACCCTCTTTATGAGCCATAGTACTCTCATCCCAAACAATTAATTTCGTTTTGCGTTTGTTTGGGTATATTGCAGAAAGGGGTTTCGGTTTGTATCAAATTAAAAGGAAGTTGCATTGCACATTTACACGGAGTGTGCAGTATTACCTCCTTCCAACAGCGTGGCTGCAATTCCGGACAATGAAACCGCTAAGGCGATATCACGATTGCTTCTCACTTAGAATATATCATCACTTTAATATCATATTATTTAATTTAATATTACTTTTAATAGATTTATAATAGACAGATTGTGTTATCAAACACGTTACACGTGTCAAAATAAAATGTAATTTAAATCAAAAACACTAAGGAGTATTGATATCAACTTCGATGAAAATAACTTTCTACCCCATTGTAATCTGTTAGGGAATGAATTTCGATAAAATACGAAACATGTCTTCAATCAATTCTGTTAAAGAATATTTATGCAAAATTTGAAGTAGATTGGACCAAGGAATCACGTTGTCCCATACAAGCTTTGCCCCCGTTTTTCACCCTCTTAGGTCTACGATCAGCGGTTTAGGCTGTGCGTTGATCCGTCAGTCAGTCATTGAATAATTCAGGACAAAGCATTTTATATGTATAGATAGATAGATAGATATATGTATATATACATGTGTTGTAAACAGTTGCTTAGCAACGATATTGTTAATGTCAATGATTAAAAAAAATGTTAGACAATGATTGTGAAATAATTTTGTAAAATTAAATTTTCTAATTTTACTCCCATATAAACATATCCACCCTTAGAGCTCTTAGCCTATCATTCAATCAGTAATTTTTATTAACATTTATAAAGTAATTAACAAAATCTCATATATAATTTTGAAATTTAACTTTAAATGTTGATTTTAACCGAACATATTACATCTGTTACGACAACGGTTAAAGTTATAGTTATAAAAGAACCAACCATAACTCGTGCAACAATTTCAGATATTTTTGATTGTCAAATTAATTAAAACCTAACCTAAAATAATTATAACTACGCGTAGAGAAACCCACCCTAGTACATAGCGATACTATATCTTATCTATCTAGCATGCATGTTATATCTTATCTATCTGTAAATTTTATCTGTATTAAAGATTATATAACGGGTTTATGATTATGTACAGCTTTAACCTTAACAACCGAATCATCGAGTGTAATTAGGTTAGCGCAACAGCCTCGGTTAGTGTGAGTTGAACATTGCCATCTTTTCTGCAGAGATTTTCCGATGTACTTCCAAGTTTTCATAGAGTATTTGTATCCGGATAGTAAAATTAAGGTGTTTCCTTTCTGCGACCATACAAACTGTGGTTCCTCTGCAAAAAAAAAAAAATGTATTAGTAATTAATTGACATGAATGGGCAGAAGTTAAAATTTTTGTTTGTCACTTTAGATTTAAAATAGTTTCTTGATAAATGTTAATTTATAATATATCATGTATATTTTTATCGAAGACTTGAGCGTTAAAATAAGACAATTAAAACTAAATAAAATAAGCATATATTTTATATTTATAATAAAAAACATATATTTTTTTAAACATTAAAATTGTATAATACTTCGTAACAATTAGGGGAGTGTCGATAAATTGCCACATTTATAATGAATACTGAATACAACTAAAAATTGCGTATTGGAACGAAAACATTAAACGTTATATTTCCCTTGTAGAATATTATACAATTAATTGTAATGTAAAGCACTTTCACCACGATGTCTGGCGGTTTTATGTAGTAAACGCAAGTAAATTAGCTCGTCAAAGTAAAACTTAAAAAAGAAACGGGAAAGGCAAAGGCAAAGGAGGCACTAATCGGCAATTTAACTTTTTTATTAACGTTTTTTATTTTCTTATGTATTTTTTCTAACTCTTTAGAAACTTCTTCATTATTTAATTCTTTGTTTTCTATTTTGTTTCTGTTTCCTCCATTTTTGTCGCTGCAGTTCCCGTTCCGCTTCATTAAGATCATTTACTTTTCTATATTTTCTTTTTGTTTGCTCCAAATTTTTTTTTTTAGTTCTTTAAGTTTTTCAGGATTACTATTTTTTAATTTTTGAAGATATCTTCTCTGTCTTTCAGCTCCTGTCAAAGGCTTGCCTGAAAAAAACTAATGAAATATTTTAAAGTACTAATTTATGCTTTTAAATACATAATATAGGTATATCGTAACTGGCGATCGGTCATGATTTTAGTTAGCTTAGTTCAAAGAATTTAGTCTTATTTATATAACGTATGACAAACGTACGTATGACAAAATACAAAGAAAAATAGGAAATACTCTATTTTCAGTTACATCAAAATCGGTTAAACAGTTCCCGAGATTAAAAAGACACCGTGCATATATTGCGAATTTTTGAGGCGATATACCAATGTGTATAGATCCTAAAGTCATTTCGTTTGTATGACGTCACACAGCGTCATCCAAAAGAAGCAAATTTTCTGTGACAGAACCAATATTTACAAATAGGTTATAAATTCGAAAGATTTTCACAAATACAAAATTTTTATTATTTTATAAATTTATTGAGTTATGAGATATATCATAAAGAATGAATAATAAAAAACATTTTTCCTGAAATATTATGTCATACAACTTGAACTTTTTTTTACAAAGAAATTCACTGTTTAATAACAAAGAAATTATTGCCAGATAAATAAGATGGCTGACTCTTCAATTTTTTAAGTTGGTATAGTAATAAAAGTTTTGTCTCACTTTAAAAAAATATGGATACGTTTGTAATGGTGTTTATAACCTCTAAATTTTTGTCATAAAAAGGACACATACACGGAAAGGAAAACTGAGACAAGTGTTCCTCTGGAATTTTTTTCAAGAAATTAATCCTTAACGATGACATAAAGACAAAGTATTTTAGAGAGGAAAGCATTAACTCGTAAAGAAAATCTATGCAAAAATTCTATAATTTTTCAGTATATTTAAAAGATGCTTGATTTTGTTTGTAACGTGACATGGGTAGGACGTATTTGTATGACTGAAAAATGGACTTTAAAAAAAAATTTACTTTTTATTAATTCTAAATAAAATTGCCAATGAAAATACTTTAAAAAAAAATAACTCTGAAGAAAAAATAATTATTAAAATAACCATTCCCTGAAACACTTTTTTGAGACATTTTATTGCCGTAGACACCAATTTTGTACCATATGTACCTACAACTTTTATGCAATTGACTCTCAATCATTCTCATTTCTATACAATATTTAAGGAATTTAATAGAAAAAATCTACGACACATAACATCGTCTAATGTTATGAGAGAGTCATTGCAAGATCGATGTTGTGAGAATGAAAAGCGCCATCTTTTCTTTATAAAATTAGTTATTTTTATGACACTTTGTACAGTGTACTTATATACAGCCATCAATATTAGTCGTCTCCCGCGTGTTGAAGTAATGACGTTAGATTTATTATCTGTAAAAAAAAAAACAGTTTTTTATTGCAACTCGCTTATGTTTTGTGATATTAAAAATAAAAAGACAGTTTGAGTTTATAATGTATATTTTTTTATTAGATTGAAAAGTAGTTTACTGTAAAATACGTATGGCCTATTCGATACTGTACCTTTTCAGCTACGATTTTTTTTTTCGTAATTCTTGTAATAATTTTAAAGTAGTAAAAGCTGGATTTTTATCATTTTTATTTTTCAATTATTCCGCTACGGTTATAATTCTTAGACATTTCTGATGTGAAACTGTTATTTTTTCATCAATTAACTTTGTTTCTAATTCCTTTAAGATTCATTTGTACAAGAATTTAAATAAGGTAATCAACATTCAGCAAGTAACGCAACAATGATTATAGCTTTCCACATATTATTAAGTATGACAAATGAATTCGTTGATCTGAAAATTTTCATTGTACCATTGCTGGAAAAAATCTATCCTCCCATAGAGACGAGTTAGCTCAACTCGTCTCTATGTATTTGTTACTGTATTTTCGTCAAACACTTAACCATTTTGTCTACCATAACCACACATCCTCTCTCTCCCAGAATAGTCGGTATGAAATACGTCAAGGCGTCATTGAGCCAGAAGACTGAATTATCTATACAAATAATAAATCTGTTAAAACCTCCGTTTTATTAATACACTATATATCATCAAGAATAAATTTCAATAGCGCGTTTTTTTTTGTATCAGCGCCATCTCTTATCGTGTTTTTCTCTGTTCACGTATCACGTAAAAAGTACAAAACTAATGTAAATAACTTTAATACATAAAAATTAAAAATAACTCACAGTTTAATTTAGTTTTTGTTTCATTGTAATTAAATTTAAAAATAAATATTTAAGAAAATAGAAATAGGTACCTACGCCGCCAACGCCATCTGGTCTAAGGAATCTTAAAAACTCACAAAACTTATTTTTGAGTTATTATTTTGCTAAACTTAAAAGTTTACTAAATATGTCGGATAGGAATAGAAATCGTTTTAATATTTTAGATAAACATCATTTTCAATTAATATAGGTACTATTATGTTAAATGTCACTAAATATAAAAACGATATTCTACTATTATACGATAGATGGCGCATGTAGGTGATAAAAAATATAAATTTATAATTTTTAAAATTTTAGTTAAATACCCGTGCGAAGCCGGGGCGGGCCGCTAGTTTTTCTTAAAGAACATATATCGTCGAAAATGTAAGGAATACTGACTGGTCCGTTGGCGCAGTTAGCAGTGACCATGCTTTCCGTGCCATGGTCGTGGGTTCGATTCCCGCCCCTAGTCTAAGTGTAATATTTTTATATTGGTTATATATATTTACCAAAAAATTGTGTTCTTAAAGTAAACTTAATGCCTTCTTTACCTAAAACAGAGGCATTAATTTGCCCACCTTAGGAACAGACGACCGCGTGTGTATGTTAAGTATATTTATTTATTTAATGTATTCATTAATTAGTTTTATATACACAACATTTTTTAATTTGTAAATTAAGAAAATATGATCATTATTTTGGTAGATACACATTACTTAACTCGAAGTCGCAAGTACCTGAAAAAAGAAAACACATTTGAAATAATTATTATATACCGATTTACTAAATTATAAATGAGACTAACGTGGTGCCATTACAATTGTATAAAACAATATATTAAAATATATATATTAATGTACACACGAAAAATTAATTACATAACGTCTTCAAGATACAGTTTATTATCATAAGGAGTGCATAACGAATAATTTCAAATGAAACTTATCTATATACATTGGAAATTAGAAAATTTAATGAACAATGTTATAAACTAAAAAAAAATAAAAAAATAAAATTAATAAAAGCTTTAAATAATTCTACCTATTTGTATATTTAATATATATCATAATAATACTGAGTTCAGTAACTTTTAAACTAAATATTTGTACAGGTAATATTGAGAATAGAAATTGAGCAGAGTAACTAATAAATTAAATATCCGTACAATTTTTTTATGATTTTTTTTATTATTATTATTAAAGCTATTACCCGCAACTTCGTTTGTGACACATATAGTACAGACTTAAATCGTGCCATGTTTCATTGAAATCCATTTGGTCGTTTCGATGTTATACGCGGCCAAGATACAGTCATACAGACAAAAACAATGCAGTTTTGGCTTGAGTTTCGATTACAGAATACCCTCCAAATATTTTTTTTTTTATAATGTCTCCAGTGTACAGAATTGGTCCTATAACAGTTTTATTATATTGATTGACATTAAAATAAGTTCACTATCACAAGTGTTAAGATTTTTTTTTTATTGTTAGTGATTGTGTTTATTATTGAGTAGAACAATATCATCATCAACAGTAAAAAGAGAGGCTTTACACCCTAAACTGTGATGTGTGGAGCAACGCCAGCGAATTTTTAAACGATTATCCTTAGCTGTGTATCTTCTTGAGAAACTGTATCCCTCTACGAGTATGATAGGATTGCCTCGTAACGATGTCCGGATTGTATATGGCAATATACCTAAAAATAAATCGTTATAGTTAATACCCTGGAATTATTACATAAAGAAAAAATAATAAGGGTAAAAAATTTAAAAGTTATATAACTATAAATAGCACTCTCATTTGTTTAGTAAGAATAAATAGATTGCGATAAATTTTTATTTACCAACTGAAAAATGCCAAAGGTTAAAAAAAATTGACTCACAAATTTTGCAAATATGTACATATATTGAAGAAGAATAATTAACTATTTTCTAATAATTTAAATGTAACCTGTATGTTATTTTGAACAATGTTGGTTTAAAATGTATCTGTATAACTGATACTAAGCTCTGTTTTATTAAAATAATATTCAATAAGGTAGATGTAAATCAACGTCTAAAAAGTCTATAATAAATGTACGTATTCACAACCATTACTAGTTGTATGAAAAGATGTGCTAGATAGAACTCTGAAGTGTTCTTTTTATTAGATTTTCATACAAAAATATTCTCCGTCCATGTGACTTCGACAAAACGTTCTTTACTGACTTTGCACAACTAAAGCCATTGAAATTAAAGACTTTCTTTTTTGTTATTTTCTTTTGTAAGATTATTTTAGTTCTTACTTTACTTAAATAATAATAAAACTAATAAATAAATAGCTTAACAAGTATGCTTAATTAAAAAAATCAAAAAACCCGACTGCGTAAAATACTCCTATTATAAACTAAAAAGAATAAATCAATTTACTAGCTTTCATTTGATACCCATATTGCTACAGTAAGTAAGAAAAAAAAATTAAACTCTCCCCCCTCATTCCGCTATCTGCAGGCGCCATTTTGAAAATTTATATATCCTATGTCACTACTACAATTTAGACAAATCCAACGACACCTCATATGTCAAAAACCGTCCAGCCGTTTGGGCTGTAGGGCGTGCCAAAGAAATGGACATACATACATACATACATACATACATACATACATACATACATACATACATACATACATACATACATACATACATACACTCGAAAAACATAACCCTCCTTCTGTCGCAGTCGGGTAAATACATTCCGAATTAACAATATTTTCACAGTTAGGTATTGTTTGCTAAACTGCGAGCGTATAAATTTTATCCACTTGGGGTTTCTTTACTCTCTAAAAGCCGTATTCTCTAAATATCAGTGAATTTCAATAACAAGTTAGCGAATACTCACTTATAAACATACACATATTCAAAGATCAAATCAGTGGACTGTGATATTCACATATTCATACATTGAATAGTCACTAATTCTTACTTGAATAGTCACTTAAAATTAGTGAAATTCCACTGATTCATGCTTTTAGAGTAGAATAGTCTGGCTTATTTTTAGCCACACAAAGTTATATTTAACCACTATGGGTTAAAAACTTATGAGTTGCGCGGGATATTTTTTTGTAGGCGTTTCGTTCATTGGTGGGTGTGGGTGTACATTGTTTAGGAAGATTATCCGTTCACCGGCTGTGTGCAAATACGCTCTGCACTTCATGCTGTCATGGGAGCAACACCTCCATCTAAATTTCGCGGTAGAGCCCTTTTTTTTCCTGCATTTATTCTCCTTCGTAAATCGATATCCTTCGATTTTAATTATTGGGTATCCTCGAAGCGACATTGATATTTCGTATGGAGGTATAACTGAAAACAAGTGATGTTCTATTTAGCACCTTACCTTACCTTCGCTTTATAGATAGATTTCTGACACACACACCCACACATAAATATACATATATACATATATATATATATATATATATATATATATATATATATATATATATATATATATACATATACATATACGAATCCTAGTATTATAGTGTATAGTTATAGTAAGTATATATGTATATAATTAGTTTCTATGCGTGGACTTTAGAATAAATAGAATAATTAAAGAGTTTAATAAAAAATTATATTCTCGCCACGTTTCTCTGAATGAGACCATTAAAAGAGTTCTTGCCAACATCGACGTTCCTGCTCTTATTGAGCCTACTGGAATTAATCGCGGTGATGGCAAGAGACCTGATTGTTTAACATTAATTCCCTGGGAAAGGGGAAGGGCATTTTTGTGGGACGCAACCTGCGTTGATACATTAGCTCCGTCTCATGTAAGAAGACAGCTTTAAGATCGGGAGTCACTGTGGAGAAAGCTGAAATGACTAAACGGCACAAATATTCTTCACTTATCCCAAGTTACGTTTTTGTGCCGTTTGCAGTCAAAACACTTGGACCTCGTAGTAGATTGATCCCACGTCTCATAGCCTCAACTGGTGACAAGAGAGCTGGTGCATTTTTGGCCAGAGAATTGGAATTGCGATTCAACGGAGAAATACTGCCAGTATTCTTGGCATCATTTTACGCGGACATGATTTATACCAAAACTGTCTGTAAATAATTAGTTTAAGTTTTACATTCTAAATATGTATAGTATTGTAAAATTTTAAAGTAAATCATCATTAATAATAAAAATTAAAAAATTAAAAATTAAAAAAAAAATGAAAAAAAAAGGTTTTTTTCAAATCGATCTTTTCAATCTGTATTTTATAAAAAGCACCTTTAAAAAACAACAGTCATATTAATTCAGTTTTTTTTTTTTTTTTTAATCACTGCTCATGGTGATTTACCATGTTACAGTATTTTGCCACTAATACCTACGTAACTGTTTATGTTGAATATTTTTATACGTTTCACACTCAACATACCCCAGTAGATTGTAAATCCTGTCGGGTGTCCTGAAATACGACATAGACATAAACGACCACCACAAACAAATGTGTGATCAATAGAAAAAATTGACATGAGCTGGGTATGAACCGATAACTACCAGCGCAACAGCTAATAAACCGTAACCGCTGCGCCAAATTAGCATTAAAGTATTAATGAACCTAAATTATTATATAAGTATATCTAAAGGGTTTTTTTATAGGGACGCTCGATAAATTTAAGATAACCGGGTCGACTTTGGATGAAGCAGCGCCTTCTACATCAAAGAAACGCAAGATCGTCGGAAAATATTGTTTGCCTTTCTGTCAATGGCGACCGATATCGGACGATGATAATAAATTATTCGTAGCTTAGAACCAATGGTATGAATCTCACAAACATGTTGTTCCAATAGAATGGCGCCACTTGGCATACTGCACGGGGAATATTAAATTTACTGCATGAGAAGTTCGAAGGCTTCGTCATCTCGCGTGAAGGTGACATCAACTGGCCACCGAGTTCCTGTGATCTAAGACCGCTCGATTACTTTCTGTGATGCTACGTGAAATCTCAAGTCTTTGCTGACAAACGACAAACAATTGCTCCCTTGAAGGCCAAGATAACTAGCGTTTTTCATGAGATTTAGCCCCGACACCTTCAGCGGAGTCGCGGCGGCCATTGGTCTAAAATGCTATTCCATACTATAAAATAAATAAAAAATATGGTAATATCACTTATTTCAAAGTTCGAGTGCTCTTAATTGATAACGCTGCAGATACATAATAATACAAAATTATGATTTTAGTTTTTTTTTTTCAATAATCACAGTTTTTTGTGAAGTCGAATATGTTTTTTAAAGTTTAACAAACGTCTATACATACATACTCGTACAATGTATGTAATGGTAAATGCGAAATGCGGTAGACCCACATAGAGGTGATAAATGGATGTTTATTTTAAAATTTTTAAAAAATATTATCATGTTGATTAATAGCGAAGTAAGTAATTTTCGATTTCGGAGCAAATGAATAGAGAAATAATTTCGAATTGAATTGATTAAGGTTTATTTTAGTAAAAAGCTTACTTTCGAAACAAGGATATTAACAATCGCAAACATTACATTATGGTATTAAAAAAAAAAGCTTATTATGTACAGTCGTCATTAATTATACAAGAACAATAAGAACTTACAATTTATTTAGTACATATAAGTTATACGTACTTGCATTACTTTAATGTTATATTTGATGTGTTTCCTCATATAAGTGAATATGTATGATAATTTGACTGACCCGTTGGCGCAGTTTGTTGTGACCCTGTTTTCAGCTCCAAGGGTTGTGGATTCGATTCCCGCCCCGAGTCTGGGTGTAATATATGTTTATTTATATATTATATATGTATAATTTATATGTAGGTATATTTATTTTTAAAAAATGTATATCAGTCGGCTGTTACCTACAACAAAGGCATTAATTTGCATACCTTAGGAACAGACGACCTTGTGTGTGTGTTAAAAAAATATATTATTCTTAATTAGAAATATGAGTAAATGTTTCTACTTAGAGACGCGTCGCTTTAACTTTCTTAAATTTTGTTCCAAATTATCTTGTATGGGTTTTCTATCTAGGTACTACTTCAAAATATTCTATAATGAAAATTTTATTTTATCGTTCTACTTCTCTTCCAAAAATTTTGGATTCCGTGTGTTTTGTTTAATTTTATTTCATCTTTTGGCATAAATATTTCTTTGTTCTGTGAAATCCAATAGTTAAACTTTGATTAATAAGAAATTTTACGTAGATCGATATTGAAAATATTTTGATTTTTTTGTTACATACAATGTAAGCTTAAAGGACAACTTCTAAGTCAAGTTTTGTAAAATTTTTCCGATTATAACGTAATTCAACTGACTGGGTCGTTTGCAGTTCCTTCACAGTGATCTGAGGTAATAGATCTATCCACTGAACAGTCATTGGACAAGGCCATATGAACTGCACGCTCGCCTATAGAAAGTGTGTTGAGGAACATTGTTTTACAAACAAGCACATTACGGGGTATTTCACGACCAGGATCAGTAAACGGTAAAAAGTATTTGTTATACTTCTTACGTTTAGATTCGAAATTTATGGTACTAGAAGTATCTTGAGATACGTATTTGGGATTATATACTTTAACAAATTTAGTTATAAAATCACACTGTTTCGTATAGTCATCAAGCTTCCAAAATTCATTAAATATATGCTCACGTTGCTGAGAAGTGAACATTTGAAAGCATTTAAGACGACATGTTGAACACGGAATTTTAAGCGTTTTGCCTTCTCTGTGAAAACCACATTTCTTGGTCGGATATGTCTTACCCAAACTTTTAACGTGTTTTTGTCTAGTTCTGCATTTTTGAGTAGTTTTTGTTCTAACAGATGAACTATGGTAATTACTAAGCTGAGACGACGAAGTGCTCGACGTATTTTCTTCGATATCTAATGTTCTGCTTGCGGGCGACCGGAGAGGTGATACGCATATATATAAAAGAGATGGGTTGCTATCAGTTTCATACGGAGCTTCAGATTTTATTGTCCCACAAAATCCTTCCTTGGACCCAAAAGTCTCCATAGAAGATGGTCGGATTATGTCTTGACTTGGTCTAGTACTGTTTAAATCGGTTAATGGTATTTGTACCGTCGTACTGGAATTTGATTCAACCTCATTATTAGCGCTTCTGGTCACGGTTTCTTCAAACATTGAATCGTACAAATTCCAGTCACTCTCCACTTTAATTCTTACAGGTGATTCTGCAAAAAACATACACAAAATTATTACATTAGTAAAAACTTTTACTACAAGATGAAACACACACAAATACACACACACACACACACACACTTATATATATATACATATACATTAATGTAGTAGTTGTAGAAAACAGGTAGGTACCATAAACGAAATCATAAGTGAAAAACATAAAGCAGTGGTCATTTACAACTCATTGTCTAAGTAACTTTACAATGGACACATTTTACGTATCATACCTAGTTAAGAGTTGAAAATAATGCGACTCGGTCATTGACACAATGGTCAACAGAAGTCGACAAATTTCAAAGAATTCTTTCTTAGATTGGCGTTCGTCGCTAGGGATATGCAATGTTTTAATACCGCAATTTGTATTAATCCGGATTAAGTAGTTAAAGCTAGAAGAGCTCGGTGAGGAGCTTGATTAATTCGTGATTCTAACAAATGCATTGAGGCTCTGCGTAATTTTTGACTTCGGAGAAAATGACTAGACAAATAATTACGACTTGAATTTATTAAGATTTATTTTAATAAAAAGCTTACTTTCGAAACAAGGATATTAACAATCGTAAACATTACATTATGGTATTTAAAAAAAAGCTTATTATGTACAGTCGTCATTAATTATACAAGAACAATAAGAACTTACAATTTATTTAGTACATATAAATTATACGTACTTGCATTAATTTAATGTGTTTCCTCATATAAGTGAATATTATTCTTAATAAGAAATACGGGTAAATGTTTCTACAATTTAATAATAGTTTTTAAAACGTAAATAATTGAATCAAAACTATTGATGGCGTCGCCTTCTATAGGCCTCTTGGATATCGTTAGTGGCGCGGCATTGTGGCAAATTTAGGCAACACACGGGTGTTTGAGTGCGATCAGATGTTGGTGGTTTACGTTATTTAATAAGTATAAAACGTTAAAAAGTGCTCTCAAAAAAGAAAAAAAATGGGTGGTAGGAAAGTACTGTTTTGTTGTGGAGTATACAAAAGAATTATAAAAGTAATGGACGATACTAAGCTAATATTAAAATTCAAAAAGCCTTAATTAGCTCATTTGTAAAAATTTGTAAGTATATTGCTAGCATTGAATATTAACTTTTCTATAATTTATAATACAATCCATATACAATGATAAAATGTTGCTTTTGTTTTTATTTAATTTATAAAATCAAACTTTAATTAACAATAAGAAATAACCTTGTTTCTAGCTACTAAAATTATTGTTTAATTCTTAAATTTTTCAAGTCGATGACCTTATGGTCAGTCGGTAATTTTTTTTTCTGAATGCGAAATTGATTGCTTTAATATGAGAAACAAAAATAATGCTATTAAAGAACAATACCAGTTGAATATGTAAATTCAAAATGTAATTTTAAAATAAATGTGACTGTAGGTATGGATAGTAATTTTGATAGTTTACATTATATTTAATAATTCTATTTTCTTTTTAAAGTATAAATTTAAATAATTTTGTTATATGTCTAAATGTCTAATAAACATTGAAAAAATATATAATGTCTTTAATTTCTATATTGAATAAATTAATTGAAATCATTGTTTCTTTCCATCAGTTTTTGATTTATATCAAAGTTATTGAGCTATAAGTTTATATAATTTTAAATATGGTAATAATAATTTGATAAATTTTTTGAAAATTATTTGTTTATTGCTTTGTTACATAACATGCCACGAAGTAATTAAATTCAGTACATTAAAAGCAAGCATTTGTTTCAAATTTATTGAGTTTGGGATTCTTAGTATCATCAATGTTATTTGAATAAAGAGATTAATATAATTGTAGATTTTTATAAATAAGGTTTTGACTATTATACTTTAAGTATATATTATATTACACACACAACTTTTATTACTTTGATAATAGACGATAAAATCAAAAACTTTATCTCAACAATGAAAAAACTTTAATACAAATTAATAATAATATTCAATAATCATATTTCAGAGGAACAAAAAAAATCAACAATTTATAAATTGTATTTATAATATTATATTTTATACTGTTTTTCTGTGAATTATAAATGTTTATTTTTTATTGTTTAAATGTAGGTATAGCTTACCTAATTATCTATCATATATATATATATATATATATATATATATATATATATATATATATATATATTAATCTACTGCTTAATATATATATATATATATATATATATATATATATATATATATATATCTGGTTTGTGGTCGTACTTTTCCTCCTCCTAACTTTGCGCAGAGGCAATATCGTAACCAATGAGGTTTATCCGAGGTGCGATTATTGCTAGTTGAAAACTTTCCTCCTCCTGAACATGGTGGGTTTTGAATAGTTTGTGCCCTATAATTTTTAATTAATTAAACATCCTGTTATTATTAATCCGACAATCTTACAATCAATGAAAAATACGCGGTACAAATTACATACCTACAATTAATTTAATAGAATATTTAATGGTTCATGTATTTAAATAGTATTGTAAAAGTCTGCATAAAGATTCTGGAATCCACACTAAATAATAGCTTGGCTCGAAATATCGATTAAATATTTTTTTATTGTTTTAAAATAAACAATCGTCTAAAACGTTCGGTGATTTTTATGTTAATCATATTATGTTCACTTGTATGAGAAAAAGAACCTCGAGTTGCCGCCGTTACCTGACAGTTGTCGTTACCGTAGCTTCTTAGCCATATCCAAGAGGCCTGTTGAGCAACGTCATACGGCTGCACGCCTAGTTTTATAGTGTAACAAATATGATGCTTCAAACGTTAAGCATCACCTTTGAATTAATAATCACCTCAGTGTCAATTCATTATTCAACTGTTACAAACTACACTAATGTCGGTCCGACATTCAAGCGTGTACTGCCAGTGTTTTATGAAGTCTGTGACCTTTCCCATTGCATTTATTCATGCAGATTACATTAAAATACTCGTATAATATTTATTTTGATATATGGAGATAAGTAGACGTCGCTTTAACTTTCTTCAATTTTCCAAGTTCCAAGTATCTTGTATGAGTTTTCTATCTAGGTACTAGATCAAAATATTCTATAATGAAAATTTTACTTTATCGTTCTACTTCTCTTCCAAAAATTTTGGATTTTGTATGGTTTTTTTGTTTTTAATTTCGTCTTCTGGCATAAATCTTTCTTTGTTCAGTGAAATCCAATAGTTAAATTTTGATTAATAAGAAATTTTGCGTCGAGATTGATATTAAAAATATTTTGACTTTGTTGTTATATACAATGTAAGCTTAAAGGACAACTTCTAATCGAGTTTTCCAGATTTTTTCCGCATATAGCTTGATTTTACTGGTTGGGTCGTTTGCAGAGTTCCTCCACAGTGATCTGGAGAAATAAATTTATCTACTAAACTGTACTTGGACAAGACCGCATAAACTTTACGCTCGCCTATAGAAAGTGTGTTGAGGAACATTCTTTTACACACAAGCACATTACGGGATATCTCACGACCTGGATAAGTAAACGGCAAATAGTATTTGATATTCTTCTTACGTTTAGATTCGAAATTTATGGTACGAGAAGTATCTTGAGATACGTATTTGAAATTATATACTATAACATATTTAGTTATAAAATCACACTGTTTCGTATAGTCAAGCTTCCAAAATTCATTAAAAATATGCTCACGTTGCTGAGAAGTGAATTTCTGAAAGCATTTAAGACGACATGTTGAACACGGAACTTTAAGCATTTTGCCTTTTCCGTGAACACCAGATATCTTAGTCGGATATGTCTTGCGCAAACTTTTAACGTGTTTTTGACTAGTTCTGCATTTTTGAGTAATTGTTGTACTAGTAGATGAACTATGGCAATTAATAAGCTGAGACGACGAAGTGCTCGGCGTATTTTCTTCGTTTTCTAATGTTCTGCTTGCGGGCGACCGGAGAGGCGATACGTATATATTAAAAAGAGATGGGTTGCTATCAGTTTCATACGGAGCTTCAGATTTTATTATTCCACAAAATTCTTCCTTAGGCACAAAGGTCTCCATAGAAGATGGTCGGATTATATCTTGACTTGGTCTTGTACTGTTTAAATCGTTTAATGGTATTTGTACCGTCGTACTGGAAATTGATTCAACTTCATTATTAGCGCTTCTGGTCACGGTTTCTTCAAACATTGAATCGTACAAATTCCAGTCACTCTCCACTTTAATTCTTACAGGTGATTCTACAAAAAACATAAACAAAATTATTACTACAAGATGAAACACACATACACACACACGCCCACACACACACACACACACACACACACACACACACACACACACACACACGCCCACACACACACACACACACACACACACACACACACACACACACACACACACACACACATATACATATACATTAATGTAGTAGTTGTAGAAAACAGGTATACATAAACGAAATCATAAGTGAAAAACATAAAGCAGTGGTCATTTACAACTCATTTTCTAAGAAACTTTAAAATCGACACATTTTACGTAGCACACCTAGTTTGGAGCTGACAATAATGCGACTCGGTCACTGACATAATGGTCAACAGAAGCCGACAAATTCCAAAGAATTCTTTCTTAGATTGGCGTTTGTCGCCAAGGATATGCAATGTTTTAATACCGCAATTAGTATTAATCCGGATTAAGTAGTTAAAGCTAGAAGAGCTCGGTGAGAAGCTTCATTAATTCGTGATTCCAACAAATGCATTGAGGCTCTCATATTCGATTTCGGATTCGGATGTGTAATTTTTGATTTCGGTGAAAATGACTAGACAAATAATTACGACTTAAATTAAGATTTATTTTAATAAAAAGTTTACTTTCCAAACAAGGATATTACATTACATTACAGTATTTAAAAAAAAGCTTATTGTGTACAGTTGTCATTAATGATACAATAACAATAAGAATCTACAATTTAAATAATACATGTAAGTTATAGATACTTCCATTAATTTAATGTTATATTTGATGTGTTTCCTTATATGATTGAATATTATTCTTAATGAGAAATACGAGTAAATGTGTCTACAATTTAATAATAGTTATTAAAACGGAAATAATTGAATCAAAACTATTGATGTCGTCGCCTTCTATTGAACAACGTCATACGGCTACACGCCTAGTTTTATAGTTGAACAAATATGATGCTTCAAACGTTAAGCATCACGTTTGAATTAAAAATCACCTCAGTGTCAATACATTATTCAACTGTCACAAACTCAGTCATATGTCCTGCGTGAGAGCCAGCTCTACTAAGCCCTCACATTTTGTCGTTTATATAATCTTGTACTGAATAATATGCTTTGGTTATTAAAGACTTATTAATATGAACTTAAAATTACGGAACTGAATCAGCTTGTAAGCGTTCCACTTCTGGGCAAAGGCTTTTTTTTCATGCAGCAGAAAGCCTGGAGCTTAATCCACCACATGGCTCTAATGTGGGTTGGCGGATAATTTATCTACGACGAGTAACAATAGCTATCAAGTGTCTATGATAACAATCGAGACCGACGGCCTTATGTGCTCTCAGGGGCGCGGTGGGGAAACCTACAAGAAAATATAGCCAGACTATTTGTATAAATACACATACTTGCTTCGAATGGTAATCGAACGCGTGACCTCCGGCGTTCAGGCAATTATTTGCATAACTACACCAGAACGGTTGTCAACTTTAAATTAATTCGTTGGCAATTGTAAAATCGTTCGTAGGATTTTATCATATATGCGAATATCTTAAGCCCACCATTCACTAGACGCACCGATCCGCGCATCTATCCGTGGACAAATCCGTCGTCGTCCACACACTACCGCCGGGACGCCGGGGAACCGGTCGCCGAAATACATTCACACGCAGATTTGTCTGCGGACTTATCGCCAGCGACAAATCCGGCGGATGGGTGCGCCTGTGAATGGTGGCCCTTAGCCTAGAAAGGAAATGTTTACTCTGCGAAGTCATTTAGGGTTACAATTTTATCATTCCTTCTCATGTTCGTACCATGTTTGCTTCAAATTTTTTTCAAGTAATCGGTACTTTTGTAGATATACATAATATTATTGAAAATATGATGTTATGCAATTGAAAGTATGTCTACCTGATTAAAAACACCCCGAAGGGAGACTTGATATATAAGAAAGGGAACAAATCTTTTTGCAGGAGAAAAACATTTTCAATATATGAAGCGTTACCGCGTAGTAACAAACCGTAAGACATGACGCAGTGGAAGCAGCTAAAATATACCAATCGAGCAGTATCAACATCGGTCAATAAAGGAAATATTCTAAGCGCGAATTCTTCGTGGCTGAACCAGAAGTGAATCCAGTCATGGGTGACAAAAGGGAATTCCACTGAAATTTTTAATCTAAATTTATCACTAAAAACGAAGACGAAGAAGAAGACTTTGTTCCTTATAAAATGTTTATCTTGTATCAGATAAACATTTACCCAATAACTAAACTATGATTCAAAAATGACATTCAACCTGTTAGCCGATCGACTAGATATACTGTTCAACGTTGTGTACCACCACTCAACTAATCGACCTTTTGCCGTTTAATTAAATGACGTTGTTCAATATGAGTACTAGGCGTCCATTTGAACGGCTATTTCAACTTATTAACAGCGACATTCATAATATTAAGGTTCTCTTAAGGGATTATGATTATGATTATTATTAATGAAGACAATCTCATCATTTACGGTATAAAGAGCGGCATTACATCCTAAGCTGTTATGTGTGGAGCAACGCCAACGAACTTTTAAGCGATTGAGTGAAGCTGTATATCGTCTTGAGAACCGGTATCCTTCTATGAATATGATAGGATTGCCTCGTAACGATGTCCGGATTGTGTACGGTGGAATACCTAAAAGAAATAATGCGTTTTTATTAATTTCGTTAACACACTATATTTCTTATAAAAAGTAAAAAAGAATAATGCTAAAAACAATTAATTTTCTCAAAAGAAAATTTTCCGTCTATTTTTTTCAAAATTATATAGACATAGTGATAAGTTATTTATTTGTCAATTAAATTATAACAATATTATAAAATTTATATACAATCTAAAATTATAAGGGTATAACGTATGCCAAATACTTCTTCAAAAAAAAAAAAAATGTTTAATTATCTATTTTGATTAAAAAATTCTTTGAATAAATTTTTCATAAAATAAAGATAATGTGAAATTTCATTTTTTTTTAATTTTATGAAACTTATACGTACATACTAGAAGTATAAGCTTTCGAAAGTTAGTTTTAGAAGTATTCGATTTATAAAAAGAATATTATATGAGATTTTAGTATATAAACTAATTTTGTTACGTAATATATAAGTAAATTAGTTCCGTATTTAAAGTATTTTTAATATCAATAAAAAATAAAAATATACTAACACAGATCGAACCCAATTTAACATCAGCAGATACACTTTATTTGGGAAAAAAAGTCATTAATATTTTTTACATAATGTATATTGAAAAAAAATTAACAATGCAATGTATTTGTCTATGTACAATTAATAAATATAATTATCACAAACACTACCCTTGGCCGCTATATTCTGTTTCAAATTCTAAAGTCTCGTGAGCGTTATGCGAATAAATTTTGTAACATCAATGTTTTAGAAATCTAAATGAAGCACACTCAACAAGCATTCAAAGTCTCCGAAAAAGAAGACAACATTTAATGCGATTCGTGGATGAATTATTTCAACAAGAATTTTCTATAATTTCTTCTTTTTTATCAAACTTCTTTTAATTACTCATTTAAAAAACAAATTTGTAAAAAATTGATGTTATCGATTTGAAAATTATTCTTTTGATTTTATCTACTATTTGTTTCAATTATTTATAATAGCTATTGGAGTAAGCACAACTTTGCTCAGCGGATGTTTTTTACATTTTATACACTTTTAACTACAAGTATTTCGCTTTTTTGAAATTTTTCTTTCTTTCTTTTATGTCGTGATTATGTTCGTTTTTAACGTTAACAATAACATCATCAATCGTATATAATACAGCTTTGCATCCGAAGCAATAATTGGTGGAACAGACCCATCTCTTCTTAATACCCTTGCCTTTGTAGTCCTTTTTGTATGAGAAAGTATATCCTCCGAGACTGACCATGGTGTTACCTCGCATAGATTTCACAAACACAGCTGCAAGTATGACAAAATAATTTAGAATTACGTCGATTGTAATAACATAGTATATTATTAATAATTAAAAATTAAAAAATACTAGTATATGACTATAAGTTTTGTATACAAAGATTTACTTTATTTTTACAAATACAATTTATTTTATTTATTTATGATTGAAATTCTAATCGATTGCTATAAACAACTGTTTTGAAATGTCACCAGCAGCCTGTAGAGTAAGCCCTATTTTTTTAGTGCTCCTTATTATAAAATGTGTATATTTTATTATTAATTTAAGCGGATTAAAAAAAGTAAACTATATCAGATATTTAGTTACAAACTTGATTTGAAAATAAAGCAACGACTTTTATTTAAGTACTCTCTAAAATTATCTTAATCTTAAGAATTATTTACTAATATTTCAAATCTAGATACATTTACACATGTAGAGAAAAGAAGAGCTGGAAAGATTAGATCAGATTAAAGATCTTAAATTATACTTTCATATAGGTTCCCAAAATTAGATATAATATTATCGTTATGATTTTCAGATAAATTTATATTATTTATTTTTCCATTCATAAAACAATATTTTTTACAACAATATTACACATATTTAATACCTAATGGAAAACTTAAAAACTATTCCTAACCGGAGATCTACAGAAATTCGAAAACTATCGTTATCTTAAAATTCATAGAATTAGCTACATGTGTTTTAAAATTTTCCATAACCTTCGTTACACTCTATAGTCGGATCGCGGAGCAGGAAGAATTTTGTACATTGATCTTTTACTACCTGTCTCTGTCACTCCCGCATTCGTCCATATATATATATATATATATATATATATATATATATATATATATATATATATATATATATATATATATATATATATATATATATATATATATATATATATATTGCGTCTTGCTCGTACGTACATTGTACGTACAAGGTCAATGTACAAAATTCTTCCTGCTCCGCGATCCCACTATAGATATAATCACTAACATAAACATTGAATGTTATATTTAGCAGTTGTGGGGAATTTTATATAAGTACGTACGTAGTCGTATAAACAGTCGGCTGTGTTATAGAAAGAGAATTGAGAAACATTGTTTTACAAACCAGCACATTGTGAGTAATATCGAAATCTTGCTTAGTTAATGGTAAAAAGTATTTGAATGTCTTTTTACGTCTAGTTTTATAATTTGGGGTGATATAACTACAATTAAATAAATAAATAAATATTAACCAACAATCACACCACGTTAACCTAGCCCTGTGCTAAATTCGTAAGAACTTGTGTTACAAGTACTAGGAACGGAAATAAATTTAAGAAATTTATATAAATACATATATACATAAATACACATCCATGACCCGGTGCAGACATCTATATTCGTCATACAAATTATCTGCACCTGGCGGGATTCGAACCCGCGACCGCTGCGTAAAGTGTCCAGTTGCCTGACCACTCGACCAGCCAGCCGGCCGTCAATAAGTACGTATCATTTACTTCAACATATTTAGTTATAAAATCACACTGTTTCGTATAGTCATCAAGCTTCCAAAATTCATTAAATATATGCTCAGAATATCGTATAAACAGCCTCCTGTGTTATAGAAAGAGTATTGAGAAACATTGTTTTACAAACCAGCACATTATGAGTAATATCGGAATTTTGCTCAGTTAATGGTAAAAAGTATTTGAATGTCTTTTTACGTCTAGTGTTATGATTTGAGGAGCACATTACGGGATATCTCACGACCTGGATAAGTAAACGGCAAATAGTATTTGATATTCTTCTTACGTTTAGATTCGAAATTTATGGTACGAGAAGTATCTTGAGATACGTATTTGAAATTATATACTATAACATATTTAGTTATAAAATCACACTGTTTCGTATAGTCATCAAGCTTCCAAAATTCATTAAATATATGCTCACGTTGCTGAGAAGTGAATTTCTGAAAGCATTGAAGACGACATGTTGAACACGGATCTTTAAGCGTTTTGCCTTCTCTGTGAAAACTATATTTCTTGGTCGGATATATCTTACCCAAACTTTTAACGTGTTTTTGTCTAGTTCTGCATTTTTGAGTAGTTCTTGTACTAGTAGATGAACTATGGTAATTAATAAGCTGAGACGACGAGGTGCTCGACGTATTTTCTTCGATTTCTAATGTTCTGCTTGCGGGCGACCGACGAGGCGATACGTATATATTAAAAAGAGATGGGTTGCTATCAGTTTCATACGGAGTTTCAGATTTTATTATCCCACAAAATTCTTCCTTAGGCCCAAAAGTCTCTACAGAAGATGGTTGGATTATGTCTTGACTTGGTGTAGTACTGTTTAAATCGTTTAATGGTATTTGTACCGTCGTACTGGAATTTGATTCAACTTCGTTATTAGCGCTTCTGGTCACGGTTTCTTCAAACGTTGAATCGTACAAATTCCAGTCACTCTCCACTTTGATTTTCACAGGTGATTCTACAAAAAACATAAATAAATTATTACATTAGTAAAAACTTTTACTACAAGATGAAACACACACACGGTGCCAACAAGGTCCGAGCTTATAACGGCTGGGTCACGCTCACTCTCTTGTACACATTTGGCGGGCTCGGATGGACTCAGACCGAGCTCGACGCCCTGGACAGAAGAGTCCGCACGACTATGACTCAACATCGCATGCATCACCCGAAATCGTCGGTCATGAGACTGTACATCCCACGGAAGTGTGGTGGCCGAAGCCTATTAAGCGCCAAGTCCATTCATAACCGGGAGGTGTGCAGCCTCAGGGCCTACTTGGAAACGAGGAGGGAGAGCGCTATGCATGGTGATGTTGTAGTATGTGACAAATTTCTTACCCCCTTATCCCTAGCCAAAGAGGAATGGCGAAGACCGGTTGTACTTAGCACCTCTCTCCGGGATACCGTGTGGATGGAGAAGGAGCTGCATGGACGGTTTTACAAGGCGCTCCACGCACCTCACGTGGATGTTAAGGCCTCCGTGCAGTGGTTGTGATTCGGGGACCTCTTTGGGGAAACCGAAGGTTTTGTCTGTGCAATACAGGATCAGGTGGTTAAGACGAACAACTACCGAAAGCACATTCTGAAGGATGGCACACCCGAGTTCTGTCGAGCTTGTCGTCATCCCGGCGAGTCACTCAGACATATGCTTTCGGGGTGTTCAGCGCTTGCCAACACTGAGTACTTGCACAGACATAACCAAGTGACCAAAATTCATCATCAAGAGCTTGCTCTAATGCAGAGTTCCCCAAACTTTTTTGTGTCGTAGACCCCTTGCCATGTTTTTCCGTGTTGGGTAGACCCCCAGACTTACTTGGATAGACTTACCTGATATTGATTTCCTGTAAATTTCTAAATTTGTAAAATTTCTAATCTTAAAACAAAATAACACTGACTCACTATAATTTGTGTGATATACTATCTGTTTATATTTTTAAAATATTTTCCTAGCACTTTCCTTTTCAAGATTGAGGAAACGAATAAATGTATTTGTCCCACATTCGTATTTATAGAGTGACGAATTGAAAAAGTCAGTGCAAGGTAGCGAAGCTCTGAGACTGCGATTCTCAGGTTTTTACAAGTTCAAAATGTATTGCGACCACAAAGCGAATACCAACATCCTACAACTTACACAATTTTATAAACATATATAATAATTTTTTTACTTCATAGGTACTTTTATAAATAATGTATATGTTTAGATATTATAAGATAGTATGATGTAAGTAAATAGGTACTATCAGTGTATGTGTTGAGATCCACTATCGTGGACCCCCATTTTCATTTCATGGACCCCCAAATTTTTTTTGCTGACATAGACCCCTTGCAGGTTGTCATAGACCCCTAGGGGTCGATATAGACCACTTTGGGAATCACTGCTCTAATGTATTGTTTCTTGGACGAGAGGATGCCGTATTACCAGTACACACCGGTGCTAGTGCACCGAGTGCGGCTCTACTGGGACCTGCCTATCGCCACGGACAGGACGATACTGGCGAACAAGCCTGATATCGTGGTGATGGATAGAGCCCGGTCGAGGGTGTTTTTATTGGACATTACCATCCCGCATGACGAGAACCTCGTGAAAGCCGAAACAGAGAAAAAACGTAAATATCTGGATCTGGCGAGAAAAGAAAATACAAAACACTATTACATGAAGAAAAAGTTAATATCTAGATGCACAATAAGGCGGTCTTATCGCTTACTAGCAATTTCTTCCAGATAACCTTACGGGTTTGGAAACAAAGTCAATATATATGTCATATAGTGTGGTGCTGCACATAACTTAAAAAATAAAATAAATACATAAGCTTTTATATATAAATACAATTACATAAATATACGTACATATACTACATAAATAAATATACAATTACTCGTATACAAACAGAAATACATTTTTATATACACATTATAGTAGATTTGATATTTGACCAAACTTATTGTCTAAATAACTTTAAAATCGACACATTTTACGTATCACACCTAGTTTGGAGCTGACAATAATGCGACTCGGTCACTGACATAATGGTCAACAGAAGCCGACAAATTTCAAAGAATTATTTCTTTGACGGCCGTCTGGTCGAGTGGTCAGGCAACTGGGCACTTTACGCAGCGGTCGCGGGTTCAAATCCCGCCAGGTGCAGATAATCTGTATGACGAATATAGATGTCTGCACCGGGTCATGGATGTGTATTTATGTATATATGTATTTATATCTTAAATTTATTTCCGTTCCTAGTACCTGTAACACAAGTTCTTACGAACTTAACACGGAGCTAGGTTAACGTGGTGTGATTGTTGGTTAATATTTATTTATTTAGATTGGCGTTCGTCGCTAGGGATACCTATGCAATGTTTTAATACCGCAATTTGTATTAATCCCGATTAAGTAGTTAAAGTGAGAAGAGCTGGGTGAGGAGCTTGATTAATTCGTGGTGGTTCCAACAAATGCATTAAAGTTCAAGGCGGACACATTGAACAGCTCCTTCATGGCCGTCAAGTAGACGCTATAATAAATTAAGTTAGCGTTACAACTTTTTAAAGTTTCTAAAAATTTGACCATTGGCCGGCTGGGAGCCTGGGCTCGTTTTTGGTATCATATAACATATATGCAATTTTTGCAAGCAGAACTTAATTTTTTTCAAAAATCATCTAGATTCCATTCCGAATCGAATACACCTCAATCATAATTTTCGGAGACTGCTGAAGAAAATTAACCAAAATGGCACATGTTGACTAGACTATGACTGACTTTAATTAAAAACTGACGACGTATTTATTTAATATTTCTTTACATGTAAATATAATGATTATTTTTTTTCGTAACAAAAATATTTCATTGACATCTTACTTAACTAATACACAACCAACCGTATTGGTGCAGCAAGTACCTACTCGTCTTAACGGCGATGGTCGCGAGTTCCGCTCGGGGCAAATGTGTGTATTTCTAAGTCTATGTTTCCGGTCCTAGTGTATGCCCTTGTGGGTTTCCTTACTATACCTTGGTGGTGAGCACGTAAAACCGACGTACCCAGTTATTATCATGGACACCTGATAGCGATCATTACTCATGTTACAGAAATTATCCGCAAACCCGCAGTACAGCAGTGTGGTAGATTGAGCTCCAACCCTTATTCTATATATGCAGAAGATATCTTTGCCCAGTAGTGAGACGTCTGCAGGATGATTCAATACAGTAACTAATGCAACTTTCTAAATTAAGTACCAGATAAATGGCTGAATTTCCAATGGCTGAAAGTCCAAATATATATATATATATATATATATATATATATATATATATATATATATATATATATATATATATATATATATATATATAATCTGAATAATATTATTTACAAGGATACAAAATTAATAACTAATTAAAATAAATAATTAAAATTAATAAATAATTTGAAATTAACATATATAAGGTTTCTAACTAGAGGCAAATGATCACGTTTTTATTGACAATAGTTGTGTTGCGTTTTGTAATATTTAAAAAAACAACTTCATATTTTGAATAGGTATATAAAATAAAAATTACACTATTTTCCAAATAAATTATGAAATTTGAGCTGATGTGACGTGGGTTGATGATTATGTTCATTTTTAACACTGACTATGATATCGTCGATAGTGTAGATGACGGCTTTACATCCCTTGCGGGAGTGTGTAGAACACACCCATCTTTTCTTTATGTCAAATCCTGCTACTTTCTTCGTATTGTAAAACGTGTATCCTTCTAGACTGATCAATGTATTACCTCTCTGTGACGTGACAAATGTTGCTGTAACGATAACAAAGATTGTATAATGTTATTACCAATTTCGTACGCCTCAAGTAAGCGAAGATTTAAATTTAAGAAAATGTACAATTAAATTAGAAAAATATCATGTATTGGAAAGTCACCTTATTACATTAAGTTACATGTTGCATAGTACACGGATCTTGCAATTAGATTGAAATCAATACCTTATTTAATATATAATAATATATTAAATAAGGCATTTATTAAATAAATAATAAGATTATTAAATAAATAATAACACTGGTGGTAGACTAGTCGTGACCAAACCCGTACATTCTTATCATTTTGAAAACATTAAATAAAATAAAACAATAAAAAAAAATTAAGTTGTTTTTCACTGAACTTTTGTATAAACATCACAGCTAATAACGAGATCAAAGACGAGGTGGAACATAATTACGTACGTTTAATTTTAAAGTTATTGAAAACTTATATCTTTATTTTTAGTTTTGCCTTCGAACTTTTAGATTTTTTTATATATTGTAAGATAGCCTTTATATTTTTTCGAACTACGTTATATTAATATTTTAACAAGTTAGAAATATTGTTATAATTTTTATTTGAATCGTTCAGATTTGATTCTTCACATAGTTATCAAATATTATCTGTTACGATTCGTGTATTATAATATTTTAATAAAAAAATTATTAAAACTAAATTAATGAAACATCCAATAAAAAAATTGGCCTATTAAATTCAATTATTACAATTTTATTATGCTTCCGGCGTCAAAATTAAATATATAACTTTATTGCACACACATTATTTTCAAAATTATACACAAAGCAAAGCTTAAAATTAAGTACAGAGCGTGCAACAAGCGGACTTATTATTAAAAAGTGATCTCTATCCGACTACCCAACTGAAAGAATAGTGTTACATGGTTAACGAACTTGAGCGTCTTTAGTAGTATAAATTTATGTAAATAACGGATTTGCAAGTTAAATGCCAGTGGGCAGGTCACGTAGCTCGTAGAACTGACGGTCGATGGAGCAGAAAGATTCTCGAGTGGAGACCACGTACCGGAAAGAGCAGCGTCGGATGGCCGTCCGCGAGATGGACAGACGACTTGAGGAAAGTCGTCGGAAACCGTTGGACGGAGGCTGCTCTGAACCGGTCGCTCTGGAGGTCGATGGGAGAAGCCTACGTTCAACAGTGGACATCCAACGGCTGATATGATGATGATGATAAATACAATCCATATATACACGAAGCATATATACATATATTACTATTATTACTATTATATACTTTATTGCACATAAAAATATATACAGAAACATAACAATACTAAGGTTTATATATTATCTCTAAAAGAGATTTCTTCCAGTCAACCCATGGTCATGAGTAAATCTTTCATTTAGCGAGCAAACAGTGCAAGAAATGTATATGTACAGAGATACTAATAAATATATGAATAAAAAAAATCGGATAAGAATACTGAATTAAATATATACATATATACACATACACAAACATACACACACATATATAATTATATACATATATATTTATACTTAAAATGTAACATATTACATACTAACAAATACATATATAAATACATACCAAAATACAAATACATACACATATACATATAGATACTACTATAAAATATAAACAAATACATATTCCACTCGGTTGACTCGTTTGGATATATTTTGGGAGATTGTTCCAAAGTATGGAGGCGCGTACCGAAAATGAATTCAGCCTGAATTTAGTATTGCATTTCGGCACGTCTAGCATAGGTGTTATGCCAGGGCGCCTAGACCGATTGGGAGAGGGTAGGAGGTTAAATCGGGATCGAAGATACGACGGAGCATTTGGATCACGTAGGATATTAAAGAGAGTGGACAGGATATGCATATCACGCCGAAAACGAATAGGGAGCCATTTTAACTGAGCACGAAAGTGAGAGATGCAATCAAATTTTCGCAGGCCAAAAATGAATCTTATGGCGAGATTTTGGAGTCGCTCTAATTTTCTAAGTAGCTCCTCAGTCACATCCAGATAGCATACATCAGCATAATCAAGGATAGGCAGCAGAAGGGTTTGCACAAGCATAATTTTGGTTTTAGATGGGAGAAAAAATTGGAGACGCTTGAGAGAGTGGAATGTGTAGTGTAATCTTTTGCTGACTTCGTTGACATGAGCTGCCCAGGAAAAATTGCAGTCCATGATAAGCCCTAAATTCCTAACTTTATCACAGTATGGGATTGCGACCCCAGAATACGAGATTTTAGGCACCGATTTCCAGTCAAGTCTGTTTCTCAATCGACTACTTCCAATAATAATAGCCTGTGATTTAGTTGGATTGACCAACAGCCCAAACGATTCAGCCCAGACATGAACTGCAGCAAGGTCGCTATTTAAATTTTCCACAGCCTCATGCAACTCAGTCAGCCTGAAGTGTCGGTATATTTGTAAGTCATCTGCATACAAATGGAAGGGAGAAGTGATAACACGAGAAACGTTATTAATGAAAACAGAAAAAAACAAAGGAGATAAGACGCCACCTTGTGGAACACCAGCAGTAAGTTCCATCCAATCTGACATGTGATCGTCAAAAGACACGCACTGCTGGCGTCCAGAAAGATAGGAATGAAACCAGTCAATAACTGCGGGTGAAATGTTAACCGCGCGCAAGGTACCAAGAAGAATGTCGTAATCAACTGAGTTAAAAACGCTGCTAAAATCTAGCAGGATCATGGCAGTGAGCTTGGTTTGATCCATTGCATACCGCACATCCTCCGCCACGTTCAGCAACGCTCCAACAGTACTGTGTGATGGACGGAAACCAGATTGATAGGGACATATTAAGTTGTTAGAGGAGAGATGAGTATAAATTTGACTATGTACAACGGATTCTAGAACTTTTGAGAGTAAGGGAAGAATGGATATAGGCCGAAATTCAGAAGGAAGAGTAGGATTAGAGATTTTGGGTAAAGGAATGACAAAAGCTTTCTTCCATAGTGAGGGAAAGACATTACACGTGAATGAAAAATTTATTATATGTGTGATTACAGGTGCAATGTCCTCCAACACCGGAAGAATCATGTCGAGACTGAGGTTATCGCTACCAATTGCTTTAGTTGATATAGAATGGACATGCTTCTTGATAACTTCTTGCGTGACTGTTTCAAATGAAAAACTGGGTAGGTCAGGTGAGATAAGCGTAGATAAAAATGAAAGCGTTGCAGCCTTTGTATTAGAATCCACAGTTAAAGGTGGAGTAATAAAATGTGAGTTGAGAGCATTAAGATTAACTGTGCTTTGACAGTTTACCATGGATTTGCCCACCCCTAACGACCTTAGGAATCTCCAAGCCTGGGATTGGCAGAGACCCTGAATTGATGTGTGGATATAACGGCGCTTAGCGTCCCTACACATTCTGTTGCAGATGTTACGTAGCTTTTTATATGAGTTCAAGTTTTCTTCGGTTGGGTTTTGTTTGTTTTTTGTTTTAGCTCTAACGCGCCTTGCCATCGTTCGCTTGATTACAGGTGTAAGCCAGGGAGCAGGAGCGTGTTTCATTCGCACAGGTTTTACTGGCGCATGTATATCATAAATTTTAATCAGTTCAGTAGTAAATGAGACGACCATATCATCGATGTTATCTGCCGCGAGTACAATTAACCAATCTGTGTTCCGAATATCCTCTCTCAAGCGTTCCATATCCATATGCTTAAAGTCACGCTTAAAATGAACTTTACCTCGAACCCTAGGTGGACGTACTTTGTATGCAAGAAAAATAAGGTCATGATGTGAAAATGGAGCTGTCATTTGTCCATGAGAGATCGCAAGGTTAGGATTAGAGACAAAGATAAGGTCAATAAGTGAAGGTCTGCAGTTGGGGAAGTAATGCGTAGGTGTAGAGAAAGGAAGAGTGTGCAGGTTAAACGATGACAAGATGGAATTCAAAGTTTGGGCCCTTATATCATGTTTAAGTAGACATGTGTGTATGACATGTTTGACGACCGGCTGGTCGAGTGGTCAGGCAACTGGCACTTTACGCAACGGTCGCGGGTTCGAATCCCGCCAGGTGCAGATAATTTGTATGACGAATATGAATATGTCTGCACCGGGTCATGGATGTGTATTTATGTATATATGTATTTATATAAATTTATTTCCGTTCCTAGTACCAGTAACACAAGTTCTTACGAACTTATCACGGGGCTAGGTTAACGTGGTGTGATTGTTGGTTAATATTTATTTATTTATTTTATTTATTTATGTGTTTAGGTCACCCATGCAAATCACGTGATCGAAAGTGGGGAAAAGTCTCTCTAGAACGTCTTCAAGTTCGTTAAAATAATTTATTTTATCATTAGGGCAGTATAGAACACCAAGTAGTATTTTTTTGTGACGGACACTTAGTTCTAAGAATAGATATTCAAGAGAACCAGTTATTTGATCGCTAGAGTAGCAAACAACACTAGCGGGAATGTGACTGCGTAAGTATATGCCAACCCCCCCACCACCCCGATCAACGCGATCATTCCGATATAATTGAAAACCGGGCAGAGAACAGCAAGTGGATGGGATAGAGGGCCTGAGCCAGGTTTCCGACACAAGGATACCGTCGATTGTGCCAGTGCTAAAGGATGTGAGAAGATCAGAGTAATGAGCCATAATACTCTGCGCGTTGATATGCACAAAGAAAAGAGAGTGTAGGTTTTCAGGAAATACTTTTAACAGTTTATCTTCGAGTAAGTTCGAATCAGACCAAAAAGAGTCAAAACTATTCTCGGCGCTTGCATTATCATCTGAGGAACAAGTAAAATAATCATCATTAATCATAATATATACTTATTAAACATATATGAATAATAAAATAAATAAATAATGTTACAAAAAAAAATGAAAATAAACTACAAATTAAATAATACGAATAGTAAATATAAAATTAAGGATTAAAAAAAAGCAACACTTTTTCTCATGCATAAGTTGACTGACCACATACATATTGAATTAAAAAAAATAGTTACACTAAAATAAGAGATATATAGGAGTATGTGACGATCAGACACATAAATGTGAATCATTAAAAAATAAAATTTTTATTGTGATACTCTACTTTGCTAGATTACCAGCACTAATTAGTAAAAGAGGCGGAGTTTATCTCGTCATGTCGCTCAAGTAGGGAGGCGCGATACTTGTAGTTATTATGATTGATAAAATTGTGAATCGATAAGTTCTATCAATAAAACATTTTTAAATATATGTAACTTATAATGAATACTTAAATAAATATTAATTATTATTCATAAAATTAATTTAAATCAGCAATTTTTAAATTTTGAGAATTTACTAACATTAATACAAATAATATAATAGCTATTACCCGACTTATCGTCTCCGCTTTAGAAAAATTAAAGTATTTTCTTCAATAATCAATCATGATATTTAAAGTCACAACGATTCAAAAGCAATGAATACGATCCATTATTTTGTTTTAATTAAAACCGTTTATAGTATTCGTTTATATCGATGCAAAATATTTCAAGTATCATTATCAAGGCAATACAAATTAAATACGATATTGTGTTGAGTAACAAATCAAACACTAATGAAAAATATTTGAATATTTATTTTGAGTAATCAGTGTAAATTATAGGACGAACTAAAATTTAACCTAAGCATACAAATTCATTAATAATTTGTCGATATTTTTTACCCAAGCCTAATATTGCCTACCAAATATTTATTCACTCGTTCTTCAACTTCTCACAAGATTCTTTTCAGAACAAAGGAGGAACAAATCCTTGACCTGTTTAGTAAAGATCCTACACGAAGCAGGCTTTCGGTGGGAAACAAACTAAGTATAAGCTACATCCGTATTTGGAAAAGCCTCAGAGATATTGGCCAATATACATTCCGCTATCATCGAGTTCAGTCACTACTTCCTACTAGCTACGCGCCTAGAACATACAGCTGATGATTATTGGATAAGCTTGACGACAGCAAGTTCAACTACCTACGTACTGTTCACTGATGAGTGCTCATTTGTGGAAACAGATGTATTTAACATTAACAACGAGCACGTGTGGTCAACCACGAACACATTCAACAAATACTCAATGCCAATTAATGTTTGAATGGGTATTATTCACGATAAAGTTATTGGTCGCTGTTTTTTAATCAAAACAAAGAGCGATGCAAACTATATTCGCTTTTTGCGAAAAGAGCTGAGTGAAGAGTTTAATGAATTCGTATGTGGTTCAAACACATGCATTGAAGTTCAAAGCGGCCATATTGAACAGCTTCATGGCCGTCAAGATACGGGAGATGATATATAGAGATAGGCAGACCTTGCTTTATTAAATTTTGTTCCAAGTTATCTTGTATGAGTTTTCTAAATATAGGTACTACATCAAAATATTTTATAATGAAAATTTAACTTTATTGTTCTACTTCTCTTCCAAAAATTTTGGATTTCGTATGTTTTTTTGTTTTTAATTTCGTCTTCTGGCTTTTGATTTTTTTGTTACATACAATGTAAGCTTAAAGAACGCTTTCTACGTCGAGTTTTGTAGAATTTTCTGCATATAAAGTGATTCAACCGGTTGGGTCGTTTATAGTAAATCCACAGTGATCTGGGGAAATAGATCTTTCTACTAAACAGTTATTGGACAAGGCCGTATAAACTAAACGCTCGCTTATAGAAAGAGTGTTGAGGAACATTGTTTTACACACAAGCACATTACGGGGTATCTCACAACCTGGATCAGTGAACGGTAAAAAGGGTTTGATAGTCTTCCTACGTTTAGATCCGAAATTTATGGTACAAGAAGTATCTTGAGATACGTATGTGCGATTATATACTTTAACATATTTAGTAATAAAATCACACTGTTTCCTATAATCATCAAGCTTCCAAAATGCATTAAATATATGCTCACGTTGCTGAGAAGTGAATTTCTCAAAGCATTTAAGACGACATGTTGAACTACACGGAATTTTAATCGTTGTGCCTTCTCTATGAACACCACTTTTCTTGGTCGGGTATGTCTTATCCAAACTTTTAACGTGTTTTGGACTAGTTCTGCATTTTGGAGTAGTTTGTGTACTAACAGATAAACTATGGTAATTACTAAACTGAGACGACGAGGTGCTAGATGTATTTTCTTCGATTTCTAATGTTCTGCTTACGAGCGACTGGAGAGGCGATACGTATACATTAAAAAGAGATGGGTTGCTATCAGTTTCATACGGAACTTCAGATTTTATTATCCCACAAAATTCTTCCTTAGGCAAAAAAGTCTCCATAGAAGATTGTCGGATTATGTCTTGACTTGGTGTAGTACTGTTTAAATCGTTTAATGGTATTTGTACTTTCGTACTGGCATTCGATCCAACTTCGTTATTAGCGCTTCTGGTTACGGTTTCTTCAAACATTGAATCGTACAAATTCCAGCCACTCTCCACTTTAATTATCACAGGTGATTCTACAAAAACAAAATTATTAAATTAGTAAAAACTTTTACTACAAGATGAAACACACACACGGTGCCAACAAGGTCCGAGCTTATAACGGCTGGGTCACGCTCATATATATATATATAAGTTCGGGATTATAGCTGTAAAAATATATATTAGCTGCACTAATGGACTTGGTCAAATACTCGTTCTTTTCAACTTCTAATGGTATGCTTATGGGCGACTGGAGAGGCGTTGTTGTTTTAAGAAGAGATAGATTATACTGTCCAGATTTTACTGTCCCACTGATTCCATATATATATTTACTAGTCACAAAGGCCTCTATCGATGATGATTGGATATTAAATTGAATAAGCATTATTTAAATCATTCATTGCCAGCCCTAACTTCATACGGAACTTGTTTCTAACTTCATTATTAGAATTACTAGTTCCGGTTTCCTCAAACATTGAATCGTACAAATTCAACAATTCAAATTGGAACAGGTGAGTTTACAAAAGATCAAAACCTTAACAATAATAACATAACTGTCTACTGTTGTTGATTACAAGATTTTAACGAATCGCGTAAAGTTTTATTTCATAATGAGCCTTGTTAAATTACAATGACACGTATAGTCGGAATATCAACTTGCGAAATAAACGACTGACTGACTGGTATTAAAAATTGACGACGCATTACATGTAAATGTAATGATGATATTATTGATGTGTTTGTGGACATAAATAATCTTTTTTTTTTTTCGGAACAAAAACATTTCATTGACATCTTACTAAACTAATACACAACCAACCGTATTGGTGCAGCAAGTACTCGCCTTAACGGCGATGGTCGCGAGTTCCACTTAAATCATATGTGTGTATTTGTAAAAGTATATGTTTCCGGTCTAAGTATATGTCCTTGTGGGTTACCTTCCTATACCTTGGTGATGAGCACGTAAAACCGACGTACCCAATTATTATCATGGACACCTGATAGCGATTATTACTCATGTTAGAGAAATTATCCGCAAACCCGCAGTACAGCAGTGTAGTAGATTGAGCTCCAACCCTTATTCTATATATGCAGAAGAGATCTTTGCCCAGTAGTGGGACGTTTACAGAATAATTCAATTCAGTTTAGTTCAGTAACTAATGCAACTTTCTAAAACAAGTAACAAATAAATGGCTAAATTTATATTGTTAATTTGTCTCATGACTTGTTATTTTTTATTTAAAAAGTTTTTTTATTAGTAAAAAGTCCAAAAAAATAAATAATAACAAATATATATTATCTGAATAATATTATTTACAAGGGTACAAAATTAATAACAATGAAATAAATTTTAAAATTAACATGTATAAGGTTTCTTAAATACAGGCATAATAATAGTTGTGTTGCGTTTTGTAATATTAAAAAAAAAAACAACTTCATATTTTGAATAGGTATATAAAATAACAATGACACTATTTTCCAAATAAATTATGAAATTTGAGCTGATGTGACGTGGGTTGATGATTATGTTCATTTTTAACACTGACTATGATGTCATCGATAGTGTAGATGACGGCTTTACATCCTCTGCAGAAGTGTGTAGAACACACCCATCTCTTCTTAATGTCAAGTCCTGCTACTTTTTTCTTATTGTAAAACGTGTATCCTTCTAGACTGATCAATGTATTACCTCTCTGTGATGTAACAAATGTTGCTGAAACAGTAACAAAGATTGTATAATGTGATTACCAATTTCGTACGCCTCGAGTAAGCGAAGATTTAAATTTAAGAAAATGTACGATTAAAATGGAAAAATATCATTTATTGGAAAGTCACCTTATTACATTAAGTTACATGTTGCATAGTACACGGATCTTGCAACTAGATTGAAATCAATGTCTTATTTTATAACACTGCTGGTAGACTAGTCGTCACCTAAATCATAAATTCTTATACTTTTGAAAACATTACTTAAAAGTAATTTACACAAAACTTTTGTATAAATAAAACTGATAATGAGATCGAAGACGAAGTAGAACCGTTTAGAAGAAATGTTTAATTTTAAGGTTATTGAAAACTTATATCTTTAATTCAATTCTTATAAACTGCATAAATGTTTTCTTCTATATGACTTCTTGTTTGCGTTGTATGTTATATTTCTAATGTGGTATTGTGTTAGAGCTATCAAAGATTGATTTTGACTTTTCCCATTCTACTTTAAGAAGAAAACTTGTTTGCACTAATTAAAAAAAAAACTGTGTGTGTCAGCTCCGACGCACGACTGGAGTTTACTCCTTAAGAACGATCCTCTAAATAGGCACAAATATTTCGTATGTGACATAGAATAACACTTGTCGCCTATTTTACAGTTTTTACTGGAGAGTATAGCGCCCTTTCGATTTCTGAGGCAATAAATTGTCCGTTATTAATTTGGCTTCATCATCAAAATTACGAATAATCTCGTCTTCGGTAAGTTCAATGTCAGATTCATCTGAATTCATTGTGATTCTCAGACTTAATTAACAACTAAATAAACATTCTATTGCTTAGGTTAGGTTAGGTTAGGCGTTGCTAGGATACGCGACTTCATCGAGAATGTCAAATGTATGAGTAAATTAATTTAAAAACCTAATAATTACTATTTTATCTATTTTAATTACAACTGAACTTTCGATCCTAGCGTTATAAAAAATTCTATACGTTACACGGGAGAGAATTGAGACATCGAAACCTCGGAATATGTACACCACTTTCTGCCATAGTTTATGTAATTTTCCCTTTACTTTAGAGAAATATAATCATAAATATTAAAACTTCACAATAACAATATTAACTATCGATATTTATATCAAAAACTTCAATATAAATCAACACTTTAGAATACGAAAAAACAGTGCTCATTATACGTATCACTAGAATACAACTGATTAGGATAGTTTGTTTGCTACGCGTTGCTAGGATACGCGTTGCTAGGATACGCGACATCATCGATAATATCAAATTATGAGTAAAATAATTTCAAAACCTAATAACTACAATTTTGTCTATTTTAATTAGAACCGAACTTTCAATCGATTCGATCGAATTTGATCTTATTTTTGAGAGGTTCCAAGCATATCTAAATCCATAGCACGTTGAGTGATTTTAAATTTGTGAACTAATCCAATCGTTAGTGTCCATATCTCGGCACCATATTTTGTCAAACAGAATGTCTTCAAGCATTGCAGAATCTTTGAAGTAAAGACTCGGCGAAGCCAAGCAAATTCCGACCAGCCAAATTTAATACCTTTATCGGTTTCCTTCGCAAAATTGTTTCGGCCCTAAATAAATAAAAAAAATTACCTGCAGTAAAATAATTGTAAGTGGTCTCTATAGATTATTAAAAAAAAATCAAAAATAATCGTTATCATGAATTGACAAATAATAATAGAAGCAGTGTAGCAAACATTCAAATATTTTTCAGTTTGTTTATTGAAAAATTTTGAGTTTAAAGTGTCGAAGAAGGAGTTTAATCCTATAGATTAATAAAAATCTTTTGCATGGCTATTCTAGAAGGTAAAGAAAGAAGACACGACAGTATACGATACTGATAGAATTTTAGGAATAGCGACAGTTTGAACAATAAGCCCTCTGAACTGAACCGAACTAAATCAGCCTGTAAACGTTTACACAACGTTACTGCTGGCCAAAGGCCTCTTCTCTATATAGGAAAGAAGTAATAAGCCCCCAAAACCACATAATTCGAAATTTTTCACATTATTAATCGGTATAAAATAATTAATACATATAACCAACTTCTAGGAGCAAGCCCTTCCTGGATTCCATAATTTCTGGCGGGTGGTGATGTATATTATCAAATAATATTATCACATTATTAATTGTATGTATTTTGGCACGACACTTGAAACTGCTGTGGGCGGAACACATCCACCTAACTTTATTTGATGTTTTAGATACATAACTTCGTTTGAAATATTTGTAACCTTCGTGGAGTAGTACCGTCTTCCCGTGATTCGTAGATGTTATAACACCTGAAAAATTACAAAGTCATATAAAAATGTTAAAGTTGAATGAACACTCCCATCTTACTCTGTGTGTATGTTTCGAGACATACGACCTCTTGAGGAATTTGTATCCCTGGTAATGGATTATGATGAAACCCTGATCTTTACTCATTAGGATAGCTGTAAAATTACTATAATTTTAAACTTTAAAAATCTACTAAATCTCTATCGAAAAATCGAGTGCCTTACGGTTAAAACGATGACCGAATATTACTAGTTGAAACATAAATTTTTGGCTTTTCATATGTATCAACTGAAAAAATTCTGGATAAAAGTCTAGTCTAGAACTCTATGAGTGAGAGGGAGCTAAGGGATTGAAAAGAGTGGAAGGGATTTGACTTCCGACCCAATATACTACATAACTATAACAAATTGATATAGACGTTAAATCATCATAATACATATATTCACAGATTTCTTTATCAATCAAATGAACTATTTAAAGATAAATATATACTACTTCTACATTTATTCAGTATAGACATATTGTTTTAATATTGCGATTGATCAAAAATTTTGACAAGATATATCTTTTACATATTTTTTATTTTTTTATTTTTTCTCGTGGTTATGTTCATTGTATATAGCGACTATTTTATTGTCAATGATATGAAGGCAAGCTCGACAGTACTTGTTCTGCGTGCAACACCATCTCCGTTTGTTCGATTTATAATTTCCTGGTTTCAAGTAAAACGTGTGTTCCCCTACTCTTATATTTGTTTTTCCTCTTTTCGTCTTAACGAGACTCACTAAAAATATATATTTATAAATTGATTATTTAAAGTTGTAATATAATTTGATATCAGCATTTAAGATTTAAGGATCCGATGACAAGAAAAATTTTATTTATAAATATTAGTTTAAATTGGTAAAGTAGAAAAAATGTAAAAACTCCTTAGAGTTAAAGTGGCTTTTTTACAACGTTCGTCTTCTTTATTTATTTATTTTTTCATAAAGAAAAAATAAAATAAAAGAGTCTATCTCGTGAAAAAAAAAAATGTCACTTGAATACAATATGTTAGTGAAGGGTCACTAAATACTCTTGGAATAAGAACAAGAAAAATATATTTTCATTATTCTAGTACTACGATACATTACACATTATATACTATAACTACTATTGGATTAATTTAATACATAATCAAAATAAAAATCTTAAGATAAAAAAATTAAGTCAGGTACGCAAAAATATACGTGTATACTAAGAATGTCATGGATATGAAATTTCGGATCTAGATATGGATACGGATATAATATGAATAATATTACACCGGTTACGGATATGAAAATATTTCAGATTATCCGTTAGTTTTGAATAGTTTCGATTACAGATATTAGAGTTTTAGAGAGTTGATAAGTTATAGAAATAATAATGTATAGGTACTAGGGATACGCGCGGCTAGTGTGCCTGCTCTATCAGACAAAAATAAAATACTTAATTATACAGATTAATTACAAGTAACAACGTACTATTAGCAATTTATTTACAAATTATATACATGTCTGATATTTAAGATCCTCCATACTGCCTTATTCTTTTTTCATTCACAAGCCGAACCCTTAGGCCGATCGTGCCTCTCAATGAGTCATGCTTTTTCGTGTGTGCAATGCCGGCATTCATCTGTTTACAAGAAGTTATCAGGTCAAAAAGCCCATAACATGCCTTATAAACTCCATTCCTATCTGAAATTTTTCGAAACTTATATCGCATTCAATTACGGTTACGGTTAGGTTTTTATTTCAGATATCCGACAGTTTGTGATATGGTTAAGGAGCTCCATATCCAAATAACGCAATCCTTACGCCTAAAGAACAAGAACTAACTCTATAACGAGTACTTTATGATATTTTACAGTTTTTTATCCTTGATGGAAGCAATTACTTAGAAAAATATACACTTGAATCAAAGTCAAAATTTTCTTTTTTCAAGTAGGCTTACTTAGCACTTTTTAATCGTCGTTTTACATTGTACTGTACTATATCAGCCTGTAAACCACCCACTGCTGAGCGAAGGCCTCTTCTCCATATAGAAGAAGGGTTAGAGCTTAATCCACAACACTGCTAAATTGCGGGTTTGTGAATAATTTCCTTACCATGAGTAACGATTGTTATCGGGTGTCTATGATAACAACCGGGACCGACGGCTTTACGTGCTCTCCGAGGCACGGTGGGGAGACAGTCAAGGACGTACCTACACTCGGACCGGAAAGAAATATTTGTATAAATACAAATATCTGTCCCGAGCCTTTGTTACGAGCTTTAACTGTTGTTAATATGGCACAGATAAGGTGTAGACCATTAATATATGAAATAATCATTATAAAGGTTAATCATTGTGTACATTATCTTTCACGAAAGAAATCAAAGTGGCGAACTAACATAGTACTTAATTTCTTCATCATATCCCAAATGTTTTGGGAAACTTCAATTTATTAAGAGTACTAAAGAAATTAATGATATCCACCCTGGAAATGTCGACAGTGTTGAAGACTAACTTAACAGAAACAGTAATACTAAAAGAAACGACGAGGAGTTGAAGGAGTTTTTAATTTTATTTATATATCCAAATGCGAATCATCTAAATTTTACTCGCATTTTACTTACAAAAACCTCAATACATTACACAAAAATAAATATGCGAACATATAAAACGAAACTACAATTTAAGGCGTTTATGGCCTAGTTAACTTTGTTCTTGCATTTATTTTAAGAAATATACACTATCAGTAAGAAAATTCAATAATAATTAATAATTTAGGTTACGATTACAAGGTTATTTTAATTTACATTTTTATAAAATAAATTAAGAGATGGTTAAAAAACTAACGCATCTCATTTTATTTTGTTTCCAACAACCAGTGTCATCCAAAAACAAGTTTTCTTCCAGTTCAAACCGTACGATATTTGTTATCTCTGTCTCCAAGGTGATTTGTGGGCACAAAACTACGACAATATTTGTTGTTGTGTGTGTAAACATATCTTGTCTATAAATTAAACACACTGACAAGAATTGCAAAAGAAAAATTGCATATACGCTGTTAAAATTTTTGTAAATTTTACTACATGTTTTGTAAGTAAATGCATACTAAAATTACAAAACCTTGTATTGTATTGCTATTTTAATACGCATTTGTTTTAATATTATATCTTGTTATGGCCAAAGTACTAAACAGGTTGGAATTTTACAATGTTTTTGTATTTATCAGATACATATAGTAATTTTATGGTTCTGTGTAGTAAAATTCAATCTCAAATTTTGTAAATTTTCTATCCATATTCGGAATTTAATTTTACTAAGATAATCAATAAAATTACTAACCAAAATTTGCAATTTGAATTACAATAAGTGTTAGGAAAATATAGGTACTATATATTTCATTTAAATCATGTACGCTATGTATTTAACAATTCTTCAAGCCGCTAAATCGCGCTAACGTTTGGTTCACAGAATCTATATATAGGTCTCCATACAAAATTAATTGACTAAGGGTTTTTTATTAAATCAAAGTCATTTCACCTTGCATGGTATTTATATGCACCTGCACTACAGCAGGTGTGATTTTGGACGTGTGGAACGATAAACGTTTCAAGCGTATCAAATAGTTTTTTTCTATCAGTGTTGTAATATTTTCAAACTGTTGTGTTTAATTTTACTACACAACTTGTGTAGTAAAATTACATTAGATTTTTGTAAAATAACTATATTTATTTGATATATTTTGTTTCGTGAAATTACAAATAATGTATAGTAATATTACTACACAAGGTTTTAACTGATTAGTAATTTTGCGAAAGATGATTTGTAATATTTTGAAACTGAGTTGTTGTAAAGTGTGTAGTAAAATTACAGCACTGAGTTCCTTTATTCCAAAACGATGGCGCGTAAAACCTTCCTACACAAATTATTAAAATAACTATAGAAATTTTTAACAGTGTAAAAGAAACTAACATATTCCTCATAAAATGGTTCCAAAATTCTGTTTAATTCGGTTCAAACCGATTTTATTTTTGTAATCTTTGACAAAGATTATTGTTGATGACAATGATCGTTGTTCAGCTTTAATATCTGATTCTCATATGTGTGCACTACAGCCCGACAGTATTTGTGGTTGTGCGTTGAACATACCCATCTCGTCTTCAGTCCAGATGTACTCTGTGCACAGAATGTATAGCCATTGATACTTAGAAGGTTTCTTCCCCGACGTGATTTCACATATTTAACTATGAAAAAGACAAAATATGTAATGTATAAGTATTAATTAAATATCCCATCAACATGATATATGCGAATATTTGTTTAGATGTTTGTTACTCTTTCACGCAATAACTAGCTTAGCTTATACATCAGAATAACATATAGGCTACAAGTTAAGATTTTGTGTAATTTGACCATAGTATAACATAGTTTAACCCGGCGTCATTGTGGCGGTCAAGCAGAACACAACCGTTGTAGCCGGGTAAATTTTACCCATGAACAATATGCATAATAAATCAATTTTATGTCTATATTAGTACTTTATATTAGGGAAGTAGGCAATAATAACTATTAATATTTATAAAAAAAATCTTTATTTATTATAAAATGAAGTTACAATCATTGAAAATTAAACTTATAATGATTTTCCTCTGAGAATCACTTGCTATAACAAAACTTTTATTATATATTCCAAAACATAAAATAATAATACTATTCGTACTTAAAAATAATTGTTTCTAGTACGAGTACAAGTTAACATAAACTTAATAATTACATAGGAACAAAACTTATTTATCGTTAATATACTAAATTAATCGCTATCGAGATCAACACAACTTTGACATAATGGTATAATATGTTGCATACAAATAGGTTTGTTACATTTGTTGCAATTATGCTTTGTTTTTCTATCTTTAGCTGAAGGGCAGAGTTTACATCTCCTGTATGTTGTTGAAGATTTGCTCGGCGCGTAGGTCATAGTTTCCCCAAATTGGTCATGAATACGTTTACGTAAGCCTCTCGGTAAGTTTTCCATGTTCTTTCTCACACAAAGGTGGCCTTCGAGCATTGATAAACCGAGTTTTCTAAGGAAATCACGTCGGTTTATTTGTGAGTTGTTATTTTCACGGTAAATAATTACACTATTTATCGCCGCTACGTTCATAATAGCATAGAATACAGTCATGGGCCAACGTTTAGAGTTCCGTGATACGTCATATGCGGCACAGAGTTCATCCACTACATCGACGCCAATTTTTGTAGAGTTATAGAATGTTAATATTTCTGGTTTGCACTTATCACCACTTGTTGGATCTATGTTTTGGTCATGATGAAGAGAAGACAGTACCAGCATCACTTTAGACTTTTTAGGTACGTATGAAACTAGGGTGATATCTTTTTGAAATGCAAACTGAGTACTATATATTTCTCTTCCTCGCGTGGTTATAAATCTTGGTGGGATTTCTTTTTTATTTTTACGTAATGTGCCTGTAGATGTTAATTTATGATTTTTTTGTAGATGTGTCATAAGTGGAACGCTTGTGAACCAATTGTCGAAAGTAATATTTCTATTACTTTTAGAAATAGGCTGTACTAATCTATCTACAACATCAAAAGCTTTATTGCTCTGTAAAAAAGGCCCATCAGGCTGTTTACCTGGATAAATTTCAAGGTTGACAGTATAAAAGTTTTTTACGTCTACTAAAGCATACATTTTTATGCCATATTTCGCAGGTTTGTTCTGAATATATTGACGAAACGAACACCTGCCGCGAAATGCTTCCAGCTTTTCGTCAATGGTGAGGTATTTACTGGGAGTATATGTGTACTTACAATTTGAAACAAAATCTTCAAAAATCGATCTGATCGGAGCAAGATTGTCTAGACTCTTTCGTTCTTTGCGTGTCGATGCATCGTCAAAACGTAAGCAGCTTTGTAAGAAATAGAAGCGCTGCATAGACATAGTTGTTCTAAAAATGTCAACACCAGTGCCGTCGCTTCGCCATAAATCACTCAAATTTTGACGATTCGAATGATTTAGTCCTGCTAGGTACATCAAACCAAGTAAGGCTAATAGTTCTTCCATAGTTGCCTCTTTCAAGAAATATTTACGTGATTTATCATTATTAGCAAACTGTCTTTGCTTTATTTTGGCGTTAGTAAAACAGAGTATTTGTTGCAACATACGGGTAGATATAAAGTGTTTCCAACACTCAATTTCTGTCTTAGAATTTTGTGCAAAAGGGTTAACGCCATGCTTTTGTAATATTATGTTTTCTGACCTTTTACGAACATTACTCCGAGGTGGTTGCGAGGACCACTTAGTTATATTGTCTTTTCCGGTAAAAAATTGTTGGTCACTGGTTGTAATAATTGTTTCTCGCTCATCACTATCGCTACCTTCTTGTTCAGTATCGCTGTCTTGACTCCGCTGTGAAATATGATCGAATCGTTCTTCATCTGAACTGGCATGTTCATTATCACTAGTAGAAACTTGTTCAAATAGAGCTAAAAGTCGTCTTTGTTCATTTTCGTAAGACATCGTTGATCGTGGGCAAAACTCTGAAAAAGAACACAAAATACGTCAATAAATAATTTAAAAAAATAATAATAATTAAAGAACATATAAATATGTTACGCGGCCATTGTGGCCGGGTATAACTTACCCGCGCGCTCTTCAGATACTTGTAAACTTCTCTGTAGCTGCAGTGACACTAATTGGAATAGCTAATGCGTTCCGATAACTAACACCCGCAGATACTACGAACCGCAGATACTACGAACCGCAGATACTAAGAACCGCAGATACTACGAACCGCAAATAACGCGTATTATTTATTTCAAAGTTATAAAAGTTTCAGGTACCTAAAAATATGGTATATTAATAATTGCAAAGATATAATTCAGAGACGGTCGACCGATACGGTCCGTATCTTGAATTATTTTTATGAAAAGATAGATAACTGAACTTATCTTAAGTTTATTCAACGTTATCTCAATTGACCACCAATTGAAATTATAAGTGATTATGACAATTTTTTGTATTTATAATTTGAATATCAACCGTGTATGTGGTGGCTTTGTAGCCTCTGCACACGTGTGTTGCGCAGAACAAACGTTGTTTGTATTTGTTGTACGTCTTCACTGTGACTGAAGAGATAATCCTCAGCTTTGATCATATTCTTTCCAGTTTTCTTTGGTTTAATGAGCTCACATAATAGTGATACCGATGAATGTTTTTCTATTCTAATCACTAAGAGTCTAAAGTCTAAAATCAAAGAGAATTAAGAGTTCTAAAGAAATTAATGATATCCACTCTGGAAATGTCGACAGTGTTTAAGACTAACTTAACGGAAACGGTAATACTAAAAGAGACATCGAGAAATTGAATTCGTTAATTTTATTTTTATATCCAAATGCGAATCATCTAAATTTTACTGGCATTTTACCTACAAAAACCTCAATACATACACAAAAATAAATATGCGAACATAAAAATGAAACTACAACTTTAGGCATTTATTATTTAGTTAACTTTATTCTTATATTTATTTTAAAAAATATACACTATCACTAAGAAAATAATAATAATAATTTAGGTCACGATTACAAGATTATTTTAATTAAATTTTTTATAAAATAAATTAAGAGGTGGCTAAAAAACTAACGCATCTCATTTTATTTTGTTTCCAACAACCAGTGTCATCCAAAAACCAGTTTTGTTCCGGTTCAAACCAATTTTAATATTTATTTATAACATATTTTATATAGTACGATATTTGTTATCTCTGTCTCCAAGGTGATTTGTGTGCACAAAAGTACGACAATATTTTTTGTGTGTGTGTAAACACATCTTGTCTATAAATCAAACACACTGACAAGAACTACAAAAGAAAAATTGCACATAGAAGAAACTAGCGTATTCCTCATTAAATGGTTCCAAAGTTCTGTTTAATTCGATTCAAACCGATTTTATTTTTGTAATCTTTGACAAAGATTATTGTTGATGACAATGGTCGTTGTTCAGCTTTAATATCTGATTCTCATATGTGTGCACTACAGCCCGACAGTATTTGTGGTTGTGCGTTGAACATACCCATCTCGTCTTCAGTCCAGATGTACTCTTTGCACAGAATGTATACCCATTGATACTTAGGAGGTTTCTTCCCCGACGTGATTTCACATATTTAACTAGGAAAAAGACAAAATATGTAATGTATAAGTATTTGTTACATGTTCCATCAATATTATAAATGTGAAAGTTTGTTTGGACGTTTGTTACTCTTTCACGCAATAACTAGCTTAGCTTATACATCAGAATAACATAATATAACATAGTTTAAAAATTATAACTAACGTGTTTAGCGAAAACGCGTAAGTGACGCCTGTTCCACGGTGCTTACGATCTTATTTTCCCTAGAATTCGATTGCCCAGAATGAAGTGTCAGTCAGCACGGCGCACAGGGTGGGGGTAGAGGGGCTCTCCAAATAATGACGCACACGTGAGGGCAGACGTTATTAATGGTTGTGTTCATTATGAGTTTTTTACTTACGATTATTACAGCATTAGACATTAAACATAATTATTATTTTTAGTTAATATGTGTATTTCGAGTAGAAATATAGATTACTTTTTATTTTTATTTCAGTCGTATTAGAAAACCTTTTTTTTTTTAATTTGATTATAGGAATATAGTTTTAGTTATTTAGTTTACATTTATATAAATGTATGTTTCGTGGCTAATCTGCGGCGCCGTTTGTGGTGAAATTTGATAGGATATGTCCTATATATACTTTTTACTCGCATCAAAACACTCACGCGGGCGAAGCCTCGGGCGGAAGCTAGCATATTGACCGCCTTTTGACGCGACGGTTTGATGCAGTAGACGCAAACAGAACAGCTCGTTATACTATGAGTGCCGAACACAGATATCAGGTTAGCCCGATGTGGCCAAAAAAGTTTCTTTCACATGATATATATACATTTTTATTTTAAACATTTAGATATAATATTACAGAGTTATTTTAATGTTATACAAGTAGTTTTATTTAATACTATAAACGTCACGCGATATCGCGGGATTGGCCATTCATAAGACGTATGGCCAGTTAACGCGATATCACGTGTTGATATATTATTTGTAATAAAAATAATTGGTGTCAGTAATAAATATAATTCATAACATATATACATTTTTAAGCAACTAAAATAGGAAACATTAGCTTATTTATTAAATAGTAGGAACTACAACCATATTTTTTGGCGTCACTGTTCTTGCTAACAATTATTTTGTTTTGTAATTTTAATATGATGTTATTATTCAAATAGAAATCGGAATACAGTCGTGCAAAATAAAAAAGCATTCCATAGACAGGGACATTTTTTACATTCCATGGCGATTTTCACCCTTTTCTTTTCTTTGTAACAATTTCTACAATACTTCCTTAAAGTTGCAGTTACTTGTCCGCCACTCAGAATGCGCTGTTTCGATCTTTTGATTTTAACAAGCTTATACTGATCGCCATCTTTGCGCTGTGGCTACACATCTGTAACAACTTCCTTCTCTGGCAAGAAAGACTCAATAAGTTTAAGGCTAGGAGTTTTATTTTCGTGCCGAACGTCATCTACCTTGTTTTTCTTACTTAAATTTCCTTTCTTACTTTGGCTAGTTGGTTGCTGTTAACAAACGAACGTTCGCTAGAAACGAAGCTATGGAAATCACAAAGCTGAGGTGTATTAGCTGTTATAATGGTGTTAGTCAAACACGCATTATCTTCGACTTCTAATGGTATGCTTATGGGCAACTGGATAGGCGTTGTTGTTTTTAGAAGAGATAGATGATTATCTGTTACGTATGATGCTTCAGATTTTATTGTCCCACTGGTTCTACTTATATCTTCACTAGTCACAAAGGTCTCTATCGGTGATGATTGGATTAAGTCTTGACTTGAACCAGCATTATTTAAATAATTCATTGCCAGCCCTAACTTCATACGGAACTTGTTTCTAACTTCATTATTAGAATTATTAGTTCCGGTTTCCTCAAACATTGAATGGTACAAATTCCAGCAATCCTCCACTTTAATTGGAACGGGTGAGTCTATACATAAGTCAATTAAGAATTTATTTAAAAAATAATAATAATATAACAAATTTTTTTTCGATCACGGACATTCAGAGTTACAATTGTTACGTATAGCGTAGTTTCTAAAAATTATAAGAAAAATATTTTCGTGCATTTTTGAAATTAACTTTTAATTAAATGATTAGAAAAAAAACCTTAGTTTAGGTAAAAAGGGTATAATAGTCTAGACAAAAGTTAGTCTCGTTTGAAATTTGTCATACTCGATACTTTACATTAAAATCGATTTTAAAGTATAATTAAACACCGCCATCAATGAAAACAACAGATGTGATATACCTAATGCTATTTCATAAATAAATGTAAATTCATGTCACGTTATTTCACAAATAAATGTATCAATAAATGTAATAACTTTGTGGTATGACTATCGTGATAAAATACTAAAAATCGTGGTGTGTACATAATATATAAAGGTTAGTATTTATATGGTAAAAATTAAAATATGGTAACCAAAAAATAAAACAAACAAACAATGCAACAAATGTTTTAATATCTTCCTTATTTTAATATAGATGTCAAAATTCTCAAAACGACATTTATTTTTAGCAGCCTTTAAAAAATAGTACCGTAATACGTACCACAATATATGTTATATCTGTCCTACTCTATAAACAAACTTGGTTTGACAAATTGTCAAACTTCACGTAATAACAAACGATCGAAAAATTGACAAACGTGACATCAAGGAATTTATATACAAATTAGAATGCTCACGTACACTCAAAAAACGTTCCTCCGGCCGGGATTGCATCTCATTCTACCATGGATTCAAGGCAACTCTTGTAAGAAAGAGACAAAATACCGGTTATCAACGAAATGCTCGGAACGATTTTTCACTTTACATGTTATCAGCCAATGTCAACCTTATTTCCAATACTTCAAGGTGCATATTTGAATATACAATTTAATTAAGTGAGCGTTCCACTTATGATATAAATTCCTTGCGTGACATATCTTGCTACATTTTTTTTTTGTTGACGTTTTTGTACATGAGATAAGATCTTATTTAACAAATTAAAATTATTTAAAAAAGTTGAGTATTTTTGAAAATTTGATCGTTTATTCATTTAGGATTTAATTTGGACTTATACATTTTATCTAAGTCCCTAGGTGGATGGTTGTGATTTTCACGTGCTACGACAATTTTTCCGTCAACTGTATGAATTCTGGCGGAGCATCTACGATCGGAACAGCGCCATCTTATCTTTCTTTCCGTCACGCAATTTCTGGTAAAGGAGTAATTGTCCCGAAGTAACAGCATTACACGACCAGTTTTAATGAGCTTCACTGAAAACATAAAAATCAAATCATTTACATATCTCAGTATTTCGTAAGAATATTTAAATATATTCCATTTTAAATAAAATCAAGGAATCAATGAAAAAAATAGGTTTAAGACAAAACCCAGAATAATCTTTTTGTGTGTTAAACTTGTGTGGATAGTTTTCAGCGATTACAACGTAATGGATCCTGAAAAATGACGGCAACGTTATTTCCTTGACAATGACGAAATAAAAAAAATAAAACTAATAGACTTTTCAAGTGATCTATTTTATTATTATAATCTATAATTATAATTACAAATTTATATCACACAATATACAAATTATATCGATTCGAATTTGACAATTCAATTTACTTTTATCTTTTGTCTAATAACGTATTTGGTATAAGATCTATAACAATAAATATGTTTAAATATACTTATATTAAAGAAGGTAATTACATTTCTATGGCTTTCAATATAATTTTTAATATTTAATACTCTCTAAGTATTTGTCTACATCAAAAGTTTATTCCAGTATGTTCAAGGTCTCCTTTGAATTATTATATTTACTTCGATCAGCTCAATACCGGTTACTTTAGATCCGTGTTTAAATTATTCGGTATTTAGAAGTAAACTGGTCAAAGTCTAGATATTTATTTCCGTCGTGATTGTGGAACTCCTGACATCTGACTATAACTCCTCCAATCGTGAAGTAGAAAGCCCTACAGCCTCTCTTCGTACACCTCCATCGAATCCTGTCCTTGCCCTCCGGCTGTTGATAAAACTTCATATTTTTATACACCATCTGTGTTCTCCCATTTGTCGCTTTAAAGAAATACGCTGAAATTTCAAATTCCATTATATCCATATATGTGTTAGAGTTATTTATTACTAATCATGCTAATTATTTATACCTTTACATTATGATATAATTATTATTATTTATATCATATTGCAAAACTTACTTTAATTTATTATTTTTAATTTAAGACTATAATATAATCGTACAATTAAAATGATAAAATTTATCATCAAACAAAGACAAAAAAGAAATACAAAATTATTTTAAATATTTTTAATAAATTTTACCATATTACGAAATAAAAATATATATACCAGCCCGCAATGGAGCGACGTGGTGGATTAAGCTCCGATCCTTCTCCTACGCGAAAAAAGAGGTCTAATAATATTAATTATAAAATAGAATATTAAAATTAACTTACGAATATTTAGCTTTTTGGAAATAGTAACAAGTATCTACTTGTAATAGTTTATCTAAACTATTTCACAATTTTTGTAGTACCTAGTAATAGTATCAATAAAATATATACCTACACCAATATAACAAAAACAAAGTAACACGTTAGTACTTCGTAGGTCCAACATTGATTAAAATAGGATTTATTTTTGTTATTGATTGATTGGGTTAGTGGCTTTCAGTTGTGCCAGTTGAGCACGGTTGATTCCGCCAATGTCACGTAGAGTGGAGAATACACGGAGGAGATTGATCGGTGCGGTTGAGATAACAATATTTTTGTTATATCATAAAACTTAAAACAAATCCCCGACAATGACACTTCCAGTTGTGCCTATTTCTGTTAACTTTGTGTACGGATATTTTAATCCATATTTAAATCCAATAAATTGTTTAGTTTTAGTGAATATAATTTCTCATAATATAAGTGTCTCTTGTGAAATGAATGATCTTTAACCTTAAATAAATTAGACAATTATTACTCGTTATCAACTAAATAACATAGTATTAAGAGGAAAGGATACCAGAGAGACTTTTGAAAAATAGGTATTTAAATAAAATGTTCCTTTCTCGCTGTGTGCCGCCGCCGCGCCCCAAGCAAGAACAAGTGCAGCTCAGACCGTTTTAGGTAGATACATAATTATTGACCAAAACATCATTAAGTGGTCGACTATTTCCTCTCCAAATGATGCCAATGATTTTTATGTAACTATGTAACTAAAAAAAAACCTTAAGCTATGCCCCTATGTTCCTTTTTTTTTAATATTGATCTAGTGACACTAGATCAAATATTTTTAAATTTTAATTTTTTAGAAACAGTCGACTACGTTTGTATGGATAAAGAGCCGGTATCCTTTCCTCTTAACAATATAACTTTTATAAACTAATGAGCGTATTATTTTATATCTCGAGAGCAAATATTGATTTAGAAAAAAATAAAAATATAATTTCTAGTTTCTTTCGCTACTAAACTATAACTGAATTTCGTTGATAAAAGAAACCTGACTAACAAAATCTTTAGAATATAATATAGAAAGATCTTTTAACCTCTTTCGTGATATCTACACGATGAAATAAATGACTGAAATAATTTAACGAGTGACTAGAAACTGAATATTTTTTATATATACTTGTGTAAGTATGTATTTTTTATTTCTAATTATCTATGCCATGTACTCAAAGTGTCAATTTATTTTTAACAAAAATAGTAAATAGTGTCTCATGCAAGGAATTTATATCATAACTGGAACGCTCAGTTAATAAAATTGTATGTTCAAACATGCACCTTAAAATTACTGACATAAGGTTGACATTTGTTTCCAACATGTGAAAAAATCGTTGCAGCAGCATGTCGAGCATGTCGTTGACTACTGGTATTTTATCTCTTTCTTACGAGTTGCTTTGAATCCATGGTAGAAAGAGATGCAGTCCCTCTATTAAGAACGTTTTTTGAGTGCACGTGCGCATTCCAGTTTGTTTATCAATTCCTTGTTCTCATGTAAGTGAGCGTAAAATAAAATGAAAGTCAATAAATATGAAAGTAAAGATATCTCAAATCTTATATATCACCAAAATGTGCCCGACAATTTAAGGGCCTTTCCTGTTTTTTTTTTTTTTTTTTTTAATTTACTTTACTGATACTTCATTAAAAAGCCGTTGGAGGACATAGTACGGCATTCTATAAAAATTTCTTTACTGTTATATTTCTTTACTATTAAACTCATAATGGCTGTCAACTATCTGAATTAGTAAGTCTACGGAAAATGTATATGATGAAATGAATGGTAATGATTTACACGTTTTCGTATAAAACTACGTTGTAGTTTGGTGGGCCATGAGTATGGGTGTCCCGTATCTTGACAATCTCCGACCCTATCGTATAACATATGGCGTTGCACCACCGCTTCGTACAACACCACCGTACCTTGCCGCGGAGCTCACAACGCCTATAAAATTTATTCCCTTTATAAATTAGCTGCTCTTTACCTTTACTTCCGATGACGATTTCGCCTGAAAAATAAAATGGTATTGTTAAAAAACAAAATGCGATTTGATTATTTTCCAGTATTTAAATTATTTAATTACTCTATTGATTCCTTATTTGGGAAAATTAAAATAATTAGAGTATAGGATGAAAATAGATATTTCAGACATACGCCAAAGTAACAAGTTTGAGCACAATTTCTTCTTTAAAATTGTATATATTAATTTATTTTTTATGCAAAACTACGTCCGAATAGTGCCTTCTAGTAAATGACACAATAACAAGATATATATTTTTTAAACTTAATCTAAAAATTATTTCTATAGAGTGGCATATCAAAGATCATATTAAAATGAGGAAAGCAATAATTAAAATAACAACGTCGATAGTCGACTTTACAGTCTATAATTTTTATGTATTAAATAATCCACACACAAACCACGAACAGAAAGTTTTAATTTAAGTACATAACGATTAAAGACAGTATCTGAAACATATTTTCAATATCTTCAGATTCGTATATTCACTATTGTATAAATAGATTTATTATACATATTACCAGAAATGTCTATTAGAAGAATTCGATTTAAAACAAAAATATAATAAAACACTTAACGCATACCATTTGACAAGATACAAACGAGTCGCAAACTATGCGTAAGATCGCTTAACATTATCGATATCGATATCATTCTTCTCTAATAGAAAATTTCTTACAGTTGGCATTTTGTAAGAAATTTTTATAGGCGTCTAGTTTCTTATGATCGGAGAACTGACATGTCTGTTCTAACATTCTGAGGTCATATCATATCAATAGGCGCAAATCTCAATTTATTTAAATATAGGCAAGTAAGACTCCTGTTACTGAAGATTCATTTATTTATCTATTTATTTAACATTTATCTGTTTAATTTTATATATGAACAATAATACCATTCAGAAATTTTAATTGTACATAATTCACTAGGTACATATCAAATTAATTTATTTTCATCAGAAATTTTAATTGTACATAATTCACTAGGTACATATCAAATCAATTTATTTTCATAACAATTTAAATTTTACATCACTGATATAATATTTAATACTAGTTCAACTTTTATTGTTATAATTTTCGTGCCACTAATTATGGGTGTGGCTTCCGGATATATCCATGATGGCTCCATCGAACATTTTCACAGAAACTTTGCAGTTCTTACTTTTCTTTTTAGAACAAATCCACCTGCTCGTCCCCATTAAGTTACCGTAATTATTCGAGAACGTTTTATTACCGATTCGCAGTAAGTACCGTTCGCCATGTAATGGAATTAATTCGTAACCTTAAAACGTTAAAATAATTAGGTATATAGTTATAAAAACTTTACGATGGGGAAAAATAATCGTTACCCGCTTTCCTCACGAATTGTGACAATGCCATGTCTCTGGCTACGCCAGAGCAACAGAATATACTCTGCAAGATCATTATCTCACAACTTGAGAGAAAAGGCCAAGTTGCGTGTAGTAAAAAAAATTGAAACATGGTTAAATTATTTCTCCGTTCTACTTTTGGAGAGAAAAAAACACGCAACACATTTACTAGCAGAGTTGCAAAATTGTAAAGTTATCTGAGGACGTCACTAAATATTCTCTACAATTAGAACAAATTTTAACGAAATTTTAGTTAGATATACACTATAGTTGCAAAAACCGAGAAGAAAAGGGCTAGATCCTGTTATTTCCACTATCATTACATTTAGATATCCTCAAACTTTAAGTTAAGCTATTCAACTGACAATCGAAGAAGAAAATATATTACAAAATTCTTTGAAACCTACTAATAAACAATATAATATATGCCACAAAGTGGGCCATGTGTCCACATAATGTTTTAAAAATAAAAAGAAACAATTTAATAATTTTTATATCACAGAAACTTCCCATATATTAACCCGTTGCCTGCCAACTACGAATATACTCGTAACCGGTAGCCTTGTCCCCACTGCCGACTACGAGTACTTTCGTAGATGTTTGTTTTAAACCTCATAGATTATTTAAAATGCTGGCAAGGAAAAGAGGGCACGAATGAAATATTTGGCATAGGAAATAAATTATAGTTTATTAAGTGAAAAAAGTCCCATACATTTTTTTTAGCTAGACGTCATGTTTAATTTTTCTTCGTGATACAATTTAAAACAGTTTTCAACGCATAAAGCTGGATTTTCTGAACAAACAGGGCAGTAGTAGCTTGTTTCTTTGCGTTTCTTTTCCTTGGTGCATACGCGGCAACGCTTGGTGGGTTTTTGCTTTTTCTGCGTAGGTAGTATGCGCTACAAATAATGAAAATTATTTGATTGGAAACCGGTGTGAGTTGCTTGGTGACCAAATTCACCATCAATGTTCGCCCTGTCTTCTTCTTGCACATCAGGTGGCGAACAAGGGGGTTCATTAACCGACTCGGGAGATACGTGACGGCGCGCGGGAACAATAACCGAGTCACAGTCACTATCACTAGTAATTTTTTCGTAATCCAAAGAATCTTCCCTTCTATTAGTAACTAGAAGTGGTGGGGATCGACGCCGAGGAAGTATTTTTAATGAGAAATCACTATCGTCGAACTGTCCTAGATCGACAGCTGAACGAGGACGAACTGATTCATTCTTTGCCGATGATGGTTTGGAGTCACTGTTGTCCTGTTCCTTAGACATGTGGTTAGACTGCTGACATGGTGGTCGCTTCCGCTGCTCTTGATGCTCGGACTTCGTAGACACACCACTGGAAGGTACATACTCGTCATCTTCATCGTCCGGAGAAAAATCACCTTGACGACTGTCTACCGATGAATAGAGTATAGGATGAAAATAGATATTTCAGACATGCGCCAAAGTAACAAGTTTGAGCACAATTTCTTCTTTAAAATTGTACGCATTAATTTATTATGCAAAACTACGTCCGAATAGAGCCTTCTAGTAAATGACACAATAACAAGATATATATTTTTTTAAACTCAGTCTGAAAATTACTTCTATAGAGTGGGATATCAAAGAACATATTAAAGTAAGGAAAGCAATAATACCAACGTCAACAGTCCACTTTAAAGTCATAATTTTTATGTATTAATTATTTTACACAATCACGAGCAGAAAGTTTTAAGTACATAACGATTAAAGACAGTATCTGAAACATATTTTCAATATCTTCAGATTCGTATATTCACTATTGTATAAATAGATTTAATATACATATTACCAGAAATGTCTATTTGAAGAATTCGATTTGAAACAAAAACATAATAAAATACTTAACGCATACCATTTGACTAGACACAAACGAGTCACAAATTATGCGTAAGATCGCTTAACATTATCGATATCGATATCATTCTTCTCTAAAAAAAAACTTCTTACTGTTTGCATTTTGTAAGATTTTTTTATAGGCGTCTAGTTTCTTATGATCGGAGAAATGACATGTCTGTTCTAACATTTTAAGGTAATAATCATATCATATCAATAGGTGCAAAGCTCAATTTATTTAAACATAGGTAAGTCAGACTCCAATTAGTGAAGATTCATTAATACATTGTGATCATATGTGATCAATAATACCACTCAGAAATTTTAATTGTTCCTAATTAAGTACTACATAATTATCTAATCAGTTTATACACTACATATCAAATCAATTTATTTTCATTAGAATTTAAAATTTTACATGACTAAGAAATTTATAATATTTAATACTAGTTCAACTTTGTTACGAATGCGTGCTACTAATTATGGGTGTGGCTTCCGGATACATCTATGATGGCTCCATCGAACATTTTCACAGAAACTTTGCAGTTCTTTCTTTTCCTTCTAGAACAATACCAGACGCTCCTCCCCATCAAGTTACCGTAATTATTTGAGAAAGTTTTATTACCGATTCGCAGTAAGAACCGATCGCCACGTAATGGAATTAATTCGTAACCTTAAAATGATAAAAATATCGTATATACAGTGATAAAAATATTATAATAAGCTTACATTATCTGGACTAAATGAAAATACATTAAAAGAGTATATCATATATGCGTAATTTTGTGGAAAATTTGTTGTATCATTTAAAAACAGAATTGTTACTAATAAAATATGAAAGACTCTTGGCAAAGTTTTGCAGCTGTAATCTGAATAATGTAACACCAATCGTCTTGTCTCTAATTTGTTTGTAAGAGAAGTATCTTTCCACATCAAGCTGTATCAAGAAATCAAGATACTACGATGAAAAGGTCAAACTATAATTTAACATTCCAGTCCGATCTAATGAAAAATTGAAACGATGACGAATAGTATTTGTCACCATTTGTCGTCATCGTTCATTGGCTTGAGGTGTCATAAACATAGGTATATGAATAATGACACACGTCTTAAGAAATTTAGAGCAAAATACAAGTATACTTAAGCCAAAGTCGATTTGGAATGTTTACCAACAAACATAGGCAGATGTTAAAAACCTATTGGAAAATAATTATAACAATTATATTTTTTAATTTAATATTTGTACACAGTAGCATAAGCTACGTAAAGATTGAAATAAATAAGTCAGGGGTTAGCTATATTTATATGATATCTATCATTATCTGTTATAGAGGTACAATTTACTTATTAACGTGGGTATAACTAATTTCCTACTGACTTATTTCTAAATATTTTCATAAATATGAATAGCAATCAAAATAAAACAACATTTGTTTTAAAATGAATTTATTATGATAGATAAATTATATTATATAGATTGATTTTTAATCTATGTTCAGACACTCATTCTCTTAATTATAATTGAAAAATATAAAGTTGTGCATAAAAATCGATTACAATTTACCTTTAACAATATAACGACTGATCAAAAAAAAATGTTACTTATCTCCGAAATTTTCCCATCAGTGCTAAAGAGGCGATGTATATTAGTAATTAAAAATTTGTTACTTTTTGTTATAAGCAAATTTTCTTGCGTACGTATTTGGCTGTTAATTACTATGAAATTGGTGATAAATTAAAATTTTTCATTAATAAAAGTGCAACAACCTACACACGATGATTTATGGTTTGTTCACAAAGATACCATATCGACTTTGGCTTAATTATATGTAAATATTTTTTAATCATTACGTTTAATATTTTTTTTAAAACATTTTTCTTTATTACAAATAAAACAATAGGATTATATTTATGCATAAGTTTATTAATTAAATGGTGCATGAGTATGGTCCCCAACGTTCATTATCATTTTGTTGTAGTACATTCTGACCCTTGCAGGACATTTCCTGCTTATCCTCTTAGAACAGTACCAAGAAGTAAGACCTTTAATCTCTCTGCTGTTTGTCGAAAATGTGTAATTATCAATTCGTAACAAAAATCGTCCACTAGGAAGAGGAACCAAGTGAATATCTGCAAAAAATAACATAATTTTAGTATAGTTAAAAAAAAAAACTATCTTTCAAACAGCACATCAAAATTAGATGTTGACTATTTTTAAACTTTACAGTATCAGTCAGCAAACAAGGCATGTTATAATAAAATATTCTCTAGACCTCTAACAAATTAAGATATGATGCTGCTCATGTATATTCGAAACCTAGAGCTTATCATTTTAGTATAATCAGTTAGGAAAAAAATATCTCAAATTAGAACTCGTTGATCGATTCACCAATATACTTCCGATACTGTAAAAGGACAATTGACTATTTTCTTGACGCAGTGAATCGAGTAAAAGCAATTTTGAAATAGAACTGTTAAACAGATGAACTATGGTGGCAAATATTTTATGACGATTGAAAGAATTTTTATGCATTGACTTACGAGTAGGTAAATGTTAAGTCAATATACATATATGTGTAATTTTTTTTTATATTTTTATATATAAAAAAAATTACACATATAATAAAAATAAAATAAAAACATATTTCAGCGTTTGTCAAAATTGACTCCACGTTATTATTTAACTGTTATCATTTATTATGTCCGAACGAAAGCTTGACTCAAACATGTCCAGTTTTTATTACATAACAATTCACAAAAACCTTATAATCAAAAAATGCCTACGAGAACTTTAAATTAAGAACTGTTGGAATTCAAATGCACTGAAAAAAATAATTGAATGTAACAGAAACAAAATAACCATTATTTAAAAAATCTAAATGGAATTTAAAAATAAAAAGATTTTTTTTTTTTTTTCAAATTAATATTTCATCAAAAATCTTAACTCTTTTATCTCTATTATCTATTTTTTTTTTTTACAATTATCCTATAAAACAAGCAATAATAATTTTATCTTTTTATAAGTATATGTTTGGAAGTAAAGTAGATAGATAGATAGATAAACACTTTATCGCACTCGTATAAAAGTATACACAAAATAATGAAATACAAAGTAATAAAAAAAGAAAATGGTGCAAGGGTAGCCTTATCACTAAAAGTGATCTCTTACAGGCAACCTTATGAATGGATTTAATGAAAATTGGAAAGATGAAAACGGTGCATAAAATCTATTTTTCGAGGTTTTTGATTTGTGAATTTTATAATACGTAAAGTAGTAGTGTATATAAAATATTCACATAAATACATCCATTTAAAGTCAATGATTATGCTCTGAACATATAAATATTATTTCTTCCTTTAATGTAATAACAACGGCTTGGCAGTTGGTCTGATTCCTGAATCTGCAGTACCATCGATTCCTAGTACGTTCGCTCCTTCGACAGTAGAACACGTTACCGCCGATTGTCATCACCGTCTTACTTCGAATTAAACCTGAACACAATATTTTATTAAAATTTCGTGTACTTGTATATTATAAATGTTATTTACAAATGTTAGCGTGTTTGTAAGATTGGATGAGTGGATATTTGGGACATTTTTCCCCTAAAACGACTAAATCGTTTGTGATAAAAATCGGTACGTCAATATTTCTTCATCCCGAAAATTTCCAGAAAAAGCGATTTGGTAGATTAAACATAAGGGGGACAATTCTAGTACTTATTTAACCAATTTTAAGTGTAGCTTGCATATGGCCGATAAGTTAACAAAAACGCGGCAAACTATAAACGTTTCATTTTCTGTCTATAAAATAAAATGAGACAATATGTGAAAGGATGACTAAAAAGTCTCGTAGCTTAAGACGTAGCTTTATTAAGCGAAAAGCGCAGCCTTCCTTAAGACAAATACATAACACTTCCACTATTTAACATTACTGAAAGTACTTTTTGTAATTTAAAACTGATCGATTACGGACTGATCACGCATACCACTGTGTCAAAGATCACTAGTTTCCGCTTCATGAAATTGCTACTTAACAACCGATGGTACTTGTTCAGACACTTCTTCACGTCTGTCGTCGGTATTTTTACCATTACCCTTACCATTTACCAACTTCAAAATAAAAAATAAACAAATAAAAATCGGTAGTTAAAAATTTGGAAAATATTGTCCTATTTTGTGCACACTTTCATCACGATGTTATGTTAAGAGCATGTGTATTGTCAAACAGTCTAACAGACCCGTCCGGTTTTATTCACTCACGAGGCAGTTACAGCATTACGCGAGTAATCTGCTATGAATCAAATAACAAGTCAGATGAAATTTAGGTTTTTAGAAACAAGCAAATAAAAGAAAAAACGCAAAAAAAACTTCTTTAAGGTGACGTTTCGTGAAATTTATTAATGAGCTTTTTACTAATAATTTTTGACAAAGAAACTAAACAGAAAAAACATCCGTATCATCATAATTTTACATAGAGCCCGTCGTGTATGCTATACTTGGCTGGGGGATGATTGTGTTGATCTGCTATTTCTATGATATCAAAATCATCATTTAGTTTCAACTTCGCATTGCAACCTTTGGAATTGTTGGTAGAACAATACCAGTGCGACCAATTTCTATTCTTGCACATCCTCTTGCAGTAGTACGTGTAGTCGTCCAGGATGACGATCTCCTTCCCAGTGTAGCGCGACTTCACCACAGTCATTATTACTGAAAATAATTAACCTGTTAGAATATATGTATATATACACACAAATTTTTCGACAAGCAAATCTGTACAAATCCAAACGTAGACCACATGCAATACAAAGGTAGCGTTCAAAGTAAAAGTATCTCAATTATGCAAAATTGACACAACAATTTTTTTGCAAAATTGCTGTGTCATAACGTCGTGTGGACCGGCTCTTAAAAAGGCGGACAGGATTATGGATTTTACTGTGAGGGGAATTTTTGTATAACTTATATTCAGGAATAATGTTCGAATTAAGTTTTTTGTTATTTTGATTTGAAAAAAAAAATGAAAATAGGTAACACAATTTTCATAACATTAAACAGTTAATGGCAGGAATCATAATACTATTTTGTTATATTTTTCTTACGAAATAAAAAAAAAATTACGTTTTATTATTTTCTTCTTACACTTAATCCTTTTATTGCTTCAATCAAGAACGATTACATAAAAAAATTAATAAATAAGTTAGAATATTTTTCAAATAAAACTGATTATGTACACGATTTCTAATAATAAATATTTTTACACCAAACTTTGTTTCACTTTTAATTATTAAAATAATACTCCCAATAAATCTTGAATTTTTTTTATTACCAAAAATACATTATTTTATATCATTATGACGTACCTAATTCAAATAAATTGATGTTCTTCATACTTCCTACTCTACACATTTTTAATAAAAATTTCTTAATCCCAAGTACATTTATTACATATTGTATAATATAAACGATTATTAAAAAAAAAAAAGAGATCACAAGACTATGTTTGTATAAAAAATTATAAATTATATTGGCCATCTGATTTGATGATCAGATACCTCAGTAAGTATCTAGAGTTCTTATAAATACACTAACTTACAAAGTTACTTTGAAATATGAAAGTTCAACATATCGTAGATTAAAAGAAATGAACATTAAATATATTTTATGTGATTTCTTTCTTGCCACATAAAATACAAAAAAAATTATGTACTTTTTTTTATAAAACATTTATTATCTTCATACCGCCTCTTTAGAAGAATAACGTGATATTTTATAAACCACAACTTTACAGGAGAGCAATTTCAAACATTTAAGAGTTGATAAATTCTAAAATATTGATAATTTTAATTACTTATGTAAATGTTTACCTACAGTAAAATTATATCAAGAGGCGTTATAACATTAAGTATCGACTTATGGTCTATCTATATATTCTGTATTCTATATTCTATTCATATATACATATAAGATGTAAATCTTTGGTTTAGTGAGGCATTGTAACGTTTAAAAAGCGTAATAAAAACATCAAGTTATATTAAGACATCACGTGCTTATTACATAGATAAAGAAACCATTCACGCCACAGACCACGATAACAGCAGTCATAAAAAATATGTCACAATGGATAAAATAAAAAGACTATATATATCTAAACAAAACTGAATTCTGCATATTCTACTGACTTTTAATAGTTATAAATATTATTGTTTTAAGTATAGTACGCACCGATTTGATGCAAGTTGAATCGTTTTTTTTTTTTTAATAGTGTGAACATTTTTTTTTCAGTTGCAAGCAAAGCAATTTTACGTTAAGTTTTCGCATCTTGCCAGGTAGGCAAATTTCACAGATTATATTTGATGACTCGCCTGCTTGTTTCCTGTCTGTTTTTTTTTTTTTTTTTAATTATAAATATCTTAAGCTTATTAAAATACAGCATCACATTTATGATCGACAACTTGATATAAGAATACAGTTAACTAATTTGTGTGTCATCATCGCAGAACCATCATCTAATAGGTGTTAATTTTCATTTGCTCCGACGCGACGTTTAGATATAAACGCATACGTTGTTGTCACGAGGTGATTAGACTACTAGGTACCCTCCAACAAATAGTTCGTATGTTTTGTATAATTACACTCTAATTATTATTAATTTTCTCTTATAATGTGATTTTATTATTATATTTACTAAAAAAAATAATATAAAAATGTAAATAACGTAATAAATGAATAAAAATACGTAATAAATGAATGGCCCCAAAGTTAAAAACAAATCAAAAAAAGAAAAGTTGAAAATATACTACAACGCTACGTGCAACAGTTGCAACGTGAATAATCCCCTTAAGAAAAGCAAATAAAAAAACTATGTGTATAGTTCTTTTAAAATTTCTTTATGCGTCAAACAACATCAGTATCTCCTACATTATAATATAATATTTATAAGACTAAATTAATTCTCAATATTAGAATTTTTCTTTAGAAAATTTTTAACATGACGTCATCTACTTGTAGTGTTCGTTGAATGACTGGTGAAATTTTCTAACAGAAACTTTGTAAAAGCGAGATTGCGAGATGTAGTGAAGTTGCACTAGAGTGACTTCAACGATTCAAGTAAGAATTTTTCTAATAGAATTTTTTGATAACGTATGCGAAATATTAGAAACGAAGATTTTAAGGTTGTCCAATTAATACAACAATGTAAATATATTTATTGCAATACTTTTAAAATTGTGTATTTTAAATAAATTAAAAAAAAAAGTTATTTTTAAATGTAACAGTTTTTCAATATATATATTTTTATTATTATTATTTAAGTAGAAATTAATATTATAATGTTTAAAACATTAGACAACACTATTAAATAAATCAACATTATTACTTACATTTTAGTACCTATATCTTGAGATTTTAATTTTAATGATTGTATTTTTTAAATATAAATTAATGTTTAAAAAACATTTTAAAAAATTGTAAGTTTAAAAAATGTAATTTGGAATATCAAATAGTTGTGTAAATCATATTCTAAAACATTTATATATACACACAAGTCAAAAATATTTTTCAATACGCTTTGCTTATCAATCCACTAAAATATTTTCATATATCTTAAAGTTACGTAGTTATTTTTGATAAAAAGTCTATGTGATAAAACTATTGAGGAACCATGTGAGTATATAAAATAATATCGTTAAAAGAATCTTACGAATATATTGAATATCGTTTTAACGACTGAATCTTTGGTAGCTTGAAAGTTTGTTTTTTTTACGCTTTTTTATATTATATCGAATAATCATTCAAACAAAGTATGCCTATTTTCGATTTTCTTTAGATCTGTGGAAAATAAGGGTCATAATTCTGAATTATATAACAAATCTTGACACTGATGATGTATTATTATTCACATAATACAGAATTTTGCACACTATGTTTCAGATGACCATACTGATACTTTTTATAAACTGCTTATTTATGATTTTGCCTACTAGAGATGAAAATTTTGATATCAAATATATATTCTCATAAGCCGTCGAAAATCATTACTTAGTAGTTTTGAAAACGGTCAATACAGGATTAAAATTTTACAGCTTACATTAGGGAGCATCTATTAATTACGTTAGATTTTTTTTATCAAATGTCGAAAAGAGACAGTTTTATTTGGCTAACAATATAATGGATGTGTTTGGCAGAAAAAACTACTTGGCAGCACTTGCTAGCGCTCAGAAACAAACTATACAGTTGTCGGCCAGGACACGTTTGCTAACTTCAATAGCGCTGACACAATCCACTATTTTGCTTATTTATTTTGTTTGTTTTGAAATCAGTTTTTAAGTTGTTTTGTGCAATTATCTTAAGGTATAAAAATTAGTAATAATGTCAGCCCAAAAATAGTGAAATATATCTGCGAAAATGTGGAATTTGATGTTTCTGCGACAGATGATATACTCGTACATCATATACTCGTATTTCTGCACTTAAAAAATATTTTTTTAAATACGAATATACATACCGTCTTCGATGATAAAATTGGGTGGTTTATGGTTGTGTATTAGGTACTTTCTCGTTACCATCCTCGTCGTGTCATTGGTGACGATGATCCTCGCGTTGCAGGGCGAGCCTCGTGTGCAACTCCACGTGTTCGTTCGCTGCATCTGCTTGTGCTTGTAGAAGGTGAATCCGTTGACGATTGCCAATTCTTTACCCGTATCCTTGAACACCCATTTTACTGAAAATAATTGTATTTTAAAGCATATGTAGTGTAAAGTGTTTTTAAACAAGATATAAAACTTTAGAGTACAGCTCATAAAAGAGGACTTGTTATCATAGTTAGTAGAAGTGTGATATGATGCTTTGTAAATATGTATATCAATTTATTTTAATTCTTTCTTGTGGTAGCAGCCAAAATAATATGTACTTTACAATGTAATGTAATAATAATATTTAATGTAATAATACGGTTCGTAAGCCATTTCACGGATGGAATTACAAACTGACGGTTAGTGAAACCGGAAGTTTGTATATAGTATATAGTAGTGTGATAGTAACAGACAGACAGTAATAAAATAAGTCCATAAATAAAATTTATTACTTGCAAAAATATAAAACATAGCCATTTTAAAACACTTAAACTAGCCACATCGATATCATTTAAATGATTTCATTAAAAATAAAACTAAATAAAATCCCAACAAATAGTCAACAAGTCACAATTTTATATACACGCCATCTTTAATCAAGAACATAGGTGGTTTGTGATCATGTAAGAGAATAGGGTGAATGAACTCTTTCGTCTCATTGTCGAGTGTGAACTTCGCTTTACATTTTCCTCCTTTAGTACAGCACCAGTGACTAGACTTCTTATTTTTAATCCTCAAGTAATAAGTATACCGGTCGATAATTGCCAGCGGTGTACCATTCTTCTTGACCACCCATGTCACTGCATTAAAAAAAAATCAGTCAGAAAGTAAACAAAAAAAATCAGAACCAAATCATTTTATTGAGTAAACGATGTAAGAAGTAGAAATAAAAACAAATGCTCTCTTCCACTTGGATATTTATTCAATTTATATTTGGCATATACACTTTATTCAGACTGAAATAAATACAGATATTAATTAAGAAAAGGCTCAACTTATAATATACGCATTCTTCATCAACATCGAATATCTTGGAAGGGATATCATCTATATTAAAGTGAGCTTATATGTGTTTTTCACTTAGAACTAATTTTATCTTCGTTGTTTTCAAATAGCGATACTTATTAATTTAATTATTAGGCCTCAAGAGTTAATAATTTAAAAAAGGTCAACCTAAAATACGTTTAGAGAGAAAAGAAAGAAACCGGGCAGAGCAAAGCGAAGCTTGCATAAGTCTCAATAAATAAATAAAAAATATTATAAAGTGGTCCTAAATTTTTAAATACATACCGTTATGTACAATAAATTTAGGTGGATAATGATTATGTTCAAGGATAGCATTGAACATTTCGCTCCAACCGACCTTTAAGGTGAACTTGGCTTTGCACTGGCCCCCTGCTGTACATCGCCAGCAACTTGTCTTCCTATTATTAAAACCGCAGTAATAAGTGAATCCGTTGACGATTGCCAACTGCACACCCGACTCTTTTCTCACGAATTGAACTAAAAATATAATAACATGTCATTATAGAAACTACATTGATATTAACATGTTTTTAAACGAATGTAAAACGTAAATGAAATTTAAAATTTTTGTGTAAACGAAGTATGTGTGTAATTAGTATCATGAATATAATTATGTAAGATGAAAAAATAATATAAATTTTATATTTTCTAATATTGGACATCCCGGATCATGTCAACCGGGCTGACATTTGAAAATACTGTTCCTGTTGTTGTTGCTCCGATATTATGAGTTGTAGTGCAATGTTGTGTAGCTTATGTTACCCCCGCTAAAACCCAGCGGTGCCCTCGTCCTCGTAATGGGGCGCCACGGGATCGCTCGCGCATACAACCATGATGCCCCGCCAGTTGGCCGACCTGTGCGGGCCACCTTCGCCTATATAGCGCTCGCGGGCACCGTGAGCGCTCTATTGCCCTAGTGGCGAGTGGGAGGATTAAAGGTGTAGCTTATGTTACCACTGCATAATGTAGATTTAAAATAATAATTAAAATCGATTCAGTACTTTAATAGATTTTATCGATTACCAACAAACATTATTTCTATATGTACTCTTCTCTATGTTAATATTAATTTTCTAATTTATATTAATACTTTAAGCTAAGCAGCTACTAAAACAATCAAACCCAGTAATCGTAGTGTTTTGAATTCGTATTTGGAAAATTGTTTCTTCACTGTAAAACATGCCGCTGATATAGCACGTCAATGATTTAAACAGGCGATATACGAGTATGTATTAATCATGAACAACTGTAAAGTGTAGAAAATGTATTAATCGATTGTATTCTGTTATTTATTTATTTTAATGGAAACAAAATATATGGGTCATTCCATAAAAATAGGATGATTTCTAAACTTAAATTGTCATAGTAATAAATAAAACCCAATTAGATAGGCAATTGATACTTATAGTAGATATTTAAATCATTTTACCATAACTAATAGGGCTAGTCACTTAATTCAGTATTTTACGAAAAATTTAAGGTTTTAATTTAGGCGTCTAGGGACTGACGAGTATGCCTAGGGACTGACGAAAAAGCTAACTACTATACAATTTAGATATCTAGGAATTGACAATTATAACAAGGGACTGGTGAGAGTGCTTACTACTGTAAGAAAACAATCATGTACGTAAAGTTTCTCATTTATTTTATCACAAATGTTATGCTATTCACAGTGAACCGTAATAACTAAGTTTTTAATACAAAATCAGTCGTTTATTTATAACGAAGTAATATACGAGTATTATCAACATCATTCTGTCTCAAGTAAAGTCTATAAATCAGTAATTAACGAACAGTAAAACAAAGTAACTAACAAATATATAATTTATAAATTAAGTACCGACTAATTAGACTCTTCTTTGTACTGATTATTTTAACCTTATGGCAATAAGAAAAACAAAATCTAACTCTAACTTAATGACTCATTAAGTACCTACTTCAAATATAAATTTCACTTTTCAAAAACATCAATAGCTTTCTTAAATTTATAAAATACTCTATCACCTTTTACAATCAAAATAGGACGTGGTAGTTTTTTATTACATCATCTGCCACATCATTTTTAATTATTTTAAACAAGTTTTCCTTTTTATTATAAATTTTAAGAAAATTTTGCCTTAGAATTTCGTCATCAGATGGAGCTGGCGTGGTTTGCGATATGTAATTGTTGCCGGCTCGATAATTTTTTTTGGTTTAGTCTATAATCAGAAGAGTACTTCCTCCACTTTTTCCGAGTGTTTCTTTGCTCTATTGGAGTAATATCTTTAATACATTTTCGCTGTCCTTTTTCTTTCTTTTTCAGATACTTTTGTCTTTCTGTCTCTTTGTATTGAGCTAATAAAATAGGATCACTTTTAATCTTCATTAATCGAGCCTTTGCAGCAATTGACTTCTTTAAAGCTATTTCCTCTTTAGACAATTTTGGCTTCTTTTTAGACGGCGGCATGTCTAAAAATAAAATAAATACTCAATTATAGGGACAGCGCTATAACAAACAAACTTATTTTGGCTTTAACTATCAGTTAGAAGTACTAATTCATCAGTCCCTGGCCCCTCTGTAAGTACCTAGTCATATTCATAGCAAGAGACTGACGTACTAGGGACTGACGATTTAAATCAAAAATAATTTGGTACTTAATAATTTGGTGGTTTGGTTGGTTAAATTTTGGTGGGTCGTGGTTATGTTCCAAAAATGTTCTTCTATATCATAAATCTCCATAGATATACTAAACTTAGCCTTACAATTTCCACCTTTCGTACATCGCCAGGTACTGGTACCTCTCATATTGTTAAATTTACAGTAATATGTATATCCATTGATAATTGCAAGGCTTCCACCGGTGTCTCGTTTCGTCACGAATTGAACTGGAAATAATGGCAAAACTTTTTATCACAACATCCTAAGATAGTGTCTGGTGTGGTGTAGTGGTGCGAGAAGTCACCTTAACGCCGGCGGTCGCGGTTTCGATTTCCGTTCGGTACAGGTATTTGTATTTGTACAAATATTTTATACAAATATTTTTCCCCACTGTGCCTTGAAGAGCACGTAAAGCCGTCGGTCCCAGTTATTATCTTAGTAACTTGATAGCGATCATTACTCACTGTAGGGAAATTATCCGCCTACCCGCAGTGGAGGAGCTTGGTGAAATAAGCTCCAACCCTTCTCCTATATGGAGAAGAGACTTTTGTCCAGAAGTGGGACGTTTACAGGCTAATACAGTTCAGTTCATCTTAAAATAGTTACACAGTCTAGTTTGATAATAACTAATTGTCCTTGCATTGAGATTTTACCTGACGCAAAAATATACTTGTGCAGTAAAGTGCAAACTTACTTTGTGACTTTGTGTTAACAAAGAAAACCGTACCTCCACCAATATATTACATAAAGAAATATCGTCGTAAACATATTTGTTGAATGAGTGTTTGAAATAAGATAAGTTATTGGCGTGTGGGTCGGTTATTGAAATTAACTTTAAATGAAAAAATAATACCAAGGCTACGCTTTTACTACACTGACTACAGTAAATTTAATAGCAAAATCACAACGTGGTTGTATACTCATTATACATATGGTAATAAAAAATAATAAGCTAAGTTCAGGTCTTCTGCTAGATACTAAATGATGGCATGAATCGTAGACTTTGAAGAATATTTCTACAGAATATTTTTGAAATAGAATTTAGTTAGAAACTTACTATTTTTATTATAAGTAGGAGCAGCTTTACTAATAAAGAAGAATGTAAATCACACTTGAAAATTTGATGCGTGAACATTAGGTATATTATTCTTGATATTAATAAGGTACAATATTACGATTAAATGATTCACACAACATATTAGAAACACAAAAAAAATAATGTTGTTAAAAGAAACATAAACTAACTAAACAAAAAGTTATATGTATTCTAAACAAATATTAATTACAATAATAATTACTTTCTTATACAAATACACGTTGTATACAATATAATGCGTAGGTTTTAACTTTTGTTTGTATGCGCAAAACTGTATTAAGTGTGTGTATATAATCGATTTGTATCCATATGTTGTAATCGAGTGATACTCGGTGTGGCATACTTCAATAAAAATCTGTCTTGACTCGCGCAATCATACGACATTTAACCGTACCATAACGCTTTACATATACGCTTTTACTACTTATCAGAAATTTTCAAATAAACTCCATTTCGTATAACGAAATTCGGTGGGTCATGATCGTGTAATAGTTCAACACGCAAGACTTGGTTAGATTCATTGTGGAGAGTAAAACGCGCTTTGCAGTTCCCGCCTTTTGTGCAGCGCCATGAACTGGTCTTCTTACTCTTAATACCGCAGTAGTACGTGAAACCGTTGATGATCGCCAACTTCGTACCCGTTGTCTTTGTTACCCATTGCACTGAAATATTAAGTTTTCCTTATAACGGATTCGTTTAGCTTAAATTCGAATTTAGAACTTACTTATTAACTTAAGCGGGCTTTTTTAAACATTTTTGCATTATTATTAACAAATCATTGTTTTAAGTGAAGCTACCATCAAATTCAAGTCAAAGTCAAAGTCAGAATATTTTATTCATCATTAAATTATTACAATTTCTTACTGAACGTCATGAGTCTACTACCAATTCGGAAAGAAGAAGCCTCTGACCTGAAAAGAACTGGCGGAAGAAACTCAGCGGGACTAAATTTTTTTTTATCGTAATGTTTTTTTTCCAAAGTAAATTGAAATTAACAATAATCAAACGATAATAATAATAAAATCAGAATAATTTGTATATTACAAAAGAGGGATGAGGACATCAGCTTCACGTTGTCTTACTCACATTACTATAGTAGCGAGAGTTGCCAACTATACTGTTTTAAACAGTATTATACTGTTTTTCACTAAATTATACTTTTTACTGTTGAACAAAAATAAAGTATACAAAATACTGTTTTCCGCATCAAAATGCAAACACATTACTGTGTGTTATGAAAAATGCTTAGACGTAATGAATGCTAAGTGGCGAGAGGATAGAAATAGAACATCGTCGTTTATTTTTAATTTTAGTTATAATTGTGATGAGGCGTATAAAATTTAAAAAAAAAAAATTGTAAATTAGTAAGTTGTGCGAGAACCTCTAAAAAATATGTATTTAAAACAATAAATAAATAAAATACTCTTCATTTTTCTAAAATACTGTTTAATATTCTTCATATACCTGAATATACTTTATTTCTTGTAAAAAAAGTTAGCAACCCTAATAGTAGCTACTACATTCCGATTCTCTGTAAGCGTGTGGTACAATTCCGGTTAAGCCGGATACGTCAGTCAATTTTACACTCAACAGCTCCCAGTAGGATGAGAACCTGATGTCGTGGATCCGGAAACACACACAAAACTAGCGACCAGACACGACAAATATACGAATGATCTATATAAAAATATTATGTCTTTTGCGGGGACCAAACCCTCGACAGCAGACGTAACAACAGTTATACTTTGACCATTGCGCTAAACGGTCATCAAAATCTATAACAATAAATAAAAATTACCTATATAGTTTTAATAGTAAATATAACCGCAAATTCTTGAATTTTTTTTTTTAATTCTATAAATGTAGGTAGGTATGTATATCGGCTTATCATGCGCGTTCGCTGACAAATGCTGTCAAATGATAAATGTAGGGGAAAAAATATATCTAATATCAGGTATGGTCTAGTACAAAATTTATTCACAAAGTCTCTTACAATTGCGAACCTGTTTATGTAAGGAAAGACAATAGTATATAAGTGTAGAACATACAAATTAAAATGACAGTTTTAACAAGATAATTGTTGCGCGTAGATCAGCTTTACGTCATAGGTATCTTTAATTAGTCACTGAAAAAACAATAACTACTGACTGTAATAACTTTCATGTCGAAATCACAACATTACTACATACTAAATGATAGCCTGAATCATATAATTAACGAATTTTTTAAACTGTTAAACTAATACATTTCAAAGGCGTCATTAATATTAATTAAAATAATAATTACTTTCTTATACAAATACAAGTACGTTAAATACAATATAATGCGTAGGTTTTAACTTTTGTATGCATGCGCGAGCAAAGAAAAACTACGCAAGCGGTCTCGCTTATTTCGATTGTTTTCGATAAGCAATCAAGTGAACTATATTGAGTATGACGCTCGGTGTGGCATACTTCAATAAAAATCTGTCTCGACTCGCGCAATCATACGACATTTAACCGTACCATAACGCTTTACTTAAACGCTTTTTCTACTTATCAGAAATTTTAAAATAAACTCCATTCCGTATAACGAAATTCGGTGGGTCATGGTCGTGTAATATTTCAACAAGCAACACTTGGTTAGATTCATTGTGGAGAGTGAAGCGCGCTTTGCAGTTCCCGCCCTTTGTGCATCGCCACGAACTCTTGTTCTTACTCTTAATAGCGCAGTAGTACGTGAAACCGTTGATAATCGCCAACTTTTTACCCGTTGTCTTTGTTACCCATTGCACTGAAATATTATGTATATTTTGTAACGCACTCGATTAACTCTAATTCAAATTAAAAACGTAGTTTTTTTAATGTTAGTTGGATAGGCAAACTGCCAAAGGTTCCACCTGATGGTAAGTGGTTGACGTCGCCCATGAACATAAACTAGTTTACCTGGAACTAGCCCAGGCAACTCATCTATGTGTTGCCTATCCAGAGACATAAGGTGTTAGTCTCGGTGCCAGTAATTACACTGCCTGTCTAGCCCTTCTCTCCGAAACACAGCAAAGCTGTTTGACGGGAGAAATAAGCAAGATGGTGGTACCCATGCAGCCGGGAGCACGGCACAACGCATCCCTCCCACCGGTAAATTAAAAGGTTAATTCAATACGGCCTTTTTTAAACATTTTTGCATCATTATTATAAAATCAATGTTTTAAGTGAAGCTGCTATCAATAGATAATAATAACTGGGACACATAGTAGAAGTAAAACTTTAACGGACTAGTGGAAAAACGAATCGCAACGAACAAGTAGAAAAAAGAATGGCAACGGACAAGTGGAAAAACGAATCTCAACAAAAAAATTAATTGAAGTTTTAAGGGCAGTTTTTAAATCGCCTGTAAAACTTTAAGTAAAAATTTTGTCCGATTTTCAAATTGGACAGGTACATTAACAATCTGTCCGTAAAACTTCAAGTTAAATTTTTGTTGCGATTCATTTTTCCACTTGTCCGTTGCCATTCGTTTTTCCACTTGTCCGTTAACATAAAAAGATAAAAGCAACACGTGTTTTTGTTTGGTAATATTTATATACTTAACACGTGTTTTAGTTTTGTGCTTGTATGTCTATAATTTATTTACGGTTATTTTTAAAAATCGAATCACAAACGTATATATCATGTTTTATTTACCATAAAGCTATAGTTTCCATGATTATTATTATATATTTTTATATATCATTGTGAATAAAATAAAAGTTTTAAGATAATTTTGTAAAGTAGTTTTAATTTTTATCGATAAAAAGAAATCATAATAAATTTATACCAGAATAATTATTTTCTTTTTACTTCGACTAGAACTTGAAATTAATATTTATGTAATAAGGAACTTTGTTCCTATCTGGTGACCCACGAAACAGCCCTGAATAATAAACGAAATAAATTACTCTTTAAAATTTAAAATTTATTACGTAAGCAATTAATTAGTCGTGGTATTAGTAAGAGACAAAAATGCAATTAAATGATGTATCACAAACACAAATACAAAATTACATATATCCTTAAAAATAGTTCAGTTAATCCTTATAAGATAAAAAAGTAATAAAATATCTAGAAAAGGATATATTGTACAGTCATATTTCAAAAGAACAATTATAAAAAGAATTAATTTCTTATACAAATATGTCAACTAATAGATTGTTACATGATACTGTAGCTATGTATTGTTTTAATGCTTAGGTATAGTCGGATCGCGGAGCAGGAAGAATTTTGTTCAATGTGTATACGTACATTGAACACGTACGAGCAAGACGCAATATATTATATACGGACGGACGCGAGAGTGACAGAGACAGGTAGTAAAATGTCAATGTACAAAATTCTTCCTGCTCCGCGATCCGACTATAGGTAATTATGCAGTGTGCGCGAGACAAGACGGACTATGCAAATAATCCTACACTTTCGGTTTGTTTCAACATGAGAAATCGAGTGAACTAAACCCAGCCACGCTGAGTCTTTAAGACAACGCTTGGTTTGGTTTAGTTTCAGTAAAATCTGAATCGGCGTGCAATCACACCCCATTAACTACACCGTGACGCTTTACAAATATAAAGTTTGTATAGATATTTTTTTTAATTTTAGCACTTTCTACCTATCGGAAATTTTCACATAAATTCCATTCCGGATAACGAACTGCGGAGGTTTATGATCATGTAACGGTTCAAATTTTAAAACTTGGTTAGATGTATCGTGGATAACGAAGCGCGCTTTGCAGCTCCTGCCTTTTGTGCAGAGCCACGAACTCGTCTTCTTGCTTTTGAGACGACAGTAGTAAGTGAAGCCGTTGATGATCGCCAATTTCGAACCCGTTGAATTTCGCACCCAATGCACTAAAATAATATATTTTTTTATTATATGACGTTCTCATTTAACTCAAACGATAATAAATTCCTGGAGAATTTATATAAAATACTTTAACTTTGTACAAAATAACTTTAATTTACTTACTATTAGAGCATTTGACAAAAAAAAATTAGGACAAGTACACATAATTATAATTTACACAAAAAATTGACAAATTTTATGTTAGGTACCTCTGTTTTAGATCGTGTTTAAGATATATTTTTACTACTATTTCACACTCTCTAAACATTAATTAGTAATTTTTCACTATTTTCAAGTGAATATTCACTTTTCTTTAATGTGAGAATCGTACCACGCAGGATTGATGACTATTCAATATAATATATGTGAAAACTGATTTGATAATTGAAAATGAGAATCCACTGAATTTATAAATAAAAATGAGAAAACACTGATTTGTTTGGTAAACATGAGAATCCACTGGATTAATAATTAAATAAAATAATTCACTGATCTGATTGATGTATATGAGAATCCACTTATCTGATTTGTGAATATGAGAATCCATTGTCTGTATCGATAGGTAAATATAAAATTCACTGATTTAATAAGTGGCTAAGGATTTAGATATTTTGAAAAGTGAATGTGAAGTTTTAAAGTGGTGAAACAAAATATAAAGTCAGACTATTGCACTGATTTAATTATTAAAAAGTTATAATTGTATCATTGAAACTTCTACTATTTGAGTTAGTGTGATGCCATACGATTAGAAGTGAATTTGAATAGCCGAATACACACAAATAACTTGTCAGATTACACATTACTTTAGTGACCTTACCTATTAAAAAATTGATTAATTAACTTCTTGCATCATCATCACATCAGCCATTAGACTTCCACTGCTGAACGTAGGCCTCCTCTATAAAGTAGGCCTCCCCCAATAAAGTAGGCCTCCCCCATAACGTAGGCCTTCCCCATATTATGTTATAAATAAAAATATAATTAGATTTGAACAACTGAATGAGTTACATTCATGTGAGAAATGAAACAAATTATTTCATCAGATAAATAAATTAATGAACTAACAAATAAAATTTATGGAATGTAGCATAATTGTATATCTTTTTAAAATAAAATAACTACACTTATTTTAGACATAAGTTAAAGTAATTCTAAAAATAATAATAAAATTTAATAATACTAAAATTTAATTATAATAATTAATAATACTAAAATAAAATAAATTCAAATTATTCATCTTGACAAATAATTTTTGAATTTATAATAAAACGAGTAATAACGATTTTTTATGGATGCGTATCAACTTAGTGTAAGTAGTAGTAATAGTATTTTGATAATATGAATATTGTTCATCTGTAAACTAGAATTGTAAAGAAAAGTTATAATTATGATAATCATAAATTACAATTGTGATTATATTGAAATTAAAACAAAAACAAAATAAATAAATAGTATGACAATCAAAAATACTTTTTATAGTAGTCAAGATATTGCCTTAAATATTCACTCTGAGGATAATCAAGTGATGGATCCCCAAGGCAAATTACAATTATTAGTAATAATACGAAAATCGTAATAGAGACTTTTCATAAATTATGATTACACAGTATACAGCACTAAAAAATATTTTAAAGTACCTTCTTAGGTACTGACTTGAATCTTTTTTCTGTGACTTATCAAATGATAAGCCTTGAAAATAATTTACAGTTTATATAATTGCAAATAATAATACGATTATAACAAAATAGGCTTGTAATGAAAACATCATGATTATAAATTAAAATATCCTTATAAGCTACATTGCACTGAGACACTTTTTAAATAACTTAAGATACTGACCTAAGTCGTTTTCCTGAGATTTATTAAATGATAAATCTACCAAACAATTTATAATTAGAATAATTTTACGTTTTAATTTAAATATAATAATTTTGTAATCGTAAATATAAAAAAGTAGAAAGTACGCTGCACTAAAACATTTTCTAAGGCAGAAGAAATAGAGCCTTCAAATTTTTTTTCTGACTAATCAGAAGATGGATCATCGGCAGTATCATTTAATAGAGTATTGTTAAAAACGACATGTAACGATGATACGCTAGACCTCGGTTGCACTTCTTTCATTGCAAAAATATAACAATCGATAAAATTATAAAAATATTGCAAACTATCTGGGTACTTAAGATTTAGAACATGAAAGAGTTTGTACAGCAGATTGAAAGCTGCAATTGGTGTACTCTTTTGGTTCATTTTTATGAACCAATTGTCGCCTTCAACAAAACAAGTTTCAGTATCTTGCCCCTTCACCAAAACTAGATATGGTTGGATGTTGGTAATTTGGCGTTCTTTTAGGTCTTTCACATAATTTGTTAAATTTGTTCCATCCTGAAAATAAAATGAATATATGAGAAAATTATAAATTTAATTTTTTTAATGAATTTTAATATTTATTAATGAATTTAATTTATTTGTTATTGTTATTAACTGTTTTCGGACATTATTTTTAAAACTTATTGTAAGAGTTTTGAAAATTGTTTAATAAAAATATGTTCTTTATAGCTTATAAAACTCAACTTACAGCAACTATTTTTAACAAATCTTTGTTCGGAAATGCATTAGTTTTAAGAGGCTCAGGATTCTCATTACTTTCTTCGTGTTCCTAAAGGAAATAAAAAATAAATTATTATATCAAAATAAACAAAATAAGAACACTTACATCGATAATAATTTTTTTTTAATTCTAAACTTACTCGTTTTTTTCCTTTCCCTTTGCCTTTTTTGGTAATTATCGAGTTTGATACTGGCAGTAATGTACACAATATCATTAAAGCCCTTAAATTTTCTGCAACAAAATACAAAAAAAAATTAAATTACAATATAACTTACTGTACATAAGGATTTTTTACCCTTCATCAGCACAGGCAACGTTCACAGATGCATTGCATGGGAAATTGAATATAATAAAAATATCAAAAATGATAAAAATAAAAGCAACAATTTAGCAACATGATAATATTGTAAAGCATAGACGTAAAATATCAACTAACCATCTGTAATAATAGCCGATTTGGTATACAAAGTTGGTTTGCATTGCTTAACATAATGATAAATACGGGGAGCATAGAACGTAGGAAACTTTTTGAGGAAGTTATCTGTTGAGTTGGGATGTAAAGAATCAAACTCTCGTTCAATCTGTAATTCAATAATGAAATTTCAGTTTTCAGTAAGAATTAAAAAAAGGTAATTATAATTTATAATCTAAAAGACCTTACCATTTCTCCATCATAATCTAAGAGTCGTGGATATTGAGTGAAAATTTCCGAAATTGTGGGACTTGACTGTTCAATCCACTGTCGTCTAGAATTTCTTGTTTCTTCAAGTAATGTGATAATTTTTTCTTTGTTTTGATCCGTTGGATTACAATTTTTCATTACAGAAACCTTAAATAATATTAAAGTAAATAAAAGAATACCAACACTTAAATTATTGAATTTCTTGTAATTTAAATGAATAATCATCTGAATTAATTTAAATCAATCAAATTTTATAATAATTAACAACAAACTTTTTGTGTGACTTCTGCTTCTGTTAGTCCAGAAACGAATTGAGATGATGAGGAATGAGTTTCCTTTTCTTTTCGTTTCATAGCTGCCTTAGAATACATTTTCTTCGATGGGCTTAAGCTGCTTCGCATTGTATATAAACGATACTCCAAAAATCCTTTCTTTGAATTTTTGTCATAGTAAGATTCCTAAAAAATATAATTCGCTGGTCACATAATTTTTTTTTCTAATACAGATTATTTTTACTAGTTTTCAATTTAGATGAATAATCATCGGAATTGCTTTAAAACAATCAAATTTTAATTAATTAATAACATACTTTTTGTGTGATTTCTGCTTCTGTAAGTCCGGAAACGAATTGAGATGATGAGGAATGAGTTTCCTTTTCTTTTCGTTTCATAGCTGCCTTAGAATACATTTTCCTCGATGGACTTAACCTGCTTCGCATTGTATATAAACGATACTCCAAAAATCCTTTCTTTGAATTTTTGTCATAATAAGGTTCCTAAAAAATATAATACGTTGATCATATTTTTTTTTTCTACTACAAATTATTTTTACTATTAAACATGTTTACAATTACCCAGCCATTTTCAAAAAATGAGTCCTTCAATCGAGGAAACTCGGTGACTATAGCTTTTGCCAACGCAATTTTCGCTTCTTCCGGTGGATAGCTATAGATAATAATGTAGATATTAAACTTTATGTGTAAGAGTTCAATTCTTATAATAATTATATTGTTTTATTACTTACTGTGTGGCATGGTGATCGACTAATTCAGACGTTAACAACCGTACTAAGGCTTTCCTCTTCTTATCATCGAAAATTATGTCAGATCTCAAAGCTTTCAATAAGTCTGGACCTCCATGTTTTGCTTTCAGTGTTGCTACGACCGTACCGTATCTCTGAAATTTAGGGAGTGGAAATCAGTAGTAATTTTATAATAGATTCTGTAAAAAAAGTAATATGAAATATAAAAGCCGATTAACGATCGATTACCGAAAACTGATGTCTATCTCGTACAAATAGTTTTTCCGCACTAGTCCCAGCAGCTATTGGCGAAAAACCCTGATCAACTTGCAAATTTTCATTTTCATTAAAATTCTGTGCCGATGTGCTAAAATTCTCTTTCGTTATTTCCAGAAAAACGCTTGCATCAATGGGTTCATCTGAAAACCGATAACAAATTAGTATTTATTTATAATTAATGATAAATAATCAGTACTTATTTACGTTCTTTACACTTTTTTCAAATAACAAACTAAAATAAAATTAAGAGTTATTTATACTGACCCTTCAGACAGGTCTGTAGAGTTCATTCGTTAATTTTTAATTATTGCTACTTCTCTAAGTATATAAATTAAAAATTGGTTGTCTGTAAAGTCGGTTTATAAAGGATAATTTTACGTGATAACGTCATATAACAAAACATTAATGAAAAATCGCATACTTTTATGAATTTAATTGAATTATTATCATTGAATCATCATTAATTTGTATAATACAAAGGAGTTAATTGAAATTTTTTTTTTTCGATAAATTAACATTTATTTGCACTCGTTAATTCAAATTTGTTTTGTTGTAACAAGAAACAATGTACTATTAACAATTTATTTACAACATATATACATGTGTGATATTTAAGATTTAATCTTAGTTATTATGTTAAGGATACAGCGATGATAGGAAAAGTAGAAAATCAAGGTTTTTTCTACTCGGACGCATCGGCCGAAGGAGTGGAAAAGAGATAGATGCCGAACGCTTGGGCCGATCGTGCCTCTCTATCGCTTGTTCCGCGTTCTCGCTTGCAAGCTCGACTCAGGCGGAACGTGACAATGAGTCATGCTTTTTCGTGCGTGCAGCCGGCGTCCATCGATTTATAAGACGTTATCACGTCAAAAACTGAATCACAATAAAACATGGCAAAGACTTTCTAGAATTTGTTGGAGTCCAAGGGCAAAAGGGTTAAAAAATATGTCAAACCAGATAGGGCGATAAAGCGATTATAAGCTTGCTTCAATTGAGTACGCATGTACATTCATATCAAAATCTTCCGTTATAAAAGTTGTATTATACTGTTCTCTTATATTTACGCGAATTTTATTCATTTAATTAAAAGTCTAAAAACGGATTTTATCGCGTTTATTTAAAATTACTGTTTAACAATTTAAATTATTTCCCGACGTTTCGGACCCTTTACAGCGTCCATGATCTCGGGGGACTGAGGTGGTGGGTGTCCGAATAATGAATCAATTGTTACATACCCCGCTTTTTATACAATTGTAAATTATTACTTTTGACCGTTCCTATTCACACAGAATGAACTTATTGTGTCTGGAAGACAAACCTTTGTCTCTGTTTCAGAGAGCTCACGGGATCTGTGACGAGAAACACCTGGACGCAGAGCTACAGCACATCAAGCAGGTACTGCGAGACAACAAGCTCCGAGCACCGCGTCAGCGTCACAGATCCCGGAGGAAGAGGACTGCCACAGTTGAGCGCCAGCCTGCCGTACTACCATATGTTAAAGGAGTCACTGACAAGATTGGCTACATCTTGAAGCGAGCTTCAATCAAAACTTACTACAAGCCGCCAACGAAGATAAGTCAATTATTACCATCTGTCAAGTGCCAAATACCTTTACAAGATGCAGGGGTCTACAAATTAGACTGTGAATGTGGTCTTTCATATATAGGACAAACTAAACGGAGTATAGAGACACGCGTAAAAGAACATATAGCTGACATTAAACACCAACGGTCGACAAAGTCTGCTGTGTATCAGCATACTCAACAAGGTACCAACCACTACATTAGATTTGATAAGCCACAAATTCTCGCTAAAGAACACCGATTCCTACCAAGGATGATTCGCGAGGCTATTGAAATAAAAAAACATCCTAATTTCAATAGAGAGGATGGTTGGAACGTACCACCAGCTTGGGAACCAGTTCTAAAATTAATTGAACCCAAGGAAAATAAGAACATAGCACGACTTCCAGACACAATAAGTTCATTCTGTGTGAATAGGAACGGTCAAAAGTAATAATTTACAATTGTATAAAAAGCGGGGTATGTAACAATTGATTCATTATTCGGACACCCACCACCTCAGTCCCCCGAGATCATGGACGCTGTAAAGGGTCCGAAACGTCGGGAAATAATTTAAATTGTTAAACAGTAATTTTAAATAAACGCGATAAAATCCGTTTTTAGACTTTTAATTAAAAGTTGTATTAAACAATTAACTTTTTTTTCTTCTTTTTTTTTTTACTGGTTGAATCAGCGAAAATTTGATGGTTCACTTAAGAGTACTGACTTTCGAGAAAGTGAATATAATTAATTCAGTGAAATTGTGAATATTAAAAATGATAAAAAAAATATAGTTCTAAGAAGTTTTTATCGCCACTAATAATTACATATTGCAAATAAACATACAGTTCATGGATTAGAGCATGACTCAAATAAACTCAAAATTTCATTAGATTATAATGTACTTATAACATCTAATATAAAGTAAGTTTGGCACGATAAAATTATAATTAACTTCACTCTAAACAATTGACACAACTGATTTAATTAATTATTATTTAATTATTTATTATAAACTTTAATAGTTGATAATACTCTAATAAAAAATACCTGAGCTACTCTTGGCGCGAAACACAACGTACTCCGTACTACTAAACAGTACGTCTACCATAAGTTTCCAGACGATACACGTTAGCGAGTGTAGTAGACAATTTGTATGGAAAGTTGAGCAGCGCCTCTACCGGATACTATCATTACTATTGCGTTTCTACGTTTACTACTGTAGTTATGTCATGTGCGCTTGTAACAAAAACTCATGGTAGACGTACAGATAACTTTATAGATAGTATAGTTAGATATAAACGTGTTGAAGGAAGGAGCGGTATAGTATCACGCGTTTCAGGACGCGCGGCCGCGGCGTCGCTGGTTTTCAGATTTGACTTTTGAAAAAGTGAATAAAAATGAAACCAATGATTATTTCAGTGGAATTTTTAATTTTAACAAATGAAATAAGAATATTTGTAAGAAGTTTTTATAGTCACAAGTATATTTGAAATGACAACAGTTCCATTTGTAGAATTAAAATGAAAATATCGCAATTAAATATAAATTATACTAACTTTAATAGTGAGTATTTAACCAACTTGTTATTGAAATTCACTGATTATATAGTGAGTACTACTTCACTAACGTAATTAATGAAAATTTCACTGATTCATATTTAGAGAGCAATTATAAACTTTATTATATGATTTATTCAAAATAGCATAACCTTAGACCAGACTTTTTTATAACAATAATTCTATTGGAAAACATTTGTTACATTTATAATGATATTACAATACATAGCTTGTTTGCTCGTTTGTTTGAATGCGCCAATCTCAGCACCTATTGCATCGTACGTACTATGGGCCGATTATTATCAAGTATTGAAAATAAAATATAAAAACAAATAATTTGTCAAATCTATTACATTTCTTTTGTTTGACTTTTAATTTTATGAATTATATAATTACTTTATTGAGACTTATTATTCTTTTTATTAATTAATATTTTATTAAAAGTTTAGTTCACGCTACGTGCCAGGTGCCACAGGTTACCTAGGACGTCAAATTTTTATATAAACCCCGTTGCGTATAACGTAATTTGAAGGTAGATGTTCATGGTACAGCTTCTGCCTTATGATCTCCAGATCTTGGGTACTGGTGAACCTTGCTTTACAGCTTGGACCTCTCGTACATCTCCACGTTATTGTGGACGCAGTCTTATTGGCGCAGTAAAACGAATAGCCTTCGATTATGATTAGTTGCCTACCAGATTTATTTCTTACCAATTGCACTAGGAACAAAAAAAAAATCACATGTATAATTTATATAAAATTCTAACTATAAACGTTTACAAATAGGTATATCTACAATTAACAGTTTATACCTGTATAAATTAAACATTTATTTTTGTCGAAATATATTTACATATAATATTTTGACATTATAACAAATCAATAAATAAAAATAATTTTGCCAAAAAAAAAACATTAAGAGGAAAGGGTAGCTGAGAGATTTTTGGAAAATAGGTATTTTATTAAAATGTTCCTGTCTCGCTCCCCTAGACCTATTCACAAACAGCAAGAAAGGGAAAACTGCAGCTCAGACCGTTTTAGGTAGATAATTATTGACCATAATAGCATTCCGTACTATTTCCTCCCCAAAATTTGCCAATTTTTTTTTAATGTAACTACAACCTTCATAATTATATGCCCTTATGTTTTCATTGTTTTGAAAATATGCGTAATTTTTTTTTAATGAGTATTTGAAAATGTATAAAAAATTAGGCAATAATTCTAGTTTTTGAAGACTCCTACTCCCTATAATATGATGAATAAGAATATGAAAAAAAACCAAGACATAGGGGCATGGTCATGGCAATTATAGGTTTTATAATACAAAAATATTTGATCTAGTGTTATTATCCAGGGACGAAACAGTCGACTACGTTTGTATGGAGAAAGAGCCGGTATCATTTCCTCTTAAAACGCAAGACAAATTAATTTTATTTATACCTAAATCTTAAAAAAAATTCCATCATGGATTATATATTTCGATGCTTCGTGATTGTGGCTGATGGACGATTTGATAAGTTGCATTTCGTTGTCGACAATGAAACGCGCCTTGCAAGTGGCACTCCTCGTGCAGCGCCAGGTTGACGTCAACTTGGATCTCTTCTGATTATAGAAAGTATAATTGTCTATAAGAGCCAACTGTTTTCCTGATCTCTTTTTCACCCATTTAACTATAATAGAGAAAAATTAAAAATATATATTAAAATAATAATTAATAAAACAAATAAAACATTTACATACTTAGGTATTAAATTGACAAATACAGTTTTATATTTGCAATGTATATTTATTTAATTTAATATGTTTCTTACATTTTTATTGTTCAAGAACGACCACTTAATACCGAATATATGCGTTAAAATAATTATGATAAGAAGCAAAATATAGGCAAAAAATAATTCAGTTTAAAATATTTTACAAGTAAATACTTTAAAATGCTAATTAATAATTATACACTCCTCGCAAATAAATAATATTAAACACATCATTAATTTACAGTGCATTATTTAGCCTGTCAATTATGATATCATTCAAATGCAATGCGAATCATAATTAGTCACTAAATTTTAAAATAAACGCCGTCGTGTATCATGTACTTCGATGGTTTATGATGGTGGTCGAGGGATGATTTAACGACTCTCATTTCGTTGTTAGCGATGAACCGAGCTTTGCAACCTCTTGTGCAACGCCAAGCTGATGTCGACATGGATTTTTTTTCATTATAATACGTATAATCGTCTATAATAGCTAATGTTTTTCCCGACTGGTTTTTTACCCATGTGACTAAAACAAAAATTTCACGTTAATTTCTTTTTTTTTTTACATTTCAATAATTTGATTAAAACATTCAATATAAATGACAAACACAAATCAAAAATATATATTTATAATAAACAATTAGACATTTTTATTATTTCATGTTACTTAATGATCAAATTGGAAAAAAATGATTAGTCATTAAGGTTTTTTATTTTTTTATTTTACTGCACAAAATGAAAATGACGTCACTATGATTTCTGAACTACACTGAAACTAAAAGTTGGCACTTAATTGACAGAATTTCAACATCAATTTTCAATTAAAAAAATAATTTTGTAATTTTTTACTCCAATGTGTTTCTTAAAAATTTATATTTTTAGTTAAAAGTATTTCGAGTTCTTGGAAAAATATAAACTTTCAAAAAACAACATATACTCGTAATATTATTATAATACTAGTAGTAATTAACTTACGGTAGCTGGATAATATCGGGTACATTACTTAAGCTTGTAATGTACCCAATGTTAAAATTTAGCCATATCTGTATTGTAAGCGTTTTTGATCCCATGGCGTTTTTAATTCGAATGTACCTACATTTATTTATTTTTTGGCATTCGTTAAGTGTGTGTAACCTTACATTGAAATCAATATTTTCGTTTGTTAATTTGAAAAAAAATACTTTATTCATTTAAATATAGAAAATTGAAAAAAAAACGAATACAATTTAATCACAATTTATAATAATACTAGCGCCCCACCCAGGCTTCACTCGGTATATGTACCTAAACCTTCCTCATGAATTACACTATCTATTAGTAAAAACCGCATGAAAATCCGTGCAGTAGTTTTTGAGCTTATCGCGAACAGACAGACAGACAGAGGCGGAGGACTTTGTTTTATAACATGTAGTGATTAGGTATGTCCACAAAATTATTGGTTATTTATTTTGATAAAAACAGTACGAACGTTGTATTAGGACGACAAGGAATGATGTATTTGTAATTCCGACTTCGCAAAGTAGGTAAATATTTTCTTTCTAAGGCAAGGTATTCGGGTACATGATAAATACGTTTATAAATTATTTTTAACTAAAATATAATTATTATTCACTACCTTATCATTTGTGATATAGGTTGGACAGCCGTTTTGGTGTAGTTATGCGAGAATTGGAACTTTAACGCCGGTGGTCACGGGTTCGATTTTATACAAATATTTGTTTCTGGTCTGGGTGTATGTCTTTGTGGATCTCCCCACCGTGCCTCGGAGAGCACGTAAAACCATCGGTCCCGGTTGGTATCATAGACACCTGATGGCGATCGCTGATCGTGGTAGGAAAATTATCCGCCAATCCGCAGTGCAGCAGCATGGTGGATTAAGCTCTCACTGTTCTATATGGAGAATGAAATCATTCCCTTGTAGTGGTGCGTTTACAGACCGTTTCAGATAAAGATGTTTCGGTTTAAAAACGCTGTTTTAATGCAGGACATACGTATGACTAAGCTTACATAAATCGAAAGTTCTTTTGGTTGATTTTGATTCGATTTAATTACTAATGCAAAGAAAAAACCGGTGGGAGGGATGCGCTGTACCGCGCTCCCGGCTGCATGGGTACCACCATCTTGCTTATTTCTTCCGTGAAACAGCTTTGCTGTGTTTCGGAAAGAAGGGCAAGACAGGCAGTGTAATTACTGGCACCGGGACTTAACATCATATGTCTCAGGATAGGCAACACATAGATGAGTTGGCTGGGCTAGTTCCAGGTAAACTAGTTTATGTTCATGGGCGACGTCGACCACTTACCATCAGGTGGCACGTCTGCCAGTTTGCCTATCCAACTATCATAAAAAAAAAAAAAAAAAAAAAAAAAAAAAAAAAGGCAAATAATGTCGTTATAAATAATATTTTTATTGATATATGGATGTTGAATTCCTAACGAAAAAGTACAAACAAATATGTATATATCATTAGGTCCAGTATTTATTTCTATTATCATTAGTACATACACACTAGAAGTATTCCAAATTGAATCATTATCTAATTATAATAATAATACTCTATAACTCTTTATTGTACACCAAGAATAAGAAATAGTACAAAAAAAATAGGACATAAGTACAAAAGGCGGCCTTGTCGCTAAACAGATATCTCTTCTAGGCAACCTTAGGGTAGAGGAAATGGCATATAGATGGTATAGGTGTACAGTAACAGTACAGAAATAACAAAACTGTAATATAATAGTATAAAACAAAATAGATATAATACATGTTATGTAATATATATGCAGTATAAATACTATAATAATTAATATACATACATAGATGCAAATATTGATGAGGAATAATGTCATTAACAGTGACAAAAAGGAGATAATTAAATGGTTCGATAAATAGATCTAACTTCATTTATTAATAATTAAATTTTAAAATAGATACCATCGTGGATCATGTAATGCGATGCTTCGTGCGTATGGCTGAGGGTTGCTTTGATAAGTTTCAAATCGTTGTCAACAATGAACCGCGCCTTGCAAGTAGTACTTCTCGTGCAGCGCCAGGTTGACGTCGACTTGGATTTTTTCTCGTTATAAAATGTGTAATCGTCTACGATAGCCAACATTTTCCCCGAATTCTTTTTCACCCATGTGACTAAAATTTCACATGATTAAATATATAATTTTGGTACTTAATAGATTTAGTGTTTTAAATATAAAACGACAAATACAAAGCCCCAATTTTATTGTACCTTTATTTAATTACATAATTACATTTTTACATTTTATTATTTCAAGTTACTTCGACTGCGAGTATATAAAACTAAAATTGAAAATCATTTAATAAGCATTACTACAGCTAAGATCACTAATAAATCATATCTGTGATAGAAAATATTGATATTTTCATTATTGTGTTAAATACATGTTACTTTTAGGTAACTAATTATACTATTAAAATTCGTAAGTAAAGGTACAATACAAAATATCATTATTTAACAAAGAAATAGCAAAAAAAGGAATATAAAAATTAAAATACTATATACCCATACCAACAAGTGCGCATACATTATTAATACATAATGACGCAATTAATTAATAATTAGCATGTCAAGAACGATAAGCACTATCATTATTAAAATTCATACCAATCATTATTATTATCTAAATTTTAACATAAGTTCCTTCCCTAATTATATAACGTGATGCTTCATGATTGTGACCGAGGAATGCTTTGAGAAGTTTCATTTCGTTATTAATGAGGAATCGTCCTTTGCAAGTAGCACTTCTTGTGCAGCGCCATGATGCTGTTGACGTATACGTCTTCTCTCTATAAAACGTATAATCGTCTATAATGGCTAACGTTTTCCCGGCCCTGTTTTTCACCCACACCACTGGCAGAAAAAAAAATTATTTAAATCATATATCGTATTATTATTATGATTTATAACTTATTAATTAAGTAGTAACAATTAATTATATCTTATATCTTTAAACGAGCAATTCTTGTATATATATATATAATCGGAATCTCGGAAACGGCTCCAACGATTTTCATGAAATTTAGTATGCAGGGGGTTTCGGGGGCGATAAATCGATCTAGCTAGGATTTATTTTCAGAAAATGTTGTTTTATCCCTTTTTTTACACAATTAAAAAATACCATTAGAATACGAAGGTAAATTTCGCTGTCATTTATAAGCTTATAATAGCTCGGATGGGTATCGGGCGGATTTGAAACCAGAAAACCCGGGTTCGAATCCAGGTCTACAGACCGATTTTTTTTTAATTTTTTTTTTCAAGTTTCTTTTTTTGTGAGAAAAACTATTATTGAGAGCTCTTTTTATTTTTATTTAAATAACCAGTTCCTATTATTTTACTATTATGTCAGTCAGATCGAAAATATTATTTATGTTTCATCAGTATAATTATAATAATATCTAAATATAATTTAACCGAGCAAAGCTCGGTCATCCAGGTACTAATTTAATAATTGTGATGAAACAAATGCCTCTTTCTGTCTATCATGCAATGTAAAGATGGCATGAAAGAGAGAACTATTCCACACTTTACTACCGTCGACGCGCGTTTCAAAATCGCGCGTCGACGGCGCGTTTAAAAAACATGGTCTGCACAGCCCCTAATGCGTTGTGTCTTCGATCAATAATCCTCATTGATCGAAGCGTTGTGTTGACTATTAATGGATCACTGACCAAAATTCTTATTTTTTACTTTTATAGATAAATATTAGACTAAAAAAACAATTTAAATTATAAATACATAAACAATTAAGCAAAATTCCTATGATACTAATTTTAAAATTTTCGCAACAAGTCGTCCTTTGAATGGTGAACCTGACTTTGGCTCTCAGTAAATATATTTATTCTGTTCTTTATTCTTTAAAACACCAAGACCTAATCATAATAGAACTTTATTTCTAACTTCTACATGGATTTTTTAAAGTCTAGTTGAACGCATTTTGAATGCACACGCCGACCGGAAAATGCTATATATATATATATATATATATATATATATATATATGTGTGAAGGTAATAATAATGAATACTAAGCATTCGGTGAAAGAGAGAGAATGGCGAGGAAAGGGCTGGGAGGCGATTAACGGTTTGTACACTCGTACGCAAATAAATTATAACAACATTTTAAGGAGCCATGTTTTTAATTACTAATTGTAATTTTTTTTTCTTATACTTAATACAATAAGGTGGTAAGCTCATGTTTATATCAAGTTTTACAAAAATTTCGCATGCCAATCCAATCCCCTACCAAGTCATTCAATTCTTGCTAATTTAAGGGTCGAATGTCATTGGTGGAGTTCAAAAATTTTTCAATCGCTTGTTTGATGTTTATTGCTGAATTTTATGATAATGGCACTAAGATTAGAAGGAACTGGCATGATTGATTCGGGTCGATGTTGTAATAGCTTTGCTGGATATGCAATTTCTGTGTATAAAATTATCGTGCGAATACAATAAAGAACTTGATTTATCTGTCATGTAAAAAATTTAAGTGATTCATTTAAAAAAACAACTTATATTTGCAATATATCGTATGGCATATGATATGATAGACGTATGAAATTAAAACTTTTATAAAAAAAATCTTTTCATCACCGATCTGTTCTATCTACGTTTGAATGGAGAAAGAGCTGTTATCCTGTCGTCTTAACGTCTAATTTTGACATAAATTCCTTCGTGGATTATATAATGTGATGCTTTATGATTGTGACCGAGGAATGCTTTGACAAGTCTCATTTCGTTATTAACGATAAATCGTGCTTTGCAAGTAGCACTTCTCGTGCAGCGCCATGTTGACGTTGACTTGAATTTCTTCTCCTTGTAAAACGTATAATCATCTATAATAGCCAATACTTTCCCCACCTTGTTATTCACCCACGTCACTGGAACAATGAAACTCCAATGAAATGTTTATTTATTTAAATGATCAAATTATAAAAAAAATATTTCATTATTGGTACTGCATCACTATTATTTAATATTTATATTTATATAATTCCTTTTCCTCTCTGTCATGCAATGTAACGATGGCATGAGATACTGGACTATTCAATACTTGACAACGGAATAAGGACATTAAAATTTAGAAAACCCGTTACACCACTGTACCTCTATAGTCTAAGAGAGGAGGCCGCCCACATGGCCTCCATCCGCGGGCGACGAATGGGGGTGCGTAGGAGGCGCTACTTAATGCGCCTCCTGTAACGCCCCTGTGCCCGTGTTGACTGCTAGACACGGCGTCGTCGAGACTGTTCAAAGGTTGAGCTTTTTAACAAGCTGGCCTTTTCGCCGAGGCCAGCCTGTCGCTGGAGGGCTCCTGTTGCCTGCAGATCCGGGACCCTCCAATTAAAGCGGCTGAAGGCTCCCGCAGGGGTTTAGTACGGTATTGCACTCCGAAAAGTGTTAAGTCCGATATAGGTCTAGGACTGCCGACCCGGGCATCCTGGATATCATCCGTAAATGGATTCCCCGGCGACAAAAAAAAAAAGAAACCCTGTAAAGTCGGTCATAAATTATTTGAACAATATTATATATTTACACATGATATACACACTAAACTTACGATGCATGAATGTTTTATGTTGATTATGGACGAATTTCTTATTTGTTTTTACTTTTATATATTATAAACATTTTATTATATTGACTTTTCTTTCTACTTGGCCTATTGGTTATATTAGTTCACTGGTAGAAAATACCACGAGACATTAAGTTACTTTATTCTACTTTCTTTGGTAAATAAAATGATTATATAAAAATTTATTTATTTAATAATCAATTTAACCGAGATTCTTATAATATTAATTGTTTATTTTTTGCACCAAGTCGTAGAAATGGATACTGAAGCTATCCGTATCCGTTCCGTATTTCATTTACAGGCTAATTCAGTTCACCACTTTATTTTTTTTTCTTCTAACTGTTACATACATTTTTATTATATATGTTGAACATATACTGCATGCACATGACGACAGTAATATATGTAATATGATGTCGAAATAATAATCACGAATATTGAACATTTAGCAAAAAAAGAGAGATTGGCAAGAGAAGGGCGGGGAGTACACTCGTACGCAAATAAATATAAACAAAATTTTAATGAGCCATTAATTATTATAAATTTATTCTATTCATACTTTATACAACAAGATCATACATAATAATGTATAAATATCAAGTTTTACAAAATTTGACTACTGCTGATACACTGACATAACTATTGTCACCTTACTGTTTTCTTATATTTACGCGAATTTTATTCATTTAATTAAAAGTCTAAAAACGATTTGGTAAATAAAATGATTATATAAAAATTTATTTATTTAATAATCAATTTAACCGAGATTCTTATAGAATTAATTGTTTATTTTTTGCACCAAGTCGCAATAATAATAAATAAACGCGATAAAATCCGTTTTTAGACTTTTAATTAAATATTGTCACCTTATATTGTTAGTTGAGGACAACACATTCGTTTTGAATATATTTTTGATTTAAATTTTAAAATATATACCACCACGTATCACAAAGTTCGGCGCACGATGATCGTGTATCAATGATTTTCTTATAATATTCATGTCATTGTTCAAGTAAAATCTCGCTTTGCAAGACCGGCCCCTCGTACAGCGCCATAGCCAAGACTTGCTTGTTTTTCCATCATTATAAAAAGTATAATCGCCGAAAACGGCTAGCGTTTTCCCGTTTTTATTTTTTACCCACTGCACTGTAATATAATTTTTTTTTCAACGATTATTTAAGATTGTAACTATCGAAATTGTATACACTATTCTTCTTGGAAGAATATTTCTAAACACCTTATTAATGTTAAAAATAATAAGGTACGGTTAATAGGTTATGAAGGCAGTTCCGCCGCAAGTTGTACAAATAATAAATTCGAGGATAAATAAATAATTTGAACTTTCAACAATTTTTTTAATGTAGGTAGTCGATATATATAATTAATTTTAATGTTAACTTAAAAAACCTCGCTTTTATTGTTGTTTTTATTGTTAAAATATATTTTTTTGTTAATGAAAGACCATTTGGTAGTCAGGATCGTTACGAAATGTTTCTTATTTTAGTCAATGATATAGATATTTTAGTAGTTATAAATTATTTTTATTAGTAAACTTACGGAATAATTAAACAAATTAGGAAGTAAAATCTCACCTCTTCATACAAAAATACAGTAATTAGATCACCATAAACCCGTTTCGTTAAGTTTTGGGTATTATCTAGTTGTAAGTTTAACATTTTTTACTTTTAATCTAGTTCTACTTAAAATTAATGACAGTCAAATTGCAGCGCTTACTATAAATTAACTAATAATTATATGTTTTAAACCTCAAATATTCGAAAATTATGTAAAAATCACATTTTTATACAAAATTATTAAGGGACAGTAACTAATACTGACGCGCGTGTAACGATAGTGCCAAGGTAAGGTTGAGATCACACCAAGTCATTTGTACACTTAGAATAAATATTATGTTAATAATGTACCCTGTACGCTAAGCGTTTTATTAAATAAAAATATCTTTTCTTATTCATAAAATTAATCACGAGAAATAATCAACAAGATAACAAAATAAAATCCCAATTCAAACGGTCCGAACGTTTAAGTTTCCATACAAAATGTATCTAGCTCGTTTTTATTTACAAGACACTGTGGATATGATGATTGAAATAAAACTTGTCAAAGTATTATTTCGATCTACTTGAAATATGTAAATTAAGATTGTAATTAACTATGTTAGCATGAGAATTCTGTGGGACACAAAAAATTACTAAGTACCACCTAAAGGAGAATTCTAACCCCACATTATAACTGTATTTATTCTTAATACCAATTAATTATCACTATCATCAGACCGGAGACAAAAATCACAAATACAATCAATAAGTATTTGATTACAACTACAATCATAACAGTACCATTTTTTGCACGCCATGCATTTCGATATTTCGTTCAGGACTAGAGGTCTATTACATTTGTTACATTTAAACGTACGTTTCACTATAGTATTCAGTGATTATATATCATATTAAACGAATCGAGTGGATCACATTCATCCACTAACATTACATCTAAAGTATTACTAATAATTTGAACTTCCATATCTGTAATTTCACTAGTCAAGTAAACAAATAACATTTCGTTATCTTCAACAATTTCGCTTCTAGCTTCGGGTGCTACAATTTTCAAATAATGGGTCTGAATAGAACAGCACGAACATAAACCTCTATGTTCCCCACAAAAGCAACTAATTTTTCGATATTTTATAACCGATTCCTTTCCTGCAATCACTACTACTTGGTGAACTTCAAAAGTTTCTTTCAATGGAGGGACATTGGTAGGAAGCAAAGCTGTAATTTTATCGATGTCATCGTCTGGAATGTAAAATATGCCGACTGATTTTATAGTATTTTTCAGAATTTAGTACACATCTTGGGCACTAGTAATATCGCTGCCAAAACATATTTGTTTGTCCAAAACTCTCTTGATAGTGCCTCCAATGCCATCAGCTATACCTTTGCCATGGCCAGCCTCGAAAAACGACCATGTTGAATATTTTAAGCCCAGACTTTTAGTGAAAATACTATGTAGAAAGAAGTTATGCTTCTGCCGATATTGCGATGTAGGCCCATCAGAAAAGAAATGGATTACAGAGACAGTAGGTGTTTCAATCTTAATAATTTCGAGTATGGGTGTAAGATGAGCCCAGATGGCGGGAGGTTTGTGGGAGGAATTTGGAGATATGGTACAAAATGACTGGCACTTGTTATGCCAGTATATCATACCAGTATGAAGGGACACCTGACTTTTAGAAGCGCCAAAATGCATGCTTTGGACTTCTGCGTACATCTTAGTTTCATAATTCTCCGAAAAATAACATATTATTAGTGCCTCATTCTGTCTCAATTCCTTAATTGCAGTTTGATATTGTTTTTGCTGGTGGTGAAAGTTGTAATAATGCGTTTTGAAATGTTTTACATTAATTTTGAACTGGATCATTAAGTCTTTCACAGTTCCGTTCTTTGTGTTTTAACAGTTTTTTTGGTAGTCGTGACCACATCTTGTTTTGTATATGGTATATGGATGGTTAACTCGTTCCCACTGTTGCCAAGATATTTCGTTATCATCCTTTTTTGAATTGTATGATAAAGTGTACGCTTTACATATATGACAATTGCCATACATACACGAAGAAGATGTTATATCGCATGTTACATTTGCAAGTATCTCTTTTATGTCTTTTTGGTTTAGAACTCTATTATTTTTCAATGCTGTAAAAACTAGCTCAATATTGCTGTGTTTTATGCATAAACATGTATTTCTCGACGCCAAATGTGGAGATATAACGTAAAAAGGTCTGTGTTTACAAAACGATGTATACCTATACTTTCCGCCTTCATCTTTATACTTTTTGTAAAGATTTTGCAATGTGTCTAGTAAATAGCGCACTTGTTCTTTTTTCTTTTCTCTTAGCTTCATTTTGTCTTTGCTTTTTCTTATATTTCCGCCAAATTTTCCTTTGATTTGCTTTCTCTTCGTCAGTCATTTCGCTAATTTTCTTTTTACTCACTTTCATTCTTTCGATATGCTTTTTGCGAAGCTCTTCAAACTTTTTTGGGTTATTTTTAAGCCGTTCCCTATATTTCTTCATACGTTCAGCTGCAGTTAGTGCTATTTTGAAATCTAAAACAAAATTAATTTCTTGTACTTGGTTTTTAGTTATATCTACGATCGACAAATATCCGATAAATTTTTGTGTTACTATAAAATACTTCAATTACGATCCCTAAAACTGTCAAAATTTACTATATCCTGTACAAGTTAGCTTGAAATTTTTGACAGATGTAAATTTTCTGGCAGACATAATTTTGAAATGACGAACATATTATTTTCTTAATTTAAATGATTTTAAAAATTGTAAAAATATTTAAAAAATACATATAACACAAAAGTCCCTAAAGATTCAAGCGTTGTCCGAAAATTTTAAGACTTTTCATTGCTTCAAAGTAAAATTTAAATAGGAACACTGAAAATAATAGACGCTTGTACAATGTTACATCGGTGGGACGGATTTTTCTTTCGACCGTTGTAACATTGTACAAGCGTCTATCTTTAGGGACTTTTGTGTTATATATATATATATATATATATATATATATATATATATATATATATTAAATATTTTTACAATTTTTAAAATCATTTAAATTAAGAAAATGTTCGTCATTGCAAAGTTATGTCGATCAGAAAAATTTACATATTCGTTAATGATTGTTTTTTTTAGTTTGGTTTTAATAACAGTTATTTTAATAGTTTTTTTTTTAGGTTAGGTTAACTTTAAATTATTAAAAATCCACCTTAAATATATTTTTTTTTACAACATTTATTACATAATTTCTGAATAATACATATGAGGAGCTGCCAAAAAGGGTATAATTACAATAAAGTTTTAACAATTATTTAAAGCAGAATATTTACCTTTTTTTTTTTTTTTTTTGGTGGTCAGTCTCGTGAACAAGACATTTGTAGATAATGTCGAAATATCTAGCTCCACCAAATAAAAATAAAAAATATGGTAAATATCCCGCTTTAAATAATTCTAGTTATAAAAATAACCATGTTAATTTAAAATCTTATACAAAGTTTCAACAGCATTGAATAAGCGAGCGCGTTTTCGTTCAAAACGGCATAATTTTTATACAAATTTACAAGACGTCAATCAAAATGGATTCAGTGACAACTACTTTTTTTGTTTTTTTTTTTTTATCTAAAAGGCAATTCTTGCTTTTGTCTTTTATTGTTTGAACCATTTTACGAAGATGTGAAATGATAAATGAGCTAAAGAGACAGAAAATTAAAGACGTACCTAATAGTATTGTTAATAACTGGAAACAGTATGAAAAACTAAGTTTTTATTAAGAACTAGCGGCCCGCCCCGGCTTCGCACGGGTATTTAACTAAAATTTTAAAAATTATAAATTTATATTTTTTATTACCTACATGCGCCATCTATCGTATAATAGTAGAATATCGTTTTTATATTTAGTGACATTTAACATAATAGTACCTATATTAATTGAAAATGATGTTTATCTAAAATATTAAAACTTCATATGAATAAATTAAAAACCACGCCAAAAGCTCACTGTAAGAACGTCATTCAGTTTTCGACTACTCCTGTAAAATTTAATTTTATGTAATTATACCGTTTTGTTCGTCAGCTCCTTCTATAACATTATTTACAATATACGTTTCATGTTATCAACCTACAAACATAATTTACAGCCTGTAGAATACTCCATTTTCAATATAAAACGCTGGCGGAAGATGTTCATGCACCAATTGACATTTTAAAATTTCCAGATTTTTGTTCGTTATAAATCTCGCCTTGCACGATTTGCCTTTCCTGCAACGCCAGGCGAAAGTACTAGTGCTTTTCTTGCCGCAGTAATATGTGAATCCATATAGGATAGCTACACTTTTACCAGCCTCATTTTTAAACAATTTCACTGTAAAGGAAACAAGTTGAAAATGATTATGATATGAAATACGAACAGTACTAAAGCTTCGATAGTTCACAATACAATCCTTTCAATTTTAATATGGTATATGAAAAATTTCCAAATTCTTCTTGCTAATTTCAACAAGCGTCATAAACGGTCTAGTACCTACTAAGGTAAAATTTCTGAAAGTGTGCGGAATTAGAACAACGCCATCTTTTTTGGTTTTCGTATTATATTTATCTATCAGAATATTCCCCACAGTGTGCAAATTTAAATGTTGTGTGAATTCAGTGATTGATAGACGAAAGTTTAGTCAATGTTACAATAAGGGTTTAAAAAAACTAAGAAATAAAACATGAATATTAATTAAAAAGAATTTAATAATAGTATTTATAATGAGGTAGATTCAATTGCCAATACACGTTTTATAATTTTAGATAATATTCGAATTTAGGCAGTTAATGACACAATTGAAAACACACTAAACTAAAAGTCGACACGATTATTCCTTTATAAATACGACTTCGTAAAGGTGAAATGCTACATTATTTACAATGTAATTTATTAAGATATTAATTGATTACCCGTTGATGTAAGAAAATTTTGTGACTATCACTAATTTCTGTTAGAAAATCGTTTCTATTTTTTAATACACTAGTGACCCGCACCGGATTCGCGAAGGTAAGATTTATTCGAACTATCAAAGTGAACGGCAACAATTGTCGAACTATCAAAGTGAACGGCAACAATTGTCGAACTATCAAAGTGAACGGCAACAATTGTCGAACTATCAAAGTAAACGGCAACAATTGTCGAACTATCAAAGTGAATGGCAACAATTGTCGAACTATCAAAGTGAACGGCAACAATTGTCGAACTATCAAAGTGAACGGCACCAATTGTCGAACTATCAAAGTGAACAGCAACAATTGTCGAACTATTAAAGTGAACGACAACATTTATTGAGATTTTAATACAAAAAGAATATTTTAATTTAAAAAATTACCGGTATATTTTCCAAAATACAAACAAAACTTCAAATTACTAAGAAATTAACAAAAATAAGAGCGAAATCAGCTTAACATTTCAAAACAAGATGTGTATTGTTTTTATAGATGATGTTATTTATTTAAGACAATTACCTTAAGTTTCACATAGGAACACTTCAAGTTTTGAAATAACAAAGTGATCTGACATAAGACAAGTTTTTTTCTAGACAATTCATACTTATATTATTATTCATAATTAATTATTATTTTTATCTAGTCAATATTAAATAAAAGTAAAGTGAAAATACATAATTTTCCTCCTACCTTTTCTACTTTCACACGTGCAAGACATATAGTCACTAATAATTCTTAAAATATAGTTAAGTATATTCGTCAATAAAAAGGACTTAAACGTTTTATATGTTCATATAACACTAGTGAGATTTAATAAAAATTATACTAGACGAGTGTTTCCCAACCTTTTTAGGCCATGCCCCACCTTAACATTTCAAAATTTTTTATGCCCCCATGCATAATTTTTAACCTTTAAAATTGTTTTGTTCCCTTAAAAAATATAAATGATAAGTTTAAGGAAGAAATCACTATGAAATTGTTATCAAAACATCGTAAGTAAAATTTCAAAACATATAGGTAATGAAAAAAAAAACTGAAATTCAAAATGTAGTACATTATTCCGAAAAAAAAAAATGTAATTTATAGACGTAAGCTGTCAAAAAGATAATAAACGGTTGGACAAGATATAGCATTGCATTTAAATAACCCAAAGCGAAAGGGTTAAAGTCGTGTCGAGTCCATTTTTAAATTGCCCCCCATAACTATCAAATTGCCCTGTGATTCCCCCAGTGGGGCGTGGGCCCCACGTTGGTAATCACTGTACTAGACCATTATTATTATTTTACTTCAAAGTTTAATTTTAATATTTATACTGGTATACTAAATTATATATTGGATACACCAACTATTGACAGATTTTTTTTTATTTTTATAAAGCATTATAAATTACGAAATTTATAAAATTAAAAATTAAAATATCCTTAAGCAAGCTGTGCTCTAATTCATATTGATAATTATATTTATTTTACCTTCTGTATATTATTTTTACAATCTAGGTTACATCCCTATTGTTTATACGTCACAATAAAATACAGTAAAAGCATATTGTATTGTTAGTTTTTTTGTGCTCATTAAATGATTTAATATTTCGCAGTCTATATTTCGTTAACATATATTAATTTAATCTCTATAATTTTTTGCACTGTTGCAAAACTAACCAATCGCTGTATTTGAGCGACGAAAAACGACAAGAAATGGTATGAAAAGATTAGAAGTTTAAGACCTACTACACGCGGTTATATCGATAGCATATGTTTATATATACCATTGTACATACTAACTACATGTAAATACTATTATTTTATATCATGCGTCGACTAGCGCAACGTAATTCCTGTTATTAAAATCTTTCAAATCTAATTACCGTCAACGGTAAAGTTGATTTAAGCTTTTAGAAAATTGCTTAATTTCATCGGATGCTCGAACTACACTTTCTACAAAACAAAAGTTCTATCAATGTCTCGTACACTTTATGTGTATATAAATCTTATTTTTTCTAATAAAAAGTTTTAATAATATTAGCCTCAAAGCTATCAGTTTTTTTTTTTTTTCAATTATTAACATATATTTACTTTTTAGAAAGGTCCTCGAGTGGAGACTACGTATCGGCAAGCGCAACATCTGACGGCCGTCCGGGAGATTGACAGACAACTTGAGGAAAGTCGCTGGAAGCCGTTGGACCGGGGCTGCTCTGAACTGGTCGCTCTTTAGGTCGATGTGGGAGGCAACGTTCAACAATGGACATCTAATGGCTGATTATGATTATGATAATGCTTTACTTTTTATGTAATACACCGTTGTATATATAAAAATTGGGTGGATTATGGCCATGAAATTCCTGGCACCGGATAACGTAAGAAATGTCTTTGGTGGTGACGAATCGAGCCTTGCACGTCTTTCCACGGGTGCACCGCCAAGCGACTGTACTTGAACACGTGGAAGCGCAGTAATATGTGAAACCGTTCAACACAGCTACTTGCTTTCCAGATTTGTTCCACACCAGAGTCACTGTAAAAGACAATATATTGTATATATATATCCCTATTTCAAATTATATTTAACACGATTTAATGGAGTAGCAAACAAAAAAATTATTTATTAATGAACTTGATTGTGATAGCGATAAATAAGTTCCTTTTACCAAATTTGAGCCCTTTTCTAATTTAACAAACCTGAGTACTTTTAAAAAAATTTCGACAAAAATTAAACAAATATTTTTCGAAAACAAGTTAACAAATATTTTTAACGATGTGACTAAAGTTTTTTTGGTTATAAAAATTTATCATCCCTCAAATACTTTTGACATAAGTGCAAGTGAGGACTTAAGACTACCATTAACCACTGTTTTTACTTTTAAAAATACTTGTCAATCTTCATGACAGTGCACTGATAGAAAAAACTACTAGATTCAAGAAAAAAAAAATTTCTTCGAAATGTCATTCTTGTTTCATGTCTGGAATCAAGAAACTTAGCTATTTCTAAATAAGATGTACACAAGTTCGCCCAAGAATTTCTTTCTCTTGAGTTAAAATAGACGGTAATATTGGTTCAAGATAGGGATGTGCGATAATTATCGATAATTCGTAACTATTTGATAATTTTTCATTCGATAATTATCGATAAGTGTTATTCGATAATTTTGATCCGATAATTATCGATAGTTCTTTATTCGATAATTGTCGATAATTTTTTATCCGATAATTTTGTTTTCATCCGATACTTATCGATAATTAGTTTGCGGTCATGCGTCAGCCGATAATTATTGAGTAATAAATTAGACAGGGAGCTGTGACGACCTTTTTTTAGGTATCCGGATAGGGTGTAGGGGTAAATGTCGACACTGGATGTCGGATGACCATTTTTTTTAGGAATTCGGATAGGCTGCAGGGGTAAATATCGATGCCAGATCTTGGATGACCTTTCTTTTCGTCGTCACTTACAATACAATTATCGATACATGTCATACTTCACCCGATAATTCTCGAGTCCATCCGATAATAATTATCAAATCTATCCGATAATTATCGAATTGCACGATATTTATCGAAACTTTTCATCCGATAATTATCGATAACTGTCGGCATTTATCGATATTTTCTTCCAATAATTATCGATAACTATCGATAACACAATACGATAATTATCGATTATAAAATTATCGATATTTTTTTCCGATGAATATCCCTAGTTCAAGATATTACCGACTTGTTCCAAGAATGGCGCGTATTTTGAATTAAGATTATTGTTCAAAACTTCCAAAACCACATCTGTACTACGGGTCTTACAAAAAAAAAATACATCGTTGCAAAGCAAAATGACTTTGATTTATTTAAAAAACAAAAGTATTTAGCAAAACAATGTTTTTTTTTTTTCGGATGGACTTATGCTGTTGGCCTTAGTGGCCTTTACAGCGACACCGGGCGGGGGGGCGGACACTTTAAGGTCCAGCCTAGAAAGTAGAGCCTCCTTATGGGCGGCTCTGAAGTACTATACGCGTCGGTTGGCCGGCTTAGGCGGCGCTATGCGGAGCGCTGAGGTGAACGGACTACTGCTCTACGTGCCTAGGCGCGTACGAGCCGTTGAACCCTATTACTTCGTCTCCGTCGGCGGAGACGGTGTAGGTAGTAGTGTGGTGTGTGGTGCGGTTGTGTACTGTACCTATCGGGGGGGGGGGGGGGGGGGAGCAAAACAATGTTTTACGGAGACCTATATATTGATTCCGTAGAACCAAACGTTAGCGCGATTTAGCGGCTGACCGACGACGCGTCGTACGCTACTCGCGACGTTATACAGGAAACAATCAAAAATTGCTAAATTTGTTATTATCTGTATCACTGAAAAGTTACCATAAATATTTTTTGGAATATAGTGAAACAAAAATTTCATAAATTTAAGGTTTTTTTTTTCACTTAAACTTATAATATTCTAAATAAATTAATTTATTCTTGGACAAAAAAATAAATAATTCTTTAAATGAAACAAAATCATTCTTGATTGGAGAATTCACTTGTATTGATCTAAGATAATATAGTCTTGAACCTGGTAAAAATGTTTTTGTCGTCTTCGAAGTGATTAGGTCTCTCAATCCAAGAAACAACGATTCAAGACAAGAATTTTTTAAGGTAAGAAAACTAGTTTTCTTCAAAATAATTTTCTTAGATCAATAACATTTTTCTTGAATGAATGTAGGTAGTTTTTTATGAGTGTGATTGGTCAATATCGGACACATATATATAAAAAACGTAGGTTTAATTTAAAAAAAAAAACACCTTTTTAAACACGTGTAATATGTATGACAAAGACTCTTAATTCACAAAACTTGAAGACAAAGTTTATACATAAAAACAGCATTTCACGATTTAATATTTAAGCTATCTCTTTTTTTCTGTAATATTATCTTAAGAACTAATTGATCTAAAGAAAGAAAAGACTTAAATCATTTATTTAAACGTACAGCATACTTTTACGACTAATTATAAATTTTATTATTTATAAATTAATGAGTCATTCACTTATATTTTTAAATATTATTCTTACAGAAAATATCTGACGTTATGGAGTGGCTTATTATTATTAGCCACTCCATAACGTCCAACGTACAAAATATATGAGTTCACTGGATGCAGGTGTATCTTAATATGAACTTTGGTACGCGTTCGATTTTTTTTTCTTATAAGCATCTATGAGCCTACCTGCTATAGTACACACCATTCTTAATTATAAAATTAGGTCGCACATGGTTATGTTCTAAGCTGCATCTGGTGATCTTAAGACAGTAGGTGGTAACCAGGCGAGCCTTACAATAACTGCTCCGGCAGCAACGCCATAGTATAGATGAATTATTTTTCGTACTACAATAAAATGTATAACCATCTATAACTCCTATGATTTTTCCCACTTTATTCTGCACCCATTGAACTGAAAAAACAATACCCTTAAAATATGAAATAATAATAGTAAGGGGGCGTTCAAGTATTAGATAAAGCAATTTTTGAACATTTTTGACCCTTCCTGTAATGCGCCGTAACTTTTTCTGTACCGCCCCTGCCTAAACGTTACTTAACACCCAAGTTACCATTGTTACCTAAAAGACACAATTATGTATGCGGTACCGTAAAGTCGCTAAAATACTTTGTTATTATTTTAATCGCGTTTGCGACAATAATAAATAAAACAACGAATTTCTAACTCGTATTACATAGAGAACTAAATAACAATGACGTACAATACAATTGAGGGACTCGCCGTAAAGCATAAACAAAAAGGGTTGCCAACTTGAAGACTTTAATTTACTAGTTTATTTTATTTTATTTAAATAAATAAAATAAAAAACAATGTTACATACAGCGTTGTATGAATCCCCCTCCCGCCCTTGTGACGCATCGTAACGTTTTACAAGACCACCTCTCCCCTCTAAATTGCGTTATGTAATACTTGAACGCCCCCTAATGTTGTATATGATAATTTAATAAAATAATAGTTAATTGTGAGCCACAAGAAACAATTCATGTGGAAGCACTGGAGTCAATAGCAAATCAAATATCCGAGGTTAATGAATTATTTATTTTATTTAATCTAAATAAAGATGGTTAATAACAGATATGTGTTATTTTAAAAAAATGGATAAAATTATTAAACTCTAGGTTTTCATAATCATACAAGTAAATGAATACTTGAATTTTTAATTCTATCATTAAACTCGTATTATTTTAGTAATGGATGTTTAATCTTCATTGTTGACATATTTGTGGCGAGATCTTTGATACTTCATCAGATTCTGAGTCATCCGAAGAAGAGGACCCACGAAATACTTCATTGAAGATGTACTTCTATAGAAATAATTAATCTTAAAGTCACTTTCATCTAACTGGACCAACTGTATAATATAATTTGATTGGTGAACAGACTTTATTTTTGTTGTGACCACATCAGAATATCATCTATTGTTAAATAATGTGTACATTAAAAACATATCGTAAAAATGTCACTACGACATTTTTATTAATAATATTATACATAAGGATTTCAACAAAAATATAAAAATGAAAATTTTACTTATTAATGTGTAAGGAGTACAGAAAATATCTGACGTTATAAAGCGGCTATAATGTATACTTTTTGGAAGCAAATCTATCTTAATATGAACTTTGGTATGCGTTAGATTTTTTTTTCTGATAAACACCTATGAGCCTACATTCTATAGTACACACCATTCTTAATTATAAAATTAGGTCGCACATGGTTATGTTCTAAGCTGCATCTGATGATCTTGAGACAGTAGGTGGTAACAAGGCGAGCCTTACAATAACTGCTCCGGCAGCAACGCCACAGTATCGATGAATTATTTTTCGTATTACAATAAAAAGTATAACCATCTATAACTCCAATGATTTTTCCCGATTTATTCTTCACCCATTGCACTGAAAAAAACATACCCTTAAAATATTATATAATAATAATAAATTGCCATTAATACAATAATGTTAAATTATCAAATCAATTTGTAAAAAAAATATCTGCCACGAGTGGGAATCGTTTCTGGTCTGAGTTCTTATGGATCTCCCCACCGAGCCTCGGAAAGTACGTAAAGCCGTCGATTACAGTTGCTAACACCGACATCTGATAGCGATTGCTACTAGGGAAAAAATCCGCCAACCCGCAGTGGAGCAACGCGGTGCGGTAAATATTTGAAAATGCGCATATGGAATAGTTACGGAGATTAAGAAAAAAAGGTGAGGAAAATGATTCTTTATATGATTTTTGTTATCTCAGGGACTTTTTAAAATAGTATCTAAAAGGGTGTCTTAAAATATTTAATAAGCAATTCAAAATTCATACTAACGGTAGTTATAAATATTAAATATGGATAATTGGTAATTAGGTCACTCACAATGTAATGAATAGTTTTCGAATGGTAATTATGAAAAAAATTTAGAGTTCCAAAATTTTTAAATCAAGTTCAGTCCAAATTCCAGATACTACAGACGCAGTAGAAAACTGGAGGTTGAGGTGTCCTAATGACAATACTCCCAAGGAAGTAACAAAACAAAAACTTTGAGATACGCCATTAGTTCACAATACTCGTGAAAATTTGAGGCAAAATCTTACAAGTGACAAAAACCAAGCAAGGCTTCTAGCTTTATCAAGAGTCAAGTCACTGGTTACACGCAATGCCGTCAAAAAACCTTGGGACACTTTTAGATAATGAAAGTTTTCGAATTTGTGTAGGTCTCCGGTTGGGAGCACCAATGTGTTTTGAACACAGATGTCCATGCGGAGAGGAGGTTGATTCTTTCGGACTACACGGCCTTTCTTGCAACAAGAGTTCAGGTAGGTTTTCCCGCCACGGTTCCCAGAAAAAAACCATTAAAAAGGCGATTAATACCAAAACTGTCTGTAAATAATGAGTTTAAATTTTGGATTGTAAATATGTATAATATTGTAAAATTTTAAAATAAACTATCGAATAATATAATATATGCTATAAAAGTTTTATTGAATATGAAACAGTTACTAATTTTAAATAAAAATTAAAGTTTCTTTTCTATAATAACAATTATGAAAATCTTAACTTTGCGTAACTTTGCGTGGTGATTTTTCCTGTTCTTTAATAGGGTCAGGAGGAATTTCTTGTGGTTCTTGTCCGACATCATTATTAATTCTCAACGGATCATCGGTATCACTTCCACTCGAAGTATTTGCATTGATAAGCTCTACTCCTCGTTTCTGCAATAATTTCCGCTGATAATGTCTTCTAAAATTATCCCTCCATCTCTTTCTTTGCAGTTTTTTAGCTCTGGGTGTCAGTTCTTGGATACTAAGTATTTTTTTGCTTTCTTTTCTTTTCAGGTATCTCTGATGTTCTTTCTCTTTTTCAATAGCATATTTTACTGGATCAGACTTAATCATGGCATATCTTTTTCTTCGAGCTGATTTAGCTTTTTCTCGAATTTCTTCTTTTGTTTGCTTCTTTCGAGGCATGGTGGACCCTGTTATAAAAACCAGAAAATATGTAGGTTTGTTTTTGGTACACAATGAACATTTACACTTAAAGAACTGGCAAAATACAGACAACTTTCATGGTTATAAATATTAGTATATATTTTTTTTTTATGGTAGAGGAGGCAAATTGGCAGGCGGCTCACCTGAAGTAAAGTAATCACCAACGCCCATAGACATTTACAACACCAGAAGGATTGCAAGTGCGTTGCCGGCCTTTAAACAATGGGGAGGGGGGATAGGGAACAGGTGCGATCATCATCATAACAATACACCGTTGGATATAGGCCTTCCTTAGTGAACGCCAAACCGCCCGATCTCATCCAACCTGAACCGGCCACTAGACGGAAATCGTCATTCCATTTAATTGTCGGTTGACTAACACTGCGTTTGCGCGTCCTCCATTCTAGCACTTTATTAGACCATCGTCCATCCTCCGTCCATCGACCATCACTTCTTCGGCGAATATAACCTGCCCACTGCCACTTCAATGGGCTAATTCTTGGCGTAATAGATATAGGAAATAGAGAAGATATAGGGAAGAGATAGGGAGAAGAGATAGGGGGTTAAGCCATCCGAATCTCTCACAAACCGTACGAAATGTGGCTAAAAACCATAAGTTAAGTGAAAGAAAAGTACTTCCCCGGCGCTCCACCCAATTCCAATAAAATAGACCATAACTTTAAAATAGACCAAAAATGTTTTTACGAATTATGACGAAATTTTAACTTAATTACAGTTTCTAAAAAAACTAATTACCATTCGCTTATACGAACGGCAAATACCGGTAATGAGACAGATGGTATTTCAACTGTTTTCTTTAATAAATCATTCTTTTGTTAGAAACATTCTAATTCTATTCTCAAAATCCAAAAGGAGTCACTATAAGGACTACATAAGACACGTTATCAAAAATATGTAATTGATCACTTACCTAAAGAACAATAAATGCTTATTTATAAGCATATAATAATATTTCCACAAAAACACTATGAGGACGAGACAATCAAAATTGGCACCAAAAAGATTTATCTTTGACACTAGCCTTCGCTCAGTGTCCGACTCCTGACTGGCACTCACGCGGCTATGTACGGCGGTTTGGAATGTTCCAGTTTTTACAAGAAAAATCATTACGGAATATTTCCAAATTGTAATTAGTAAATTGTCGATGGACATTTTTTCACTGATCTTGTTTTTAATAAGATATATTATTTGTGTGTTACAGCATGACTTTGTGTGTTCATTAACAACTTAAGTTTATGAATATCTAACCAAAAGTATAATTTTCAAGAAGAATTTAACAATTTTAGGAAAATTATCGATTGAAAATGGAGAATTGGACACAAATGGGAATTAGATTTTAGAACTTGGATTTGTAATATATCTTAACTCAATTTATAAATAAGATTTTTTGTTATCGATCTATATTTGGGATACTTTTTACATCAGAAATAATCCACAAAAGTAAAAATATAAACGTTATATAATATAAAAACGTTCTTTAAAAACCGCCGCGCGATTTGCTTCTCCATTATGGAAAAAAAACCTTTTCCCAGTAGTGGAATGTTTCATAATTAAAACGTACTAACGGGATTCTAGTATTTCTTTACTTCAAGTAGAGAATCTAAAGTTTCTAAAATAACTATTAATAAAAATAAAACGAAGTTAAATGTTGTGGAGTTTTTTAAATCGTTTCTTTAATTTAACGATGGCACGGCAATAGATCACGATGACTTCACGTTGGACTTGCATTTGAAATATTTAAGGTGAATAAGCTCTTCTTTTTGTTTTCTTCAAAGTATTCCAATGTATTATACGTAAGTTTGGTAATTTGTAATATTATAAGTGTGTGTGTCTTAACTAAAATGTTTAAATTAAATAAACCTTCGTTTAAATTTTTATTTAATAACTCTGATCAGTAAAGAAGAAAAAAAAAACATATTAAAACACCTTACAACTTATAGTATGTTTTTTTTTTACAAATAATGAATTACTCAGTTGTCATTTACTTTTTTTAAATTTATATAAATTCTTTTCAATTTACATATTTTCTTTTCAATTTTCATTTACTTCTACCAACAATACACAAAACATGAATGTTGCGCCTAGCAATAGAACTTTATCACTGAAACTTACTGCTTGACGCTTGTTTTCTTATTATAACTTTCTAATTTTATATTTGCGGGGTCAAATATTTAAATATATGCTCAGTACAACAACAAAGTTATATTATATCATGTGCTGAGCCTACACCTTATAATAAACACCGTGTCTTATTATATAATTGGTGCGTTCATGATTATGTTCTAAGCTGCATCTGACGACCTTCCGACAATGTGAGGTGACCAGGCGAGCCTTGCAGTAGCTGCTTCGACAGCACCGCCACAGGATCGAGGACTTATTTTTGTTACTACAATAATAAGTGAAACCGTTTACGAGTCCAATGATTTTGCCTGCTGCGTTCTTCACCCATTGCACTGGAAAAAAAATTATTCATACAAATATATTTAGGATGAGTAATGAAAAGTTCGTTAAGTTATATAAAGTCTATACACTACAATATAAGTTAAATAACAAGTTCACATAAGAAAACAGTTTATTACACACCACACAGAAGAACAGTTAAATAGACAGTACAAGCAACAACAAATGTGGAAGCATTAGAGTCAATGGTAAATGAAATATTCGAGGTTAATGAATTATTTATTTTATTTAATCTAAATAAAGAAGATAAATAACACATATGTGTTATTTTTTTTAAAAATAGATAAAATTATAAACTATAGGTTTTCATAATCATACAAGCAACTGAATAATTGAATGTTTAATTATATAATTAAACTCTTATTATTTTAGTAATGGATGTTTAATCGTCCATTCAAAGGTATTATGGCTAGATCTTTGATACTTCATCAGATTCTGAGTCATCCGAAAAAGAGGACTCTCGATTTCGAAATAACCGCTCCACTGTCCGTGTCAACTACAAGTTAACAAGAGTTTACGAACTAACCGCAATAACCGCAAGCGCTCGTGTCCTTGTAATAGTCGCTTTAGCTATATTGCCCATGTCAACATTTTTTCGATGCGGGCATTAGCCGCTTGAGTGTCCGGCAACAACCTTTTAGTTTACCAACTGCACAAAACTGCCCAAGGCCTCTCACGTTTTGTTAAGTAAATTCCATTTGTAGATGTAGTGTACTCATATAGGAATAAAGAATTTGAAAGTCTCTCTCGTCTGACTAGTCTCTAGACCAACTGTATATAATTTCATTGGTAAACAGACTTAATTTTTGTTCTTCCAAAATCAGAATATCATCTATGTTAATGATGTATTAAAAAGATATCTTAAAAATTTCTCTACGAGATTTTAATTAATAAAATTAATGTTTACAAAAAGATTTCAACACAAATATTTTTTGATCGTAATGACCGCATTGAAGAATTCAAATACGAACGTACGTAACGTGGATTAATGCTTATTAATAACTAGATTTATCATCTTTAACTTTTTCAGTGTCACTATTTAATATTTTATTATTATGATATTTATATTAATAATTTATTATCATCATTTTCATTGGAAGAATTCTAGTAATTCTCAATATCTTTATTTAAATGTTTTTTCTTTATTTTTTTAAAGAGGTAGTTGTATGAGAAGATGAGTTGGATGGTCTCGTGCTAATAACTTCATCCATTGCTTCGAAAAACATGAAACGGATGGGAGCACGACCACTCTTGTCTTTACAAGTTCTATACGTGCGTAATAAATTATTCCACTTGGTCTGACACTGTTTTTTGTCGAAACAATATTTTTGGCGAATTAAATCATTAGATACATTTTGCCAAAAATATTTTCGAAAAACTGGATGGCTTAATTTATCAACATGGCTTGCATAATTTTTAATCAACGCTAAAGTTTCATTGTAATTCCAACAATCACCTTTTTTGGTCGCAGATAAATTTTTTTGACAAGTTTCACGGAAATGACTACTTTTTTCATTACTTGATGAATTTTCATCAGTCTCTTCAGATTCAGTCTCAAAAAACTTTCTTTTTTCTTTTGGAGAATTTTGTGAGCAAGCTAAATTTAAATCATCCTCCAAATCACTTTCCAAATATTCATATTCTATATAATCATCATTTTCTTTATTTTGTTGGGATAGAGATTCTTCCTGAGAAGGATTTTCTAAACAATCAATTTGCACGTCGTCGATGTAATTACAATTTTTACGACTCTTACGTGTGTAACCAGAATTAACAGTATTCTGTTTATGCATTAAGTCTTTAGAAATGACTTCTTTTATTTTCGATGAAACACTTCCTAATTGATAATCAGCTTCTTGCAATCTACCCTTTTTATGGTCAATCTTGGCTGAATTTGTTTCTGTAAAATAAAATTTAGAGTAATTAGTGATTGATTTGTTTTGTAATAAGTTACATGGATGATAGAAAAAAAAATTATTAGTTTAAATTCGTTGTTTTTTGTTCACTAAAAATTAATAATAAATAAAATCAACAAAATATTGACAATTATTTAATCAAAAACTGTCGAACTTTAGTAAATAATTGATTGCTATAATACATAAAAGGTAATAAACAAAATTATCTTTGTTACATTTATTAACTATTATTTTTGTTTATAGCTGAATAATAAAAAAAAAATTATTGCGCATGTCCCATTTCTGCGAATGTTGAATGTAGGACATGCGCATATGCTCCTATCAAAGTGAAGAAAATCTTCACTTAGAAGGAAGCCGCGAATATAGTCATTTTTCAAGGGATCATCATCTTAATTTAACAAAAGTACTACTATACAGGTTATAATTAATTGTTTAATTAATTAATATTAGAATCAGTGGTTAATTAATTGTAACCATATGACGACATAATATGTATATTTAACAATTTATTACAACTAAACAACGTTATAAGCAGGCATTTTTACAAAATCAATCTTTATTTTATACTATTCAGTGTAGGTAGATAAGTATCAGTAAATTTTTAATTTTATTTATCGTCTAAGGACTCTAAGGAACATTAATAAATATTATAATTAGATATTTATCTGTTCTGTTCAAATTGTCGATCAGAACGTGAAAACTTTTATAGAACTACCCAATGGTGTGATTTTATTACGACAATATATAATCGTGTGCACATAATTATTATGTACAAGATCCTATACCTATAGAAATATATCCTACAGAAAAAATACATAGAGAGAGTTGTACAACATGCCTTTCCTAAGCTTAATGTAGTAAGAAGATAAACTTGGAAATATTATAGTTGTAACAGAAAAAAAAAACAAATAAAAAAATTATTTTAACACAATAACAATTCTAAATCTTTATATAGCAGTTGTTTCTTATAATATATCGTTGTGGATAATGCGTGTGTTCAAGATAACCTTTCAGTATGATCTTTTCCTTGCTAGCTACAATTCTGGCATTACATGTTTTCCTGGAGGAACACCAGTAATAATCTGTCTTCGTTTGACTCCTCATTTGAATAAAGCAATAATCGTTAATGACGGCTACACTCTTTCCGTTTTCATTATTAGCCCATATAACTAAAAATAATAACATTACATCAGATGCTGATATTACATTGTTACATACTTTATGCGATGCTTATCACATTTTCTCGAGTAAATTTAAATGCTAAATAAACATTTAGATAGAATAAAACTTAAATTATAAATACATTTAAATTTTTATAGGTTAATTCGTATCAATGAGAAGAACTATATCACCAAAAGCAGTTTATTCGAGCAGAATACACATTAGCTTTATAATATATAACTACAAGATGCATTATTTTTTAACAACAATTATTTAACGGAATTAACAAGAAAAAATTGATGTGGCACTATTTACTCCACTGCTTAAAAGTGTACAAGTTATGTACTTTAAAAATTCACATAATACAATAAATAAACACACTCTCAATCAAATAAAAAATAATAATTTATAGAAGTTAGTAGGTACTTTATAGTAATACTAACGGCCGGTTACAAAAACTATCTCTATGTTTGCCTATTAGTGACTTAGTGAAAAGGATAGGTGTCAATAACCTAAATAATTTCCCCTGTAAATCACGAATAAATAAATTATATCACAGAAACTTATTAACACATTTCCCTTCCATTTGTGATTACAGTCGACTCTTGTTAATTGAAACCTGCGATAATTCGAACCTCTCTATAATTCAAAGTTATCACGAGTTCTCTACAAAATCTCTTTATATTTCGAACTAAATTAATATATTTTTATGCACGCCACTTGGTAATTCGAACGAAAAAATCATTGCTACAAAACGACACTTATTCAAAGTTACAGAGAGAAAGAGACAGAAAGATTGTAAGTACATTTTGAGAAAAGTTATTAGATAAAACAGGTTAAGTTATATTCAAGACCATTTTAATGATTACTAAAGCTTTGGTTGCCTAGGATAGCGGTGCCGTCATAATATAGCGGCCGTAATAATACGGACGCAAAAAGATGGCCGTCTTTTTACGGTGACGACATGTGGAAAGTTCCACGGCCGTATTAACACACCGTTTTTTAAACAAACGTCAAACGAAACGTATCGAGCGAAGAAAGTGGACGACCTTGATTTAGCTTTAATAATTTACTTGGAGGATGAACTATCATCAAAAGAGGAAAATAGTCGTATGGCGGAAGACGATTTATTCAAATCTCGTGGTAGGTACAGAAGGAAATCGTTACGAACTCTATTAAAATTTCGTCGTCCTCGCTGCTCCAGTTGGAGTTGGAACTGATTTTGTTCGTCGTCCGGTCTAAACAATACAATATTTTATAAAAACAGCATCACCGCTATCGATAAAAACGTTCACGAAACCATCCGATGCCGTCAAGACGGCCGTCATGCAAATGACGGCACCGCTTTTTGACGTTACGTCGGGGTCACCAGTTTGGCGTAGTGAGGCTGCCATTGAAAAGGAAGGATCCTTCGACCAGACGGTGTTGCGTCTGGCGGACTACGCGCCACTTAAAGTTTGTTGTCGGGTTCTTGTATATATATTCAATCGCTTTGAAAACTTTGATAGCGCGATGTAGGATACGTCAGTTCATATGTGGCGAAATAGTTGTCGCTATTTCGGTGTTAAATACTGCTTGCTAGGAAACCGCGCCATTTTGTTTACGTAGTAAACGTTCTAGTGACGTCATTCACCGCTGTATTACGGCCGCTATATGACGGCACCGCTATCCTAGGAAACCAGAGCTTAAGACAAGAAATTATATAATTCGTGTTCAATTACAATCGCGATATTCGTCATGATAGTAGCGAAAATTTCGATTTTTATTTTTACTATTTTCATAAGTAATTAACTTAGATTAAAGACAGATGATAATCTAATTTGTTTTGCTAGCCTGTTAAATTTTATTAAGTTATTAAATTTAACTTTCTTATTATTTTTTTGTCTTACATATCAAAGTATTTTACTTTATTAAGCTTTTAAATTAGACACAATTATTACCCGTAGCTTATATAGTATAATAAAAACTCAAAATTGTTCAGGGGAAAATACACCGATCTTATTGACACTCGTCCTTTCTAATAAAATTTCGAGATAAACTCAATTCTAATTACATCGAAACTCTATCGCGAATATTGTGAAAATTCGCAGATAGGTCAATGGGTCTGTCCATAAAGAAACAAAAACAGTGAAGGATTTGTAGATAGATATTTATCTTTAAAAACTTCACTGAGTTCCTAAATCTAAACCTTGTAATAAATACCGTCACGGATAACAAAAGTTGGTGGTTTGTGGATGTGTTCTAGATGAGCCGTGACCAACTCCCCCTGGTAGCTCATGATAAACCTCGCCTTACACAGGCCCCATCGGGTGCAACGCCAGATCGTGGTCTTGGAGCAACGAGCACCGCAGTAGAAGGTGTGCCCACCGTACATAGCCAGTTCTTTGCCGTTTTTGTTGCGAATGAAGCGAACTGAGTAGAGAAAAACTATTTAGTTGCGTTACTAATAAAAACATGAAAAAACATAACTAAACATACCTAAGAATTTTAAAGGAAAAATATTGTTGACTATTTTCCACTGGTTGCTTACCAGGAAACGAAGTATTTAATTAAATAATATTTACAATTTGAAATAAATGCCATTATGTATTTTATATTTGGGCGGTGGATGTGTGTGGATGACGTTCCATCGGAGCATCTGTCTTGTTTTTGTGGTAACGAAACGTGCCTTGCATCGTCCGGTTTTAGTACATTGCCAGACGTCAGTTTTCTTCCTCCTACCATCGTAGTAGAAGCTGTAGCCGTGGAGGAGAGCAGTTTGTTTCCCAGATTGATTTTTTAAATATAATACTGCAAAAATAAACCAGAATAAATCAATTTTCGTTATTTAAAACAAATTACCTGAAACAGATACCTAATAAATAAATAAGGTGAGGTCATTCATAAAATATTTTGAATTGATAACTCAATATATATTACACCTTATATATTGATAATTTAAGCAATTAGAGATGAGGCCCTAAGTACTTCAAGAATGATTCTGTAAAAGCTATAAAGACAAGATGATAGAAAAACCGCGCGCGCGCACTGCATCGAGTGGACGTGTTCACAGTATTATTAAAAATATATTAATGTCCTGTGTAAAGTGTCACTGAAAAGTCAAAGCTAATATTAAACGTATAAGGCTTGAATTTGCACAGTAACTCTGTTCAACGTAAGTCATCTTGGCTTCTACGGCAACAAGTGGAGCGTCCAGTGTGCAAGTGAGATACCCAACTACCATCTCTCTAGATAACACTACAATGAGTTTGCAGAGAACTCCGCCTAATACTGCATTGATAAGCGGAAGCGGGAGTGCAGGTGGCTCGACACCCAATTTAGTCACAATAGATTATAGTAATGAGAACTCGAATATAAATACCAATCTTAGAAAAAGAAAGGAACGCTCGTACGACTATGAGTATAAAAAAGACCTGATGGAGTTTCGGAATGATATTATGAAATTTATGAAAGAATTTGGTGAAACCCAGAACGAAAATTTGAAAAAAATACGGATAGAAATTTCGGAAATGGCAGAGGAATTAAAAAAGGTTAAACTTGTAACAGAAAATTTAGATAAAAATTTAAAACAAATGAGCTGTGAAGTACAATCAATAAAATCTGAAAATACTAAAATACAAGAACAAATCGCGACAATTGAGAGTCAAATCATACACATAAAGGAAAATCGCAACACACTTCGAGAATCTGAATCGCCATTCTATGTTCACGAAGATATCATCTCGGAACTCAAAGACCGGAGCGACCGCGAGAAAAATATTATAGTGGTGGGTATCTCTGAAATAAATGAAAGAAATTATTTATCAAGACAGAAATATGATGCAGAAATTGTAACAAAAATCATTCAACAACTAGATGAAAATGATCCAAAACCGTTTAAATGCATTCGGCTAGGTAAATACAACCCTCAAAAAAATCGACCTATAAAAGTATGTTTTGATAATGCCTATATACCCCGACAACTACTGCGTAACAAATCGAAATTGACGGACAATATTAAAATATATGCAGATCAAACTCCCGCCCAAAGAACTTACATCAAAAACCTGAAAGACGAACTTCAAAGACGCAAGGATAACGGCGAGGAGAACATTACAATAAAATACATTAAAAACAAACCTACAATAATTGTGAACAATAAAATAAACCAAAAAAACTAACTACAGAGCCTAACAGTAGAAAAGACACGGGCAAAGCAAATTATATTAATTACTTCATAGCAACAAAGTATAAAGATATTATTACTACTAATTCGTCGTTAAGATTTTTCTACGCAAATATTCGAAGCATAAGATCACCGGGAAAACTTGAGGAAATTAAATGCATACTTAAAACAATACCATCTACAACGCATATTCTAATTCTGACAGAAACTTGGATTAAATCAGACACAGACGCCCAGTTGTACCATTTACCCGACTATAATCACTTTTTCAATTATAGGAACAGCAAAGGGGGTGGAGTCTCCATCTACGTATATAAGACAATCACAGCTGAAGTAACCGAAGACTTAGTTGAAAATGGAAACCACTATTTGTGGTTAAAAATAGACAAGCTTTCGCTTAATATTGGAGTAATATATAAACGACCCGACACCAACTTAAAAAATTTTTTAAATGTGTACTGTGAACAACTGGAAAAAAGAAAAAGATGTATAGTCTTTGGTGATTTTAATTTAGATATACTTAGCAAAAACAATAACTCCACACATTATACAGACACAATAAATTATCATGGCTATAGTATATTGAATAAAATAACTAAAGATTACAGCACACGTGAAACTAGCTCCACCAACACCATCTTGGATCATGTACATACAAATTTATCAAATCATGGATATAACTTCTCAATAATAGAATCGTGTCTCTCTGATCACAAACCAATATACTTTGAAATTACTAAACAGGACCTAGAGACAAAGAAAAGAATAAAATACGAAGCTCTGGACTATGAAGGCTTACAAAAAGACATATTGGAGACAAATTTCATTAATGAAAATAATGATTTCACACGCCTAGAACAGCATATTATTTATTGGATTAAAAAGAATAAGAAAACTAAGTTTAAAGTACTAAACGCCCCACGTGATGACTGGATTAACCATGAAATACTAGACGCTATACACAAACGAAACCACCTATGGAAGGTCTTAAAGTCTGATAAGGATAATAATGATCTTATTGAAATATTTCAAGATGCAAAGATGAAAGTTAATTCATTAATAAAAATTAGAAAAAAGCAATACTTCTACAATCTATTCGAAAAATGCTCAAAAAATTCGAAAAAGGTATGGGACCTAATCAACACTTTAGCAAGAAATAAAACAAAAGATAGCTGTCCCGTGCCGAAGCTAGTAATAGACTTGATTCCTGTAACCGATGGCAACCAAGTATGTGAACTCTTTAATGATTTCTTTGCCACCATAGGTAGTAACTTAGCTAGTGAAATTCCTCAGAAGTATCATGTGAGCTCCACACACTCTTTGATGTATAAGGTTGACTATGTACATACTGTAACACTTTCCCAATTTGAGCCGTGTAGTAGGATAGAAGTAATAAAAATCATCAATAGTTTAGATAGTAACTCAAGCTCCGGAATTGATAACATAAGCACAAAAGCAATAAAATGCATAAAATTTATTATAGCCGAAAGTTTAACAAACTGCATTAATAAATGTTTATCGGAAGGGTACTTCCCTGACTCATTGAAAGTAGCCAAAGTGACCCCGATTTACAAATCCGGACCCAAAACTGACCCAAATAATTACAGGCCGATCTCGGTTCTTCCGGTTGTATCAAAAATATTTGAACGAGTAATCTATAACAGGTTACTTAAATACCTTAACCAAAAAAACTTTTTAAATGAGCAACAATATGGTTTTCGACCAAAATCGAATACTCTCTCAGCCACAATAGATTTAGTTACTAAAATAAAAAACAATATAGATAAAAAACATATTGCATTAGGAATTTTTATTGATCTGCGGAAAGCCTTCGACACGATAAGTCACAAAAAACTGTTGTTAAAGTTACAAAATATAGGTATATCGGGAACAGCCTTAAAAATGTTAAGATCGTACCTTAATAATAGACAACAAATTGTCAAAATAGATGACTTCAAAAGCTGTACTAAAGAACTTCATTTTGGTGTTCCACGAGGCTCAATAATAGGACCTTTGTTTTTCTTAATTTATGTTAACGATATAGTAAATATGAACTTAACCGGTCATTTAACGATGTACGCCGATGACACATGTCTTTTTTATTTTGGTCATAACATAAATGATATTATTGATACAGCTCAAAAAGACTTAGATATGCTCAACATGTGGTTCCTACATAACTTACTAACAGTAAACGTTACTAAAACATCATATATAATATTTAGTGCAAAAAATAAGAAAATATCCGAACATTCTCCCCTAAAAATTAATAATAAAATAATTCATAGATCTAATCAAGAAAAATACCTAGGACTATGGCTAGATGAAAGACTAACGTGGAGACCACATGTGGAGCATATCAAGCATAAGCTACAGTTGGTCCTTAGCTCTCTGCGAAAAGCGTCTAATTGCATACCGCACAGTGTGCGAACAATGATATATAATGCACTAGTCAAGTCACACCTTCAATATTTAATTGAAATATGGGGATCAACCTCTAAAACCATGCTAAAAGATTTACAGGTCATCCAAAATAAAATAATTAAAACATTGTTTCATCTCAATAAATTCACTCCTACGAAAATACTATATAAAAAAACGAAATTGTTTAACTTACAAAACCTATACGAATATAATACGTGCATCTTAATAAGAAAAATAGTAACTAAAACTATTCACACAAATATCAGCCTCACTCAGAAAAAATACAAACATAGCATGAGGAACAAAAATAAAATAAATCTCTCAACACACAGAACCCTTAACTATGGCAAAAAAAGCATAACGTTTGAAGGCGTTCAATTATACAACAAATTACCAAATAAAATTAAAGAATGTAAAACCCTACGAAAATTTAAAAAACAACTACAGGCACATATATTATGTGGAATATAAGCTTAATAAATACTAAAAATAGTTAGGAATAAAATAATTACATAACTGAATAAAAATAATTAATTATAAATAGCTACATATAATTATATATATATATATTTTTTAAAGATTGATACTAATAATAAAGAAAAAAAAAAAAAAAAAAAAAAAAAAAAAAAAAAAAAAAAGATAAATAATAAAAAATAAATAAATAATACAGTCTCTAAAATCATAATTAATTTTGTAAGACTAGATTCATTAAGAGAAAAAACTGTTTAAAATGAAATTAACTTAATTACAAAAAATATATTTTAGTCTACAAGGCTACTCCACGGCTCACTATAGTCGTTTCATTAGAATCTATTTCGCAAAGAACTACCTGTGTGCATAGTGATCGGTCAATTTTATTTCAATAGTACCGTCTCACTCGTCGTTATACATAATATTAATTTTTTTAGATGTTTATATAGTAAAGTTATTGTTTAGTATATTTTATATTTGTATGCAGCTGCGCTGCGCCATATTAATATTTTTTGATATTGTAAATCTGTTTATCTCATTGTAAGTGAACACCCGTTCTTATGAGAATAAATGTCTTAAACCGAAACCGAGGGCGTTACGATAGCATTACATAGTAGTTGTATTATATTGCGTTACCAAATTTTGAGCACACTACGTATTAGACTTCAAGATCAGGTGCTGCAATTTTTATATACCCGTAATGTAGTTTTTCAGTTTACACATATAACAAGAAGTGTTAGTAACTACTAAATAATTCACAATTTTAGTAATAAGCAAACACACATTATAATAATAAAAGTAAAATTAATATTACGTAATATTATATAAATAATTATTTAATTATAAATAATAAATAAAAAAATAAAATTTAAAAATATTGTGTGGTATTTGTTTATTATTAACATTCATAACGTAATTTTACTATTTTAACTATAAGTTTTCCTTTATACAGAAACGAGTACAGTCACAATTATGAAAATAATGAAAATCTAAAGATAACTAAAAATTAAGGCTATGAATTGTATTTATTTAAGATATATTCCTTATTTGATCCGGCACACTAGCAGAGGCGTAGCTACCGCCGTATCAGCCGTATCATTGTAAGGGGCCCTCGGGCTACAGGGGCCCCGAGCGTGTAGGGACATGAAAGACTATCAGACTTGTTTATAGAGGCAGGGCTGGATTTAGGGGAAGGAAGTCGGGGAAACTACCTTGGGCTTGGGACATATAGCCTGACGGAGTAAATACCAGCGGTCCGGAGTTGCGCCGACCTTTTTTGTTTTTTTAAGAATACATAGGTATAGGCTGACGGAGTAATGTTTTTATTTTTCAGTATAGGCCGCAAAGAAAAATATCGATGTGAGATCGTGACGACCTTTTTTATGTCGTTGTACGCAAAAAAATACATATATTGAGAACCAAAAATTTCACATCAAGGGACCTCCACTCCTCTGTTACCCCGGGCCTCCACACCTCTATATCCGGCCCTGTATACAGGCAGAAAATGTACAAAAACTGAAATCGTCCTCACTTTTCACTTACTTAAATAAATTAAAATACCGATATAATAAATTCTCCGAACAAACGACAGGAGTATTAATTGTAAATATGTAATAACTTATAATCAATATATTATTATTTCAATTCCATGCAAGTGGTTTTCCCTTCATTTGGGCCCCTTTACAGATTTTGATACAGGGCCCACCATTCAACATTTTATACTAAAATTCAGTTTCATTGAATGATAATAATAATCAGTACAATTTAAAATTATTATATTTCATGTATAAGTTTAATATAATGTAAATATCCTATAATTTCCCGAAATGTTTTTTAAGTTAGGTTTGATTTATTTAATTAATGACGATACCGAATCATGAGTAAGTTATTTACCTACTTATATTACAGTAATGTACAGTCCACATGTTTAAACAACACTGGCTAGCCTGCTCGATATATTACGGAGAACTTTGAAAGGATGGATGTCAATAACCTAAACAAATTCCCCTGCAAATCACGAAAAAATATATGATGTCATAGAAGCCTTTTTTAAACTTTTCCAATACTAGACTATACTCCATGCGTAGATAATATTTTTGTCTATCATAATTATTTTCGTTTTTGTTTATAGTTTGAAATAGTGTATTATAAGGAATTAAAAAAAAACAATTTTTTTTTACATCTGCGCAATCTCCCAACACTCTTCCATATATATCATATATGTATAGCATATTGTAAACAATAATATAAATAAATATCAAAGTGTTGGTCCATTGCGCTCATGTATTACGAACATAAAAATAATTTAATCAATTGAAAAAAGTTAATTGAATCTGAAAATTGGTTGAAGTGTCGAGTACTATGGAAAAAATATGGTTGCATAGTATATTAGATTTTCATAGATTAGATTTATTAGATTTTTATATGATATCACAGAGCTGCGTGGTAAAGCTATTGGTGTTTATCAAACAAGACAAGCGAAGAGTTATACTTATGAGCATTTTAATGATTTAGGTCTCTATAAGCTATATGTTCATAATGAAATTTCAATTCATCGTCAAAAATATATAACTGTTTTTCTCCACAAATTTGTGGGTGGTACTGCCAGTGTAAATTAGATGCGCGAGTGGTGGACTGTGGTATTTAGGATACAATAGGTACTTGGAAGAACAAAAATCTCAAATCATCACTTACGTCCTAGATACCGCGATGTCACAGTGGTCTGATGATAATAGCGAAAATTCGGATTACTTATTTTTCCAATTTTCATAAGTAATTAATGATAATCTTATTTGTTTTGCTCACTTGTTAACATAATTGCCTTTTAAAATTGATTATTTATTGTCATACATATCGACGTATTTGACTTATTTACCTTTTATATTAAATAACCCAAAATTATTCAGGGGAAAATACACCATTGACAACCCATCCTTAATTATAATTAGTACTAAAACAAATTACATATACTTATATGCGACATATAAACTAATCAGTTTATAAACAACATTTTAACCGCAAAACTTTAAAATTATGAACTCTATATAATAAGAATCAAGAGTAACAATGTAGATAATAATGTAGACATATCTTACATTTATACATACAATACATAATTATTTATATTCTTATTAAGGGATATGTAAGTTTACAAAATATTATGTTACACAAATCATAGTTAGACATTAAAAAACTAGACAAACATCCATGCAATCGTGTCCCGACCCGCAGCACTATTCCGAAGAATATCACAGTTCCTAGGGATGCCAGGGCGATCAAAATTATTTTCGTATACTCGTGCGCAGAAGGTTTGCTGATGACTACCCCTCCCACTGGAGTTGACTGCGTCTCTCGCTCGTCTGATACGTAGCGCTAGCAACGCAGCTGATACGTACGTGTAATTTTTTGCTTTCGGTCCGAATTAATTTATTGTTGTTTTCTTAGGTTTTACTTGCTTTTTTTTTGTTACTTATTTGTTTGCATTGTTTGGAACCATTAAACTATTATTTTACGGCTTCGTTTCATTCATTCACTAAATATAAATACATAAAAATATATAATCTACGTAATCACAACAACGTTTTTTATTTACTATTTATAATTACACTTATATTAAATTTATAATTCCACCGAGACTATTTTTTATTAGTTTGATGTAAAATATATACAATAATAATCTACTTTTATGTGATCTTTTTTTTTCAACCCTATCGACCTATCGACGCGGCACGTCAGAAGGCCATCGCAAAGTTTCTGCGCACGGATAGTACCTACGACGTTCATTATTGAAATTTCAGTGTCATTATTATATTATTATGTTTATATATTTCGAATAAAAATTACATGTTAACAATGTGCGCAGGCCCTAAAGCGTCTAACCATAACAAATTGTCCTATATAATAGGTAATTTGTTATCGTTAGACGCTCCAGGGACCTAGGACATAGGATTGATAAGCATTGGCTTAAAATATTTTATCGGAAGCATTTTTTGTTGTTAACGGTCAGATTTTTTTTTTTTTTAATTTTCAATGACACATATTTACAGTTTTACCTAATTTTTAAACAATCAACTCCTGTATCCCTTTGCTACACAGCTATCATGTTGCTGTATGAAATATATTTACTCGTATGTAATGTCAGTATCGTAATAATTATGTCTAATATAAAGTTCCTTTTTTGATATTTTCCTAATAATTCCGTTGTGGATTTCGATCAGTGGCGGTGGATGTGTGTGTTGGAGTGTAGTTACTCTTATCACTTCCCCATCAGGCGTGGCTTTAAATCTCGCCTTGCAAGGATACCCTTTAGTACATCGCCACATACTGCAAGTGATCTCAGCTCGTAGTCTATCGCTAGCATAATAGGTATATCCTTTGAAAACGGCTAATCTCTTTCCGTCCTTGTTCGTTGCGAATATCACTAAAAAAAAAAACATTCTTATTAGAACTATATAATTATTTAATTATAATCTGATTTATAATTTAGTTTAACAAGTAACAACCATAGATTAAAAAATCTTTAATCTATGGTAACAACCTATATACCTTTAGCGATAATAAGCGAAAAAAGTAAACAGTGCAAACTCATTGACAAAGTGCACAGACTAATTAAGGCCAGTATATCCCAAATCACCTGTTTTTGATAGAGTTTTAAACATAGTAATATTCATTTTTTTGATCCGTTAAAAATATATGTTATAGTTTAACAAACGTTCTTGATTATTCAACGGTTCAAAACACGATAATTGTAACTTGACTCGATAAAAAAAAACATAAAGAAAGGATGTTTTTGATTATTTTTCGAGTTTTATTCGAAGAATATCAGATTTTAAGTTACAATATTCACATGTAAAAATAGGTAATAACTTTTAGTAGAACATTTAACGGTTACTTTTTTAAATAAATGTTTCTATTTTTTTTAAATATTAAATATTTAAATTATATAAGAAAACGGCCCGCGCGCCTCGCTTTAGTTGCCTGCGAGGCGTCATCGAAGTAGGACCTGTATCTCTGCTGTCTGGCGGCGTCCCCCCCCCCCTCCTCTAAAGATTGGATTTTTTTTATAACAAAAATATCCACGGGCTTATATTTGCCCGTGCCTTTTTTAAATTAAATGTATAAGATTGTTAATATAGTTTCATGCGTACTATTTTAGACTTACATTAGCTAGACTTATTGTCAGGATCTCTATGACGCGAGTCCGTATACTGACCATTATTTATTTATTATTATTATTATTTTTTTTTTAATACATATAATCATATTTACATACATATAATCATTTTTAATAAACATAATCTTTATTTACAAATATAATTTACATATACAAATATACACACATACATATATATACATATACATATACACACACACACACATATATATTATATATATATAATTTTATTTTGTCTTTTTTTTTCTTACATCTATTTACATCATGTTTCTTATTTTCTATGTACATGCGTTTATTCCTTGATCTAATATAATCTAATATTTCATTGCTTGTTAGTACATACATACCAGCCACCACATTTTTACGGCTTGTCTACATTTACATTTGGGCTCTTTATTTTTGTATTATTTATTGGAGACTCTGCCGCAGCCATCCCCCGAGGGAAGCTGTTCGAGCACATCCTCAATGACGGCGGTGTCTCTTTTATGTATAGCCATCTTGAGGGTGTGCTCGAGTATTTCCTTTGTTGTGGCCTCCACCGAGGCCGACAAAACGACCGATTGCATCACCACCGTCGTCGGTGTAGTAGACACAGGTCTTTGTGTGCCTGGTCACCGCGACCACAGCATGCGGAACACTGTCATGAATCCGCAGCCTCCTAGTCTTTGTCTGGACGATGATGACTGCCTCGCGTGTCTGTCCCTGTGCCTCGTGGATAGTCATGACGTTCGATCCCTGTCCGGTGCCGTATCCCTTGTCTATCAACGTCTTCTTTTCCTCTTGTGTGAAAACCGATGTATAGGGTCCGGTCTTGTCTCTTAGGAATTCGAGCGCCAGTGAACCTCTCTATCCTCAGAGAATGGATAGTGTGGTTTGAGAAATAGATAATTTTTTGGATAATTTTATTTAGTACTAACTGTGCCCCGCGGTTTCACCCGCGTTAATTTGAGGGAAAAACGTACTTAAATATTTTCGCCTCGTTGGTCCAGTGGTACCAAGCGTTACTGCCGAGCAAGGGGTCTCAGGTTTGATTCTTGGGTCGTTCAACATATTACTGAGTTTTTTTTTTCGAAAATTTACAGTAAAAGAGTGATGTTATATTTACTTTAAAAGTGGAACTATAATTAAAAAATGTCTTGAGAAGAGAAATAATAAAGGACGCAACGGAAGCTCTCAAAAAAGATTATTTTTTCCCGTTTTTGTAACATTTCTTATTATTACTCAGCCCCTATTAGTCGTAGCGTGATGTTATATAGCTTAAATTCTTCCTCAGTAAATGGACTATCCAACGCAAAAAGAATTTTTAAATTTGAACCAGTGGTTCATGAGATTAGCGCGTTCAAACAAACAAACTCTTCAGTTTTATCTATTAGTATAGATTATTATTGATTATTTTATTAGATTAGTTTAGTTAGTACTCTAACAACGTTGGAAGTGTTTTTACTGTATAGCAGTGTAGTGTAGATATAAAATGGGGAATAAAACTAGAAATAAAAAGAAAATATCTAGACGTGAACTACGTAAGCTTAGAAAAGCGATCAGATAAGTACTCGTAAGTTTAATGAACACTCAATCTATTTTTAGCTAGGATATAATGATTGTCATCGATATCTTAGACCGATATATTAGCATATCCAAAATTTCAATAAGTTATATTAGTATTTTCACCTAACAGCGGCTAGCTAGCAGCTAGCGGCAATTGAAGATTCTTCGACGGTCAGCGAATGGCGATGGGTCCCAACCAGGCTAAACGTAGCCGACGACGCGGCGCGGGACGTACCAGCGGGATTCAGCAGTGGTCACAGATAGTACACAGGTCCTGAATTTCCTTATCATCCGGAGTCCACCTGGCCCACGGAAACGTCCGCCTTGTCGTCGTCAACCGAACCTACAGGCGAAGAAAAAACTCATCACGTCACCGATCGTAAACAGCCGCGACTCAAAGAAGGGTTACCAGACTGCACACGGTACTCCAGCTGGAACAGACTCCGCTACACGACGGCTCGAGTGCTACAGTTTATAGAACTCTGTCGAGCCAATACACAACGAGTCAACTATAAAAGGACTAAGAAAAGCGCGTTAAAAGACCCAGACTGGAAAAGGACGAACAAGAAGCTGAAAACACGCCAGAAAATAAGAGTAGAGCTCGAAGAAACTTTGGAGGTTCGTCCGGTCTCCGCGGAACTTATCAGGAAAGCTGAAGACCTATTCATGAGAACAGTCCAAGAAGAATCTTTCCCAAATGAAGTAGAAAGCATTAAAGACGGGAAGTCGTTTACCCGAAACAGTCGCCTCAAGCAGCTAAGCATCGAGTGTGCAGAGAGAGCCCTCCGAGTCCGTAGTCGTATTAACGCCGCAGAGCAACTATCAACGCCATCTAAAATCCCGATGATACTAGATAGAAATCATCACACAGTGAAGTTGTGGATCATAGCGATGCATAGAACGAGGCATCACACGGGAGTCGAGGCGACTGTGAACGAATGTCGACAGCACTACTGTATACTACGCCTGCGGCCCGTCACAAGAACGCTCTTTCCACAGTGTCTACACTGCCGGATTAGGGCAGCGATCCCGCCACACCCGAGAACAGCAGACCTACCTGCGTGTCGCCTAGCTCACCATCAGCGACCCTTCACATACACAGGGGTGGACTACTTCAGACCATTAACAGTCACCGTGGGATGCAGCCAACAGAAACATTACGTGGCAGTATTCACGTGCCTCACTGTAAGAACGATCCACCTAGAGATAGCGACGTCACTGAGCACAGACTCAGTGATAATGAATTTAAGAAGAATGAAAGCTCGACGAGGACAACCTGCTCAAATCTGGTCCGACAATGGGACTAACCTGCGAGGTGCCAACAACGAATTGAGACAGGCAATGGACAGAGCGACGTCCTCACCTTCGTCGCTGGGTCAACAGGCGGCATAGGGTCCTTACGTTTCGGCTGTCGCCGGTGCTTACCGGGCACGGTTGCTTCGGTAAGTACCTGCACCAAATCGCTAGGCGAGAAGCCACCCCTGATTTTGCCACGAGTGTAGCGCGCCAATCGACTCGGCGCGTCACACCCTGGAGGAATGCGCCGCTTGGGAGCCCCAGCGCAGGGCCCTGGTGGCAGTAATAGGTGGAACATAAACATTTAATACCTAAGAGAAGAAATAAAGTTTAAATCTACTTCTCTTAGGTATTAAATGTTGTAAAGTGTATTAATTAACAAAAAAAAAAAAAAATTACTGATAATTAATATAAATTAAAATATTAATAGTAAATTTTTTTTTTTAGCTATAAACCCATAAAAAATTAAATAATGGTTTTTATCTACTTCTCTTAGGTATTAAATGTTTATGTTGCATTTTATACTGTGCCTTCAGGATCGAAAACAAAACTGAATTATGAAATAACCTAAAGTAAAAAAAAAACCTAGTAAGTTACTGTAAAATTATATATTTAATTATTTCCGTGCGCCGTCGCCGCGCGCGGGGTCATCGAGAGTTCATTTGATCGGAGACTTCGCGTAACTAGTCGCGCGGGGAGGGAGGTAGCGCTAAATACCTACAACGCTCGAATATACTGGCCTTAAACTATTTATTTTAGTTATGTAATAATTATTTTTATTTAAGTAATGCTGCGTTATCAACAATGTTTTATTTAGTTTAAGTTTAAAAATATTAAGTGATATTGTATTCTTTAATTTATTATACATTTGTACTAAAACAAAAATACGGTTCGCATAGTATTACGCACTCGAGGTAGCAAAACAATATTTTTTCCTACCTCCGCCGAAAGTTCGATTTTCGTACCTGTAAAGCGGGACGAAAGTGACACTTTCTGTCCCCGTTTCACAGTGACAAAACCCAAACTTTCCAAAGCCCAAGGTAGGTTCCAAGACCAAGGTAGGAAAAAAAAGTATGTGCAACATGGGACGAAAGTACTACATCCTTTCCCGCATGTTTGCCAATTTCACATGCGGAACAGAAAATAGTACTTTCGTCCCTTCTAACACAAAATACTATTCTTTGATTATTTCATAGATACATGTAGTATGCATGAAGGAAGGCAGTGAATGTGAAACCTATTAAAACAGTTTTTGTTGAATGTGGTCAATTTGTACTTTACAATTCAAACGGTTTTTTATTTAATTTTGATTTTAAAACAGTAGTTGAAGCGCAGTCTGAAATAATTTTCAGACCTTTTATTTTTGTGTTGTAATTTTTGTTTATTGATTTCGATAGGAGTATGATGAGTATGAGGAGTATTTTTTATACTTAGGTTTAGTTAGTAATATGTAACTAGTCTAGTAAATAAAATATCTTTGAATAAGCACAGCCTTTATACTTGTGTTTCAATAACATGTATTTTCCTATAAGAATAAAATGTTAAATAAATAAATAAAATATGTAATACATTCTAAAACACTAATAATGCACTCAAAATTCAGCACAAATTGAAAAAAAAAATACTCTTAAATTGTTAAAATATATTTTATTTAATATTTAAAGAATTTGTTAGATTTGAAACAATAGTGCCAACTCACAAATTTACCTTCTGTTATGGAAATAAGGAGCCAAAGAGATTAAAAAACTAATTGTTAATATAGATGGGATAACAGACTATATATATTTTACTGCTAACCAATATAGAGCTTTACCCGCAATGCTACTCCGCCATCAATTTGCGGAAACACATGTCTAATAGTTTATCCCGGGACCCACAGGTTTCCTTTGTATGTCCTTTTTAAAGAAGCTTTAGTTTAAAACACACTACTTCCGGTTTGACTGTGTTCTAACATTTTTAATAATAGGGTTAACATGTGTTATTCGTGATTATGAATATTTTTGTAGGCTACAGGGATGTCGTCGATTGTTGACAGAAGCGCCTTACATCCCCATGTCCTGAGGGAACAACGCCAACTCTTTTTGTTGTTGAACATTCTCGAAAAAAGGAATTTATTATTATCGTAGAGAATCGCCGTTTTACCGCGAGATGTCGTGATAAACGTCACTGTGAAAAAATCATATACAGAGTATATTTATTTAAGACACAAAATTATTAAAACAATATATGTATATTATGAAACATGTATGTAATATATAAGAATTAATATTATTTATAGATCTTAGTAAAATATAAAGATGATTGCTACGTTTAATCATCTCGTTCGTACGAAATAATATAGACTCATGAGTTAATAAAAAAAAATATACAACTTAATACATTCATATACTTTATATAATAATACAATTATACTTTATTATATTTTACACCAAAGCCGAATATACAAAATGAATTAACATACAAAAGAATGGCACGGTACAAATGACAGCCTTATCGCTAAAAAGCGATTTCTTCCAGGCAACCTTTGGGCAGAGGAAATGATCATGTATTGGTATAGGTGTACAAATAAATATTAATATAAGTATTTATAGTAAATATATAAGGCATACTACTTACATACGCAAACAAATAGTTACACACATGCATATATACATAAATATATACATGCATACATATTATATACATACCCACATATAAATAAATGATTATTGTGTTTCAAGGAAATGTTTCCTACATACTTACGCATGTTCAACGTACATAAAACATGTATAAAGTTGTAATTACGAATTTATTTCATATTAATATTGATAACATAATAAAAGACTAATATGACGGAAAGATTTTATTATATTCTATATAGGTACTTATATCGACAATTATACAATTATATTTTCTTAAATTAATATATTAATAATTAAGAACATTTTATCATCAATTTTTATAATATACTCATGGCCAGTTTCTATAATGTATCCAGATCTGAATTTGGTTACTACAGATAAATTTTTAATAGTTATGACGGATAGACTACTAAAACTGTCCATTAAATTATTATCTAAATAACCGCCACCAGAACTTTATGAAGACATCAAGTTATGGGTCTCTAAATATAATTTTAGATTAGAAATATATGAATCATTTAAGCTTATAATACAAGATCGCTTAGACTTATACCGACATTATAATGTGTAATCAAAGGCAAAATATACTGTAGACTATACACGTAACTGATAAAAAAAAATTCTAAGCCAAAAGTAGCATAATATAGTACACGTTAAAAAGCTTAAATATATGTTTAGAACATGAACAATACCTATATCTACAAAAACTGTTTATTAAATCACGGAGTTAATTTAACAACGTTTGTTTGAACAACGGAAATAGGAGTAATTTTTTATTCCAGTATGTGTATATGTAATTTAATATGAAGTTTTTTTGTGTGTATATTGCTCCTGTTGCATACATACTTTTAACCATTTCGTTGTGTACAATATTATACTACATTTGAGGAATGCATACATAATTATATCTAAATAAGTTACGTATTTATTTTCCCCTGACATTACAAAGCACACAATCTGCACACAAACACATACATCGGCTTGTTTACTACTATAAAGAAGCACAATAGTAGTCTTTGCCTTTTTTCTTTTATTTTTGGAAAGCAAGTTTAATTATTCGCTCATAAGTATAAAACTTTTGGCTTTAGACCGAATGGAATGACTAAATGTATCGAGTGGACACTTTATACACCCTTTTGATTTGCCCGATAGTACAAAACATATAAAAGCTAAACAAAATAATTTAGCAAAAAAAAATGCATTTATTAAATTAGAAATGTAAACAATAAATTACAATAGAGTATAATTATTTTACCAAAGAGGTATCATACGTATACATAAAATAGACCAGTCAGGCAGAAAGATGTCCCGTCGATAGACAAAGGAAGAAAAATAATTTGGTGACCCTAATTGACACAGTTTTCTTGACAAGTGACAGCCCTTGCATGGAAGTAATTACTGGCTCTCCTTTTTGTTTCCGACTGAATCTTAACTACGCCGTAATTAATTTTTGGTGTCAATTACAGGTGAAGCTGAACATACGATTAAATATAACGCATTTGGCATTAAAATATATAGAATATGTTCTATCTCTTTTTATCAACAGGATTTTCATTTACATTTACTCTTAATACTCTGTGGAAAATTTAGACATATTGACAGACATAACTAATCTATGTAAATTCAAGATCTGTAGTTTACGGATTTTGATATATTAAACACAGCTCTCATTAACACTTGTCATAAAATTTAATGGTTATGGGAGCCGGAAATCTTCACGATGACGTCATCAACAGTCATCACGGATGCGCGACATCTGTTTGTTTTCTTTTCACACCGCCATCTTGTCTTATTGTTCGACGGATTCGTATAGTCCTTTAAGAATCTATAGTTGTCTAGCTGTATGACCGGTTGACCGCGACTCGTGCGACCGAAGATTGCTTCTGAAATAAAAATATCGTAAGTTAAATACTATTTTATGAAACAATAACATTGTGTATGAAAATTTTAAGGTCCAGTCCGAGACTTTTATCCACTGGCTCACAGTAGATAGAAGTCGTTGATATATTAGTATATAAAAAAACAAAAAAACAAAAATCTTGTCCTTAGTAGTGAAACGTCTTAGTAGTGAAACGTTTTGTCGAATCCATCTTGTCCCTGAAAATTTTGTTGTACAATCCGCAATGAAACAGCATGTCAGATTAAGGTCTAATTACTGTCACATAAAAGCATATTTCGCCAACCAGTGATACATTTACGGGTAGTCATAGTATACGATTATACTTACTATGTACTGTGGATGTACGTAAATATAAACTCTTCTCCAGAGTATCTTTATATATATATATATATATATATATATATATATATATATATATATATATATATATATATATATATATATATTAATAAATTTATGTACACGGGCTCATTTTACCCGTGCCTTTTTTATTCCAATTTGTTTTGTTAATTTATACTTGGTACAATGGTAGCTGCTTACATTAGTATCTCCAGAGTATCTTAGGATACACATATTTCAATGGTGTATGTCCGAAATAATTAAACATATCATAACAACATACACTGGTAGCAGTAGGGTATAAGCAATAGAAATACAGACAATAGAAATTTCTGAAGTTTTATGAAATAAAACTTTTTTCTACCTCCTTTTACAATTAGGTTATCACCCCTGGTTTATAAATATAGTGAAATAAAAATAAATTCTGTAGATTCCCTTTTGATAAAAAGTTTAACTAAACTAAAATCTATATTATTACCTACTACTTATATACTAGAATTATCAAACTCACCATCATATCAGCCAGTGGATGTCCACTGTTGAACGTATGCCTTCCCTTGTCATATTAGTTTAGCATTAAATTTAATCTTTAATAAAAATACAATTAAAAAGAATTGAAAAACTCTACATTATACGAATTATAAATGAAAAGTGATGCGATAAACAATACTGAATATAACATTAAAACAAAAGCCGTTCAGTACAACGAATAACTATATAACAAGAATAACAATAGTAAAAAATAACTGGGTACATACGTATCATAAATTATATTTAATTGCATTTTAAATTCAAAATTTAAGTAGTATATGAAATTATAATATAACGTTAATAATAATTATTATTTTTTTAAATATATATTCGATATAAAACTACAAACTGAATTCTACTATAGCACATACTATATTTGACGTCTAGATTAGGTATAATATAATAAATATATAATATAATAATAAATAATTTCGTATACTACATTTGCATTTATACCTTTAAATATTAACAATAGTTAAGACAAAAAGTAACACATAGTAGTACTAATTACTACGAATACTATTTATAATAAATACTAGTACTACTTATAAATCACTCTTACTGCTCATTACCGCTCTCACTCACACCTACTCATACATTGCATCTCTAGTATCGTCCATTTGACAATTTGACATGTGTCAGGAATGCATTCTTACAGCAGCTGTTCTTTAACAGTTTTATCGATAAATACACTATTAAACTGAGCCAGTCACTATTTAAAACACCATTTAGTAACATATAAAGATAAATATTATACGACACGTTAAAACACATTGGTTAATATTATATTTATATCTCTATACGTATAACTTCATCTTGGTTATGTCAAAACAATTGGTCTTTTATCGATTATATTTTGATTCACAACACTAACACTTGACTGAAAACTTCTTGTCATTTTACTACTTATTTATTATTTTTCTGTGCTATTATAAGTATAATTCGTAACACATATTTCGCTTAATTCACTTCAAGCAATGAGAAATTAAATATCTTTAAGATTTTTTTAAATTAAGATTATTTAAAACACAATATTATCAACTTATTAACTAAAAACTTCGTGATACGGTATCGTCTGGCGATTTTAACGAGTACCGCGTGTCCACTGGTTCTACCTGAGGTGCGACTAGGGTATAATAAAGTGGGGTAGAACAGAATAGGGTAGTTCAAGATGTGCGTGTTTTTGTTTGAAAAGTAAACATAAGAGACGAAATTTTTATAAAAGTTGTATTTACGAAGGAACTTTAGAAATTTAAACATTAAAGTTGAGAAGTTTCTTGTGTGCTTTTTCGAAAGTGTTGCAAACGATTTTAAAGATTTAGGTAAAATTTTTCTGTAAATAATAATTTTTATATTTTTTATTACTACAAGATTTATTATAATTATTGTTATAGATAACGAATCGTTCTGCATACTAATACAAATTGTTTGTATTAGTATGCAGCATGCATTGTTTGTTTTGATATATATATATATATATATATATCAAAACTTGACTGACCCGTTGACGCAGTACATTTATATTTAAAAAAAATATGTGTATATTAATCAGCTAATACCTAAAACACAGACATTAAGTTGCCTACTTTAGGAACAGATGACGACGTTGTGTGTAGGTATGTAAAATACATTTCTTTTTAATCTGTGGGGTTGGTTGTCTAGACGTGCTTAACTTAAAAATAAGATACAAAGATTTTTTATACCAAAGCCCGCTTATAGATCATAGTCATGTATTATAAAAAAATATCCTACAAACCTAGAACAAAAAGTTTAGCTGTAATCGTCTGCGTCTCGAAACTTAACAAGGGAGATACAGACATATCTACGAATTTATTAATTATTGACGTGAAACTTCTATATAGACTTTTATAGGTTCGCTTTTATATATTCTATATAGATATTTATAGATTATAAGGATTTTTTTCTGTAACAAAAAAGCGTTACTGCCGCGTGGAGGAGGTACAATCGAACAAAATGTTTACTTGAGGTTTTACGAGCAGGTTTTCAAATTGGACAAGTACATTAACAATCTGCCCGTAAAACTTCAAGTTAAAATTTTGTTGCGATTCGTTTTGCCACTTTGTATCACTTCTACAATATGTCCCAGCACACATTTCGTTTTTTTTTTTTCTTTTCTTATTGAATTCAAATATATTACTATAATTTATAATTACATAGTTCTTAGTTAAGTGTAATACCTTTTAAGGTGAATATCACATGCAAAATAGATACATGTTGGTTCAGTATAATATTAAAGATTAAACGAAGTCTCGACTATTAAACAAAATGCATTTTTCACTTTTATTATTTCTTTAACTCTACAAATAAAAATAATTTTATAAAGGCACAGGGGTCGAACCCCTCCATTATAAATAGATTATTATTCTTAGCGTCTATCGAAATTAACAGGTATCCAGAATTACTCGTTTCAAAGTAACGTAACGTAATTATTTAAGTATTTATTAAGATTAATTTCGTATGTAAATTTAGGATTTAAGTAATAAATATAAATTTGATTTAATATATTTTTATTAAAACCATCAAAGGGTACATTTTTCCGCATCATCGGCCGTTTGTTTCACAAAAAATATAACATGTAGGTACTTCTGATAATAAAACTTCATCTTTTCTATAGATAAGACAAATAAAGTAAGAAAATTAATAAAACAACATATTTCAGTTCTAAGTTAAACTACTTCAAAAGTAGTTCCTTAGAACTAGGCACCGTCTATTATATAAATATATTATGTACATATTCATTAACAATAAAGTTGCACTAACCAACCAACTTTTATACCAAGAAAGGCAAAAGGATATAACTCGAAAACTTTGTCTAAAAAAACTAACAAAATATTTAAAAAGTCATTTAGTAAAACAAAAATTAATATAATTAACGTTTATGCTCTCACTATAAATTAACAATCTGTGGTCAAAAAAGCACGAGATCAATCTATACCAACATAATGAAGCTGGAGAGAATAAATATTTATTTGAAATTATTTAAATATTTAGATTATTTTAATATTCCTGTGATTAAAGCGTTAATGTAAATATTTATTTAATTATCGCGATCAATCGAGTTCCAATGAAAAATAAAATGAACGCAAAATTAAATAAATGCCGCACACTCGACGAATCCCAGTAGGATAGGAATCCTGTGTCGGTGGTTCGGAAACACATAAAACAAAAGCATAAGCGTGTGTACTGGACACAGCAAACATCTACATGGCTAATATACAAACGTTTCTTAGTGGGTATCAAAATCGCGACGATATACGCACAATAACGCGCAAAACAGCTAAAATATGAAACCACTGCTCTATATATCTTTTGTTTATGAATTACTCCATTTAGATCTAGATAGTCTCTTATTCTTATTATCTACGCTCAAACGGCGTCTTTCGGGTCTGTAGACATAGAGGGAAAAGCGCTCTCTCTGGTTCCGGCTCGCGTCTTGACATCCACGCTTATCGAGTGTCTCCTTATAAATATACAAATTAAATAGTAAATAGTACAACCACTGCGTCAACCCTTCTTTTGAAACCAACCCAAGCCCAATCCTTTGATTAATTATGGGTGTGTTTTAAGTTATAAATTAGAAGTTTTATAAGTACGCCATCGGAAAATCATTGAGACGATTACGTCGCCATTATGATACGACTAATTTAATATAAAAACAATAAACTAAACTAACTTCATTTAACGTGAATAATGGAATACAATAAAAAATAATCGTCATCTGTTTCTCTAAATTGGCGTATACGTATAGGATAACTACGATATAATCTATAGAAATAATATAAGTTTCGTATGGAATAAAAGCGCATAAAGCGACATCTAGAGGTGACATAGAATAAAGTAGCTTAAAAAAAAGAACAGTAAACTCTCGAGAGTTTAGCTGTACTTTTTTTACTTTTAGTTCAACGACATTATATATTTATATAAAGAAAATATCACCACATAATATGTATACAGAATGACTGGTAAATTACTATCAATATTTAAGGAGAATACTCGGTACATGATCCTCATTCGAATTATCTAAAAAAATAGGTACTTAATTTTTGATAAATAAATGAAGCGTTGACACTTTTCCAGTCATGCCGGCGGCACGTGCACAGGTGTTGTACTGTGCCGCTTGTTCACATCTAAAAATTGCCAAAGTTCACATCATTTACCTAGTCAACAAATTTGTTGCTTAAACGAGTAAAATATCTTAGTATTTTTGCCTATCCTAAGCCAGGATTAAAGTATTAAGGGGGACTGGATCATGCTTGTTTATCCTGCTACCCTGGTAACATGTGGCAGCGTTTGGAGGTAGTTAAACTACCTATTTTGTGTCGAAAGTGCAGCTAGCTGCTAGGGTGTCCAGACGACACGTAAATAATTGGATAATTGTTGAGTAACTTAACTTAAAAGTTTATTAATATTTACCAATTTTTTTTACCCGACTGCGACAGAAGGAGGGTTATGTTTTTCGAGTGTATGTATGTATGTATGTATGAATGTCCATTTCTTTGGCACGCCTTACAGCCCAAACGGCTGGACGGTTTTTGACATATGAGGTGTCGTTGGATTTGTCTAAATTGTAGTAGTGACATAGGCTATATAAATTTTCAAAATGGCGGAATGAGGGGGGAAGTTGAATTTTTTTTCTTACTGTAGCAATATGGGTATCAAATGAAAGCTAGTAAATTGTTTTATTCTTTTTAGTATAAACTAAAGTAAGAGTATTTTACGCAGTCGGGTTTTTTGATTTTTTTAATTAATTTACATAATTCGAATGAGAATCATGTACCGTGTATTCTCCCTAAATATTGATAGTAATTTACCAGTCATCCTGTATTTCGAAATAATACTTTTTGTTTCAGCACGAAAAACCTAAACTATTTACAATTTGGTAAACATAACAGATGTCTACCGACGGTCATTTTATGTATGATAAATAATTATACAAACCCAACTCGCGCTCATAGTCATTTATGATTATGAAAGGATAAATATTTGACAATAATGTTTTCCATTGTGGTAATGGAAGCTCTGCAGCCGTACGATCTCTTCACACAACGCCACCTTATTTTTTTATTTATCTCGTAATCCCTAAGGAATCTGTGCCCGCCGAACTCTATAACAGGGTTTCCTCTCTGTGATGTTCCGA